>OU618534.1:3117500-5517500 GCA_914829495.1 Eilema sororculum
CCAGTCAGGTAGTCCTTGAAAATATCCAAAGTGATGCCCCTCACTCCTACCTTTTCCAGCTTTGATATGAGAATAGGTATAGATACAGTGTCGAACGCCTTTGACAAATCTAGAAAGATCCCAACACATTTGCGCTTATTATCTATATTTTTAACAATAGAGTTTGATAGACTTATCACAGCATCGTCTGTGGACATACCCGCACGAAAACCAAATTGATTGCCTGCAAGAGTATTGTTTTGCTGTAAGAAATCAACCAAACTGTTATTCAATACTCTTTCTAAGATTTTAGAGAGTGCAGGAAGTACCGAAATTGGCCTATAGTTATTAACACTGAGCCTGTTACCGTTCTTGTACACGGGAGTAACAATTGCTTTTTTCAGAGCTGAGGGAAAGACGCCTGTACCGATTGACAGATTGCAGATATAGGTTATAACTGGCACCAAAGTAGCACGCGAAGCTCTCAATACTTTAGAAGAGATTGCATCCCACCCCACTGCACAATTCTCACGAAGATTTCTTATTATACTATCTATTTGTGTTTCATCAACTGGCAAAATGACTAGTGAGTTTACTGGTGGTGATCCCTCCTCCGATGTCACGGGTTTTCTGTTGTTGAGGTTAGAAGTTATTTTCATTGCTAAATCCGCCCCAACGCCTGCAAAGAATGAATTCACACAATCTACTGACTGCTCGGGGCTATTTTCAATTTCGAGCAGTTCGGATGCATATTTTTTCTCTTTTTGCGTGTTTGTAATCTTACGTATAGTATCCCAAGTTGCCTTGGGATTGTTTTTCGCCTTTGTGAACTCAGATTGCTCATACGCCACCCTAAGCCTACGCAGCAATCCATTGCAGAAATTTCGATAGCGCACATATGTAGTTTTAAGGATTATATTATTTGGAGCCTTACGAAGGCTGCTATGCATACGATCTCTATTTCGTATACAGCGCAGCAGACCTTCCGTGATCCAAGGCTTCAAAATACGATATCTTGAGGATACTTTTAGATATCGGGTATTTAATTTTATAATCGATGAAAGAATGTCGATAAATATATTACACGCGCAATCTGCGTTCGTAGACGACAACACCTGCCCAAAATCTGCACTTTCTATAGCATTTTTAACTTCCACATAATTGACAGATGTGGTAAAAACACTGTGTTTTTGACGGCTTTTGTCGAAAGATAGACACAGAGTCACGGCGCAATGATCTGTTAAACTTGTTTCCATTACAATTGTCGTGGCTCTGTTTTTAGTTTTAAGCAAGATATGGTCATAGCATTTGTCCGCCCTAGTAGGATACAAATGCGTAGGTAAGAGACAATGGGTAGCAGCCAGGGTTAGGTATTTGTTAGATTTCCGGATATCAGTGCAATCAGTCTTAATATCGATATTAATATCACCCGCCAAAATTATATTTTCGTAAGTACTTATTGATTCGAGAACATGATCAAGACTATTTAGGAAATTATCTATATTTTTGTAGGATGGTGATCGATATATTCCGACTAACACTGTATTGTAGTTTAATTTACAAATAAGACAGCTCCCGTCAACGAAATCGGGTTCGTTCACTGAACAAGTGAGATCACTTCTAACGAAGAGAACCAGTCCATCGTTTTGATTTTTTATCACATCTGAGCAAAACACAGTGTATCCATCCATGCGCGGAAGGGGGTGACCCTGCTCCAGCCAACACTCGGTCAGAAGAATGACATCATAACTTAATCTAGTATCTGCCAGTATAGCTAAAAAACCATTAAAATTTTTATATATACTGCGTATGTTCATGTGTATAAACTTTAACGTCTGTCTATTATTTTTACCTAACAGTTGGGCACATTTGTCAGGTGGACACATGAATGAAGATGAGACACTGAACGAGTCAATGTCTAGATTTATTTGATTTAAATTAGTCATTTTTGTTTATGTTTTCGGTATCAATGGTCGTAAAAGAGAAAACATGAGAAATGGAATTTAAAGTCAAAATTAAAAGAGCGGATTTCATATTGTAGAACCGCATATTTATGAATGTGTTGTTTAAATAATACGTGTAATATGTGTGAGTTTTTGAGTGAACCATACATTTTGGTAGTAATGTGTAGTTATGTGGTTTGAACCAAGAAATGTATATAATGCAATTTGAAGGTAGTATAGTATAGTATTTATGTCGTATTCTGTGTGTGTGTTTGTTTTTATTATAAGCAAATGTGTGATAAGTGTGATAGTTGTTACGAATGCTATGACATATAGATATTGCGTAGTGTTTAGATATTCCCATTAAATTATGCTCATCGTATGCCATACGTGTAATTACATTGGTTTTAAATTGAAAATAATGATAATTTATAATAATAATTGAAAAATAAAGGTAAGATTTTCTAAAACTAAACATGCGATTAAAATAATTACTGATTATTATTGAGCCTCTTGAGAAACTGCATGGATGTAACACAGGTCGATTCGTCTCCTTCCCGTTTGCGAAGAAAAATCTTGTTATTTTGAGACCAACAAAACTTGTAGTCCTGTTCTCTGGCGAATTTACGGGCTTCATAATATAGTTGTCTCTGACTACTGGGTAGATGGTTGGACACGTAGACTGGCAGCAGATTCCCTTGGATGCCGAGAAGTTTAGTATTCAGCTTTTCAACGGGGGAACGTGACTTGTTGAATACTTGGACCGCGTGCAGTATTTGGTTTCTTTGGTTAACAGTCACCATTTCTGCCACTATGGGTCTATTCGTGCCCTTTTTTCCCGGTATACGGTAAATGTCTCGCAAATCCGAAGTCTTCGCTGGGACCTGTAGTACGGAACATGTTTTCATAACCAGTGCAGTTAAATCCGCAGAGGTCTCCTTATCATTAGCCGGAATATTTCTTATTTCTAAGCTTGAGCTGCGTGAGCTTTGTTGTAAATCTGAAACTTTTTTTTCCAGTTCGATTATATATGTATGGTGTTCCTGACGCTCCTTTTCTAATTTCTGAATCGTGGCCTGCATATTCTCGTACGCTTGGTTAATGAAGTCCAGCGATTTTTCAATATCTGAGTTGCTTTTCTGTATATCCTTATTTTGTTTTTTTATTTCAGCAATATCGGAAGTTATTTTCTTTAAAACTGCGTTCTGGTCTTTTTTCCAGGTATTCAGTACTTCCATTATTCGGTCCTCTAATTCTATAAGACCGCCATCCGGTTTGTTGGGAGAAAAATCAGACCGAATACGCTTATTGCTTGATGCTTTGCTGTTTGTAGCTTCCGATTCGGTGTCAATATGGGGTGATGTCTTCTTAGATGGTGAGCGTTTCGGCATTATAAATATAAATAGTTTACGTGGAATTGATTTGAAGTCTTGAAATCAATGTTTTTGAAATGGTATGATGTAATGATATGAGTTTTTAAAGCGTAACACAATGGCAGGAGTACTCCGAGAACAGTATATAGTTGTGAATGTGGATCTACATAGGTACACCTCTTGCGAATACGTGTTGCTATTATTTGTACAATATATCCAAGAAACTTTAGCCTTGAGTGTATTTATTACTCATAATAAATATGGTTCGGACGATATCTAGCTGTTATCTTTATTTTTTGTGTTTCTAAATTATTTGCCCTCTAGGAAATTGTTCAAGACATCACAAAAAGACAAAATTCGGAACGTCAAGTTTCGAACCAGCGGTATCCGTTTCGCAGCAAGAAATTGCATTCTAAGCCCGCACTTCAACCACCGCGCCACGGTTTATCTTAGCAGACTTGTCGAAGTAAGTGATCACTTTTGTGGTCTATAATTATTTAGATGCAGGACCGGTTAAAAGTGACTCATGTATAAGGAATTTTTTTCTCGCATTCCTGTTTTTGTGAGCACTATAGAAACACTTTCGTTGTAATTTATTGCACTAATTTCTTAGTTATTTCACTTTTTTGTTCTTGTTTTCACTTCACTTATGGATATTTTTATTCCGGATGAGTTCTCGGACCACTGTTTCAGCTGTTTATTGAATTTTTATGAGGCTCCTCATTCATAGATATTTTTCACTTCATACTCCTATATTATTATAGTGTGCGTTAGGATAACGTTTCCATCTTTGTATTTATTTATTAAACACTTGTTAACGTTACAAAAACTTAGTTTAGTTGTTTCGTATTATTTTAGTGGAATATATTTCGCGGAGCACTTTTTTCAGATGTGTCGATAAGACAACGCCATCTCTACATATGTGTGTTACTTAATTGTTGTATAATAACGCTCATAAACTCAAAATATTTAATATATTCACACATAGGGCGCAAACTGTACTTATTAATTAAAATCTGAGATATTATTTCAGCATAATATATGCGTACGATACACCTGTTACATACTTATTACTAACTAGCTTTTGCCCGCGGCTCCGCCCGCGTGGATATCGGTTATTGCGACCAAACATAGCCTATGTCCTTTCTTATGGTCTAATCTACCCCTATACCAAATTTCATCAAAATCGGTTCAGTGGATTAGGCGTGAAAGCGTAACATACAGACAGACAGAGTTACTTTCGCATTTATAATATTAAGTATGGATTAGCTGTTGCCCGCGGCTTCACCCATGACAATGTTGGTTATCGCGACCAAAAATAGCCTAGACCCTTTCCTAAGCTCTATTTGTGTACCAAATTTTATCAGGTTATCTTCAAAATTAAACTTTCATACTAAATTTCATGACCAATTTTCACCCCTCTAGCCCCTATTTTCGTGATAAATGCTAGTCTATGTTCTTTTCAAAGGTCTAGTCTATCTATGTACCAAATTTCATCAAGATCCATTCAGTGGTTTAGGCGTAATAGCGTAACAGTCAGACAGAGTGACATTCTGATTATAATATTAGTATGAAAGTATGGATATGGATACGTACCGATACACCAAGCCTTCCGTACTAAGGAAATAACAGGTAATTAAGTCGAAACTTATGAAAAGAACAGTAAACTGTAATTAAGGTGGTTAATCTTAGTCAGTAATCTTGAATCGTATAGTTTCAGTGCGGCATGAACACAATGTTACAAAGTTGAGTTCACTAGTTTTTTTTTATTTTTTGTGATCAATAAGTATTAATAAATTTTTGAGCTACGTTTAGGATACTATTGCCAAACATCACTACAACCAGTGTGTGGCGAATCAGTAATAGAGTCCCTACAAGTTCTAATGGTTCACACGGATTTACTTGCAAATATAATTGATATTTTCTGAAGTTTACGCGAATGTCACTCATTGATCGGGTTAAAAAGTAATAATAACAAATATATCGCGATAGAATCCGTAAAATGTGGTTTTATTTCAATGCAAATATAATTATTTGAAACTACACACATTAATAATATTTTCTGACAGCGGCGTTATGACCTTTTGTTATTAATTTATTATAATAATAAAGACCTAAATGTTTAATTTGTATTAAAACAGTAATTTAAAAACTGATTTCACTACGCCTATGGTAAGTTAAAAGTTTGTTTGTTTGATGATTTTTCTCGGTACATTCAGAGGCTTTAGGATTAGGTATAAGATTTCAAATCTGTATGATATGATAAAGATGCTGATCCATTTATGTAAGATGTGATCTTTGCAAACTCTTAAAGTCCATAAGTGGAGATATAGCATAGAAGCACTATTTGTAAAGGAAAACGAAAGAAACTCCTCCATATTTTTTTCACTTATTTGAAATGTAACTTCCAAATCGAATCGAACTGAATTATGGAACAATGTAAAAAGTATTTCATACCTACATCCGCTGAGGTCGGCACTCGGCCGGAAACGGTAATCGGCCGCCGGAAGTCGCCCGCTGTTTATTGTGTGCCTCTATTTCAGACTACACTACAATCGGAGTTATGGAACTAGATTCGAATAGCTTCCGAAGAATCAGGACGATTTTTAGTACCTTACTAGAAATACATACATAAAATCACGCCTGTTTCCCATAGGATCTCAATTTGCTACGATCCTGACATACTACTCTCGCTTCAATCACTCTCATTTCATTCTTCATGCATGCTCGTTAGTTTAGGGTACTCCTGACCTGTCCCTTTTCTAAAACTTCTCCGATTTGGTCCAGGTATATGCGCCTAGGTCTTACCCTTCCGATGGTACCATCCACACTCGCCTCATACACCTGTTTCGTTAGTCTAAGTAGAAGTAAGTAAGTTTAGTTAATTTTATATTTCTTAGCTAACCTTCTTAAATCAAACTAAGTAGTTCTGTGAAAATGAATGGAGTGCTGGTACAAGCTTCTGATGAAAGATCTCAGAGTTCCAATTCTTATACCTTTTCACCTTGCTCGAGGAAAGATTTCCAAATGCATCAATCTGTATGTCACCCGCATACAGTTTCCAAGCAGTTGCGCAATTCTTTTCTTAGACGCAACCATGAAGGCTTGAAACTCTTTACCAGTACACGTGTTTCCTTCTTGCTAGAGACTGGACGTAAAAAGCATTTGATGAAGCCGTTAAGCTAAGTGCCACTGTTATAACATTGTTAGTGTTTGTAATGTTGACCCTCTTTTCTTGAATGTTTGCCTTCAGTCTTCAGCGTAACAGGTGAGGTAAAGTCAAATGAGTTTCCGAAAATACGTGAATGTAGTTTTGTTTCTTTTGAAGAAATGTTTCCTTTGAGTGAAATTAGCTATCTCCAGTAGTACCTCTCTTCCATGATGCATGAAAATCTTCCACCCTGTATAAAAAGAATTTTGTATATTTTCATAAAATTTTGTGCTAACTATTGATTGTACTGACTTATTGAATACAAAGTACAGTCGTGAATATTCGCCCTAAACTGCAACAATGCAGTTAAAATTCTATGTAATGATACCGCAGCAGTTTTACTTCTCGGAAATCGTTCGTTCTTTTCTGCAATTCTTGGGTTTTGCGGTCATTAGATGTATTAGTGTAGATTAGTATCATAATCTAAATGTATAGTAGCAAATTTGTTGACTGAAATTTCATTACTAAAGTATAGGTTGTCATGGCCCGCATTCCAGAACGATATTTGGTTAGAATCTCGATTTATAACGATTTATTTAAAGCTGAGGACAGATTGTAGGCTCAGTTCGGGGATGAGCATGGGTCCTGGCTCTCGAAGAACTTGGCCCTCGACTTATAGGGCTCTTTAGCGCATGCCTCGAAAAAGGCCAGTTCCCCAAGGTCTGGAAGACAGGGAAACTGGTCTTAATCCGAAAGGCGGGGCGGCCGGCAAATTCCCCATCAGGGTACCGGCCGATCGTGTTGCTCGACGAGGTGTGCAAGCTCTTTGAGCGCATTATTGCACAACGCCTCGTCAAGCATCTCATACGCGTGGGGCCTGATCTGTCGGATAGCCAGTCAGTTTGGCTTCCGTCAGGGGCGCTCCACCGTAGACGCGATCATGCGCATTAGAGGCCTGACGGAGGAAGCAGTCTCACAGGGTGAGGTGGTGGTGGCGGTGTCTCTCGACATCGCCAACGCCTTCAACACCCTGCCCTGGAGTTGCATTAGGGAGGCGCTTATCTACCATGGAGTGCCTCCCTACCTCCGTCGAATTGTCGGGGCCTATCTCTCCGAGAGGGCCATTACTTACCCGAGTTGGCTAGGGCCGGGTCGGCGGGATGTGTCGTGCGGTGTTCCACAGGGATCGGTATTAGGGCCACTCCTGTGGAACATCGGCTACGATTGGGTGCTGCGTGGTCCGTTGCTCAGAGGGGTCACCGTAACTTGTTACGCCGATGACACCCTCGTTACGGCGCGGGGAGCAACGCACCGAGATGCAGCACTAAAGGCCACGGCAGGGGTTGCTCAAGTCGTGGGTCGGATACGGCGGCTGGGTCTCGAGGTCGCCCTTCACAAGTCCGAGGCTCTGTGCTTCCACGGACCTCGGATGGGGCCACCTGCTGGATCCAGCCTACAGGTAGGGGGCGTCAGCATCGGCATCGAGCACTCGATGAAGTATCTGGGACTCGTGCTCGATGGCCGGTGGAACTTCGGACATCACTTCCGAAGTTTGGTCCCAAAACTGAGGGGGGCATCAGCTGCACTCGCGCGGCTGATGCCCAATATCAGGGGACCCAACGCCCCCTGCAGGAGACTGTACCTGGGGATCGTGCGAAGTATGGCCCTATACGGGGCCCCCGTATGGGCAGAGAACCTGACGGCCAGTAATGTGGCTAGATTGCTGAGCCCACAGAGGGCGATGGCCGTCAGGGTGATAAGGGGATACCGCACGATCTCAGGTGAGGCGGCATGCCTCCTAGCCGGGACCCCTCCATGGGACCTGGAAGCGAGAGCCCTTGCGTCCCTATTTATATGGCGCAAGGAGGCGCTGGAGCGGGGCCAATGGCCTGCGTCTCGAGAAATCGAGGCCCAGCGGTCCCAGCTCTACCAGGAAACCGTGGAGACATGGAAGGTGCGACTTGAGCAACCAAAGGGGGGATTCGCCACAATTGCGGCCGTCAGACCGGTCATGGACGAGTGGCTGGAGAGGAGACACGGTGCTCTCTCCACCGGTTGTCACAGATACTTACCGGGCATGGTAGCTTCGGTGGGTATCTGTGGCGAAGACACCGGGAAACCACGGCCGAGTGTCAGCACTGCGAGGACCGCAGCGATGACACAGCGCTCCACACGCTGGTGGAGTGCACGGCGTGGGCGCAACAGCGCCAGGTCCTCGTGGTGGGTCTGGGCGTGGGCACCCTCTCGCTTGAAACCATGGTGCGAGCCATGGTCTCCAGCGGGAGTAAGTGGGACTGCGCCGCCTCTTTCTGTGAGCAGGTCATGCTCGTGAAAGAGGCGGCGGGGCGAGAGCGGGAGAAAACTCTCCCACCCGAGTTCCGCAGTCGGCGGCTTGGGTACCACCGACGTGTCTTCGCCGAAGACCATCGGCCTCCATGACCGGGGGCCTGAGGACGGTGAGTTGGCTGCTCACCGTCTTTACAGAAGCAGGCCCATGACGGCAGCGTGACGTGAGGGATTCACGCACGCCCCCCCCCCCCCCCTAAGAAGCGGGATAACACCCAAAAACCCCCCCATAGACGCGGGATAGCACCCGAACCACCCCCGAGACGAGGCCGCAATTGTAGCCGTAGGTCTGATGGGAGTCCTGGGACATCCTTCCGAGGGCTTACCCGGGGCTCCCATCCATAGGCTTCTGGGCGTTACCGTGGGGGTTTTTAGTCGGTAGGAGTCCGACATAACATCCATGAAGGATTTTCCCCCACGGTTAAAAAAAAAAAAAAAAAAAAAGGCTCAGTTCGGGGATACAGGAGAGAACGTGACATGAGGTCCACGTTCTCTCCTGTATCCCCGAAATTTTTATGTCATAATTTTGTTTCGCATAAAAATAAAATTATGACATAAAATTTCCTTTTTTTTTGCCCATGGCTCCGCCCGCGTGGATGTCGATTATCGCGACCAAACATAACCTATGTCCTTTCTCATGGTCTAATCTACCCCTATACCAAATTTCATCAGAATCGGTTTTGTGGTTTATGCGTGAAAGCTTAGCATACAGAGTTACTTTCGCATTTATAATATTAGGATGAAGGTGATAACACTTCGATCACATATATTTTCATAATTTCTTTTCACTGTGACGTGCTATGATATGCTGTAACTTTAATTCGTATTTCTTCCGACAAGTATATCAGACTAATTAGAAATACCTTAATGTTGTTGGCGACATTACTTTTAATTTATGTCAGTGTTTTTCGTTGTAAGCACGCTGCAACATTATTAACGGCATTTTGTTTATCAAGCCGTAACTCACGCACACCCAAATATTAAAATCTACAATCTACTTTCTTACAGGCAATATTTCTCTTTCACTTTTTATGGGTACAATCATTTATTATTCTACACTTAAAATGTGACATTGTTTTTAGTAATTAAGTTCTGGATTTTTTTAAATATCATAAATATTGAAATCTGAATTACTGAGTACACAAGTAATAAAAATAAAAAAATTGAAAAAACCCACAACGTAAAATAAATAGTTCAAATTTTTTTTACTGCAGCGCCCCTAGTGGGTGGTCACCATAACACCTATCTAAGAAAATGCACCAATCCAACCCAAACCAATAATTGAAAACTGCATCAAAACTGGATTGGTAGTTTCCGAGAAAATGGCAACATGGATTTGCACAAACAAAGACACAAACATCCTCTCACCCCAATCTCCGTTCCGTCGCGGGTAAAAATGTAGAAAATTATAAAGTATAGTAAAACGGTGCGTTGGTTGAGCTCATAATTGAGCCAGGCAAAGTGATTGCAAAAAGCATTTAAGTCTAAATAGTTGAATTTGTGCACTCGGCGTGAGATTAAGATGTGCCGGGGCAGAAAATAAGGCTCTTCCGCGCTGCACTTTTAGCTGACGCCGGGAATTTGCACAACCAGCGAACCGTGCCTGATGATATCCTGGTAGTGATAGGTGTGTGTGGATGTGTAGGATGTGTCTATAATTAGTTCTAGTAAAGTTAAGCAATGCATCCTTCGAAACAAATTATTAATTTTGTGAGTTTGGTGCAAAAAAAGCTCACGCCTGTATTCCCCGAAGGGGTAGGTAGGTAGGTTGGGACCTAAACATAAACTGGCAAAATGTGTTTCGCCAGTTTATGTTTAGGTCCCAATGTAATAGGTGGCGAGCCTATTGCCATTAACCGGGCACTTATAAACCTGCGATAAATACACACATAACTTCGAAAAGCCCCGAAAAGTCATTGGTGTGTGCCATGGTAAACCTGGGATCGAACCCGAGACCTCGTCTCAGCAGTCCATTACCCATACCACTAGGCTACCGCAGATTTCACTTTTTACTTTTTACCCGACTACGGCGAAGCCAAAAGGAGGGTTATGATTTTTTTGACAGGCTATGTATGTATGTATGTATGTATGTATGTATGTATGTATGTATGTATGTATGTATGTATGTATGTATGTATGTGTGTATGTTCATTTGTTCCCTCATAGCTCCTCAACTACTTATTAGAACTAGACAAATGAGGTATCGTTACAAGCGACTTTATCGTCCGATGGTTATAGGCTATATGACGTGTCACTCAATCTTGTGTGGCGCCCTCTAGCGCTCATAAGGTACTGTGTTAAAAAATAAATTTGAGATAAATATGCCGTGTTTGGTATCAAATGAAAGGGTTTAAGAAGCACATTTCAAATATATATAAATTATTAGCTTTACCTTGCCCCAAAATAATGTGAATAAAAAATAAAGTTTAAAACTAAAACCCGACTACCGAAAAATCACACTCTAAAATGTTACAAACAAGAAAATATCAAGGATAGCCGTGGTCGTATGCCACTTACTCTAACAAAACAATATATTCTAGGGTAAAGTGGCATATGACTACGGCTATCCTTGATATTTTCTTGTTTGTAACATTTTAGAGTGTGATTTTTCGGTAGTCGGGTTTTATTACATTATAGTAAGTTGGCGATAATAAGCCGATGGTTATTTGGCCACTGTTAGAAATGCAGCTGTAGTAGAACAAAGATTTCAACAGTTTCGAGGAAATGCCGATACACCATGTTATGGCTACCAAAATATAGATGATATTCTATTAAGTTTTGAACTATCACTTATACTGACGAGGTTTGTTTGTGTTTATCATGACTCGTATCACGCTAAATGAACATTAATTCGTACCTGATTAGCGCCATGAATCCTCACACAGCACATCTCCTAAGCAGCTCACACACAAGTCACACCATTCCACAACTCTATTACACAACTTTGCACCGCTCAGCTACATCGCACATCTTTAATGGAAACGCAGCTTTAAGCAGTGGTCATTTTATCTCAATGATGTTCAACTTTCGAGACTAAATAACAAAGCGGACGTTTTGTTCCCAGTGCCATCTAAGCATAAAAGGTTTGTAAATACGTACATGGAACGAGCCACTGGAAAGAGCAATGTTTATTTGTTATCTTTGTCCACAGACTAACCGTGTTTATATTCCTCAAGCATAATGTCACTGTAATTGTTTAGAAAAATACACTGAGGCAAGCTAAAGGTATCGTAAACTAGATTAAGAATTAGATTTTATTATTTCTTTAGATTTTACTTACTTCTCCTATCATGAAGTGTCGGTAGCATAGAGTCGGCTTATGGTCGACGGGTCTCGGGTTAGAATTATTTATCATTACACCATCAAAGTAACACTAAGTACTTCAAATTAGCAATGTAGCTTCGCTGAAGGGGTTATGGGGAATCCTAATAATATCGGTTATTAATATCCGGTGAATGGAAGAATTTGATTATTAAAATCGGTTACAAATCGGTTAAGCAAACAATCAATTTTTTGTGTTACTACTATACTCTTTGGTTTTTTAAAATTCTGATCATCAACTAAATAGAAGTCTAACAGTCGTCGTAACTGCACTCTGGACCTGATTCTGTACAAAATCTTCACCATTCACTTTTTTATTTCATAGCCCTAACGAGCTCTTTGATAAGTCGTTTTTCCGTATTTCAATTTATTTCATATCAATGATGATGGATGGGAGATTTACTTTCACATTAAAATTAAACCCTTTTCCATCGTATGTGTACATTACGGCGGACCTTTTGATATCACTCTCGAAAATAGTATCGGTCGATGAGGTCAATTTATTTCTGGATAAAATTTTGAAATGAATGAATGAACACATTAAGTTTATGGATGTCCAAAAATGTAACTAGCTAATGCTGAGTTGATAAGAGAAAGAGTAGAAAAGCGGACCCTGGGCCCCAAAGTCCAAGCTTTGAATGCGAACGGGAGCAATCTTATGAAAGATGTTGAGACTAAATACACCAAAAATCGTTCTTCAACCCAGTGGTAATACCAGCCCGATGAGAGCCTACCACATGAAGCTAAAAGGACCAACTGGAAGTCCTTAAATAGGTTGAGGAATCAGGTCGACTGCTGTAGGGCGAAACCGGGTAAAATGGTGGGGCTGGTGGCTGTGGTTGTGCACCTCTGCAGTCGATGGACCGCCTCTTGTCGTGCACCTGCACGATTGCCCACCTAAATGAAGCGATTGAAGGTGCGGTCAAAGTCGCCGGGTTTTGAGCTGGGCGCATCTAAGTAATTAAATGATTGCCAGTGTTGTCACTGACACGAAGAAGAAGAAGATCCGAAGCTTTACAACTTGGAGTCTAGGATTCTCTTTACCGGGGGTGACGGGTGGAGCCGCCTGTCACCCCAGCAGAAGCAGGCCACGGCGGCGGCGCGCTGAATATTGCGCCTGCCCATTCCGGGGGCGAGTTGGGGACACCGTTGTTTCCCCTCCTGAGGAGGGCCAGACCGTAAGGGATGGCCCTGGGTCAGCCGGGGTGCGAGGGATATGTCTTTGACAACCTCACCTCCGACATAGCACCAAGACCCACAGTCGGCGTGCGGTTTTAGTCGGTTCGAGTCCGACATAACCTCCCCTTCCGGCTCCGGCAGGGGGGGTATCCGAGGGGATTTCCGCACGGAAAAAAAAAAAAAGGATTCTCTTTATCAGTCTAACTGCAAGTTTGGCTGAACTTCGATATTTTCCGCCTTCTTACACAAACCAAAGGTGATATCGAAGCATTGCAGTTAGACAAGTTGTTGAACTTTTTATGGCTGCAACTACCCGTGGTGACTGCCATATTATTTGCCTGCCATAATATTTGCTTAAATCACACCCAGACGTAACTCCAACATTCAATGGAGAGCTCATCTACTCAAGTGATTAGTCAATCACCTTACGTAACGTAGACTTCGGCGGCGATGGGTCAACAGGGAGGCACTTGTGGGTGCCAGCGGGGGCGGGGTCGGGGTGCTACCATTAATTTCCATTTATTCGCACTGACAGAGGATCGTGGCCAACCGTGTGTGAACCCTGAAATTTTGCCCTTTGGATGTTGATGTTGGAGTCGGGAAGACGATGATTGGTCGTTGAGTTTTTTTTATCTATATATATAAAATCACTTGTCCCGACTGACTGACTGACTGACTGATTCATTCATCAACGCAGAGCCTAAACCGCTGGACCTACAAACTTGAAATTTTGACAGTAGTTGCATTTTATGATGTAAACATCCACTAAGAAAGGATTTTTGGAAATTCTGCTACTAAAGGTGTAAAATAAGGGATGGAAGTTTGTATGAAAGTCCGTCATTTTCAGAGCTAGATGCACTAAATTTCATAAACCTGTGTATTTTAAGAAATAAATGAACACCTGTATCAGCGTTTTTCAAAATTTAACTACTAAGACGGTAAAATAGGTGATAAACGTTTGTATGGAAACACCGTCTGACTGACTGATTCATCAATGCAGAGCCTAAACCGCTGGACCTACAAACTTGAAATTTTGGCAGTAGATGCATTTTATAATATAAACATCCACTAAGAAAGGATTTTTGGAAATTCTGCTACTAAAGGGGTAAAATAAGGGATGGAAGTTTGTATGAAAGTCCGTCATTTTCAGAGCTAGATGCACTAAATTTCATAAACCTGTGTATTTTAAGAAATAAATGAACACCTGTATCAGAGTTTTTCAAAATTTAACTACTAAGACGGTAAAATAGGTGATCGAATAATTGCCGGGAAATGCCTAAAAACAGCAAATCTTTTTGACAGAACGAAGTCTGTCGGGTCCGCTAGTTAGCTATAAGTGCAATGTTTGCATTTAAAATATTTCTTTGTTATCCAACACTATATTACTTTACTCTTAATAATTGTTTGTGAATTTTATTTTATTTTAATTTTTGATTTTAATTTTAATCCTTTTTCAATTTTGATTTATTGTTTTTTAATTTTGAATTTTATTTTAGGTCTTAATTTTTATGTTATTTAATATTGTGACTGACATTGACTTGTAATAATTTAAGTACTTTTATGGACATTAATGTGACTAATATTTAATTTAATTTAATTTAATACAATTTCAAATTTCTTGACATTTAATTAAAATAATACTTTGTATCATAATTCTATTCATTTATTTATATTATTTTTTTAGGGAAGATTAGATATTTTCCCCAAATATTGGGAAAATAATTCAAGATGGTATGTATAATTTTAAAACTACCCGCATGTGAAATATAGTTAAATAATATTATTACGTCGCCTTAAAGACGTATAAGATGGGAAATTTGAATCATATCGGGCGTGTCTCGGTAGCCGAATTGGTCAGGCATTCCCCCTGTAAGGGAAAGACTGCGGGTTCGAGTCCCGCCCGAGAAGATTCTTTTTCCCTATGTATTTAATATAGTAAAAACTTAGAAACGGTTACTTTACATCATACCTTTGAGAAGCTATGAGGCGAAACCGGTCAGGTGAAAAATAAAATTAAGTGGAAAAGTACAAAGTGTCTTATTCAATATGTATAGCAATTACCACCAAGTGCCATCAATCAACAGTATTTATAAACTATATTTAAAATTTGAATTATGTACCATGTTAATCTAAAATTATAATTTTCGAATTCATTATGATTAGCTCAGGTGAGGTGAAGTACGAGATAGTTCTTTAGTTTGTTCGTTTGTGTACTCAGTCACGTAAAAACAGCACCCAGAGCAGAACTGGACAGTAACAACCTATAAGCCATGGAACCAGTATTCCACTTAACAAATAAATACGTCAATATAAATACTTCTCTCACCAAACGGATCAAGATCTGTCGTCCATAATGTTCCGATAGTAAACTCATGGCGCAAGACAAAACCTACTTCTCCTATATGTGTGTGTTTGATTGTACAAGCTACTTGCATGATTAGTTTTGACATGACGAAAGGCAACATCGGGTGGTCATATTTCATACACGTCATAATAATGACGTTATACAAGGGTTACATGGATTGGTTAATTGGCCGTAATTAACCAAGAACAGAAGTTGAGCACACTTCAATTTTTGGAACATTAAAATATTTGTTTCACGTCGATGAACACTATTATTAAGGAGGCAGTTACATTAAAAATGATACAAACATTATTTTGACAACATCTGTACTAAAATTTCTGGGTTTTTTTTTTAAGTATTTGTTTACGTCTTTTTCCTTTACTTTTCACGATAATAACTTCAATCAAAGAATTAGGAGATTGAAAAAGAATACGTAAAAGGCTTTTACGAAAATATATTGCTATGAAATGAAAAGTATGCAGGAAGCCGTTTTAATTATTAGAAAATTAGGAAGGGTTGAATCAAATAATGCCTACTCTGCAAAATCTATTAAAACAATTTTAAAATTGGAATTGCATTTTCGGACTTTTACATATACTATAAGTAAAATAAAGAAGCTCAAAAAATATTAGATAAAATCTAGAAAAAAATCCCAATACTGCTTGTACTCTTGTCCTCTCATGATTGAATTTCTATTTCTATAAAATTAAAATTACCACAAGTCATACAATCGTAAAATGGTACAAGAAAAATAAAACTCAATTTACAAAGGAATAAGACCACGGATGTGGATAAAGCTGCAACTCTGTTAGATACGACAACTTTGTCTTTTATAACCCTTTTACTGAATTCACATTTACGATCTGCAGTGGACAGTAATCTGGTAAAACTTTACGTTTTATAGTAATCCTAGTGGAGACCATATCTGGGATTAAAACCATGAACCTTCTTTGACGGGTAGTCACTGTTTGAAAGGAATAAAGAAAGAAGCTTAATTTCAATGTAAACAGAGATAACTCAAATACATCTTTATGAACAACTAGCTTTTGCCCGCGGCTCCACCTGCGTGGATGTCAGTTATCGCGACCAAACATAGCCTTCCAAATTTTATCAAAATCAGTTCAGTGGTTTAGGCGTGAAAGCGTAACATACAGACAGACAGACAGACTGACAGAGTTACTTTCACATTTATATTATTAGTATGGATGTACAAGCAGTACAAATTTTTAATAGTGCATATACCGGATAGATTTAGAAAATTAATATAGAAGATAATAATAAAATAAAAATCTGTAATAAAAAACTGTGGAAATAATAGCAGGTTATCTCCCTATTTTTAATTTTAAAACATCAACAGCACTAAGTATAATTCTAACCATGTTTCGTAAGTATTCCTAAAGTCTAGTAGAAAACGCTATCAAATTAAGATCCCAATTACCGACACCGTGATATCTATTAAAGTGACCAATCCTCCCAGGTAATTACTGTGTTTTATAATGAAAATAGATATTATTTAGCGCATAACTCGAGAACGGCTCCACCATTTCGACCAATTGTATTTCCGTCTTTGTTCCAAAAGTTTTACGGAAGATAAAAAAGAGCCCATGCGTCACAGGAACGGGAACAGAAATCTACACGGGTGAAGCCAAAGACATCAGCTAGTAATATATAAATCCATGCCATTTATTTTGAGAGTAGTTAGAGTTAATTCATAATCTGTGTTTGGCAAGACAATCAAGTTAGGCTTAATCATGTAATAGCCTCGCGGCTCCGGCCCTGGGGGTGATGATTTAATAAAGCCTAATTCTACGTAAGCTGGTGTAAGCGACAGTAGAAAACAAACCATAATATAATTAACTTTCACGCTACATACGGCTCGGGGACACATGTGTTACATTAAATTTATAACTGCCATATTTGAACATGAACAAAAAGGAATAGAATACCTACCATTACGAATATTAAAAGTGACAATATTGTTTTAAACCAACTTACACGTAAATGGTACCGCAATCTAGTTTATCCAAAAATATGGTACTCAAAGGGGTACACAGATGTGTGTTGAATACTCACATTAAACCAGCCATATCACTGAAAAAACTAATCATAATTGTATTTCAATGCTGAACCTGTGTCTAAACGTCATGTATAGTTGAATCAGAAAAAGTCGTAGCAGATAATAAACTTACTTAAATTCAAATAAATTCTAAAGAATTCTCCTCTATTATGCAAGCAGTTGAAATGAAATAGAGACGAGACTAGGAATATCTCATCACGAGCTGTAATTTCGACATTTTAAATGAATATTTGATTGGTAAACCGCAATTTGATAATCTGTTTAGGTAAATAGGTATCTGTAGGTAAATATTCCACAACATTCTACAGAACACTATCTAGACCCATGGTAAGCTTAACTAGCTTGATTTATGGAATCTAGAATGCGGATAAACATATTTAGATACTTTTTATTGTAAATACATAAACACCCAGACCAGTTCAAATAGCCATATTCATGCATACAAATATTTGCACTGAGCGGGGATCGATCCCGCGCCTCCTGCGTGGCAGTCGCATTCACTACCGCCACGCCACAGAAGCTTAGTTCTAATGTGACAAAATCACAGACAAATTTCAGCTACATGCAGCTGAAGGCAAATCTACCTCGTAAGATGACCATTCAAACTTCTTTCACACAATGGACGAAAAACAATGTAATCGAAAATGGAACGACAACTAAAACAATGACTGGAATGCTACTATCATTTTAAGTAGCTAATTTTAATTGTCACAGATACAATGCAATGAATGAACACTGAAAGCATTCATGCATCTGCCGGTAACAAAGACTACAATGATGTTTTATACCTCCACCGTGGTACGAGGCACTTGGGTAGGTAATTGTTTTCGATATTGTGATCGGAAGAGATGGTATTTGTCTGATGAGTGTAACTTTTTTAATTGGAGTTGAGAGGAGTGAAACAAAACTTAAACATTTTAAACAATGTTATATATTTGAATGAATTTTTATAGCATTTTCGAACTTAAAAGTTAGCATAATAAATGCTATAAAAAATTCATTCAAATATTTGGGCGCAGTCATCAAAATTCAATGTTTTAAAATGGTTGAAAAATCATTCATTGTTTCCAACAGTTCGTAAGAATGTTGGTAAATGGCTGCACCGTCGCCTTTATAGACGGATATAAAGAGAAGGAAAATTTGGAATGATTCAAGTGTGGCTCAATAGCTCAGTTGGAAGAGCAGTCCCCCTGTAAAGGAAAGGTCGTGAGTTCGAGTCTCACTTGAGCATTTCATTTTTTACGATGTTTTTCGAATATTATATAGTAACTGTTGGCTGCGCTGAAATTTAAGTCCCATTCTAGACTCATTGGATCAAGGAATAAAATGAAAATAGATTTCAGTGATAAAATGTAGCCTATGTGATTTATTATTCCAGGTTATCAAACTACGAACGCTTGGAAAAACCACAGTAGGGAACTGTGGCTTTTCCAAGCGACTGCGATATGGGGTCTTTCAAGAAGGGCATTCAAAGGTTGAGAGTTCGACAGTGCGAGCAATCAGATCCATTTAGCCGTTTCAGCGTGATTGAATGACAAAGATGCATTTATGTTAACAATTTCACAAAGTTTCACATTTAAAATAATATTGGTACATCACAAAATGTAAAAGTCAGAGAAGATAATGATTCCAAAAGATTTTGTTTGAAATTCGGAACATATTTACTCATGCCCGTAGCTTAAAGTGATTTGGCTGTAAGCTTTTTGAAAAGCAGAGAGGTGAAAAATCGATTCATTTAAAGCATGAGTACTTGACGTTTGCTCACGATAAACATCCTCGATTCACTTTTCAAGGCGAAAAGTGACATACTAGAGGAAAATGGCGTGAAGCGACTAATACTTCATCGTCATCAATAAATAGTAGAAAGCTAAGTCGCTTTCTGCGTCTGTCTGTCCTTATGTATGCTTATATCTTCAAATCACAGCTACAGATTTTGATGCAGTTTCTTTTAATAGATAGAGTAAAAAAAAAAAAGTAGATAGAGTAAAAAAAAAAAAGAGGAAAAGCGTCGGTAGCTTAGTGGTTAAGGAGTCGGCCTTACGATCGAGAGGTCCCGGGTTCTATCCTGGCCATTACACTACCGGCGTGAACCCACTCCTAGCACAAGCATTATAGCTTAGTTGGGGGGGTTAGAGGGAATATTAGTAACTTCGGTTCTAATATTCTTTTTAAAAAGAAAAAAAAATTCAAGAAGAAAGTTTATATGTATTATACATGCTTAATATACTAGAGGGTGCAGCGGTAACGGACGTCACGCGGGCGAAAAAAATCATCACGGTCCGAAATAAAGTCTAAACATGGAAACTAAGCAGTAATAACTATTTCGATGTATATAAAATATGTATTATGTTAGTAAAACCCTCAATGGCATAAATATCCAATCAGTTATATCAACAAAAAAGGCGAAGTTGCAAAAAGTATTTTGGTTGCTAAACTTAACGAAGTTTTTCTTTCGAATGTGAGTAATTTGGTGTTGGCTTGTTGCAAAATATGTTTAACAAGCAGTAAAATATTTGCTTAGTCTTGCAGACTAGTTTAAATGTGCTCGAGAGACTAATAACCAAGTAAGTACTTTAATCTCGAGTTTCACTCTACAATTTTATAAAATAAAACGAAAAATATTAAAAAAATAACTTGAAGGTATTCATTAGTTGAAACTTGAAATAAAACCATGATAAACAATTGTTTTATTTATTTCATTTTTGGCTTGATGTTTCAGCTACTTTTCGCGGGGTCACTAAGGATGGCAGTTGTCACTTATTTTGAAGTGTCAGTTCCATGGTCGCGGGGTGACTAATGATGGTAGCTATCACACTTGTCACATGTTTTTAACCCCCGACGAAAAGAGAGAGGTGTTATAAGTTTGACGTGTCTGTCTGTATGATTGTGGCAACATAGTTCCCGAACGGATGAAACGATTTCAGTTTAGTTTATTTTTTTATATTATAGGTGACTTATGTGCGAGTACTCTTAGATATGTTTGATGAAAATCGGTTGAGCCATTTAAAAGTTGTGGGGATGGGCGAATAAATAGCGACGCGCGACGGGCGACGAACTATAGAATTTTTGGTTCCTAAGTTCATGAACGACATAAATCACGAATATTTAAAAGACTTTAATAATCAATATTTTGAAGTGAAATATAAAAAGTATTTCTATAATGAGAAACAACCTGTATAAGGCGTCGACTCCCACTTCCTAACGCATAAACCGTATATTATATTAAGTAGGCACGCACGGGTGCAGCGATGACGTTGGCACACTATTGAACACAAATAAGATTAGCCGACGAATAGATGCTTGGGAAATAAAACTTGTGAATGATTTTGCGAATTAGAAGCACTATTATTAGTTAAATGAAAGAAAGTAAATGGATACCGATACAAACCCTTTCGGTTTACTGGTACTTGAAAAAAATATAATGCAAATGTATACCTTACATATTGAATAAATAATAAAAAAAAAGTATATAGAATAAAAAGTGGTTTTATTTCAAAAAGGGATATTCGCGTAAACTACCGACAGTCACTCGTTCCGAGAAAAAGATCCTGAATGATCAAACTGCTGATGAAGTGAATTTATGAGATAAGAGTAACTGTTTCCCTTTTGAGGTACGGAACCCAAACAACAATGTTAATAGTTTCAACACAATAGCTTCAATCTTTCTTCAAAGTAACTATTTAAGCGCTATTTCTGTACAATCCAAAAGTGATTCAATCTACACAGGGGAATTATTCTGAGTAACATCGAGTTTCAATCGCAGTCGTAACGTTTGAAGACGGTTGGTTATCATAGAAGAGAGAACTGGCAAACTAGACCAATTTCAATGTTTTGACTTTTACGAAGTGTTTTTGTCACCGTGACTGCCACCGCGTACATCATTCCTAACCGGTGGTGTCATGGGGGGATTTAATTTATGTCCTTGACACTATCGGTTGTGTATACAATAATACCCTTGACATTACCAGCAGTGTTATTGGGTATACACCTACTGAAGGTTCGCGCATTTGGTTACGTGACCATTTTTTTTTTTTATCGTGCGAAAAATCCCCACGGATACCACCCCCACGGAGCCGGTGGAGGCGGTTATGTCGGACTCGAACCGACTAAAACGCACGCCGTCTTGGGTCCTTGGCTGCCGGAGGTGAGATTGCCAAAAGCATATCTCTCGCACCCCGGCAGACCCAGGACCATCTCTTTCGAGATGGCCCCCTTCGGGTTGTGGGGACCAAAATGTCCCCATCTAGCCCCGGTTACGGGGAGGCGCACTTTGCGCCGCCGCCGCGACCTGCTTCTGCTAGGGTGACAGGCGGCTCCACCGGTCACCCCCAGGCCAGCGCTCATGGAGGACGGAGGTCGTTCTGCGACCTCCGACGTCCGGTTCGCCTTCGCTCTGCACGGGCTTCCCGGGCCCGGAGTCTGGTCCGGACCCGACCGGCCGCCTCCTTCTCGAGCATTACTTGCTCGCAGAAGGAGGCGGCCGCACCCCAAGCGTTTGCGCATCTTACCATCGCTGTGAGCAATGTGGCGAGTGTGAGGACTCCCACCCCCAGAGCCGCCACTAGGACCCGCCTCGGCGTGTCCCACGCCGGGCACTCGGTCAGCGTGTGCAGCTCTGTGTCCTCGCTCGCATCACAGTGATGGCACTCGGACGTTGGCTCCTTCCGGATCCGACACAGGTAACTCCCGAAACACCCGTGTCCGGTAATCACCTGCGTCAGCCGGTACGAGAGGCTGCCGTGTGGCCTCTCTAGCCACTCCTCCATGATGGGTCTTACCGCCGCTATTACGGCGTGCCCTGCGCTTGGTCGCCCAAGTCGTAGCTCCCATTCCGCTACCATGTCCCTGTGGAGCTGAGACCTCACGGCCCGAATTTCTTCGGGCTCGGGTTCCCGTCCCTGCTCCCGCGCCTCCTTGGTTACGTGACCATTATGCAGTTTGGAAGAACGTGGTAACAGTCGCGGTGTCAAAAAATCACTCATGTGCACAAGCCCTTACAAAACGGTTTGTCACTCAGAATAAGGGCCAGAAATGTTTAATATTTCGTCAAGGTCACGTGTTATGAAACACGCAACACGCTGGCTACATGACGTGTCACGCTGATTATTATTAATGTAGTGACGTCACACGTCTACCCGCAGCTTGCGAATACATTAGACAAATTACAAAGATAAATTATGAAAGTAAGTTTGTGTTTTGTTATTTCATCGCCATTTAACTGCTGAATGAATAAATATTCGAATGACACTAATGAGATTGTTTCGAGGAAACTTCATTGATACAATTAAGTACGAGTATGTACCAAAACTTTATCAGGGAGGAAAGTCAAGTTCAGGAGACTAGGAGGTTTATACATACATATATTCACGCCTGTTAGTCCCCTTAAAAGTAAGCAAAGTTGTATTAACACCCACATTAAGTCATCTATGATTTTCGGTCTCCCTTAAAACGGGATGGGCCTATTACCATCAAGTAATTAATTTGTTGTGGGTACGTTTCTCGTTTACTGCCAGATGGAAAACATCCTAACCCTCATTCGCCATCCACAACACCCAGGGAAAGAGATGAGATGGCGGTATACTACTCCATCGGGGACCAACATGGCATTCATATCATCGTCATCATCCTCTCGATCGTAAGGCTAACTCCTTAATCACTGAAGTGAATTACGACAGAAACAATACTGCCTGTGATAGACATAAAAACTCTACTATTACTAAGAATATAGGCATTAAACGATAAGTTCCAAGCTCGAGCACTTTTTACACACCAAGATGAAAACAAATCGAGAACGCTGAAAGTATCGCCTCAGGCGGTCAGGCACTCAACGAGCTCTTAATGTTTTGGACCTACTGGAGCAAATGTGCCTTGTATTCGACGTATATAAAAAAGATCACAATTGAAAGCTCAATCTGCTAAAGTAAAAAAAGTTTATAGAACACACTTTGTTCACACCCATTTAAACATTATAGGAACTCTTTCCGAATTACGAATTTTAAAAAGTAAAAAATTATGTAGTCTTATTGTTGGCAATATAGAAATTTTGACATTTACGTTGACACTAAATGCAATACCAAAATGTCTTGCAAGAAATTCTCTTTTTCAGGATTGCTCCATGATGCATGATAACCACTGTAACAATCTGTCGTGCAAAGAAAGCATGTATCATATCAGTTAGTTTGACTGGAGGCTAGCCATCTCACTTGTGTTAATATATCAATTCATTTCTATACAGCTTACTCTAAATTTTCTGTAAAAGTTTATTTAAAACTACATTAGTTGTGAGAATTTCACTGTCTTGAAAAAAAAACACAAATTACAAGATTTAGGACCGTATTCTAGAATGAAACTCAGCCAGAACCGCGATTTATCTGAGGACAGATTGATAGATTTGACATATTGTCCTCAGATTAATCGCGATTCAGGCTGACACTCATTCTAAAATACGGGCCTTAGACTAGAGAAATGAGCAAAAAAATGTATTCATAAAATCAAACAACACCACGTTTATTTTATGTACCAACCAAACAATAAACCATTCTTAGCACCAACTCTCGAGTGTCGACAATAAAAACTAACCAAGTATTCTTCAAAAACCTCGAAGTAACTCGTTGCGAAACAAAAACTACGCCTCGCCTCGCTTTATTAGAAAAACTTCAAAGTAGGCTCCAATGAGATTCATTGGCCTCCGTTAACCATTTTGACAACTTGCCTCATGTAATCACGCTCTGTTTTTATGAGCAAATTGAAGCCTGAGTTATTGCAGGCTTTTAATAATGGCACTGAAACTTCTAAACAGAAAATATGCCCAAGACGTGGTTGTACAGAACTTTGGTGTTAATATAAATTGAGTGGACATGTTGAGTGGTCAGTACTTTTTTTAAGATATTGTCTCGGCCTCCGATAGTTATTATTTGAAGTCTTAAGTTTTAACTCGGCTATAAGTATTAATTTGTTTTTTTTTTTAAAGAATATTAGAACCGAAATTACTAATATTCCCTCTAACCCCTCCAACTAAGCTAAATAGCTTGTGCTAGGAGTGGGTTCACGTCGGTAGTGTAATGGCCAGGATCGAACCCGGGACCTCTCGATCGTAAGGCCGACTCCTTAACCACTCCATGTTTTAAATTAAAGCGGTATAACTGTGTTATACTGCTTAAATTTTGTTTACGCTTCGTTTCGTTGATCTTCCTTTTGTTTCTTTCCCATTTTTCTCTTTCTCTTCTTTCTTTTTCGTTGGTATTAGTGTGAGTAATCCTTTGATGCCATAAGCGTCTCTAGATTAATCTTGACCATCAGGAAATCCATGCGATTGTTTTCCTGGTCACTAATTCTAACGATACCTTTATTTTTCTTTTTACAGGGGGATAACGTCTCTCGTTTTATGTTCCAAATTCTCATTAGTATCCTGAAATAAACTTTTCGCTAAATTTAAGCTAGCACTAAAGTCAAAGCGAGCTATAAAAGTGAAATTACCTTCCTAACGTGTTGATGCACAGGTCAAAGTTATAACTTCCAGGTAGCTCCTGATGACATAAGTTCGATCGATTGAGTTAAAACTAAGCGGGAACTTCAGATACTGGCTATCTAAAGTTGGCGCTGGTGGCTCATAGTGCATACAAAATTTGAGACAAACTAATAATTTAGTTTAGTATATTGAGAGCTACGAGATAAGTTAGCTGCAGCTTAATGATTGATTGATTGCAGTTCTAACAGTTTCACATACATATCTACTACTGCTTGTATTTATGTTGTAGATAGATTATTCATGCTTAAATAAATTAGCAATGATATAGAAACCCGTACACTTATTATTTAGCATCGTTTGTTTCGTATCATCTGTTCTGAAAATCATACAAAGATTAGTAAATCGTTGAATAACATGCTGTTGCTCATGACTCCACCTGCGTGCGTACCTACTTCAGGAACAAATAAAATTTTCAGGTTTGCCGAACCAAGAGACCAAAACAAACTGTTTCTACCATGGGGAATGTTCTGACGAGCTCTTCCAATTAGTCCCACTCTCCCCTTTCCTTCACAGGACGACACGTGCTGGGCTAAGATGCCATCCATATACGGTGCAGAGTATACCTGCTAGAACCAAGCGTTTCAGTGACTCATTCCTATGCCCCACCACTAAGACCTGGAACTCCCTGCCAGCTCACGTGTTTTCTTCTTCTTCTTTTCTTTAGTCCCGGGTCCTTTAAGCGGGGCGTGAAAAGGCATCTGATGAGGCCGTCAAGCTGAGTGCCACCACTGATAACATGGTAAATGTTTACGATGGTGACCCTCTTTCCGAGACTTTGCCTTTAGCTTAACATCAGGCGAGGTGAAGTTAAATTGATGTGTCCAGTATTAAAAAAAATGCTTTCTGGTACTTCAAAGACGATCCTGGGCAACTTAAATCCTCTCTTCACACATCATAATACAAGGTAATACAACTAAGAAATAACGTAACACGGAAACATGAAATATGTGTCATACCGTGCCAAGAAAAAAAACATTCGTACTGTAACATAACTCACCATTCAACGCAAATGACAATACATTTTGATGTAAACGAACATGGTTTCTAAAGAAAATAGGGAACCGAAATACAGGATGAAGATGTATCAGGAGAGTTTTTATTCCAAGGATATGATACACGAGCATATTGTTCGCATAATGGGCTTTTGTGATACCTTTTATGACATTTTTGAAGAATCCCATGCATGTCCAATAGTAAACAGTAATAAAAAGTTAATTCGTGGTATGTAGTAGCTCTTATAATTTCTTCCAAGCTTGAATTGCAAAATTTAATATCCCAGTCTAGGAAATACCACATATGGGCGAACGTAAATCTTACTTCAAAGGTTCAACGTTAGTATGGCTATTGCATTTGTGTAGTAATGTGTATTGGGGTAGATTAAAAATGGTTCTTTGTAGTATTATTCGGGTTGATTCCGATATGACCGTACTATAAGTAGTTAATCTAATCAGGATAAACATGATATAGGCTTATAACGAATAAAAGAAAATTAATTACATCTAGCGGTCCTGTGATATTGCACAATTAGGAAGAACTTTTTCCAGTGACTAACATTTTGATCAGTCACGTTGACAACTATTCGGAACTACCAAAACTATAACATTCCACTGTTCCCCACCAGTGGGGACGCTTTTTGGGCAAAGTGAAAGCACCTGAAATTAGGATAGAGCATTTCTTCAGTGGCCTAAACACGCCGAAAAGAATAAAATAATTGTTGAAAATTCTATTTAATAGTCTATAATTAGAGTCGCCAGTAAGAATGAAATTGCAATTTAAATTATTTTAGACCCAACCTATGTAGTAAATCTCAAATCCTTATACAAAACATTGTTGTAACCAACGCATTTAAGCAAAATGGTAGTATCAAGTAGAAAGCAAGAAGACTGCGCCTCCACCCGTATCTACCGTTCGCGTTATTGGCTGCGTACAAGGAAAGTCCATTTGCTTTGAACGCTCGCATCAGGTACTAAGTGACATTGTACGAACACTGCTTTGTTGTTTATTTCATTGTCTGCAATAGGATAAGTATTAGGAGCTCTAAATAATGGAACCTATTCGATAATGGTTTGTAATTGAGTGTTTTGTGTGTGAAAGAAGCAATTTGTGAAGTTTATAGAAATATGCATAAACCTATTTATTGCCAACTTATGTAATAAGAATTTACACATATGGAAAGATTTATCTATTAAGTGCCGTGTAGTAAACCGTGGTAGTATTTGTGAAATCCTTAAATAATAGATAATGATGACTTGAATCAATCAAAGATTTAATTTCGTTTAATCAGTTTATGCACCTGAAGAGTATATTATGAATGTATTTTTTTATTTTTATAGTCTGTGGTGTATCACCTAGCAAGTGAAGTTAGGTCAATTTCTCAAAATATTGATGGGAACTTATGACTCCCCTTTAATTACCTACTCGTATAATTACAACATTGTTATATTATGATACCATCAATTTAACAAAGACTTTCAACACAGCTCTTAATTCCATTTAACTTTGTTACCATAAAAATATTGATGAACGTTCACAAATGGAAATCAAAATACATTTGGCTTAGTGACGTACATTTATTAAAAAGTACGCGGTGGCCATTTTGCGACATAGCGAGTTTTGGCGGGAAAGGCCATGATGGATTGCGTGTTAGACAGTTAGAGCCGTTAGAGGTGCGTTCGTTATTCACAATTTGTTGTATCTAGTTACTTTGATTGAGGGTTTGTTTGGATGTTATTGTCCTGTGAACATTGGTGTAGACTGTTATTGAACATGTGAATATCAATTAAAAAATTTCAAGTTAGTTTTGAATAGATAATCAAACTGTCGATAAATAAAGGCACAGACTCACTTTCATGAATCCGAATGATCAACTCGGGAATTCCGACTCCCGATTTACGTAACTTACTAACATTCAGGAAATACTAAAAATGTCATGTTAATTCTTTTTTTTCAGAATGTTCTATTGTAGTAATGGTAAATTTCAATAAGAGAAATGATTAAGCCAATAGCAATATTATTCAAACAAATGACAGCTTCGTGTTACCCACACTCCATCAATTTGTGCCATCATTTACCACCATGTACCATTTTCCCCTGCATACGATGGTACAAGATTACTTCCCGAAGCATTCATGCATTCCCCAGAGCTATAACTACCGGCCACTGGGTAATAAAGAAGTTTGTTATCCAACTTTTATACGAGATGTTAATTCGTTTTATTGAAGGCAGTTAATCCAGCAGATTAAAGCTGCAGATATCGCAGAAGAACATAAAAACTCGGATATGTTTTCTTTAATCACAAGTTCAGCTGTGTTGAAAAGGCTGTGAGCAATTGTTTCTAGAACTTGTGGCTCTAGAAAAAAAGTCGGCTAAGTGCAAGTCGGACTCGCGTACAAAGGGTTCTGTACCATTATCTGTTTTTAATATTTATTGTTATGCTACAGAAATCTATGAAAACCACTATCTAACTATTATGGCTCATGAAATATAAGTACTGGTGACAGACAGGCAGACAGACTGGAGTCTTAGTAATAGGGTCCTGATTTTTACACCTTGGGTTTTTTTTATACCACTTACGTGGCAGACAAGCACAATCCTAAAAACCCTGTGATTCAGTATCTACTATTTCAATTGCGGACGCTTTCATGGCTTATTCTAGTACAGTCATGTTTCCGAAAAAATCTTTCATACTGCCCTGCTATTACTATAGCAGGATAGTTTGAAAGATAATACTCTATCCGAGCAAAAAACAAATTTCTTGGCCAGCTAGACTTAAATTGCTACTAATATGAGCCTATTTGGCTAAAATAAATAAATTATTATTATTATTATTTACTTTAAAAAGGAAATAATTATGTAAGATCGGGATATTTTTAGCAATATTGATAAGTGTTCATCAAATCTCTTACCAGCATTTTGGTTTCATCATCCTTAGAGTCACTGGTAATGTTTACGCGATAATATACCTGCCCGTTTTTAAATAAACACGAGATTCAAGATAAAATAGTCATTTTTCACTATCGCCAATGTTTACAGTTGCTTATAATAAATCCAGTGATAACTATCAACAAGATTCTTATAAGAATTGAAAGAATGACTCATATCCTTTATAAAAAATAACACTTCAGCTTATAAAGTTGTGAAGTGTTCGTCAAATGATTTGTTTATCTAAACTCCGACGGCCGGGATTTGAATTACGTCGTCGTCGGCGTTCAAGGTCAAATTCGCCGTGCATCCGGGCTGATAAATAAATTGAAACAAAATTTTAAAAAACTTACTAACATAAATGAACAAACTAGTTACATTTAAAAGTGAATTTCACAAATGATATTAACTGTGACCGAGACCAACTAAACCTCGTTTAGTTTCACACAATTTCACTTTACTTGATCTCAGCCGTTTTCATTCGCAAAATTCAATTTTAGTAATTCGTTTTGAACAAATCAGTTTATAAATATTCCACAACATTCTGCACAACGCTATCTAGACTCATGGTAAGCTTTTATAGCTTGTGTTATGGAATCTAGAGTACAGATGAACTTACTTATATACTTTTTTTGTAAATGCATACATATTATACATAGAAACACCCAGACCAATGCAAATAGTCATGCGTGCAAATATTTGCACTAAGCGGGGATGGTACCCGCGCCTCCTGCGTGGCAGTCACGTGCACTACCGCCACGCCACAGAAGCTGTCCAGCTTAAGTTTGCTGGATCGGTATAGTTATTTTATGATTTGATATCGCCAATGCGTTGTGGAGGTCAGGTGGCAGTCGCTTCATAGAAAATATCGAAGTTCAGCCATATCCAGTTAGACTGGAGAAAGCGGTCCCTAGAATTCAAGGTGCAAACTTTGAATGCGACCGGCACTAAGACTAGGATGAAGAGAGTTCAAGTTTGCTGGATCGATATAGTTTTTTTATGTATAAAGGACACGTCAATTTGACTTCACCTCGCCTGATGTAAGCTACAGGCAAAGTCTCGGAAAGAGGGTCACCATCGAAAACATGTACCACTCAGATTGACGGCCTCATCAGATGCTTTTTCACACCCCGCTTAAAGGACCCGGTTATAAGTTAGGTATACAAAAACAAACAACGATGTATCTATTTATATTTTAGACTTCTGAGACTTCTGGCATTAAGGCCTAAGGGTCTATGATAGTAAATGAAGTTCATAAAGTATGTAAACTTTGAAGCAGAAGGATTTGAGTTATTTTTGTACAATTCTATCAATCAATTATCAATCATTAATCAATTAGTCCATACATTTTTTTTTTTTCGTGCGGAAATCCCCTCGGATACCCCCCCTGCCGGAGCCGGAAGGGGAGGTTATGTCGGACTCGAACCGACTAAAACCGCACGCCGACTGTGGGTCTTGGTGCTAGGCCGGAGGTGAGGTTGTTATAGACATATCCCTCGCACCCCGGCTGACCCAGGGCCATCCCTTACGGTCTGGCCCTCCTCAGGAGGGGGGACAACGGTGTCCCCAACTCGCCCCCGGAATGGGGAGGCGCGCTATTCAGCGCGCCGCCGCCGTGGCCTACTTCTGCTGGGGTGACAGGCGGCTCCACCCGTCACCCCCAGGCCCGCGCTCATGGGGGACGGAGGTCAGTCAGTGCCCTCCGACGCCCGAGTTGCCTGCGCGCGCGGGCGGCGCGATCCGCGAGTCTTTCTCGCTCGCGCCGCCTCTCCCGCTCCGCCGTCTCCTTCACGACCATTACCTGCTCGCTGAAGGAGACGCCGGCCGCCCACGCGTCCGCGCAGCGGACCATTGCTGTGAGCAGGGTGGCGAGGGTGAGAACTCTCACTCCCAGGGCCGCCACTAGCTCCCGCCTCGGTCCGGCCCATGCCGGACACTCGGTGAGCGTGTGCAGCCCCGTGTCCTCGCTCGCGTCGCAGTGATGGCACTCGGACGTTGGCTCCTTTTCGATCCGACACAGATATCTCCCGAAGCACCCGTGCCCGGTGATAATCTGCGTCAGTCGATACGAGAGGCTGCCATGTGGCCTCTCGAGCCATTCCCCCATGATGGGCCTTACCGCCTCTATGACGGCATGCCCTGCGCGTCGTTGCTCAAGTCGTCGCTCCCACTCCGCCACCATGATCCCGTGGAGCCGGGACCTATCGGCCCGAATGTCTTCGGGCTCGGGATCGTATCCCCGCTCCCGCGCCTCCTTACGGAACCGATACAGTGCCGCAAGGGATCTCGCTTCCAGGATCCACGGTGGCGATCCGGCTAGGAGACTCGCCGCTTCAAAGGATATCGTGTGGTACTCCCTAATGGCCCTGCAGGCCATCGTCTGCTGCGGAGCATGCAGCAGTTGCACGAACCTGGCCTGCAGGGCGTCCGCCCACACGGGGCACCCGTACAGGGCCATGGACCGCACGACACCCGCGTAGAGTCTCCTGCAGGAGTCCTCTGGGCCCCTCAAGTTGGGCAGCAGCCGCATCAGCGCGTTAGCTGACACCAACAGTTTGGGGCGCAGACTTCGGAAGTGCTCTCCGAAGTCCCACCGACCGTCGAGTACGAGCCCCAGGTATTTCAGCCGGGGCTTGATGTCGATGGGAGTACCTCCTACTGTCAAGCTAGATCCCAAGGGTGGCCTGCGCCGAGGACCATGAAAGAACAAGGCCTCGTGTACAGGAAATCAGGTAATATATTTGAAATAAAATCTCCAGTGTTAGCTTAAAGGAACTTGTAATGACCTTTACAATATGAATAATGACAAAGCTAATGCGTGAGTGAAAGAAAGGATATAAACCAAGAGCTTATGCAGGACGAAAGTAGCAATCCGTTACTTGAACGCGCGGTGCTTCAATATTTATAATAGGCGCTCCGCAACATGCCCCCGGGCGTTGGAAGCTTCCCTTCCAACCAGATGTCTAAGTTAAGATGCAGACTGAGGGAGAGGACAGATTTTACTAAAGGCTCTCTTTACGATGCCGCTGCTTGTTTTGACATCAGCCACTCTGCTAATTCCATCAGAACCTGGATGAACGGCGACAATACGGCCCAACCGCCACTTGAGAGGCGGTAAATTGTCCTCCTTAATAAGCACAAGAGAGTCTAGCTTGAGAGGTTCATTACTGGTCTGCCACTTAGTACGGTGCTGCAACTCAGATACATATTCTTTGCTCCAGCGTTTCCAAAAATGCTCTCGTAGCTGCTGAATACGCTGGAAGCGCTTCAAATTATCATACGAGCAGTCTTCATAACTCCGGTCTGGCAGTGCGGTGAGTGGTCTTCCGACGATGAAATGGCCAGGTGTGATAGGGGTCAAGTCTTCGGGGTCTGAGGAAATTGGCGTGAGCGGGCGAGAATTTAAAATCGCTTCAATTTGGACAAGCGTTGTATATAGTTCCTCATAAGTGAGGTGACAATTTCCCAGCACTCGAACTAAATGATATTTTGTTGACTTTACACCTGCCTCCCACAACCCTCCAAAATGAGGAGCATACGCGGGAATAAAATGGAAATGAATGTCCTCATTAGCTGCACTGTCTGCCAACGAATTGCAATTATTTTTAAGAAATTTGGATATCTCGTTATACGCGCCTACGAAAGCCGTCCCATTATCGGAATAAATATTCTGCGGCTTACCACGCCGCGAGATAAAACGCTGTAACGCAGCAATATAACATTGACTCGTCAAATCACCTACCAGTTCCAAGTGAATTGCCTTGGTAGTGAAGCATACGAAAATGGCTATGTAGACTTTAATGACACGAGATCCTCGCCCCTGTCGACTAACAGCTGCTATTGGCCCTGCGTAGTCTACGCCAACATTGATAAAAGGATAACCTGGTGTAAGACGGTCATAGGGTAAGTTACCCATTTGTGGTGCAATAACGCGCCCCTTCATGCGACTACAACATATACATTTGCGGTAACAGCCTTTCGCGAGATTGCGACCTCCTATAGGCCAGTATCTTTCACGGATATTGGCTAACAATAATTGTGGTCCTGCGTGCATGAGCTTTAAATGTTCAAAATGAAATAACAATTGGGTAAAACGATGTGTGGACTGTATTAAAATAGGGTATTTTTTCTCATAACTAAAATCTGAATTTCCCAAGCGACCGCCAACACGCATTACATTATATTTGTCTAAAAAGACATTAAATTTAAGAAGTGGACTCTTTTTAGGCAAAGGTTGCTTATTTAATAATAATTGATATTCAGTGAAAGACTCCTGTTGCGAAATTTTTATAATTAAATTTAATGCAAAATCTAGTTCATTCGATGTCAAATACTTTTCAGTAACTGACACCCTTTTAAGCAAATTTGTGAATCTTAACACGTAAGCTACTGTACGCTTTAATCGAGATAAATTTGAAAATCTATTAAAGTCAATAATTGAATGTTTAGAAGGCTTTAAATCTACGTGCAACGTAACTTGTCTTATTTCAGGTAAAATTTCCTTCTTCTGTAAATTGACAGGCCAGTGAGACTCATCTAACTTTAAGAAATCAGGTCCTGACCACTAAATATCTAAAGACTGAATTGAATTAAAATCCACTCCGCGTGTAACATAGTCAGCCGGGTTAAGTTCAGTGGGTACATGCCTCCACGTATAATTATTAGATTTCTCTAATATCTCTGCGACTCGATTACGTACAAACGGTTGTAACTTGCTAGGTAACATCCTCAGCCAACCAAGTACTATGCTTGAATCGGTCCAGAAGACAACATTACTAATTTGCAGTCGGAGAGAACTAACTGCCTTTTGAAAAAGTCGTACTCCTACTAAGGCTCCACAGAGCTCTAGCCTCGGAATGGTTGTAGGCTTTATTGGAGCTACACGGCTTTTTGCGAATAATAATCTAACTAAGCAACTACCATCGTCGCTAACGCTACGTATATAAGTACAGCTGCCATAAGCTCGCTCTGAAGCGTCACAAAATATATGCATCTCAATTGATATGCTATCATTACAAATAACATGCCGTGGTATTCGAATCTTATTTAGTACTGGTAGACTACTAATAATATTTGACCACAGCTTACAAACTTCAGGCGACAACTGATCATCCCAGGATATTTTCTCCAGCCACAGCTGCTGTAAAACAATTTTCATGCGTATAACACACGGCGCTAAAAGACCAAGGGGATCAAAGACTTGAGCGATCACTGAAAGTATGCCACGCTTTGAATTAGTGACCTTAATTTCATTGCCTATCGGAAAACATAACTGATCAGATGATGTTACCCAGCCGAGACCTAACGTTTTACTCGGTTCAGCGGTTCCGATGTTAAGATCAACTGAGGCTTGTGTGCTGTTGCCTGCCAGAAGTGGGTCGTTGGATTTCCACTTGCGCAATGGCATACCAGCAGCAGCAAGAGCGGTGGTGACTTTTTCGCGAATGTCTAACATTGTCTCCTTTAGGAATCCTCCTGTTATTAAGTCGTCGACATAAAAGTCATTAATTATTATCTCAGCAATTTCAGGATCCTTACAATCAAGCCCTATTTGCTTTAAACACCTAGTGGCAAGAAAAGGTGCACTTGCGGTGCCGTAAGTGACCGTGTTCAATTGGTATGATTTTAATTGATCGGTTGTATTAAAACGCCATAATATAGTTTGTAAGTTACGGTCTTCAGGATGTACAATGATCTGACGGTACATCTTCTCTACGTCTGCAGCCAACACATATTTGTGTTGTCTGAAACGGAGCAAAATTGACAATAAATCGTTTTGAACTTGAGGTCCTACCATCTGGAGATCGTTAAGAGAAACTCCTGTGGTGGTGGGACTGCTGGCATTAAATACCGCCCTAAGCTTAGTGGTCGTACTTCTTTCGCGTAAAATGCCGTGATGTGGAATAAAATTATAATTGCCTGTATCTAAAACAGCACATTCGGACATATGACCTAATGAAATATATTCCACCATAAAATCTTTGTACAATTTGTCTAATAGGGGTTTAGATTTATTCCTGCGTTCTAAAGATACTAAACAATGTTTTGCGCGTTGATAAGAATCTCCTAATAGTTTGGGATCTTTTTTTAAAGGTATGCGAACACAGAATCGTCCGTTTTCTAAGCGAACGGTAGTATTTACAAAATGTTCTTCACATACTTTTTCTTCTAAAGAAAACTGAGATGATGACTTAGGGCTAACTTCCTCAAGCTGCCAAAACCGCGTGAGTTGGGTTTGAAGGTCATCATAATTAGAAGATGGACAATTATTTTGGTTTTGTATTAAATTGCACGATTTCGAAGAAAGGAAATAAAACATTCGAAGGTTATAGGCTCATTTTTATTTAACCTATCTTTGTGTTCCTCCCATTCACGGTAAGTGCGTGAATCTAACTTTTTAGTGACAATATAAATCAAAAGAGTGTCCCAGTGTGTAACCGGTTCCCCTAATGACTCTAATGCGAGTAAATTCTTATTAATATTGTCAATAAGACGTCTCAAACTAACCGAAGATTCTTTCGTTAATTGTTCTAAAGTAAATAATGAAGATACATGGTTATGTATGAGTAACCGTTTGCTATCATATCTGTCACATAATAGTTTCCAAGCAGCCTCATAGTTCTTAGCACAAAATTGTATAGATTGTATAACAACTAATAATGGAATTTATTGATGTCCTCTATTTCGCTGTTAGAATGAATAAGGCTATTGAAAGTATCATGGAATTCCAGCCAATTTTCATAAGATCCCCTAAATACCGGCAATTTGATAGTAGGTAATTTGACGAGCCTGTGATTATTAGACGAGTTACCTAAGCTTTTATTATCGTTAGCAGCAGAATAGTTATCCAGGATGTCTTGAGCCTTAGCCAAAGTCTTATAATAAAATGACTCGAACTCATATCTCTCATCTAGGTTTTTTACATCTTCGCTAAGACATTCAATTTTTAATTGCACTTCGTCATATGACTCAAAAACAGACTTAATCTTACCGATACGTATTTTCAATTCGGAGACAACAGTGGAGTGCAATGAAGAACCATCCCTTGTAACTGCCTCGTTTTTTAATTAATTCCCTTTCCTCAGACATTATGGGAAACAGGTGTAAAATCAACCTGTAACGTTATACAATACAAGTTTATAACTGTTTTCAGTAACTAATGTTAAATGTTCTAATTCCTGACAAATGTAGGTACTATAAGTTTTAAGAAATAACTGTAATTAAAGGTTTAATTTAAACAAAGGTCTTTAATTTGTTAATAAACAGGTACCAACAACTAATTAATGTGTCCTAACACTTACAAATCTAAAGAAATTAGTTGGTTTGTCGAGTCAATTTAGATAATTTAATTCACAAATATTAAACAATTAACTAAATGATTATATTATTAATCTCGCAAACCTCAAACTACCTGTTAATTACATACAGAGTATTGAGTTAACTTTAGATAGGTACCTAAGACTTACACTGAAAGAGACACAAGTAATAAAATAAATGTGGTACTGACCTTTATTATAATAATACTAACACTTTTAGTTATATATTACCTGAGTGCTGGGTAAAAATAAAGTAATTAGCACAAATTAATTAATCCGCTTTAATACTCCGGGTACACGACCTTCATATGACCCCTAAAGCGCACGGTACATATCCTTATTTTCCGCAGCAAATCCTTAATTATCGCCGATTTCAGTTATATTCTTCTTCTAATTTAATTATCCAGCTCGATGTGGCCATGTACAGGAAATCAGGTAATATATTTGAAATAAAATCTCCAGTGTTAGCTTAAAGGAACTTGTAATGACCTTTACAATATGAATAATGACAAAGCTAATGCGTGAGTGAAAGAAAGGATATAAACCAAGAGCTTATGCAGGACGAAAGTAGCAATCCGTTTCTTGAACGCGCGGTGCTTCAATATTTATAATAGGCGCTCCGCAACACCTCGGATTTGTGCAGAGCCACCTCGAGACCCAGCCGCCGGATCCGATCCACGACTTGAGCAACAGCGGTCGTGGCCCTCTGGGTCGCCTCGCGGTGTGTAGCGCCACTCACCGTCACTAGCGTGTCGTCCGCGTAGCACGTGACGGTGGCACCGAACGCGAGCACACCGCGAAGCACCCAGTCGTATCCGATGTTCCACAGGAGCGGCCCCAAGACGGATCCCTGTGGGACACCGCACGACATCTCACGCCTACCGACGCCGGTCGCACTTGGGTAGATGACGGCCCTCTCCGTCAGGTACGCCCCGACTATGCGGCGGAGGTAGAGAGGCACATCGTGGTACACGAGCGCCTCCCTGATGCAACTCCAGGGCAAGGTGTTGAACGCGTTGGAGATGTCCAAGGACACCGCCAACATCACCTCGCCCCGGGCAACCGCATCCTCCGCCAGAATCCTCACGCGCATGATGGCATCCACAGTGGAACGCCACCGGCGGAAGCCGTACTGAGTGTCCGCTAGGTCCGGCCCCACTCTAGAGAGGTGCTCGACGAGGCGCTTGGCAATCACTCTTTCGAAGAGCTTGCCCACCTCGTCGAGCAACACTATGGGCCGGTACCCGGACGGCTCGTCCGCCGGGCGTCCGTCCTTGCGGATGAGGACCAGTTTCCCCGTCTTCCACATCTTCGGAAACTGGCCCCGCTCCAAGCATGCGCTGAGGAACCCTCGCAGTCGGGGTTCGAGACCGTCTTCTCCTAAAGCTAGGACCCACGCACGGCCTGGAATGCCGTCGGGTCCCGGGGCGGTGTTCTTCTTGGCTCTAAGCCGTCGCACCGCCAGCTCTAGTTCCACCCAAGTGACCTCGGGCACGTCGTCGTCAATAACCACGCCGGGCGCATCAGGCGACCGAGGTGGCGGAGTCATCTGCGGCGGAACGTGTTCCGCCCGCGCCGGGAACAGGGATTCCACCACTCCTCCAAGCAGAGCCGGCTCGAGAACCTGGGTCAGGGGAGGGGCCCGGGGGCGCAGCTTTCCTCTTACCAAACGGTAAGGCCGCCCCCATGGGTCCCGCTCCAGTGTCTCCAGCAGCTCCTTGTAGGAAGCTGCCTTGGACCGCTTGATCTCCGCTCGGAGGGCATTCCTGGCTTCCCTGTATCCCTCTTGCAACTCCGCCACTAGGGGATCTGTGTCTGCGGGGCGGCTACGCCTCCTACGGAGCCTGGCCCACCGGCGGTGCGCGATCACGCAGGCTTGACGCAGCCTCGCGATCTCCGCAGTCCACCAGTAGACCCGGCGCCTCGGACTATAGGCTGGAGCCCTAGACATACCCGCATCGCAAACAACAGTCATGGCCTCCCGGAACCACGCCGCCTCATCATCAATGTCGTCAGGCCTGTCCGGCACCATGGCCCAGGCCTGCACGGAGGCGGCTTCCAAGAGAGCATCCCTGTTCAGTCCCCTAAGCACCCAGCGCGGCTCGCGTGGGGCCAGTGTGACCGGCGCATCACTCTCGGGAGGGGAGACATCAAACCGAACGTATCGGTGATCCGCTAGTGTCTCCACCTCCACGACGACACGCCAGTCCCGCACACGTTGCGACAGCGAAGCGCCCGCGAACGAGAGATCTACGATCGAACTCGCTTCGCGCTCCGCCGCCCAGAACGTGGCTTCGGCCCCGCGATTCTGGAGAACCAGACCGAGAGTAGCGGCCCAGCTCTCCAGAGCCCTGCCTCGCGGGTTCGTGTGCCGGGACCCCCAAGCCTCAGACCAGGCATTGAAGTCCCCAAGCACAAGAACCGGGTGAGGGTGACAGGCATTGACGACGTCGGTCAGCCGCTCCAGCGACCGCCGATACTGCCCTATGCGTCGGTGTAATGCTGGCGTGAAGTAGACAGCCACGACCGCAATCTCCCCCACACGCGCCGCTACGATGCCATGCTCCCTTGCGATCACCACAAAGGGAGGGGCACCCGCAGCGGCGTTGCGCACCAGTGCCGCCGATCCATCCAGGTCGACCACCCAGGCAGGCCCGGGGGGGCGGTGGGTGTATGGATCGGCGACAGCGGCGACGTGTATGGACCACTGTGCCATGCTCTGGAGCAGAAGTGCCTGAGCATCGACACCGTGGCCCACGTTCGCCTGCAGGATGCGGAGCTGGGGATCCATTATGGAACCATCTCCGCATCCCGCTGCGAACAGTTGGCGGAACGCCCGCCTCGCGGCTTCGGCTCCCCTCCGGTGCAGGCCTTGCTGCCAACCCTATGGTCGGCCGGTTTGCCCCCCGCTGCACACCTGAAACAGTGCAGCGGGAGCCTCGCAACCACCGGCCTTGTGACCGGGTTGGCCACAGCGGAAGCAGCGGTCACCGACCGTCACCTCCGCCGTGCACTACACCCCCACGTGCCCGACCGACAGGCACCTGAAGCACCTAGCCGGCCGAGCCTGCAGGAGCTGGACCCGCACCCCAATAACGCCGTCCACCGCGAGGACCCGCCGATCGGCAGTCTTTTGGGCTGCTGCGATGGGGCAGCCGACAACTACCGCCCCCTGTCCGCGACGGCCGTAGCGGATTGCTCCGACCTTTACCGCCTCCGGGGGGCAGCCCCCGGCCTCCGCCACGGTGGCCCGAATTTCCTCGGCCGTGATGGAGTCGTCCAGGTCCGATATGCGCAGTTCTGCGCATTTGGTGGGCCTGGACACCCGGACGTCGGCTGCATCCAGCGTCTCCCTCAGCTTGGCCGCAATGACATCAGCCTGGGGACCGCTGGAGGCACCTGGGACCTGGATAAGCCGGGCACCCGTCCGAGTTTGTGTTACTCGGAGGGGCCTAGCCAGGTTGAGGGGCCTCATGTCTATGAGGCCTCTGGCCCGCTTCACCAGGTCGGGATACTGCAGTCCCCTCTCCGCCGCCTCCGGCGTCATCGTTAACACGACGGCCGTTGTGCGGGGGACGCGCAGCCTCCCCGGTGCTCCCTCCGCTGCAGCCTCAGCCTTCTTGGCCTTTTTGGCTGCCCTCCTCTTGGCGTTCCGCCTCTTTCGAGTTTCGCCGACTACCTCCCAACCTCCTGCCGGTGAAGCGCTTGTAGAGGCAGTCGGAACCGGAATTGAGACTGGGGCCAGGGCTGGGGCTGGGGCAGAGGACGTCTTCCCCTTGCCCTTCCCCTTTCCCTTGCCCTTGGGCTGGGCGCCCTGCGCGACCCGCGGGCCCCCATCCCCCACGGCGGCAGCGGCCGAAGCCACAGGCACAGCGGACGGGCCGCCGGCTGACATCTGCAGGGTCCCCGCCGCTGCTGGGCGACCCCTTTTTACGGCTTGGGCATACCCTGTAGGTGACGCCAGGGGCGGACGGCGGATGGAGTCCATGATGGACTCCAATCCGCGCTTTGTCCGCTCCTCGTGCGCCGCCTGCCGCGCCTCCTGCACCGTCTGCGCTGCCTCCAGCCGCCTTTCCATGGCGGCCAGAGCCGCCACGACGGCCGCCAGTGGGTCCGCGGGCTGGGCAATGACGGTCGGACAGGCGATGACGGTGGCGACTCCAGCCGCAGCGGCGACCTCGACCGCACCGGCGACACCGACCGCACTGGGGATGCCGGCCGGGCCGGAGGCTTCGGCCCCACCGGCTGCGTGACTGGCTTCCGCCGCGCCGACCGCGTGACGCGCACCTCCGGCAGCCCGGCGACAACCTTCTGCAGGTCCGCAAATTCGGCCGCCATCTTGGCCATCTCATCTCTGCCGCTCAGAGCTCTCGATCTAGTCTAGTTGAGCCCGCTCGTCGCGCGACTCAGCCAGCTCCGCTCTCAGCAGGCCAAACTCATCGACGAGGCGCGTCGTCGCCTGTCGCAGCCGGACCTCCTCCGGCCTCAGGGACCCGCCACGGGCCCCTAGCACAGTCTCCAGGGCCTCCAGTACCTCCCTAGATGTAGGGTCGGTACGAGGCATGGGCGCCGCCGAGGTGGAGGGACTCGGCGGCACTTCAGCGTCCCTCAGGGCCGGGACCCGTGAGGAGGGCGTTTGAGGGGTGGCTCTCTTGCCACCCCGCGTTTTTCCCCTGCCGATCATTGCAGCCTTGGGCGGGGGGGAATTTTCGCTCCCGCTGCCGTCGGTGGAGGACGAGTCGGTCACTGTGACCGCCGTATCCGTCTCAGCCCTCCGTGGAGGAGGAACTTTCCTATCGCCGTTCCTCCTCCGTGCAGATTTCCGGGTCTGCAGACCCACCGGGCTGTTGGCCCTGCTCCTCTCTGTGGCGGTGTCGAATTTATCCGTCGCCGTTCTTGGACGCGACCTCCGCGTCATGGCGCTGCGCGACCTCCGCGCAGACTGTTTCGCTAGGTAAGGGGGGGGGTTTTATGTGTATTAGAAGTATGCATAAGGTTCCCACGAGCATGAGACGAACTATACTACACTTTCCGGGTGACGCTCATTCCGAAAAGCGGGGTAGATACTGTGGAGGTCCCCTGGTGTCCACAGGTTTTAATCGACTTCGCTGTCGGGTTTTTAAGACTTTTCCTTGTCGCGGGCCGGCCAATTAAGGCAAGCCTCGCGGCCTCCAGGATACCGGCGTACCGAGTGTGGCTAGCACTCAGGTCGTTGTCGATATCTAGGAGGTTACGCGACGCGGGGGAGCAGCCAACTCTCCCAACACCAACGGTGGCACGAGTGCCAGTCGGCCCCTGCGCGAGCAGTGGGCCGACCCGTCCCTGGATCTCACGGAACCCTTGCCTCTCCCCTGTCCCCTCTGAGAGCAGAGGGATACTGGGAGCGACTAGCGGGAACCGGATCTCTCTCCGCGGGCCTTGAAGCCCCGCCACACCACGACCCCGTCTGGGTCGGCTAGCCCTCAAAAGGGCTGTTTGAATGGAAGGAATCCTACGGATCCCTTCCCGCGGGCCTTGCAGGCCCGCCATACCACGACCCCCTCTGGGTCAGCTAAAGAAAGAAAGAAAGAAAATATTTTTTATTTCGCTTGGCAATACTTCGACATATCATGCAACATAATATAATTCCTTACTTTAATTATTGTAACATAGACTTAGGATACATACTTAACTGTAGGAACTGTGAAATTGACACACTGCCAAGTTGAAATAAACGTCCGCCTCTCAGCTTAATGCTATCCGCGTTGTAGTGCAGGCGGACAGCGCTGGTTTTCAGAGACGGCCGGACAGCGGGTGTGACATTTCTTTTTAAAACTTGTGGTTTTTTCTCTTTTTCTGTCACAATTTTTTGAGACAAAAAATAGTGACAAAAAAAAAAATACCACAAACCAGTGCGACATTCAATGGCAGCAATACTAAAAATAAAATAAACAAAAAAGAACAAAAAAATACTGGCAACAATCTCACATTAACGCATACTTTCAGTGTAGTACAATCTTTAATTTCTTTACTATGTCTATGGTAACAATTTATGGGTTTGACGCTTCCCGCGCTTCCGCTGGCGGAACGTCAACATAACGTCAATCATTCACTCAAATCAGCCATTTTGCAAAACTAAACTGACACGTTTTGACACATCATCAAAAATTATAATTTGTAAATAAGTAAACGTAAAACGGATTATAAAGGTGCGCTGCATTGAGGCAACAGTGAAAATGTGAAACAGCCCGCCATCAGGTGAGCGTAGCGTACCTACGAGGCCCACTATAGCCTACATAACATACAGCCTGCAACACAGCACACCGATGCAATGCCGCTGTTAATTATTATAAGTAATAGGTAAGTAAAAAAAAAAAGTTCCGATTATAATAATATCAGCTCAATGTACAGGTACTATAAATGAAATTTGATACCTAATCTATTCAATACTTTTTGACTTTCAGTTACGTTAACTATCTATCTCCCAAGCAGTAGGTAGCAGAAAAAGAGCATTTTGCATGCAACATTATGTCAGAGAATGTGCAAACCAGCCAAAGAAAAAGAAAAAGGTTAGACTAAAAGCCGCAAACGAACAACAGGCCACGCACGTACCGGCACTCCCCACATGCCTTTCGTTGATGGTTTGAATGGTAAGTAATAAGAATTCTATACAAACCGCTCCAGACCAGCAGATTGATACAATAGATTAATGAATTCAGATAGGTAGTTAATCATTTGGATGATGATTATTATGAATGTGTGAATACATTGTACCTTTGTATGAACTCATCAGCTTGAAACTGCCTGTCCATAAAATGAGTAGTCAAAAATAATAATATAGCTTATAGTGATAATTACATCTATGTTCTAAAGTGAGTTTGACTGGTCCACCATATACATGGTCCTGAGGCGGTGCACAAAATTTTGTTTCGTTTTCAGGCAGCGGATTGGTGGGGAGAGGACATTCCAGCAGTGTGTGGCAGCTAGCCCTCAAAAGGGCTGTTTGGACGGAAGGAATCCTACGGATCCCTTCCCGCGGGCCTTGCAGGCCCGCCATACCACGATTGGGTTATTCGTCAACGGTCAACAGAACTCCTACGGTGGGAGTCTGTTAGCCGTTGTCCAGGATGCACCAGCCCCTCCGCTTCCGCTCCCCAGAACCGCAGTCCAAAGGGGGAAGAAACGGAAAGGCCAACGTGGAGGTTACCCAACCCGCACCCCAATTAGTCCATACCAGTCCACTGCTGGACCCCGCTGACCTACTGTTTACTCGCTAGCGATACGTGTTGGTATAGGGTTTTACTTCGAGTTTTACTTTCTCTCGCAGTTCTACCATTTGCGTATTCTTCTGTTAGTCGCCCCTTACGACAATCTTCGAAGAAGATGGGGTATTGATACTGTTGTATTCTTTCTCTGTCATCACACAGATAACACATATCTAGCTAATATGTTACAGCTTTAAGACTCAAATGTCTTGGTAAATTAAACTGCTGCTCGTTGTCAAACCCCGCGATAAAACAACTTGTCTACCAACAAGATAATAAGAGCAAATTATTAAAGCAGGCGTATAGTGAACAAAAGTACAATATAATACTTTGCCTGAGTGGTGTAAGACATAGACGACTACGAATCTCAGTTTTTTTTATAAAGAATTTTTAAAGTGAATCAAATTAAGCTTGAGCAATTAATTGCATTACCAATTAATCCCAGATATATAGACTGCATTAAAAGTTAACCAATATAGTAATCAGATTAGACTTAAAATAAATTAACTCTCTCTCTCTCCCTGTCTGAAAATATCGGATTTGTATAGTTAACATACTCAATGCTGTAAAATTTATTCAAGTTTATAATCATTATCTAGTGTTTATAATTTACAACACATTATCAAAATCGGAAAAAAATTGTTATCACAATATTAATCGCCTATCACTTGGGTATCCCCTCGGACTGCCGCTAAAACTGCGAAGCGGCTGTGAAAGGCATATGAAGAAAGTTAGCGAAATTTCTAACTTAACCGGGGACGGATCGCGGCCGGCATTCTTCGTGAAATTGTTTTAGCTCCTAGACTTAGTTATTAGCAAAGGCTGTCGTGCAGGTCCTAAAAAGTCCGAACAACTTTCCTAAGATGAAAATAGGACGGTTATTAGGGAAGAACCACCTTTTTTCGTCCTGGAAAAGTTTTAGCAATGAAGGTTACTTGATCTTACCTTAGGATTCTTGAAAATTGATACATACGTATAATCAAGCCTTTATCCCTGGAGGGTTAGACAGAGAGGTGACTTAACACCAACATTTCACCAATCATTGCGTTCGGTTCCACGTAATAGAGGGTGAGCTTATTGCCGTATTCCCGGTATATATTATTGACTCGAGCCATGCATCTAAGGCTGAGTCTAGGCTGTATTATCTGATGTTGTACCTATCTGATATTAAACAGTTGATAAAATTATTGAAATAACTGAGTATTGCTGTAATTCCATGCTAAACGGATTTCCATGATAACATTATGAAAGAAAGAAACATTTAAGAAAGAAACATTTATTCAGTGCAAGGTGGTCACACAAACAATTACTCGTAGTAATAACATAATATATCAATAAGTAATGGCATAAGTTATATAACAAAACAAACAATAAATGGGTGCCCAGTTCAGCATGTGCCAGGTTTCTACCTGGCGCTGGTTTTCAACTGGACCCCGATTGGGCAGAGACACACGGACGCGGAACCGTCATCGATGCCGAGTGTAAAACAGTGCCCGTGCAGATGTAGGTATGTAGAAGCGATGCATATTACAATTACAGGAATGACAATATCTAATATATAAAATTCTCGTGTCACAGTTTTCATTGCCATACTCCTCCGAAACGGCTTGACCGATTTTGATGAAATTTTGTGAGCATATTGAGTAGGTCTGAGAATCGGCCAACATCTATTTTTCATCCCTCTAAATGGTGCAGCGGGAACGGGATCTAAAAAATTGGCGGTACGTAGTTCGCCGGGACAGCTAGTCTTATATAAAATACAGTACCATCCACACACAATTCCAATCATATGTACTATCCACACATAATTGTAACCATATGTGGGCAACAATACATTATCGCCACCATACTTGTACATATATAGGGATAGAGGGTAAATATATTATAATGACCGCAGCAAAACATATAAGTAAGTTAAATTTATTTATAATATACATAATTAATATATAATATACATAACGGTATGTACCATACAATTGTTGAGAAGACCCACCAAGTCAGATCAATGAGATATTTGAGTTAACGTTATCCAGCCTCCTTTGAACTACCTTTTTTTTTTTTTTTTCGTGCGGAAATCCCCTCGGATACCCCCCCTGCCGGAGCCGGAAGGGGAGGTTATGTCGGACTCGAACCGACTAAAACCGCACGCCGACTGTGGGTCTTGGTGCTAGGCCGGAGGTGAGGTTGTCACAGACATATCCCTCGCACCCCGGCTGACCCAGGGCCATCCCTTACGGTCTGGCCCTCCTCAGGAGGGGGGACAACGGTGTCCCCAACTCGCCCCCGGAATGGGGAGGCGCGCTATTCAGCGCGCCGCCGCCGTGGCCTGCTTCTGCTGGGGTGACCGGCGGCTCCACCCGTCACCCCCAGGCCCGCGCTCATGGGGGACGCAGGTCAGTCAGTGCCCTCCGACGCCCGAGTTGCCTGCGCGCGCGGGCGGCGCGATCCGCGAGTCTTTCTCGCTCGCGCCGCCTCTCCCGCTCCGCCGTCTCCTTCACGACCATTACCTGCTCGCTGAAGGAGACGCCGGCCGCCCACGCGTCCGCGCAGCGGACCATTTCTATGAGCAGGGTGGCGAGGGTGAGAACTCTCACTCCCAGGGCCGCCACTAGCTCCCGCCTCGGTTCAGCCCATGCCGGGCACTCGGTGAGCGTGTGCAGCCCCGTGTCCTCGCTCGCGTCGCAGTGATGGCACTCGGACGTTGGCTCCTTTTCGATCCGATACAGATATCTCCCGAAGCACCCGTGCCCGGTGATAATCTGCGTCAGTCGATACGAGAGGCTGCCATGTGGCCTCTCGAGCCATTCCCCCATGATGGGCCTTACCGCCTCTATGACGGCATGCCCTGCGCGTCGTTGCTCAAGTCGTCGCTCCCACTCCTCCACCATGATCCCGTGGAGCCGGGACCTCTCGGCCCGAATGTCTTCGGGCTCGGGATCGTATCCCCGCTCCCGCGCCTCCTTACGGAACCGATACAGTGCCGCAAGGGATCTCGCTTCCAGGATCCACGGTGGCGATCCGGCTAGGAGACTCGCCGCTTCAAAGGATATCGTGCGGTACCCCCTAATGGCCCTGCAGGCCATCGTCTGCTGCGGCGCATGCAGCAGTTGCACGAACCTGGCCCGCAGGGCGTCCGCCCACACGGGGCACCCGTACAGGGCCATGGACCGCACGACACCCGCGTAGAGTCTCCTGCAGGAGTCCTCTGTCCTTTGAACTACCAAGAGGAACAATCGTAAGCGTTTCCTAAATGTGGTAATCGTTTTAATGCAACGCAACGGTGGTGGAAGATGAATTATCTTCATTCTATCCTGAGAATAGGTCCCTTGAAAGGTAAGGGTAGCAGGAAGGGTATCAAAATATCACCGGAGAATTTATAAAGCAAATATACAAAACTAACACTAGGTTTTTTCCAGTAGGTACGTAGGAGGCAGCGTGTACGTGACGTGGCTAAATTGAACTTATCGTGGCAACATCTAGGCGACACTTCATTTGTGAACGTCTGCTGTTAGTTAAAAACCGGCCAAGTGCGAGTCGGCCTCGCGCTCTAAGGGTTCCGTAGGTAGGTACTATCTATACAACATTAGACGCTATATTATAAAAATTTATAAGTTTCAACTGTAATAATAACGAGCAGAAAATGGAAATAATTTCACGTTTATTGTATGGGAGCCTTAGGCTTAGTTGCACCATACTACCTGCTAAAGTAACAGGTTTACGTCAAATTTAACATTAACAGTAACAATGACTCTAATGATTTCCGCTAAATATGTTGCACCAGTGTATTTAGTAGTTTAATTAAAGTTATAAGGGTGGCAAGTCAAATGAGACAATATTTACGTCAAATGCCTTATGGGTATTTTTTTATTGTGGTAATTCTACACGTTAGCTGTCATTAGCTGTCATTAGCTGTCAGTTCTTATGTCGACGTTAACAATGACAATAACAGGCCGACCGTGGTCAGTAACGGTTAGCGTCAAGTATTGACGTCATATTAACTGTTGTCAAAATGTGCAACCTTTTTTATACCTAGCCGGTACTTTGACAGCACTGTTAATGTTAAAGTAAGATGTTGCAACCCAGCCTTAAAGTTCTGTTTTAGTATTTGTGGTTTTAGCGACAATATTAGCGTAGATGATCATGAGATAGCGGTATGGGATGACGGAATGGTAACAGATGGACAGAGAAATCTAAATACTAGGGTTGCATTTTGGGTACGGAACCCTTAAAAAATATTTAGAAATCTGTTCGAATATTTTTTGTGTAGGCTCAGAATCGTGCTGGTTAGAAATTTATCTCCAATCGAATTTTTGACTGTGACCTTTGCAGGGAAATTCACGAAGACATTCATTTTAAGGCATCGGTAGCTTAGTGGTTAAGGAGTCGGCCTTACGATCGTGAGGTCCCAGGTTCGAATCCTGGCCATTACACTACCGACGTGAACCCACTACTAGCACAAGCAATTTAGCTTAGTTGGAGGGGTAAGAGGAAATATTAGTAACTTCGGTTCTAATATTCTTTAAAAAAAATCAGTTAACTAAAATTTATATTACACATACATACATATATTTACGCCTGTAATTCCCCACAGGGGTAGGCAGAGGTGTATTAAAACCCACCTTTTTACAACAATTTTTGGTCCCACGTAATGGCCCTTAGTTATGGGCTGTATGTTTACTATCACATGGAGGACAGCCCAATCCCTTATTCCCCTTCTACGAAACCAACGTAAAGAGATGGGGAACTCCACCGGGAATCTTAGCTTTAGACAAAAATATAGCAACTTTAAAACGAAAATATTTAAATGTTCCAAATATACTATTAAACCAAAATGGCTGTTTTTTTTTCCTTTTTTTTTCGTGCGAAAATCCCCGCGGATACCTCCCCCGCCGGAGCCGTAAGGATATGTCGGACTCGAATCGACTAAAACCGCACGCCGACTGAGGGTCGTGGTGCTAGGCCAGAGGTGAGGTTGTCTTCGACATAACTCTCCCAGCTGACCCAAATTGTTACGGTCTGGCCCTCCTCGGGAGCGGCGTCAAGGGTGTCCCCGACTTGCCCCCGGAATGAGAAACCAAATGGTTGTAAGATAAAAATTCTATTGAACCAAAATAGCCGTAAACTTATAATCAATAGGTTGCTGTTTCGAATGTAGGTCACGTAATCGAAATATTGAATCTTCCTATAAATTGACTTCATGAAGCTGTGGCCTCTACAGTTTACAGTATTTGAATGGAATTTTTTAGGGTCACACGAAAATCTTTGGGGCCTCAGCCAACCCTACCTACAAGCCAATGCACTTCCTGGTCGGTGGACGAAGCTCTTGTGTAATAAATATCTACTCAAATTTCAATATCGATCGATCTAATTTCTCTAATTTCGACAGCCTCGATGGCGTAGCGGTTGTGAACGTGACTGCCACGCAGGAGGCGCGGGTTCGATCCACGCTCAGTGCAGATATTTTTAAGCATGAATATGGCTATTTGCATTGGTCTGGGTGTTTCTATGTATGTATATATTTCCAAAAAAAAGTATCTAAGTATGTTTATCCGCATTCTAGATTCCATAACACAAGCGAGTTAAGCTTACCATGGGCCTAGATAGCGTTGTGTAGAATGTTGTGGAATATTTAATTTAAACCTTTCAATATTAAAAACCATTTTATTGAAATCTTTTTAGGATATTTTGTTATGCGGCAATATTACACGATATTAGAATATGCTTAGAGCTTAGACGAATACGAACCTCTCAGAAATCTATTCAGATCTGCTGGAATTTCATAAAGTTACTCGCTTTTATTTGAATCGTTTAACGTGGTCTTTTTAGACCCGCTGTATTCTCATAATATGACTTTCAACATGGATATCGTCAAAGCTTTTGACATTTCGGAGATCGAGATTAGATCTGGACTAAATTTTGAACAGATTCGCAACCGTTGAGCATGTTTAAACACCATTATCAACCTTTTTCTTCCCCTTAGCTCCTTACTAAGCCAAACAGATGACGCAGAAGGCATATAGCAGGAACGTAGCAAGAGGGATGTTATCTCAACATAAAAGAGACATAACTATTTATTCATATTATATTTCATAACAAGAACCGCAAGCAAGACTCAATACTAACCAAAATACCTACATTGAAGCGTATTTGGAATTCAGTTCGCGACTTAACAATTGAAATAGCACAAATTGACACAATAGATGCAAATGTTCGTACAAACTTGTCGTCGGAGTGGCCGAGATGTCACCGCGACGACGACGGCAGCCCTACGTGACGATCTCGACACGACTTTGTGGTGAACGTCTGTGTATTTCGGATGATGAGGTCTGATTGCTAATTGTTTGGTTGCTCTGTTTGAAATTGAAATTATACAGTCAGCTAGATATTTTTTAAACTGACGAAATAGATTTATCAGGAGGAATGGTAATATTGGCAATCCTGGTAAAGGATTTTTACATGTAGGTATTTATGTCGTCAAATTGACAGTACCCCGCATGATAGTAAGCTGGAGTGCATCTCAACACCAACACCTTCTGTTCAGAGCGTTCGTACTTCCCTTACCACAACCCACCTATATTGTTTATAATTTTGTGTCCACTACCTGGGGCTAGGGGAGGTAATAAAGGATACTTACTGGCGATTCAGATATTTCTTTTCTCTCCATACCGGCACCTAATATGACCCCAGATAATTGTCACACTCGCTGCACTCTACACTCCATGCAGTCTTAAAAGTAGTCGCTATTTAGGAGTTCTGCTGTACCTGGATTGGTTTCCATTGACGGCTTCGATAGTTTTTTTTTTCAGGTTGAGGTTGACCTAGACGTACATATTTCACAGATAATTTTAAGGAGAGGTCAGATCAATACCACATTCAACCGATGTAAACTGTTGAAAGTAGAAGAAATGAAATGAGGATGAAAATAATGGATAGATATAACATCTCTGCTTACCCCAAACAGACAGTGGCCTCACCTTTAAATCACAAAACAAATATAAAATATTTAATAGTGTGATTTGAAAATTACACTTTCTCTTCTACTATGAAGTTGACAATATTATCATATTATTATTATTATATGGATGTGTGATGTGTAAATCAATGAATGAATACCTCTTTATTGTATGGTACACAGTACAATAAATTGGTACAATTTCATAGTAGCATACAATTGGCAGTCTTATCGGGACGGGGACAGGCTAACGTTTCTACAGCGGTACTACTACCGGAAACCTTAGCCTGGACCTACCTTCCCCCTCCTTCTGAGGGGTAGGGTGACGTGGTTTTGAGGGAGAGCGCAGGTCGTGTAGATCCTCAAAGCAAGTCTGGTGGACTATCCTTCCCGAGGTTGTCATGTCCTGTTCTTTGTCTAGTTCATAAGAAATAGACGCAACAGAAACCTCCAGACGAACCAACGCAGAGATGTAGAGATCATGTCTCGCGTGTTCATCACCAAACAAAAGCAGGTGGTGGATAGCAATGATCTCCCGCGTGTTTGTGCCGTGCGCGGGGACCCGTACGGGGGGATGAAGGAGTCCTGGTAGTTGAGCGAGCGGTGTGCCGGAGTTGTTGCACACCGTAAGCAACACGCTGCTTTGGTCTGGATTTCTTCTTACACGGGAGGTCACAGAGTAGCTACCTGTGATCAATCGGCTGTGGCATCCCATAAGCGGGCTGCCGAGCGAGGTCTCTGGGTTTGGGGAGGGACAGTCGGCACGGCGCGGTGGCTTGGACGGAAGCAGCACTGTCTCATGCTGTGGAAAGCCCTGCTCATCTCGTTGTGTGCGGACGCGTCTTTTTCTCAACTCTGGGGACCTATACCGAGGGAGTAGCTCTGACGATCGCTTGTTTAAACAAGCGACGTCCCCGACGTGAGGGCTCCGTGGCGGGTGGAGAGCTCCTGAGGTGAAACTTCTCTCGATAAAACACATGGATTCCGAGGCCATAGTTAACAACACCACCAGAAAGATCGCTGCCGAAGAGGCAGTACTTTCAAAACCCACAACGGGCACGGTTGCTGCTGCACTAGCAGAATCGGCCCCAACTCGACCACCATCGGGCAAGATCGCTGCTGCAGAAGCAGTATCCTGTCCAAACCCCCTACCTAAAAACACCAGGAAAGCAGCTGCACAAGCATCCCTTTCCCACACCCTAACAGCCAAGGGCACAAAGGACAAGCCTTCTGGCAAACTACCAGGAGCAGCTTTACGTCCTGTACCCGAAGCTGGGCCCAGCAGAGTCCCACCAAATACGTCGAGACCTGGATCTGGACAAACTGCGCCGCAAGGCGCCACACCCCCAAACCCAGCCGAACAGGCTGAGTCGAAGGGCGTGACCCCGACAACCAGGGGTAAACCGGCCAACCAGGACTCGCGTACTCAGGTGACTGTGACCTCTGGCCAACCACCAGCAACAACCGAGGCGATGGACATGACCTCTCTCAGAGAGGCCATACAATCGCCTACTGCAACCAACACCACCTGGTCGACGGCGCAAAAAAAGATGACCGCGGCCAAAAGACGCCGACTCAAGGCTCGAACAGCGGCGCGTGTGGATGCAGCAGATGCCGCAAGGCATCCCGCCAACTCCGGGAAACCCGTAGGAGGCCCTTCAGCTGCTCCAAAGCCTCCACGCCAACGCCAACAAACTAACGCGAGACCGGCGAAGCGCTCACGGCCAGAGGATACCGTAACCCCGACCGGAGAAGGCAAAAAGGCCAGGAACTCCGGCAGGACCTCTGGGTCGTACGCTGAGGCGGCCGCCACCTTCCTAGCCAACAGCCTCTGCGTAGCTGTCATGACAGAGCCCTTTCAGGACCTGTCACAGATACAAGCAGAGGCTATCCGGGACGAGATCGAGGGCAAGCTAAGGGACGAGCTCTTAGCGGACCTGGAAGCCCCTCTCACCACCACACCGAACGACCTGAGATTCCGCGGTCGGCCCCACCACTCGGACGGCGTCCTCAAGACATGGTGCGAGGACGAGTTTACGATGGCGTGGCTAGTCAAGACCGTCAGCACCCTAGCGTCACCACTACCCAACACCGGTCTTGTGGTCCGGCCCCAATCGGCCATACCTAGGAAAATCCCTTGTGTGGTCAGCGTGCCGGGCCGCGTAGAAAGCCCTGAAAATATGCAGAGGCTTCTGGCGCGACAGAACCGGCACCTTAACATAAATACCTGGGACCGCACCGCGACCAAAGTACTCCCCGACGGCACGAAGACCAGTCTGCACTTCCGCATCACGGAGGCAGAGGCAGAACTGGTGAGGGCGAATGATCGCAGGTTATACTACCTGATGGGGAATATCTATGTGATATTCCTCGAAAAGCCGCCAACCGTGCCAAAAGGGGAAACCACCTCGACACCGGCCAAACCGGACGCAGTCCCACCTGAACCGGTAGCGTCGACATCCAGAGCGCCGCCGCTATCAGCGGTGCAACAACCTCAACCAGCGGCCATGGAGCAGGATGTCCCTCTGTCGCCACTCCACGAGTCGGAGGAGGAGTGCTTTCCGGGAGGGGGAGGAGGGAGTGAACTTGGTGACCTCCCTTCCTCCCCTTTGCGGGATTGACATCGTCCAGACCAACCTCCAGCACAGCCTGGCTGCGACGGCTTCCCTGCGCAGAGTGCTGGAGAAAAACCCACAGACCATAGCCTTGATTCAGGAGCCGTGGATCAACGGCAACAAAGTCTGTGGTCTAAACAACGCCGGAGGCAAACTGCTGCTGGATACTTCCGTAAGTAAACCAAGGACATGCATTTACCTCCCAAAACACTCACCAACACTGTTAATTAACCAATTCTGCTCAAGGGATCTGACAGCCGTCAAGTTGAGCAGAAGTGACCAGCACCAGCCAGACATCGTCCTCGCTTCCGCCTACCTGCCTGGCAACGAGGACCTACCCCTACCGGAGCTCAGCGCACTGGCTGAGTACTGCGAGAGGGAGAGTCTGGACATCATCGTCGCAGCCGACACGAACGCACATCACACTCTGTGGGGTAACAAAAACGGCAACACCAGAGGTGAGGACATGCTCAACTTTATTTTTACGCATAATTTCAACATTTTAAACCGAGGCTCAGAACCTACTTTCGTTACAAAACGGCACGCAACGGTGATTGACCTCACTCTGGCATCGACCAGAATAGCGGGGTCCATCACCGGATGGCACGTGTCCAACGAGGCCTCATGCTCTGACCACAGATGGATCCGTTACCATCTAAGCATAGCATTACCGAAACCCAAACCACGTAGGTTACCGCGCAAGACAGACATACCAAAATTTGTAGGCCTAGTCAAAGCCAGTATAAACAACCTACACTTACCATCAGAAGACCTCAAAGTCTCGGACTTAGACCTATACACAGACCAAATCACATCCATACTTATCTCAAGCTACGAGCAGTCTTGCCCCCTCACCACACCTAAGTCTGGGGAGGGGCGACACTGGTGGTGTTCGTCCCTTGAGAGGCTGCGACGAAAGTTGAGAAAACTCTTCAACAGGGCTATCAACACCAGGGAACCGACTGACTGGGATAAGTATCAAAACACAAAAAAACAATATAAAACCGAAATACGACAGAGACGCGCAGAAAGCTGGAGACGCTTCTGTACAAGCATCGAAAATAGTAACCAGGCCTCCAAGGTTAAAACCTGCCTCTCCAAAGAGCAGGGAAACTCCATTGGCTGCCTCAAAAAAGCAAACAACACTTTCACAACAAATGACGCTGAAACATGCGAAATTTTACTAACTACCCATTTTCCGGGCTGCAAAATAGCAAATGAACAAACATGGGTAGACACTAACCACCGTCCAACCAGCATCCAAGACTGGGAGGTTGCTCGGGAAACCATAGACAGAGAAAAACTGCTATGGGCAATTAACACTTTCCTACCTTTCAAGGCAGCAGGCCTGGATGGTATTTTCCCAGGACTCCTGAAATGGAGCGGACCAATCATAGCGGACCACCTAGCCAAGTTGCTACAAGGCTGTCTCGCAAACCGCTACATACCCTTGAAATGGAGGGAAGTCAAAATAATATTCATCCCCAAACCAGGTAAAAGTGACTACACTCAGGCCAAATCTTTTAGGCCTATCAGCCTCACCTCGTTCCTGCTAAAAACACTTGAACGGCTAGGCGATAGGGTAATTAGAACCCAAGTACTAGCACTGAAACCTCTACACCCCCATCAACACGCTTACAGTGAGGGCAAATCAACAGAATCGGCACTCCACCATGTGGTGTCCCGCATCGGTGGAGCCCTGAGTCAAAGCAAACAACCCTTGGTGCCTTCATTGACATAGAGGGTGCCTTTGACAAAACCAACTTTGACAGCATCAACAAAGCACTGCTCAAACACGACGTGCCCTCAACACTTATCGAATGGATAGATAACATGCTCAGACAGAGGGCCGTGCAGCTCACAGTCAACACCACAACTCGGGGCATTGTGGGCAGAGGATGCCCACAAGGTGGGGTACTCTCTCCCCTACTATGGAACCTGGTGGTAAATGAGCTTATTACAGATCTGAACGCAAACAGCCTTTTTACTATAGGTTATGCGGACCACAACACGATCTTAATAACGGGACTATTCGAAAGTGCCATTTGCGACCGAATGAGACAGGCCTTCAAAATAATAGAAACCTGGTGCACAAAGCACGAACTTTCGGTCAACCCCCAGAAAACCGAACTAGTAATGTTCACAAACCGAAGAGCACCAGGCCCATACAAGCTCCCGAAACTCTTCGCAACCGAATTAACACTTAAGGAAGAAGTAAAATACCTAGGTGTAATTCTCGACAGCAAGCTGCTTTGGAACAGGCACCTTGACTACAAACTGAACAAGTGCACAATCGCTTTCTACCAATGCAAAAGAATGATGGGAAGCAAATGGGGACTATCGCCAAAAATAGCACTGTGGCTATACACAGCGGTGATAAGGCCCATGCTAGCCTACGGGGCTTTGGTATGGTGGACCCGCACGGAACTGTCTACCGTGATTACCAAATTAAAGTCCTTCCAAAGGCTGGCCTGCTCATCAATCTGCGGATGCATGAAAACCACTCTATCACCGCCATTAGAATGTGGCACCTGGGACTCTGGGGAAACAACCACAATAGTCCCCACACCACAATTCTTGGGCGGGCGATGGAATACAAAACACTAATAGCTGCTCCCTGTGATAAAACCTTCAAAAAACACTTCTTCAACAAAAAATACCAGATAACAACGCAAGCCGAGGAAAAGGACTACTCTGGTATTAAGGAGATGCGCGTCTACACTGACGGCTCCAAAACAAAGAATGGTTCAGGAGCCGGCGTGCACTCCTTGGACCTTGGCTTGAATATCCACCTTCCACTAGGCGAACACAGCTCAATCTTCCAATGCGAGTGTGTCGCCATAACAACAGCAGCGACGGCAATAAGCGAAAAGCAGGTTAGGGGCTTTAACATAAGGCTCCTAACCGACAGCACAGCCGTCCTAAAAGCGCTAAACCACCAAACAACCAACAGCACACTAGTGGCAGAATGCCAAACTGCTTTGAACCAGCTATCCACCCATAATGTAGTAAAGCTACAGTGGATAAAAGGGCACAGTGGGTCCTACGGAAACGATGCTGCGGACGAACTCGCGAGGAGGGGCTCCGATATGACCACTGCTGGCCCACTACCACTACTGCCGATCCCTTTTTCACAGATCCGTACCTGGATACGCCAGAGATCTGTGGAACTACATAACCAAAGATGGGTACAAACCATCGACTGCAGGCAATCAAAACAGGCTGTGCCGTCGATAAATAAACGGCTAACGAAACGTCTCCTAAGACTAGACAGAACAAGTCTAAGGACAATTATGGGGACAATAACGGGCCACTGCCCCCTCAACAAGCACCTACATACCATCGGCGTCACGGATAGTCCCCTCTGCAGGGGGTGCTTCAGCGCCGAGGAAACGGCCGCCCACGTAATACTGGAATGCGAGGCAGTGGCCGCCCAACGATCCCAAATCCTCGGCACAGTGAGGTCGCTCCGCGAAGCCTGTGAAGCCCCCAGTAAGCTTCTGCGTTTCTGGGCGGAGCTAGGCTGGCTGCTCTAGCCAGCACTCTCTACGCACAATGGCCCAAAAGAGAGGCTAAGTGCGGACAAAAGAGTCCCCTATCCTATCCTATCCTATCCTATCGCACAGCGCAATCTCTTCCAGGCAGCTATGGGATGGAGTGAAAGTTTTTTTTTAACTTTTGTTTTGTGGTCCCTAAAGAGATCTGTTATTATATCAAAGATATAGATACATATAGAGATACAATACAAATTGTTTCTAATTGAATGACGTCAAGACTTCTTCAGACAAAACAATTTTTGTACCTACGTCATAGACTCACGACCTTTAAAAGTAACTTATTTTAATAAAATAAATGCTTTCTACTATTAATTTATTTACAAAAAATTCCACGTCTGGCACAAAGTACACGAAAGAGAATTAAATACAAACTAAAATACGCTCGAGGCCATTCCTAATTCAGTTTGCTTTCAGTCTTTTCAATTTTGACTTATCTTTTATAACAACGTCTTCGTGATTATTGTGCCTGGCTATTCTGGGAGCAAAAAGTGTGAGTATATGCATATATGTATTTACATACATCCACACTTCCATACTAATATTATAAATGCGAAAGTAACTCTGTCTGTCTATCTATCTGTCTGTATGTTACGCTTTCATGCCTAAACCACTGAACGGATTTTGATGAAATTTGGTATAGGGGTAGATTAGACCATGGGAAAGGACATAGGCTATGTTTGGGCGCGATAACCGACAAAGCAAAAGCTAGTATTATCATATGCACGCCTGTAAATCCCCGATGTTGGCAGAGGTGTATTAAATGGGCACTTTATCATCGGCTGTATGTTTACTGTCGGATGGAGAATAGCCCTATCCCTTAGTCGCCTGCTACGACACTCACAGAAAGAGATTGGGTAGCCTATTCTACTTCAGTGGAAGCTAACACAACATTCTTATTAGGTAACAACCTCCCTCATTACCCGACTGCGGCGAAGCCAAAAGGAGGGCTGTGATTTTGACAGGCTATATATGTATGTACCTTTGTATGTTCATTGGTTCTCTCATAGCTCCTCAACTACTTATTAGGACTGGACAAATGAGGTATCGTTATGCCAATTACTCTAACAAAACAATTATATTCTAAGGAAAAGTGGCATATTATGACCACGGCTATCCTTGATATTTTCTTGTTTGTCATTTTTATGAATGTGATTTTTCGGTAGTCGGGTTTTAGTTTGAAACTTTTAACAAATAAAAAAAACATTTGCGTTTCGTTCGTTTCAAGAACATTCATAAACACTAGCACATACTCATTAGAGTGCTAGTCTAGTGCAAACACATATTGGAACAGTTAACTGCCCAAGCCTTCACCCGTGTCAGTCCAAACAAGCTCCGAAATAGTTCTCTAACTCCATAAATCCTAGGCATTAGTCAGGCTTGACAAATTCAGTGCTACAATATAACGCATCTAGGCCAAACGCTACGTGCACAAACATAAATTCATTTCGATGACAAGATGTTGTTGGACAGACGGAACAAAATATGGCAGAGGGGTACCTCCTTTGATTTTATGGCCGACGAGACACATGGTTATTACCGTTCTAGGAATATAAAGTGGACGGATGTGTGTGAACAGCTCCTCAAACATACAGCAAATGTTTCTGTGGTAAGTGAGATTATCCTCAGAAAATGTTTATAGACAACGTATCGTTTGTTTGGAATAAAGGTTCAAAATCTTGAATGTTGAGTAATATACTTTGTAGACCAATATTTACGTTACTATGGCAACCACTTTTTATATACATGCATGCATACAATCACGCCTTTAAGAGGCTTACAGTCCATCAAATCTAAGAGGTACCGTTTGACGTTTCATATTTTTCAAACCGAAACAACTTTGTTCATACGTACATTATTCAGTTTCGATAACCTTTTTCATAAAACCATGAATTTAGAAAGATTTCATTATTGTATCTAAAAATGTACAATTCTTAATATCTAAATGTAATTGAAAACTTTCAAACAAAGCAAAATAACACATATTTACACAGTAAATAATTTCTAATAGTTATATTCTTGACCTCATTACAAAGTTACGTAGTTAGGTCACTGCACGTAGTGTTGCGACTCTTCGGATACACTTGTATGCAAAAAAATCGTTTACATATACGAAAAATCGAATGTATTATTTACAAATTACACTTGACAACCAAACAAATATTTTTTCATGTGAATGGGATTTATCTCACATATTACGATTACATAACTAAATAGTTATGTAATCGTAAAATATGAGATAAAACCCATTCACCAAAAATACGTATTTATAAATCAAATATATTTGCTTCTTTAAAAAGTTGTCGAAAGCGATTTGTCGATTTTTGATTTTCGCGCCCAAATAAGTCGGGGTTTCTCGCGCTAACGCTGTCGAAATAGTAAATGGAGTCAGGGATAGTGTTTTTTACATTTATTTTTGTGTATGATAGTATGGGTTTGCATATTACAGAGAAATAAACAAATTTTTAACAAGCACATCCATTGATTTTACAATTACAATTTTTTCTTCTAAGTCTTATTTCTACGTCTAAAACTAATAAAAATAAGGTATGTAGAACCCATTCACAAAAATGTTGTTGCCTGATGTTATAAATTAACGACGTTACTGCGCGACCGCATAATGCACTGAATACACAGATACCCTAAAATAAATTAATTTAATTATTTTTAGGTCAATAGGCAAAATCGCAGGTGTCCAAGTCTCTACAATTTTTTTTTTCTGGCAACACTGCCAACTACAAGCGCACGCGGTCCGCTCGGTCGGTTCGGCGTCAGCAGTCTCTCGCCATCTTGGAAGCTGACTGTGCGCGTACTTGCTTTCTCGTTTGTGTTTTACAATTTGTGACTTGGCTATTACTTTTCTGGACTGATCATTCTTTATCCGTTTACCTTGGCAATATTTATACTGGACTCCGAACTAAGCAAGTGTTTATTAATAATGTCGAAAAGAGGACGTACTTTGAACAGCCAGGCTCGTGAATTGGTGGTGAAATTACACGAGTATTTTGAGCGTGAATCTCAAAATGGTGGACTTCTACTGCCAGTTACACAAGTTCGGGATCGCGTCGGTGAAGCTCTCGGTATTGGTAGCCGCACCGTTGGCAAAATATTAAGTGAAAAATATGGGCCTTCGGGGAGTGACAGTAACGTACTTCACACACCGAAAAAACGAAAAAGAAATAAACCTGTGACAGGCATCGATGAATTCGATAGTCATGCTATTAGAAACCATATATACGGGTATTTTACAAGAGGCGAATTTCCAACATTGGCAAAGTTATGTGCAACTTTAAAAGATGCCGGGCTGTATAAGGGAAGCATAGAGTCGTTGAGAACGGTAATAACAGGAATTGGCTTCAGATACAAAAAAGTTGACAAACGAAAAATTGTTATGGAGCGACATGACATAATTATGCAGCGACTAACATTCCTGCGCGAAGTTAAACAAATTATAAACTGGGATAATGTAATATTTTTGGACGAAACTTGGCTAAATTCCAACCATTCTGTGCCGAAAACATGGACTGATGATTCTGAAGCTTCGTGCTCGAAGGTGCCGATAGGAAAAGGTGGACGCCTCATAATATGCCATGCTGGGTCAGCGTCTACAGGCTTCGTGGAAAACTCTTTATTAGCTTTCCAATCCAAAAGCACTAAAGAGTATCATGAAGAAATGGACGCAGTAAGGTTCCGAGAGTGGTTCTTAAATTTATTACAGAATATCCCTCCTAACAGCACAATTATAATGGATAATGCCCCATACCACTCTGTGCAAATTGATAAAGCACCTACGTCAGCCAATAAGAAAGCAGATTTGGTGTAAGACCTACAAATGTAACCATATTCGAGGCAAATAAAGATTTATGATTATGATTATGATTATGATTAAAGAAAAGGAGTGGATGCCGACATGTCACTATTAAAAGCTGAATTATTACAGTTAGTGAAATTGCATAAACCACCAAAACCGACATATGTAATTGACCAATTGGCCGAAGAGCACGGGCACAAAGTCATACGACTTCCTCCGTACCATTGCCAATATAATGCCATTGAACTGATTTGGGCCCAAGTTAAAGGTAATATTTTATAATATTATAATAATAACACGAGTACTTCTAACATTTATAATTTAAACAATGGTTTTCGTCTGCTATCAAATAGTTACATTATTGTTTTACAGGTTATGCAGCAAGACACAACACAAAACCACCCTTCAGTGTCAAGAAAATGGAAGGTTTATTAAAGGAAGCATGTGCCCAAGTTACACAGGAAGATTGGAGTAAAGTAGTACAAAAAACAAAGAAAATAATAATGGACGACTTCGAAAGAGACGTACACTTTGATAATGTAATGGACAATCAACTGGTCATTAATTTAAATGACGATGATGACGAAGACGACGATACTAGTACTAGTAGTGAATAAAAAAATATCCTAAACATTTCTTTTATTTAATTATAACAATTGATTTCTTAAAATTCGGATATTATAGTAATCGATCTCTTAAAGATCCCTATCATTCAATTGTCAGAACTGTCAAACGGTACTTCTTAGATTTGACGGACTGTAGTAAGAGGTGAATTAACGCCCTCATTTATCTACTATCAAACACTCTCATCTTCCTGTATGTGTTCGAATACCAAATAAATAATTGAGTTCAGTCCCACTTAATAGGGAGTGAGTCTATTGCCGCATTCCGGGCACTATTATTATTGACTTAAGCCGTGCATCCGAGTCTGGGCTGTATATATATCTATGATGTTAAACAGGTGATGGTGACTCTTCGAGACTTTGCCTTTAGCTTAACATCAGGCGAGGTGAAGTCAAATTGACGTGTCCTAGATAAAAAAAGGCCTATCCCCCAGTCGCCTGGTACGACACCGCATGGGAAGAGATGGGGTGGACCAAATTCTACCCTGCCGAGAAGCACGCGCCTTTTATATAGTTACTCCTTCGAATTATTGTAGACAGCTCCTCCGTTGAGGGATAGGGCTACCTATCATCCTAGCAGAAGCAAGTCCGAGAAAGTGGCGCGTTTTGTTTCGCTAGAGGCTCAGACTAACTGTTATTGTGATATCGATGTGCTAAATTTCAACATAATTAGTTTTTTTGCTTTTTTTACTAACAAAATTCAAATTAAATGTATAAAATTATTTAGTAGGATGCATCATTAGGCAGTAAACTAAGTTTCAAACCCGCTCTTATCCGTAGTTACTCTTTGGTATTTTTAAACCCCACTTAAATTACTAGCTTTTGCCCGCGGCTCCGCCCGCGTTGATGTCGGTATCGCGACCAAACATTCAGTGGTTTAGACGTGAAAGCGTAACAGACAGACAGACAGAGTTACTTTCGCATTTACAATAATAAGTAAGTATGGATTGTCGAAACCATTACCTAACCTCGATTCCCATATATTCCATTATTGGGTCAACTCCTGACCGGTGTATTAGTATGTTGTATCAGTTACCACCACATGTTAGTTAGAAATGAAAGTGCTATTTTAAGAATTTGAGTAGTGGTCACAGTTCTGGCTGCAAAATTTGAAAACTGTCATGTATATTATGTACCGATTAAATCCAAGGACCTGACGTAAAATCATTAGGTTTAGAGAGAATATTAGTTTTTTCGGTTCTAATATCCTTAAAAAAACCTGGTAGTTCCATGTCTCCTTTCTTTACCGCACCTAAAGACTTGGCATTTTTAGCAGCGGCACCAGCACACGGGTTTTCTTCTCCCTACGGTCCCGGGCCATTTAAATGAGGCGTAAAGAAGCATCTTATAAGGCCGTCAAGCTGATGGTCACCATTATGACATCGTTCTTTCCTAAAACTGAGCCATATTCAGGTCACCATCAGGTGAGATGATGTCATATAACAAATAATCAACCAACTGTAAGACAATCTCGATACAGTCATAAAATTGCCGGTCATGCAAACTAAAAACTGTATGTAAAACTAAATGTAAAACATTCTATCAAAATTTGAAAGCCTGAAAATTGTTGCGCATTTTATATAAGGCTTACTGCTGGTTCATTGTGTGTCGTGCCTTTACCCCTTACAAAGTTTCTGTCCGTTATCGGTTTTACTACAAAATGGCTGATAAATTCTCAATTTTATGTAAAGGTACAAGGATAAAGCCTAGGGGCTGGTGTAGCCGTTGGGATAAAGTGAATTTTAAAAGGTGTATATCTTTAGAAGGCCCCATATTCATGCATATTTTGATACCACGTCTTACGAGGGAGCTAGGTAAAAGAATTTGGGAATATTTTTGTAGTAAATCCTGAAAAGAGGTGTTTCAATATGATGTAATGAGTATACACTTATCGAAGATTGAGATAAATGTATTGATGAGAGATTTTAATGGTAAACAATATTATAATCTCGCATGCCAACCCAATCTACCTACACGTCCGTCCCCAATCAAAGCTGGATAAGGAATGCCGAAATGTACTCTTTTATACTGTTACAGAGTGTCGTCTTCATTATTTAAAAAAAAACGTCGGTGTTGTCACTAAAATAAAAATGATTTGACATAGGCTGACGTAAAATAGCCGTTCAATTGTCAGTACCGGTATCACGGAATGTTCCAATTATAATTTTTTTACGGTCAAAGTTTCTTAGAATTTTTGTAAATGGTAAAATAATAATTTCTTGTATTTCATTTCTTCAGTACCTACCGCCACAGAATAGATAATATATGGTACCGCTTCTAAGTAATCTCTTACGGAGAAATGCATACTGATATTACAAATGCGAAAGTTACTCTGTCTGTATGTCTGTCTGTCTGTATGTTATGCTTTCATGCCTAAACCACTGAACCGATTTTGATGAAATTTGGTATAGGGGTAGATTAGACCATGAGAAAGGACATAGGCTATGTTTGGTCGCGATAACCGACATCCACGTGGGCGGAGCCGCGGGCAAAAGCTAGTACGTACTACTACAGTATTTTGATGAAAATCAATCTAGTCTTATATTGTTCTTCTTCTATCGATTCGATGACATTTCGAGTCTTAAATTAAGTTTTCTCTGTGTGCTGCCTGGATAGCCTTCCCCAAAAACGTTAAGTAAGTACCTAAGTTCGGGAGCTCATCGTGAGTCCTACATCACGATGGCAACTCAAAAAAAAACAATAGTAATACTCTGATGGTCCCTAATGTATTTACAAAATACTTATCTCTATGTCCCAGTACAGTAAATTGATGATGTTACGTAAGTGTAGTTGACAATGAAAACTACTGAAATCGGCGGGCTTGTAAGAATGTTTTATTGAAAATACAAGAAGGGCATCCCTTCTTGTATGTTCATTATATACAAATCGAATACAGAGGGAAAAAATGGAACTTCTCGGGCGGGACTCAAACCTGCGATCTTTCCCTAACAGGGGGAATGCCTTGACCAACTCGGCTACCGAGAAACAACCGATGGAATTCAAATTTCTTTTCTATTTGTATCCGTCTTTAAGGCGACCGTAAAATTCATCTAAGGGATTGCCTGTTGGACACAAAAGCTCGCCATCTGCTTGAAGCGTAGGCATTAAAGTTTACATAGTTTTATACCTAACAACTACTCTGACAATATTACTCTACACTACAATGTATTCTGGTTACTTATAATATTACGTTGATGTCAGCGCATTAGCCTGGGAAAATATATTATTGGATTCCATGTGAACTTTATGTAAGACTGCTTGGTTCAATCAATAAACGAAGACAATACGACAAACATGTTCTTTTAATCCTGTCTAAATATTCACCCCGAATCGCATCATATCTCATGGCGACCCTGCCTACCAATTGGACCTTGGATTAGAACCGCAATGGCCGCAAACTCTCTGTGTTCCCGCCAAAATTTTTCAAGAAATTAGAAGACCAAATTAAGAAGAAAGAAGAATAATTATCAAGAAAAGAAGATTCATTATCAAGAAAGAAGAACCGTCAAGACTTACTATGGGAAAATCGTACTCCAAGGAAGAAGTAGTGATTGCGCAGAACGCGAACGGAGCAGCTTCAGCAAACGCCAAGTTGTCGCAAGGAGAATCTGACAGCCTCTATAGAACCCTGATCATCACCTTGGTCGCGCTCACACTCGCTGCAGTGATATACTACGTGATGAAGAAATGCCGCAACAGTGCCGTCAAAACTCTACGCCGAGAGTTGAACGCCATCTCCATGGACAATCTTGCTCGCCAGCCGAACAACCTGTAGGAAGCTACCAATTTACCGATGACAACGTCTTCGAGCTCTGCATAACTTCGTGCTGCAAATTCTACATCGTGTGTTCTACCGTAGACTTATCTAGTAAGTGAAATTAATTAAGTAATCATGTAGTGATTTTTATTCATTTTACTATTCTCTTTTAATTATTTTTGTTAATACGGAACGTGTTTATTATTTTAAATGTAACAAGTAGGATATGTCTGCATCTGATTTACATAGGATACATGTTGGCTTACAAGATATTAGAGAATATCTAGTTAAAATCGGTCCATCTCGTAGACAGTCATCGGAAACTGCCAAAACAAAGTTTAGTGATGCACAGAAACTATACAGTCAGTTGGAGAATATTTCGTCTGCAATTAAGATTAAAATAGAAAATTCAGAAATACGTAGCGATAGTTTATCGATTATTAATAATTACATCGACAATATTCACTATCTTTTTAAGGATATATCACGTTTATTTTTAGTAGAAGAAACTATTGACACCAAAATGGCTACTAGTAACTTCGATTTAAAAACTGCGATTGCCCTGCTGCCTGCAATGACTGGCCAGGAGCAAAATACGCAACAATTGATAGATAACATTAATCTTTACAGTGACATGCTAAACAGAGAAGGTCAAAAACTACTGATCGAATTCACTCTCAAAACTAGGCTCTCTCCTAGTGCTAAGTTAAGATTAAAATCTTCTTATGCATCCGTCGAGGCCATGACTTTAGATATGCGCTCATATTTGCTTCCAAAAAAGTCAGCATTCGCTTTACAATCTCAAATGCATAACACCAAACAAGGTCGTAGGTCCATTGATAAATATGGGTCTGACTTGGAAAAATTATTTGTCGAATTGACAATTGCCCAAGCTGACGGAGATAGTAAAAAATATGATTTATTGCGTCCATTGAACGAAAAAGCAGCTATAAAACACTTTGCTGATGGATTATCGGACTCCAAGTTGAGTACAATCATAGCATCACGCCAATTTCACTCTCTCCCAGAGGCAATACAAACTGCCCTTGACGAAAATACTACCACAAACGATCATCAAGTTATGAACTACAGGGGTAGATATCCTAATAGACGATTTAATTCGGGCTCTCGTAGGTTCATGTCAAATAACAGGTACCAGAACCAAAATTCGCAACGAGGAACCGGACAAAATAATTTTAGAGGTCAGTCGTCACGTGGTTATCGTAGTAGTCGCTCTAGATATTTTAGGGGCGCTCCAAGAATGTCTCAGAATCCAGATCGTTACAACCCAAGAAATGCAAATGTTTCTCAGGTTCAGTCGCAAGCTGTACAAGGCGAACCGTGCACTCAAAGTGCACCGAATAGTGAGTTTTTTCGTGACCAACAACAAACATTACGTTCTTAACTATAACACGAATAGAATAGTTACATTCAACGTAGGTATAGATACTAGCATAACGCTCTTAATTGATAGCGGTGCAAGCATATGTGTTTTGAAATACGAGTGGTTACTTCGCCATCAGGCGTACTTGGATAATTTACACTATGAGAAAATAACAATCAACGGAATTAGTGGTAAGTTACACTCAGAAGGCTATATTTACTTAGATTTAGTATATAACGGGGTTTTGTTTAAGGAAAAATTTTACGTGTTTAAGGATTTATTATGCTTATCAGATGGTATTTTAGGAGATAATTTTTTTAAACGCTACAATGCGATAATTAATTATGAATTAAGGTCTTTGCGATTATTAAATAATGGTATAGAAGTTATTCTGAGCATTGACAACTATAATGACAGGTACGTTTATACGATACCTGCGCGTTGCGAAATAATAAAACATATTCCTTATAATGGATATGGTGATTGTGTAATTTTAGCGAACGAGGTCAAAGAAGGAATTTTTATTGCTGGCATGATTGCCACCCCCTCGCGTAATAGTATTCCTGTAAGGGTACTAAATACAAAAGATGAAGATATTTCTTTAGATTTTTCATCAATAGAAGTACATTCGATTAGTCATTTCGATGTGTGTAACCTTGACAAGAGTAATAAATCAGTAGAACGTGTAAAAAATCTTTTGGAACTACTTGATTTAAGCTATTTAAATAATGAAGAAAAGCGTAGTATGCAAGAAATATGCGCCAAATATGCCGATGTATTTCATTTACCCGGCGATTCGTTATCAGTTACGAATCTCACGGAACATAACATCGTGTTGAAGGACAATGTGACACCTGTTTATGTCAAACCATACAGAGTGCCACAAGCCTTGAAAAAAGAAATTGATAGACAAGTTCGAGAAATGTTAGAAAGTGACATTATTGAAGAGACCACTTCAGAATGGTCGAGCCCGGTTTTGTTAGTCCCCAAAAAAGCAGATAAATCGAACCAAAAGAAATGGAGATTGGTCATCGATTATCGTCAATTAAATAATAAAATACAAGACGATAAATTTCCACTACCAAATATAACAGAAATATTAGATTCTTTAGCCGGTAGTATTTATTTTTCTAAATTAGACTTGTCTCAATCATATTATCAACTATCTTTGTCACCAAATTCACGTAAATATACATCTTTTAGCCTAAATAAAATGTACCAGTTATCTTTAGACAGCAATTCACGGAAGTACACTACGTTCACAGCCGGTAAACAATACCAGATGAAACGATGCCCAATGGGTCTGAAGACTAGTGCTAGTGTTTTCTCTAGGCTCATGACTATAGCCATGTCAGGTTTAAATTACCAAAAATGCTTTTGTTATTTAGATGACATTATTGTCATCGGAAATTCGATTCAAAATCATAATAGCAACCTGATTGATGTCATGAATCGATTAAGAAAAGTGAATTTAAAAATTAATCCTATAAAATGCGAATTTTTGCGTAAAGATATAGTTTATCTAGGTCACAAAATAACATCAGAAGGAATATTCCCTGACCCTAGCAAAATTGAAGTCATGCATAATTATCCGAGACCAACATGTGCTGACGAAGTAAAACGCTTCGTAGCATTCGCAAACTATTATCGTAGATTTATTTCTCACTTTGCAGACATAGTTTATCCATTAAATTGTTTAGGTAAAAAGGGAGTAATATTTAACTGGACAGAAATATGCGAAAATGCGTTCCAAAAATTACGTGCTGCACTTATGAACCCTCCAGTACTTGACTATCCAGATTTTACGGAAAATAATATCTTTAAACTACATTGTGATGCGTGTAAGACCGGATTAGGTGCAGTATTGTCTAATAACAACGGAAAAGTAATAGCGTACGCTAGTAGAAGCCTAAAACCAGCTGAAACTAGATACCCAATCATTGAATTAGAATTATTAGCTATTGTTTGGGCCGTGCGCCATTTTCGCCCTTATTTGTATGGTCGAAAATTTATAATATATTCGGATCATAGACCTTTAATACATTTATTCGGTTTAAAGGATCCCTCTAGCCGTTTAACAAAATTCCGTTTATATTTAGAAGAATATGATTTTACAGTAGAGTACGTGCCAGGTCGAGTTAATGCTCCGGCCGACGCATTAAGCCGACTATTGGTTACGTCACAGGAGTTAAAAAATCTACATAACAACGTAGTATCAGTTCTAACCAGAGCTCAACGTAGAAAGATAGATAATAATAATCAAGGTCATGACCATGACATACAAATGAATGAGTCATCTACACTACCCAGGACTGATCACCCAGCGGTTGTAGAAGTACTCAAGAAACCTGATAATATTATAGAATTACGTTTTACTAATAAAATTGATAAGTACATAGTACAATCAACTGACATTGTTTCTGACGCTAAATGTTGTATCTATGCACCGTTGTCCTCAGCGATAATTCTAGATTCTCGATCGTTATCGACCCCGCAGGTGTTAGCGAGAGATTTGGAAAAAATGTGCAAGGTATTAAATATAAATGAAGTACTTATGATTAAAAATAAAAGTAATGAGAACGATATTAAACATTTGCTGCGCAGCATAATAAACAACAATAAGGTAGCGTCACCACAGATTTTAATAACGAGAAATGTTAAAAGAATTTTTGACAAAGATGAAATTACAACAATTTTAAATGACTTCCATATTTTGGCCACCAGTGGACATGCCGGTATTAATCGTATGTTAAACAACATTAAACGATATTATTTTTGGCCAGGAATGTCAAATGACGTCGCGAACTACGTCAAAAAATGTAAGAGTTGTCAAATTCAGAAACACTCAAACAAAAAAGTTCGAGAACCACTGACTTTGACTACAACTGTTAACTCAGCATTTTATCGTATAAGTTTAGATATAATGGGCCCTTTAGATATAGATAATCATAACAATAAGTATATACTTACTATACAATGCGATCTAAGCAAATTCGTTGAAGCATATCCTCTAATGCGAAAGGATACCGAAACAGTAGCAAGAGCTTTTGTAAACAACTTTATATTGCGATACGGCATTCCTTCTCAATTTCTTAGTGATAAAGGTACTGAGTTTACATCTTCACTTATGACTGAAACTTGTAAGTTACTAAGTATCGAGAAAATCCATTCCACAGCTTATCACCACGAAACTTTAGGAGGAATAGAAAACACACATAAACATTTGGCTGCATATCTTAGGATACAGTGTGAAAATAACAAATCAGATTGGAGCGATTGGTTACCTTTTTGGTGCTTTTCATTTAATAACAGTGTGCATTCGCAAACGAAATATACTCCATTTGAGTTAGTTTTCGGTAAGAAATGTAATATTCCAAGTAATTTATCAAGTCAAGTAGATCCCATGTACAACTTTGATGATTACCCAAATGAGTTGAAATTTCGCCTACAGAAAGCTCAATATGATGCTAATCAAAATTTGTTAAAAGCTAAACAAATTCGAAAATTAAAATACGATACAAAACTTCATAATTTAACATACAAATATGGCGATTTGATTTTGCTTAAAAACCAAACTGGTAATAAATTGGATTGTATCTTCAAAGGTCCTTATAAAGTTTTAGAGGAATTGTCACCTAATGTTAAGATACTTAAGAATAATAAAGAAATTTTAGTACATAAGAATAATACGAAATTGTATTGTCACCAAATAAAAAAAAATGATTTTTGAATTATGTGTTAACATTTATTATACTTATATTTTACTTATTTTTAAGTTATATTGTCTTTGAATTTTATAATCAATAAACATTTTTTTTTGTAGAAAAAGGGGCAGTGATGTAACTTTTCAGGGGAGGTGAAGCGTAGGCATTAAAGTTTACATAGTTTTATACCTAACAACTACTCTGACAATATTACTCTACACTACAATGTATTCTGGTTACTTATAATATTACGTTGATGTCAGCGCATTAGCCTGGGAAAATATATTATTGGATTCCATGTGAACTTTATGTAAGACTGCTTGGTTCAATCAATAAACGAAGACAATACGACAAACATGTTCTTTTAATCCTGTCTAAATATTCACCCCGAATCGCATCATATCTCATGCTCAATAGCAACGTACATCGATGGAAAAAATGCATGCATATATACGTCCATATACGCATACGTTTTTCCCTGAACAGTATTATATACGATTACTAAGTTCACATGTGTTTCTTTGCAATACTTTATCACCAAGCCACCACACAGAGCGGAAACCGTTAACTAAATCATCAGTTCCCGAAATCAGTAGAGTAAATATCAGAAATTCCCACGGCGCGCCACAAATGAAATACAGCAATAAATAATAAATGTATTAAACCAGTTATCTATCAACATTGGTGTATAAGCTGGCGAATAAACGATAGATTGGATACATTCGGCGAGGCGGCCATGTTTTATTGATAAGATGTGCGCTCTTAAAAGATTTATTGGCGTTAGAAGCGAGTGTTTCATTGCCGTACCTGTATTTTGATTGTATTGTGCGCCTACGCTACTTTTCTTACTAGCTATGAAATGTTAGTAAGTTATGGTTAAGCGACCTTTCGACCGAGATATCTAGGGTTCGAATTCTGGCCATTACACTAGGTACCGACGTCACTTAACACAAGTTATTCAACTTAACTTAGATTGCTAATAGGTACCACAGGTTTGTCTCCTTATCTGAAAAAAAAGGAGTTATGTTTTTGAATGAAATTACGTTATCCCAAGCTAGCCTCAGTTATAAAATGTAAGAAGTATAACCAACTGATAAAGAAAACTCTGGTCTTTTCTCCCAGGGTTAAGAAGTCAGATAACAGCAATTCTGTTAAATAATTATAAAATAAACCAAGTTAGGATATCATTTGAATTGACATACAGGCATTCACTGAAACGTATAGAGAAAATAATAAAAAGTACGGCAGATGCTCGTCAGATGTAAGTCTATTGAACTTGCGACATGTATGTCGGTCCCGCAGTCACAACCCCGGAAGACTAACAAACCCTTGTTGCCACTACCATTGGGATACGTTCACGCAATTTTAAAATCGACTACTCACCAAAACATTGCTTTAAATAGGTTAGCGTAAGAGATAAAGCTCAAAGTCACAAGTTTAGGTAGGTACCATGTGTCCGATTTTTCGGCACTCATAACAACATAAGTACTTTTTTTTCGTACGGAAATCCCCTCGGTTACCTCCCCCGCCGGAGTCGGAAGGGGAGATTATATCGGACTCGAACCGACTAAAACCGCACGCCGACTGTGGGTCGTGGTGCTAGGCCGGAGGTGAGGTTGTCATCGACATATCCCTCGCACCCCGGCTGACCCAGGGCCATCCCTTACGGTCTAGCCCTCCCTTGGAGGGGGGACAACGGTGTCCCCGAGTCGCCCCCGGAGTGGGGAGGCGCGCTTCATAGCGCGCTGTCGCCGTGGCCTGCTTCTGCTGGGGTGACAGGTGGCTTCACCCGTCACCCCCAGGCCCGCGCTCATGGGGGACGGAGGTCAGTCAGTCGGGCGTCGGAACGCCCGAGTTACCTGCGCGCGCGGGCAGCGCGGTTCGCGAGTCTCGCTCGCTCGCGCTGCCTCTCCCGTTCCGCCGTCTCCTTCACGACCATTACCTGCTCGCTGAAGGAGACGCCGGCCGCCCACGCGTCCGCACAGCGGACCATTGCTGTGAGCAGGGAGGCGAGGGTAAGAACTCTCACTCCCAGGGCCGCCACTAGCTCCCGCCTCGGTCCGGCCCATGCCGGACACCCGGACACTCGGTGAGCGTGTGGAGCTCTGTGTCCTCGCTCGCGTCGCAATGATGGCACTCGGACGTTGGCGTTTTCGATCCGACGCAGATACCGCCCAAAGCACCCGTGCCCGGTGATAATCTGCGTCAGAGTACAGGCACCATGTGGTCTGTATGTAATATTATCCGATACCTATCAATAACAAAAAGCAGACCCGGAACACCAAACTTCTAATTTCAAAGTAGGAAATCGTTACGAGGATGATAAAAATTGAGGTTCAATGTTTCATCTTCATGGTTGAACTAAAAATCGATTACTACTAAGTTCGGAAAAGGCTCGAAGCATGCGAATGAGATTTTCATCAAAACAAAGTGAGGTAAGTGAGGACTCTTAGTAGTGCAACTATCATCTACCGGGTCCATTGTACCCGTGGAGCGGAAACATAGTAATCGCACGCCCTCTGCAGGAAGTCGCGCGTTCATTCCCTGCTTTATTGCTCGAAATGCTCCAGCTTACTGCCCGCAGAGTGGTTTTATGTGAGCATTCATTACAGTTAGCTTTATATTCAGCTTTGAAAGAGTAGTTTTAATTAGGACTCATTAAATGCATGGCGTACGAGGCGTGTGTCCAGCAGTGTACTGCAATAGGGTAATTGATTTAAATGCATCTAACAATAGCTTGTTTAAAAGTGTGTGGAACGTAGTTTTGTCAACTGTAAATCTGTGTTTTTGGTCAAACTCCTTCAAAAAGGCTCCACTGTTTTTTTTTTAATTCTGTTTTGGAAGGTATGAGAATTAAGAGTAAAATATTTTTTACCTGAGGGTAAAAAATACTTTAGGTAAGTTATGAGACCTTTAGGAAGGTCATCAGAACGTTTTTTAATGGTCAGCAGCGTGTGCGTAATTTCCCTGGTGTTGCATATCCGTAGGTTGCTGTAACCGCTTGTTTGACAGACTCGGCTGGGTTGCTGGCAGAAGATTGTGCGCCAGAAGACAGTGCTCCCAACAACTTTCAGTGCAGCGGCATCGATCTGAGGCATTTAGGGGTAGTTTTCGTTATTCGGCAGCTAAAATATGGAACAATCTACCACCACCATTGCGGTCCATTAAAACAATTACCACTTTTAGAAAACGTTTACGATTGTTTCTCTTGGAGACTCAAAGGAGGCTGGATAACGTTAACTCGAATGTTTCATTGATTCCACCTGGCACAAGCTGAACTGGACACCCATTTGGTGCATCTGTGTGTCGCATGTCACTTATTGCGCGTCTGTTGCGTTTGGAGTCTGGAAGTTCACTATTAATGAGCATGCTTCCAATACTTGACATTTATAACATAACATAACATAAACTCACGCCTGTATTCCCCGAAGGGGTAGGCAGAGGTGCAAGCACCCACATTTCGCCAGTTTATGTTTAGGTCCCAATGTAATAGGTGGCGAGCATATTGCCATTAACCGGGCACTTATAAACCTGCGATAAATACACACATAACTTCGAAAAGCATCGACAAGTCATTGGTGTGAGCCATGGTAAACCTGGGATCGAACCCGAGACCTCGTCTCAGCAGTCCATTACCCATACCACTAGGCTACCGTAAGTAAGTATTTTATTTAAGACATTTATAATAATGTCATTATATTGTGTGACCGCTTTGCACCAAATAAATGTTTCTTTCTTTCTTCTTTCTTTCTTTCTTTCTTCCCATCAAGTATAAATACTACTTATAAATTCTATACCTACCTAACTTTAAACTCTCGCGTTCCATATACAATAATTATAACGGGAATTGACGCGATTATGGTATATCCGTGGGGTATATCAGTCCAAGTCAGCCTGTGACCACGGCCGGTGTATCCTGGTCGAAACGTCAGGCAAATCAAAGGTATGTACCTATACCATGATTGCGTTAATTCCCGTTATTATTATTGTATATATATACCTACCTAATGCATAGTCATGGACATAAGTACAATCAGGCACATACATAACCCTCCTTTTCAAATTCGTCGTGATTGGGTAAAATATGTTCCTTTATACCGTTATCCCGGTAGCGGCCCCAGAGAGCCACTCGATCTTGTTAACATAGTCGCGCAATCATGTCCAATCTAAGGCCTTGTTCACCTGCCCTTGCACTTAACACCGTTATATAGATGACACAATCCGGATATACTGTATGCGTATTGATTTGATGATACAAATTATCCTAACATGTGACGATAGGTGAAACATTTTCTGATTGGAAGCCGATAAAATTTGACATATTACAACTCTAATTGCGTTTCTTGTAACAAAAAAAATCAAAATACATGACAAAGACTTAAAAGAGAAGTCGGAGGACCTTGCGGTATGTTTAAGTCCGACATATCCAACTCATTATTAGCTCCGGTGAGGTGAGGCCGGAGTAAAGGGATAAGTTTATAATCATGGAATTTTTGTGGAAAATCGTATAAGTACTTACCATACTTATTCTCACTCCTCACTCACTTATTCCTATGCCGCACCCCTAAGACCTGGAACTCCCTGCCAGCTCACGTGTTTCCTTCTTCCTACAGTCCCGGGTCCTTTAAGCGGGGCGTGAAAAGGCATCTGACGAGGCCGTCAAGCTGAGTGCCACCACTGTTAACATGGTATATGTTTATGGTGACCCTCTTTCCGAGACTTTGCCTTTAGCTTACCATCAGGCGAAATGATTTAGAGTCAAATTGACGTGTACTTTATTTAAAAAAAATACCGAGTGCCGTAGTCAATCGAAACTAGTTGGCATTCTTACATTGTTTTACTCGGCATAAAATAATAATTCCATCTATATTTTTTTCTACAGAACGTCCGCAAAGGAAACATAAAATATCAAAAGATCAATTTCGACTTTTTTGGCAATGCCATTATTCCACTGGATGAGTTAACTGTCAAACATGAATCCGGTAAGAGCCTGGGAATAACAATAATAATTACCTACCGTCGCTCTTAAAAGACGGATATAAAGAGAAGGGAAATTTGAAGTGATTCAGGAGTGACTCAATAGCTCAGTTGGAAGAGCATTCCCCCTGTAAGGGAAAGGTTCTTTTTCCCGATGTATTTCGAATACTTACCTACTCTACTGTCGAAAAATAAAAATGGAGAACTAAAACTATCCACTTATATGTTAACTAGAAACGAAATTAAACTCTCAAGCTCTCTCAACATGTACGGTCATAAAATATTCACAATAATCCGCATAATAAAAGGGGCTCGATTCACTATCGCCACGTATCACGTATTTGTGAGTTTGTGAGTTTCGTTTCGATAACCTGGTATTCTGTACGATCTGTCAAAGCATAGGTTTACAGATACTTAGGTTTTTATCATTTTGACAACTGACGTCACCCATACAAATGGCTCAAACGTCATAATATACTAACAACACGTATCGCATACTTGTGATTTTGGAAATCGATAACTTAATAACCTGGTATTCAGTAACATCTGTCAAAGTCAAAATAATGGTTTAGGCGTTAAATCATGGTTCTGAACTCGATGACAATGTTCTGCTCGATTTGTATACGTAGATACGTTCACAAAAATTATAAAAGTTTAAATGTTTTTTATCATAGGAAAATCATTCGGTAAGTATTTATTTACATTTGAATTACAATGATTGCTAAAGTTTGTCGTTGAATAAATCCATACTAATATTATAAATTAATGCGAAAGTAACTCTGTCTGTCTGTCTGTCTGTCTGTATGTTAGCTTTCACGCCTAAACCACTGAACCGATTTTGATGAAATTTGGTATGAGGGTAGATTAAACCTTGAGAAAGGACATAGGCTTTTTTTTTTAACCTTGGGGGAAAATCCTTCATGGATGTTATGCCGGACTCCTACCGACTAAAAACCCCCACGGTAACGCCCAGAAGCCTATGGATGGGAGCCCCGGGTAAGCCCTCGGAAGGATGTCCCAGGACTCCCATCAGACCCACGGCTACAATTGCGGCCTCGCCTTGGGGGTGGTTCGGGTGCTATCCCGCGTTTATGGGGGGTTTCGTGCGTGAATCCCTCACGTCACGCTGCCGTCATGGGCCTGCTTCTGTAAGGACGGTGAGCAGCCAACTCACCGTCCTCAGGCCCCCGGTCATGGAGGCCGATGGTCTTCGGCGAAGACACGTCGGCGGCGCCCAAGCCTACAATAAATCACCTACAAGCCCCATTTGAAGGTAATAATAACCTACTTATCGAATATGAGAGATGTAAAAATATTATAGAGATCTGGTTCTTAGCATTCCATGGATTCACCGTGCGGTCGCCGGGTCCATGGCGTGGTACAGAGAGGAACACTGTGACGGCGCCTGGGACTTGCGACCCAGGTGTAGGTTTAGGGTGGCCACCTTGTGATGCATCAGCGCTCACCTCCACCGTCAGTCGTGTTTCCCCCTCTACCTATCCAAATTTGGTAAGATCCTATCAACGCCGTTTTAGATATTCGTTTGAGTAAAGAGCTTACTGAAGCTCTTGGCAATTCGAGGTCTTTAAATAAGTTATACAGGGATTTAGCTGGAATTCCCCTTGCTCCTACTTCCACGGCGTAGAGTTTAACCACATAGCCATTTTTGGTTAACTCGTTTAAACTTAACCATATTTAAAAAACCCTACTTATGCTGAAAATATCGAAACAACTTTGATAGCAGGTCGTACCCATTTGCAAACCATAAACTGGAAACCTAGAGGACAGTTTCATGCCCCTACTGCGTACGCCGCAGCAGACGATGGCTACCAGGGCCATTAGCTACTGCCCGATAACCTTCGTCGTGGCGAGTCTTCTGGCCGGATCGCCAGCGTGGATCCTACAATCTAGGGCCCTTTCAGTGCTATATCGGTTCCGAAAGGAGGCGCGGATGCGGGGATACGATCCCGAGCCTGAATATATTCGGGCCGAGAAATCCCGGCCTCACATGGATATGGTGGCGGAGTGGGAACGACGACTTAAGTAAGCTGTCGTAGCGGCCATACCGATCATGGGGGGAGAGACTAGAGAGGCCACATGGCAGCCCCTCGTATCGACTGACGCAAATTATCACTGGGCACGGGTGCTTCGGGTGGGATCTGCGTCTGATCGTTGAGGAGCCATCGTCCGGGTGCTATCACTGCGACACAAGCGAGGACTCAGGGCTGCACACGCTCCCCGAGTATCCGGCGTGGGAGACGCCGAGACGGGAGCTGGTGGCGACCTTGGGAGTAAGAGCTTTCACGCTCGCCACCTTACTCGCGGCGATGTTCCGCTGCACGGATGCATGAAAGGCCGGCGCCTCCTGGGAGCAAGTAATGTTCGAGAAGGAGACGGCGGAAAGGGAGTGGCAGCGTGACCGAGATAGACTCGCAAACCGCGCTACCCGCGGGCGCAGGCAACATGGACGTCGGATGCACAAAATCGACCTCCGAGGCCCGCGCTTATGGGGGCATAAGCGCGGGCCTGGGGTGACAGGTGGAGCTGCTTGTCACAAATGAGGCTCATCAAAAATGAGGGCTGTACATTGTACTAATACTAGTTTTACAATTATGGTCTTAATAGCTAAGTCATGTAAGTAAGTAGGTACTATAATAATGTCTACATTAGAAGTAGCATATTATAAATAGTTTTTATTGGTAAAATAGAATTTAAATTAATAATCTTACTTTATTTACATTTTGCGACCTACCTGATCTAGGTTTTTATAAAGAAGTTCTTGAGAAAACCCTGGGTCAGCCGAGGTGCAAGGGCTATCGATGACAACCTCACCTTCGGCCTAGCACTGTGACCCACAGACGGCGTGTGATTTTAGTCAGTTTGAATCCGACATAACCTCCCCCTCCGGCTCTGGCGGGTTTTCGTGGGGATTTCCGCACGAAAAAAAAGAAGAAAAAAAAGACATTCAAATGTGCTCTGTAAGTGCCTGAACTGAATAAAGGAAATTCATTCTTTGGTTCTTCTTTTTTTTATTATGTTCCATGACGGGCCTAACCCGCACCATCTGCGTAACTGTCGAACGATATACCCAGCGAGCGCTATGCCGCACAGACCACCAAGCATACAATACTCTTTGATAATATTGTAGGTACAGTTAAAAACTTGGTTAAAAATAATTTAGATTTTAAATTTAGACCCACCTTCCGCCAGATGTGCACCGAACCCAAGGAGTATTTTATTGAGAAGGAAAAATAGATTCATTGTTTCATTTTGTTTAAAACCTTTGGACCTCCATTCATATATTGAAATTATACCGCTTTGTATTAGAACCAAAATTTCAAGATTATTCAGTTGAAATATTACAGGGATACCAGATCAATCGTAGCCATAGAGTATATTGAATAAATCACAGGAATAAATAAAGAGAATCGTAGCAGCGTCACCCTCAACACCCTCAACACGAGTTTCTTGACTGAATTACATATTACATATATATACAATATATATATTGTAGAAAAAGCCGAACAAATAGTACAACCAATATTTGTTTCGAGGATTACTAATATGTACAACAATAGGAATATTTATTAAAAGTTTTTAATGAATGTTCAGAACGTTGGAAAATTGATTATCATAGGTACCATAGACCACATTAAACAACCTCGTTTTTTTTAGGTTTTTTAAGGTTTTCTTATTTCTTCTTGGATATTACCACTATTCGATCAGTTAGTATTATAATGTTGCCATTTTAGCAGCCTGCTGTGTATAGCTGTATAACTTATTTCTTAGGTCAAAAAAAAATACAAATGACTTATGCATTACAATAATTGTATTTTATTAAACTGTAGTGCAATGATGATAAAAAATATATCCCATATTCATCTAAACATGAATAGATTTTTTTGAAGCAGATAAATAATAATAATAGTTAAGTATAAGTACTAATATTATGACCGCGCGATTAAGAGGCATAATTCTATTCCCGAATAGTGTAATTATTCATAAAAGTGAATCGTTGATAGGTACGAAAAGAAGAAGAAGACTAATATTAATTAAATTATAGTTCATAACAATTCCATACATAAGAGTTTATGTATGAGATTGAAAAAAGTAATAATAAGAATTTTAGAAATAACTTGAATTTATTGAAAAAAAATTGGCAATTCAAGTTATATTTTTTGTCTGGCATTATTTTCATAAATATGTCATATGTCATATGACATAATATCCCAAGCAGCACACGAGGCTGCTTAATAGCCGAATAACGGATTTCCAAAACGCTTAAAGCCGAATATGGAAGCTGCATTAAGTCTGTATACGACCTTACACAGCTCTTATACCTCTTAAATGGGCACAAAATTATTCAGCCTTGGGTTCACATAGCTGCTTAAGAGCTGTGTAGCAGCAACTTAACAGTGTTATAAAGGGTAACAGCACAAATTATATAGCCTCAAGTTCACATAGCTGCTTATGAGCTGTGTAGCAGAAATGTAACAGTGTTATAAAGGGTATCGACAGTACTTTGCGCTGAAATCCGACTGACTAAGAGATCACAAGTTACTCTTTATTCAGAAAATAGGTCTGTAATGCGCGCTCTATACATATTGTAAACCGCGAAACGCTACTTAATTGCGGCCTGTGTATTAATGAACATGCAATATTGCACTTTGTTACGTGAAGTGAATATTGGAAACGAAATTAATGGTGGATAATATATTCATATCCCTGTTAAGTACATTGATTTACATATTAATAAAGGAAAAATGATTGGGAATTTAATTTTACTGACATTATACATATATATTATCTAAGAAAATTTTAGTGCGCCATGAAAATATTTTGTTTTAAATTAGTTTTGTGATATAAATAAGCTGTGATGTACACTATGACTAAATAATTTGTAGTGCTTTGAAAAGAATTATAAGATAAAAAGTTATTATTATGATATTAGGAAGTAAAAACTAATGCAATACATTTTATTTCTTGCACAAAACATCGTAAAGGTTGAAAATTCAGTCAGAATATGTTTAGGTTATAAAATAAAATGGTGGATTTATGTTAAACAGTAACGTGAATAGTTAAAACTCTTATATTCTACAACAGGCTGTCTAATAGTTCACTAGTGCGCTGTTATTCTACTAAAAAACTGAATAATATTACACATGTGAACTGTATACAGCTATAAGCTGTTTTCTTCACTTTTAATTATTCACAAGCTCTACCTTTAGCCATGATGTGAACAATTAAACAGTTATTATAACGAATCTTTAGGGGTCCCTATAGTATTAAATCTAAAACCACCGCATGGACTTCCATTACAAAATTGTCAAAGCGGTATTTTTCTTTCTTCTAATGCCTCCTGTTCTTGCTTTCAATTTCCACGAATTAAGCGAATTCATTTTAATATATAGCAAATAAAAATACGTTGGATATGGTCTCAACTTAGTTCCACTGACTGATTACAGTACCACATATGTTACTTTTATTCAGATAACGTCGAATTTAAGGTACTTATGTGAACCATTATAAAGTAGAAACCGTTAATTCTATACACTAGTGAGTCTCTAAGCAGCTGCGAGGCATCTAGTGAATGTTTAAATAGCCACTATGCAAATACTATCAATTGCAGTATAAAGGCTGATTAGCGGTAGACATATTCAGGTATAAGCTGTAATATGGGCCACATATCGTCCATTATACAGCTATTCACTTTAAAATAGTTCACACGTGCCCCTTTAATAAGTCAGTGTAATAGGAGTTCACAAATATCTTCTTAAACAGCATTTGGCGTATTTTTATGCATTAAACAGGCCTTACTACGGTTTAGGCAATAGAAAAGGTTAGAAACTGAATAGAGTCATTAAAAACATACCTTTATAGCACTCTTAGCGTATTAATGGTGGTTTTGTCGGTCTTAATCAGCCTTAATACAGCTTTTAATTAGCTAAAGCTGTTTAAATATCACTGACCGCTATTATACAGCTGTAGCATCACCAGTGTACTCTTAGAAGCGTCTTAATACGCACAGAGTTTCAAATAAGTCTTAAAGTGAGTAGTTATACAGCTATCTGTGCTACTTGGGATGTCACGTATATTTACTTGGTATTCTTTACCGGAAACTCACATAGGTTACTCACCAAAATTGCACGTTGCGTATATTTACGTCAGTAAAATCATAAGTAAATTTACGCAACTAAGTACGTAAGTTAGTGAATCGAGCCCCAGGAACTGACCTCTAGTTTATGCATAGATATATAAATGAACACCTCAGTTTTACAGCGAGATTTTATTTCGAAAGTTATAACCTATAAGTTTCGAAATAAAAAACATGCATTTATCAGAGCTTCAGAGTTTCGTGCCTGTACGTTCAGCCAAATCTTTGGTGCTGAAGTACAGCTACACACAAAGCATAAAATTTTGCTCGATAAATATATATCTAATGTGAAGTAGATTCTAGCTATTCTTTGATTTCTCCATGTTGTTCATTTATAGTTTATTATAAGTGCAATTTTGTAGGTTTACGCTATAATATCCCTATTGATATAACTATCTCGCCTAATTTAAATGTTATTTGGCCATTTGCCTTGCTGTTGGTCACGTTTATGATGTTGTAGGTCGTTTATGTTTTAGGTCATATATATTTCTTAGCGTACCTTGTGTTTAGTGACTCGCGATTCTAATGAATAATTTAAATGCATCACTATCTGACTGAATTTTTTATAGCATTTTTAATGCTAACTTTAAAGTTCGAAAAACATCGGAAAAAATTAAACGCTCAAGTGAGACTTGAACTCACGACCTTTCCCTTACAGGGGGAATGCTCTTCCAACTGAGCTATTGAGCCACACTTGGTTCATTTCAAATTTTCCTTCTCTTTACATCCGTCTTTAAGGGCGACGGTGGTGTCATCTACTAACATTCTTACGAACTGTTGGAAACAATAAATGATTTTTCAACAATTTTGATGACTCCGCCGAATATTCGGGCGGAGTCTTCAAAATTCAAGTTTAAGGTCGTGAGTTCAAGTCTCACTCGAGCGTTTCATTTTTTCCGATGTTTTTCGAATGCATCACTATCGTTTTGTGGTTCTTAGTTTTACCCAATAAAATTGAGTACTTACCAGGCGATATGGCGGTACCGTAGTCACTGCAAAAAATAAGACAAAATTGAGACTTTATTTCGATACGCTTTAAAGTCCAAAATAAAATGAAAACAGTTTTATTACACTTTTTAAATTACTCTGCAAAAAGTCATTTAATTTTTAATTTTTACCGCATCGCTGTTAAGTCTTTTGCAGTGGCCGTGGTATTACAATGGTTTCTCTTTAGCAGAAGGCATAGGTTTGGAACCTAATAAGCATTCAACTTCCGAAGTATCCCCATACCTAACATAATCCCGACAAGCTGCGGTTGTTATTTACTAAAACAAAACACAACGGCTCGTATTTCCTCGAAATAATACCGAGTCTGTTGTTGAATGGCGGAAGTAATGACGTGACGGTATAGACAAAGCAATCGCTGGAGCAGAAGGCACTTGTAAGACTTCGTCAAACGAAGTCAATTTCTGCACGGAGTCTGACATCCGGAGCGATCCTGCTGCGAGTATGTCGGCTGTCACGGGATAGGTATAAGGAAACTATGATTGATATGTCAAGCTCATTTTTTTCTTTTCTGTATTAAGTTAAATTAGTCAATTACATTAAAATATGCAGGCAATCCGAGAGTGCTGAAAGAAGTAAAAATCTGGCTTTTATTACACAGAGGTGTCAAGTCATGTCATTTATTATGTCACAAATGGTGAATCATTGAAATCTGTCATAGGAGGTATCGGTAACGGTGTCGTGAATTCAATGGTTTTTTGGCGTGCACTTCAAAAATCATGTGTGGACTTCCCAAATAGTTTGGAGCCCAGAGCCCACTCTCCTACAATCTATACATATAAAATTACTAGTCCCTACTGACTGACTGATTCATCAACGCAGTGCCTAAGCCGCTGGACCCTTAAACTTGAACTTTTGACAGTAGATGCATTTTATGATGTAAGCATCCACTAAGAAAGGATTTTTGGAAATGCTGGTACTAAAGGGGTAAAATAAGGGATGGAAGTTTGTATGAAAGTCCGTCATTTTTAGAGCTAGATGTACTAAATTTCATAAACCTGTGTCTTTTAATAAATAAATTAACACGTGTGTCGGCGTTTTTCAAAATTTAACTACTAAAAAGGTAAAATAGGTGATATACGTTTGTTTGGCAAGTTCGTCATTTTCAAAGTTAGAAGCATGAAACTTCGTACTCCTACGTCTTTTGAGAAATAAGGCCGCTTGCCTTGGCACCAAAGCCGGAGCGGCCCGCCCGGCACGAACACGGCGGGCTTTAGTTTGTAGGCAGCCTTAGATTATCTTGTTTTTGCCGCAGTGACTACCGTCAGACCGTCCAACTCCTAGTTAACTATTTGGTGCGTGTACACAACTTCTAACATTTTTGAACGTTACCTGTGAAGGAATACAAGTCTGCAAAGTTTCCAAGTTACAAGGTAGGCTGAAGCATGTGTGGAATGTGAAATATTTGACTTGAAATAATTTAATAGGTACCTTCTCCCTGTGTTGTGAAGCAAGAGGCAAGAGAAACTATTTTATGAAAATGTTAACCATGCTATTTTTGTAGATATTGTTATAGTTACCAGCATTAAAAATTTTGACTCCAGGCAGACAAAATGTACCCTATAATATATGCACTACGCGTTTTTTGGGTGTCTTTGGAAATAGCACGGAGTGCAATTTTTGTTATGTGCGAAATATCCCCACGGATAAAGGAGCCGGTGGAGGTGGTTATGTTGGACTCGAACCGATTAAAACGCACGCCGTCTTTGGGTCTTTGGTTCGGTAATTAAGTTCTCTTTTTTATACCACTTAGGTGGCAGACAAGCATAAGGCCCACCTGATGGAAAGTGGTTACACAAAACATGTGCAACACCTTTTTTTTTTCGTCTGGAAATCCCCTCGGATACCCCCTCTTCCGGAGCCGGAAGGGGAGGTTATGTCGGACTCGAACCGACTAAAACCGCACGCCGACTGTGGGTCGTGGTGCTAGACCGGAGGTGAGGTTGTCATCGACATATCCCTCGCACCCCGGCTGACCCAGGGCCATCCCATACGGTTTGGCCCTCCACGGGAGGGGGGACAACGGTGTCCCCGACTCGCCCCCGGAATGGGGAGGCGCGCTTCTCAGCGCGCCGCCACCGTGGCCTGCTTCTGCTGGGGAGACAGGTGGCTCCACCCGTCACCCCCAGGCCCGCGCTCATGGGGGACGGAGGTCAGTCAGTGCCCTCCGGCGCCCGAGTTGCCTGCGCGCGCGGGCGGCGCGATCCACGAGTCTCTCTCGCTCACGCCGCCTCTCCCGTTCCACCGTCTCCTTCACGACCATTACCTGCTCGCTGAAGGAGACGCCGGTCGCCCACGCGTTCGCCCAGCGGACCATTGCTGTGAGAAGGGTGGCGAGGGTGAGAACTCTCACTCCCAGGGCCCCACTAGCTCCCGCCTCGGTCCGGCCCATGCTGGACACTCGGTGAGCGTGTGCAGCCCTGCGTCCTCGCTCGCCGAGACGTGTGCAACACCTGGGGAGTCACACTCGTACTGCCGTCCCTGTAACAACATAGAGTTTCTCTGACATCAGTGCAGAAGACAGAGCAGGACAAGCCTTTGGTCTTCCCACTGATAGCACAAAAACTCTCCAGTGAGCTCTGGCTACCCTACTCACCGCCGGGAACACAACACGAGGTTATTATGGCCGCGGTATTCTGTAAGGTTGAGATACTTCCCCAGTCGGACTGCTAAATTGGGACGGGAATACCGTCATGTCCTACCTCCTCCTAAATCTATCATGTACCTACCTTGGTGGCGATGTTCCCAGTTGCGAGGCTTTAGAAATAAAAAAAAGAAACATAAAAGTATCTGATAAATTAACCCAACGCTACAAATATCAGGTACAGTGGAAGTTAGTGCCATAAATACGAACCAACATCCGAAACAAACATGATTGTCACAGACTCACAGTACCCCGACGCGAAACAAGAAAGAGGGGATCCCTATTGCCAAGAGCACCTACCTCTATAGGTATTACACTATAAATTGCTTGGCCTTATTGCCTTTCGTAATAAGAAGTAACACCAACGTTTTGGCTCCGTTTCAAAGTGAAAAACGCCAAATTTTCTAGCTTTTGTAGGTGTAAAAAAGCAAATGATGGTGAAATAAAATGACTTGCCGTGGAGGTGTATGAGGAAATCTGTCGCTCTGAAATTCAACCTCGTAATCATGGTTTTATTATAAACTAGCTTTTGCCCACGGCTCCGCCCGCGTGGATGTCGGTTATCGCGACCAAACATAGCATTTATGTCCTTTCTCATGGTCTAATCTACCTCTATACCAAATTTGATCAAAATCCGTTCAGTGGTTTAGGCGTGAAAGCGTAACATACAGACAGACAGACAGAGTTACTTTCGCATTTATAATATTAGTATGGATTAGTATGGCTTTTGGGTCTACAGCAATCTCACCTGCTAGCATAATGAATAAACCCATTTAAGTTTCTGCTGATTATTTATATACCGGATGATGTTCTGGTGCACGCTTTCCTCTGTAGGAGGGAAGTTGCTTCTATTAAAGGACGTACTAACGAATCAAATTGTGCATCAATTGTTCTAGATTCGTTGATTTTATACCCATTCCTAAAATTCCCTAACTATTTTACGATAAACGCAGAAACTGCTAAACAGATTTCAATGTGATATTTTTTAAAGTTCTTATTCAGAATTAGAAAGTGCTGTAGTAATGTATAGCGATTGAAATGTATTAACCAAGTTAGAATTTCATTTCAGTGGGTTAAAAGTTCAAAGCTTATGTGTCCTCTGTGTTAAATAATGTCCGCAGAAAGTGTCAGAAAATCCTGCTGAGATTATACAAGCGCGACGTGTTCGCTTTAAATTGAAGAAAAACAGACAGATACTAGCGATAAGCTACCTAGCTACCAACGACGTTCACCTAGGAATTCCTTTTGCTCATCTTTTATTAAGACCAGACTAATATCCGCACACCATCAGGCCATGCAATAAAGTATGTTTCGTATTGCCAATGCTATACTGCCGTCTTATTGTAAAAAGGCATAACTAACAAAAACAAAAATGTAAGATAATCGAGTTTGAAAATTTTCAAGGTTTTTTAGCAGAAAAAATCCTTTGTGTATTATGGGGAGAAACAAGTTATTAATTAAGGTACACAATCGAAATACCTATCCAACCATGCATAGGAATATATTTATTTATTTATTTTTTATACAGATAATCCCAATTTTCCCTTTCATCTTAACAAAATAATTACAAATAAAATATATTTTTATCGTTTTAAAGGCACAACTAACCAGATAAGTCTTTTCTTTTTAAAAACAATTCAGTATTAAAATGAAAGGACACATAATTTATGTAATTATGTCTTTGTAACGTAATCATAAAGGTTCATTGCGAGTTTAAAAGAGTATAAATTTTACATAAAATTGTTACTTTTAAAATGATTGCCTTTTTCACTTACTTTTTAATTATGAACATTGAACAAATAACAAAAAATTGGTAATGAAAACTCTTTATTTCAAATAATATGATAAATTTGACGTTACGCTTTTTAAACCACCGTATTATCTCTGATTTTAGAACAAAATCTAATTCTACGGGGCCGGACTCACGCACGAAGTGTTTCAGTTTAATGATCTAGCTATGACGGTTCATGAAATAATAGCGAAACCTGGTGAAAGACAGATAGCGAATCTTAGTAATTTAGCCCCATTTTTACCCATTAGGTACGGCACCATAATAATTAAAAGCAAACAAAAATTTAAAAATAAACTAATTAAAATGCTAAACAACTCCATTGTCAACAATTGTTTATTTGTTTGAGTTATAATTTTTTAATATAATAAGACTTTTCGTCCATTCCGTTCAAATAGATTTAGAAACACAACTTCAGATATCGGGAACGAAAACTAGAGACTTTAGCTTTAGTGACTGTTAAGTACTATTTACTTATAATATACGTCGTCGCGCGGGTAGGCACCTAACAGGCGTGCGTAGAAGGTAGGTTGAAAATATTACTCAATTTTCCAAAAATTGGATGACATATTTTAAAATATTAATATTTTTTTGTCAAGTTCATATTTTCAGCCTACCCTCTGTTCATACTACTGTTATATGTTTACCTATTTGAGTTATCAGAATGAATTGGAAAGTTATGATTATCTAAGCAAAAACATCTGATTACATAATCATAACTTAATTTAAGATTTTACAATGAAAGAAACAACATTGCTTACCAATAAATCAGCTTGCGTTTACTTTGAATTGAAAACATTGGCGCAATGATGAGCGCATAGACACCCCCACATTCCTTACCTACCTTACTGGCGTCTTAAAAGAAAAGGCACAACTGGTCACTTGTGACTTCTCTTTATAAAACTTTCAAGTCATAAGTACGTATTTATGTTGTTTCTTCTTAATCGGTGTCAAATAAGTCTTTTCAATTTATTCAATAACAATTTAGCTGTTAGATGTGCCTTTCGGGCTCAATGTATTTCCGTAGATTATAGAGATAAAATTACACAAAAAATTGGGTAGATGTAACTTTTTCTCCTGATTCCGAATATGTATATAACTCAATTTTGAAAAAAATGTTAGTTAAGCCTTTTCTCCGTAATACGGCAGTATACGATGCATTGCGTTTTGGTCAATTTTGTAATTACCTATGACTGTGTGATGAATGATTTATAGTTATATAATATATCTATGTAATTAAAACAGTTATTGTACTATCTGCACTTTTACTAATTGTTTATCATAAACTTATGAACATATGAAATTAAAACTTGTTGTTCTATTTTAGTTCCATGTAAGGTTTCAATAAATGGACTAGGATATTTCATTTTTATGATTATCTTAGTTTTCATATTGTGGGTTTCAGGGGAGCGATTGCCAATCTTTAAAAGGGATGTTACAGTATGTACAGGTACAGTTACATTAATCAACACTTATACAATATACCATGGTTTGTGTGATTTCCTACTACATACCTACTCGATATTTATATATTAGTGCCTGCCTGCCTGCTCTCAAAAATTATATTCATCTTTGGATCACTCACGCACATTTTTTTGGCCTGTGGAATCCCTCACTGGGCACCACTTCATCGGGGCTAGCGGTGAAACGACTATGTCGGAATCAAACCTAATAAAACTACATGGTGTATAGTTACAAATACCTATTTACCAATGGGTACCCGGCTATGTTCTATGGAAATAATCCCCCAATTCACTTATGGCATCTTAAGGTATAGCAGGTTCCACCGTGGAGTATAGGAGGGTTATGCACAAGCACTTATATATGTAACGACCATACCTATATCCCAATGGGATGGGATGAATAAGATATTTATGGTCGTTGCACAAGCCTGTGGTAAAATGCATCGGGACAAAGAAGCGCTCAAGTGAGACTAGAACCCACAAAGTTTCCCTTAAAGTTTCGAACTTAAAACAGTTAGCATAATAAATGCTATAAAAATTCATTCAATTATTTATACATTCAAATAACCAATAAATGCTGTGCTATTACATTTAACCGTTCACCGACAACTATTTATTTAATTTGTGGGATTTAAACCACAAAATTAATTAAGTTGGGAAGTCAATGTGAAATAACATCGGATGTCATATCCATAATTGAATAACTCAAATGTTGTTAATTAAAATTTAAATATCAGTAATAAAGTAAATATTCGTATAATTAAATATAACTACTTTTTACCGATTCTATCGCGATATATTTGTTATTATTTACTTTTAAACCGACGTTTCGGTGGTTTTCAACAGCCATGTTCGCGGTGTTCGTACCACCAGCTTAGGACCCAATCACCCACTTAATCAAACCCAGTAATCGTAAATAGTAATTTACCATCTTCTTCTTCTTCTATCGTGGCGATGGCGCCTCGGCCCTCAAATTATCTTCTCCCAGTGTGCTGCCACCTATAGGCGTTCTCGGAGGCGCACATAAGGCCCTGCGGTGTACATGTGTATGGGCATTTAGCACATGTCAACAGGTGGTCCATTGTCTGTGGAGTAACTCCACATTCACTTCGCAGGTCCGCTCCCTCCGAAAACCCCCATCTGGCCCGGCATTCCTTGCTTCGGCCAACCTGAGTCCGGAGTCTGTTTAAAGACTTCCATCTGTTCCAGGGCAGATCATGTCCAGGCGAGAGTTCCTCTGAAAGCGGGACGAAAGGGGTTGGTAGTGGACCCTGTGCTCTCCAGTGTTCGGTTCTGGCTTGAGAGGGGTCACCGACAATTGGGCCAACGCACGCCCAGAAACTCCTGCGGCTTTTCAGTCTTAGTGGCACTTGAGGGTGACCGCTAAGGGGGTGTCGCCGGTCCGACTCCAGCTTGCCCCTCTCCACGGACGACGCCACGCATCTTCGGATATTGGGGGGTGCGATGCCAGCCAGTGGATATAGCAGCCCTACCGGGGTCGGCTTGAGGCAGCCAGCAGAGTAATTTACCATGATTCGGGTATTTTGAGATAACTTATACTTCTAACTGTGACAACTACCATCATGAGTCACACCGTGATCATGGCTGCTGAAAACAGCCGAAACGTCGGATTAAAAGTAAATAATAACAAATATATCGCGATAGAATCCGTAAAAAGTGGTTTTATTTCAATGAGTGACATTCGCGTAAACTTTAGAAAATATTCGAAAAACATCGGAAAAAATTAAACGCTCAAGTGAGACTTGAACTCACGACCTTTCCCTTACAGAGGGAATGCTCTTCCAACTAAGCTATTGAGCCACACTTGATTCATTTCAAATTTTCCTTCTCTTTATATCCGTCTTTAAGGGCGACGGTGGTGCCATCTACCAACATTCTTACGAACTGTTGGAAACATTCATTGTTTCCAACAGTTCGAAAGACTGTGGAAGAAGAGTGTTCGAAAGAAAGACGGATATAAAGAGAAGGAAAATTTAAAATGAATCAGGTGTGGCTCAATAGTTCAGTTGGAAGAGCATTCCCCCTGTAAGGGAAAGGTCGTGAGTTCAAGTCTCACTTGAGCGTTTCATTTTTTCCGATGTTTTTCGAACTTAAAAGTTAGCATTAAAAATGCTATAAAAAGTGCAGTCAAATATTCGGGCGGAGTCATCAAAATTCAATGTTTAAAAAGGGTTGAAAAATCATTCATTGTTTCCAACAGTTCGTAAGAATGTGGGTAGATGGGACCACCGTCGCCCTTAAAGACGGATATAAACAGAAGGAAAATTTGAAATGAATCAGGTGTGGCTCAATAGCTCAGTTGGAAGAGCATTCCCCCTGTAAGAGAAAGGTCGTGAGTTCAAGTCTCACTTGAGCGTTTAATTTTTTCCGATGTTTTTGGAACTTAAAAGTTAGCATTAAAAATGCTATAAAAAATTTATTGGTTAAAATGGAAAATAAGCCGTTTTGATATTTTATACATAGTAGAAAGAAGCCGCGTGGTTCCCGGCAGAGAACAATTAGGGCCACCTCATCTCTTCCCATGCGGTGTCGTACAAGGCGACTAAGGGATACTGTTTAACAAAAGTCAAAGGTATACAGCCCAGACTCAGCCTCAGACATAGGCTCGAGTCAACAATAGTGCCCGGAATATGGCAATAAGCTCACCCCCTATTACGTGGGACCGACTACAGTGATTGGTGAAATGTGGGTGGTAATTCACCCCTGGCTAACCCCTGGGAATAAAGGCGTGATTATATGTATGTGTATGTATGTAAGAATTAAGCCACTTCTTACTGTTTCCGAGAAGGCAACCGCGGAGTACCCTATTGAACAGGTACGAAAAAGTAGCCGCGGACATATTTTTTTACGTGCGAGGGAGGTATCCGAGGGGATTTCCCTCGGATACCTCCCTCCTCGGAGCTGGAGGGAGAGGTTATGTCGGGCTCGAACCCACTAAAACCGAATGCCGTCTGGGCCGAAGGTGAGGTTGTCTTCGACATATCCCTCGCCCCCTGCTGACCCAGGGCCATCCCTAACGGTCTGGCCCTCTTCGGGAGGGGGGACAACGATGTCACCAATTCGGCACCAATTCGTATGGGGAGGCGTACCTACGCGCGCCACCGCCGTAGCCTTCTTCTTCTCGGATGACAGGCGGCTCCACCCGTCACCCCCAGGCCCCGCCTCATGAAGGACGGAGGAATTATTTATTGCACCGAAGAAATCTTCAGTGCTGAAATAAATCTTGATCTAATTACGGGCGACATTCATTGTGATACATGGCCTACCGAAATTCCTCACGTGAATCTTGGTAGGTAGGTATCTCATCAATATGGATGTAACGTTAACCATGAAAGTGGAATGCAGTCCGAGCAAAGAATATTCTGATGAGTCATTTGTATTATGTAGGTATTGTAGGTAGCTGCACATAGTACGACGCAACGAGCGACTAACGGCCGGCGGGCCGGCACCTACCTACCTACATAAGACTAATTGTAATAAGTAGTTGTAATGATAAATACATTTTGTAATGAGATTACTCTTGAATAAACGCTGAATAAGAAAGGTCATTTCTATCCACTCCTGCCTGAGGTACGAAGACATTACAATTTGAAGCTGGTTATAAAAGGTCTGCTCATGAATGTTTTTGATATAATGCTTATACATAAATGCGAAAGTAATAACTATCTTTCACGCCTAAACCTCTGAACCGATCTTGATGAAATTTTGTAGGTACATCGCAGGGAAAAAACAGTTAAAGGGGTTCAAATAAGGGATGAAATTTCGTTTCCAAAGATAACCGAAGAGAAGATGTACTTAGCGAGCAACAGCTACTCTTGTAATACATTATTACAATGTTTGTCTGTATGCTTTGTCGTCTGCACTGACGGCACTGAAACTCTCTGTTGCACACGCACATTGACTACGGTAACCACTTTCCATCAGGTGGTACCGTGCGCTTGTCTTCTACCTGTGTGATAAGTATTGAAAAATATGTTTCTTTATTCGCTTTGAAAGTTTTAAGTAGGTATAGATACTCTCTTCCAGGGCCTCGATTCTACTAAAGCAAAACTATTGTCAAACCACAGAGATGGCAAAAAGCGGCATTAAAGTTTAGACTTTATTTCTATACACTAAGGTCCAAAATTAAATGACAAAAGTTTCATTACACTCTTTTATTCACTCCGCTAACAGTTATTTAATATTGAACTTTAAACGCATCGCTTTAAAGTCTTTAATGTATTGCCGCTTTTTGCAATCTCTGAGGTTTGACAATATTTTTGCTTTAGTAGAATCGAGGCCCAGTTCGTTTTACTGTTTAATATAAAATTTTCTTCACAAAACCAATGGACTTCAAATAATAATAATATAAGGGATGGCCATAAACCGTTCTGCTCCAAATCAGTTAACGTTAGCGGCCAAGTGGTCACATTAGGTGCAGATTTACGAGCGCCACCCGCGGCGAAGGTACCCAGACCAGCGCTATACTTTTCATTTTCTCCAAAATGAGTACAATGACCTTTAGTAGCTACATAGACACTATAATTATATGTGATTTGTATACTTCCGACGGAAACTGACGAGGCAGGCGTTCTATTGTCTCTCGTTTTTCAGGTTTTTGGTTTTCTGTGGTTAGGTCTATGGGGCCTACTAAGATATCTGAAGCTTACAGAGGCGCACAAAACTTTTCAGGGTGAATCTTTGAAGCTGGTACTTTTGTTATACCAGTTAGGTGGTAGTCAAATTGACGTGTCCAGTAAAAAAAAAAAAGACAAGCACGCAGCGCGGTGCATCTGATGGAAATTGGTTACCGTGATTATGTACTCTTGCTAATTGATGTATGAGACCACTTAGGTGGCAGACAAGCCCACGGCCCACCTGATGGAAAGTGGTTACCGCGGCCTATTGAAGTATGCGCCACCAGGGGCTTTACACTCGTGCTGCCAACCCTGAAGAAACCTTCTAATGCCCCTCTTGAAGAACCCCATTTTGTAGTCGCTTGGGAAAACCACGGCAGGGATTCATTCCACAGCTTGAGCGTGCGTGGGATGAAGTTCTTTTCATACCGCACGATGCGCACCGTATTCGGATACAATGTGTGGGGATGAATTCCCTGCCTATGGCGAGGGGTGCGATGATATATAAATCTAAATAGGTCAGACTCACGGATCAACTTTAGGTCTAAACCTAAACCGATTTACCTGGCTGCGCCAGTGAGGCTAATGTGCTACGCGCGTATGTATGTATGTAGTTTTCTTTGTCCTCCTCTACAGGCCTAACGGCTGGACAGATTTAGATGAGTGGGGTCTCAAATGAAAGGTATTCACCTCCCGAGTGTCATAGGATACATAAAAATGTGTGCAAAACCTATACATTGGATTTTTTGCGAAAAACATTACCCTCGCTCGTGCAGTCGGGTAAACATACAGGTAGTAAAGTAAGTATACTAGATTTATGTTCTCTGAGGATTTTAAGTAGGTACATACTCGTACCAAAATGAGGCTTTCAACTGAACTCAAAGCCTTGAAGTGAACGCCTCAGATTTAGCGTACCTATGTGTCTTTTATAGGAGTGACTACTATCTGACCTTCCAACCCCGAGAAGCCTGCGCTGGAGCCTCATCTGTCAATAAGCAGTTCTACCTTGCAAGTGATGTTGATTTATTTATTTTTATTTATTTATTTATAAGTGCCCGGTTGATGGCGATAGGCTAGCCACCTATTACATTGGGACCTAAACATAAACTAGCGAAATGTGGGTGCTAGCACCTCTGCCTACCCCTTCGGGAAATACAGGCGTGAGTTTATATATGTATTTATGTATTTATCCTCAGGCTTTTATGAGACCCCATTTATCGCTAACTATAAATAAATAAATAAATAATAAATAATCCACAACATTCTACACAACGCTATCTAGACCCATGGTAAGCTTAACTAGCTTGTGTTATGGAGTCTAGAAAGCGGATAATCATACTTAGATACTTTTTTTTTGTAAATACATAGAAACATATTATACATAGAAACACCCAGACCAATGCAGATAGCCATATTCATGCATACAAATATTTGCACTGATCGGGGATCGAACCCGCACCCCCTTCGTAGCAGTCGCGTTTACTACCACCACGCCACAGAGGCTGTCAACTAAGTACCTACGTGCTTCGAAGGAGGGTGCACACGTTGGTATTTCCGTCCCGATTGAGCAGTCCGACTGGGGAAGTACCTCCGCCCTACTCATGTTGTATGCCCGGAGGTGAGTAGGGTAGCCAGAGCTCACTGGAGAGTTTTTGTGCTGTCAGTGGGAAGAACAAAGGCTTATCCTGCTTTGTTTCTGACTGCGAAGATTCTCTGTGTTCTTGCAGAGTCGACGGCACTCTTTGTTGCACTCGTCCATAGCCCACGGTAACCACTTTCCATCAGCCTTGTGCTTGTCTGCCACCAAGTGGTATGTTAATTTTAAAAAATCCGCGTCGTTTCTATCTTGTTTCTCTGGATAATATTTTGATTAGAATCCCTTTTCCTTCCGGACGATATAAAACTACACGCAACTACTAGATATTTATAGGCCACGCGTGGGATTATACAGATCCCGTATCAACTAACCCTAGTTGCTTAAATTTTCGTACCTACAATATAAGTATTATTTGAACCATCATGGCCAAAGGGAAAATTTCTTAGAAATAAAACTATAGCTGGTGATTGCAGCACCACCTACCGAGTCTATTTTTTTCGTGCGGAAATCTCCTCGGATACCTCCTCTAACGGAGCCAAAAGGGGAGGTTATGTCGGAATCGAACCGACTAAAACCGCACACCGACTGAAGGTCATGTTGCTAGGCCGGAGTTGAGGTTGTCATCGACATATCCCTCGCCACCCGGCTGACCCAGGGCCATCCCTAACGGGGTCTAAACTATGCCAACCTTCACAAGTGAAACGTTGTTATAGTATTATGGCAATCAGATACGATCGGTACAATAGCACGGAAAACAGGGAGGTGGGCCGTGTGCGTGTGGCCCTAAGTGGTTTAAAAAAAAGAAACGAACAAGCAAACTTTTAATGAACTCCCTTTTTGTATCTCATCATCATCATCTTAACTTAATCATCCGGGCATCCGAGGCTTTCATCTGAAAATCAGAGTTATGACATGAAAGCCTCGGATTTGGCGAATGCCGCCTGACTTCCCAACCCTGAAAGCGCCAAAACCTCGTCCGCTAATCAGTAGGTATATCTTGAATCTTGTAGTTGAGGTTGACTTGGTCCATAAGATTTTATTAAAACCCCAAAAACCTTCCTCTTGAAGTTTCGCGCGCACGAAGTAGATACTTGGAAAACATTTTTTATTAAATATTATTTATATTTATAACAGTGACATCTAGCGTTGAAGATAGGAAACTCTAAGCAAGCGTGTTCGGACGGAAGTCCTGTGCTATAAATATATGTAACCAATTATAGATGGCACTGCTGTTGTTTGATTGTGGTTTTGTAGTACCTACACGGAACAGAGAAAAAGAGAGTCATTTGAGAATTATTAAAAAAATATATATGAACTGAACTGTGATATAATATTATTATTAAATAACTCCATTTTTGCTAAACTACATTTTTATAATACTTACATCCGATATAATTATTGTAGTGGCAACTGGTGCTTCCGCCATCTTTTCTAGTTTCTAGCCGGCCGGCCCGGCTGTCAAGCCTGTCGCCTGTCATTCTCATATAATTTCTCGTTGAATTCAGTGCGGTTCTGTGGTCGGTTCGGTTTGATTCTGTCACGCTCACATTATTTCAAGTAAGTACATAACCCTAATTATTTAATTGATAAAACTACGCCAGTAAAACATTAGGTAGGCATGTTATTGTTACCAATAATGTGTTCAATCAAATTTCAATATTCTCATTGTCTGACCAATTATCTTATAAGATCCGTGTTGATATTTTCTAACGTTAAATTAAACTATGTCGTGAGCTCTTGACACGTTTGTAAAGCACCGTAGTCGTTTAATAACACAATGGAATCATCTACAATTAATTTATCGTGAACACAGGGGACTGTTGAACATAAAACGTGCATGCAAATGTGTCCATGACCGTTACAATTAGAATAATAAATTACTGACAGTATAGCATGATTTTCTAGATCAAAGGGTAATGGAAGACACCAGGAATGTTAGGAAAAAGATCCGCAGTGAATCCCAGGGCGACGGGGAAGGCAATTTAGCGAAAAAATTATTAATTGAGAGGTAGATATTTCCTTGTAATGGAAAGGTTCTTTCTTAATTGTTTCTTGGAATCTGGGGTTTTAAGGTGAAGGATACCTACAGCATGTATGAGGGAAAATAGGTATAAATTCCAACAATTTACTTTTTTATTAGTGTTTGAATAGTTGAGATAAAATATTTAGCATGATACCTACTCGTAATACTAAAACATGGTTCAATCAATGCTTATAAAATAGCTTCAAGATATTGTCAGTACATATTTTTTCAAAGTTCATTTGGTTATGGACATAATCAGCTCATTAAAAAGTTTTGATACTTATTTTAATTTTATTTCATCATTGATGTGTAGGTAGTCAATATAAATCAGAGTCTCTCATGTCATATTACACAGCTTTGTAAGATCATTTTTTATTACATTTACCTACATATCATAAAAAAGAGGAGTTAATGATTACTTCATTGGCTCATGAACATTTCAATGTAACCATTCATATACCTATTTTATTGATATTTATTGTGCAACCACATCAGTTTATGATCATTTTATGTACCTACAGTAATACTTACAATGAATAATGTACAAAGTTACTAGTTCAAATGATTATTTCTCCAATATTCATTTAAAGAGATACCCCATACATATTTAAAAAAAAGATCTATTGATGACATTTTCTATCATGCCAGTCCAGTTGCTCTGATCCCTTTATCAAGCATAGCATTCCCTCAGGAGTTTTCAAAGCATAGGATTCCCAATTAATAGAGATCCGATGATTTGATCATGAAAAAATCATCAGAAGCTAGACATAGACAAACTAACAGACTTAGACTACCTATTTACTGCCATTATTTAAAACACTATTGCTCTTAAACCAATGTCATTGCATCATTACATTCATTACTGATGAATTCAAATTTCATACATGGAAAGGTTGCTTTTAATCTTGAATACTCGTCTCTAGGTAGTCTTCAAAGGTTCTGACCAAAACTAGGTCTTAGACTGACTGCAATAACTAGACAGCCTCCGTGGCGTGGTAGAGAACACGGCTGCTATGCAGTAGGCGCGGGTTCGATTACCACTCATTGCAAATAATAAATAAATATAAATAAATATTTCCCAACATTCCACACAACGCTATCTAGACCCATGGTAAGCATAGCTTAACTAGCTTGTGTTATGGAATATAGAATGCAGATAAACATACTTAAATACATTTTTTTTGTAAATACATACATATTATACATAGAAACGCCCAGACCAATGCAAATAGCCATATTCATGCATACAAATATTTGCACTGAGCGGGAATCGAACCCGCGCCTCCTGCGTGGCAGTCGCATTCACTACCACCACGCCACGGAGGCTGTCAAGGTTTGAAGCATGAATATGAGTATTTGCATTGGTCTGGTCGTGCCTCGGAGACCATGTTAAGCTGTCGGTCCTGGTTGTCATACAAACATGACAGTTGTTATAGGGGAATTGGGTGAAATGGCCCACATAGAAGGACTGTTCCCCTGTCCGGTCAAATGGCGTCCCCAAATACCAGGTCACTAAAATTTACAACAATATCCAATGCGTCAGATAATTTTATCGCGATACTTATTTATTAATTTTTATCATATTATATTTCATCATCATCATCAATTAGCAAGCATGGACACACAGCATGTCTGATCATTTAATCTAAATATATGTTAAGCATGAGGTGATTATTTTCATGCATTGTTAAGGCAGGCATACATGATCCATGCATGGAAGGTTATTTTTTGCAGTTACACTTTTGAAATTACTTTTTTCAATCATGTGAAGGATTGCATGTTGGTTATGCTTTCTAAGATTATAAAATTGTAATGAACATGATAAAATGTAATGGTAAAATAGTTTTATGTTAAATTAAGTCCTCGTACATTTATGCCTCTTAAATTGTATCTGTTCAGTGAACTCGACCATGTGTCTTCAAAAGTTTTACTCAACATAAATGCTAGGGCAGCAAAAGCCCCGGCTTCCCTTGAAAATAATAACTAGCAATTATTTTCTCTGTCCTTGTCGCACATGTCATGGCCGGCAGCTGTCGTTGCGTGTTTCGTAGTACAGGAAAGCTGTCAGCACAGCGGTTCTAAATTGTCAGACCCGCCATCTTATGAGCAATTTCGTTCCTGTCTGGAATGCACTTGAAGTGATAAATGTTTGGAACCGCTGAAACCTTGTTTACCTTTTTTCTCTCGCTTCGATGTCTTTACTTTAGTAGTTGATCATGCATCTTGCGACACATTAGGAAACTGGTAGGAATCGAGTTATAGGGACCCCTTATTACTGCTAGGGTTATGTTGTTATACCTTTTTTTGTGAAGTTTTAATATTAGAGGGACCAATTGATTACTGATAAATAATGTTATTAAGCCCTATTCAAATTTACTGTTTGGACAGTGGCTTGTTGATCTTCTATCATCCTAGGATAAGACTATTCTTATCTGTGGAAGTATATTGGTTATAAAATGTGATATGATATCATTTTATTAGTACTACAGGCACAATTGAGATAATGAATTTGCATAATTGTTTCCGAGTTCACTGATTTTGTTTTTGAACGTTGTAGAGTTTAATGACTGTATTTTTTTTGTTATAATTTACTAGCTCTTCATCATAATAATATAATATGAGAGTTTAAGACAAAAAGTTCTTCATTATTTATTCTGGGTTAAAAACAATTTTTATCAGAAATGTTTGCATAAGGGGAAGCTGATAGGAATCGTATTAAGCGTTTCAGTGACTCATTCTTATGCCGCACCACTAAGACCTGGAACTCCTTCTTCCTACAGTCCCGGGTCCTTTAAGCAGGGCGTTAAAAGGCCTCATCAGATGAGGCCGTCAAGCTGAGTGCCACCACTGTTAATATGCTACATGTTTACGATGGTGACCCTCTTTTCGAGACTTTGCCTTTAGCTTAACATCAGGCGAGGGCAAGTTAAATTGACGTGTCCTTTATTTAAAAAACTGTAATTGTAAGATAAATAAAAAAGCTGGTTACCTCTGACCTGCAACATTTTGATCTCATGTGCAAAAGGGAAGCCGGTAGGAATCGTATAATATAATCTCTTCACCAGTGATAGGTAGGAATCGCATAATTGATCCCTTCACCAGTAGACGAGATAATAACCTTCTAACCTTTCCCTATTTCCCATCCAGTTCAAGTCCAAATTCTTAAGTGTCAGCTGCAGAGATGACGATGGAACACAAGTGTTACTGCCGTGGCGATGACGTCACGAGCTTGGAACTCAGCAAGCCCGATCATTTGTTACCCATGATGAGGCCTTTCTCTATGAGGTGTTTGTTTCTTTTTATTAAGTAGTAGAGTAGGTACCAAGGGGTCATTTTAGAGGTCATTTTACATGATGCCATTTTCTTGTAATCGACAAAGAAGATACGATTGCACCTTTACGTACAACGTTATATGGAAAAGTGCGACCGTATCTCCTTTGTCGACCGTACATGAATGCAATAAATGATGTACAATAATTGACTTTCAAAAATAGTAAGCAACTGTTTACACGCGGATACTAGTTAGAAAAATTAAGAATCTTGCGTGCAAAAATCGAATGAATGTGACAATATGTCGTTTAGACAATTTAAGTCATTTATTGCTTCAATATTATTGTATGCAACAGACAATGCACTTGCATCGTGTAAATCAGCCTTAAATCAGATGAACTAATGCTGGAGCAGTTTTAAGCGGTAAATAAATATCGACCTTTATTCCTTTCAAACAAAGCTAACAATAGTATGCAATAACGGAATATAGGTACGGTATACACCTACCTTAGTATTTGCAGCCTCAGGTCGATATTTATTTAACACTTAAAAATGTATGTAAATTTTTCACCTGGTCTGAAATGATCCTGTATCATTGAAGCTTTAGTACTGGCATAGTTAATTTTTTAATATTTTGGATCATTGTAGAGGAATTTTTTTTTGTCATCTTTTCGGTAGAGAAAGAGATAGCGATACTTTTACATAAGCCATCATAATAAATGCAGAGGTACTTTATGTAGTTATAGTTCATAGTTAATTGAATTTTGTGGTGTAGTGTAATTTGTACTGCAATTTACAATATTGCGTAATCTAATAAGACGCAGACTAAGTAGTTTCTTAGATTTAGTACTTACTAGCTTTTGACCGCGGCTTCGCCCGCGTGCATGTCGGTTGTCGCGACCAAACATAGCCCTATACCTACCAAATTTCATCAAAATCGGTTCAGTGGTTTAGGCGTGAAAGCGTAACATACAGACAGACAGACAGAGTTACTTGCGCATTTATAATATTAGTATGGATTAGTTTCTATGTTTTTACCCTTTCTTCTACATTTTTTTTTTTTTTATAAAGAATATTAGAACCGAAGTTACTAATATTCCCTCTAACCCCTCCAACTAAGCTAAATTGCTTGTGCTAGGAGTGGGTTCACGTCGGTAGTGCAATGGCCAGGATCGAACCCGGGACCTCTCGATCGTAAGGCCGACTCCTTAACCACTAAGCTACCATGCTGACTATGAGAGTTAATTTTTGAGCGAGAAAGAGAGATCTCCACCGATCTTCCTCGTCCAAAAACTAACACTTCTAGCACGTCATGGTAGAGCCACTGTACTTACTAAGTATACAATTTGCAAACAGCGAATTGCAGAAATTGAAATAGGTATATTACCTAGCTTCTGCTCCACTGAACAATAATTAAAATTGTGCTCAAGGTTGACTAGTTTTTAATGCACTAGTTAAACCTAGTCTCCCTTTTGAAAATTTATTTCGTTTTAATGCCTAGGTAGGAAGTGTAGGAACCTATTTTTAACATCCAATGAGTTCTTCCAGTCATAGATCTAACTCTGTGTCGAGCCAGACATCCATCCAATTCCACCAACTTTCAGATTAAATCTATAGTTAGTTATAAAAGTTATAAATTTTATAACACTGATACGATGCGAGTAAATGGCAATTATGCTATATGAGTCCAGCCGACTGACGGACGGCGAAAATTTGGCGACTTTGATAGTTAAATGAAACGTCATCAATGTTTCAGTCTTTCGTCGTTCTATCGTGAACATAAAAGTTCTCACAAGTCACTTCTTGCTTGTATTGAAGATCCGCCAGCCTTGACATCTTGCTCATAGCTCCTTGACTATCTATGTACGTCTCCGAATGTACTTCTCACAGCCTCGGAGATCTGTTAGTACGTGCGATTACCTCAGCTCGGTGAATGACCTGCCTATTGTATGCATTTCAAGAATTATTTTTAGTAACTATGTGAAATAAAAAACAATTAAATTTAACTTTAAAATAGGTGAACAGCCTCTTAATTATTTAAAGTTTCAGTTACTTGTAAGATATTATAATTCAAGAGATAACGGTTTTTTGTTCTCTTATACAATACTGTCGTGAATAATTCCGCCTAATCGGAATGCGGATGCTAATACATATATGTCGCTGTCTACTCTGGCATAAAAAGGCGTGAATTGAGATTAAAAAAAAACCCGTGTAGTACCTAAATGAAATGTATTATGCAACTGCTGTGTGAACTCACACATTCGAGGAATGGCCTTGTGAGTCACAATTGCTAATAATACCAATAATTTCATCATTCAATGACAATCGATTTTCTATCCAGATGTCAAGATGTCGATGTTTTCATATACATATCGAGGTATTGTTAAGGCTCGTGATAGTTTTGTTTATAGTAAAAGGTCACATTCAGACGAAATTGTTAAATATCGTCGTCGTCAAACCAAAATCTGCTATGTGCACTCTCTTCACTTTTATTTGACAATATTTCTAGCTGCTCCACATAGCATATTTGAATAAGTTGTCATAGTGAGTTGTATAGTACTTATAAGCACATAGCTTTTCATGCAATAGATTGGTTCATGTACCAGTCGCAATTGTCAAAATCCAATCGCAGTTTTCATCATGTTAAAATTATAAAAAATGCACATAGCAGATTTTGGTTTGACAACGACGATATGTCGTTTTTAACCGTCATCGTCGTCAATTATAACCAAGGAAATCTAGGATCTTCGCCTTTTTCGTGCAACTCCTTCGAGGATGATATCGATGTATTAATTTGTCTATTGCAGTCCATTCCTGGACATAGGCCTCTCCAAATGTTTTCAGGCTTTAGCCTGTTTCCTCGCTGTCCAGACGGGTTGGTACAGGGTTTTATTTCGGGTTTTTCTTCTCTCACAGTGATATCAACTGCGTATTTTTCCGTTAGTCGCCTCTCACGACACCCTTCGGATTAGAAGGGGTGATGGTTTTTATCACCACGCGGATAAACCTTGAGAATGCTTAGACTATACAATTTGTTAAATTTGTGGCATTAACCATAATACTTATAACGAACTCGTGTAATTTGTTACTTTATCAGGGAAACTGTCGACCAATGGTGTCTTTACTTCAAAAACCTATCTTACGGCCAACGGCTGCGGCTTGAATATTTTTAAAATCTTTCAGCAATCTAGAGCTAACAGAAACTAGGATAGATATTACGTTGATTTCGCTATTTTACGAGTCTTTTCAAATTGCCAATAAGCAATCCAAAAGGTAAAAAGTGACTCGTGATATAATAAGTGCTACAGTCCTACACCGCGGATACTTATGTGGGGTTGGTTGTAAATCACAGTATTTTATTTAACAATTTTCACATCCAATGATTTTTCACCAACAATGTTGTGGTTAACTTTTGCTACGAGATCTGAATCATTTCTGCGCTACTGACAAGTTCCACTTTAGCCAAACCTTTGACTTGTGTCGTTTTTGGATCTATAGACAAGTCCCAGATTCACTATCTACTATATTCATGTCTCAAACATGCCTAGTCGAGCCGGCTTCAAATTGCTCAATCATATCACGATTCACGATTCCACTTGAACCTGCTTCTGTGCATCGTGTTTGCTACCGACATAACACGGAATTATCCACGTGCGAAGATGTTTATCTCAAAATTTCTTGATCACGTCCATTCATTCTAGCTAGTTAGGTACGGAATCTCTTCTTGCGATTCGCGTTGATAATTTAATACTTAATACCTCTTCAAAAGTATTTAAGTGATCTATTTCCTATCAGCAGAGTTAGTGATTTAAGTACACAAATTAATCCATGCTATAGCTTATCGTAATACTTTACAGCCGTTTTATTAGACGTATTCGCAGTATCGTTATTTGATAAGAATTTCCGGTGTTAAAATTGTTTTTGAGCCTATATACTTATTACTAGTTAGTACGTAATTGTTCTTACCAACAGATAGGGACTCAAAAACAGATTCTCTCTTCGGGTCTTTGGTTAAAAACTTTGGTTTTATGGATACAATTTATGGATATTATATATTCCAAGGCTAGTACAAAATGGTAAGAGATTGTAACGAATGACATAGCATTAAATTAGTCTCTCACTGTTATGACTGGCTTGTCTTATCGGAAACCATAAGCTGTAAAAGGCTTAACTTTATCGCACTTGATAACAGTCTAAAGTTAAATAAATTTACGGTTTTAACAGTTTTCAAGACCTGTAACGAAGATTTGCTTTTTAACCAACCTGTAAGATAGGAATTCAAGCAATAAGAGAAAGATCAGAAAAAGGAATGAATATGATTTGGAGGATGGTTGGAATAGTTGTGCTATGACAGGGAATGTAAAGTAGCCAGCCACTGTGTTAATGGGCGTGAGAATAAATGAAAATTGATAATGTTAGAAAGACATAATACATTAATTCGCTGTACAAGAAATGACTAGAGAGAGGTTGTGATGGCTGAAAGAAATGCATAAAAAAAGACATATTGCGCCAATCTCAAATAGGACGAAGCAGACAGATAAAACTAAACATACCAAAGAAAACTTTCTTGAGAAACAACTTCATAATAGACTTCCATTATGCCTTTCACAGGCTCGCAAACTTAGAAGCCACCTTGAAAAACATGTACGGGTGCGGGATTTTATCTGATTACTTATACAAAGGTGACGGAGGGCTACTAGTTGGACTGTGGAAGAGAACTGCCAAAATTACAGACTATGTGCATGTGTGGAGGCACCTGCCGGAACGCCCCGATTATGATGGGTTGGTTTTTCATGTCTACCTACATTTTTTTTGGTAGTTGAAATAGACAGCTTGGTACCTATTATCCTATATTTGTTGAGGATATTGGGTATTTGTGACTTTATGTTGGTCTTACATTATCTTAGTTTTGACACTGTAGGCAGTGGGTATGTACTTAATATCTATTTGGAAATTCGGGATAAAGAATAGAAAAAAAAGTAAATCTAAAAGGAAGGAAAGGGGATTTCGCTTAGGTATACGAAATTATTACCTAGCGAGTCGAAAAGCTCAAGAATCGATAAATTATATCGGCAGCAGCATTTCACTACAAAATTACTTTGTGTCGAAGTGCACAATACATTGATAGGAAACTCGTAGATTCTGCAAATCTATTCGGAACCTTTTATTTTGTCATTTTTGTATATCTACCCACTGTAACCCCAAATCACCGACTAGCCAAAACTAATTGTTTTGCTTTAAACACGAAGACAATATTATATTACTAGCTTTTGCCCGCGGCTCCGCCCGCGTGGATGTCGGTTATCGCGACCAAACATAGCCCATGTCCTTTCTCATGGTCTAATCTACCCTTATACCAAATTTCATCAAAAACCGGTTCAGTGGTTTAGGCGTGAAAGCGTAACGTACAGACAGACAGACAGAGTTACTTTCGCATTTATAATATTCGTATGGATTTAGTCGCTATGCTATAAAACAATTCTAACTGGTGAAATCACAAAACATCGGACATTGAACGACCTTGAAACTTGAAATCGGAGTCGAGCACAGGCCGTAAAGACATAGCTGTAAGATTTCGTAACAAAATACATCACCGTTTATGGTAATTATGTGTACCTACCTACAGGTGTTTTGCATATATGCGAACTGTGCGAGATATCTGTAATTGTCTCCCAAGAAACATCAAAAGAAAAGTTTCAGAAGTAAATATTATATTACAGTATAGTGTAAAAGACAACTAGGATAGTAAGTAATTATATCAACAGCGGATATTATTTTAATTCAGCAATAGATATAAACAAGTTATTTACTGTCATATCGTTTCCGTACTCCGTTCTCGGCCTTTGACACGATTATGATAAGAAGTTCAAGATTAGAAACTTCTCGACGCGATACATATATTCAGGCAAAACTTACTATGATTCTACAGTTCATATTTATTACGCAATTACGCATTACATTTTACCATAAACTGGCCTGTACTGCTAAGTATAGAGAAATCTAAAAATACATTTAAATGACCCAAACTCCACATCGAAGCAGTTATTATGACTTAATTTGTTTTAAGGTATAAAAACTGAAGACAAAGTTGCAATGAACGAATCACACATTATTGCTAAAGCAATTAACGATAAAAGCTTTAACATAGCGAGATCGTTCATTGAACAGTTTCTAGGTCAATGGTCAGTATACTCAAACATAAGCAAATACCTTTACAGTCTAATTTCAAAACGTGTTTTATAAGAATGAGAAGCGTAGACTGCTAGTGCGACACAAGCAGGAGAAGTCTTGCACCTGCTACGGCCTGGCTCTGCCGGTTCCATCCGGCCCTAGCAGAGGGGTAAGTCAACGATAACCTTGGTGGCGTAAAAGATCAGATACGTGTCCATGGTCTCATTGCCAGTGATGCTGAAGACAGACTGAAATGGAGAAGAAAATGTCGAAAAAAAGGAAAACCAATAAATTTTATGCTATTTGTCATTCATCAGACAAAATTGAGACTTCAAACAGAAATCATTTAAATGTATGTGGTTTGTGTTACGTTTTTTGAACGAGAATAAACAACATTCTAATGATTTTTATCTAGTTTGGAGAGTTATGGAACAAAGAATTGGCTCCTTTTTTATTTTAAATCGGGAAATAAATATTGGTAATAATTGTAAATCAATATACTTGGAGATAAGATACATCGGGCACGCCACTTTTAAAATTGATACTGATTATTATTTGCATTAAAGTACCTATAAGTATATTGTTACCTACTTAAATAAAATAGATAATGGTGATCGAAAACTGAACGATGCATTGAAATTTTTGATCCTTTTTATCTGAGAACTTTAATTTAATCCCATCTATCTATACGATCTTATCACCTGTTGAAGATAAGTGAAAAGAATAGCCAAGATAAAGACCATTTTTGAGTACCACTTCCAGTGACTATCTAGTGAACACTAAAAACCAGTGAAAACCAGACTGAAATGGAGAAGAAAATGTCGAAAAAAAGGAAAACCAATAAATTTTATGCTATTTGTCATTCATCAGACAAAATTGAGACTTCAAACAGAAATCATTTAAATGTATGTGGTTTGTGTTACGTTTTTTGAACGAGAATAAACAACATTCTAATGATTTTTATCTAGTTTGGAGAGTTATGGAACAAAGAATTGGCTCCTTTTTTATTTTAAATCGGGAAATAAATATTGGTAATAATTGTAAATCAATATACTTGGAGATAAGATACATCGGGCACGCCACTTTTAAAATTGATACTGATTATTATTTGCATTAAAGTACCTATAAGTATATTGTTACCTACTTAAATAAAATAGATAATGGTGATCGAAAACTGAACGATGCATTGAAATTTTTGATCCTTTTTATCTGAGAACTTTAATTTAATCCCATCTATCTATACGATCTTATCACCTGTTGAAGATAAGTGAAAAGAATAGCCAAGATAAAGACCATTTTTGAGTACCACTTCCAGTGACTATCTAGTGAACACTAAAAACCAGTGATGTTATGGAAGTGCTGTGAACGGACGCCAAGTCGTAGTAGTTCTCTTGGTGAGGTTGAGCAAGGCGGAGTTCAATCCGAGGCTAAAGTTGTAGTTGATCAGGTGACTAAAGCTGGAGTACAATCGGTGACTAAAGTCGCAGTTGAACCGCAAACTAAAGTCGTAATCGAACCGCAGAATAAAGTTGGTGTTGAACCGGAGGCTAAAGTCGTAGTTCAGCAGACCAAAGCCGAAGTTGAACCAAAGACTAAAGTGCCAGTTGAACCGGAGATTAAAGTTGAAGTGGAATCAGAGACTAAAGTTGGAGTTGATTCAGGGATTGAAGAAGCAACAAGTGCAGAAATTGACGACAGGTTAAGAGATTTTTTTTCCTTTGTCCTGAAATAACATTAGGAAGGTACTTAGGTCATGAAAATTTCTGAAGGCCGAACTAATTTTAAATGAGCCCAACGTTCATTGCACAAATACATTTTAGTGTTTTATCAAATTTGCAATCATTAAAATTATTTGGAAAAATGTAATCCATTTTGGTGGAAATGATAACAGACACTGCGATGCGACAAGCTGCTGATAAATTTTGAAAATACTTGCAGAGATAAAATAGGAAGTATTGAGGTACGGGGACAGTCCACGATTGTAATTAAGTAATTCTTACTTCTTAGGTAATAGACCTCCAACTCGCGTAAGTTCTTTTTTTTTAAATAAAGTGCACTTATCGTAATTATAATAGTTTAAAATTATATAAGATTCCAATTTCATTGATCTCATTAGTGATTACATTGATTAAAAGTCCACGTGTAGGTAATTATGTTGGAATTTATATCACTGTATACTAGAGATGGGCCGAGTACTCGGTAAATACTCGGTACTCGGCGGGTTTTTTGATACTCGGATAACTCGGTTTGAATGCCGAGTATTTTTGCCGAGTACTTTGTTTAAGAAAAGCAATATATTTAGGTATTAAATATAATTAAAATAAGAGTGTTTATCAAACAGTCAAATTTTAAAGTATTTATTAAAGTAAAAAGGTTTGCAGTATTTTCATTGCATTCGATTGTGACGACAAAGTTGATGCTACTGGGTCAAGATTTTGAAATATTTTCCCCAGTTTAATTTTCCAAAACTTTAAATTCTTCTGTGTGTTTTATTCTAACATGGTTTAACATTGCCGTCATAGAAGCCTTTCGTCCAATACCACTACGTGAAATTATAGAATTGCATAAAGTACATTTCACTTTTGCTTTATCTTCTACAATCTCGTCTTAAAATGCCGCCGGCCTCTCGACTGTCGTGAACCTTCTTCTTCATCATAGCGTTAACCTCAGTCGCATCCGAAGCTTTTTTACTTGGGATCTGGGGTCCGCTTTTACCAGTCTAACTGCGGATTTGGCTGAACTTCGATATTTACTGTGAAGCGACTAACCTCCATAGCCCAGAGGTATCGCCTCTGGGCTATGCATATCATAAGCATTGCAGTCAAACCAACCAACTGTCGTGAACCTGTTTGTGCTTATTAACGCGCGCGAAATGGGAATTCGATTGAACCGAGTTACTCGGCCGAGTACTCGGTAAAAAAAAATTGAGCTGAATAAAAGTCGGTACTCGTTACTCTGCAAAAGTGTTACTCGGCGCATCTCTACTGTATTCTTTTGGAATTAGTACACAAAGTCTGAACAATTTCTCTTTGATCGATTGTTGTGTGTTGGTGGCATCTGACCTTGACATTATGTTCTTCGTGGCCGGAGAATGTATTCGTTTTGATTGGTTTATTCATTACTGTGAGAAATGCTTCTATTCTTACTTCTTTTAGAAGAACATTATTATTTGTAATATCCAATCTGGTCACTTTTCAAGCTATCGTCGTTGATGTCCGTCACACAATTATTTTTCTTTTCACTGACTCGTTTCTGATTTTATCAATTTTAATCAATACCAGTGTCACGATTGCATTGCCGACGCCATTGATTTAGGTTTCCTGCAATAAGTTAGTGTTTTAAATTAATATATCTCTAAATCACGTATGTTCTCTATAGAGTTAGGCAGAGATCTATGAACAAATACATTTGACCAACAGTTTTGCGTTCCATCGAAGTAATAAGGTCTTCTAAAACCCTAATCCGCCGACAGAATACCGAAATCAAACTTGAAATCTAGTCTACACTCTCCAATCGTGATATCGTTGCGCCAATGAGGCAGTATACCTCTGGGGGTGCCACGGGTACTAGGATTCGGACCCGTGGCACATCCAGAGGTATCATCCAGGCGTGACACGGGTCCGGAAGGAATTTTCCTTTCTTCAATTAGATAGCAAAGCAGTTATGCAAAATAAACGTATTTTTTTTTCTAATTCTTTCTTTCTTTCTAATCTTCTATGCGTTATTCCGGTCGCATTCGAGGGTTTAACATCGGAGTCCGAGGTCCGCTTTCCCGGTTTTGTGCATTCTTGGTAGTGAGACCATTAGCGTTTATGTCATCTTCTACGATACCAAGAGTTTCATCAGTCTATCCTTCATACCGGACTCGGGTGGAAACGGTATGTGCAGACATTTGTTTATCCAAATAACCTGGCAGTTGCTACAGAACTTGGCCGTACCAGTGAAGGCGACTTTCATTCCCATTTCGTGACTTACCTGTCATGGAATGGAGTGGAGATGCGCTACAAAACATTAAATAGCGGTACTTTCTTAGTGACCTCTTAACGTACCCTACTTTCTATTTGAAATGGTCTACATAGTTGCGAGTACATTACTCGTATTCATCTTACACTCCTGATTCTAGTACGTTTTAAAGCTTCTTTGTACGAGATGTATGTTACTATACTCTACTAGGTACTCGGTACTTTAGTATTCACGTTGTTGTTGGCAAGTTTATATCGGTTAGTACTTGGTAGTTAGATAATAAGTACTAAATACTACGTGTAATATAATTAGATGTAGATAAAAACTTAACTGTAGTTTCCCATACTTAATTTGTATAAGTAGAATGAATGCTCACGTACCTTAACGTATTCCCACGAAAGTACTCACACCAGGTTAAAGAAACAATCGTCAAATTAAGGTACAGTCAGCATCAAAAAGATGTCGATGAACAGAATGCTCAAAATGATCTTATTTCCTTGATTTTCCTCCCTTACTATTGACGGATTGTTCTGATATTTGGTACAGCCTTAAGTTCAGACCATGATACAATTTAAATCAATAAAACAGTTTGATTTGCTCTTAATACCTTAGTTTCAAGATCATTTTGAGACTTCGTAGGTCAAGATGTTTCTGTCGCTGACTGTACCTACGTATATGTTACACACCTACACACATTACATTACACATGCATATTTCCCGAATTCTCCAGATAATCGTATCTATCGTGTATTTAGGGCGAAGAAAAAGGGCTATAGGAGTATCATGTGTGGGCACAATCTAGTAATTCTAGTATGAGAAGAAATGAGAGTGAAGATTGAACGTTTGAAACTCTTTGCCAAAGACCAAGTAGAGATTAACCTAAGAGAATTTTAATGGATTGCGTGAAAAAGGATATGGTAAGGAAAAGGGAGTACAAAGGGAGATGAGATGACGTCTAACCGGAATACATGGACAAGCATACAATCCTAATTGAGGTCTCCGCACATGATGATAAAAAAAAGATCAACTATACAAAAATTTACATTTTATACTCCTCTTAAACACTACAATCTAAGACTAAAAGAATAACATAGACGGAACGTATAAAACTAGCAAGAGAAGCTGCAAAAATAAATTCCATAGTGCCATCTCGCTCGCACTTGTGCGTGCTCACATAGAGTGCGAACAAGATAGCACTACTTTAGTATTCCTTTTTACGGCTTTACTTCTTAGTTCGATACGTTCCGTCTATGTTATATTTTAGTCTAAGACTATAACAATGTCTAATGTAGAATATACCTACACTACTTAGAGCAACTACATGCAAGACTAATAATTATCATTCAAGATTCAAGTGTCGTCTAAAAATAATCAACACTTGTGTTTCAGTTTCAACAAGATGCCTCTCCAGCTGACGAAAGCCGCCCCCCAGTTCAAGACCACCGCTGTCATTAACGGAGAGTTCAAAGACATCGCTCTCTCCGACTTCAAGGGCAAATACGTCGTGTTGTTCTTCTATCCGCTGGACTTGTGAGTATAGGACACAGTTTCTCAAACTTTTTTACCTTGTTGACCCCTTTTTTAAGTGCGGAATTACTTGCGGAAACCGTTTCCTCCGTCGTTGGAGTCGTCTTGGGTCATTTTTTGCTGTCGAAGGTGAGATTGCCACGTGCAACACTCGCACTCCGAGCCTGACCCAGGGACATCGGGATGGCATTGGCTGACCCAATTCCATGTTTACAGGTTTTGATTTAAACCTTATTCAGACATTGTTCAGAATATCTCCATATCTCGGTGCCCCACAGTCATTTTCTCACAGACGTAGACCCCTTGTAGCTTATGGGGGTCAAGCATAGACCACTTTGAGTATCATTGGTATAGTATAGACTATAGAATAAAACTCCAGAATGTCTTTGGATGACGTAACAATATTCGTTTATGTTGTAACTTGTAAGTGCCTACGTCACTGATAATTTAATCAAATACGGAAGGTTGCGTGACCTTATTTCTCGTACTAATGTATGATAGAATCTTATACTTATCAAACGCTGTGATATGGCTTTTTAGGGTTACGTAGCCAAACACACGTAAAAAGAAGAAAAAGTAGGCCAGCTTATCAACGAAGGTCTTACTGTGTGAAGGGTTATGAAAAGGTGTCTAATGGGCCGCCATGCAAGTTGAGAACCATGTGAACTGTGTGGTATAGCCATTGTTGTCATCTAAACTTCATGGTAGCATTGGTGGCCTTCTTTCTTTTACCTCTAGCTTACTATCACCGGTTCACGCTGAGTGAATCGACGTGCCTTATAAAAAATAGTGACGTGTCGTGAAAACCGTATTTCGTGCGAAATCATTGTGCGTACGTATTCATAAGAAATAGTCATATCATCACTTCACTATCATCATTACATTACATAAGAATAAGAATATTAATTGCCTAGAATATGATTGGTTACAGTGGTGTTGGGGTAATTTAGGATATAAGTACTTACAGCATATTCTGCCATATATGGCGTGCAAATATTCAATTTACTAGAATTATAGATTTTTACATGCATTAAAAAACACAATTGGAATTAATGATTTTAAACATAGTAAAACAAAGTCGCTGTCGCTGTCTGACCGTCCCTATGTATGCTTAAATCTTTAAAACTACGCAACGGATTTTGAAGCGGTTTTTTTTAATAGATAGAGTAAGTTAAGTTGATATAGTACATGCTTAATATAGTAAATGGTGCAGCAGGAACGGGATCTGACGCGGGCGGAAAAAATTGGCGGTAAAAAATTCGCCGGGTCAGCTAGTAATAAATATTATGTTACGATTACAAGTTAGAACCTTTACGGTATTCTATAACTGTTAAAAATGAGATAGACGATTGTTATCTGATACGATGATAACGTAATCATTTTTAATTCGTACCTTACAGGTGCTCATGTCTCACCATTTCAGTAATGGTAAACGTTAACCTTTTAGGTCGTCATGCAACGGTTGGGGAAAAAACACAAAAAGCACTTGAGCCGTTTTCTTCATACTAATCCCCGTAGCATCCAAAAAGCTTGCCCCGTAGCCTGATTTATTCCCACGAGGTCGAGTCCCACTATGTCGAGTTCCCGCTACGTCTACTTTGAAAACTCTCGCTTTTATTCCCATCTAGTCGAGTCATTGAAAAAGTCGATTTGAGTACCACCACGTCGACTTTCCCAGGACTCCCTTTCACAATTTACTTTATTTTGAACTTCACGGGAACGTAAACTGCCGTCTGACTCCCAAAGGCCTGAAAAGTTATTCTGTATAAGTATTTAATCCCTTTTACTCCCAGATGGGCGATTCTAATAATCGCCTGACTCGAGAATTGAACCGCAATACTCGCATTCTCCAGTCCCGCTACCAATGAACCGCCTAGACAGTTTCCGATCTACTTGCCTATCTATTGGCAGACCTTGTGCAAAAATGTATACAAATATGTCTAGCACCTTATCAAGTCTCCCACTCAGACAGAAGTGTATCACTTAGATAACGATTACAAATATTTTACTAATACAATAGATTTTTATCTAATGTAATATTGTCTGAAGAGACCGCTTTAAGTAGGCTTAAAGCTTATCGAGACGATCAAACAAAGAGACGCGCTTAGACACTTATTAGTAATATTTTTATCTGGATACTTACTTTACAGTTAAGGCTAAGAAAAATATGCTTAGAAGAGGTTAAAGTCAAGTGCTCACTGTGTAGGTAATCTCGCCGCGCGATTATTTTCAAAGGATTCAACTTGTTCGGGATACGATCGGAAATGGGTTTGGAATCAAGAGATTTTTTGTTATGAAGTGAAATAGTTTATTTCTGAGTTATAAACTCCGAATTGCACTTTATGATAGTTGAATAAAAGTGAAACTAAATGAAACTGCAATCGATCGATTCATTAATTGAGTCAAAAGGGCGGAACCGTCACATATTTTGACCAATTTATATAATAATGACGTCATTAGGTATCCATTTCAACTTGTAGCGAATCGCTTTACGAGCTATGTTGAATATCTATACAGCTTTGCGGACAATGCAGTAGGTACACAATAATACGCAAGTTATACGAAACTGCACTTCCTGTTCATTTTATCGAAAAATTTCATTCACCGCACTTGAAAATAACTTATTGGATAATACAAAACGAAGTTCAAACCAGTTTTCGTAATTTAACACGGTAGGCACTTCATACACTATCTTTCATTTTAGGCTGCCTTCAAATTAGACGCGTGAAGTGGCGCCGCTTAGCGCCATTAGCGTAATTTTGATTTATTCCCACGAGGTCCGAGTCCCACTGAATAGCTTTGCGCGACAAGCGACAACGCATCACTTCACGCGTCTTATTTGTAGGCACCTTTATGCGATCAATCATGAAAAATTACGGTATCTGATGGTTAGTACAAAATACTTCAAATCACCGCATTAAATGCTAACCTAACATAACCTATCCTAGGTTATTCGTCAATCGCAGCCGTGATCGTGGTAAAACTGACAGAAAACCTACCGTGTAATGGACGCCTTACAGTCAAAAACAAAAGTAGCTTAACACTGAAATATAAAAACATTAAAATCCAGTGAGAGTGATTGAGTGACCTAACATAACATCATATTTTCTTTAATAAATTTATGTGAGTTTAAGAACTAAAGCTATCGTTAAATTAGAATTTGCTATACTGTTTTGCCTTTCACTGTACTTGATTCGTAATAAAATTGTATTTAACTGACAACAATTACACATGGATAATAGCCATTTTTATTGTTTTCTATGCACGCGAACATTCCGTAATCAATTTGTTGAAAACAATTAATTAAGGATACACCTAGTTAGTTTGTGCATCCACTGCAACTGCAACGTTATACCTACATAACAGTGCCGCACCTACATTTTATAGCTTTAAAAACTATACAATTGACCAGGGCCCGGTTGGCCCGGTTCTGCTAAAGCCAAACCACAATGGCGCTACCGCCACTGCAAAAAACGGCATTAAATAATAGACTTTAAAGCCATGCAATTAAAGTTTAAAATTATTTGCAGAGTAATTTAGAAAGTATAATGAAACTGTTTTTATTTCATTTTGAAGTTAGGCGTATTGAAATAAAGTCTAAAATTTAACATTTAGAAAGTATAATGAAACTGTTTTTATTTCATTTTGAAGTTAGGCGTATTGAAATAAAGTCTAAAATTTAATATTTAGAAAGTATAATGAAACTGTTTTTATTTCATTTTGAAGTTAGGCGTATTGAAATAAAGTCTAAAATTTAATATTTAGAAAGTATAATGAAACTGTTTTTATTTCATTTTGAAGTTAGGCGTATTGAAATAAAGTCTAAAATTTAATATTTAGAAAGTATAATGAAACTGTTTTTATTTCATTTTGAAGTTAGGCGTATTGAAATAAAGTCTAAAATTTAATATTTAGAAAGTATAATGAAACTGTTTTTATTTCATTTTGAAGTTAGGCGTATTGAAATAAAGTCTAAAATTTAATATTTAGAAAGTATAATGAAACTGTTTTTATTTCATTTTGAAGTTAGGCGTATTGAAATAAAGTCTAAAATTTAATATTTAGAAAGTATAATGAAACTGTTTTTATTTCATTTTGAAGTTAGGCGTATTGAAATAAAGTCTAAAATTTAATATTTAGAAAGTATAATGAAACTGTTTTTATTTCATTTTGAAGTTAGGCGTATTGAAATAAAGTCTAAAATTTAATATTTAGAAAGTATAATGAAACTGTTTTTATTTCATTTTGAAGTTAGGCGTATTGAAATAAAGTCTAAAATTTAATATTTAGAAAGTATAATGAAACTGTTTTTATTTCATTTTGAAGTTAGGCGTATTGAAATAAAGTCTAAAATTTAATATTTAGAAAGTATAATGAAACTGTTTTTATTTCATTTTGAAGTTAGGCGTATTGAAATAAAGTCTAAAATTTAATATTTAGAAAGTATAATGAAACTGTTTTTATTTCATTTTGAAGTTAGGCGTATTGAAATAAAGTCTAAAATTTAATGTCATTTTTTGCAGTGAGTGCGGCACCACAGTGGTTTAGCTTTAGTAGAACTGATGGCCAGGGTCCAAAGCAGGAATCAAATTTTGATTGATTCACTGGTGTGATCGTTACGCCCATTGAGAAGGAAATGATAGCGGAGTTGTTGCAAGGCAATCGAGTCGCGTACCATCCAAACGTCAAATGGACTCATTCGGTAGGAACGTTATACCTATGACATCCTTCGACTTTTGACACCCCGCGCGTCTCTCTTCCCACCCGCATTCGGCGCGCGTTTTTATTAGGAGAAATATCAATGGGGCATCTCCGTTACTTAATCATATTCTGTCCTCCGTGGTTACGCCTTAGTTAGCCAATTAGCTCGCAGAAGTGCAGTGTTTTATAGTTATCCTCGTTGCTTATTGACTAGCAGTATTGACTCAGATAGATACACTACGGCATGTAATAGGTACTTACCTATGGGTTTTTTACATAATGATTCAAACATCGCTATTGTGGCATCGCATGTTTTACAGCTATTCATGCTAATTATGAGTCGCATAGCCTCATAATGAGTGTAATTATTGAAACACGTCGTGACAATGTGTTTATAAGACGTAAAAGAAGTTAAAAAACATTATTTAAGCAAGTCCTCCGTTTTTTGTGCGAAAGTTCCCTCGAATCCCATCCCCGTCGTCCATTGAAAGAAAAAAGAAAGAAAATATTTTTTATTATGCACACAGAAAATTATAATAATAAAAAAACACAACTGTGCATAAAATAATGGTCGCCTCTCAGCGTAAATGCTGTCCGCGTGGTAGTGCAGGCAGACAGCGCTGGTTTTCAGAGGTTTCCTCTCAATTCTCAGATCAATCTCTCAGGCCTCAATTATCGAGATGTAGAACACGTTTTTAATATTTAGACTCAATAATGCGTTCCTATGCCTTAGTGGGTTTGAATATTTAAAATATTTTTACTCAGAAACATGTGGAAAATTTTTCATCAAGAAGACACGTGTTGGAATTAATTAATAACTAATTAGGTACTAATTATAATATTCCATCATACATATAACATTGTATTTAGTAGATCAATAGCCGGTAGGTAGGTACATGGTAACTGACTAGGTTATGACTGTGAACGTTATCTTAACATAGTATGGATACAGATTACTTTTTGTAGTTAGTTAAGATCGTCGATTGTGTAATGGCCGGGATGCGAACCCAGAAGCTCTCGATCGTATGGCTATTTCAACCATTAAGCTGCCAAAGGCTAATTTTTGCCTCAGTCTATACTATTATATAATTGTAAATTGGAAATGATTGTTCGCGATGGACGCAAAAACTACTGCGGTTTTTTATTAGAAAGGTCTTGATCGGACTTAAAATCTTACGACATAGGTTGCTGTGGCTCGCGATCACGGGATCAGTATTTCTGTGACCCTGGTTCATTGGCATGAAGTACCAGGCTCACAGAAATTTTAAGCAACTTTATCTGGGTCGCGGGACAGGAGCAGTGTCACCTTTCTATTTCGAAAGTAACGCGGACGAAAAGCTAGTAGTTAGTAAATTAAGTAAGTATATCAAAACGAAATAAATAAATGACAAAAATATGCTTATCCTACTTATTTTATTGGTTCAATCTCTGACCTCTGGTTGAACACTAACATTGATAAGACTACTAATTGAATTATGTCTTGCGTATATTTTTATTGCCAAGTTCAGAGGTCTGAACAACTAATAAAATAATTAAGTCTGAAGTGAATTCTGCGTTTGATTTCCGTATCTGGTCTGTAGGTTGTGAAAGAAGAGATCCATGGGGCCCAATAATCTAAACTTTCGGAGTAAGCTACTTTGTTTATGCGGAAGTCCCCTCGGAGGGGGAGTCCCTCTACACGGCGGGGGCGGTTATGTCGGACTCGAACCGACTAAAACCACACGCCGAATTGGCAGTTCAGACAGCAGGCCGTTGCCATAAAAACCGTATAGCTTAAACCATAAGGAGATATCTCAGATACAACCATTTTAGGCGCAGCAGTCGTATATTTTGGTACAGTTTTAAAAATAATAATAAATATTCCACAACATTCTACACAACGCTATCTAGACCCATGGTAAGCTTGACTAGCTTATGTTATAAAATCTAGAATGCGGATAAACATACTTAGATACTTCTTTTTGTAAATACATACATATTATACATAGAAAGACCCAAACCAATGCGAATAGCCATATTCATGCGTACAAGTATTTGCACTGAGTGGGAATCGTACCCGCGCCTCCTGCGTCCTAATTTAGCTACAAACATATTTTTTTTTATAAATATGTATTTAAAAATGTGTGCCTTCTCGCAGCACGTTCGTGTGTCCCACCGAGATCATCGCGTTCTCGGAGCGCGCCGACGAGTTCCGCAAGATCGGCTGCGAGGTGGTCGCCGCCTCCACCGACTCGCACTTCACACATCTCGCCTGGATCAACACACCCCGCAAACAAGGTACCCACGAACTTCCTACAATGATTGTTATTGTTTTACTAGCTGTCCCGGCGAACTTCGTACCGCCAATTTTTTCCTACCTTCGTGGCGTCAGATCCCGTTCCCGCTGCACCATTTAGGGGGATGAAAAATAGATAATAATTAAATGACGATTGATCATTTTTCTACCGGAAAGAAAAAATGATTAAATTACTAAAATGGCTATTAAAAAATAAGGGTTGATCGTAGAAGGGTGAAAATTGAGGATTGTATGTATTTTTGTATGTTGTATCATAAAAAAATAGAAATTAAAAAATTTGTATAAAAAATAAAAATTTAGGGGTGGACTACCCCTAACATTTAGGGGGATGAAAAATAGATGTTGGCCGATTCTCAGACGTACTCAATATGCTCACAAAATTTCATCAAAATCGGTCAAGCCGTTTCGGAGGAGTATGGCAACAAAAACTGTGACACGAGAATTTTATATAATATTAGATATTTTGTTTATATTAAGCACGGCGGCGAGGCGCCACATTACTTTTACTTTAAATTCAGTACCTACTAATAAAGACGTCAAACCAGCAACATCGTGTTAATCATTTACACGCTGACGCGGTACTCATCATATCAGATATGTGGTAGTACAAACCATACAGAATCCTCAATTAGCCTGTCGAAGTCATCCGTTGGACGCAGGCCTCTCCTTCTCCCAATGTTTTTTTTTTCTTTAACGTAAATAAAAGGTGCGAAGCCCACTACCCAGATGGCTTGACGACTTGAAAAAGATAGTTGGACAGATTAGATGCGGAGGGTGGAGGATCGGGATCAATGAGGTGTGTTTTCAATTGAGCTAAACGCCTACCTTTCCGCACCGCATGCACAACACGTAACGCATTATTATGCTTTGTATAGAAAGTCGAACAAGTGCGTCCACCTACCCGCAACGTACGGATCGCACTTTTCTATACAAAGCATAATAATGCGTTAGGTGCGGCTAGGTGGTCGCTTAACTTAAAGGTACGCGTCCATTGGCCCGCGCCGGACGCACCGCACGTAATGGATTTTAGTTTGCTTTGTATGATTTTACACAGCCCTGCATCCACTATCTGCGCGGAAGCCGACATTTATGAACAACGTCAAATTAATTTAATCCGGTGGGTGTGGTGCATGTCAATGGATGCGTACCTTAATAGTGTTATGCAGTCTGTATTTACTTATACATGTACAGTCTTCGAGTCCAATCGTCACCATTGCCGTTTGCGTACACACCGGCTGGGACCAATTAGGCAATCATCCAAGCCCAGTTCTACGCAGTGATTCACTGGGTAGCCCGTAAACGATTATAACGTTTGCTTTAACCGCTTTAGGATTGAAAATTGCATAACTAAAGATGATATTTACATGAGAATTTATTTTGATCAATTCTTCCGTCGTATCGCACTTCAAATATGTAAAACTAAAAGCGAGATACACATATCATCATATTGAGAACACTTGTACTTTTCCACAGTATTTAATATGTAATACTATGGACATAATATGTAACACTATGGAAATAATATGTACCTAATACTGTGGAAAAGTACAAGTGTTCTCAATATGTTTAACAATGAATTTCACATAGTATATTAAAGCGAGATCTTGTTGAGGTATTGGAGTCCCGCTAAGAATTTCTGAACCCTACCAATGTTGGTATTAATCGGCGACATAGGTCTTCCTTAATGTGCTCTATTACTCCCGATTCCCTGCCTTCCGTGTTCAGTATATCCCAGCCACCTTTTGGCACGCGGACTGTTTGTTCTATCTATGAATTTTACAGCATTAAGTATGCTAACTATACAAATCGAATACATAGGGAATCTCGGGCGGGACTCGAACCCGCGATCTTTTTTTCCCTTTTTCCCTGTCTCCCTGAGAAACGCGTACTACGCGTTTAAGCATGTTTTAGATCCAAGAGTTTTAGTTCTAGAGACCTTTAGTTCTAATAAATGATTAACTAAACATATTATTATCACAGTCTAACGATTCATACTACATACAGTCGGTCGACGAAGCCGTCTAGACAGAGCAATCGTGCGGGGGCAGGGGAGTGGTGGGGGACGGGGTATTACTCGGTACGCCCATACATTTTACTCGGTACTAAGGATTCAGGGCTGTCTCATTTGTAATCATAACTAATCACGTGATTATTTTTTTTTCATGAACCGTTTTGTTTGTTAAAATTGATTTTTTTTATGTTTTCTATATTTAGCGCTCCAAGATGGCGGACAAGAAATTTTCACCAAAATCGCAATGGGTATCGATTTTAGGGTTTTTGGGGTCGCTGATTGCGAATATAACATCCAATTAGCGATCCAAGATGGCGGACTTGAAATTTTCCCCAAAATCGATATGGATATCGTTTTCAGGGTTTTTGGGGTCGCTGATTGCGAATATAACATCCAATTAGCGATCCAAGATGGCGGACAAGAAATTTTCACCAAAATCGATATGGGTATCGATTTTAGGGTTTTTGGGGTCGCTGATTGCGAATGTATCATCCATTTGGTGATCCAAGATGGCGGACTCGAAATTTTCACCATAATCGATATGGGTATCGTTTTCAGGGTTTTTGGGGTAGCTGATTGCGAATGTATCATCTATTTGGTGATCCAAGATGGCGGACTCGAAATTTTCCCCAAAATCGATATAGGTATCGTTTCCAGGGTTTTTGGGGTGGCTGATTGCGAATATATCATCGATTTGGCGATCCAAGATGGCGGACTCGAAATTTTTACTAAAATCGATATGGGTATCGTTTTCAGGGTTTTTGGGGTCGCTGATTGCGAATATAACATCCAATTAGCGATCCAAGATGGCGGACACGAAATTTTCACCAAAATCTATATGGGTATCGCTTTCAGAGTGTTTGAGGTAGCTGATTACGAATATATCATTAATTTAGCGATACCGGCGATTAGCGAACTTTCATTGAAATTTGAACTCGAATTCGAATCCGAATCCGAATCCGAGTCCGAGTCCGAGTCCGAGTCCGAACCCGAACCCGAACCCAACCCGAACCCGAACCCGAACCCGAACCCGAATCCGAATACAAATCCAAACCCAAACCCGAATCCAAACCCAAACCCGAATCAATGTTCAAATTCAAATTCAAATCGAAATCGAAATCCAAGAACTCTGACTCAAAATATTACGTTTGCTTGATCATATTTGGTTGAGTAAAACCGGAGATATAACCAAAAGTCGCAATAGCCGACATCCATGCGAGCGGAGCCGCGGGTATCAGCTAGTATTTTATATTGGTGTGAGTTGTTGTGCCTTGACAGAACAAAGAGATCAAATAGGGGTTATTATATAAAATATTGCAGACAAATAAATTATAAATAAAATGAAGTGACAACCCTGACAAAACTGCAAAAGGCGGCATTTCCGCAAACATCAAACGCGATGAACTACTGTAAGATCTCTCGTTATCCTGTGTTATTATGTTGTATTGCAGGAGGCCTGGGCCCCATGAACATCCCCATCATCAGCGACAAGTCTCACTCGGTGGCTCGTGACTACGGAGTACTCAACGAGGAGACAGGCATTCCGTTCCGCGGCCTGTTCATCATCGACGACAAACAGAACCTGCGCCAGATCACCATCAACGACCTGCCCGTCGGACGGTGTGTACACACCCTTATATTTTATACTGTAGGAACGTAGAAGTAGCTTAATGGTCAAGGAGTCGGCCTTTTTTTTTTTTTTTTTTTTTTTTTTTTTTTTCTTTCTCTCATTTCCCACGGATACCACCCCCACGGAGCCGGTGGAGGCGGTTATGTCGGACTCGACTCGAACCGACTAAAACGCACGCCGTCTTGGGTCCTTGGCTGCCGGAGGTGAGATTGCCAAAAGCATATCTCTCGCACCCCGGCAGACCCAGGACCATCTCTTTCGAGATGGCCCCCTTCGGGTTGTGGGGACCAAAATGTCCCCATCTAGCCCCGGTTACGGAAGGAGCCGGCCTTACGATCGAGAGGTCCCGGGTTCGAATCCTGGCCATTACACTACCGACGTGAACCCACTCCTAGCACAACCAATTTAACTTAGTTGGAGGGGTTAGAGGGAATATTAGTAACTTCGGTTCTAATATCCTTTTTAAAAAGAAAAAAAAAAACACTTTTCTCATCATTCTCCGAGCCTTTTCCCTAGGTTTAACCTACCTCTGTACCAAACATCGAAATCGGTTCCGTGGTTTAGACGTGAAAGCGTAACAGACAAACAGACATCAGTCCACCAGTATATGACATAATATTAGTATAGAATAGTATTATTATAATTATAATATTTTCGAATTACATATGTTTGTTCGCGATGAACGCAATTTAAAACGTTCTTTTTTATATGACAGATCTTGTCGCTATAACCGACATTCACACGAGCACAGCCGTGGTTATCAGCTAGTTAATGCGGATGATAAATCCATACCAATATTGCAAATTCGAAAGTAACTCTGTCTGTATGTTACGCTTTCACGCCTAAACCACTGAACCGATGTTAATGAAATTTGATTAAGGAGTACATTATACCTTGAGAAAGGGCATAGGCTATGTTTGGTCACGATAACCGACATCCAAGCGGGCGGAGCCGTGTGCAAAAGCTAGTATTTCATTAGACAGTATTCGACAATCGACGAACATGTGTTTCTCACGTCCACCGATAAGCGATCGTCCTTCAGCTGATTGTGTATAGTGTAGTACTTGTGTTATCTGTGTACGTGCATACTTGTGTGTGTTTCATTGAATGATTGGAACATTATCTGATTTTGTGGTAAGGGTGTGCTACTCTGCGGTAGATATCGCTTTGAAACAATTCACATCTAAATAAATATTTCGAGACATACGCAGCGCTATCTAGACCGGAACTAAGCAGAACTTTCGTATTAGTTCTAGAATTCGGAAAAACTTATTTAGATTTTTTTTTAATTAGGTAAATTATTATTGCGTTACATATTACACTTGTAATCTAGTCGTTTACTAGCTAATGCCCGTCGCTTCGCCCGCGTAGAATTCTATTTCCGTGACCCTTTTGTATTTTTGTATATAATCTTTGAAAAAAATGGCTAAAACGATTGAGCTACTCTTAAGTTTTGCGCTTAGCAACATCCATTTTTGTTTGACAATGTTAGACTTCAGGAAAAGCCATAATAATGAAATAAAAACATAATACACATTCATATTATGTTACTAGCTTTTGCCCGCGGCTTCGCCCGCGTGTATGTCGGCTATCGCGACAAAACATCTCTCAAAAGACGTAGGTGTACGAAGTTTCATGCTTCTAGCTTTGAAAATGGCGAACTTTCACACAAACTTCCATTCCTTATTTTACCGCTTTAGTAGCAGAATGTCCAAAATCCTTTCTTAGTGGATGTTTACATCATAAAATGCATCTACTGTCAAAATTTTAAGTTTGTTGGTCCAACAGTTTAGCCTCTGCGTTGGTGAATCAGTCAGTCAGACGGGACAAGTAATTTTATATGTATAGATTAATACCTAGCTCATAACAAAGACATCTTACCAACTATTCTACTTTCCTTTCAGATCTGTGGACGAGACCCTCCGCCTCGTGCAAGCCTTCCAGTTCACAGACAAGAACGGCGAGGTGTGCCCAGCCAACTGGCAACCTGGCTCCAAGACCATCAAACCCGACACCAAAGCTGCCCAGGAGTACTTCATAGACACCAACTAATAACGCCATCTATCTCTCAGACAATTAAACTCTGATACTATCTACTAGTACCTCACTTGGGAAATAGATGGCGCTTTTATAAAATGTCATTACATTAGTACTTACGAGTATTTAGTATCATTGGTCAATGGTTTTTTTTATTATAACTAAATCAAGAAGCTGTTATCATGATCGCTAGTTTTAATACACTTTTCTGTTGATCGGATAGTGCATATCATGAATACAATTTTCATTCCTTTTCATACATTTTAGTAGTGAATTTAGTTAATCGGAGTTGTTGTCGAGACATCTGACTCGCTAGTACATACTTATATGTATAAAATACTATTACTAGTGATACAACTCTGATTTTCTTTTATAGATGGACAATAATGTTAAAATGTAGATTTAAACCGTGCTGAGAAGACCTCTCGCCACGCAATCAGTATTCAATGGAGATCCTATGTTATTGTACTCTAGAATTGAGGCTGTAATAAACTCTATGTTAAAAACTGTTTTTTATTTATGTATTCCTTCATTATATGAAACTCTACAGTAACTGCAATTTTAGATGAAAACAAGATTTTGTTAGTGATTCGAATGTTAAGTCGGTTAGGTATCCGTCAGATGGGTAGAAATAAACTGATCGTACCAACAAATCTGTGACCTGGAGGATGACCCCACTGTCCCTTCATTGTGGTCAAATCGTGCTGAATTAATTTTGGCTGCCGGACTCGTAGTCGTACCAGTGTGACATTGTAACATATATCAGCATCTATTGTCGACTATTTATTACATAATCATGAAGTCTACTCGACGATTCACTTTTTAACAACATTAAAGTATTCGGGAACAGAATTCTGCCATCTCAATCGCACTGTCAGTTACTTACCAAGTGCACCATGGACTGCACGGGTGCATCATAGTCACAATACACAGCCATAGTTTGATAAAATAGTTAGTCCACCAGGAAGAAGCTACGATAAGTATTAAGTATTTTTTACATTTTTGAGCTATGAAATACATGAAAGAAATAAAATAGTCTGTTCATATGCCTCTCAGCTGTTGTTGTCCAACAGCACTCTATTAGATAAGAAAACGCCTGCTCATATATTAATATTTCCCATATTTTCAGAACAATTGCTACCAATATTTTTACAGGCACTCGGTAAATACTTCACCTCGCCTGATGGTAAGCTAAAGGTAAAGTCTTAGAAAGAGGGTCACCATCGTAAACATGTACCATGTTAACAGTGGTGTCACACAGCTTGACGGCCTCATCAGATGCCTTTTCACGCCCCGCTTAAAAGACTCGGGACTGTAGGAAGAATGAAACACGTGAGCTGGCAGGAAGTTCCAGGTCTTAGTGGTGCGGCATAAGAATGAGTCACTGAAACGCTTGGTTCTAACAGGTATACTCTGCACCGTATATGGATGGCATCTTAGCCCTGCACGTGTCGTCCTGTGAAGGAGTGTGAGCTCGTCAGAACATTCACCATGGTAGAGACGGTAGAATACTGCCAAAGACGCAACATCTCTACGCATCTGCAAAGGGTGTTCGTGACCTCAGGATTCCCAATAATGCGGACCGCACGTCGCTGCGCATCTAGTATATATATATACTCCGATATATACTCCGATTTCATTACCACATACCATCCTGTAACACTGTCCTAACTGAATGACTGTCTGATTCATCAGGCCTAAACCACTGGACCAATATACTTGTTTCGGTAGTAGATGCTATTTATGTTTTATTTATAAGTGGATTTTTGGAAATTTCACTTTTAAATTAGAAAAAAGGTTGAACTTTAACGTTAGAAGCTCGAAATTTCGTAAACGTAACTCAAAGTAAATACAAAACGTTCTATGTTTTTTGTTTTCTAAGACAATTTTCACCATTATTTTTACTGGTAAAGAGCATCTAGCAGCCCACTGTGCATCTCGGTGATGTGTGCGTGCACACTGCGTCTGTATTTTGACAGAGTTTGAAACGTGCGCTCCGCGGACCCCGTCCTTAAGTTATGAGTGGTTATGACAACCACAGTGGTGAACCCACTAAAGCTGCACAGTGTTTAGAATCTCGATAACCGGGGTGTACAGATACCAAAAGGGACGTGGTGGCCGGCTCCTTTGCCCAGGGTGCACTGCATTACACACGACATTTACTTGCTCACGATAATTGCGCAGGCGCTTTTATTTTTAACGTACTTTGGTCGTTTCGATTTGAGATAAGATTCTTACGAGAACTATTGTGAGTGCTTTGAACAGCAGGAGACTGACAATCTGCAATCATAAGACTCTTCAATCGTATGTGTAACAATTAAAATAGGTACAATAAAGTGTAACCAGGAGCTAAAATAAATAATTGCGAGAAGAGTTTTTTTATTATCTATATTTTTTTTTTTAATAGTTAGAGTTATTTAAATCCGGTATTCATTGTTAATTTACGAAGCGTAACCACATAATAAATAATAGCACAGATAATATAATAATATACTTATTTATTAATAGTAACGAAATACACAAATCACTCACGAAACTCAGTGCAGGAGCTAGTACTATTATCTATTCTGTGGCAGGAGTGAGGCGGCGCGGGCAGCGTCATGAGATGAGTTGAGTTTAGAAAAAAAAAGTATTTTTTTATGAGAATGACAATGAGATGAGGTCGGGCTATCAAATATCTAAATTTAAATTTAAATTTTTATTTCATCATAATCCACTGATTCCTCATCTGGGATACCTACCTATGTAAATACGTAAATATAGTACCTACCTAGTACCTACATACATAAGTAAGCTTAGATAAAAAGAAGGCCACTTAGAAATTAACTCAAACAGACTCAAACCTATTGAAAACCGCTTGATACCACAGCGGCAATCTTAAAAGTTAACCACTTTTAAACATCTTTCACACACACCACTTATTATATTTTATATATTAAGAAAACAAACCTTATTCATCGCGTTCAAAAAAATATAGAAGGCCCTTACGCATTTGATTTATTCCTTCCATTCATTGCAAACGTAAACCTACATAGTAGGTAGGTAAGTATCACATTCATTGACATAGCAAAATAAAATAATACTTACAAATACTTAGCACGCAAGCATAACTTTTGTCTTTTGTTTACAATATCATATTTCTGTAGGATTTGCCGGATTATTCCCGTTGGCCACCACATAGTTGGCCACCACTGGTGGACATTGGGACATTTTATCACTTTTTATCCCAATGGCCACCAGTGGTGGTCAGCGGGAATAAAGTTTTATTACATTTTATGGTGCACATTCTGCAACTGATCCTAATATAGAAGGTTTACAGTTTGCATTTGGGGTAGGTAGGTACCTACTTCTTAAATACTTACCTACGTTCAAACCAATCTTACGTTTAGAATTTAAAATAATTCCAGTCCACACCTGTATACATCTTAAAACTTGAATAAATGATTATTATTAGGCATTAAGTATATTATTTGTGTGTATATGTAGATTTAAATTATTTAATAAATTATTTGATATAATTTCCATATTTTACGGTACCTATTCAAATTTGTATTGAATAAGAAATACATAATAAAAGTAATTTCATACTTGTTACTTATGACTTATTTTCGAGATAATCGTGCGTGAGCGCAGTGTGTACGAGGGATAGAAACTGCCTTCCTTTACAAATGCGACGTCATTTCTTTGGTTTGTGGTTAAATCCTTTTTCGCTCTAGCTACCGCAAAACTTACCGCCTCACGTACGATTTCTAATACCTTATCATGTCGGCGCGAGTAATGACCCCGGTCTAATAGCGTCCTACAACCCACCAGTAGGTGCCTAGAAGTACCAATTGCTTCACCACATGAGTTACATGTTTTATCTGTGGCTTTTCCCCATCTGACAAGATTGCTTTGGTCGGGGAGGGTCAACTGGAATGCATTGAGATAGAATTTAAGGAGAGCCGGTGACCAGTCGTATATTAAGGTACGCCATTTTAAGGCTATGGGAATACAAAATTTACCTAGTGTTAACCATTCGTTTTGTATTTCTAGGTTCATTGCGTGCACTTTGTAGGTATTATTTTCATCTACTTGAAGAAAAGATTCTGTTATGTCTTTGTCTGACTGCCTCCTAGTATTTGTTTTTACCGAACCGATAGAATTTGATTTTACCGAATTATTATTAGGTACACTTTATTTTTCTACTTTATTGTTAGGAAATCTATACTAATATTATAAAGCTGAAGAGTTTGTTTGTTTGTTTGTTTGAACGCGCTAATCTCAGGAACTACTGGCTCGAATTGAAAAATTATTTTTGTGTTGAATAGACCATTTATCGAAGAAGGCTTTAGGCTATATAACATCACGCTGCAACTAACAGGAGCGAAGAAACAATGAAAAATGTGGAAAAAACGGGGAAATTATTCATATTTGAGGGCTTCCGTTGCGTGCGCTGCGAAAACGGTTCAAGATACCAAAAACATATGTATGAAAGAATTATTCCTCTTGAAATGATCTAAAAAAATGTCCGCAACAGTATATGTCTATCTTTTAAGATTAACTCACTAGAACCGTTTTTATGGTAATCAAATTTGGTCGAAATTAATGCATTATTACCAATTATTTGTTAGAGTTGTATCAACATAATAATATTAATCTTTATCCAAATAAATGTGTTGTTGATAAGAGTGTTTAATTGTAAACAAAATTGTCTTTGACATTACTTAATTTCAATGAACATCTTAGAAGATATTACAATTTAAAAATAACTCCGATATAAAATTTACACGCGCCGCATGATGTGCAAAACCTGACGCTGCGCCTGGCCGGCGGGCGAGGAGAGGCGTTGCTTGCGGGCGACGCGGAGGGATCATGTCGGGAGCTCCGTGGGCGTATGGGGCCCGAATCGAAATGCTTTCCGTTCTTAAAATAATTAGGAGAATTTGATACAGCTAATTGATTCTAATTTCTAAGGCGAAACGAAGTTTGCCGGGACAGCTAGTATTTAATAAATGTTGATTTTCTATCATACCTACTTAGTTGTATTATTTGTCTTTGTGGTGGCCTTGAGGACATAAAGTAACAAAATTTCCCAGTGTCCACCAGTGGTGGCCAACTATGTGGTGGCCAACGGGAACATTTCCAATATTTGATTCCCGCTGACCACCACTGGTGGCCATTGGGATAAAAAGTAATAAAATGTCCCAATGTCCACCAGTGGTGGCCAACTATGTGGTGGCCAACGGGAATAATCCGGATTTGCCGATTGCAGCCCGACCGCACCGAACCAATGAGAGCCGAGCATTCCCGTTTAAGTTGTCTCGCGAGGAACACGCACAGTCTAAATTCAAAATTACGAAATAATTAAATTTGGAACAATGAGTGGTTCAAATTATTATAGTGACTATGGCAGTGGCAGCTCTTCCAATTCTGTAAGTTAATCATTGAGCTATTCATTTAAATTCATTTAAATTGTTAATTTAAACAAGTGTTTAACCTTAAATTTGCCCTTAATCAGGTCTAAACTTGTTGATTTAGGGAATTCAGTCATTTTAATTGGACGGTATTTGGTTTCCAATTTTAAATGTTTGGATTATGGCCCTTTCTATCGACTATAAACACTGGTTTTAATGTTTCTTTATATCAAATGGGTCGAAAAGTACTAAATTAAAACATAATGAGGGTACTTATCTGAAAATAATGCATCACTTAATGTGCAACTAAGCTGTCTGCTTAAATAGGTAGTGTGGGGTACCTACTATACCAACCTGCCTTTTTGTGCGGAATAACCCACAGAACCCTGAGAGGCGTTATACCTTTTACAACGCCTCTCCTCTTTCTCAGGGTGGGCTAGGGCCATTTAAATACCATAGATGGCCATAAACCAGCTGGGGTGCGAGGTAAATGCCTAATTGGGTAACCTTAGTTAGCGTTAGACCCCGCTATTATACCTGAGACAGTATGCAGTTTTAGTTGGTGCACTGTTACCACGGAGAAGAAAATCTCCTCCGTGACTGTTACACTCGTAACGTTATCTGTAGGTACATACTGTAATTCTGTAAAATTCCATAAGTAAATTTCTGCACGAAAAAAAGACTTAAGTAGGTGGTACTTACTTGTATAGTTGTATAGATAAGTACTTAACAAATTTATGCAGGTGCATCGTACGAGTATAGCTTGAACCATATAATATCTTGGACCTATCATGTACTCTATATGCGCAGTATACCTACGTTTCTTGCATGTATTTTGAAGATAGTACGGGGTGCTACTGCGGTAGACGAGCTCAAATTCACCAAGCATAGATTACTAGCTTTTGCCCGCGGCTCCGCCCGCATGGATGTCTGTTATCGCGACCAAACATAGCCTATGTCCTTTCTCAAGCTCTAATCTACCATTATACCAAATTTCATCAAAATCGGTTTAGTGGTTTTGGCGTGAAAGCGTAACATTCAGACAGACAGACAGACAGAGTTACTTTCGCATTTATAATATTAGTATGGATTACAAGATATTCCGCGCGTATTAGGGCCTTTTATATTGTTTAGTCGCGTTTGGTCAAATACGCATTTGGTCCAATTGACCAAAAACGACTTGGATAGGTTAGGTTAGAAGGCTAATGCGAACGCTTTTATATTTCGCGATTTAGGTCTAAAATATATGGTTCGACCTATACTCGTATCATCGCTGCATCGAACGTAAACAAAAACCGGTTTGTCGCTCGAAAGATTTTTGTACACTACCCTGCACCTAATATTTCTTGTTACCGGCGAAATTTATGAAGAATTTGTTTTTTTTTTACCCACGACGGAACGAAGGAACGAAGACGGTATATGCGTTTGGGGTGAGAGAATGTTTGTGTGTTTGTTTGTTTGTGCAAATTCATATTGCCATTTTCTCCAAAACTACCAATCCAATTATAATGTAGCTTTCAGTTATTTATGTCGAATTTTTATCAGTTGCATTCACGGCTTACGGGGCCCTTATTCCGCTCTTTAACTTACTTTGACTTTTATGGGAGCAATTGACTCCCCAATCCCCAGAGAGGAACCTCGTTGATGGTCACTTCTTTTCGATTTTATCCCAGCTTACAATCAGGCGGGTTGCAGTACTTGCAGTTAAATTAATTGAGCAAAAACTGTACTGTTTTGTTCTACAACGAAGAAGTCTCCATGGATATCTCCCCCGCCGGAGCCGGAGGGGGAAGTTATATCGGACTCGAACCGACTAAAACCGCACGCCGTGCCGTATGTAAGTCGTCGTGCTATGGTGCGTAATAAATCTTTATGTCCATTTCTTACAGTCTTCAACATGGCCCACCCAAGAGACATGGTCCAATCATACAAACCTACGACACTCGAAGTCGAACGAGCAGAAGTCTGCCAGCTTTCAAGATTGTAAGTATTTTTTATGAGAAACGTACCTTTTTTTTTACTTCACTCCACTTGATGGTAAGCTGAAGGCTATATCACAGGAAATAGTCCACATTTAGCTTTAAGAAAGTAACTATTGTAAATTGACGTCTAAAAATGCCGCAGTGGAGTTTGTTGCACCGTTTCTTCTCCACCAGCGCCTTGGAAGCGGTGGTAAACTTAGATCAAGTAGAATTAAAATTGACGTCAATAAGAAACAATTTTATTGTTCAACATTGAGAATAAATAACTATGACTATGCGTGTCATCATTACAGACACGTACCATGTTAAAATGGTGGCAGTCAGCTTTTCGGTAGCTCGGTATTGGTATCGGGACGGACGGCTTAACGTGCTCACCGAGGCACGACCAGACCAATGCAAATACTCATATTCATGCATACAAATATTTGCACTGAGCGGGGATCGAACTCGAGCCTCCTGCGTAGCGGCCGCGTTGACTACCGCTACACGACGGAGGATTTAATCCCATTGGTAGCTTATCAAACAATTTTTCACAAGGAAAAGAAAATTAATGTATAAGTATCTATGTTGCTTCGTCCGGCACCTACGGCAACGAAGACTGCAGCGTCTCTCCCATCGTGGGGGAGACCCTAGTGAAGCGGGAGCTGGTGTCGGCCCTGGGAGTGAGAGATCTGACGCTCGCCACCCTGCTCGCGGAGATGGTTCGCTGCGCGCCTCTTTTTACGAGCAAGGAGTCATGATTTGATCTAAGCTTAATGTTTTTATTCTCGCAGTGGTCATGGGAAGATGTACCCTGGAGGACATCATGAGAGAGTTTGAAATGAACGGTTCCGACTCACCATACACGCCTGACGAAGACAGAATCTGGGGGAGCCCGGCAGGTAAGTAGCTTTGTTGTACATAAATCTATTAGTCTCCCACTAGGTACTCACACTCTTAACTGTTTGTATATATTTATTAACACATGGAAAACTTATAGCTAACACAATAGGATAATAGGAAGATTTGAAAGCCTATTAAAAGTTCTCGCTCATAACCTCGGTATAGTACCAATTATATTTATGTAAGCAACATGCACAAACACAATTCATAAGAACCGAAAAAACACAGCAATCACTTATTAACGATTGCTGCACTACCTATGAACTTCTAAAAAAGTTAAGACTTAAGTCTTCTTGCGGAAGGTACACTGATTATTATAGGGATTAATGTCGTGGTAACTGTTCTGTCGATAATTTGTTTTAGCCAGAGGAATTTGACCGCACAACCTTCAACGCGGTGCAACCCAGAGATAATTATGTTCCCTGCATTCTCATCACCGGCAACCAAAGACCCAAAGACGGCGTGCGTTTTAGTCGGCTCGAGTCCGACACAACCATCTCCACCGGCTCCGGTGGGGGTGGTATCCGTGGGGATTTTTCGCACGATAAAAAAAAACTAGGCACCGTCGGAGTGCACTGACTAAAACTGCACGCCGTTGTCTCGGGTGGCTTGGGGGGCCGCCTATCTCGGATAAGATGAGAACTCGTAGTCTCATACCCTACGGGGGCATTTCAATGGCCCTCGGTCAGCCGGGGTGCGAGTGATATATCAGTGGCTACCTCACCTCCGGCAACAAATGACTCAAGTAGGCATGTGTTTTTAATAGGTTCAAGTAATATATAACCACGCCCCACTGGCTGTTGCATGGGGTAGGTACTCTGATTTCCGCACATAAGGAAGGCCTCAATGTACCAGATACCAATGAACGTTTGGTTGTTCCCAGCGAGCCTGGGCGGTATGGGCCCGTCGAGTGCGTACGTGCGCCAGAAGTCGTGGCCTGAACCAGAGCGCAGCCCGGCGCCGCGCCTGCCGCGCCCGCCGCCCGCGCCCCCAGCTCCCCCCGCCGACTGGAGCAGCGCGCTCGAGTTCACGCCCAAGGAGTTCACCTCTACCTCCACGCCTGTTGAAGGTATGTTAGGCCTACTGTCCACGGAGGCGTAGCTTCATAGGCGCGAATTCGTCATTATACGTTTGGTGTACGCTTGCTTGCTGCTTCCATACAAAACAATGTAACTCTGTCGACGGAGTGGCAGCGTCGCGCTTGCGTAGCTTCACGACGTCTGGCATACCGCATGTTATACGCCCAGGCGTACAACGAGTGAACGCAAGTGTTTCTTTTCTTAAAAATGGCGACAAACGAATGAAAAGTGTGAAAACGTACGAGTGCAATACGCCTCGTGGATACTGTTCAGTCCTACGCTGGGCTGCACAAGCAACACATCGTATTTTGAAGCATCTATGAAGCTACGCTTCCTTGGACAGTGGGCCTTACTGTTATTGTAATGCGATAGGTACCTTTAATAAATGTATTTTTGTTGTTACTCAATTATTTATAAGTTATATATATAAGTTATATGCTATTTGCATTGGTCTGGTCATCCCTCGTTGAGATGTTAAGCCATCGGTCCCAGTTGTATATGAACGTCTACGGCAGTCGTAACGGGTAGTTGGAGCCCTACAAAGTTCAATAACTGGTCTGACTGCAATGATTCGATGTTCTTAATGTGTTATGGAGTTCAGATAGTAGTCACTCCACGGAAAATAAATTCAACCAAACCCGCAGAATTCGAGGTGAAAGCTTTCGGATGCGATCGGGATTAACTCTAGGATGATGAAGTAGAAGAAGACACTTTTTCATCTGCTTTTGTCACTTGGATTGGTCAAATGTAATGACGATACTATAGTTAAGAGTGTATTCGCGAGTAGTATGTTTTCTCTGCCCGCAGATCAGTTTTCGCCCCCCGCGCCGGCGCTGACGGCGGAGCAGCTGGCGGCGCTGCACACGCTGCCCAACGCCGCGCTGTTCGCGCTGCTGCACGACCTGGAGCTCAGCCGCGACGGGTACAGGCGCGGCAAGAGGCTCTCCAGCGTGAGTGTACTAACACCTGTGATACATAATCAACATCTTCGTAGCACTGTTCTGGGCTATATACTGGCAATCACGTCGGTGCGGACCCCTCAATCTGCACAATGCGTAGGAAAGGGACTCTTTTGTCCGCACTTAGCCCCCTTTTTTGGGTCTACTCCGCCTATCCGAATCGGGACATGAAGATTGCCATGTATAGGTACGAGAATTATTTACGTCTACACTGCAGTATCGCTGCGCATCCTAAACTTTGAACTTGCCACTTTGAAATCCGGGTGAACTGTCTCCTTGGCACCTCCTAAGTGGGACATTCTGCCATTGTGTGCAGCGAAGACTCCCATCACGTCACAGTGACAGCATTTAGACGTTGACTTCTTCCTGTCCCGAAGCAGGTTACCTTCCAATCCTTAAGAGTCCGTACCACTCCAGCTCGAATTCAAATTTTACCCCCGCGCGCCTCAACAACGCACTCGCGCCGGTACTACTCGCGCGCAGATGCCGCTATCTCACTCCCGCGATGACCCCGGGCCGGCCGACGCGAGGCTCGGCCGCCAAGTTCACGCGCGTATCAATCGATAGGGTAAAGTAGCTAGTAATTAGACATCAAGAAAGTTATGGCAATAAACAAACTTTTGAGAAAAGTGTGCATATTGTAATGATAATTTACATAAAACTTATAATATATTTATACTTATCCTATTAATATTATAAATGCGAAAGTTTGTGAGTATGTATCGCTGTATGTATGGATGTTTGTTACTCTTTCACGCAAAAACTACTAAATGGATCTGGCTGAAATTTGATACAGGGGTAGATTAGAACCTGGAATAACACATAGGTTGCTTTTTATTCCGGGTTAAGGTTCCCATGGGTTGCGGGAACGGGAACAAAACTTCACGCGGGCGAAGCTACGGGCAGCAGCTAGTATAATATAATAATAGCAGCCCTTTCAATGTCTCACTGCTGGGCACTGCTCTCTCACCTGAAGGTACCTTGGTGGCCAATAGTCCACCAAGGAGGGGGGGCTTTTATGGTCGATTTCGAGTTCTCCGCACGCGCTCTGCTAAGCCTAGCGGAGAACTTTAAGGGCGACGAGTACTTTGCCACTGAGCGATCAGTGGTGAAATACACGGTCCCATGGGGACCATCGATCGGCCGAGCCGTACCGCCGTCTGGCAACAGAGGGGCATGGTAGCTCTTAGGAGTTGCGAGGAAGAAAACCTCTATAAAAAATCACCCCGAACCCCACGCCTGGCAATGGGATGCATCACTGGGGGGAACTCAGTGCCTAGGGCGTCACTCACTCACTCCCACCTTTCCTATCCTCACATACAAACTCTCTACTTCCACCGGTGGACATTAACCGTAAAACAAAATATGGTTATGGAAACGATAACGGATAAATCTACCCATGAGGGTACCCGGACTCCGTCTGGGGAATCCCTAGCTGTGACTGGTGATCGAATGGACACCCATTCGGTGACTAGCCATGGCGACACCCGCCCAGGTTCATCGTGGGTCTGAATCATCGAACAGCGAGGAGGACCTTCCTAGTAAGGCTACGCTAGACGACTAGGCGCGGGTAGAGGACGAAAGCCGACCTCTACAGAGCGAAAGAGAGAGTAGCAGAGCCGCCAGCGATTGTGTCCCCGCTACCAAGGGAGGTCACGGAGGTGCCGGCGGTGCAGAACATCCTGGCGGCTCTTTCCCGCATTTCTGGCGCCGTAAAAGCCCAGAAAAATATTACGGGAAAGAAGAGGGTCGTGGCGGACGCGATAAAAGGTGCCGCCAAAGCGCTGGAGGAGCTCCTGGAAAGGAGCGTCTCCAGTGAGGAGGAGAAACTCCGGGCTCGGGTTGCGAGCCTGGAGACGGAGATTGCTGACTCCCACAAGCAGCAACGGCTGATGCGGGAGGAGATCGATCAGCTGACGCAGCTGGTCCAGGGGGCCGGGGAGGCTCGGGGTGTGAAAACCCCCGCTCTCCGTGCTCCATCTAAGGTGACACCAACGGTGGTCCAGCTGCTGGAGGTCATCGAGCGACGCCTCGGCGTCCTCGAGGACCGGGCATACCGCCCACCGCTGGCGGCACCCGTCGTCGTCGCGTCTTGAGCGACGACGGCTGCACCCAGTGGTGCTCCTGGTCCCAAGCCAAGGCCTCCGCCCCTAAGAAGACGGCACCTAGTTGAGGTGGTGGAGAACGACGTGCCCGTAGTTACGGAGGGTGAGGAACATCGGCTACGATTGGGTGCTGCGTGGTACGTTGCTCAGAGGGGTCAGCGTAACGTGTTCCGCCGATGACACCCTCGTTTTTTTTTATCGTGCGATAAATCCCCACGGAGCCGGTGGAGGTGGTTATGTCGAACTCGAACTAAAACGCACGCCGTCCCAAGTCCTTGGTTGCCGGAGGTGAGATTGCCAAAAGCATATCTCTCGCACCCCGGCAGACCCAGGAGGACCATCCCTTTCGAGATGGCCCCCTTCGGGTTGGGGGGACCACAGTGTCCCCATCTAGCCCCGGTTACGGGGAGGCGCACCTTGCGCCGCCGCCGCGGCCTGCTTCTGCTAGGGTGACAGGCGGCTCCACCGGTCACCCTCAAGCCAGCGCTCATAGAGGACGGAGGTCGTTCTGCGACCTCCGACGTCCGGTTCGCATGACACCATCATTACGGCGCGGGGAGCAGCGCACCGAGACGCAGCACTAAAGGCCACGGCAGGGGTTGCTCAAATCGTGGGTCAGACACGGCGGCTGGGTCTCGAGGTCGCTCTTCACAAGTCCGAGGCTCGGTGCTTCCACGGACCTCGGATGGAGCCACCTGCGGGATCCAGCCTACAGATAGGGGGTGTCAGCATCGGCATCGAGCCCTCGATGAAGTATCTGGGGCTCGATGGCCGGTGGAACTTCGGACATCACTTCCGAAGTTTGGTCCCAAAACTGAGGGGGGCATCAGCCGCGCCAGTGCGGCTGATGCCCAACATCAGGAGACCCAACGCTCCCTGCAGGAGACTGTACCTGGGGATCGTGCGAAGCCCCCGTATGGGCAGAGAATCTGACGGCCAGTAATGTGGCTAGATTGCTGAGCCCACAGAGGGCGATGACCCTTCAATAGAAACAGATGAATGGAAATTCATAATTACGTACTGTCTATAATAAATATAGGAATACGTATGGTAGTAGTACCTAACTACTGCTATATTTATATTATGATCATTCGGGTTGGTAGGCACTCATGTATTTACAGAAATATTCCGTTTATTCCGAAACTGACCCGAAAACTTGACCGGGTCGCGGGTTAGGTAGAAACTTTAAAAATTTGTTCCGAACGTAACCCTCTTCCTAACCTGACCCGACAGTCTCGTTCCTATCATAACCCGATCTGGCACTTCGCCGTCCGCTGCTGCGGCACGCTCGCTACGCTCGCTCGGCTCATGCGTTGGGGTCACAGTTCTAACCTAACCTACAGAAGATGGAGTTACCGCACTTCGACTTTCGGCTCTGAGTCGCCCAACCGCGTCGTCCGTCGCGTCGTCGCAGTGAGCGACCTGTAGTAGGCAGGACCTGCCTGAAAGACTTGGGCTGCTACTGCAAGATTATTTTTGTCGATACATAGGCAGGTATGCCTATTTCAATCCAAATTTTTGAAATAGGTAGGTTTTTACTGACCTATTTATTACTTTCTACTAATATAGTACCTATTGCAAATTGTTATGTACAGTATAAGCTACTTAGGTAGGTAGATTAGATACTTACTATAATAATAAATAAATAAATATTCCACAACATTGTACACAGCGCTATCTAGACCCATGGTAAGCTTAATTAGCTTGTGTTATGGAATCTAGAATGCGGATAAACATACCTAGATACTTTTTTGTATGTACATAAATATTATACATAGAAACACTCAGACCAATGCAAATAGCCATATTCATGCATACAAATATTTGCACTGAGCGGGGATCGAAACCGCGCCTCCTGCGTAGCAGTCGCGTTCACTAACGCCATTCTTTTTAATCGTGCGAAACATCCCCGCGGATACCACCATCACGGAATCATCATCAATACATACATATTATACATAGAAACACCCAGATCAATGCAAATAGCCATATTCATGCATACAAATATTTGCACTGAGCGGGAATCGAACTCGCGCCTCTTGCGTGGCAGTCGCGTGCACTACCACCACGCCACAGAGGCTGTCTACATAATACATCATTCATATATTATGTTTTAATGTTTTTTTACGCCAACATACACTTTTCCTCTTTCAGTTTAGGTACTTTATTAACCATTTCGCCTGTCAAAAGATAGGTGCTTGAATACTTTCGTATCGTCTATCGTAATCGTCTGCGCAGAGCGCGTGCGACACAAGCTCCCCATATGATAGCCGAAGCAACACTGAGGAGGAGGCCGGGCGGCAGGGCGGTTCTAAGTTTAATGGTATCACTTGAGTAAAAATTTAGATATTTGCTGGTTACGCAGAAACCAATGTATATTTGTAAAATTTGAAACACATAATGTCTCTTAACCACTAAACTGCAATTATTGTGTAAGTTTAGTGATCCTATTTTGCGTAATTAATCCATAATATCGTTTTATTTGTACGGTTTAGAGGTAACTTTGCAATGGTTTTCTATCAAGAAAATTTTACGTAATCGTGTTTTTGCCACACATAAACATTAGTATATATCCTCAACTTTACCACAAATGAATTAAAAAGTCCATGCTTTAGAACTTTTGATATTATACACGTTTATGCTATGTCATTTGAGGTAGTACGGACTCTTAAGAGCAGAGCAATAAGAAAAAAAGACCAATTCGAATACATCGGGAAAATGAAATGCTCAACTGGGACTTGAACCCACGACCTTTCCCTTACAGGGGGAATGCTCTTCCAACTGAGCTATTGAGCCACATCTGAACCACTTCAAATTTCCCTTCTCTTTATATCCGTCTTTAAGGGCGACGGTGGAGCCATCTACCAACTTTCTTACCAAATTGCAACTGTTGGAACCAATTAATGATTTTTCAATCATTTTTAAACATTGATTTTTTATGACTCCGCTCAAATATTGGAATGATGTTTTTTCTTAGCATTCAAAAAAAAAAGTCCAAGTAGACGCGGGTCAATGGAACCGCAGTTTTAATAGAAATAGAAATAGAAATAGAAATTTATTTGCTCATAAACATGGTAACAAAGATCTTAGCAAGTAACTTAAGTATTATAGCACAACATGTTTAGCCGCAGTAAGTGGCATGCAAATTTCGATTGTACAAATAATTATATTAAATGCTTCATGCACTGTCTTATAGACATACATTAAACGCACAAATTTTTACAAAGTTATTTAAAATTATATAATACAATAACTGGATGCGTGACGTGTTCCATAAACAGTCTTCTATAACTTTCTATAACTAACATTACTTTTTTATAATACACTTTAATTACACATTTCCTACTTAACTATAAACTATTTATTAAACTATTACATAAAATTTATTTTAACTATTATACTTATTTATCTATAATTTGTAGCGGTCTTTGTAATTTAAGAATTCCTCAATATCATAGAAACATTTTTGTACAAGCCATTTCTTTAATTTTTTTTATGAATAGACGTTGTGGTAGTTCGCGCAACGTCTGTGGTATTTTATTGTACATTTTTACACACATGTTGAATGCATTTTTGTGACATAGTGATGACTGGCATCTCGTTATGACCAGTTTAGTAGGATCTCTTTGACTGTACCGACTATTTGCATCAACCCTCTCGAATAGATGTGGATGCTTCCTGACAAAGAGCCCAGTTTCAAGAATGTATAGGCCAGTTAGTGTGAGTACTTTTGATTGGACAAAGAGTGGCCTGCATGAGTCTAATGGGGCAGCATTGTATATTGCTCTTATGCACTTTTTTTGAGCTCGAAAAGCGTTTATGATAAGTGGAGAGTTGCCCCACAACAACAGCCCATAACGTAAAATCGAGCCAACGTAACCGTGATAGGCTGTTAGAGCCACATTCTCTAATGTCATCCTGCGAAGGTTTCGTAGAGCGAACACAAACCTATTTACCTTCTTGCATACCTCGGCGACATGTGGTTTCCAGTTACAGAAACGATCTACTGTAATACCTAAGAATTTCATATGGTCGATTCGTTCAATTTTATGCTCATTGTATGATATATTTATGTTGACTGTATTCATTTTATAATTACAGAATTGTATGTACTTTGTTTTTGAAAAATTAATAGAGAGATTGTTCAATTTTAGCCATTGTATTACGTCAGATAAAACTTTGTTTACTACTGCTTCGTGAGTTACTCTATTTTTGGCTGGTATAAATATGGATACGTCATCTGCAAATAGTACACATTTGTGATTTGTGATGTTAGGGAGATCGTTGATGTATAAGAGGAACAAAAGAGGTCCGATAACGCTGCCCTGCGGAATGCCCAATGCATTCCTCTTGAAAGTTGATCTGTATGGTGTTGATACCAAGGTGTTGTCTAACCGGCTTACTTCAACGCATTGGGTTCTATTGGATAGATAGCTCCTGATCCAGTCCAACGCTGGTCCTCTGATACCATAACGTTCACATTTATTTAGGAGTGTATCGTGATTCACGCAATCGAATGCTTTCGACATATCTAGAAACAGCACCGTTACAGGAGTTTTATTATCTATGTTCTCTGTTATTGTTTTAACGAGAGAAAAAGCTGCGAGTGTTGTGGATTTATTGTTCTGAAAACCGTTTTGTTCGTCTTTGATTATACAATTTTTATTTAAGAAGCTCATTATACGCTTATGCATCATTTTCTCATATATCTTTGATATTACGGGTACCAATGTGATTGGTCTATAGTTGCTCATTTCAAATTCGTCATCTTTCTTATATAGGGGTTTCACTATTGATAGCTTTAACTTATCAGGAAACACACCCTGGCTGAAGGAGAGATTTATAAGATGTGAAAGCGGAGCTGCTATGATGGTCGCACAATGTTTTAGGACAGTTGTCGAAATGGAGTCATAACCTACAGATTTGGTATTGTTGAGCGTTTTTATGGCTATTTCCACTTCAGTTGGGGTACAGGGTAACAAAAATAATGACTGATCTACCCTTTCTAGGTTACTGTAGTTGCAAATGGGGCTTGAGGCATCCCTTGGAGCTCCCACCTCAATGTAGTGTTCATTAAATGCGTCTGCTATGTCTACGGGGTTAGTCAAGATAGTATCATTATATTTCACATATTTTACAGATTCATAACACTTCATATAATCATTTTTATTTTTTATCACGTTCCATGTGGCTTTGCACTTGTTTTTTGATCTGTCTATATGAGAGCCGTATGTTCTTTTTTTCGATGCATCTATACATTTTTTAAGTAGCCTACTGTATTGCGAATAGATTGTCTTATTTGTATCAGAGTTTGGTAGGACGTGTAAAATAGTCCTACCAAACTGGTGTGTTTGCACACAGAGCGTATAAGCTCCTATGACCTGGCGTTTGGTTGTAATAGAAAGGAAATACTCATGTGACCGCTTCTATGAATGAAAACGTAAGAAAACCGGCACTGACCTGTGTTCCACCTCGTGAGGATTCAGCTGCAGACAGGCGTGGTTCCTGGCACGTGCTGGCAGGTAGGTATGTTTTCGACCGGTCGGTTATTTTCTTGAATTTGTCGTTTTCTTCCGAAACACTTCACTTATACTGACTTGAGAATGTGGCCAAAGGAACTTATAGAATTACACAAAAAGAGAAACGAGGAGTTGAATTACTCAAACTTCCGTTTGGTGCGTAGCGGGTCATAGACACCTTTCGGTGCTGGCGGCGTGTTAGTGACTGATTAAAAATGAACGGGATCAGTTCACAGCGCCTCTATTGGCCTTCTTCAACACTAAGTGGTCAACAAATGAGCGCCAATATTCAAACATTATTCGTTCATAAAAGCGGTTTCTTAAATTACAAAATTGAAACACAATTAAATTATGTGGGAAATAATCAAGAAAGTACATAAGCGCTCCACCAGAGTTATTTTTATAACAGTTGTATCTGAGTCTGTTCTTAGTAATACACGAAATTTTTAAACCTTTTGTGATCCACTTTGGACCCGAAAGGTTGGAGCTAATTTTAATTCTTTTGGTTGGAAAACAGAGCTCGTAAAAAGTAGTAAAAGTGTCGTTGAACAATCTATATGCGGTATTGGCATCATTCTCGTCGTAAATATCAGACCATGTTAAGTTCGATATGCTATCCAAAAATTTTTGGATGTTGTCGCTACCATAATCTTTTTCCATTGTATACCAATGTTGCAGTTTATTTATGGGTGTAGTAGAGGCAAAAGTCAGGAGTTGACAGGTGTTATGATCCGACAAGTTTAAATTTATGGTGCTTCCGTTTGCATTTTTTAAGTTGCTGTAAATATGATCAAGGCATGTTTTATCTCTGGTCGGTGTGTTGATATATGAAATTAAATTATAGTTTTGGAGTATCTCATGTAATTGTGAGACTAATTTATTAGTTTGGAGAAGGTCGAGATTTACGTCCCCAGTTATAATAATTTTTTTCCCCTTGTGTTTAGCCGTTAACTTATGTAATAATAGATTTAATTTTTCTAGGTAGGTGTCGGCCTTTTTTTGTGGTATTCTATATATACATACTATCAATAAACTAAGACTCGGAATTTCTATACCACAGCATTCAAATGATTTTTCAACCGACATCTCTCTACATATTAAGATAGGTTTAAAATCTAGAGTTCTGTGTATCAATATACATACTCCTCCCCTCCTTATATCTGCCCGAGAAGAATGACACCCTAGTTTGAAATTTTTTAAGTATATATTCTGTTCTTCCCCCTCTTTTATGAAGCTTTCTGATATGCATATAATGCCAATATTGTAGTGTTGTGATAGGTTACCTAATACGATTTCTAGTTTGTTTAATTTATTCAACAAACCAGCGATATTTTGATGTATTAATGTTACAGTTTCTTTTTTTGTATTACAGAGATTAGGGTCGAAAAAATGAGATCTGGTCATCAGGGTTTTGCCTTGACACAATAGGAAAGTAGTAAGGAATAGTACCTTTTATGGGTTCCGTTGTAGTGCGTGGCTTTGTAGACATGGGCTCCGCGCCTGGGACATGATATACTTGCTTTACCGGTTTAGATTGCTTCTCGCTGAAATATAATGGTATAGTGCCTACCTCATGCACACGTTTCTGGTCACAAAAGGATTGATAATTTCTATGAGCAGCTGCAATACCAGATAGATAATCATTATCATAATCAAGAGAATCGATTTTCAAATTAATTTTATTGGCAGCTTTATATAGGAAAGCAGTACGAGACTGAGCATTACAACAAATGTCCAAAAATCTACAATTTTTCATATATTTACAAAGTGTTTTTAGCATATTATTTACCATAAATTCATTCAAATATCTATTTTTTTGGACTCCCAATACAATTATATTTATATACTTAAAGGTTTTTAGCGCCGATGTAAACTCCATAGAAAATTTAGTAGGGTCGCTGTCGCTTTCCCCTACACTAATTATCAGGTAGTTGTGTGAGGAATCAACAATATTGCTACAAGATTTCAGTATTTCCATCGTTGGTGCGTTTGGTTTAGTGAAGGATGAAATATTGTATCCATGGTGTTCCGTGTGTTTTCTAGTGGCAACTAGAACGGACGCTAAGTTCGTGATTTGTTGACCTCCGAGGATGTATATATTCCGTTCTGCTGGTGTTAATATGTCTGCTCGTTTAGTAGGCTTTGATGTAGTTTGGGTAGTCGTAGTACACATTATATTTGGGGTTCCGTGATGAGCTGCGTCTTCTATTACATTATTCAAAACAATGTGTGTCTTGGTCATTGAAGTGCTGCCATCTATTAAAGAAAATGCATGACTTTTATTTCCCTTGTGAGTTTTGACCGGGATTTCTTTTGTAATCATGTTATTTGTTGGTTTTTGTGTACAAGATTTTCTGGGAGTATTTTTCTTCTTTTCATTACAGCTTTTTTTAGGTATTTTTTCATTTTTTTCGTTAGATAATAGTTTTTTCAAGGAGTGATTTTCCAGTTGTAATTTTTCCATTTCCTCTTTGCAGCTTTCTAATTGAGATTTTAATGCGCTAATTTCATTGTTTAACTCTTCAATATCTATATTCTGAATACTTGAGAGGTCTGGTAAACTTTTTGCCAGATAGCCTTCAATTGAAGATGTACTTGATATGTTCAAGACATCAATTGATCCTCTGCCAGTTACAATTTTTTTCCTTATGGTAATATTACAGGGAGACTCCATTTTATTTTTATTTTCTTTGGTAATCAGTAAAACATCAATTACTCAATTTAGTCTCTAAAAGCTATTAAAATGTGTATAATAGCGTCATCTAGTGTTTTTATTGGTTACTACTTGTAGTTATAGTCGATAACGATGTTTTCCCGTAATTCGTCTACTCACCCCTAGGTGTCACTTAGCGAGATTTGGCACTAAATTTGAATGTCTGAAAATTAACCGTCTTGGATTTCTGAATATTAACTATATAAGCGTGTTAATGTAATTCACTTTGTTTATTCACATAGTATACACCGTATTATGGGATATTATGGCTCACCATTCCCGTTTGACACTGTATAAATCACATAAATCACTTTTTGTAACTTGTTGGGATATTGCACACAGAGATTGTTTGGATGTACAAAATTTGCGCAATCGTCCACAGATCTTGTTGATAACAGTTGTGATGGAGATTTGCAAGCCTCTGTTTACTTTTTCACACTTCCCGTCACCAACAACTTGGTAATTATATTTTTAATAAGTATTTTAAGATGCACGACACTAAATTAGATGTTTACGAGATGGTAGCGCCATCTGTAGCTACTCTACTACTGTACTCGTACTCCATGGTATTTTCTGAAGTTTACGCGAAATAAAACCACTTTTTACGGATTCTATCAGCAGGCATGATCACAGTGCTGAAAAGCAGCCGAAACGTCGTCGGTTTAAAAGTAATTAAAGACAAATATTCGCGATAGATACGTAAAAAGTGGTTTTATTTCAATTACTCGTACTTTAGAAACAGAATTTGTTTCCTCCAGGAGTGTCGTTTCTGCAAGAACAACGGCGAGCGCGAGTGCTACTACCGCTCGCACTCGCTGAAGGACGGCGCCGGCCGCGTCACGTGCCCCGTACTGCGCGCCTTCGTGTGCGCGCGCTGTGGCGCCAGCGGAGACGCTGCGCACACTATCAAGTACTGCCCACTCAGCACCACCGACGGTCAGTATTACCACCTGAAATTGAGTCTATAAATGCAGTACACGTTTCTCAGGTACCTTTTGAGGATATAACGAGGTGCTACGGCGATGGACAAGCTCAAATTCTTTAGATTATTACAAAACAATCTGCGTGTGGGTTCACCCTGGCTCACCGCCAACAACTTTATAAGGCGCAAGTACGGCCACATATGGAATACTGTTCTCATCTCTGGGCAGGAGCACCTCAGTGACAACTTCTCCCTCTGGACCGCATCCAACGGAGAGCGATCCCTCTTGACCTGAGATAAGCCCTATACTCATCTAGAAACCGCACGCACAAAATTAGTTATCAATCAATTAGTTCACAATTTAAATCACAGATGTCGTAACTATACCAAATCAAAGTCGATATTAAGATCTATTGTGGAGTCAATCGTCTATTCCTATACATTCCAGAACGTCTAAAGTCAGCGGCCATGTTGCGTAGCGTGCGCCTGGCGTCGGGGAGGAGACGCGCGGGCCCTGCGCCGGCGCACAACTACGTGATGTTCGGCGACTGCGCGCCATCTGTTGTCGCCGACACCAACGCTTACGGTTCGTACGCCACCTCGCCTCTAGACCCGCTCTGGGCCGCTCTAGAGCAAAAACTACTACTATAATATATTATGTACACTCTTATTTCCACTTCAATATTTCAATAATAAAAATAAATTAATATTTATTTGTCACTGTTATTGAAACGTTGAAGTGAAGTAGTTGATTACTTAAAATATAGATGGCGTTGTTTGATCTATGCGGGTATTATTTTTTTGTTAATCTTAGTATTATGAGTATTGACTGATAGATAGAGTTTATTATATGTTGACTTCTAGAAATCGTGTTAACAGTAATATTGTTGAATCTAACGATTGAGGTATTTGTGGAGTGTATTTTTTGATAAAATAGTTGTAAGTCTTGGCTAATTACGATTTGTAACTTGTTCGTTTTTTGTAGATAATAAAACATCAATCTACAATCAAATCTACTTTTAACAACAGACGGACAGTTATATTCTTGAAAATATTGATTAAATAAACTTGAATTTTAAGACGTGAATGACGAAGAACTTGTCTATATAAGATCATAATCATGCGGCACCTTCAGTTGTTTTAGTACCTATAGGTATATTTAGATGAAATTATTCCGTTTTACATAAATAAAATTTCATAATTAAATACATTTATATTTCAATGCTGAAGTATTGATGATTTAAATGTTTGTATTATGAGTTTGTACCGCTATAATTAAATACTGTAAAGAGTTTTGTCAGAATAAAGTATTTTTTACACATTAAAATTAAACTTTAAACATTTTATGCACACATTTTTTTATCTAAAAATTATAATTTGCTCTAATGGGTTCCGTTACTAGAATAAATAAACTTATAACTGGTCCAAATAAACTCATTAACCGACATAAAAATTATAAGGTATTTTAACTACACCAGAATGAGTTGGTTATAATTTTTGAATAAATTATACAACTTATTTATCGGGACCTCGTTTCGGGAAATTAATTTATTGATACATATTATTGCCAGCTATTATCTGTCCGCATGTCATACCAATGTTGCCATTATAATAATTATTTTTGACATTTAAGTTAGTTGACCAAAATCTGTCATAGGTTAACTATGATAAAATAATTTAAGTATCGCTAGATGATCTAGAATTTTATTTTGTTGATTTATTTTCGTATGAGATGATTATATTGTTATCATTATATTTTGTCATTATTATAGCAGTGTTACAGCGCATTGTAACACTGTGTATTATACCTTATTCTTGGGTGATGGTGTCTTTTGGGAATCAATAAACAGTTATACAAATACTATAGTTTTATTTTACACTAGCTGACCCGGCGAACTTCGTACCACCAGTTATTTTCCACCCGCGTGGCGTCCGATCCCATTCCCGCTGCAACCTCTTATACATTGATATACAACCTCTTATACATTGATATACTTGTATATACAAGTGACCATTCATTGGTCGATGTAGGTACCTATTGTAGAATAGAACGATCAATGTATGGGATTGACACGTATCTGACGTTATTTTTTTTATTAATATAATATAGGGCAAGTCAAATTGACTTCACCTCGCCTGATGGTAAGCTGAAGACATAATCTCAGGAAAGAGGGTCATCATTACAAACACGTACTCACTGTTTTAACAATTGTGGCACTCAGCTTGACGGCCTCATCAGATGCTTTTTCACGCCCTGCTTAAAGGACCCGGGACTGTAGGAAGAAGGAAACACGTGAGCTGGCAAGGATTTTATGACAGTCGTCAACGTATGCCAATCCCATTCATTAGTCAATTTATTATATTCTACAAACGTATTGCCGCTTGTACAGCAAGCAAGCAGCTTAGTTTACCATTTGAACCAGTCCAGATGCTGGTACGCAATGTTCATTTTCAGAGGGAAACAGGGCCGCCCACGCGTGCTTAGTGTAGCACTTATTATTTAAGAGCTGGTTTCCGATTACTACTGTCCTCTAGAACATCCATATCCATACTAATATTATAAATGCGAAAGTAACTCTGTCTGTCTGTCTGTCTGTCTGTATGTTACGCTTTCACGCCTAAACCACTGAACCGATTTTGATGAAATTTGGTACAGGGGTAGATTAGACCTTGAGAAAGGACATAGGCTATGTTTGGTCGCGATAACCGACATCCACGCGGGCGGAGCCGCGAGCAAAAGCTAGTTATTTTATAAGTCCAAGCACATTAATGTCCAGAAGACATTATTCATTACTAGCTTTTGCCCGCGGCTCCGCCTGCGTGGATGTCGGTTATCGCGACAAAACATAGCCTATGTCCTTTCTGAAGGTCTAATCTATCCCTATACCAAAGGCGTGAAAGCGTATCACACAGACAGACAGACAGAGTTACTTTCGCATTTATAATATTAGTATAGATAGTTGTCAGTGGCAAGGTGTACCTATTGCGGAGTAAGTAAAAGATGTTTTACCAGTTGGAACAAGATTAATTTATTTACTATTTACACACTCTTATATACTAATTATTCAACATGATTTTACTGAGATTTAGAGTGGGGTTTTACTCGTATAAGTTTAGTGCTGACATTATTGTTTATTGATACGTGTTGTTTATATAATATTATTTCCTAGTTATAGTGTACTTTGCCTATGACGCATAGCACGTCATAGTACTCCCCCCTTTATAAAAAACTAAATTTTGGTGATTTTTTAAACCCGACTGTGGCAGGTAGGGCGTTAACCACTAATTTTCTTTTGGCTTTATTATTGGCAAATGGGTACCGTTTGATCAAACTTGTTTTGATCTTATAAACAGAAGTCGATTTTTATAAACAAAATTTTTCATTTTTTTTCATCAAATTAAGTACTATGTAAGTATTTGAATGAATTTTTTATAGCATTTATTATGCTAACTTTTAAGTTCGAAAAACATTGGATAAAATGAAATGCTCAAGTGAGACTCGAACTCACGACCTTTCCCTTACAGGGGGACTGCTCTTCCAACTGAGCTATTGAGCGACACTTGAATCATTCCAAATTTTCCTTCTCTTTGTATCCGTCTATAAGGGCGACGGTGCAGCCATCTACCAACACTCTTACGAACTGTTGGAAACAATGAATGATTTTTCAACCATTTTTAAACATTGAATTTTGATGACTGCGCCAAAATATTTGAATGAATTTTTTATAGCATTTATTATGCTAACTTTTAAGTTCGAAAAACTACTATGTAAGTATTTCACCGCCATTGTCATGTTCTAATGTGCTATTCAATTAACCCAACCTCTCCTTACCTATACAGAGCAAAACGTACAGGGCAGAGGGCTTAAATAATGTCAAATTTAGACTATGGTTATCTCTAAATCATCATTATCATCATCATTGCGTTAACCCTGGTTGTGCATCAGAGTCCTGGTTTTGCTGACTATGTATGCTGACTATACATAGTCAGCATACATAGTCCAAAAACCAAATAAATAGTCAGCATACATGCTGACTATTTATTTGGTTTTTATTTATTTACACTTTATGCACGTTGTACATAGGTGGACTAAATGCCTTAGGCATTCTCTGCCAGTCTACCAGAGGGTGGTGCAGAGCTAGTACGAATGACTATGACAAATCTCTGCATTTTGGCAAATATATATTTTTTGGAACAAATTTTAGTGTGTATGTAAATTAATTAGGTAGATACTAAGGTTACCTGGTCAATAAAACCTCGTCGGGAGCTCTTGAGGGAACGGAAGTGACCACGTCTTCGTCTTTGGGAGAGGCCTTGCTGTTTTATTATTTAAATACTACCGGTTGTCTAATATTACATGTAATGTAATTTGAATTAGGAATTTAGGAATAAGATAACAATCGGTAGCAGAGTTCAGTTTGAAACAACCTTGGAACTGAGCTGTTCGTTCAGCTATGCTACTCAAGCAAAGCATTGTATCTAGACCATAAGTTTTAGACTAAGTAAATGTTTGTAAATAGATAAAAAAAAAAGCCCACTGAGTTTCTTGCCGGTGCTTCTCAGGTCAGGTCTGGGCCGCGTTTCGAACCGGTGGTTTCGAACCGGTAGTCCATTTGCTAAACTAAGTAGTATTTAATACTTAGGTACTTTATGTTGACGTTTTGTAAGTTCCGATTTAATGGTCTATGCAGAATAAACGATTTCAGTTTATTTTTATTTTGAGTAATCCATACTAATATTATAAATGCGAAAGTAACTCTGTCTGTCTGTCTGTCTGTCTGTCTGTCTGTATGTTACGCTTTCACGCCTTAATCACTGAACCGATTTTGATGAAATTTGGTATAGGGGTAGAGGCTATGTTTGGTCGCGATAACCGACATCCACGCGGGCGGAGCCGCGGGCAAAAGCTAGTTACATTATAAAACTATCCAGCTGAGTTTCTTGCCAGAGTGTTGTTTCGGGTGACGGTACGAACCGGGATGGTACGGCGACAGTCCATTTGCTAAGCATTTTTTTTATGCAATCATACAGTCGTTACTGGTCGGGACTGGCAAATCAGGATCCAACCTTTCTTCTTTATCTTAGCGTTAATTCCAATCGTATCCGAAGCTTTCAGCTTGGAGTCTGGGGTCCGCTTTATGAGTCTAACTGTGGATTTGGCTAAACTTCGATATTTTCTGTGAAGCGATTGCCTTCTGAGCTCCACAACCCAAAGGCGATATCGAAGCATTGCAGCTAGACCAGTTGTTGAACTTTTGAGGGCTCCAACTACCCGTAACGACTGCCATAGCTGTTCGTATGGCAGTCCCTTTACCTTCTACCAGCCAGCCAACTGCGGAGTCTTCTTGGGGAAGGGGGGTTGAGTCGGTACCGCACGAGTACCTGACAAGTCTAGTGTTACTAAGCAACAGATTAACTCTTTATTATAAGTAGGTACGGTCTTATTCTTAAACAGCGCTTAAAATCCGCCGCATGGTTCCCGGCAGAGTAGAATTTGGGCCACTCCATCTCTTCCCATGCGGTGTCGCACAAGGTGACTAAGGGATAGCGCTGTTTAACATCAGACAGATATATACAGCCCAGACTCAGCCACAGATGCATGTCTTGATTCAACAATAATGCTTACCTCCTACTACGTGGATTTTGTTAATGAGTGATTGTGTTAATTAACCTCTGCTCAATGCATGCGATAAGTACCTACTTATAAATTGTATGCTTAGATATAAATAAATAAAAAATAAAATGAAAAAGATGAAAAAAATTTTATTAAAACTAAATTAACAAAACTCCACTTTTAGATTTCTAATTTCCTGCGTCGAATATTTTTGTTCATCTTCACAGTCAATTAACACTAACAAAAGCCTTTGTATATAGACAATGCCTTTACCATCAGGCGAGGTGAAGTAAACTTTACCCTATGTAAAAACACATATAGGTATGTACAAATTAATTGATCTTTATTGTAATTAAAGATATAGAAGCGCTAGGATGAACAATTAATTAAAAAAATTAAGCAACTTTTTTAATGATTAAAAAAGTACTACTTACTCACTAAAAAAAATAGAGATATGTTGATCCATACTGTAAATTTGTTCAATTAATTACCCATTATTTACAAATCGAAACCAGATTATTGAAAAGTAGTCCACAAGTTAACGTTGAAAAATTTACCGCTAATGATGTTATAATAAAACATTACTGTTTACCGCCAAAATTCTTACTACTCATATTACAAAGCACCTTTTTTACAAAGAACATAAATAGGTACAAGCTTAATCTTTATTTCCATTGTAATTATAAACAATCAATTATCTAAGCAATCCTCTAAAGATAGTAAAAGTTCTTCTAAGTGTGTCAAACATGAGCGAACACATCGCCAAGCGCAAAATAAACATTATTTGCAGTCAAAAAAGTCGCACGGTACTACATTCGAATATGCCGGCCAAGTGTAGCCTGAAACCTAGAAAGATTTACAATCTAGAACTTACTTTAAAAACTTCAATTTAAAGTTCAAGTTTCAATAGCAGAATTCCTTAGTCCTTTTAAAACTCATACGAATTTGAACTCACGCGCCGAAACGCCGCGTACCGTTTTGAATTCATTGATCATTCGTCTTCAACGCTTTAATCGACCTTAAAATCAAAATAACAAGTCATACTTTCCTTTAAAACTGAACTGGTATGCAAAACTATGTCTTAAAACAACGCGTAAAAGTCAAGTTTAAAATAACTGTTGTGTCCAAAATATCTAGGTCCCAATCCGGTTGATTTGGGAATGTGTGTCGCGGAAGTAGGCTGCGAAGAGCCGAGGGCAGGTGAAAGGGGCGAGAGGGGTGGGCAAGAGAGAGGTGCGGGGGAGGGGGAAGCTTGGTGAGATTATGCACATCTGTATTATGGCCGGTGTCTGTTAAAATTGGCATACTTTGACCACTAAACGTAAGCATTTACTGAGTTAGAGTGTTTACTTTTAATTTTCATATTCAGAATTTGACAGTTGAGTGGTTTCCCGCGCAATTTGAGAGCAAGAAAAGAAAGTGCCGCTTAGTTTTTGGTATAAGTATGTATTATGGTCATGCATTTTGGAGTGTGAATGGTAGGTGGCCGTAAACAAGAGAAAGATAGGCAATCCGTCATGGATATGCAAGTGAAGCCAGTTACTGTTAGGCATGGCAGGAAGGTACGAGAGAAGAATCACCCAATGTAGTGTCTTACATAAAAATTACACCATCACGTCTAATTTTGAAGGTTGATAAACAGTTCAATCTGAGACAGTAGCATGTAGGGCCAAAAGACGTGTTAGTGACATAGGTTGACAAATTTATCCATAAGGGCAAATGTGAAGCGATTGACTCAATTGTAAATGTTAAAACGGCACATGGCTTTCTGTAAATTCTGCCTACCCTGATAAGGTGTCATTATGTTCAGCTATATAAATGACGGTACTGTACTGTAACCAACAAACGCTCAATTCATTGCCAAGAACAGCTAATAAGTAGGGTAATCTTTTGGGTGTTGCCAGAAACTGTAGTGCTTCATTTAAAACGCCCTCCTCGTCCTACGCATCTAGTAAACTGGTTACATAGATAAAAACATTAGTAAGGTTGTCAAAGAAAATTAAGAGTATATATCTATTGATTTATGGTCAAATATACAATCAAATTATATTCGAAACTTCCAAGCAAGTGCTAAAATAAGCCCACGAATTCATAAAGGAGTCTAGTTTATTATAATAAAAAGTTCTGTACGGAGAGGTTAACCTTTTATTGTGGGGCAGTTACCTTAGTGATTGGCTGCCACCTCAGTAGTATAAAAAATACCTACTTAGACTGGGTGTAACCAAGGGTCTAAGTAAGATGTAGAAACTCAAAGACAATATAGGCATTTTTTACGATTAATCCTGCCTACATTTTCACTAATTCGACTTCTACATAAGGAAGGAATTGAGCCAATGCTAGACAGCCACCTGATAGTTCAGTTCACATAGGATTCATCTCAGAGAAGGTCGTGGGTTCCGTGAATACCCTGGTTGTGTTGCTCTAAAAATTTCGTTCAAGATTCTTTTTTTCTTTGCTTTCACTAAACGACAATTCATTTCTTTTTTCCAAGCCCACTAAGACTAAGTTCAAATGATTTTGCAACTATGAGTGACAGCCCTCAAATTGTAAGCTACCCATCCCATTCTACCTACCATCAAGTACCTGAATATATTCAATAACTACTATAAAAACTACTACTAGTATTCACTACAAAAACGATATGGTTCCAGCATTCAGAATAATGAACAATAGCATCCAGTCCTGATCGTACCATCGCTTTGCAAGTATTGTCGCTAAAGTTAACGGTAGATACCAATTAGTCACTAGCTACTGTTCTGGTCTACAGCCCAAAGGCCCGAAGCCCCATTCGGGTGGCGTGGGAAGACAACTATTCGATGCTGATAGGAAGTGCAGATGATCAATTTGAATACATTTAGATAAAGATCCGTCATAACGAAGGTGTCAAAGTTACTGGTGGTGTAGATGCTTGGGTGTGAACAAATGGCATATTATTTACGTACTGGTTTTTTTGTTGTGACTTTTGTGTTTGGAGATTTGAATAGAGAAGTTTGTTAAGAGATATTTTGGATCAAGATTTGGAGTTTTATTTCAGAAGTCAAGCGTGACAATGTAGTGATTGGAAATAACCTTTCTTACATAAGTGTGAATACAGAAATAGGATAAAAGAAAGGCTCTTTCTCCTGGCTGGATTAATGTTCCTGGCTAAATATTACTACATCTTTTAGATTAGCCAGCAAGAGCTGGACTGGAACCTCCTAGTAAATTATAAGCGTGGGTAAAATGCAAAAGCGACGAGCCTAGGAAAGAGTTGGAGCGAAGTGAAGTGCAAAGCTCAAGACCGACAGGGATGATGGTGCACTGTGGATGCCCTAGTGAGGAGGTCACAGGTCACAGGTCAATGAAATCAATGGGAACAGTAAACGCTCACCATTAGGAGAGCTGAGCCCTCCTTTACAGCTAAGTTGAGGACAAAATGACAGACAGCAAAACACACAGATCTTATTGCCCAACACCGCACTAATCAAATGCAAATGATGCATACATATTAATGTACTCTTAATGTAATTGTTCAGGCTGTGGGTGTGCGTAATTAAACTATTGACCCCGATATTATATTTCTTTTTAGACAACTAGGTGGTTGTTTAATTTGAACGAGGACAGGTGGGTGCTCCCACTTTACCCTACTAAGCATCCCACTGGTGAAGCGAAATGGAATATTCTTGCATTGGTCCAGAAGATGGACCGAACCGATTCGCTAGGATTCATATGCGTTTGTAATCGAAACGTAAGATTTATTATTGTCGACCAATTTTTTATGTAACAATAATGAACATCTATTTCTTTTTATTTGTTACTCACGTTTGCTAGATTGATTATTTTTTTTATTTTTTTTTATTTATTTATCACACGTAACAGATTACAACCAATAATAAATATAATAATACTACGATGCAATAGGATTAGAGTCCAGGTTGCATTCCACAAGAACGCGTGTACAGATGAATTAAGATGAAGGAGTTTCTACATACATACATATTAAGCTAGATTAATTTTTTTTTTTATTACAATTTTTAATTTTACATTTTTGACATATTAAACATGATGGAGTTCCTAATTACGGTTGGTTTGAAAGTTTAAAAGTTGTTTTACCGTTCCAATAAATAAAGTCAGCTTAGGAACAAAAATATCGAAGGCTGGATAATCCCTGGCGATTTCGTTGCACTGACGAGCCATCCGAACTATGGGGTTGTAAAACGAAGTATTATTTTTATAGACTTGTAAGGCAAAGAGTCCCGTTTGGTTGGATCTACGAGCGCTATATCTGATATTAAAGGTTAATTGAGCAAGCAAATTAGGTACATCAAGTATAGAATGAATTATTTTATAAATGCAAGTAAAATCAAAGTACCGCCTGCGTACTTCCAACTTTTGTACGTTAAATCTAATCAGACGCGCATCGTAATCGATAATGTTGCGCCCCAGGTGTTGACGGTAGCACAATATCCGCAGACACCTTCTCTGCACCCTTTTATCCAGATATCCTCCAGACTGCTATCCCAACATGACTGTCGAAGTACTCGGAGAGACTTTTTCACAGCCACGAGCACCCCTCCGCCCTCGATTTTTGAAGAATTAAAGCAATCTCGATCTCTTCTAAAAATGTTATAACGAGAGTCAACAACTTCTCCATCAAAAACGCCAGCATTTAAGTTAGTCTCCGTTAGACATATAATATCGTATTATTATTAATATTAGATGTAGACGTGCTTATTTTTACACGACATTTTATACGAAACCAGCCGAAGCCCATATTGTCTATGTCTCTGCTACTGAGAATACGTGCTCACAGAATAATCAAACGTACGTAATATTTTCAAACTTTGGAATCGAACTGAAGATTAAGGTTACGTTATACTGAACAAACGAACTATTGTTTAAGGGAAGTGAGGTAAAGACAATTTACGTTCTAATTAGAGCACACGGTCAATCAAATATTTATCCACTAATTAAAAATCACGCAGCGGGTTACGGAGCGAGGTATGCTTGGAGTCTCTTTGAAGCATAGAATTTGTAACGAGGTCATTAGACAAAAAACTAAAGTTACCGATATAGCTCGCAGAATAAGTAAGCTGAAGTGGCAGTAGACTGGCCACGTCTGTCGATGGTCCGATGGCCGTTGCAGCAGACGAGTCCTGGAGTGGAGACCGCGAGAAGGCAAACCGATGGTGGGACGTCCCCCCATCCAGATGGACTGACGACTTGAAAACAATGGCTGGATGACTGGATGCAGAATTCTAAAGATATGTAATGCAATATAACAAGACTTTGGACCAGTCTGAAATGCTAAGATGACTATTTAAATCAACTATAATAACTGGCGTGTCTTCAAAAGTAATGGTCATTGCTTGCTCTGTGCGTTAAGAATGAGATCATCTAAATCCTAATTTCCACAGAAAACCTTGGCGTCTCAATAGCTTATTCACCGTTTTGCGTAAAAGGTCACCCAAAATATAAATTCTAACCCAGTTCCATAAATATTTCCTTTGCAACTAATCCTCAAGCTGCAAGCCGATCTTCGCCTACGCAAAGCCCTTATACCCCCCCTCCCCCTCCGTATGCCGTAGTCGTCGCGTCGCTTGCGCCCGCGCACCGAGAGAAATGGCATGACCTTGTTTCTTGACCCACTGACGACGTCGCGGGCGAGCACCAATACACACACTAGTGTAGTTGGGAGACCAGATCAATCTTTGGCTAATTCTTGAGTTTTCCGGCTTACTGGGGTTGATTTTTTAAAGGGTGGTTTAGTAACTTAATGTTTTAAGTGGTTTTGTTGTATACGATTTAAAAGAAAAGTACTATGTAGAATTGTGTAGATAATTTGATAGGATTTTGTCGAATAAGTTCGAGTATTTTTTTATTTTTTTTACACAGGACACGTCAATTTGACTTCACCTCGCCTGATGTTAAGCTAAAGGCAAAGTCTCGGAAAGAGGGTCACCATCGTAAACATTTACCATGTTAACAGTGGTGGCACTCAGCTTGACGACCTCATTAGATGCCTTTTCACGCCCCGCTTAAAAGACCCGGGACTGTAGGAAGAAGGAAACACGTGAGCTGGCAGGGAATTCCAGGTCTTAGTGGTGCGGCATAGGAATGAATCACTGAAACGCTTGGTTCTAGCAGGTGTACTCTGCACCGTAAATGGATGACATCTTAGCCCTGCACGTGTCGTCCTGTGAAGGAAAGGGGAGGGTGGGACTAATTGGAAGAGCTCGTCAGAACATTCACCATGGTAGAGACGGTAGAAAACTGCCAAAGACGCAACATCTCTACGCATCTGCAAAGGCTCGAGGGTGTTCGTGACCTCAGGATCCCCAATAATGCGGACCGCACGTCGCTGCAACCAGTCGAGAGCATCTAATAAGTACTTTGCGGAGCCGTCCCAGAGATGTGAGCAGTATTCCACGCAGGAACGAATTTGGGTCTTGTATAGAAGACACCGCTGCTCCGGCGTGAAAAAACGTCTCACTCTGTTCAGGACTCCGAGTTTACGCGAGGCTGATTTGATGATACTCTCGATATAGTTTTTGTTATTCAGTTTGCAGCGAACATCCATACCGAGGATAGTGAGGTGATCCTGCAGTGGCAGTGGTGTGCTCTGAAGAGTGGGAAGGGGAAGGAAAGGAGATACCTTTGTCGTATTGTGTATTGTGATGTTGTTGTGAAATGTGGTCCAGGATCCGGTCCAGCTCAGTGACAAGAAGCTGCCTTTTTTCCGCGATATCAGACTGCTTGGCCGCAGGATGTGCGTAATAACTCCCGTGTAAGGTGCTGTCGTCTGCATAGCAGTGAATGTTTCCGTTACAGAGCATGTCATTGATATGCAGAAGAAAGAGAGTGGGAGATAAAACGGAACCCTGCGGCACGCCAGCATTTACCTGCAAGAACTCCGAAGCTCGTCCATCACAAAGGACGCGAATACGGCGCCCCTGCAGGAAGCTTGCAACCCAGTTACACAGTCTAGGAGGCAGGCCGAAGGCTGGTAGCTTGGAAAGAAGCGATTTGTGCCATACCCTATCGAAAGCTTTGGCGATGTCAAGACTAATTGCCAGTGACTCGCCGTGCTTCTCCATAGCCTCACCCCAAAGGTGGATCATGTACGCCAGAAGATCACCCGTTGACCGTTTCGGTCTGAAACCGTATTGCCGGTCACTAAGCAAGGAGTGATCCTCTAGGTGGCGCATGAGCTGTGTGTTAATTATGTGCTCGAACACCTTGCACAGCACTGAGGTGACGGCTATGGGTCGATAGTTGGCTGGGTCCGAGCGATCCCCCTTCTTGGGGATCGGCTGGACATTTGCCTCCTTCCAAGCCGAGGGCACTGTACCCGAACTGTAGGACAGTCGGTACAGCCGCGTTAGCATAGGAGATAACTCCGCTGCACATTTTTTAAGTACAACCGCTGGAATACCATGCCACATATGTCCACGTTGGTTCCCAGCAGTGAAGATTTGGGTCACCATATCTCTTTCCATGCGGTGTCATAAGTACATACAAGGCGATTAAGGAATAGGTCTGTTGAACGTCAGGCAGATGTATATCAGACTCAACTTCATATGCATGGCTCGAGTCTACAATAGTGCCGGAACCGACCGGGACCGACTACAATTTTATTATTGGTGAAATGTGGGTCTTAATTAACCTCTGCCTAACCCTCCAGGGATAAAGGTGCGATTATATGTATGTATGTACGTCCACGTAGAACTATGTGAATTACTCCATAGCGTTAGCCCAGCAGAATTTCGTCGAATAACTTCATTTTGAGTTAAATAGAATAGTCTTTTAGCTTTAGCAATTATTGTGTGCATTTTTATGTGTTTTTTAATTATTTAAGAAGAATTGATTAGTTTTCTACTAAGTACATTTTAATAAATTCTAGCTACATAATTAGTTGACTGTACTTAAAGTAAATGCTGCTATTTAATCTTATATTTAAGATATAAAAAAGTCTATCTAAAAGGTATCTACATATTCTTTGTCGACTGTACAACATCATCTCATGAATTGCTGTTTTTTAATAATAGCCATCCCAACTATTATATCTAGAAGCATGAAAACTACAACTTTTTTCGATATTTTCCTGCTGAGGTAATGAACACTCATGATTGAGGATGCAGGCAGTTATGAAAGATTTTAGTCAAATTCGAAGTATTCATTAAAAATTGTGTAGCGCTACTACAGCTTTTTGATGTTAAATCCTGCTTAAAACTATGTTTACCACCGCTTCCTGGTTTCCAAGTTCTGACACAAATTCTTAAATAATGGAATTATTTTACTGTGTTTCATTAAGGTAGGAAATGTGCCTTCATCTACATATTCATTTACACATTCAGTTCAGTTAGTTCTTATACTCTGTCTAATATAGAATGATAATTATGACTTTACTAGCTTTTGCCCGCGGCTCCGCCCGCGTGGATGTCGGTTATCGCGACAAAACATAGCGTATGTCCTTTCTCAAGGTCTAATCTACCCCTATACCGAATTTCATCAAAATCGGTTCAGTGGTTTAGGCGTGAAAGCGTAACATACAGACAGACATACAGACAGACAGACAGACAGAGTTACTTTAGCATTTATAATATTACTAGCTTTTGCCCGCGGCTCCGCCCGCGTGGATGTCGGTTATCGCGACCAAACATAGCCTATGTCCTTTCTCATGGTCTAATCTACTCCTATACCAAATTTCATCAAAATCGGTTCAGTGGTTGAGGCGTGAAAGCGTAACATACAGACAGACAGACAGAAAGACAGACAGACAGACAGACAGACAGAGTTACTTTCGCATTTATAATATTAGTATGGATATGGATATATAGTATGGATACTACAGTATTTATTTACATACAAAATACCTTAGCAAAATAACTCTTGAAAAAGAAAATATAACTAAGCATCTATCTTCATGCGCAGTCTTGAATTTATGTAGATTCAAGACTGCGGATGAAGATAGATGCTTAGTTATATTTTCTAGATTGAAACTTGAACTATGATTACTTGAGTATGAATTGTGCAGCACAGTCGCAGTAAAAAATCGAAAAATAGTTCTATAAATTTTCCACCAGAACACAAGACAGCCAAGTTCATTGCTCTCGCCCTAGATGCAGAAGCAAACAAGGATCAACACATACCATCAAAAACCATAACCTATGGACAAGCGAAGGCTGTCTAATAGATTTACGACCACTACATGAGGCCTGCGAATGAGCTGGAAAGTTACGAATGCTAGTGGGACAGACGGACAGACGGCTAATTTAGTACAGGCGTATTATGAAGGCTTTTACGCTGGGGTTTTAGGAATGCGGGTAGGGATCTCTAATGAAACATTAAACGTGAGAATAGATACTTAACATCCTGTGTTATTTATGCTAGTATTAATCAAAGGCTTCTGGTGTACACTTTTCCGACTGCATGGCGATAAAAATGTCTTGGGTATGTACGTACATTGTACATACCTTGTAAGAAATGTACATAAAAATGTCGCTTTACTAAGGTGAACGAATCATGTTCATGGCGAGAAAATTGTTATCTGGAAGCGATTTAGTTTTACTGTGTAAATGACTGATCACGGGTTCGGTATCTGGATGTTGACTTTTTTATAAGCCCTTGCTATACATAGGTTTCTATCATCATCATCAACATGCATTGTTCCTGGTCGCATCCAAGGATTTCATAATCTCATTCTTGGGGATTTCCATCCTAAGGTATTTCCTGGGTCTCCCCAACATTAAGCTAATGTGACGACCATGACGGAATATCGTGCGATGTTAATTGGTTCGCTTCCCCGTAGGTCCCATTGAGGTCCAATCTATAAAGGGGTCTTAAAATAGGGTTGTACTTGTGTTTTTGTGATAGGGTCTAAATTATCAGGCCATTAGATAAGTACATAGCCACAGCATTAAACCCATATCTAAATATGTATACTCGTAACTCAAAGGTGACTGACTGACTGATTGACATAGTGATCTATCAACGCACAGCCCAAACCACTGGATGGATCGGGCTGAAATTTGGCATGCAAGTATATATTATGACGTAGGCATCCACTAAGAAAGGATTTTGATTAAATCTACCCCCAGGGGGATAAAATAGGGGATGAAAGTTTGTATGAAACTTTGTCAATTTTAAAACGATCGGGCTGAGACTTTGCATGCATAGTACACGTTTTTAGCAGAATCGCCGGTGGAGGTGGTTATGTCGGACTCGAACCGACTAAAACGCACGCCGTCTTGGGTCCTTGGTTGCCGGAGGTGAGATACTATGACAGGCTTTATGCTCAATAGCGTTGACTCAACACTAAGCGATAACCGACATCCACGCGGGCGGAGCCGTGGCCAACAGCTAGTCGTACTATATAGAAGCGCTTGTGCTGTGTAGCGTCGCTAATAACTCTCAATACAGGTAGATATTGTTTGTATATTGATTTTCGCACCACAGCGTCTGTTACCGGTTGTATTCCAACGGTATGGTAATTTAATGAGGGTTACATTTTTCACATATCTATACAATGTATGGCGATTAACTTTTACTTGAAATATGTCGATTTAGATAGTAACGCAAAATATTACAGTAGTACTAGCTGTCCCGGCGAACTTCGTACCGCCAATTTTTTCCTGCCCTCGTGGCGTCAGATCCCGTTCCCGCTGCACCATTTAGGGGGATGAAAAATAGACGTTGGCCGATTCTCAGACCTACTCAATATGCTCACAAAATTTCATCAAAATCGGTCAAGCCGTTTCGGAGGAATATGGCAACGAAAACTGTGACACGAGAATTTTACATATTAGAAGATTTTAATATAATACAGCCCAGACTCAGCCTCATATGCATGTCTCGAGTCAACAATAGTGCCAGGAATACGGCCATAGGCTCACCCCCTATTACGTGGGATTATTACCAAGACCTACGAGTACATTGATTGATGAAATGTGGGTGTTAATTCACCTCTGCCTAATCCCCCGGGGATGAAGGCGTGATTGTATGTATGTATGAATTATCATCAATGCAACCATTAGAATCTAGGTTCTAATGCCGGGGTGCAGCTAATTTAAACAATTCGATTTTTTTATGGGCCATCACGTCTCTGCATATCCCTTCAAAGACAAGCAGGCGTGAATATATCGCCTGACCAACGAGACTAACTACTAAACATAATTTATCTTAATTTGTTACAGGCACTATCCGTCCAATCTACTGAACTAGGTATCGACATTTATTGGTTCCTATCACGCAACGAAAATACTGTGCTCATTAACCGACTGTGGAGAGACCAAAAAGGAGTGTTCTGTGTTTGACTTTTAGGGAAAATGTAGACCACAAATATGGTAGATTTTTTGCTGATCGACTTTGCTGATCCCTTACAGTAAAAACAGACGTTACTTATAGTGGATTCTAATTTATACATATAAATTACATCAAATAGTGTCTGATATTATGATCCATACTAATATTATAAATGCGAAAGTAGCTCTGTCTGTCGCTCTGTCTGTCTGTATGTTACGCTTTCACGCCTAAACCACTGAATCAATTTTGATGAAATTTGGTATAAGGACAGATTAGTCCTTGAGAAAGGACATAGGATATGTTTGGTCGCGATAACCGACATCCACGCGGGCGGAGCCGCGGGCAAAAGCTAGTACTACATATTATGATAGTACATACATCATCATTAGCATCGTCAGTCCCGGTCTCCTGGCTCCTGCAGCTAACACCTGGAACGACTGGATCAATTTTGACGAGGTTTTCCGGGTAGCGTACGGTAAGTAGCTAACAAACTTGTAAGGAGTAATTAAGGCGACATTATTTTCGAAAAAATAAAGTTTAAAACTAAAACCCGACTACCGAAAAATCACGCTCTAAATAGCCGTGGTCGTATGCCACTTTTCCCTAGAATATATTGTTGTCAGAGTAAGTGGCATACGACCACGGCTATTTTCTTGTTTGTTACTTTTAGAACGTGATTTTTCGGTAGTCGGGTTTTAGTTTTAAACTTTATTTTTTATTTATATTATTTTGGGGCAAGGTAAAGCTAATAATTTATACATATTTGAAATGTGATTATTAAGCCCTTTCATTTGATACTAAACACGGCATATTTATCTCAAATTTATTTTTTAACATGGTGCCTTATGAGCGCTAGAGGGCGCCACACAAGATTGAGTGACACGTCATATAGCCTATAACCATCGGATGATCAAGCCGCTTGTAACGATACCTCATATGTCCAGTTCTAATCAGTAGTTGAGGTGCTATGAGGGAACAAATGAACATACATACATACATACATACATACATAGCCTGTCAAAATCATAACCCTCCTTTTGGCTTCGCCGTAGTCGGGTAAAAAACAAAACGAATAAGTCTTTTTCCAAAAAAAAACAGATCCAAGTTCACAGAGATGAGTTCGCGGGAACAGCTAGTCCTGATTAATTAATCTTTTCTAATTAAAACCAAATAATTATTAAATTGATTATTTTCTACACCCTTCACTACGTAGTATAAAGCAAAGTCGCTTTCCGTGTCTGTCCGTCCCTATGTATGCTTATATCTTCAAAACTACGCTACAGATGTTGATGCGGTTTCTTTTAATAGACAGAGTAATTCAAGAACAAGGTTTATATGTATAATAGATGCTTAATATAGTAGAGGGTGTCGCGGGAACGGGTTCTGACGCCACTGCCAGAAAATTGGCAGTACGAAGTTCGCTTCTATTTTTATATAAAACTAGCTGACCCTGCAAACTTCGTTTCGCCTTAGAAAGGGAAAACGAAAAGGGCTGGTTTTAGGGTATTCCCGGCAATTATTCGAATTTTTCTCACCTTTTAAACCTTCCCTAGACCTCCACGAACATTTTAAGACCAAGATAAGATAAATCCGTTCAGCCGTTCTCGACTTTGGAGGAGTGGCTAGAGAGGCCACACGGCAGCCTCTCGTACCGGCTGACGCAGGTGATCACCGGACACGGGTGTTTCGGGAGTTACCTGTGTCGGATCCGGAAGGAGCCAACGTCCGAATGCCATCACTGTGATGCGAGCGAGGACACGGAGCTGCACACGCTGACCGAGTGCCCGGCGTGGGACACGCCGAGGCGGGTCCTAGTGGCGGCTCTGGGGGTGGGAGTCCTCAGACTCGCCACGTTGCTCACAGCGATGGTACGATGCGCGAACGCTTGGGGTGCGGCTGTCTCCTTCTGCGAGCAAGTAATGCTCGAGAAGGAGGCGGCCGGTCGGGTCCGGACCAGACTCCGGGCCCGGGAAGCCCGCGCAGAGCGAAGACGAACCGGACGTCGGAGGTCGCAGAACGACCTCCGTCCTCCATGAGCGCTGGCCTGGGGGTGACCGGTGGAGCCGCCTGTCACCCTAGCAGAAGCAGGCCGCGGCGGCGGCGCAAAATGCGCCTCCCCGTAACCGGGGCTAGATGGGGACACTGTGGTCCCCACAACCCGAAGGGGGCCATCTCGATAGAGATGGTCCTGGGTCTGCCGGGGTGCGAGAGATATGCTTTTGGCAATCTCACCTCCGGCAACCAAGGACCCAAGACGGCGTGCGTTTTAGTCTGTTCGAGTCCGACATAACCGCCTCCACCGGCTCCGTGGGGGTGGTATCCGTGGGGATTTTTCGCACGATAAAAAAAAAAGCCGTTCTCGACTTTTAGCGAGACTAACGAACAGCAATTGATTTTTCTATATATAGATAGATAGATAAAACTAAATTTGAAACCGGATCTATTCTCAAAACAATACTTAGTTGCATGCACGGGCAGCCTTCACCGACAAAGGACCCAAGGACCACCCATCCATACAAATGACACAGCTGCTCACTATTTACTAATACCAAACATTATCAATTCTAGCCTGCTATCGCGAATAAAATCTAGACTCCTGCGCACGTGGTCGCTTCTATGTATGCGTGAACTTTTCACTCTGTATATGTGTGCGTGGGAATTGATTACAGAAAAACGACTTGTGTGCTAGATGGAAAGATGAATGTCTGTCTATGTGTGTGTATGTGTGTGATAAGGACAGGTATATAGCTGTGTGAGAGATTACAAGTTAATAAGAGGTCTGTGCTTCTTTATGTAGGTGACGGGAACTGGCATTTTGTCAGATACACACTTTTTGTGTAATTAGTTGAAGGTTTAAATGCCTTCGCATTTATGTTCATCTTGGTAGGATAGCGACTTTAATAGCTGAGGGGTTCAGCAGAGAAGTATAAAATCCACGTTTTATTAGTAACGTTAGGTTTCATGCTATTTTCGACACTGGGCTAGTTGGTCCAGTCTTGGGAACGGATTTAAAAGAAACGGTTAATCCATAGTGTTATCACTTTTCCTAATACGGCAGTCGAACCCAGATCTTTTATATAATTCTATTCATCAATGCTTAAACACTTTTCAGAGGGTTTTTTTTCGTGCAGAAATCCCCGCGGATACCTCCTCCGCCGGAGCCGGAAGGGGAGGTTATGTCGGACTCGAACCGACTAAAACCGCACGCCGACTGTGGGTCGTGGTGCTAGGCCGGAGGTGAGGTTGTCATTGACATATCCCTCGCACCCCGGCTGACCCAGGGCCATCCCTTACAGTCTGGCCCTCCTCGGGAGGGGGGACAACGGTGTCCCCGACCCGCCCCCGGAAGGGGGTGGGCGCTTGTCAGCGCGCCGCCACCGTGGCCTGCTTCTGCTGGGGTGACAGGTGGCTCCACTCATCACCCCCAGGCTATTTTCGACACTGGACTAGTTGTCTAGTCCTGTGAATGGACTTAAAAGGTATGGTTAATCCGTAGTGTTATCACTTTTCCAAATACGGCAGTCGAACCAAGACCATTTGTGTAACTCTATTGTCTATAAACACTGTTGAGAGGGCAACTATTTTCTTTTGAAGACGAACTATATTCTTCATTTCTTCTTTCTATCAATTAATTAACTTATTGTAGACCACTGCAGCTGGACATACGCCTCATCCAATGTGCGCCATTTTTGCCGATCCTCCAGGATCCGCCTTCCACGTCCAGTCTGTCCCAGCCACCTTTTTCTAAAAGGTCCCACATTATTACGTACCCTGAAGCCCTCACTTCAAGATGTCGCTACTGATTATCAGATATAGTTTAAGTACACATCTTGAAAAAACGTCAGAATTTCCGCGTATGCATATTATCGACAAAAAAAAACTATAAAATAAAAGGACTTACCAACAAATAATAATCTACGATAGGACGATTGGCATGACCTAAAAACGCGTTTTACGCATCTAGAGTACATTATCAAGATATTTGCCAGTTCCATCGGCCGGACTGGAGACAGACAGAGACACAATAAATTTCCAATAAGGAAATTGTCACCATAATCGGTCCAATTTGGCCGGGAAATGGCCGCGCTGCCCACGCACTAAGTAATCAAACCGGATCCGGCTTCGATACTGCAGCTTTGTATTTTATTGCTGGTTTGCCGCAAAAGTCTGAATAATATACTTTCTTATAAATCTCTTGGAACAGATGAAACTAGTACAGTCAGCATCAGAAAGATGTTGACGAACAGAGTACTCAAAATGATCCTAATTTCATTTTTTGACCCCCTTTGAGTTGACCGATTATTCTGATATTTCGTACACATCTTTAGTTTGAACAATAATACCGTTTAAATCAATAAAACTGTTTGATTTGCTCCTAATACGAGAGTTTTAAGATCATTTTAAGGCTTCGTTGTCAAGATATTTATGATACTGACTGTACCTACAGCCCCATAAGTGGCAATTCGTTGGCAATATTGTAGAATAGTATGATGAATGTATGGGATATAGATACGTTTTTTTTATTAAAAAAAAATAGCAACCAGAAATACTAAATATTCCTTCTACTACAACTAAGCTAAATTGCTTATGTTAGGAGTGGGTTCACGTTGGTAGTGTAATGGCCAGGATTCGAATCCGGGACTTCTTGATCGTAAGGCTGTCTCCTTACAACGCTTTTTTTTTTTTTTTTTTGTCGTGCGATAAATCCCCACGGATACCACCCCCACAGAGCCGGTGGAGGTGGTTATGTCGGACTCGAACCGACTAAAACGCACGCCATCTTGGGTCCTTGGTTGCCGGAGGTGAGATTGCCAAAAGCATATCTCTCGCACCCCGACAGACCCAGGATCATCTCTTTCGAGATAGCCCCCTTCGGGTTGTGGGGACCAAAATATCCCCATCTAGCCCCGGTTACGGGGAGGCGCACTTTGCGCCACCGCCGCGGCCTGCTTCTGCTAGGGTGACAGGCGGCTCCACCGGTCACCCCCAGGCCAGCGCTCATGGAGGACGGAGGTCGTTCTGCGACCTCCGACGTCCGGTTCGCCTTCGCTCTGCACGGGCTTCCCGGGCCCGGAGTCTGGTCCGGACCCGACCGGCCGCCTCCTTCTCGAGCATTACTTGCTCGCAGAAGGAGGCGGCCGCACCCCAAGCGTTTGCGCATCGTACCATCGCTGTGAGCAATGTGACGAGTGTGAGGACTCCCACCCCTAGAGCCGCCACTAGGACCCGCCTCGGCGTGTCCCACGCCGGGCACTCGGTCAGCGTGTGCAGCTCTGTGTCCTCGCTCGCATCACAGTGATGGCACTCGGACGTTGGCTCGTTCCGGATCCGACACAGGTAACTCCCGGAACACCCGTGTCCGGTAATCACCTGCGTCAGCCGGTACGAGAGGCTGCCGTGTGGCCTCTCTAGCCATTCCTCCATGATGGGTCTTACCGCCGCTATTACAGCGTGCCCTGCGCTTGGTCGCCCAAGTCGTAGCTCCCATTCCGCTACCATGTCCCTGTGGAGCTGAGACCTCACGGCCCGAATTTCTTCGGGCTCGGGTTCCCGTCCCTGCTCCCGCGCCTCCTTACGATACCGATATAGCATCGAAAGGGCTCTCGCATCCAGGTTCCACGGTAGGGATCCGGCAAGGAGACTCGCCGCCTCGAAGGATATCGTGCGGTACCCCCTAATGGCCCTGCTGGCCATTGCACGCTGCGGTCCACGCAGCAGACGCGCATTGTGGACCGTCAGGGTGTCCGCCCATATTGGGCACCCATATAGGGCCATGGACCGCACGACTCCCGCGTAGAGTCTCCTGCAGGAGTCATCCGGCCCCCTCATGTTGGGCAGCAGCCGCCCCAAAGCGGCAGCTGTGTCCTTCAATTTGGGGGCCAGTCTTCGGAGATGCTCCCCGAAGTTCCACCGGCCGTCTAGCACGAGCCCCAGATATTTCATCTGGGCCTTGATGCCGATAGAAATGTCTCCCACTATGAGGCTGGAATCCTCCGGTGGCACGCGCCGAGGCCCATGAAAGAACATGGCCTCGGTTTTATGCAGAGCCACCTCGAGACCCAGCCGCCGAATCCGCTCCACGACTTGGGCAACCGCGGTCGTGGCCTTCAGGGTCGCTTCGCGGTATGTAGCCCCGCACGCCGTCACCAGCGTGTCGTCCGCATAACACGTGACGGCGGCACCGTCCGCGAGCTCACCGAGAAGCACCCAGTCGTAACCGATGTTCCACAGTAGCGGTCCCAGGACCGATCCCTGCGGAACACCGCACGACATCTCACGCCGACCGAGCCCGGTCGCACTTGGGTAGACGACTGCTCTCTCCGACAGATACGCCCCGACTATGCGGCGAAGGTAGAGAGGCCTCCTTACAACGCTGCCGACGCTTCTGTTAATAACGTTTGACAGTCTTCAACGTATGTCAATCCCATACATTGATCAATCTATTCTACAAACGTATTGCCACTTGTCTAGAGGAGCTGATCATCATCATCATTCTTGTGTTAGTCCCGGCCCATCTGAGCGCCGCCCACCTTCACCTTGCAGTCCACTTAATTCCACTCCACTTAATTACGATATGGCTTGATTTTTTCGGCTATATTCAGAGGAACTGCCACCTGACCACCCAGCTTGAGTTATAGTGTTTGAATGAAATTTTTATAGCATTTATTACGCTACCTTTTAAAATCGAAATACATCGGGAACCTACGCCCGTAAAGACGGATATAAATAATAATAATATTACTCATTTATTTAAGACCAAAAGTGTCCATATTACACACAAAGATACATACACTTAAAAATTAAAATAAAAAAATCATAGAATAACAATAAAGAGAAGGGAAATTTGAAGTGATTCAGGTGTGGCTCAACAGCTCAGTTGGAAGAGCATTCCCCCTGTAAGGGAAAGGTCGTGGATTCAAATCCCACTTGAGCGCTTCTTTTTCCCGATTTATTTCGAATTATATTTAGTGACCAACCACTGACAGTGTTGTTCAGATTTGTTGATCTAAGGATTATAATACCCCCTATACACTACTCGCGAAGTTGAACGAAGTTAGGCGAATACGATAGTGTGGAGATGCACTTCAGCTTACTTCGTCTAACTTTACCTCGCCTCGGGCGACTTCCATTTGTTGTCGGTTTTTGCGCCCGAGTCAAAGGGCCCGAAGTTGCACGAAGTGCGTTCACGAAGTACCTCTCTACACTACTCGGCCGACTTCGGTACTCAATTAGTTTCCTTGTCTATCAAATCCCAATAAAAAAAAAACAGTACTCAATTATTGAGACGTCGAGTACCTATACGAGTATAATCGGTGTTTATTATTGCGTGTGAGACAATATAATTACAATATAAAAAAATGCAGTGGTCACAGGAGGAAGTTATGTTGTTTCTTGAAGCTGTACAGGCAGAGCCCATTATTTGGGACCCAAATGAAAAAAGCCATAAGGACAAAAAAAAAAATACATGATGCTTGGGTGCGTATCCGCGACATTTTTGGCGGCAAAGTCGCGGTTGAAGAATTGAAGCGAAAAAAGGATTCGCTTTTTGCCACTTACAGGGGCTACTATAGAAAACAACAAGCTTCCTTAAAATCTGGTGCCGGTGTCGACGATGTATATCGCCCTGTTTGGTTTGCATTCGATTTTATGGACAGCTTTTTGGGATCGGTGTTTAAATGTAAACAAACAATAACCACGGTAACTTTTTTATTTTATAATTTTCTTATTACTAAAATTTAAAAATTGTAGTAAACCAAATATCTGTAAAATTTACAGCCTACGTTGTGTATCTTGTTTACCTACATGACATGTGAAAAAAAATTGGTAAAATGTTTTCTTATCTGAACGGCTGATAAAGGTGATCTACGTGGTACTTGTGTCATATCTCTTAAAGCACAGTTTTCATCAACGTCTCTCCGCCAAGACCCAGGTTGTAGTAAAACTCCGTTGTCATCATATACATCTACAGTACCGGGAGGTATATATATATGAGAAGAGTTATTACTTTTTCTAAGAAAGTTGTGCAATAACAGACATGTCATTGTAATAACTGGAACATTATGAATATCTATATCAATTGGTTTTCTGAATATTCTAAACTTGGATGATAGAATACCAAAAACATTCTCAACTACTACTCGAGATTTTGACAGCCGCATATTGAATATTCGTTTTGGTGAATTCATTTCATGGTTGCCTGGATATGGTTTCATAATATTATTATGTAAAGCAAAAGCTCCGTCAGATAAGAAAACGTAGGGTATGTCGACATTATCAGTACCGCATAATGGACATGGTGTAGGAAGATGGAGCCTATTAGATTCAATTTTTTTCCATAACGTAGAGTTTTTCAACACACCTCCATCACTGACCCTACCTTGACTACCAATGTCAGCATACAGAATATTATAGTTACTGTCGACTAAAGCTAATAGCACTACACTGAATGTCTTCTTGTAATTGAAGTACTCAGAACCAGAGTTAACTGGACATTGTACAACAATATGCTTTCCATCCATTGCGCCAACGGCATGTGGAAAATTATCCTTAAATCCATTTTCAACTTCTAGCCACTGCTGCTCATTGTCTGGCATCTGGAAATAAAAAATATATTGAATCTTAGCTTATTTATTTTAGGATCAAGAAACTGAGTCAATTAAGGAAGAAAATAATTCTACAGAGGACGTCGTATGGACTGCTTCTGCTACTAGTAATAACCAAAATTCAACCGAACCATCACAAACTAGACACACCATTCGGCGGCGTGACAACCCACCGGAATTGCAAATTGCCAGTAAACAAATGACTAAAGCATTTAATAATTTAAATAAAATAATAAATAAGCCAACAAAGGATAGTGCCGAGATTGAAGACGAATGTGATGTATTTGGCAAGTTAATTGCCAAAAAATTAAAGAAGTTGGCAGATCATCAGCGAGAAGATTTAATGTTCGATATTCATGCGTTATTTCAAAGATCACGTGTTGAAAGATCTCCATCAGTTGAATCGTTCCGTTCCTCTACACCTAAATATACATCTCATCATTCTTTCACTCCATCATTACCTTCTAATAAGCGGCCTAAATCTGCAAATACTGCCTTCTATTATAATGCTGAAACATTTCCGCCTCGGCCACATTCATCAAATTCAGAGCCACCGAACACATGTATAACATTTTCGAGTCGGTCTAACGAAAGTCAACATTCTTACATCCAACAGCCAACCGAAACAACTCCTGACCAACGATCTTCAAAGATACGTGTCATTAGCAATGAAGTTCTTGTACCGGAAACCCAAATTAAATCAGTTCGTTTACACTATAAGCGGTCTGAATCGGAAAATACAGGCGGCGTTTATAGCGTAATAGTTCCTCCATCTTCAGATCTGTCTAATGATGATTAATATATGTTACATGTAACAGAAACAGAGACTCCAGCCGTTTCTTCAGAGGATAACACTGATTTAATATATCAGGCATATTATAAGTCATAAAAATCTCTTACATGAAGATAAGTTTAAATAAATATATATGACAAATACTAATATGTTTACCTTTATTTCATCCTTCAAAACCTCGTTTATAGCTTTACAGACTTCGACTACAATTTTTGAAATCAACTGGCTTGAAATTTTATATAAATAGTGCATAGATCGATAGCTGTCACCGCTTGCTAAAAACCTCAAGGTGAGTGATAATCGAATTTTAGCAGGTATAGCTTCTCTGAGATGAGTATCTTGTTTACAGATAAAGGGTTCGACTTTGGAGAGCAAATAATGAAAATCGTCCAATGACATTCGATGAAAATTTTCAAATTCCCCAGATGGCTCCCGTGTGAGTTCAAGGAACTGTTCCTCCATAGCGCGTCTGTGAAAAATACATTATTTAAAAAAATGAAGGGCCGGTAGACGTTGGGTTAAACAAATGTGAAAAATTTCTTCAATCGACTCCCAACTTCAAGTCAAACACATTCGGTTCAAAATTATAGATTGTAGGTTGTACTTACCTAGTTCTGTTGCGATGCATTGCAATCATCCACCATCTTCTTTTTCTTCTTTTTTTTTTGTTTTCTTGGTGTGATAAATATGCACGTAGTTATAATACGCGAGTGTGCACATTGCAACAGCAGCTGCTACTTGAGTATCCATTACAAACGTGCGCAGGCTTCCGGCACCATAGAGCGAATGAGCTCCTCGCGAAGTTGCACGAGTGTGTAGTGACGCACTTCGGACTGTTGGCAAAGTTTCTCGAGTACTTCGCCGAGGAACTTCGCGAGTAGTGTATAGGGGGTATAACAGTTGGAACCAACTTTTATCGTGCCCTCTAAAGCACGGTAGTACTCAAATGAAACGACATCGCACGAAAAAAAGAGATAAACATATATTTACTTAACATACTTTGTAAAACACATACATATTTTCCATGCACCTAGAACAATGCAAATATACATATTCAATTCATGCATTGAGCGGAACTCAAACTCGCATACCTAGCAGTTGAACGCTCTACCAACACACCACGCAGCTCGTCAACTTCAAAAGTAATGATATTTGCCAAAAAAACACTCGAGTCATCGGCCTCAAGCCCTCAAGGTACCTATAATAGAAGTAAGGTACCTATAATTGAAAAAAAAAAATTTTTTTTTTCAAATATAGGTACCTTACTTCTACTATATATAATATGCTAACTATAATATGCTAGCTATAATATAATTATGCTAACTTTAAAGTTCTAAAAATATCTGAAATAATGAAATGCTCAAGTGAGACTCGAACTCACGACTTTTCCCTTACAAGGGGAATGCTCTTACAATTGAGCTATTTTGCCGATGCTTTTCGAAGGTACCTATAGTATTTCTCTCGGTAACTTAGAATAAATATTGAACTCAAGTCGGAATATAAACGAGGCCCTGGCGTGCACGAATTGTTTTGTTATAATCTATGCTTAGTGAATTTGAGCTCGTCCACCGCAGTAGCATCCCTTGCAAAGACACCCAAGGAACGCGTACTGCGAGTATAGATATTTAGAGTCAATATACAGGGTGGAAGCCTGTCCTTCATTCTTCGTCCTGTCATGCCCCCTAGGTGGGAAGTACTAGAAATACTGGTGATAGGAAAATTTCAGTGCTGTCTCTGTTGACATTATAAGTTTAGATTTCGGGATTTTCTTTCATTTAATTTACCATGTTTGTTAGAGAGATTTCGGTTTGATTCGGATCGGAGAGAGATTCGGAGAGTTTGAAGCCATAAAAATACAGGATTTATATTTTTCGGGTTTTAGTCGATTTGATTACCGCGTGTGTCAAACGACTTTTCAAAAATCTTTGAACGCAGTTTTGTTTATTTTTTAAATAAAGGAATGTTTTCTTTGAGTGAAATTCTCTATCTCCAGTATTTCAAGTACTTCCCCTTCAGGGGTATGAAAATCTTCCACCCTGTATATGCCTCGGCATACCACTGATTCAAATGACACTTATATTTACGTGTAGTTGTCGAATTGAGGCCTTCGGCACTCTTCGGCGACAGTCAACATTGTCCATCGCAAGCGCAGTACGGTGAGCATGCGCAGAATTTTTATCGCAGTCCTTCAACGGTTTTTGGCAGTCAAAAATGCGGCGATGGTTGTTGTGATGGTACACTTTTCCTCATACATTATTCCATTCTCATTAATCTGTATAAAACAACAAGTCGTTGTCTACAGGAGGTTGGCAATTCATTCTGGCCCTCCACATATTCTACATGAAGCTTCCTAGTGAAATTATGACTATATATATACATACATTCAAACCTTTTACTCTTTGGTGTAGGCAGAAACAACAGTCCATCTGCTTGTATCATTATATACTTCATAAATAAATAAATATTCCACAACATTCTACACAACGCTATCTAGACTCATGGTTAGCTTAACTAGCTTGTGTTATGGAATCTAAAATACGTATAAGCATACTTAGATACATTTTTTTTGTAAATATATACATATTATAACATATAACTTAGCATAACATAAACTCACGCCTGTATTCCCCGAAGGGGTAGGCAGAGGTGCTAGCACCCACATTTCGCCAGTTTATGTTTAGGTCCCAATGTAATAGGTGGCGAGCATATTGCCATTTACCGGGCACTTATAAACCTGCGATAAATACACACATAACTTCGAAAAGCATCGAAAAGTCATTGGTGTGTGCCATGGTAACCCTGGGATCGAACCCGAGACCTCGTCTCAGCAGTCCATTACCCATACCACTAGGCTACCGCAGATACATATTATATACACATATAAAACACCCAGACCAATGCAAATAGCCATATTGATGCATACAAATATTTGCACTGAGCGGGGATCAAACCCTTGCCTCCTGCGTACCACTACCGCCACGCAATGTCAAACTGTTATTAAATGATTAAAACTTTCATTCAAGCCGACTTGCTCTCAAATGAACAAAATTAAACTTTGCAAGCGTTGCTATCAAACAAGACGTTTAAAAACATACATTTATTCACGACTTAATTACCCCGGAGGGTTAGGCAGAGGTAAAATAACACTCACACTTCGCCCAGCATTGTATCCCACATAATTTTAGGTGAGCCTTTTGCCATATTCTGGGCAATACTGTTCGACTCGAGCCTTCTTGCTTTTTAAGACTACCCCATCAAAATATGGTAATTAGAATAAACTTATTTGTAAATAGACCATGTAAAGAGTAGTGTCTTACCGGAAAACTCATCGAGGCCATGTTACGTATCGGTGATCAGAAAAGCCAACTAGTCAAGACAAGAACGTCAATGGCTATTGTTATAGCCCTTTCATGAAAGTTCTTCGGTTTAGAGTAAGTAAGTACTTCTGATCTGCCCTATTTTTGAGACTTCACCAATTCTCTATTGAAGGTTTTTTAAAATTATAAAGCGAATCACCCGTTTGCATTTGCACTGGGTTGAAAAGAAAAAAAATATCTAAGTATTTGAATTCAATTTTATAGCGTTGATTATGCTAACTTCCACCGTCGCGTCGCCTTAAAAGACAGATATATATAGAAGGGAAATTTGAATTGATTCAGATGTGGCTCAGTAGCTCAGTTCGAAGAGTATCCCCCTTGTAAGGGAAAGATCGTGGGTGCACGTCCCACCTGTGTAATTCATTTTTCCTGATGTAATCGAACTGTATCTAAGTATGTTTATCTGCATTCGAGAATCCACAATACAGGGTGGGGCGTTGCCATTTATAATACAAGCAAGCATGCTTAATAAGGGTCTAAATAGCATAACACTAGATTGAGCGTACTGTGAGTTCAAGATGTATGACCCGATGTATATTAATGGTTGGTATTGCTTGTGCTCACATACAAAATTATCACATTATAAATCGCTACTTAATCTCAAGTAGGAAGCTCGATTGAATAACTAATTTATTGTAACAACACAATCGTCATTAGCCAACATTTGTCACCAATAACGTCATAGTAATGATAAACCAGGCCGGCCACACCAACAATGGGCCAACAATACCTATAATTCACTTCACCAAACAATGGTCATGTGGAACTACCGCTACATTTTACATCAGAGTCGTTTTCGTCAACTGATGATCAGACCAAAATTATCACCTACGTAACACGAGGTTGGCACAACGGGACCGCCAACGGTGTGCAACCTTCGCAACTCTTTATATAGGGGCTTGGTGATGTGGATGCGCTTATTTGCAGAATTTTAAGTCGTTAACTCATTGGTGAAGAATCGGTCTTATGGTAAAGAGATCTCTGGTTCTAATCCTGGTAATTATACTGATGTAAACCCACTCTTAGTACAAAATAGTATTTCAGTTACATACTATTAAACAATTAGTCCACTGCTGGACATAGGCCTCTCCCAGTGTTGGGAGGCTTTGGTCTAAAGGCCGTGGTTCTATACCCTAATGGTCTATGGTCGTGAGGGATGCGAGACATGTCGTCAATCACACCTCTGGCAACCTACAACCTATAGACGGCGTGCGTTTTAGTAGGTTTAAAGCATAACCACTAGGTATGAGTACTTATATTCCTCATGAACTATCGACAATATTATAAAAGATTGATCCAGACTCAGAACTCCTTTCGCCCTTGAATACCTAAAGAGGTCTGAAAATATAATTTAACTAGCTTTTGCCCGTGGCTCCGCCCGCGTGGATGTCGGTTATCGCGACCAAACATAGCCTATGTCCTTTCTCATGGTCTAATCTACCCCTATACCAAATTTCATCAAAATCGGTGCAGTGGTTTAGGCGTGAAAGCGTAACATACAGACAGACAGACAGACAGACAGAGTTACTTTCGCATTTATAATATTAGTATGGATGTCTTCTTCTACATTCAAGTGTAGATACCAATGAATTTCATCCAAAGATTTTTGAAGCCCGCGGTCCATCCAACAAGATTTCTTTTGGCTTTACAAATGCGACAGCCATCACACTCCGTTAGAAAAGCCTGCACTTGGGTCTACTGGACTCAAGTATAAAATAAAGACTGAAGTATTGAAGCAACAACTCAAGTTATCGTAGGCAAAGTTGCTTGAAAACATTATTTGTTAATGGCCTTTTGTATACTATATTATTTTATTCATTTCAATTTATTAAGTAATTATATCTTGGTAGCATCCTGGTCTGTGATTATCATACATCCTACGAGTATGCAGAAAACAGCCAAATTTTCAGTAAGTAACACAACGTGTTTACCCAATTTGCAAACGCATTAAACCACAAATTGACTTACATTCGACGACCACGCGTAATGGCTTCTCATTCCGCGTAAACAGACCTCCCAACATTATCTGCAGTCAGTCGTCTCGGCCGTCAGACCATACTTTTGGAGCAACCTGTTGTTTATAATTCAGTTGTGATTTGCCGTTCAAACATTAACATTTGTCCGTAAGTGTGTCGCAGAGAGTGAACGTCGATACAGTTATACTACGGCCTGACTTTTACTTCTGCCCCTCCCCCGCCGGCGCACGCGCACGTATAGAGCCGATAGAGGAAAATGTAAATTGTGGGTAAATAAATGTCGTTTGGTTAGCGCTTTTTTGTGTGAATTATATAGGCAGGAACGTGATATGGCTGTGGACTAATAAAGTACATATGGTGGAAACATACCAGGTAAATTTACCTGGTTCAAAAATACTTTTTAAGATTAAGTTTGATTAAGACTTTTTGAACACCTAACCACTTACCATCAGATGAATCATGATATGATGGACCTCATTAAAAGTAATTGAAGTTCCACATATCTATAAACTCAAATTCAAATGTTTTATCAGAATGTTGATAGGTAAGTAAATAGTAAATTCGGACAAAAAGTTTATTGGCTTTAAAGAATTACGTTCCTTCCATGATTGTGATTGTGATAACCATATTAATATTATGAGAATTCAATAAGAGCCAAATTAATACCGTTTGGAGTTCCACCAAGATTTTCAAACCCAAGTCAACCCAAAAATTGTTAGCCTTCAAATTGTACACCTCGAGGCACGAGACTCATGTGCAGGCTTACCTTTAGAAGTTGAGAGATGGAAAACATGACGTAGAGAAATTGAAAATATAATTTATCAATAAAAGAAATAGAGTATAAGAGAGTATTAGAATATAAAAATATAGAACTCTTGTATCACTTAGGTGATGGGTGTATGTGAGTGGTTATCGTGGCCTATGGACGTGTGACCAGTCGACACAATCGTGTTGCCTGCCCTGTAATAACCTTCTCATGTCCCTATTGAAGAAGCTCATATTATAGTTGCTAGTAAAAATCAGAGTAGGGAGATAATTTAACAGCTTGAGTGGGGGATCATTCCGCAGCAACAGCCTTCCATGAATATACCGTGCAGTTTGGGTTCATGGCTTATTAAATAGAGAAGAACCGAGAAGAAAATACCGTTCTTAAAACCATACAATATTGGATATTTTTTAATTAAGTACAACAGAATGCACTGCCATTTTTTAAATTTATCTTTTGCATAAAAATGTAGTGAAAACTTTTATTAAAGTAGAGCCACTAGATATTATTTATCTACTACAACTTACAAAATTTAATATTTTCAAAACGACTCAAAAATCTTCAAAGATAATATTACTTTATAAACTTCAGTACTGTTTTCGTGTACTCAATTCACCCCAACCACCTCATAATTAAACGACCTAAAAAACTACGACATGCTCTGAAAAACCGCCTACATTCACAAATTCACGTAACACTTAACAGAAACACTACGATCTCCGTCCCATCCCTGCCACGTCTCTAGGTCTTGTAGAATCGCCAAATCAGAATCCCCATGCACTCTAACCTTGACCATGCGACCTTAAACGCTTCCGCTTGGAGGCTGTGAGGGATGGGGGGGATGGTGTGGTGGGGGGAGGGGGGATGGCCCGGTGACGCGCAGCGATGTGAAAGTGTGCCGCTGACACGGTTACCGGCGCGCCGCATCCGCCACACGTTGAACTATGACGGGTCCTTTTTAGTAGAGGCTCGATGGATGATGCGATGGGTAGAAGCTGAGGAAACTGTCAGGCTGCTGATATAATGGGTAGAACAATTCAAATTGGGTAGATTAAGCTTTACATATAAAATTACTTGTCTCGACTGATAAATTAGCGCAGAGCCTAAAGAACTGGACCTACAAACCTGAACTTATGGCAGGTGACGTCTTTTGTACTGTACTAAGAAATTTCACTGTTATAGGGGTAAAATTAGGCGATGAATCGTTGTATAGAAAATCCGTCAGTTTTAAAGTCAGAAGCTTAACATTTCATAAAGCTACTACTAGGACATATATTTACAAAAACGAATTAATTTTCGGGCAATAAGATTTGTATCAGTGTATAGTCAATACTGCAGGAAAGTCATATCTAATAGCACTGACCCGTACTACCCGTAGCGCTAGATTTTTTTATAAATTGGATTAGAATACCATGGTCTGATTTAATCCCTTCAGGTATTCTATTAACCCTATTACACCCTTGAGGCACAAACAATACCCGACCGAAGCAACAGACACAAACATAAACAGACATACAGACAGGATAACAAAAATCTGTTTCATGTACCGCGTGAATTTCAATTTTTATGTACACATTCACATACAATAAATTAAAAAGTTGCAATTTCAATAATATAAATAGGTACTTTAATTTTAATTATTTTGTACAGATTCGATTTATTTACATTCCTATGTGCTAATGAAGCTAATAAAATTTGTAAAAAATAATGATTAAAATCTAATTTTGCAAATTCTTTGGATGACCATTTTACAAAATCAAAAATTCAATCTGATAAGAAATGGAGCTGTTGGAATGTTGAATGTTTTCTACATAACATTTACATAAAATTCTCAAAACAAAAAAGCTATACCATATTGAACATCCTTTAATATTCTTATCAATTATTATATCAATAAAAATCAATTTCAGATCGAGAAAAATCATCCCCATTTGAATGTGGATTTGACCCTAAATCTGCAGCTCGAATTCCTTTTTCTCTACACTTTTTTTTTAATTTCAGTTATTTTTTTTATTTTTGATGTAGAAAATTTTATTTTAATTTTCCCTATTATTCCACTATTTTTAATAGTAAATTTTATTTTATGAACAAAAATTAGAAAGTTTAGTCTGTAGGCAATCTAAAATATATTATCATCCTCTTTGCGTTACGTCCCAGTCGCATCCACCTCGGATTTCAGGGCGCACATTTTTTCTGTCGGAGCAGAAGCCTTCTCCTGTCCCTTTGCGAAGCAGTCACGTTCATTACCGCCACGCCGCAGAGGCTACCACAATCTAAAATCCATACCCATATAAATATTATACTACTTAGTGAGGACACTGCCATACCTTCAGATATACATGATTTTTAGAAAAACAGTAATAGGGCAGGAACTACGAATATTAAACATTTAAGGGGACGACTGATACAAAGCGCAAATTTCAGGGGGCCAGTGGGTACTAACCTTTTCCAATGCCACCGGTATCTATTCCCACAGTTCCTATCTTTGTTTCTGTGGCAACATACTAATGAAATGAAAACAGTATTAGCACGGGTACGAACGCTAAGAAAAAAATCTTTAGTATAATACAAAGACGAGAGACTATAGTAAGTAGTCTCATTTTAAGAAATAAAAAAGTTAAAACACTTATTTTCCCATTTAGAATCACGTAAATTATTTCAGAATCTTAAAACATGATAATGTACCTAAGCATTTATTTGTTGAAAACATGAAGGTTTCGTGACAAAACTGATAATTTAGTAAATCGCCATCTAGCGATACCGTCCAAGTTGTCTAAAACCATCCAAATTACTGCAGAATCAATTTAGATTTGAATATTTATGGTTTTATTTAGTCATATTCAATAATGTGTTTGGTGTAATTTTATTTTTGATAACTTAGTTTTTAATAATAAAAAATAGGAAAGATTGCCAAAGCATTATGGCCATTTAGTAAAAGCGCTTGAAAATAAAAGCTGCCTGCCTGCTTTTGGAAGTTACGAGTGTAACAGTCTTTTGTTCCTGATTGTGCATCTGTACAAAACTAGGTATATTATATTATCTGTAGTATTAGTGTATGTGTAAGTGTAAAGTGCAGCTGAACTTAAGTTTATAGCTGACACTGCTGACTGAGACATCATAAACCCAATTTGGCCACGATTCGAGATTATTTAACGGTTTTATATTATTCCATGAAACAGATGTACCCACTGAGCCACTTGGCAAGTGGCTGTAAAATTTATATCAACATATTTATCTATATTCTTTGATGACTTGATAAAGTAATCGTAAAAATAACTCCGTCCTCGGTGAGACAGCTTAACTTGCTTGCTGGGTATTTCATACCATAAATTCTTCGGACCTTGGTATGGATAAGTTATTTAGTTTTACCATTATACCATTTGGTGACGGAGAAAGAATTCAAGTACTTAACACCACTCCATCTCATCCGAGGGGTATCGTAACGGCGATGGTCCGCTGACGGCGCGTGCCACGCCTTCCGGTTTCCGGGGACGACTTGTGGACTCCGTGGTCCGCCTTACCGTGGATGGCCAGGCCAATGGGGATGGCCCTGGGTCCGCCGAGGTGCGAGGATATGTCCACCAACCTCACCTTCGGCTTTGCACTTCAACCCACAGACGTTGCGCGTTTTAGTCGGTTCGAGTCCGACATAACCTCCCCCACCAGCTCCGGTAGGGGGATATCCGCGGACATTTACCGCACGTAAAAAAGGGATGTCTTGAAAGGGGGGCTAACGGTAAAACAACGACGATATCACTGCTAGAGAAGTGAAAATCGAAATAAAATCCTGTACAAACTCATCTATCCATCATGGAAATGTTGACCAAAGCCTCCCTACATTGGGAGAGGTTTATGTCCAACAGTGCACTGTGATAGGCTAAATTGATTGCTTCTACTATACAAAATCATCCACTTAATTTGATTTATTCTGTTGAAGTTGCTAACATGTTCAAGGTCTACCTAATCAGAAGCAGATATTTATTTTTTATTATTGATTCGTAAGTTCATTATACTGCTGCTATCAGACCTTATTCATCTCATAAATAATGGAAATAATAGAAAAGAAAACCTTCAAAATTATCCATTTTCATTAATCACCCACGTGAACAGGGAAGGAATACTCCTAATCCTTTGCAAAATTATTCAAATTCAAATTCATTAAAACCGTAGATACTGAAGTTGAACAAAAATTACCAATTTATAGCCGCATGCGCAATCCTCGGCCGTTCACATCACAGTAATTAATCACAACAACCCAAAATTCACCCAAAGGTCATGAGGTCAAAGTCACAAGCGAAGCGATTTTGTAGAATTAAACCACATGAGTTGTACAATTTTAGATCATTCATTATAAGTACCGATACAAATTAAGTCAGATGACTAGACTTAATTAATTAAGTTTCCTCATTAATATTTAAGAGCAAAAAGCGGATCCTACAATTAATAACTCATGTGGCATTAATATCAATTAACTGTGAAACTAATCCTAGGTATACAATAACGGAATGTATTATAATTAAAATTTAAAACTTAAAAAACCCCTGACACTACAGAATAAACCTTTAAGAATGTCTTTGTTTTTTATGCGGAAGTCCCCTCGGATTCCTTCCCCGCTGGAACCCTAAGGGAGGCTATGTCGGACTCGAACCGACTAAAACCGCACGCCAACTGAAGGTTGTGGTGCTAGGCCGGAGGTGAGGTTGTGTTCGACAAATCCCTCGCACCTGGGCTGACCCAGGGCCATCCCTTACGGTCTGGCCCTCCTCGGGAACTTTAAGAAAGCCAAGTGTTCAATATGATCTTGCTCTTCATGTGTCTCATCCGAATCCATACTTCCATACTAATATTATAAATGCGAAAGTAACTCTGTCTGTCTGTCTGTCTGTATGTTACTCTTTCATGCCTAAACCACTGAACCGATTTTGATGAAATTTGGTATAGGGGTAGATTAGACCTTGAGAAAGGACATAGGCTATGTTTGGTCGCGGTAACCGACATCCACGCGGGCGGAGCCGCGGGCAAAAGCTAGTAAACCATATATTTTTCTTCCGAATATAATTTAGTTGTAACTTAAAACCGCTAACTGTCCATTCGCTCTAAACTTGCACCACACCGAGTCGCAGTACAAGTTCAAGTATGAAGGGCGCGGCGCGTGCGCACATTCGCATTTCACTTGATCTTACAAAGGTTACGCTGACATTTGCTCATACTCCGCCTCTTGCGCCGCCGCTCGTTGTGTAGATTATATGTTTACTTATGTAAGTATATAACACGCTTTTTATTTGTTTATTTGTTTGTATGTAGTGGGATCTTTCAACAATTAATTCAACTAGGTGCTTAGTGGTTAAAGTGTCGCTCTTACGACCAAGAGGTTCAAATCCTGGTCCTAACACTATCGAAGTGAACCCATTCCTACACAAGCTTGATTATGGATATATGTCAAAATAATTACTATCAAGGAAGCTAGCATAAATAATTCAAAACAGATATTTGCACACCATTATTGTAGTTAAATCGGCCATTTATAATTAAAATATCTACACATTGTCTACCTGTATTCGGGAAAAAAATATTTCATTTCAAAAATGGTATTCGTACGAGTATACAGATTATTTTCTGATTTGTATGGTTAGCATACTTAATGCTTTAAAAAAATAATTCAAATATACTGATTTACTGATTATTTATATAATGATTTACTTAAAAAAAAAGAATCTTAGAACTGAAGTTACAAAATATTCCGTCTAACCCCTCTAGCTAAGCTAAATTGCTTGTGCTAGGAGTAGGTTCACGTCGGTAGTGAATTGTTAAATATTCATTGGTCTCAATAGTTCGTAAGAACATCCGTAGATGACTCCACCCTCGCCTTTTAGATGGATAAAATATACAAAGGAAATTGGAATCACTCCGGGCATGGCTCGGTGGTCAAATGATTAAAGCATTTTCCCTGAAAGGGAAAGATTGCGGGTTCGAGTCCCGCCTTTGCGATTAATTTTTCTTGATGTATTTGATTTGTATAGTTAGTATACGCTTTAAAAAATAATTCAAATGAACAAATCATTAGATATATCATCTTTATCCTGTAGTTATCACAAGTAGGTAGTCGGGTTTTTTTTATGCTTTTTAGTTATGTATGAGATATCCTACTAATGAGATAAATGTGAAAGTTAATAGTAATAAATAATATAATATAATATTCCACAACATTCTACACAACGCTATCTAGACCCATGACCCATGGTAAGCTTAACTAGCTTGTGTTATGGAATCTAGCATGCGGATAAACATACTTACATACATTTTTTGTAAATACATCCATAAACATAGAAACACCCAGACCAATGCAAATAGCCATATTTTTTATATTTATTTTTTTATTTATAAAACTTCATGCACAAGTACATGCATACAAATATTTGCACTGAGCGGGGATCGAACCCACGCCTCCTGGACAACAGTCGCGTTTACTACCGCCACATCACAGACGTTTTAATCACGCTCAAACGGCTAAATGGATCTGCCTGAAATTTGGAGGAAGATTGTCTGGAATAGCACGTAGGCTACTTTTTATTCCGGGAATAGCTTCCCATGGATTGTGGGAACGGGATCAAAATTCGACGCGGTTGAATGTCTATAGCTAGTATTACGTATTTTGTAATTTCCTTCATTAAGATACCATACTCGTAGTTTTGAGTAAAAATATTTCTACCCGACTGCGCCAACGGGAGTAATTTGTGCGCCTACTAGCTGACTCGGCGAACTTCATACCGCCAATTTTTTTCCACCCGCGTGGCGTCCGATCCCGTTCCCGCTGCTCCTCTTATACAATGATAGTTATCTAAACAGCAACAGAAATAACCACGCTGTCACTTCTGCGTATATGCCGATGCCGGCCGAATTTGTTGACATTAATGATCACTGCTCCGTTCCTTTGAGCCTATGTGTTATTCTGATGTATAAGCTACATTATTGTAAGGTTTCATGAAAATCCATTGAGTAGTTTTTATGTGAAAGAGTAACAAACATCCATCCATACTCACAAACTTTCGCATTTATAATATCAGTAGGATGTATGTATGTAGTTTTCTTGGTTCCCTTCTACAAGCCCAACGGCTGGACGGATTTTGATGATTGGGGTCTCAAATGAAGGGTCTTCATGTTTCATTCATACATAAAATGCCAATACAAAGTACACAGTGGAATTTAGGCGTTGAAATGTGTGTGGACCAAAAAATGTTTTTACTGCGGCTTATCAGGATTTTTTTAACATTTTAATATTTTTTTACAATTAAGACTAAATGCTAAATTTTTGGCGCTAAATGTAAGCGCCAACAAATTAGCATTTATTCTTAATTTACATTTTTTTAATGTATACTGTAACACTCAGAAACCCTTTTATCTAAGACCTCATTCATCGAAACCCATAAAGCCGTTAAGCATAGAGAAGGGAACAAATACAACTACAACATACATACACATGCGTATAAAACATTATCCTATCTATCTATTGTCGCAGTTGGGTAAACAGATGTGTCATTCATTCAAACCTTCGGTCTTTCTCAACTACATTCATTTGGTTAAAGATCCTCGTTCCATACTTACTATAGGTCATCAATCGTAGTGTCTCGTAGTCGTGATGCAGAATTCTTGTCGCGTGTTGTAAACAATGCATGCATCGCATTGGTTTAAGTGGAACTACTACGTGTTTGAACTTGTGAAATTTCATGAGTGTCCTTTTCGAGTAGGTTGATATAAGGCTGATATTCTTTGGTCTGGCGTTTGTCTAGGAAGAATATTATGATTTTGAATTTTATTCGTTTCCAGTTACTATAAGTTATTTAAAAAGGTTATGTTTTAGAAATTGACTTCTGAAGAAGAGGCGTCCTATATTTACAAAGAAACAAATACAATTTATGAATTAATTTAGATAAAATAAAGAAATAATTAAAATATTTACATTTTGAATTTTGAGGTAAAACTATTTTTGGTCAACTTTTTTATGGGTATTAAGTAATAAGTGGAGAGCCTTGAGCCATTTTTTTATGGTCTGTATATTTTTGATAGAGTGAGAGATATGTCAATACTTAGTACTTACTTACGTTTACTCTATTTTATGGACTGAATTCTTAAAAGTTTACTTTTAACCCATTTCAAAATCTTTATTTGGGTATCAATATATAAGTTTAATTAGCCAATAAGAAAAGATTGACGGACAATTTGACAAGTGACTACAACCTTTTTGTTTCCAAAAAACAAGTATTAGCCGCTTTACAAAAAACTCTTGGCTGATGTTAACTAATCTGAACCTAATAAAATACGATTTATTAAATTGCCTATGTCCAGTAGTGGACTGCGGTAGGCCAATCGATTGATTGGTTGATTTATATAAAGTATTATTACATAACTGTATCTTATTGGAGACTATGAGTTTGTGCCGTGGAGTCAAAACGTTGGGGCCATGGCGCCTAAGCTCTCGCAATCTCTTCAGGGAGTCGGCCTCCTTTTAGGTTTTGTGTTAGCCTTAGTTTTTAATTGGTTTCTTTTATTTTTATATGTAACTAATAAGTAATTGTATATGATGCTAATTAATAGGTATCCTTTAATAGAAAAAAATTGCCACTGAATACGCTACACAGAATATCCGTATTAAATATTGAAATAATGTTCCAAGTTCACACTATTTGTATGCACATAGTAGTAGTTTGCGGGCGGTGGCGGTGAAATCAAGCCTCGCTATGTAAGTGGGTTGGTGAAAGAATCTCTCCGGCGCGCACCTGTACCGTCAGCAACGACGCGACCTTGAAATTTTTATTTTACTTCGTGCAAATTATTTGTCACTTATTTTTCAATGCACTCTATTGTACAGAATATAAAGTATTGACTATTCTGGTACTTCTTAAAATATGAAGGATAGTATAAATAAAAAAAGGGTTAAAGTATTTGCATCTTATATTTTTATTACACAAATGTTTGTGGCCAATAAGTATTTAAAGTTAGGTACTTTTGCGCAATAGTTATACATTGATTATGTAAAATGAATACACTTCTCTGTTATTTTTAGTTGTTGATATAATATGTATAAATAAGGGTGTTACTGTATGTTAGATTTATTTCAGATCATTGTATTCCTCTCTCCAAATTCTCAAATCTTAGTTTACCTAACAATTAGCTAGTGATTTAGAATTGCAACGATCCATTATATAAAGCATCGATTAGCCACAGAACCGGCACTAACAAACTAATTACATTGCAAAAAACTAATTAAATATAATTTCGTAAGAATATTTTTGCTAACCCTACTCTATGCATGTGTGAGTGAGGCGACTCGGCGATACGTTGACATCGCAGTGTTAGTTCTATTCGCACAAGCTTTTTGTACGTGTGCGTGTGTTTTCTCTTGTGTGCCCTGCGCAAGAGTTCTTATTGACGCAAAAAGGTAATTCGTCGTTTGTGTGTGCATTATGACAATTTTCACATCCGACTTTCTTCCGAGACGCAGGGAACATTACGTGCGTTGTGTGAACCGATCTTTGGTTGGATCTTTCACTTTGTACGTTCACACCTTTGTTTGCTCTGCAGATGTCTAATGTGACCTACTTGTGCCTCTTATGTATTTTAGAAAATCATTGTTTATTTTGTGACCTTTTATCATTCACACAGTAGTCTGTGTAATTAATACTTACCTTTTTTATATCGTCGTTCGAACGCCAATTACAGTTGCATTCAAAGTTTGCACTTTAGCGCCTGAATCCGCTTACCTACTGGTTCATTTCATAATTTGGTTTAAATTGAATTTTAATGGCAATAGCTACCATTTAATCCACGTAATCCAAAGAGAAAATCCTGCCCAGAGCCTCGTCTGTCAAACAGCTCGACTGGATCTCGAAGTTCTTGTTAGGGCACACCCTCTATGGGAGTCCTGGGACACCTTTCCTTCCGAGGGCTTACCCGGAGCTCCCAACCATAGGCTGTTGGGCGTTGTGAGGGTGAGGGTCTTTAGTCGGTAGGAGTCCGGTATAACATCCATAAAGGATTTTCCCTCACAGTATAAAAGAAAAGGACACACCGTATAACTTCCCTTTTCATTACTCCACAGACAATGGCCCATTTGTTAACGTTTGCCCAAAGCCCGTACACATGTACACCGCAGGACTTTATGTGCGCCTCCGAGAACGCCTTACAAGTGGTGGCCATCGCCACAATAGAAGAATATTTTATGTGTATTCCGTATGTATAGAATAAAAAACAAACAAAAAAACCGTTAACAAAATTCTTCATTTATTTTACATTAATTTACAATTTACTTATAAATCTAATGGAAAAAAACCTCTTGAAAATTAACATTCTCCGCTTATAACTACGCATAATTGTGTTGTCACCGACTTTAATGCTTTACGTATAATTAATAATTACAAAAATTATATTCAAAAATAAATACTTAAGTCTATAGTTTTATATGCTAACAAAAAAGGTACTTTTATTTAAGATCTATATACACGCGGTGTGGGAAACGCGGGCGAAACGGTGATTTAGCTCCATATAATATTATCCTCGAAGTAAAATTAAAATATCACTGTATTGCATATCATTCGTGAAATTATTAGTGATCTTTTCTCTTTGACAAGTCGATGTCGCTTACTTCCTTTCGCTTTTCAAGTTCAATCTTTGATCAACATGATTATATTTTTTAATTTATTGGTAGCATTATTAGAATTCTGATTAAAGTTCCGTAATATTTGTAAGTTAACGGTAGATTAAACCTATAAATTAGGTTTTAAAATTAAACTACGGTCTAGTCCAGGTTAGCAAACAACATACTCTGAGAATATTGAGAAAACTTCTCAGAATTTTTTAAATAATACACAGATTAACTTCATGATGTTCAAAGCTTATGAAAGGTGATCAAAATTAGAAGCGTGTATCACATTCTTTTACTCAACAGCTATCACTTCTGAGTTCTTCCGCTGAATTTATAACATTTCAATCCTATGAATAAATAATTGCAATAAAAATCTTTCATTAGTGAAAGTAAATAATAAAATAATAAAATAGTTCATTATTAGCTTTCTTGTTCTAATGGGCCCGTAAAAATGTCCATTCATTTAATGACTCATTATTTTACAGCAGCAGTCTACACTGAATAGCATTAATTTTGATTTTACTGCCATGATTTTGCAGTATACGAAACTATTAGATTATATTATAATGCCAAATCATTAAACGTTTCAATATCTTTATCCCATTTATTAATTGGAGTTAAATTAACGCGCAAAATTTCTTCTAACTCATATAACTAAGCACCATTTTGTTTAAATTGTTAAGCAAGAATATTTATTAACCGACTTCAAAAAAGAGAAGGTAAGCGTTTCGCCCGGGTTTTTGTTAGCCTTGTGCATTGTTCCCTAAGGAATATTTGCTCGTCTTTGCCAACAAGCGACTAAACGCCAGCCAGTAAAGACGGTCCTACCAACGTAGGTACCTAATAGAATGTAAGGGATGAATATATCCCATACATTATAAAAACGAAATACAATAATAGCAATTTGATAATTATTATGGAATGCAAAGTTTAAGCGAACCTTTATTTTACATACAGTCTTGAAATAGTGATGCTAGTTAATGTGATGAAAGTGATAGATAGTGATGACTATAATCTATATTAGGTGATATGTGTGATTGATATTTCATAATGGAAAATGATAGTGATAAGTTTGATATTAAACTAGGATGTAGAGGCGGTAACAATATTTTAATTGAATATCTGGACATGAATTTATTTTATTTCGAATAGGTATTATCCATATCATACACACATAGGCTCAGCCGCTATTACGTTGGACCCAATACACAGATGTATGAAATGTGGTTCTTAATTTACCTCTGCGTAGCCCTTCGGGGTTAAAGGTGTGATTATATGTATGTTTGTATCAAGTCCTAATTGTTGCTGATAAACGCACGTTCCTTGAGGCGAATGGCCTGCTAACATTATGCTGTAACAGCAATTAAAACCGCCAACATACTGAATCTTGCGCAACAACGGATCGGTATTATTAGTATGAATTTTATTTTTTTTCCGTCCGCTTCCCGGACGCATAGAGTTCCGTTCGCGTGCGTTTGCGCACATCGTATTGTAGGTGCAATGAGCGCGCATAGTGATTGGGCGATGGTCCCCTAATGAAATTAATTAATTTTGACTACCTTTATGCAGTGCTATTTTATGTTTCATAGTTATTTATAGATTTTTGTAGCTGAAATTAATTAATCTTATACAGAGTTTTTCCATTTTATTGATTTTATTACATCAATAGCCCTTTATCTTCAAAAAAAATAATTCAAGGTTGTCCTGTAATAACGCAATACAAAGTAATCGATTTGATAATGGTGTGACGAAATACGAATTGTGAGATGATGATAAAATTGAATGAATGAATGATTGTATGAATGGAATTAATGTTGCCAATGTTATGAAGTGATATGATATGTGATTATGATACGATACAATATGTGATGATGATACTGGTGATAGGGGATATAATGATGAATTTGATTAAAGCATGAATGATAATGAATGTGCTATAAATATTTTTTTAAGTATTGTCATGTTAGATAGATTTTTGATACATCAAAGTGATCAAATGCCTTTGTAAGAATAAAAGTAAAAATCTTTGCAAGTTACTCTTACGAAAAATAGCAATATAATGAAGATTTGGAAACTTGCATAAGTCGCAAAGATTTTTATTTATTGACTTTTGTGACTGTTGTATGTCTTTGAGGTATGTTACGTTGTTAATACTCGTTGCTTAGAACAGAAGGTCAAGAACGTGTGCCAAGTAAAGTGGCGTAAAGTACATAATAAATAACTTAGTGCGTAGCAGCATTGATACATGAAAAATAACTGAAAAACCTTAACTATACCAACCAAATTATTTAAAATGCTATTTTCTCTTACAATTAAAAGAGTATTTTATACAAAGTTTAGATTGGCAGTATTGTGTTAGCCTCGTGTGCTTTGTCATTTTTTAATTTCTACAAACTAATAATGTATCTATTTAAATAAGTAAAAGAAAAACTAATTAAACATTCTGACTAACAGTAGGTAATCGGAGTAAACCATTCGCATATAATTAAATAAAAAAATCTACATCACATACATATAATATTTCGCTCATGTTTTGTTCATATGAAGACTGGGGGCCTGGAGCGCACAGCGTCATTAGTTTAAAACATTAGAAGTCAAGACATAACCGAAATAATAAACAATATAAAACTTAACTAGCGAGACAGATCTCTCATCGAAAACAAACATGACAGACTGGAGCGGAAAACATACAGACCTTACAGCTAAATTATTATGATACAGAGAATATATATCGCTTAAAACTAGTTAACATTGCACTTGTCCTTAGGAATGTTATACTAATGGGTTAAATTATTGTTAATCTTGATCGCACATAATTATTCTAGAAGACTAATAAGGGCACACCGTGACGTCATACCAGGCTGCCAGAGCAGGAGTAAAGAGTATCTAAATGTTCTAAGTCGCGGTGTCCACGCTGCGGTGTGCCCGTCTTTAACGAAATCAATTTACAATAGCCTAAACTGAGATTCAGCGCGCACTGTATCCACGCTCACGGACACCCATGTCACAAACACACTAATTTACAAACTACAGAAATGCTTTTTGAGCTAGTACCTACACCTCTGCTAGTCCCTACCAATCCGCTTGTGGATCTGTTGGTGCTTGATCAGATGCGCTTTCTGACGGAACGCCTTCGCGCACACGTCGCACCTAAACGGCTTCTCCCCTGTGTGTGTTCTCAAATGTACCTTTATATTGGATTTATTCAAGAACCCTCTATTGCATATCCCGCACCGGTGTACCGGCTTCTCCTTTCCGAGCAGTCCACTCAACTCTGCTGCCGTCGCTGAAGGGAACGCCAAAGAACTTCCGTGTATATTGCCGTTGTTCCCTTGTTTCGCCTTCACTCTACTTCGCTTTGGCTTTGGCACCGGTGTTGAAGTGGTTGTGTGAGCGTGCGGGTAGAGAAGCCTTTCTGGACTACATAACCCATCCTGCTTTAAACCAAGAGTGTAGTGTGGTGCGTATCGGCCATTGAGCAACCCACCGACGCCGTCGGTTGTGGACACGGCGTTTCCAGGAGGAGAAGATGTTGATATAACGTCCATTCCATAACTGGTCGAGCTCGGCGCCTCCTGCTTGACGGGTGGTCCGTTCTGCAAACGATTTTGTAAGAGAGGCATATACCCATGCGTCAACAAGGACTGCAGCGTTGGCCCAGCCTGTCCAAGATTTTTAAGATGAAATTCATGATTTTTCGTAAACTCTTGCCCTTTGCAGGGAAAATCCAGACTGGAGTGATGATTAGACGGTGCTGAGGGTGGGGAGCTCGGTACGTCGAATTCAAGATCCTGCGGTACTATCTTTTCACCAGGTTGACAAGCGCCCGTGATCCATGCGTCGATATCCATCCAACTATCTCGGGAGTCATTTCTCTCTGGGTCTTCGGGTTGTGAGGGAACCGTCGTGTCAGCTATAGCGGAACCGATGATTGCTGCTATATCCTCAATCGAGCTTAGATCGTACATGTGTTGTTTGTGCCCGTCGTCGAACATCTTTGCGGGAGGCGAGCAGGATGCTGCACACGAGTCCGCAGCATCGTTGCCCGAGTTATCCGGGAAGGGTTTGGTGTCAGGTGCGTCTAAAAAAGGTTTGACGTCTTCAAGGTCGGGAGGTTCTGCGTCAGGGGCGCACGTCGAGGATGACACGACGTCGTGGTCGGCGCCGTAGCCGCTCTGAGTAGGGTAGTTGTTGTTCTCCTCAGGAAGACGTTGAGCGATTGCATGGTAGTGGTGGCCGGAGATGCCATTGATGGAGAGATGTCCAGTGTAGCCGGTGAAGGGAGGTAAAGGTTTGAGTTCAGCGAGAGGGGTTGGAGCGAGGAGCGAGTCGAGGAGCTCGTGGCAGGTCGGGGGAGGGGATGAATTGTCGAGCTTGGGGTCGAGCCAGCAGCCGCCGAGCAGCAGTTCGTCGCTGGGCGCGGCGCCGCCCGCGACCCCCGCACACTTCATACCGCGCCTCACCGCGACACCGGAGCCCAGGGTGAGCCCGCCACCGCCATACTTGGATGCCGCCACCCTGCCGCGCTATCTGTAACAAACAAACAAAACTATAAGTATAAATTGATCAATAAATTTCATTTTATGTACAACTTAAGTATGAACCTAGAGTTTATGAAGGTCACAAAGTGGGTATTAAATAAATGAAAAGATATTGTTACTTGATGTAGGTTCAGGTGAGTTAAATACAACCAGCCTGTTTTACTTAGGAGGCGGGCAATGTGCCTGAGGGCCTGTTCTCCATACTAAAGCAAACACGCAATTTATGAAAACTATAAAGTTTAGGTGTGTCTACGTTTTTATGAGGACACGGCTAAATAAGAAATGGCAATTTGAGCGGTTCAGAAATCGTTTACAATTGCACGATCAAAAAAGCCTTCCATAGGGGATGTTTACAACATAAGAACATTAACTGCCATTTAGTAGTTTATAGACTACTCTTAGGCTCTGTGCTATTGAAATAGTCTATTAATCATTCAGTGGAGTAAGTAACATGTTGTAAGCACCCACTAAGGAACTATTCTTGTATTCACTCCTAAGTGTCCTGTGCGATCCAGGACAGGACACACAGACAGACATTTACTAGATGTAGGTAGACCACTAGCATCGTCCACGTATACGCCAGCAAGCATGCGCAAGATGCAGCGTTGCCAAGTAATCGCGGTTCGGCCGTCGCGCTTCACTAGCTAACCGTGCTGCGCCGTGCGCGCGCGCCGCCGCTTCACCTTATTTATGCACTGGAATTCTGACGTTTATGTGATTTAGCACTGATGTATTGTTTAGTTTTTAGCGGACGCTCATACCAACTGGCGCTAAGGCTTTCATTCATTGTTATTGGCATCTAAGCTTGCCATTTTGACTCCAAGGTCCACTCTCCTACTCGTAAATATTTTGGTTTTAATGATAGCAACTGCCATCTTATCCCTTTAACGTAAGAAGAACACTTTAGCGAGAGCCTCATTCGACAATCAGTAGGCTTGCAAGTAGGTAAGCTTGATTTGGGCCCCGAAGATTTAGTGTTTGGGGACTAATAATTTACCTTTCTTATCAACCCATTTAATTAAACAACTTTGACTCTGCAGACGTAAGGGGCCTAACTTGATATCCTAATCTAACATTTAATTCACTAATTACTAGCTGACCTTAAATAAAAAAAAAAAATTACTCTAACTGACAACGTGATTTACTTAGAGAAAAAAACAATCCCTGAAGCTGGTTGTATTTCGTATCATAGAATAAGCTCAATCGATGCAGAACGCTTTGAATTTATGAAGCACACATAAACCAACTTGGTAACGTATAATAAAGATATAGATAAAAGCATTTATGTGCTGCAGGTCATCATCTGCTCGCCCTTGTCCCAAATATTTGTGCCGGGGCAACGTGACATACATTCCTGTCAGATGTCATCTTTTTAAAATGATATGGCAAAGGGAGTGCTTTGTCATATAATTTTGTACGCATTCCATCCATCTTTCTTGGGCCTAGCTCTGCTAAAGACCTTTAATTCCATGAAACTTTTTCACAAAATTACTTTCATCTCTTCTCATAATATGACCAAGTCTCGGTAGTCGCTCATAATCTGCAGGTGCGATGTTGTTAAAGATGGCGTCTACACGGCTCACAATTATCGAAGGCAGCCGCGATACCTGACCGCGTTGGTGCGCGCGCGCAACCGAAATGGTCACACTTATGCGGGTTATCGTCAAGTGGATTAATGAGGGAAATGTATGTATTTAATCAAACTGAGCATGTATTAATTTTTATTTTTTAAAATGTGAATTTATGCTTCGCTTCGTTACACACAATTTTTGTGCGGATTTAGCACGCGGTCTACTTTATAGTATGCATATGCAAAGGTACATAACCCAGATGCATGTTCAGGTGCACTTATTTTTTTATTTCTTCTTATAACAACTTGTAGTAACAAAAGTTACTAAATTTTTTATATTTACAACATAATTTTTTGTTACCACATTTTTTGTTATCCTACGTGGTAGGGAATGCAGAAAGGGAACGGAAAGCGGTAAGTTATGGCTCGTACAGTATGCAATGCAGTACTGTTTCTTAAAATTGATATTGAGTAAGTATAACTTCTCACGGTACTTTTTTGGTCAAACCAGTCCATTATTGCTGTGAAAAGTAATGACTTAATCATTTACGTGTATAAAGAAGAAACTGGCTGTGAATGGATTTAAACTTCAAGTCGTATTAAATACTGTTAAGAAATGCTATAGTGGAGAAAAGATTTTCAGACGTAGCTAGGTAACCACTTTCCACTTCAGTGAGGGCTTAACTTCATTGTAAAGTTTTCATTGTAAAGTTTCAGCTTTATTTAACTAGATGACGCTGAATGTACGCAGACTGTAAAATCAATCGACTGTAATCCTGGCCATTACACTACCGGCGTGAACCCACCCCTAGCACAAGCAATTTAGCTTAGTTGGAGGTGTTAGAGGGAATATTAGTAACTTCAGTTCTAATATTCTTTAAAAAAAAAAATGTTACCCTAACAATTTTGAAATGAGCTGAATGGCAGTGAGCTAGCCAAATCTTTCGGAGGCCGTTGAAGCAGATGATTCCAGGAGTGGAGACCACGATAAGGCTTTCAGTGAAAAAAAAATCAATGCATAGGTTCAGCTTGATGACGCTGAATGAACGCAGATCGTAAAAACTTACTCTAACAATTTTGAAATGAGCTGAATGGCAGTGGGCTAGGAAAACTGTCGGAGGCCGTTAAAGCAGACGAGTCCTGGAGTGGAGACGGCGAGCAGACAACATGCGGAAGACGGAGAATCAAAACTGAAAGCGTACATTGAGAGAGGCCTATATTTTTTTTAAATTTTTTTTTTTTTATTTATTTATCAAATTACATAGTGCAGGTATAAATAAAGGTATAGTAGTATTTATAAACCACTAAGGTTTGTGCTAATACTACCAGGTCCATACTTACAACATGATTATTTAGTTGTTATCTTACTTAAATAATATAATTGACAAGGTAGGTAGTACACAGTTATATAAGAAATATAAACGGATACAAGGATACAATAACAATGATGCAGCAATAGATATGGATAGACTAATTGATTGATTAAAAAAAAAAAGGGTATAATATGGCATAAAATGTCAACAGCAAAATAAAACCCGACTACCGAAAATCACGCTCTAAACAGTGACAAACAAGAAAATATCAAGGATAGCCGTGGTCGTATGCCACTTTTCCCTAGAATATATTGTTTTGTTAGAGTAAGTGGCATACGACCACGGCTATCCTTGATATTTTCTTGTTTGTCACTGTTTAGAGCGTGATTTTCGGTAGTCGGGTTTTAGTTTTAAACTTTATTTTTTATTTAAATTATTTTTGGGCAAGATAAAGCTAATAATTTATACATATTTGAAATGTGCTCATTAAGCACTTTCATTTGATACCAAACACGGCATATTTATCTTAAATTTATTTTTTAACACAGTACTTTATGAGCGCTAGAGGGCGCCACACAAGATTGAGTGACACGTCATATAGCCTATAACCATCGGACGATCAAGCCGCTTGTAACGATACCTCATTAGTCCAGTTCTAATAAGTAGTTGAGGAGCTATGAGGGAACAAATGAACATACATACATACATACATACATACATACATACATACATACATACATACATACATACATACATACATACATACATACATAGCCTGTCAAAATCATAACCCTCCTTTTGGTTTCGCCGTAGTCGGGTAATAAGGTACTAAATGATAAAATGTCCCATAAAATTGGACATTTTCATAACATTTGGTCCGACAAAAAATGGAACCCATGACAACACGCACCTTGTTGACCAATGGCTGCACGCAATGAATTGCAATACAGAGAAAAAAAATACTATTAAAGTATAGATTTGTTTCGGCTGCCAAGAGCGTGGCCTTGGAAGGCTTTTTCGCAAAATATCGCCGTCTATATCAAAGCTATTGCGATCGATCGGCCGTAGCGATCGCTGTTGCAATCATCGCTCGAAAAAATGAATTACTACAAGTCTATTGCATAGCAAACGTGACTTTGGTGAATAACTATTAGTTTTACATTTTAATAGTTCGTAACTTTTATGGTAATTTCGGATTTATTACAACTTTGTTACTTTACTTGTAATGTAAGAAAATAACATAGTTTTACTGTTTGTTTTGTTATTAAATGTTCTTTATTGCACAATAAATAGATTAACATATTACATTGTAATATATAAGAGTAGTCAAATACAAATCTTATAGTAGGTAAATAATGACTTTGTCACACTGAAGCGCCTATAAAAGTTTTCAATATGACAATTTAACTTACCAGTTAAAACACAGATTACAAAGTTATCAACATTATTTAACTACAATCCGATACTCTAATTAATTTACTCACCAATGTAGGTAGTTGATAAAAAACCGCGCACCTTACTAATAGAAGGTACAATTGTCGTGCAATGCTTTTTTGTTATTGATAGAAAAATTAATCAAGTATATTGAAAATGTTATATAATATAAATCAAACTAACAAATCAGAAGTGAATTTTATATTTTAGGTTACGAATAAATTTACCAATTATATTTTTGGACGCACAATATTGTTTTTTTTTTTTAAATAAAAGAGTCTATAACAAAAAAATGACATATGCGTGAATATTATCAGCATCAATAATGTATTATTACATCTTCCAGACTAGAACCCATTTTTAAATAATATTAGTAACCAAAATTAAAAATATTACCAACGACTTCAACCAAGCTAAATAGCCTATGTTTTCACGTTGTTAGTGCAATAGCCAGGAATTGAACTCGGGACCCTAGAGGTCCCGAGTTCAAATCGTAAGATTCCTTAATCACTAAGCTACGCTTTTAGTAGCGACACCTTCTACCAAAATTAGTTCAGCTGCTTAAGATGACAAAACCTACAGAATGATTTTATTATATATAAAGACTAGCTGACCTAACCTATCTGACTAATACCTAATTTTTCCTAAATTAAATATTCTATTGCGCCAATAGGTCCAATAATTATACGAAGCCAACCTTCACGCTAATGCAGCCAATAAGTTGTCAAAGTTATATCGCAATCGAATGAACGGAAGAAATACGAGCAAACAAACATTATTTTTTTATCTATTACTTAAATATTTGCTACTAGATGGCCCCTGGCTCCTTCTGCGTCATTGTCGGTGTTAGCGACTTTTGGTAATATCTCCGCTACTACGTAACTAATTGAAATGAAATAAATAAAAGATTTGCTTTCAGATCAAGACTTTTCAAATAAAAAACTGCATCAAAATCCTTTCAGCAGTTTTACGAACAAGACAAGAATTAAAAAAATATATGTGAATGATTTTTTATAGCCTTTAAAATGCTAACTTTAAAAATCGAATACATCGGGAAAAATGAAATGCTCAAGTGGGACTGGAGCTCACGACCTTTGCCTTACAGTGGGAATGCTCTTCCAACTCAACTATTGAGCCACACCTGAATCACTTCAAATTTCCCTTCTATCGTTAATCTAATATAACCCTGGTATATTTTTTTTAAATATCTCCAATATAGAGATACGATCAATTTACAATTCTGTATTTATATAGATATATAGATAAAACCAACAGAAAACGTACTACCCAATATACGTAGGATGTTTTTCGGAGTCGAGGTTCCGTTCTAACAGGCATCCGTATCAATAGTAAGGCAATTAACCCACTAGCAGCAATTAAGTGCTGTTCGCGTATCGATTATACAGGCCTAAACACATGTGTACAACACGTACTATTATTGATATGTTAATCATAGTTCAGTACCGTCAGCATCACTAATATCTTGACTACGAAGTCTCAAAATGATATTATGAGCACATCAAACTGTTATATAGATTTCATTTGTATTATTGTTCGAACTAAAGATGTATACCAAATTTCACAACTATCAGTCAACAGGAAAAAGGGATAACCAAGGAATTAAGATAATTTTGAGCACTTTGCTTGCCAACATCCATGTGATACTGACTGTACTTAATTGCTATTTAAGCATGCCTCTCGAATGATCTATAAGGTCCAACCCAAGTACACAATGTAAAATAAAAAAATGGCGGATTTGATTTCAACACAGTTTACCGCGACTTTTGATCATATATCTCAACCAAAACTTACTTACGGCAGATATTAAGCCTAACCAAGATCTTTTAGACAAAAAACCGCATCAAAATCCGTTTTACTACAGAACGTTTGCGTGCATTGCGAACAAACACACAACTATGCTCCTAATATCGAATAATCCAAATATTGATAGGTATCTACTGGCTAAAGTTTTCGTTAACTTTTGCCACTGAAATAGCCCAGCCTGAAGATTACTTCTACATTTACATACATTTGTAAATAATACCGAATACAATGCAATAGAATTTGATTTAAGCTGGTTTTATTTCAATGCAAATATTTCGTCGTAGTCCGGCCTTACGATCGAGAGGTCCCTGGTTCGATCCTGGCCATTACACTACCGACGTAAACCCACTCCTAGCACAAGCAATTTAGCTTAGTTGGAAGGGGTTTGCGGGAATATTTTCGGTTGCTAATATTGTTATAAAAAATCTCTAATTGAAAGAACGACTACTTTACAATTTTATGATATAGATAGATCCTGTACATGTGCACAATTCTGCCTACCCCAGTAGTGAAGAAGGGCGTGAATCCATCACCCAATTCACAACAGTTAGCCGCTGTCATTATCATCGGTTCGTTTTGTCGGCGGATTAGCATCTCCGCGGCCCAATTCTGAAGAAATTGTCACAGTTTCATAGATTATTCGCTCCGATGGGCCGTCCGAGTGAAAGTTGCTCAAACAAAATGATCTTGGAAAATACTAGGTATGGAAGTCAACTGGCGTTTGTAAATGGACAGTTGTTTATGACGTTGTTGCTGGCGACGTAAAATAAATGTCCGGTGCATATAATGAGGATTTTTATTCTATACCGGGTTCTATATCTGGAACACTCCTGAAGCCGAAAACTCCTGGTAGTACTTCAGGTACATAACACATGACCTCCGTCCCCCATGAGCGCGGGCCTGGGGGTGACGGGTGGAGCCGCCTGTCACCATAGCAGAAGCAGGCCACGGCGACGGCGCCCTGAAATGCGCGCCTCCCCGTTCCGGGGGCGAGTCGGGGACACCGTTGTGACACCTCCCGAGGAGGGCTAGACAGTAAGGGATGGCCGGGGCGCGAGGGATATGTCGAAGACAACCTCACCTCCGGTCTAGCAGCACGACCCTCAGTCGGCGTGCGGTTTTATTCGGTTCGAGTCCGACATTACCTCCCCTTCCGGCTCCGGCAGGGGACCTCCCGAGGGGATTTCCGCACGGGAAAAAAAACATTTGCATAAAAAATGTTTCCTTTTTGTCCAATTTCATGTTGTGGTTTTCGAAAATCTTGCTGGCTACTAGAAAGTAGCTGAAACGTCAGGCTGAATATAAATAATGTTGTTATTATTTACAACAAAATAAATCGCAATAGAATCTGTTAAAAATGGTTTTGTTTCAAAAACTATTAGGTACGTACTAGGAAATGAGCCTATGCCCACGTGCCTCATAGACATCAATAGGCTTCTTACCTATTAAGGTTAGTATAATGTTGTAAGCTAATCGCTTTGCCTTGACCTAGGCGCCAGTAGAGTAAACTAACTGTACCCACTTGTTGACAAGGATATGTAAATATTTAACTACATAAAAGATATTCGTTCACCATGATGCGTAGGCGCCGACACGCAGTCTGCGAATCAATCAATGATCACCATGTTACATTATTGTTCCCATATTTAATCGACAACATCCATACGAATAAATGCGAAAGTAACTCTGACTGTCTGTCTGTCTGTATGTTACGCTTTCACGCCTAAACCACTGAACCGATTTCGACGAAATTTGGTATGAGGGTAGATTAGACCATGAGAATGGACATAGGCTATGTTTGGTCGCGATAACCGACATCCACGAGGGCGGAGCCGCGGGCAAAGGCTAGTAATATCATAAATGCGAAAGTAACTCTGTCTGTATGTTACGCTTTCACGCCTAAACCACTGAACCGATTTTGATAAAATTTGGTATAGGGGTAGACTAAACCATGAGAAAGGACATAGGCTATGTTTGGTCGCGATAACCGACATCCTCGCGGGCGGAGCCGTGGGCAAAACCATGTAAGGATGCCTGTTACCGCCTAGCAGATGTTTACGAGCTCCGTATTGAGTCCTTATTCGCATTGGTGAATTGTTACGTCAATATGCTTGGTCACACGTGTTCGAGTTTGTCAACACACTTAAGGATGTTTTGCACCAGGACCTAAAACTTAACTACTCGTGTCCAGTTAGTAAGAACCCATTTCAGTATGAATTACTAGCTTTTTCCCGCGGCTCCGCCCGCATGGATGTCGGTTATCACGATCAAACATAGCCTATGTGTTAATCCAGGGTATCAGCTAACTCCACCCCAAATTTTATTAAAATCGCTCCAGCCGATTAGACATGAAAGAGTTACAAACATCCATTCATTCATACTTACAAACTTTTGCATTTATACTCGTAATATTAGTAGGATACAGGTTATAATTGTTTTGCTATGTTTTCAGACAGAATTATACCCTTGAAGGAAACCCTAATAATATTTGTCCCGACTCAAAAATAGTGTGCGATTTTCCACCGCCTCAGATTAGAGTACAGTCAGCGTTAGAAATATCTTAACTATAAAGTCCTAGTTAGTTAGTACCTGTAAAGGTAATAATCACGGAATTAAGAACATTTGAAGGAATTTTTATAGCATTAAGTATGCTAACTATACAAATCGAATACATAGGGAAGAAGAATCTTCTCGGGCGTGACTCGAACCCGCAGTCTTTCCCTTACAGGGGGAATGCCTGACCAATTCGGCTACCGAGACACGCCCGATATGATTCAAATTTCCCACCTATAAGGGGGAAAGATTAACATCAGGTGAAGTGAAGCCTAATGGCTTCACTTCGCCTGATGTTAATCTAAAGGCAAAGTCTCGGAAAGAGGGTCATCATCGTAAACATGTACCATGTTAACACTCAGTGGCACTCAGCTTGACGGCCTCATCAGATGCCTTTTCACGCCCCGCTTAAAGGACCCGGGCCTGTAGGAAGAATGAAACACGTGAGCTGGCAGGGAGTTCTCCCTTTTTATTTTATATATAATTAATACTTCTAATTTTCGCATTTTGCATATAACGCGACTTAACAATCTAGCTGTCGAGATGAGGTTTATAAATATATCTACAATTTTTTCACATTTAGAAGCATGAATGTTTCTTTTATTTTTTTATCAAAGTTTATTTACTTAATGATTTTGACCTCAGCTGGTAAATATTTAAATTTATTAAAACGACCTCTGCGTTATGACTTCCGAAGCGTCCGTGCTATCGTTATAACTTCCGAAGCATTTGTGCTATTGAGAGACTGCTGTTAATATAAATAAACTATGTTAATAGCGACAGATATATTTTTATAGTTTAGAGAGAAATCTGTTTGGAGGAAAAGGTGTGGCCATTATATGCTAAGAAGGCAATACGAGATGCCGATGTTCAAATATGGCGACTCTTCCTTTCTCAGCCTATTGGCAACCTATATACTCGTAAGTGTGGCTAGACTGACTGCGACGTCAGAGGTCTCGGGGTTGAGTATCGCTCAATGCAAGTAATTTGTATGCACGAATATCTCTATTTATATTCGTCTGGGTATTTGTATGTATAAGATTTAAGTATTTACACGAATATTCTAGAACTGTATTCTAGAACCCATGTAAGTTAACTTTAGTTTCGGGTCTGTGTAGGTAACGCTGTACAATATATAACATATTTTATTCATCATAAAAAAATATAATTTTACGGAATATTATTGTTCTATACAAGCAACATTATAAAAAATATCACTCAAGATTGAGGTCGACATTTTTCATTTTCACCTCAATAACATTATAATATTAATCGATTTGAAACAGTTAGTATTAAAAACGTCAAGCCATAATCCCGGTACTAATCCCGGATTAACTGGGAGCTTAGGCATGGCGCGTTAACATAAAGCACGTGGTACACTGACCGACAAACGCGATCCCCACCTCTCACGGCGGATTCTTAAAAAATCGTATCACGAAATTAATTTTTAGGCCAACCTACACGCGGCGCCCGCATCGAAAATTTGTCGCGCGCTGAGCGAGACAGAACATACGATACCAACGAGAGTGAAAGAAACGGGTGCACGCGAAACAGGGCCGGCTAACGGTACACACGCGGAAGTGTGTCAGTAGCGTAAACAGCTCTTTATTACAGAAAGGTCGTATGCGGCTGCAGTCGGATATTCAAAAGTCAACCTTGACCGTGGGTAATAAAGTCGGCATTTTGACGGTGAATAAACTGGTTTTCGATTTTCACGGTGCTGATTCACGACAATAGAGCTATGTCCGTTTGATGATTGCTTGCGAGAATCCAGTTTTTAAACCTACCTCAAGGCTAGACTTATCTCTATTGATGTTATATTGTCAGGCGAAATATTGTCTTGACGTAGAAAGTTGTTGCCGTGTCACATATTAAATTTAATTGCAGCGTATTGTGGATAAAAATAAAATATGACATGCACATCTAACTGCCGCGTTTTAACATTTTAGACAAGTTGGCATCATTTGTTCTTTTCGATAGTTCTTTTATTTCTAATTAATGTGTTGTGTTTAATGTTAACTTTTCTTTAATTTATCTTTTTATAAAAATGAAAATAGTGTTTGTGGCGAATTAGGCTATTTGTTTTTTTTTTTCTAACCAATGTGAATGTGGTTTTATCTAAAGCAAGCTGAAACTAACCGGAAAAATATAAAATTAAAAGTAAATGTTTAGGTAGACATGATCCGTGTTTACTATCCTTTATATCAATTCAACACTTTTTTATTAATCAAAGTTATAATTAATGACGTCAAAGGTAAGTACGTGGTAGTAAAAACTGTATACGGACGATTATTCCTATATGTAGTTAGATCTAACACAAGTCATATAGTAGGCTTCAGAATTAAGTGGTGCGTAATACTAGCATCTACTTGGTGCACTATACCTTTACAAGCTTACTTACTGCCTAGAAATATCTCTGTGTCGGAAACACAAAGAGTTTTTAGTTGTTCAGAATACAATATAGGTGCTTTGTCGTTTCAACCAGGTAGGCAGTAGGCACTTTCATAGAGGAAAAAACATTAGTAATAGGCCATTAATATGTAGGTACTATTGTGAATGACGGACCTAAAATTATCTATACAAAATTACTGTTAGTAAAAATTTAAATTTTATTACATGCAAATGTAAATTCAAGGTTCTAGTATAAGTTTACCTGAACAAGAAAAGATCTAAAACTATCTATACAATAACTGTTAGTAAAAACAAGTTCGTAAAAGTTCAAATTTTATTACATGCAAATGCAAATTTGAGGTACAAAGTACACTCGTTAAGAAAATTTGTTTAACTGTACAAAAACATTGTTTTTACAATCAACAAAGGCGGTAACTTTGATCCCAACATCCTAATTGCCGTAATAGTTGTAAGTTTGTCAAGGCAGAGGATACCGTTACGGACCGGGTATACCCAACGGGTTTTTGGACGCGGCTGTACGTTGGTCGCGTTCGGATCGGATTTTGGGTGGCCACTACTTGGTCTTAAAACTGCCTTCGGCGGGCATTTAATTTGGTCTGAGATACCGATGTGGCTTTTTATTTGGTTGAATACGATACGGGTGATTATTTGAAACTAAAACAGTCAATCTTTTTTGTATCTTTTGTTATAGAACATCTTATTGAAAGGGTTTTTATTAAGTAATGATAAAGCGGACTGTGGAAGTAGATCATCGACACGTTATTACATTAAGCTGATGAAGTAGTATACTATAGAATTTGTAATAGTTTGCGAAGAGCCTCAAAGAACGTAGTGAAAAGGAATGGAAGGAGATTTTTATCCCGTACTTTTCTTCCGTCTTTCTCTCGCTCTCTTCTTCCTGTACCTATATATTTGAAGGACAATACACAATTGCATAAAATAATACACATTAAAATAATTAACCTACTTAGTTAAAATAAAATGAACCATACATTGAACATTATTAACTCCCGAAACAAAGAGAGGGAAAATTGATTAACCAATAAATGATTTATTATTTATGTTCCTGACTGTACCTACTGGCAAAAAAGATTCAGGTGGAGACGGTAACGGGTGGAATCGCAACGGGTGGAAACGGGAAAGGGTGGAAACGCCACTCACCCGTGTTATTAGTCTGACGCATCTGTCTGTTTGTGGCATCATAGCTCACAAACAAAAGCAGACAAACAGACAGTTACTTTCGCATTTATAATATTAGTATGGATATTAGTATGGATTCAATAAAACGTCAAACAATGCCTTAGTTGTTAATATCAAACACTAAATGTGTACAGGTCCAAACTCACATCTGTCCATTTTGGATGGTTACAAAACGTTATGTTATACATGCAATAGTCTATCTACTTTACTTATTATTGTCTACATATTTCTTTACACTATTTACGAAAACGATAAAAAACACTTGTAAAGGCGACAATGCCGAACTTATTTCGTCAATCGACCACGATTTGTTGGGAAACTGTTCAGTTACAAAACGTTTATTTTAGTTATAAAATTACGTTGAAAAGCTCAACGAGTGATTGATATTGCAATATCCTACACTGTAAACAAATATCACAATATTATTGGTTGCGTTCTAGGACTTACAATCGGGTAGAAAGTGTCAATGACGTGTATGTATTTCAACTTTTGATATATGTATAACTGCGCTGAATAACATACATACATATACATAAACTCACGCCTGTATTCCCCGAAGGGGTAGGCAGAGGTGCTAGCACCCACATTTCGCCAGTTTATGTTTAGGTCACAATGTAATAGGTGGTGAGCCTATTGCCATTAACCGGGCACTTATAAACCTGCGATAAATACACACATAACTTCGAAAATCATCGAAAAGTCATTGGTGTGTGCCATGGTAACCCTGGGATCGAACCCGAGACCTCGTCTCAGCAGTCCATTACCCATACCACTAGGCTACCGCAGACTCACAGACTGCGCTGAATAATTTTTCTATATTACAATCCCGGGTTCTATACGCGGTCCGTGTAAAAGCATCTATCGAGGTTGTCAAGTTAGGGACTACCTGGTGAGGGTTTTTTTTTAAATTACACGTCAATTTGACTTCATTTCGCCTGATGGTAATCTAAAGGCAAAGACACGGAAAGAGGGTCACCATCGTAAAAATGTACGCTGTGGTGGCACTCGGCTTGACGGCCTCATCAGATGTCTTGTCATGTCCCGCTTAAAGGATCCGGGACTGTAGGGAGAAGAAAACACGTGAGCTGGCAGGGAGTTCCAGGTCTTACTGGTGCGGCATAGGAATGGGAATGGGGTGCAATCAATTGATACACTAGATATCAAAAAATATAGTCATATTTCTTTTACAGCCATTTTTCCTCATCCTGCGATCCTGGTATAATGACTTTCATAAAATGAGATGATGACCATCATCTCCCGCTACGACAAAGTGCCCGCTTGGCGGCTATAGGCTTGAGGGACGTAATAATAAAAAAAAACGTGGGTACCAAAGTTATAGTAGACAAAATTTGTACATGTGCCTATCCCTTCAAGGATTTATAAGCGTGAATATAGGTATATAGTATGTTCAATGGGTGAATAGTTTACCTAAATACTTTAAGACTTATAAACCAATTGTTATGGTAAGTACGATGACCAGCTTTTGTTCACAACTTCCTAATACTAGGCGTTGTCGTGGAAATGAGGCGAGTAGTTTAATAACAAAGGATGAGGCAATATAATAAATCGATTCCTTTTACAAAAATAGATGACTATTCCTATGCCATTTCGTGGAACTGGGACTAAAGTCCACGAAACCTTCTTATTACCCCTTTGTGAATATCAAGCCTAGAATATTTTTTTGACATAACAATTCAATAAGTTTCTAATTAATTTCCCGGGTAGTGTAAAACGTTTATCACTCTTTCTGGAAGGAACTTCCCAATTCCATTTCAATTCCAATTTTAGTCTATTATGTTAGGATGACCTCATCAAGGTCGCCAGGAAGCAATCTGCTTTAGATCGGTCATTCTGGAAGTCTATGGGTGAGGCCTATGTTCAGCAGTGGATCATGTGTGGTTGATATGATGATGATGATGATGTTTAGGTTAGGTTAAATAGAAAATATCAAGCAATCTATGTATACTACATTTATTAATAAGTGCACAATCAGGCTGCACAGAGAGGTATCAAAATTCATTAAGTAAATTATTTTCTGCATCTCATTCCAAATTATAAATCCATTCCTACCTCACCTAAGAGTCCTGAAACATTTTTTGTATTTTATAATAAAAAAATCTTTATTAAGATCAATACGCCTCAGTGGATACTTTTGCAGTCATCATTAAACCAATTTTGTCCATGTTTCCAATATTAGTTTTGTACATAATAAAGACTTTTCATTTAAAAAAAAAAAACTAAAAACTACATAGAACTCAATGTTACAAATGAATAATTAATCCTAACAAAATTTTAAACCACAAAACATCTCAATAATCCATACATTTGAATATTAATACAATCAGTTCATACGTCACACTAATTACGTTCACACATTCAAAAAAACAAAAAAAAATCAAGGAGTCGAAATATCTCGCGACCGAGAACAATCCGATCCCGTAATTCCCACAAAAAAGGGCCCAATGCTCCCTGGAGGTCATTGTCCTGCGTCGGGATAGCCCGGTACAGTTAGCCTCGTAGGGTCGTCGGACCCTTGGCCTTGACAGTCCTCCCGCGCATGTCAATAAGACAGGTGGGGTTACACTGTTCGTTGGAGGCTTTTGTACGTAATATTTATGTTATAGAGTAAGAGAAGTTGATAAGATTTTATTTGTTATTTTAATTTATTAGTGACCGTTATCTATACAAGTAAATAACATTGTAATTTGGTTGGTAATAAGGTTCATATAATAGGTTTTTTTTTAACATGAATATAACTGATTCTTCAGTTTTAAAGAATGTTTTTTTTATTATTTCTATTTATAATTTGTTTGTCGATTTGTCTATATGTTGGGTTTGTCTGTTAAAATGTACTAATCGGCAATAGCGATACGTAGAACTGAAAAGTTTATAGGCGAAAGGAAGGTATTGTGTATGTACATTATTCTTAACTGAGCCTTGGTTTATCGTTGAAAAACGCAGAATAATTAAAATTATAAGTAGTTTAAAACATCTAAACGCATCTACTACACGTATAAGCATATCTAATAATAATCAGATTCCAATTAATGTAATTCGACGAACGATTTATACAGACAAAAAGCTTAATAACTGACGATACGTTCACACGTACACGCATAAGATGGTATAAGATCTCACATACACTTGTATGCGCGTCAGTGTGACGCATGCGCCCGCCGCTAGACCTGTTGTGACGTAGCGACACTCCCGCGCAACCTACAGGCTGTTCGCAACCTTGAATAGAAGGAAGATATAGTTAGGTCTGCATCTCGCTCTTTTATACGTTCTTTATACGTCAAGTTCGATATAAATAGATAAATAAATATTCCACAACATTCTACACAACGTTATCTAGACCTCTGGTAAGCTTCATTAGCTTGGGTTATGGAATCTATAATGCGGATAAACATACTCAGATAGTTTTTTTGTGTAAATATATACATATTATAGATAGAAATACCCAGACCAATGCAAATATCCATATTCATGCATACAAATATTTGCACTGAGCGGGAATCGAACCCGCGCCTCCTGCGTGGCAGTCGCGTGCACTACCACCACGCCACAGAGGCTGTTGCGATTATCATGGGCTGAATTAAGATAGGTATTTTAAGATTAGAGTACTGGCAAAATTGCAGCGATCCTTTTTGATAGCAGAAGTCATTAATTAAAGAAGAGATTAGACTAAATACCATTATTAAATTGTATTTTTATGAGCAATGTCAATCAATTCATAATCATAATTCAATTAACTTTTCTTAATTACTGAGTTCTGATTACGACAATTGACCTTCAGGTAGGATTTTTGGTCCAGCACGGGCCTAGGCATAAATATATTCTGAATAAATCAAATCTTTCTTTCTTTCTTTTGCTGGCAAAATAATTGTGTTGCTAATTGCTTGCACATGCTCTAAGTTTGTAATTGTGTAGTATGTGCTTTGCAAATGAGTTTTCGGAGTTTTCCAAACAAAACCGGGACAAATCAGCTAGTTATCAATAAGAATCACAACAAAACCAACAGTACTAAATAAGGTGTTATTGATATTTTTTGTTGGGCGTCATTATTAGCGGTTCACCGCATTGTTATGGCTAATGGCCGACGAATGATATTAAAGTCGCCTAGTTTGCACATCTAGACCAGCCCGTGGGGGTTGCTCAATCGCCAGCGGTGCTACTGTGGTGGCCAGACACGCGCTATTGTAACAAGTGATATTGTGTTTATATAACTTAATTGTAAATTGGAAATAGACTTTTTATTACTTGTGGTAATTTAAATGCCTTTATGGTTTACGATTAAAAGACAATCACTTTAAAGTTATTTGAGAAAAAGACTTTAAAATTTATTTCTTGTGGTACCAGTGTTTTAAATCTCTTCATATACCTACTTGAAACACATACATGTGCACCTATGCAGACTTTAAAACTATTTGATTTTTTTAAAATTATTTATCGTAGGTATCTAATTCTATCACAAATAAAATAAGTATTTACCCAAGTCAAATAAGTATTTACCGAAGTCACATACTTGAATAAATACTTATTTTATTTATGATTCGAAGTATAAATTTGTGAACTCTTCATCACAACAGCTAAACATAAGTAATTGAAATTCAAAATAGATACATAAATAAATTAGTTTTTAACACAAATCATAATCACAGAAGCATGGACCTTTTAATATCTTACATCTTGCATTAGAGGGTAGTCAACTTTTACTATTAAAACATCAAAAGCAAAACCGCAAAGCGTAACTAGTATCAAAACTGTATAAACTATATTGCTCAAACAAGTGATCGATTTTTGATCAGCCTATATACAGACCACGGGAATATGTAGGTACAGTGTTCGCGTTGTCCGAGTCAAGGTAGCGGTACAGTTAACCATTGTTTACTTACGCGGCCGACTGCGCCGACTGTACCCGGCCTGACTGAGGTACATTCCTATGTTAATTCTAATGTTAGATCCAATTACAATATGGTGGTGTTGGGGAACTGTTACACGTAAGGTACATTTGATTATGTTATCATTATGGTAGTTTTATGGTTAAAAGTTGGATACAAAAAAGTGTTAAAAAGGTATCATTTTAGAAAAACATTGGAAAAAATGAAATGCTCAAGTGAGACTCGAACTCACGACCTTTCCCTTACAGGGGGACTGCTCTTCCAACTGAGCTATTGAGCGACACTTGAATCATTCCAAATTTTCCTTCTATTTATATCCGTCTATAAGGGCGACGGTGCAGCCATCTACCAACATTCTTACGAACTGTTGGAAACAATGAATGATTTTTCAACCATTTTTAAACATTGAATTTTGATGACTGCGCCCAAATATTTGAATGAAATCCAATGTTTTTCAAACTTAAAAGTTAGCATAATAAATGCTATAAAAAATTCATTCAAAAATAAAAAAGGTATCATTTGTCATTATAACTGACTTCCAAAAAAATTGTGAGAACCCCCATCTTTTTGGAAGTCGGTTATAAAGACAAACGATACCTTTTAAACACTTTAAAAAAAAATGTAAACTATTCCTCACTGACTTAAAATCATGTAAATTGGATCATAAATCGCAGGGTATTCAGTGTACGCAGAATTTTTTTTTTGGTTTTTCAAATTCTACCACGATACCGAAGGAATCGCTGGTTATCAACACACAGAGGATATAGGCCTCTCCCAATATTGGGAGGCTTTAGCCTACTGGTTCCACGCTGGTCAGCCGGGTTGGTACAGGGTTTTATTTCTAGCGTCCTTCTCTCGTAGTTATATCGTCTGCGTATTTCTCCTTCAGTCATCTCTTACGACACAGAGAGTGAGTAATTATTGTATTCTTTCTCACCACACGCTGGTAAAAACATATATATTTAATTATATAGAAAAACTTTTACTTAGTAAATACAACAAAAACTACAACTGATGGCCATTGAAATAGGGTTCAAAATTGCGTGCACGTCACTATTGTTTACATATAAGTGTTGGGAACTTTTACATTTCGCGTGAACGCGCTAATACGGTTTTCTTTGTGAGACACTAATATTTAAAAAAAGTTTTCGAACCAGTTTGAGATGCGTGACAGGTGTAGAATATTTGACAGCGTGTGCCGTGGTTAGATGGCTACGTTGGAGGTCGTGAGTTCGATTCTCACTCATTACAAATGTTTTCACTGAGTTACCTTTATATGAATTTATAATTGCCATATTGTGGTTATTTTTGGTGGGAGCGTTGATTACTCAAATAATCTCATTGCAATAATGATGATTATATTATTAATAATGGCCATGTTGAAGCCTTACTCACTATTAGTCTATAATAGATAACATAGTGAACCGGTTTTCATATTTTTAATTTTTTATTGTTCTTTTTTAAGTATATTTTTAAATTTAATTAGGATTTTTAAGAAATAAACAAAAAGAAATAATAATTCTAATTAAATGTTTCTTACAATAAATACTACCAAAAGTAATATGAAATCTACTAAATTTATTATTATTTACAATATTTTTGTATAAAATATTCAATTAAATATTATAATTTCACCTTTCAGAACGTCAATATCTTAATATTATTCCAGTTCTGTAAGTACATATCAACTCTACCCCCTTCCTATAGTAAATATAGCAAAAATTAAACTAAAATGGTCACTCGACTCTACACTACCGTCCGTCCATAGAAAAGACATCAACGCGCGGTACACTGACCTACTGATAGAGCCGTTGTGTGAGTGCCGCTCTACAAGACTCTACATTAATTCTACATAAGCCTTATCCATGTGAGTGTAGAGTGAAGCGAGTTAGTGTGCTAAAGTAGTAATTACTCGCACAGATGTAGAGTCGAGTGTAGAGTTAATGAGTTGAAAAATATATTATGAGTAAGCTATTTGGTTAGTGAAAGTGTGCGACTTTTTTTTATTATGAGTTTGACACAATTGACGTTTAGGTATTTATGACTAGTGGCCTGCCCCGGCTTTGTGCGGAAGGTAGATAGTTTGTTGGTCACTAATAATAATTGTCACAAGATTTATTAATTGGAAGTTTGGTTGATTGAAGTCCAGCCGTTTTGGAGTTTACATAGTAGCTTTTGCCCGCGGCTCCACCCGCGTGGATGTCGGTTATCGTGACTAGCCTATGTCCTTTTTCAAGGTATAATCTACCCTTATACCAAATTTCATCAAAATCGGTGCAGTGGTTTAGGCGTGAAAGCGTAACATACAGACAGACAGAGTTACTTTCGTATTTATAATATTAGTATGGATATATCTCGCTTTTTTGCGTATCCTAGTTCTAAAGTATAAGCGAGTTTCTTTGGTGGTAAGCGATTACCTTTGTTAATGAACGCTTGTAAGCATAAAGGTAGGAAGGTAAACTCTCTTATAAACTCTATGGAATGTAGAGTAGGCAATACGGCTTTTGAATGATAATTATAAAATTAGAAAATGATACCTATATTAAATTCATTTTTATCATTAGTCCGTGTCATGTTTGTTAGGTCCAGGATTCAATTCCAGAATTAAAATTAATCTATTTTAATTTTTCTCTAAGATTTTTTTTAATAGCAATTAAAAGTCAGCCAAAATGCCCACTTGATGACAATAATTAAATTTAATATTTTTTTATATTAACGTATTGTGATTAAAACATCTCTGCCTACTCTTCCACAGACAAATAAGACTGAATATAAAAAAAAACCATCCAAGGTACACAATTCACCCAGATTCAAAACCAGATCTCTATGACTCTATCAAACTACAAACACAAACATCGACTCTACAACACACTACCGTCTCTAGAGTGTGTTGTAGAGCCGCACACAAACACACTGCGTCGCAACTTTCTTTCGCGCAGGCGCGGCTCTATCGCAACCGTGACATTGTAGAGTCCGTGAAACTCTACCTACACTGTGGTTATACACGAACCGGCTAACCATAGACAAGGTAGAGCTAATAAGTACTTTAGCAAAACGTTACTTTGTAACAAAGTCTTAACTCAGTAGTTAAGTGGTTAAGAAGTTGGTTTTACAATCGTAAGGACTCAGGTTTGAATTCTTTAACTTTAGAATTTGGGAACCACTTTTCTATATTTTATTATTTGGTTCAACTTGGCTCCCAAAGTGACTGCCGAATAACCTTCAAGGCCCCAAACTTTGGAATCAGGAATCTACTCCACTATTCTTTTTTATTGGGAGGGACTGCCATCAGACCTCCCAAGCTTCAAGACCAAATCTTTTTTTTTCAAACACGTCAATTTGACTTCACCTGATGCTAAGCAAAAGGTAAAGTCTCAGAAAGAGGGTCACCATCGTAAATATGTACCATGTTAACAGTGGTGACACTCAGCTTGACGGCCTTATTAGATGCCTTTTCACGCCCCGCTTAAAGGACCCGGGACTGTAGGAAGAAGGAAACACCTTAGCTGGTAGGGCGTCCTGCTTCAGGACTTAGGCCATAAATCAGTATAAGTACCAGCTATTAGGATGGCATATGCCCCTAAAAACTGCATGAGCCTCCATACAAAAAAAAAACTATTATTTTCTTCAATGGACCATTGAAATGCTAATATAACATAAATCATATCGTTATCGCAATCAATCGTATCAAAAACAACAGTACAATATATGAGATGCGCGCGCGCATGTATCTCCGAACCTCATTCATACATACATCCAATTATAATACAAACCCACACTTATTTTACAGCCTCGTTTCACACTTCATTAATCATTGTTTAAACAATGCTATATACATATATACAGACATACATGTATGTATGTATGTATGCCTACCCCTTCAGATGACAGTCATTTGGTCACATAGAAAATGTGGAATCCATAGACCATGGAAAACCCTTCCCATTAGGTGGGACATGAACTGGTTTTTCACCTAAATAGTATCCATACTAATATTATAAATGCGAAAGTAGCTCTGTCTGTCTGTCTGTTTGTCACGCTTTCACGCCTAAACCACTAAACCAATTTTGATGAAATTTGGTATAAGGGTAGATTAAACCTTGAGAATGAACATAGACTATGTTTCGTCGCGATAACCGACATCCACGCGGGTGGAGCCGCGCTCAAAAGCTAGTAGAAAAATAAAACTAGAAAACAAACTCCCGACAGCCCAAAGAACATCATTAAGTACATGATTACTCATAATTCGCACTTTCACGAAGCAAATACATTTTTTTTTATAAAGGACACGTCAATTTGACTTCACCTCGCCTGATGGCAAGCTAAAGGCAAAGTCTCGGAAAGAGGGTCACCATCGTAAACATTTACCACGTTAACAGTGGTGGCACTCAGCTTGACGGCCTCATCAGATGCCTTTTCACGCCCCGCTTAAAGGACCTGGGACTGTAGGAAGAAGGAAACACGTGAGCTGGCAGGGAGTTCAGGGTCTTAATGGTGCGGTAGGAATTTACCTAAACTGGGAAATAAACGACATCAACCTACACGCACTGACACCACTTCCAAGGGCCGGTTCGACCAAACGCGAGTAAAATTTACTCCTAGAATAAACAGCCAATATGTTTTAAATATTAACCCAACAGTCTACACAACCTATGATAGCCATAGGCTTAACTAGCTTGTGTTATGGAATCTAGAATGCGGATAAACGTACTTAGATACACTTTTTTTTTATAAACACTTACTTAATATACATAGAAACACCCAGACCAATGCAAATAGCCATATTCATGCATCCAAATATTTGCACTGAGCAGGGATCGAACCCGCGCCTCCTGCATGGCAGTCGCGTTCAGTACCGCCACGCTACAGAGGCTGTCAATGTGAATGATATTGGCTGTTTATTCTAGGAATAAACTTTACTCGTATTAGGTCGAATTTACCATAATCCAAGTTCTATAACTTAATCTCGGATTAAGCGTCTATATCGGCCTGGATCTGCCCCTGATCGGAGCCGTATCTAAACTGCGATCTGCCGCGGTAATATTAGATGCAATGGAGATCGGGCCACCGATGTAGCATGCCGCTGTTACGACCGGCCCGTAGGATTACATTACTATGTGTTTCGAATGGCTACTGATTTTTAATATATACTACTAAGGTAGCAAAGAAGTTTTATGGAATAGGGAGGCAAACGAGTAGATGGATCACCTGATGATAAGCGATTACCGCCGCCCACGGACACCCGCAACATCAGAGGAGTCACAAGTGCTTTGCCTTCCTTTTAAAAGAGAGTACGCTTTTCTCTTGAAGGTTTGATTTGGTAAGCAAATTATTTTAATGGGGAAAAATGACGAATAGAAGGAGAGGGAAGAAGTCTAATGAAGCTTATAGGCCGCGGTTATTATGATTCCGGTTCCTCAATCATTGGGAAAATATTTCCGGGAAATTCGTACTTATGCTTATGTGTTAATCAACATTGTAATCTATCTCTGCGTCAAATTTCCACATTTATAATACTAGCTTTTTACTCCAGCCGCGTGTATGTCGGTTATCATGACCACTATGTCCTTGCTCATAGTCTAATCTACCCCTATACCAAATTTCATCAAAATCGTTTCCGCGGTTTAGGCGTGAAAGCGTAACATACAGACAGACAGAGTTACTTTTTGATGATTTTAAGAATTTGATGATTTGTAGTATTAATATGGACATGGATTAGTAGAAAGTAGGATAAATAATATTTCAGTACCTTTAATTTCAAAGGCTTCGCGTTTTACTTGACCACTGTAAGTAAGCGTCACCAGCTTAGTGGTTAAGGATCCCTTACGATCCAGAAGTCCAGGGTTCAAGACCTGGCCACTTCCGAAAAACTTATTTTTTCTTCTTTTATCATCCTAGTAGAATATCCCTACAGAGATCATGATGGTATACTTGTACCTACCTATCTGTCTGGGGTAAGCAGAAAAGCCCACATTTCGTCAATTATCTATCAGATGAACATAACAGTTGGGTCTATTCCCAGCGACACTGATACACAGTATCAGTTTAATCACATAGCTCGAAGTGATACTCGTACAAGTGGCTGCGCAGGCGCAGGCCCAACGCGCAATTAATCTCCGGCTAATGGTGATCACTGACATGTTTATTTGGAACACCCCGATAGAGCCGTTCCGATGTTTTGTCCGCGAATAGCCCGGTTGGCGACATTCTTGTATTGACATACATATTGATAGATCGTTGATTGGGAAACTGTTGGAGTGATAAAACTTTAGATCCAATGACTTATGTACAAAAAGTGCTTAGTATGCTCACTGTTCATTAAAAATTAGAGGATTAGGCTACTTAGGTGCGGCTGCTACAGGGATGGATGACCGTTTAGTGCTATTTCATTTGAGCGAGTCCGTGCTTCTAAGGACATATAAAAAGTCGATTCCGGTTATCAATCCAGTTGTAGGTCGCTTGGTTTAGGTAGAGGCTTTTATGGGCGACCTGAACAACTCAATCAGTGGCTGGCCAGTAATCAAAACTCAGGTAGGGAGGTCAGACGGCAAAAACCAAACCGTGGAAAACCAAAACACAATACAAACAGACCTAGGACTCCGAGGTAATCGCCTCGAATGAGATTGGGACCGTGGCTTAGTGCTTAAACAGTCAGCCTTACGATCGATAGCTCCATGATAAGAATCCTGGCCATTACACTATCGACGTGAACCAGTGGGTTCTAACTAGGAGTGCTAGCACAAGCAATCTAGCTTAGCTAGAGGGGTTAGAGGGAATATTAGTAATTTCAGTTGCTATTTTTAAAAAAATAGTTCTATAGATTAGCACGTTCAAAACACACAGCCTAGTGCAATATGATTATACAAATTTGCAGCGGGATTAAAACTCACAACCTCTAAAGTATCCTAGTGGCGGCTCTAGGGGTGGGAGTCCTCACACTCGTCACATTGCTCGCAGCGATGGTACGATGCGCAAACCCTTGGGGTGCGGCTGCCTCCTTCTGCGAGCAAGTAATGCTCGAGAAGGAGGCGGCCGGTCGGGTCCGGACCAGACTCCGGGCCCGGGAAGCCCGTGCAGAGCGAAGGCGAACCGGACGTCGGAGGTCGCAGAACGACCTCCGTCCTCCATGAGCGCTGGCCTGGGGGTGACCGGTGGAGCCGCCTGTCACCCTAGCAGAAGCAGGCCACGGCGGCGGCGCAATGTGCGCCTCCTTGTAACCGGGGCTAGATGGGGACATTTTGGTCCCCACAACCCGAAGGGGGCCATCTCGAAAGAAATGGTCCTGGTCTGTCGTGGTGCGAGAGATATGCTTTTGGCAATCTCACCTCCGGCAACCAAGGACCCAAGATGGCGTGCGTTTTAGTCGGTTCGAGTCCGACATAACCACCTCCACCGGCTCTGTGGGGGTGGTATCCGTGGGGATTTATCGCACGATAAAAAAAAACCTCTAAAGTAACAGTACACACCTCATTAATCACCAATAACAGCATCTGTCAAGTGTAACAACTATGACGTACAAATATTACCATACAGATACCGTCCAACGGCACTGGACGTACTGTACTGTGACGTATTTAAACTAGATTCCGATCCCGTTAGTGACGTAACAATGGTAACGCACCGTTTTCAAATAATTGGAACATTTCGACAACAATTAAAACATTTAAAACTAATTATTTTTTGTTCCCACGACGTCGACGTCTGTAGACGTCGTGAGGTGTGAATAGTTTTAGTATAATTGGTATAACCTCTTTACACGATACGGGCATAAAGTTATGAACAGTTTTGTTGGAGATATGTATACGGTTAATTACGTTATAATACGTTATAAGTAGTTTGTTCCGGCAAATCGGAATCTTATTCATCTGAGCGCCAGTTACAGTTTATTTTTCTGTATTCCAGACTTGTAAGTACTTTGGAACCTGGGGTTCGATCTTCTAAGTCTTCTATTTTTTTTTTATTAAATAGTGAGGCAATCGAACAGACTGATTGACTGATGGTAAGCGATCATGGACACCGCCGCCCATGGACACCCAACATCAAAGGAGTCACAAGTGCGTTGCCTTCCTTTTATTTTTTTGGCTTTTAAATATGGATTATAATTTGACTCCCCTACCACGCACGGCAGAAAAGTATTGCCTGTGAATAAGTAGCCAACAGACTTGCTGTTGGCATTAGTTAGGCTACGAGATTTTCATGAGGCCATATAGAAGCTGGAAGATCTAACCAATACGACCTTCAAACCTTCAAGAAAAGAGCGTACTCTCTTTTAAAAGGAAAGCAACGCACTTGTTACTCCTCTGGTGTTGCGGGTGACCATGGGCGGCGGTGATCGCTTACCATCAGGCGATCCGTCTGCTCGTTTGCCTCCCTATTCCATAAAAAAGAACTAGAGCTGCAGTTGGCGAAATATGGGTGCTATTGCAACTCAACCTAAGAAGAAATCTAATATCAAGAGAGGGGGTAGTTCTTGTATTGTTTTATTTCTTAAATATTAAGTAAAGTTTGCCACCTCAGTAGTTTCAAAGAATTTTATCGTTTGTGTAGCGCGTTACTCATTCATTAAAATACCGATGGACAACAGGTTTTTATGTACACACAGAGAATGATAATATGATAGTAACGGCGCGGGCGCAGCTTAAATCTCATGTAATTGGGTGTTCGCGAACCAACACGCCGGTTACTGTTAGCGCTGTGTGGGCCAAGTCACAGGTTTAATGTAGGTTTTTGCGGTCAAAATATAGCATGGTACCTTTGGTGAGTTAATTGTAGGTGAGATTAAAATGGTAAAGAAAAAAAAGGAAAAAAAGAAAGAAAAAATATATAACATAATAATTTACAAAAAATATTATTTTTACAAAAAAATATGTTTTTAACTAATTAATCATTGAATGTACACCTAGCTGGACATAAGGAATCTAAAGATGGTTATAAAGTGTTCTAGAATTCATTTCGGAAGCCATTTTTAATAACCAAATTACTAAAAATACAAAACTTTGGATGCATGTATGTTTGTTGTGGTAGAACATTAGATCTCCGCATTAAATTTTGCACAGAGTTAGATTATAGTCTGATAAACCAAATAGACTACTTGAATTTTCAGAAAATAGCAATTATTTACAGATGTTAGAGGCATTAGGCACCTTTCTTTTTTTTTGTTTTCGTGCGGAAATCCCCTCGGATGCCTCCCCCGCCGGAGCCGGAAGGGAAGGTTATGTCGGACTCGAACCGAATAAAACCACACGCCGACTGAGGGTCGTGGTGCTAGGCCGGAGGTGAGGTTGTCTGCGACATATCCCTCGCACCACGGCAGACCCAGGGAGGTTTTAGGCACCATATTATTTTATAGTCTTTGCCACTGGAACTTGTGCACAAATATCAGAATTAAGACGATTTATTCTTATTACTTGCACCAATCATAAAGAAGCATTTATTTATATTACTGACAGTATTAATTACGTCCGAGTGACGGACAGGTGCGGTGTTTCGGTGAGATGCTGAGGATTTTTGAGGATAGCCACAAATACAGTTGTGTGACGTATACCTTTTCAGTTATTGTTCAACGAGTTAGACTGGATCGCGAGTACGGTTATTACTGGCTATTAATGACGTCATGCGTGGTGTGGCTGCAATTAATAAGATATTACTCAGGCTAAAGATTTAGAGTATATATAAATCATCATCTACTACTAATAAAGACGTTAATCCTGATTGCATCCGAGGCCACGGTGCCCTCGAAGCTCAGGGTCTGCCTTCTGGTTCTTTCTTGTCAACTTCGCATGATCTTGGGCGTCCAAGGTAGTGAGAACGTTTGCACACCTACCCCTTCTACCCGGTGGGGGTGCCATTGCTAGGCATTTGTTACCCACGTAGCTATGCTGGGCATTTAGAGTATATACAACTTGTGCAAAAAATATTTGAGTATGAGTTACTAAAGCCATGGTAAGGCTTCCATGCTGTCAAGTGGTTTTATTTAAAGCAGTAATATTTGCGTAAACTTCCGAAAGGATCATGTGGCCTTTAGCAGTTCATTGCCAGATATAGGTCTCTCCCAATGTGCTCTATTAGTATGCTCTCTGTAAACGGGCGGTTATATCATGGGGGATGGACATAAGGAAAAAAAATACTGTCATGGCTAAACGTGGCTCTGGTGGGATTTTAAGAAAAAACTTGACATTGGCGTTTCGCCATTAATAAGTTTATAATACATTTTACTTTACATTGGCAAAACTGCAGTGATTCACTGCAGAAGCCATTAAGAAGAAGAATCACTGTAAACGGAATCATTCTAATGCCAACACGTTATTTTAAATACAATTTAGCATTGTTGACTGTAGATTGGTGAGGTTGTTATGTAGATTGTCTGTAGGTGGCAGTGAGGTGTGTTTCTGTATAGGTAGAAGAGCAGAGACAAGCAGAGGAGGTACTTAGCAAAAACGGCCATGTGTGGGGATCGATAAATCTAAAATTGGAGACGACACACGTTGATTACATCCAGTCCGATTAGTGATATTATTCACATTCTTCTTTGCTTCTGTGACAACGGACTGATATGCTTAAAACATCATCTGACGCTTAAAAAAGTAAATTGAAGAATAATTCAAACATAAAATACTCATCAAACAATTTTAATCCATAAATCTTTGACATGAAAACCCAAATTCCCTTCCACAATGTTATATTAACAGCCGCTGATCTGGAAAGACCGTTAGGCCTCACATACTGATACTGATGATTACTGCACTTGAACTGACTAATGAGCTGATTTCGCGTGTCATTCAATGACTTGCTAGTGGGTAGTGGGTTCGATTGGTTAGCGATTGACCCGTAAAGATCATTGATGAATATGAAAATTTAGAATATCAATACGCTATTATAAATGCGAATGTTAGTATAGTTGTTTGTTATTCAATCAAGCGATAACGGCTGAACGTATCTGCTTTTTTTAATATAGGACACGTCGTTGTGACTTCATCTTATCTGATGGTAAGCCTAAGGCAAAGTCCCAGAAAAGGAGCTTATCATTAGGTAAAGTAAAGTAAAAGTTTATTGTTTATTTATTTCACAAAATAGGTTACAAATTTTTATCACTATACAAGTTACATAGTTTTGGCACAAATGTGAGATGATAAAATATTAATACTGAAGTGGTATAAGAGATAATAACCCTAAATATAACTTAAAACTAGACTCAGGGCCAGGTACAAACACCAACAATATGATATTAGTGGGCCTCAGACACCCCACTTAAAGGACTCGGTACTTCCTACAGAAGAAGGAAACAAAAATGTGCTGATAAAAAAATCCGAGATTTTAAGGTGTGTCAAAGAAGAGTCCTTAAACCGTTCACTTTTTGATGGATTGTACACGGATAGCAATAGCACATATGTTATTACGTACGTACGTACGTTACAGGATAATTGGTGAGTAGTAAGGATTTACTGTCCGATACCTACATATTTTTGTATCTGATATACAGAAGACACAGTTGTATTAACTATGGCATTTCGCCAAGTATGTTTTTCGGCCACACAAGAGTAAGTATACTAACGTTAACCTGATACATTTTCAAGGGTTTGTTCTTATAATATTTATAACTACGCTTTGGAGAGTACTTGACTTTTGGGAAATTTGAAAAATCTTTTTGTTACGAACTAGCTTTTGCCCGCGGCTCGTGGATGTCGGTTATTGCAGCCAAACACAGCCTATGTTCTTTCTTATGGTCTAATCTACCCCTATACCAAATATAATCAAAATCGGTTCAGTGGTTTAGGTGTGAAAGCGTAACATACAGACAGATAGACGGTCAGACAGAGTCATTTTCGCATTTATAAATATTAGTATGGATTGGAGTTCAAAGCAAAATTATATTCGCAAATCAATACATCACTTCTTTAGTAGAAAAAAAGCGCTAGAACATGCGCTGTATAAAGCGGCTGTCGAATTAAAAAACAAAACTGTATTTTGGCCACAAAAATGTGAGTTGTATGTAGGTTTACGAGCGGAGGCACCGCCCGGCAGGCCTCGCTCGCTCACTCGGGCCCGCCAGTATGTGGGACAGTTTAGAGGCTTTACTTAATATGCCGGTTATGATACTCTGTGCACGGTGGACTTTATTAGCAGGTAGATAAAACATCTTCGAAGATTTTTTTTTTTCATTTCTGTTCCAAGGTATTTTACATAAAGAACATGTCAAGCATGTACGAAACCAATTATGAAGTTAATAGAAGCGAAAGATGTTTTTTTTATGAAGGTTACGTCAATATGACTTCACCTCGCCTGATGGTAAGCTAAAGGCAAAGTCTCGGGAAGAGGGTCACCATGGCAAACATGTACCATGTTAACAGTGGTGGCACTCAGCTTGACGGCCTCATCAGATGCCTCTTCACGCCCCGCTTAACGGACCCGGGACTGTAGGAAGAAGAAAACACGTGAGCTGGCAGGGAGTTGTATGCCAGGATAATAGCAAATGGAAAAATGTGGTCTCTGCCTACTCCACTGGGATAAAGGCGTGACTGTATGTATGTATCTTAACATATAAAATTACTTGTCCTGATTGGCAGATTGACTGACTGACTGATTCATCAACGCCGAGCCTAAACCGCTGGACCTAGAAACTTGAAATTTTGACAGTAGATGCAATTTATGATGTAAGCATTCTGAGCGTTAGCGAGGGAATCAAAAGAGCACGAGGTGAAAAATCTTTGCACTCGAGTGCAACACGTAACTTTTCATTCCACCTCAGCGAGGAAATGACTAAATGCAAAAAAAAAAACGTTTACAATCACAAGATAGGTACACTTTTATTTCAAAAGAAAAAAGAAAAAAGAACACCAAGAAGGTTCCGAGTCTGAGTTTTTAACAAATTAAAAAAAAGTTGTATGATATATTCGGCACCATAGAGGTAGCAGTAAATAGGTTTAATGTTTTTTTTTAATTCACAAACTTAGTGCACACGATGTTCTAAATTCAATTTACTTTATCCTCTAGAGAATAAAAACGGCTTTTCCACTCAGATATTGAAGATTAAAAATACTCTTTCCGAGATGGTGGGATGAAAAAAAAATTGTTTGTGTTTATATTGGTAGTGTAATAGCCAGGATTCGAACCCTGGATATCTCGATTGTAAGGCCGATTCCTTCAGCTATTTTTTTAAAAAGCTACTGTGAATTAAAAATTAAGAGTGTACAGTGGAGTTTGTTGACCCTATACCATTTAAAACGTAAGCGCTATCTGTAGTGTACGGACGCGGCCGCAATTGCAGTAAATTTTGCAAATATATACGGTACAATTATTTTTTTATATATTAAAAACCTCTATAAATATACGGTTATTTGTCGTGAACAGTTTGGTTATTATATTAAACTATTTAATTTAATAAATGAGAAGGGTGATCGGAGGATAGGGTCCTCACTTACGCCCTTTGATTATAAGACCAGTAATTCATGACCCTATTACGTGCAGCTGAAAAATATACTCATACTTGATGAAATATAGCTATAGGTATAGTAGCTATATAAGCTATATTACATCTCTGCTTATCTCTCCAGTGATTATCTCCAGCGGAAATATGTGTATATAATTTTAAAAAACATACAACAACTTATACTTTAAGGGATATAAGTAGGTTTAATACGTATATTTTAATTGATGATGCATATTGATGTTTATCTAGATAATAATAATTTAATATTAGAAAAGTTTGGAAGCTAATTCGAATCTAAAAATCGTATTAAGACTAAATAAGCACTTGCCTTATTCTTGAGATTAATATTAAAACTAAAACCCGACTACCCAAAAATCACGCTCTAAAAAGTGACAAACAAGAAAATATCAAGGATAGCCGTGGTCGTATGCCACTTTTCCCTAGAATATTTATTGTTTCAGAGTAAGTGGCATACGACCACGGCTATCCTTGATATTTTCTTGTTTGTCACTTTTTAGAGCGTGATTTTTGGGTAGTCGGGTTTTAGTTTTAAACTTTATTTTTTATTTAAATTATTTTGGAGCAAGGTAAATCTAATAATTTTTATATATTTGAAATGTGCCCATTAAGCACTTTCATTTGATACCAAACACGGCATATTTATCTCAAATTTATTTTTTAACACAGTACCTTATGAGCGTTAGAGGGCGCCACGCAAGATTGAGTGCCACGTCATATAGCCTATAACCATCGGACAATAAAGCCGCTTGTACCGATACCTCATTTGTCCAGTTCTAATAAGTAGTTGAGGAGCTATGAGGGAACAAATGAACATACATACATACATACATACATACATACATACATACATACATACATACATACATACATACATACATACATACATACATACATACATACATACATAGCCTGTCAAGATCATAACCCTCCTTTTGGCTTCGCCGTAGTCGGGTAAAAAGATGTTATCGTATACTTGAAATTACTAACAAACTAACCAACCATTCAACCAGTCGAGTACAAACCTTTATTTAAAAAAAACCTCGCAATCAAAATAATATTTCGTGATGTACAGACTGTAGAGGAGATGAGTATATTACTTTTCATATAAAGTTATATGTAAAGATATACCTATTTAGTTTGTAAAATGATCGTCAGTTTCTGTACTGCACGGATTCAGTACCAAAATTCCTTTTAAAGATTCTTTAAAGATCACCAATTACAACACACTAAAAAAGGGCTTTTTCAAGAAGCTACACAATACGACAGCATAATATAATACCTTCTCAGTGATGTCACGACGACAAACTATGAAAGAAAAAGAAAAACGCCGAATCGTGCTTTAAGTTTAACAAGAATTTAAACATTTTTGTACAAATATGAGCGGGGCATTTGGGTGGTAATAAGTGGTTGTCAGTCAGCCCCGGAACAGGTTCTCTCCCGGAGCTAACGGGATCGTTGAATGACCCGAATAATGTTTTTGGAACCCGCGCCGGCGGCTCTTGAATATCGATAAAGGACATTTGTTAAGATGAGTTTTGGTTCACTGAAAATTGTAGTTTTATTCTTGGTGTATATGAATGAATGAATTAAAATTTTTGGATTATTTTTATACGGTTTATATTACCCGTAATAGTATTGGAATGTATAATCTGCCAATTGACATTTAAATAAAATTTAGACTTGTAAAAAATGGACATTGATGCGATTAGATCTCACGACTACACCTTTTCTAGGGAAAATTATTTCTGACTAACTTAGCCATACGTTCTGGGTATTCATTAGACATACCCTTTGATATTAACCATTGCCGATATATATTTACTAATAGCTTATAACGGAATTTCTACTAGGGTGATATACTGTTATAGACTTATAGTTTATTAACAAGTATCAAAATTAAATAATCCTGTAATAATCCTTACTGAACTATACTGGATCAAAATAGTTTTTAAAGTGACATCTAATTTATTTTCGAATACGAGTGAGCTTAAGCACAAAAAAATCAAACACCGTAATATTTTTGCCACAATTGTATAGAACTGGTTACCTTTTCAAAAATATAACAATTCATATCACTGTTGTGTAGAATGTGATTGGTATTTGGTGACACTAATCATAATAACTTTATATTCTGTGCTATAAACTCTTGAAATTATATTACGACGCACATAAAAACTGTCAACAATAAAAACACACTTGCTCCAAAATAAAGGCACAACAAGAAAAAAGAAAAAGCGAACTTAGTTAAGAAGCCGTAGAACTTAATTTCGATCGAAGGAAGATGCATCACGTGGGCATTTCCGATACTTGACCTAATTTTTTGTGCTAATTTTGAACACGGATCTGTCAGCACAGACGCAACGGCGAAATAGCCCAAATATCTCACATTTTCCTTATAGAAAGTTTTCGGTTTTGTTGTTTAAAACATTGTTTTGATATAAATTTTTTGAAGATATATTGAAAAAATGGGAGCTGTTGTGTGCGATCGATATAGGTCAATATAATTCTATGGTAGGATTCCATATAGGACGTATGAAGTTTTAAGAATAAGTTAACATATATTGGTAATACACACTTTTGTAAGAACAACAAATTATAGACTTAATTCATCCGTATACGGTGCAGAATATAACTTCTAGAACCAAGCGGTGACTCATTCCTATGCCGCATCGTTAAGACCTAGAACTCCCTGCCAGCTCACGTGTTTCCTTCTTCCTACAGTCCCGGGTCCTTTAAGCGGGCCGTGAAAAGACATCTGATGAGGCCGTTAAGCTGAGTGCCATCACTGTAAACATAGTACATGTTTACGATGGTGACCCTCTTTCCGAGACTTTGCCTATAGCTTACCATCAGGTGAGGTGAAGTCAAATTGCCGTGTCCTTAATAAAAAAAGACACCAGGGTCAATCTCATTTTGGTTTAACTTATAAGACTTTTATGGAGGCGACAGCCATCTGACCTCTCACTCCAAGAGCAAAGCCTACCCCAGAACCTCACCCGTCAATCTGTAAGAGCAGGTAAGGTTGAGAGATCGTATTGAAGTTCTAAAAATACTCCTAGTAGTTTTTCAACTTTAACTAACTGGTCTGGGGATTCCACACACGGTTAAATGTGATGTCATAACTTGCTCTTGAGGAAAATATATTTACTTTCTTTTCAGTCACTTTTCCTTGAAGAAAGTTTTTAATGAATCATCAATAAGAGATGTCAGTTTATTATAGATCCGGATTTTATTATCTTGGTAAGACCCTGGTTGTCAAAGGCCACACCCAAATTATGTTAATATTATTTTTTGTCCTATGTATTAGGGGTGAGCTTGTTGTCATCAACCGAGTACTACAACTGACATAAAATCCCGAATTCCTGATGAAATAAGATCAAGATAAAAGCAACCCTATTTCTTCCCCTGGGTTGGTACAAAGCGATTAAAAAATAGCAGGTCTACCTCCATCTGACATTTAAACATACAACTCCTGAACAACGAATGTCTGTTTACCACCAATACGCTTGACTTCTAAAAACATAGAACCATTCATGTTCATATACCTCACCTAGGCTTTTCATAAATTTCATATATTTAAGTTTATATATTCCCGGTTCCCGGTAGGTTTCCGGTAGGTTCCCGGAGAAGTAGAATTTAGGCCACCCCATCTCTTCCCATGTGGTGTCAAGGCATAAGGCTGTTTAACATCAGACAGATATATACAGCCCAGACTCAGCCTCAGATGCATAGCTCGAGTTAATAATAGTGCCCGGAAAACGGCAATAGGCTCACCCCCTATTACTCGGGACCGAATACAATGATTGGTGAAATGTGGGTGCTTAAATTCACCTCTGCCTAACCCTCCAGGGATAAAGGCGTGATTATATGTATGTATTTATTTTAAAATGAAAAAGAAAAACAGTAAAATGTTCGTATTTGACTCGCTACTTAAACCCAGGTTACCACGAATAGCAACTACATTCACGTCCACTCCAAAATACCAAGAACAAAAACTATTTCGCTCGTCATTAATCTCCGATCATTTATAAACGTTATAAAGGAGGATCATCACCGATAATAATTTGATGACGGGCTCTGAATCGCGATTACAATAGCTACAGTAATATAATTTAAGCTCCAACTGATTACGTATCAAAGCCGGTCCATTTATCTTGTCAAACGGCAAACTGTAATTTGAAAGATTGACATTACAATTATTTTGCAAACATCTTTCACGGAGTCTATTGTGTGGACTATGTTTTTTTTGTTATATGATTCAGAAAAGATGCGTGGGATTAGCTGTTTATAAATTGATCTAGTGATTAAGAAGGTGTACCCTGGTATTGCCAATACGTATAAGATTTATTTAATAAAGTATTAAGTAGTTTGTATCGGAGCAATATTTGCATGGAATGCTAATCCCATTGTTGAGAATGTAGTCTTTGTGCTTCGATTCAATTTTGTACAAGACGGTAATTCCGTTGATTGACAGGTAATACTTCGATCTGGGTTAGCAGGTCCGAAAGCAGTAGATCCCGTAAAAGCTAAATTACGGAACGGAGGACTAGGAGAGCAGGCCGAAAACAGCAAGGAATGCCGTGCCAGATTGGTGTTCTCGGAGGGGCGGACCTGCGATATGAATGGGAGTTACTCCACAGACAATGGCACATCTGTTAACGTGTGCTAAATGCCCATACGCATGTACACGGCAGGACCTTATGTGCGCCTCCGAGAACGTCATACAGGTGGCAGCACACTGGGAGAAGATAATTTGAGGTCCGAGGCGCCATCGCCACGATAGAAGAAGAAGAATACTCGCATATTTTTTCGTTTTTCTTTAAGTATAAAGCAATCGAAATTACTAATATTCCCTATAACCCCTCCAACTAAGTTAAATTGCTTGTGCTAGGAGTGGGTGCACATCGGTAGTGTAATGTCCAGGATTTGAACCGGAAACCTCTCGATCGTAAGGCCGACTCCTTCACCACTAAGCTACCGACGTTTTTTTTTGGTTGGTTTTACATAAAAGGGTCCAGCATATTGTCTCCTATATACCTCATTTGTACGTGTACGTGCGTGTTACTGTTGATAACAGAGGAATTGACCACGGAACCTCACGATCACACATTAATTAAACGTAATGATATACCACAGGATACTCCTGTGTGATAATCAATTTAATTAAGATTAGTGTTCCGTTACGAAAGGATTCATATCAGTAGCAGCAGTAGCCCAGTGGCTAGAGCAGTGAACTTTCCGGACCTCTTTTCGGGGTAAGATTCTGAAGGGGCCATCTCAAATTGTAGACGACCCGATCCGAAATTCCTTATTGGATAGTCCTAAACCCCAATTATTTATATGCGAAAAGGTGTGTGGTTTTAGTCGGTTCGAGTTTGACCTAACCGCCCCTGATGACCGGCAAGGTAAGTGTTCGTGGGTATTTTCGCACAAAATAAAAGGATCAACAATGACCAACAAAAACACAAACACACGAAGATTAAAATACATAAATTTCCCTCCATAACGACTTCTTTCGCACCCCTTTCTTCTGCACATAACAACGCGCTCATAAATTTAAGTCGCTTACCATTAATTGGACCGTATGCTTATTGCCATCCTTAGTCGCAAACATAAAACTTAATGAAGAATTCTTAACCATGCACAAAACAATACCGAACAAAACAAATCTACGGACAATTAGTATCTTTTACAGTTAGATACGTTTCACTTTTTGAGACGAAAGCCTTTCCCCTCCCCCGTACCTCCCCCCTGCCTCGTGACCTCCAAACCTCAATTCAAAGTCAAGTACAGACCACTTGGACTTGATTTTACCGAGGTGACGTTAAGTAGACTTTACCGTAGAGTCATCGGACACAAGAACATTATTATACTATTTAATATACACTTCATTAGACAAGAATTGATAGATAGTCTTCTAGAACTTGGTTTAATGCTGAAATGAGGGCGAACAAGCCACTTGATATAGGTCTTAGGTGTATAAAGTACTAACTTCTGGCCGCGGCTCCGCCCGCGTGGGTGTCGGTTATCGCGACAAAACATAGCCTATGTCCTTTCTCAAGGTCTAATCTACCCCTATACCAAATTTCATCAAAGTTCAGTGGTTTAGGCGTGATACCGTAACATACAGACAGACAGACAGAGTTACTTTCGCATTTATAATATTAGTATGGATTAAGATCGGAAATTGATGGATGACATGCGTGCCAATGGTCTCATTTCCATGGGTGCCCAAAACCATGCAAAGTGGAGAAGTAAAACCCAGATTCCTAGGTGAAGACCTCGAATGGGACCGGGCCTAACGCAAAGATGGTAATGATTTTGTTTTTAGGTCAAACAAGAGTCAAAAGTACCCGAAAGTACCAAGCTTGTATGAAAATCCCATCGGTCAAACACTAACAGATTTACTCAGGTCGTTCATATAAGCCTTCGTCTTGACGTAACGTCAACTAACAGCCGGACTTTTACCATGCCCTTCGAAGTATGGAATATCAATCAATCAATTTAGCCTACCACAGTCATAGGCTTCTCCCAATGTGCACTATTTCTGCCAGCCCTCTGCCTTTGCATCCACTCTGTCCCAGCCACCTTTTTCAGGTTGTCAGTCCATCTGGCTATAGTGTATCCTACCTTTCGTTTACCTTCTCGCGGTCTCCACTCTAGGACTCGTTTGCGCCAACTGCCATCGGTCCTTCGGCAGATGTGCCCAGCCCACTGCCATTTCAGCTTACTTATTCTGCGAGCTATGTCGGTAACTTTCGTTCTGTGTTGGATGACCTCGTTTCAAATTTTATCCTTCAAGGAAACTCCAAACATAGCTCGCTCCATAACCCGCTGAGCCAATTTTAGGTCAAGGATTAACCCTATGACGATAGTGTCCACGTTACGGCACCATAAGTTACTTAAACTACTAAAACGGTTTCCAATCCAAATAGTAACTGTACGTGGGTAGCTTAACTCATTGGTAGTTTACCGAACAACGAGTGCTTTTTTTTAAACTAAATATTAGAACCGAAGTTGCTAATATTCCCTCTAACCCCTCCAACTAAGCTAAATTGCTTGTGCTAAGAATGGGTTCACGTCGGTAGTGTAATGGCAGGAACGAACCCGGGACCTTTTGATCGTAAGGCCGACTAAGCTACTGACGCTTGTTGAAATAAGTCTTAAGTATAAAGTGATATAGGATCATATTACTAATTAATGCATATATGACTCGGACTACTTCACTTAACAAACAACCGCGTCTTATAAATAAAATGTTAATACTAAAAATAAAATAATAATGCCGCAGTTGCTCCACTGGCCTACTGGCGGCTAAATCTCGTTTTAACGATAAGATTATCCACTGCGAAAGTTTTTTATACATACATATGTTCACGCTTATAAGTCCCTGAAGGAGTAGGTAGAGGTGTCGCTTACTATAGATATACTCACGTATCGCTAACTATGAATAACTTAACAGTTTTAGCCCTAAGAAGAATACGGCCCACCTTAATAGGATTTCGTACTGCGTACTCTGTAAGAACCTTCTCCTCTTCAAGAAAATTATTATATATGTAGTTGCTTGGGACAACCACAGCCTAGAGATAATTGCCCAGTCTATGTTTTATTGAATCTGTCTTGAAGTTTGAAGTATATTTTACTAGCTTTTGCCCGCGGCTCCGCCTGCGTATATGTCGGTTATCGCAACCAAATATAGCCTATGTCCTATTTCAAGGTCTAATCTATCCCTATACCAAATTTCATCAAAATTCAGTGGTTTATACGTGAAAGCGTAACATAAAGACAGACAGACAGACAGAGTTACTTTCGCATTTGTAATATTAGTATGGATATTTGTTTGCATTAATTGGATGTTTTATGTATTACTAAATAGGTCTAGAAAATATAGTAAATGTATTTCATGAATACTGACAGTTAAAATTCGCGTATAAAAATGTAACACTCAATGGGAATCAAACCCTTCAACGCGTAGCATCAAGAAACCAATGTAGAGTTAAAAATATATGGAAATATATGTACAGCTATGTAGAGTTTCGACGAGCGAGCAAAAACAATACGTTATCAGTAGCACGTGTGGTACAGTTAGCGTACGGGCCGAGTGACGTAGAGTCGGTAGAGCTAACTGCGCGCGCGCACGCTCGAGCGCGAACAAGGCCGTTCGACGCCCGCGCCACGTGGCTCTATTAACATAGCGCTAGAGCTGACTCTTAATGCAGGAATATTTATTCAGAAATATGTAGAGATGCGGCTAGACTATTAACAAAACTTTAGTAGAGTGTGCGTTTATTTTTTGTCAGATGCTTGGTTCGGTTTATAGGTTGGGTTATTATTTAGACTGATTAAAAATAGAGTTTGCTAAAATGTGGGTATTTGTACAATTTTCTTCCCTCCATAAAAAGACGGGAGTAAGAGTAACTTAACTTTGTATAGAGTTTAAGAGTATAATAAATAAAATTATAGAGTGTTAAATATTATTATAGGTAGGTATTATGTTTCAACTCTACGTCACTCTCCATACGTATGTCATGATAAAAACCATGTGCTTGTAATATACCTTACTATAAAAGAGTACATTAACATTATTCATTATGTTACTGACTCTACATAATTACCGACTCTATCATAACGAACAAAGGATGTCAACAGCCCAAATATCCCGTTATTTTTTCCTTTAAAAACCGATCTCTACATCACACACGCGGCGAGTGGCCACAGGCTCTACCGAGAGGCCGCGCGGGCGCTCTCGTCCGAAACTCTGCACCGTTATAAGGGACAAGGACCTTTGGTAGAGCCGAGTACGCAGGGACCGTGTAGAGTCGAGTGCACAGGGATGATATAATATGAACGCAAGTGTATTGGTGTAGTGTAGAGTTCATTGTATTGAGATGATATAATGTAGAGTTGGAAAAATTATCAAAGATGATGATGATTTTTTTAATGATGGAGTGACTGTATAATAATGACTAAGTACATGTAGAGTTCAATGAGAAAATGTATTTTAGTAAAATTATGAAACCTATGAAATTATAATATTAAAAGTTAATGAGGTAAATACGGGTGGTTAAATCGTTACCTGATGGTAAGCGGTCACCTGTGCCAACTCTACCAAAATTTCTAATATGTATAACAGCATCCTTATCGAACTCTTCTAGAGTCGCTCTCAATGAAATGTGGGTCAAGTTTATTGACAAATCAGGACATTGCCCGTACTCTATCTCTCTCGCTCACATGGTGCTGTCCTACTCGCACACAGGCTCTACCTCTTCCGAGATTTGGAGGTTCCAATTAGAATCTTGTTCGGATTGTGATGAAAAATAAATGTAGAGTTTAGATGTTAGAAAAATAAAAGGTTGTATCAGCTGCTCATCTTGCTATTGTAGAGTCGCTTGTCTTTAAATGGTAAACAATTAATTTTTATTGGATTCCTTTTATTCTAAAGAATGTTGTTGAACGTATATCTTGGACTTAAGGGACTTCAATAAAATATGTAGAGGTCTCTCACAAAAATATATATGTAGAGTAAAGAAGTGGAGAGACTAGTAGGAAAAATATGACAGTTTAATTGTAAAATGAGATGTTCAAGTACAAGTTAAGTATCGATTTTAAATAGAAGTGTTTTGCATTTTATATGTTATATGAGGTAGAGCGTTCGATTGTTAAGTCAGAAGTCACTGGTTCGATTTCCGTACAATGCAAAATGGCTTGGCATGGGATCTGAGAGTTCCACCATCAAGCTCCAATATACCCCACCTCTCGGGTTGTTTGCACTCAGTTGACAACGATAGCAATAAAACCCTACACCTTTAATATAATTGTAGAGATTATTAAGTATCTGCTATTGTTTCCACTTTAGTAGGTCGTTACTAAGTAGAGTTTCAGAACAGCTCTACATCATCTAAATAGTAGATAAAATTAATAATAACTGCAAAATATTATTCAAACGCGTACATCGCGAGATGCTCTACATATTATGAGCGGTATTCGCTACATGATCGAGTGGTAGAGCATCTAACTACATAATTAAACTCTGAGAGAGCAAAACTCTACAATTATTTAATAAAACGGTAGCACCTCTATATTTTTAATTACAGGTTGTATGTTTTAAGTGTGAAAATATTGTTTTAAATTACTAATTTGGTGAGTTACCATTTTGAAATTGATACCATGTGTAATTAGGTAGAGTCTTAATTTTTTTGACTTCACTCAAGCTTATCATGTTACGGTCAAAGTGGAACAAAAAAAGCGTTACTGGACAGATAGATTTGAAATATTAAAAAAAAGGTTTTTATACTAATATGATGGCAGACAAACACAAGGCCTACATTTTCCATCGGTCACCGCTGGTGGCAACTGGGAACTAAAAGAGTGAGCATTCCCAATTGCCACCGCTGGTGACGCCATCATTGGTGGCATGTGGGACATATTTTGGAAAGAAATCCCATTTGTCACCAGTGGTAGGGTCGACAGTGGGGGCAACTAGGAATTACCGTGATGGCAAGTGGTTACCGTGGCCTATGGACATGTACGGGAGTCACGCTTGTACTTTCTTTAAGAACCATCTGATGCCTTTTTAATGCAATTAAAGCATTTGGTATAACTATTCAAGTAGCCCCAAAGAGGGATATGTAGGAGAATTTGCATGGATTCAGGTATAGTTCAGTGACTCAGTGGTCCGAGCATTTTCCCTCTAAGAGAAAGGGTTCAAATCCTGCCAGAACCGATAATTTTTTTCTTATCTTAATCCATCTAGGCCTTTCTTGATCAATATGTGTGCACACGACTGCCACGCAGGAGGCGCGGGTTCAATCCCCGCTCAGTGCAAATATTTAAATGCATAAATATGGCTATTTGCATTGGTCTGGGTGTTTCTATGTAACATATGTATATATTTACAAAAAAAGTATTTAAGTATGTTTATCCGCATTCTAGATTCCATAACACAAGCTAATTAAGCTTATCATGGGTCTAGATAGTGTTGTGTAAAATGTTGTGGAATATTATTTATTTATTTATACATATTTATTTATCCCGGAAATTTAATCCTATTAGTCGCGGAAAGGGCATTTACACGGGTAGAGTCGCGGACAAAAGCTACTAAAATATTTAAATAGACATGATATTAAACCACAGTAGACATTTTATCTACACAGTGACTGTTTGTTACAACTTTAAAAATAAATAAATGCATAAAAATTTGCTCTAAGTAGAGTCCCCGCAAAATATTCAAGCAATTCTCATACATCAATGATTGATGGTAAAAAAATGCCCAAACCGGCTTCAAACCTATTAACCCAGTGAAGGATGTGCGGCGTCATGTTACTCGGGACGTCACATCCGACCTCTTATTAAATCGATATCCGGTTCCGGATTTTGGGGGTCCAAATAAATAAAGGGTTGTTTACCATCATATTGTTAAGGACATAATGATAGGGTCCAAATTTAGAGGGTCCATTAAATTTTTTGGGTTGTTTTTTTTTAATAAAGGGGTAATTTTAGTCGTATTTCTTCCTTAAACATGATCAAAAAAGGGTTTAAATGTAGAGTTGTTGAGAAAACGACGAGGGCGTGAGTTAAAAAATATATTTAAGAAAAAAAAAACACTTCATTGAGGCATTACTGATTGTAGTTAATGCTCTACCAAGATGGGGTTAATCTATATTTTGGGTAATTCGGTGAATTGCGTGTTAATATAAGGCTTAGTAAGAATGGGGGTTAGGGGAAATATAAAACTTTTGATTATAAAAATTAGGGCTTAGCTACGGAGAATAATACTTTTAATCAATCGAATTCTACCTTATCTAAAATCTACACAGTACTCGTTGATGTCTAATATATGCAATACAATTTCTTTCTCAAAAGCATCCTGAAAATTATAGCTGAAAGTGCTGATGGTGTCTTTCTGAAGCATTGGTGCCGTATACATAATGACGGCCCTGATGCTTCAGGAAGATACATGAATTGATTTATTTATTAATTTTAATTTTTTGTGTATTTAGTGGATAAGATGTACTAACATAGTTTAAGTTTGTGATACTAACAATATTTGTATGGATTTTTAATCTGAAAATAAATGATAATAATAATAATAAAAAATATAATTTCCATACTAACATTCTAAAGTATAACTCTTTAACAGATAAATACCATTTTACTTGACCCGAAAATTGAACTCAGATCCTTACAAACACCAACATGACATGATAAAAAATTAACAAGGAAATTGTCTGACCCAACAATCAAACCGAGAACTACATGAGCATATGCGAATATATGCCACAGCGCTAACAATTACCTACTATTGTTTAATAAAAATTACAATAATACCAAATTTTTGTCCTTACAAAAGAACACATGTTACAACAATAGCGTTCTTTTAAAAGCACATGCATTGTAGAGCTTTCTCATGCGTGTTGCTTTCACCCACGAACCTCTATGTAGAGCCTGACAGATGTCCCGCGAACCCTTCAATCAGTCAATATTTGAATCGGCAGGTAGAGTAAAAAAAACTGAACATGTGCATCCTGTGGGAATTTTGGTAAGATGTAGAGATATCTGCTGTATGCATCTCTATATTTACTTTGGGCTGCTTCAGTAGCACTGGAACTAGTATGACTTAAATTAGATACCACGTGAAAAAGTGCCCTGTTGACGGCAATAGGTTCATACTCAAAAATCTTTTTTCTTGTTAACGTGGTGGTAGAGCATTCAATTTACCAAATAAAGATAGAACTCTACAAAAAAAATCTGAACTCTACATAACACAAAATCCACATAATACCAAGCCCATTCCCAAATGGTCCCTAAGTGGGTCATAGGAACACGTTCTGGTCTAGACCGGGCCGGACCGGTCCGTGCCAGATGAGCGGCTTTCTCTCGCCGCAGGTACTCTACGTGCTCTACGCGCCGGACTGTGATTATCTGATGGTAATTTGCAGAGCTGCGGTCTTTCATTAAGTGTTACTTGTGTTTGAAACTCTATGTAGAGTTACTAAGTTAATGATTGTAAGATATACAATGCAAAAAAAAACAAATTTCGGTTATTTTATTTTTTCCGAAAGTAGTATTATTTTTGCGTAGTATTTAAAAAAAAAACATTATTCATGTTGTCCTCTATATGACAAGATAATCTTTTCCTATAAATAAAAAAATATTCTTATAATTTTAATGCCTACATTTACCACAAATGACAATTTAAAGAACCTATCAAACAATAATGTAGAGTCACGAATCATTCCAATTATAATCACACAACAATTAATCGCCAATAATCATTCTACCGCCAATCAGTTTAGAACAAGCCACAACGCACTCTACATAGAGCTAGAGTTGGTAGAGCACGCGACACGCGCCGCATCGCTAACGATGCGCGGACATTGGCCAGTGGTGAAAGCGCAGCGATCAGCTGATCCTGTATAGCCATTGTTGGGGACATGGTAGAGACAGATTGCGGATAATTTATATGTACTTTTGTATAACAAATTATGCCTACTTGTATGTAGAGTCGATAACCTTATAAAAGCATTATGCTTAAGGTTGGTAGGTAATAGAGTCATGAAATATAACGCACAATGGGTGGACTTTAATGAAAAATTTATGTGTGTTTATGGATCATTTCGAATTTTTAAATTTGAAATGTAAATTTTTGAATTTGTAATATGAATTATTGAATTTGCAATATGAATTTTTGAATTTGAAATATGAATTTTGAGATATTCATTTTCATAATGTAATTTCAAAATTAGATGACGTCATCTATTAGAAAAATCATTGCAAAAATTTCTGCGTATCAAAATCGATTCAATTTTTTATTCATATTTTTTTGTATATACATTAGTCACCCATTAGAGGAGGTAATATCACGCTCAACATGACAATCACATTACCAACACCTTTCATAGAACTCTTTCAACACTTCACCAGAGACAACATGATTCACTAGCTTCTAGTGTTGTAACCGTAAGTGTGCATGTCAGTTCAATATTGAAAATCCATAATTTCATAATGGACTTACGTCTTCTAGAAATGACTAGGTGATAATAATTCTTCAAAGAATTTTATTTTTCACAGCAAACTACTAAGGTAACGGTGCTAAGTGGTACTTGCAAAGAGTACAAGATAATTACAGAATTAGAAACTTCTTCGGAGAATTTTCTAATAAGGTTTTATTCCTCCGCCTTTTGGTTTGACTAATAGGGTTTTTCTAGGAGCGACTGCTGTCTAACCTCTCAACCCCGAGAGGAAACCCTGCGCCACAATATCGACCATCAATTTTACCCGCATTCAGGTAAGAATGGCCCGGCCCTGTAGGTCTTGATGACATACACCAAAAGAGAGACATGGCCCTGGGTCAGCCGGGGAGAATACCGAGCTACCTTATACCTCAGTATCTGAAGACTCGATAAGGCGTGTGATTTTAGTCGGATTAAGTCAGACATAACCGCCCCAACCGGGGAGATTTTCGCATGAAGAAAAGGCGCCATCTACTAACATTATCTCTATTTTATTGCAAGTTAGTTTACTGATCGTAATCTATCATCTCGTCTACTTAGAACGTTGCAGGGTATTACAATTTCTACAAAAACATAGGTTAAAAAAAATATTCATAAAATTCATCCTCTTTTTGTTGAATGAACGTATAGTTTTGGCGCTAGTTTTTTTGTTTGCAGTGTGGCCTTGAAACAGTGACAATATATACGCGCAGTTTAATGACCGCTGAATGCGACTGTCGCGCACAAAACAATTCGTTATGAGATTTAACTAGGTAACTGTCAGTTTCTAAATGTCTGGTTTTAGACTGACATGGTTGCTTACGTTACTATGTATATGAGAGATGTCGTGGGTTTGATTTTTGGTTAGTGTAAATTTTTATGAGTTTCAATTTTTATTGAAAATATTATGTGTTTTGCATTCTAGAACCATATTAAAAGCTATATTTGATTGGGATCCTAAAAGACCTGTGTAACGTGCCCCATTATAAAGTACTTCAATATTTTTTTTACTTTTGTCCGAACGCGATATTTCGCCACATTTGAAAAAATAAAGTACTAATCTATCAATTTGTATTTTTTATAGTATGTTAAAATTATTTTGGGAAAATTATAAGTTATACCTCTTCTTACCCTACTGTTTTTGAGATATATAAGCGTAACTATATAATCAAACCAGTATAGATAAACACAATAAAATTGTATAATATAAACAAAAAAACCTAAGCAAAAACCGAAACAACATAATTCAAAAAGCATAATATAAAAACGCAATAACATTTACGCAAAACAAAAACCCTCTCATTCAAAATTCAAAAAAAATCGTCTAAACATTCTAAAATCAAATTCAAATTCGACGTTCCAAAGCGCCATGTTTGAAATCATCTCGGAAAATTCCCACAAGCCGTCAAAACTTTCCAAATGTTCCACCACAAGCTTGCACTTGACATTAAACGGTTCGCATGGTCATTGCCGATCTGCGCGCACATCTCAAGCGCGCGAGTGAAAGTTGCCCCCCACCTCCCCCCTCGGGCTCTCCCCGCCCATATATGTGTCACAGCTAGACCTCGATGTGGTGCTGTGTTTGAAACTATTCATAGAAGTTTGAAGGCTACTGTGACAATTGGTTAGTCATAGTAAAGTGATTTTCGTGTATGGAATTGATTTAGGATGGCAAGCAATGTATGTTCAAAGAGTAGGTTGTTTATGATTGTTCTCAAATAGCTTAAAAAGGTTGTGTTATGAAGGTAACTAATCTTTTTAATATATGGTCATATTTATGCTTGTAAATCTTTTAAGGGGTAGGCAGAGGAGTATTAACATCCACATATTGCCAATAGATAATTCTTTATTGTACATCAATAGATTTACATTAGAACAAGTAGGTAGCATGTATACAGTTCAATGTACAATGGGCGGCCTTATCGCTGGAAACGATTTCTTCCAGGCAACCTTGGGATGGACAGTAATGTGCTAAAACAGGGGTAATACGGTGTAGTTAGCAAATAAGTCATAAACAAGGTGTGTTACAAATCGAAAAAAGATAGGAAGAGAGAGAGAAATAAAATAAATATATGTCACCATAACGTAAAGTATTATAACATATACAACTAAGTATAAATAGCCAATTATGCTTTTCGGTCTCAAATAAGAGAGGGCGAGCCTGTTGCTATTAAACGGGTCTAACAGGCTTTTTATTTTCCCCAGGCGTTGTATTCAATGAGACGTTGAAAATAAACCAATGAAAAGTGTCCGATATGCAGTAATATGAGGCCTAAAAACGGTACAATCGATAGTAGAATAGAATAGATTAAACAATGTATGTGATTGACATAATATATTTTGACGTTTATGACAGTCGTAACATAATGTCAATCCCAAACATTGATTTGATTCTATTCTCCTAACGATTGTGCCAGTATCTAGGCTAGTTGGTTTGCCATCTATTACGTGGTATTGTATGTAATGTTGATATTTGTGCAGGAAAATGGTGTTATTTACATTGGTTTAACTTGGATTTTCCTTTTTCAGTTGCCTGAGTAACCACTTAACTAATAGTTTACATTGACTACCAGGTCAGTGTGCTTTTTTAAAATTACATATTTTATTTTTTTTAACCAGTACTGAACGTCAAAGTTTACTTAAGCTTAAAACTGTAACATGTGTCGGTAGCTTAATGGTTAAGGAGTCGGCCTTTTAACTGAGAGGACTCAGGTTCCAAACCCTGCCATATTACTACCGATGTGGACCCACACCTTATACAAGAAATTAAGCTTTGCGTTGCATTTCGGTTCCTCTTTTAAAAAGTACGTAAAAAGTCAGTGAAGTTTATGAATTTTATACATTGTAATAGCTTAACAAATATTAAGTAAAATTCGAAATAGAAATCCATACTAATATTATAAATGCGAAAGTAACTCTGTCTGTCTGTCTGTCTGTATGTTACGCTTTCACGCTTTAACCACTGAACCGATTTTGATGAAATTTGGTATAGGGGTAGATTAGACCTTGAGAAAGGACATAGGCTATGTTTGGTCGCGATAACCGACATCCCCGCGGGCGGAGCCGCGGGCGGAGCCGCGGGCAAAAGCTAGTAGATTATATTTTGCGTAACACAACCACTCTTGATACCAAAAATTAATCCACAGACGTCACTCAGACACAGACAGTGTTATCTTATTGTCAAAATAGAAATAAACAATATTTTATCCTTAAACAATCTATGTAAATAAATACCAGGCTGACATAAGTTCAAACCGATCATCCTATCCTTGGTGCTAGGCGGCAGTGAGTCAGTCCACAGGCGCGTTCGTGGGCGCTACCTCACAAACGCACAATGTAGGTCAGGTTTTTTTTACGAAACATAATGACTTCACGATAAGTAACAATTCGATATGGTTTAAGTTGATCTCTTGGATGATATGCGAGCCTGGTAGCTGTTGATCTGATTGCAGGAGTCACAGTACTAATTCGGAGTTTAATTTAAAATGCTGGTTAAATAAAAATAGCTTTTTTTTTAGTTTTGACTATATCTCTCTATTATTAGAACTGTTAAGTTTATTTCTTAATTTAAAATAGGTATGAGTTTTTTTTCTGACATTACTAGTTACTGAATATGGTTTTATTCCAGAATCTTCTTTTTTCAAGACAAAACATATTGGTAGCTACAAGCTTTTATGTCCATAGTAGATATAAAATATGGTATGTTATATAAAAATACCAATATTTTGCCAGCTGAATAATTTTTGGACCATATTTTACGATCAAATAATAAACAATTGTAAATTATATGAAAACCTTTAATCCTATGAGTTACAAGATAATGTAACACTAATCATAGTATAACCACTTCTCTATTGAATGAGAAGGTGAGTCAGAAGTCAGGGCTTCAATTCCTGCTCAGTGCAAACATTTGCCTAAATATGTTTATTTGCATAGTTATAATATAATATTTTCTAAACCAACTATATGTAAGTTTAACTTAGTTAAGGTTCAGATAACGCTGCGTTAAAAGTGAAAAAAAAAACTGTAGGACATCGAGATAGTGCGAATTTGGCTATCTAAGCCACTATCTATTATCTATTCTGTGCCACCAGAGCAGTAAACCAATAATATTGGCTAAATATATGACTACATAAGATAAAACTGGCGTACACGTGTTGTTTTACTTTTAAAATAACACGGAGAGTGGAATAAATGTTTAATAAATGAAATAGAATTGTAGAAATCATAATATAGTATGTATTAACGGCCCAATATATATTCATTTCAGCCAGTAGATATATTGAATTTAGTCACTTGTACTGTTCCACAATGTATATTTATGAATTGACATTAGATGAAACAATCTTTGACAGCCTCTGTGGCGTGGCGGTAATGAACGCGACTGCGACGCAGGAGGCGCGGGTTCGATCCCCGTTCAGTGCAAATATTTATATGCATGAATATGTCTATTTGCATTGGTCTGGGTGTTTCTATGTATAATATGTATGTATTTACAAAAAAAAAGTATCTTAGTAGGTTTATCCGCATTCTAGATTCCATAACACAAGCTAGTTAAGCTTACCATGGGTCCAGATAGCGTTGTGTAGAATGTTGTGGAATATTTATTTATTTATTTAATGTTTTATTTTTATATCTGGGCCGTTAATTGACTGCACCCCGCTAGATGGTGAAAAGTTACGGACCACTATTCTCGATGCTATTGAATTTAAAATAGTGGTCCCTAACTTAATCGCCTCAATAGATGATTTTTTAAGCCCCGCTAGAAGAACCCGGGATGTATATCGCAAGAATTGATCTAAATTTTCAATATAGTGATGTTAAATTTCGTGTCTGTCTGTCTGTTAGTTTTGTATGCGGAAATTCCTTCGGTTTCACCTTAGCGGATCTTGCGATGTATTCATCAAAAAAAGTAATAATATAAATCGGATACCTGATTAAATTATCGCTGATAATAAAAAATAATAATCCGAATAATTGAGTGACCTCTCTGTTTACGAAGAAGGTTAAAATAAAAGGTTATAAGTATGATAAAGAAGAGTTTTGATTGTTTCCGAAAACACAATTATTATGAATCGGTTATCCGCATTCTAGCACTCATATTACAAGCTATGCTTAGTTTTGATAAAGATAGTACCTATTGTGTATTATCCATAGTATCCATATCCATAATCCATACTAATATTATAAATGCGAAAGTAACTCTGTCTGTCTGTCTGTATGTTACGCTTTCACGCCTAAACCATTCAACTGATTTTGATGAAATTTGGTATTGGGGTAGATTAGAACTTGAGAAAGGTGATGAACATGGTAAAATATACAGTCCATGAAAAAGAGGTGGCCTTTTGCTATCTAAGCCACTATCTATTATCTATTCTGTGCCACCAGAGCAGTAAACCAATAATATTGGCTAAATATATGACTACATAAGATAAAACTGGCGTACACGTGTTGTTTTACTTTTAAAATAACACGGAGAGTGGAATAAATGTTTAATAAATGAAATAGAATTGTAGAAATCATAATATAGTATGTATTAACGGCCCAATATATATTCATTTCAGCCAGTAGATATATTGAATTTAGTCACTTGTACTGTTCCACAATGTATATTTATGAATTGACATTAGATGAAACAATCTTTGACAGCCTCTGTGGCGTGGCGGTAATGAACGCGACTGCGACGCAGGAGGCGCGGGTTCGATCCCCGTTCAGTGCAAATATTTATATGCATGAATATGTCTATTTGCATTGGTCTGGGTGTTTCTATGTATAATATGTATGTATTTACAAAAAAAAAGTATCTTAGTAGGTTTATCCGCATTCTAGATTCCATAACACAAGCTAGTTAAGCTTACCATGGGTCCAGATAGCGTTGTGTAGAATGTTGTGGAATATTTATTTATTTATTTAATGTTTTATTTTTATATCTGGGCCGTTAATTGACTGCACCCCGCTAGATGGTGAAAAGTTACGGACCACTATTCTCGATGCTATTGAATTTAAAATAGTGGTCCCTAACTTAATCGCCTCAATAGATGATTTTTTAAGCCCCGCTAGAAGAACCCGGGATGTATATCGCAAGAATTGATCTAAATTTTCAATATAGTGATGTTAAATTTCGTGTCTGTCTGTCTGTTAGTTTTGTATGCGGAAATTCCTTCGGTTTCACCTTAGCGGATCTTGCGATGTATTCATCAAAAAAAGTAATAATATAAATCGGATACCTGATTAAATTATCGCTGATAATAAAAAATAATAATCCGAATAATTGAGTGACCTCTCTGTTTACGAAGAAGGTTAAAATAAAAGGTTATAAGTATGATAAAGAAGAGTTTTGATTGTTTCCGAAAACACAATTATTATGAATCGGTTATCCGCATTCTAGCACTCATATTACAAGCTATGCTTAGTTTTGATAAAGATAGTACCTATTGTGTATTATCCATAGTATCCATATCCATAATCCATACTAATATTATAAATGCGAAAGTAACTCTGTCTGTCTGTCTGTATGTTACGCTTTCACGCCTAAACCATTCAACTGATTTTGATGAAATTTGGTATTGGGGTAGATTAGAACTTGAGAAAGGTGATGAACATGGTAAAATATACAGTCCATGAAAAAGAGGTGGCCTTTTGCCGTTAAGTGGGTTCTTTTTTGTGGGAACTTACATGGGATCAAAAATCGTAGTTGGCGAAATGTGGGTGTTAATACACCTCTGTTTGTTACACCTCTTCCTGTTAATCGGAACTCCAATACTGGTTGTACTTACATATCCTGGGTCTGCCGGGGTTCGAGAGATATGTTCCATGTATTCTCACCTCCGGTAACCAAAGACCCAAAGATGGCGTGCGTTTTAGTCGGTTCGGGTCCGACATAAACACCTCCACCGGCTCCGGTTGTGGGTGGTATTCGTGGGGATTTTTCGCACGATAAAAATAATTTGAAAAAAAAAAAAAAAAAAAATGCTGCACCGAAGGCTTTACACATACATACATTATTCCGAAATACATCTGAAGGCAAACGGAGCCTTGGATCAGCTCTCATGTATATCCTTTACTTGAGTTTTTTAGCTATTACGGGAACGACTGTGATATGACCTATCTGATTTTCCATCTCCCAAAGAAAATCTTACATCCACAGAGCCTCGTCCGCCAGTCAGCCAGTTTTTTTTTGTAAAAAGAATATTAGAACCGAAGTTACTAATATTCCCTCTAACCCCTCCAAATAAGCTAAATTGCTTGTGCTAGGAGTGGGTTCACGTCGGTAGTGTAATGGCAGGGATTCGAACCCGGGACCTCTCGATCGTAAGGCTGACTCCTTAACCACAAGTTAGCCATGGCCTTGAAGATTTGAGCCGGTCCTTTATACCTTTAAGGCTCACTATACCTAATTGTATGTGATCCAGTAATTGTATAATAATATATTATTCCTTTGCAAAGTTGGAACGTCTAATTTAACATATAAAACGTCTTATATTTGCAAACTATTATCTTTTTTGTACACATGTTTTCTTAAACAAGCCCCCTTAAACATGTGGCACTTCGAAGAATAGAATGATGAATTTACGATATTGACAAGTATTTTGAGACATCTATGTCGTTATGTCAAAATCATAAATTGATTTATTCTATTCGACAAACGTATTTCTACTTGTCTAAAGGGCTGAAAATTCAGAACATATATACAGATACTATGTACTATGCATATACTTACATGTATATGTTGTAGCGAAACCTGCCAGCTTCGGGTCAAATCCTTATCATGGTCATCACTTTGTTATCAATATATGTTTAGGTATATGTCGCCAAAAGTCTCTGCACCTTCGCAAATGTTCAGACTAAATCTACCCGGGGTCAGACAGTGGGGGATACAGACAGGACTAGAACAAGAATAGAAATTACTAGAGATACCTAGGTGTGGAAGTTAGGAAAGGCTTAGTTAATTTACCTAAAGTCACTAACTTTATACTAATTTAGAACTACTACTACTAATTTATGAATAACTTTATACTAACTAAGATGCATGTAAAGTTAGTAAAGTTTAGAGTACTGCAAAATATTTGCAAATTTATAATGACGTAAAAGGAATTTAACCTAATTATTTCAAAAATTAACTAAGTTATATATAATATATTCGTAGTGCTACAGAATACGGTGATTATATGTTGATTGTAATTGTTTTGGCGTGAACGTCATGCAAATAGGGTAACGACCTCAATTTGCGATTAATTCAATTTAAAAGATCTGAGTATTTTTAGTAACAAATAAATTAATTGAAGTAGATTAAATGTGAGACGTTAGCAGTATTATTTGAATTCACTATAGACAAATAAATATTTATATATGTCTTTATTATTTTTATGGATATTTATTTCTGTTTGAAGAGCACCAATCAAATTGGTAATAAAATTTATAGAATCTAAAAAGTAAAGTTAAATTCTTGCACAATGTTAATTTGTAACTGTACTGAAACGTCAAAAAATACAATGAAAACAAAGGAATGGTGTAAATAATTTGTGTCGCTGTGAGCGAGTCGCTTGCGCCGTTAAAACTGTAAAAAGAACCAGTCTAGCGACCTTCGGACTATCAGCCGAAAACCGAACTCGCTCCGATAGCCGTGCACCGGAAAATATACATTTTCCAATTATTGTTTCACTAAACATATAACTATAATAATGTTCCTAACTAATAGCGCTTCTAAATAAAGGAAAACTAAAATAACTGCATGCGGTTAGTAATGTACGGTCGTTAGTAAAAGAATAGAAAAAAAGAAAAAATAGGAAAAGATGTGATTGGCATAATAATTAAATAAAATTGAAAAAAAAAATACAATATAATCTCTCAAATATTTACAAGGAGGGAAATTGGAAAGATTATAATGATTATAATATTATTATCATTAATTAATTATGGAAAAAATAAAAAAATAAAAAAACTGTCGTCCGAAGTATATCCACTGTGTGATCCACAAATCGGCGGCACTGTCACGTCACAAACAAAATGCCAATTACAAACATTTCCCAAACACAACTGGGTTCAATTAATTAGATGAGGTTGTGTTTTGAATTTTTTCCTTTTTTTTTTTTGTTATGTAACGTACACTGTATAAATATGTTTTTTGGTCTCCGTAGTTTATCGTCACTGAGGTATGGTGGTGTCCGCACTGCACTTCACTCACTAACGGCGGCGGGACGAGCGCCGGGCGCACGTGTTGTCGACAGACTGGCGGCGCGGGCGCACCCCACTCACTTCCCACCAAAAATTTTCTACCACCGTTTGCGCGTCAGGGCGGGCGAACTGCGGCCCGCTACGCACGTAGCCTCGCTTGTAGAACGGAGAACCTAGCCTACGTTTCGGGTTATTACATTCGCTAATTAGATGTGATTCATTATGATAATTGTGATGTTATGATTACCGTAAGATTCGCGATGTGTGGTTGAAATAATTAGGATTAATTTTTGCTTCTTAAATGTAGTACGGTTGAACTGGAAAATGTTAACTAGAGCAAATTTAACGCATTTGTATAGTTAGTAATAAAAATAATTTATACAAAAATTTGAATTCAAATTTATTTCAACTGATTTGGAGATAATATGTAAAAATTTTACTACAATCTTAATTTTAATGAACTGATAAATATTTAAAATGTCATTATCATTATGTGTCAAAATTAAAATAACAATGATTACAGTTACTACTAACAATCTTGTAACTAGGTCTTGTTCCAATAGTTTTTGTAGACGCAACTATGAAAGGATGTTGCATCGGATACACGCAACACCAACGTTTTATAATTTATGTAGTTTTTAAATTCAAAGAGGAAATATTCACTCGTTAAATTTTAGTAGGCACTTTGAACATCCAATCAATTTGTTTACAAAGAAATTAATACATGTAGTTCCTTTTTTTCTAACTTTAAACCTTAACCTTAATGATTGATATTTCAAATTAGTAGACCATATGAAATAATAATGTTAATGTAACTAGCTCTTTCCACAGAATACAATCCGATAGTTACAAAAACCAATTGCAAGGTAATTTCTAGTATATATATATTAAAATACTATATCCGAGCGGCGCATTTCTCCGAAAGTTGGTCGCACCTGACGACTGCTATCTCCATTGCGTACACGCACACTACCACACAAATATGACTTTTACACACACATACATACACAGGCAGGCCTACAGACCTACAAACTTTACTTTCACCCTACATCACTCTTCTTAGCATAAATATAAAAGCTATTTTTGTTTGAATTTTTTGTATTATCTTGTTTGCAAGTGAGTTGGTAAGTAGGACACCGATGGTTTTCTTTATGGGCCCTACTGTGGCCCTCACAAGGTCCTCGTTATATTATAGCCGATAATGTTAAGGTCAGTGATCATTTAAGGTATGTTTGAACAAAGGGATGAATCACCTAACACGGACATAATTTCCTAATAAATTTTAAGTACAATAGTTTACTTTTATTACCATAGAAGTATCATATCGCCATTTAAATTTGTCATTACTACGGTAAATGTGCATTGTAAGTACATACATTATCAGGCTCTGGTCATATGTGTTAGTAGGTTAGATACCTGAGCATATATTACCTTTGGGATTTGAACCTGTGACACTTAACATAAATGGCCTAGAAATTGATCACTGCGCTGTTTAGGTCATCTGGTGTCGATAGCGCGTTGGTAGAGCTATGCTTCATCAACGGACCGGTTCTATTCTCTTACTTAAGATCTCCTTTAAGTAGCGGTATGCTGCATTCTTCATTCAAGAGCACAAAACGTACAGAATGCAGCTTATGGTAGAAAAAAAATGAGATTTATTTTTCCACCTTTGAAAAGTAGGTTTATATATCTGCTTTTGTAAGCATTTACAGGTTACAGTAACACCTTACCGGTAAGTAGATTAGTAGGAGCATCTATACAGATACCCTGTGCTGTACCAGTGGCGGAGGGTGAAATTTTTTAAAAGGGAAGTCGGAGGAAAATTTTCGGTATAAATGTAAGACATGTCTATTACGACAGCACTTTACAGAGCAAGCCAGCAGGAATCGGATCATAAGGATCACTTACCACTGGCTCCTACCCTACGTATTTCTTCGGGACCTAAGACAAAATAATCCAAATCAAGAGAAAGTCTAGAACAGCGGACCTCTGCATCCTGAAGCTTAGGATGCAAGCAGCAAGAAAGGCAATGTTAATGATGATGTTGATGCTTAAAAAAGAGGAATAATCATTTAGTACATATACTTATATACCCTCTTTTACCCCGCTTTAAGGATATATTGTTCACGGAGTAGTAGGGTAAAGCAAAAAAAAAGAGAATAAATCCTGTCTCCGAATTACCTAAAAGAAAAAAATATTATGAAACACTTTTATTGACCTGGGATTTGAGCGCATTATCACCTGCGTAGAAGCTCAGAAAGCTTCTTATTTCTTAGGGAGTCGGCAGGTAGTTTAGCTCAGCTGAAGAGATATCAATCGAATTAAAAACGTCCTACTTTTTGAAGTCTGTTAAAATAGAAACAAAACTATCCCATTGAGGAACAAAACTATCTGTAATCATTATGATATCATATCGGTAGCGCCACGTTGTCGTCAACAGTCTCATGAAACCCGTTACCGTCTGTCCCAAAAGACGATATTCAAACTGTTCCTGGAACTAACGGAACATTATGAATCAATGTCGCTTATCACGTAGGCTCTTCTGAGCAAAGTATCGTCATCTGCCTGCCCTTGCCCCCATTATGGTCTCTTTTCTAAGATAAAAGTAGAATCTTTTTTTATAAAGGACACGTCAATTTGACTTCACCTCGTCTGACGGTACGCTAAAGGCAAAGTCTCGGAAAGAGGGTCGCCATCGTAAACATGTACCATGTTAACAGTGGTGACACTCAACTTGACGGCCTCTTCAGGTGCCTTTTCACGCCCCGCTTAAAGGACCCGGTACTGTAGGAAGTAGGAAACACGTGAGCTGGCAGGGTTCCAGGTCTTAATGATGCGGCGGCGTAGGAATGAGTCACTGAAACGCTTGGTTCTAGAAGTTATACTCTGCACCGTATATGGATGGCATCTTAGCCCTGCAAATGTTGTCTTTTGAAGGAAAGGAGAGAGTGGGACTAATTGGAAGAACTCATCAGAACATTCATCATGGTAGTCTCTACCATGGTGAATGTTCTGAAAGACGCAAGCTCTGCCTAGTTTTTTTTAACTTTTTAGTCTAGTTTTACTGCGTGTCATTCTCTTCCATATTTTCAATCAGACGTCATCTCCGTAGTTACTTCTTTCGTTGTTATGTCCTCTTTCACGCCATTCATTAATCTTTTCTTGGGCCTGCATTGATACTTTAAAATGATCTACTTACATCTACAAATCATCATCATCATTTGGCGGTATTGAACGCGACCGCTACGCAAGAGGCGCGGCTTTGTTCTCCGCTCAGTGCAAATTTTTGTAAGCATGAATATGGATATTTGCGTTGCTCTGGGTGTTTCCATGTATAATATGTATGTATTTATAAAAATAAACTATCAAAGTATGTTTATCCGTATTCTAGGTTCCATAACACAAGCTAGTTAAGCTTACCATAGGTGCAGATAGCGCTGTGTTGTAGAATATTTATTTGTTTTTTTTTTATTGTATTATCATTAAGAGAACAACTGCCCAGTGTATCGTGGAAAAATGATAAATGTATGGGATTTGACGTCTATGACAGTTGTCAACGAATGTCGTATACGTCAAATCCCACACATTTGTCATTTTTCCACGTTCACCGGCCAAAGAATTGTCACCTCTCTAAAGGGGGCTGAAAGAAAAGCCATCAGTTAGCGGGAAAGTTAGAACGAACTTTGAAGCCTTTATTCAGCTTGCAAGATTGGAATTCAAGTTCGAAAAAGATATACTTAATTTGTCCTAATACTAATCTAATATACCACCCAGCCAAGATAAACATTGATCAACGAAAAGCTATATTTGTTCGAATCACTTTTACTACATTCACAGCTAAACGACGACGTCACGACTACGATAGTACGAAGATGGCCGACAACACCCGAAGGTAGCCGAGCCCCCACCTCGGACTACACCAGATTGTAACGGGTAGCTGATTGAGAGATTCACTGGTTGAACACCGTTATATATTATACTAAATTAATGAGCATTAAGAGGATGCTCTTCTTTTTTATTTTTAACTAATCACGTTGCGACTGTAATTAATTAAAATTCGTATTCAAACTAGATAATGGTCCTAGTCAGAACCAAATTCCCAGGATGGGTAACGTTTACTGAGGGATTCAATGCTAATAAACCTTGAAGGATTTAATTACATCAGGAAAAATGAATTGATCAGGTGAGGCTTGAACTCACGACCTTTCCCTCACAGGAGGAACGCTCTTCCAACTTAGCTACTGAGCCACACCTGAGTCAATTCAAATTTCCAACAGTTTGTAAGAAAGTTGGTAGAGAACTCCACCGTCACGTCGCCTTTAAAGGCTAGGATATAAAAAGAAGGAAAATTTTAAGTTTTGAATGAATTTTTTATAGCATTTATTTAGGTGGATTTAGGTGTGGCTCAATAGCTCAGTTGGTAGAGCATTCCCCCTGTAAGGGAAAAGTCGTGGGTTCAAGTCCCACTTGAGCATTTCATTTTCCCGATGTATTCAAATTTTAAAGTTAGCGTAATAAGTGCTATAAAAATTCATGCAAATAGGGGAGTACTAATTAACTCTTCCGTACCTTTTCCGTCATCTCTTTTTTGCCTTTTATACACCTATGTATTTGACCCAGTGTAATTTTTCTTTCTTGATAACACTACGTACCTTTTGACTCATTGATTTTCTATTGTATGATGAGGCGATAAAAAACGACCCGACACCGTGTTGTATGTAGGTACTTGTATATAGTTTTCAAAATAAACGACTGTTATCTTTGTAACCATTCACTATACACTTACTAAATCTATCTCTCTAATATATATTGATAATATAAAAAAGTCGGTAGCCGTTGGTCGATGATGATATTTAACAAGGGGTAGCTCTATTGTCATATCCTGGTATCCTTCCAGATTTACGAAAAAATATCCTAAAGTAAAAACTGACTCAGGAATCGAATCCCACGACGTAGTGTCTGTATTCAAATGAAAACCAGGATAATAGGCTTGCCCCTTGATATATCATCATCATCTTCTGGCTCCAACTCCTCCTTTTGGTTTAACTTGTCCGACTTTTTTGGAAGTGATCTCCATCTGAGCTCACAAACCCGAAACAACAACCCGCGCCACAGGATCCATCAATCACCAAGTATACGGGTTCGCAGGTTAATTTGGTTGGGTTAGGTAGGTAATTAGTTTAAATAAAATGATGGGCCCCAAAACAGGGCTACTGAAATCAATAAACACTGCCAAGGGAGAAGTTTGTAGCCGACCGCATGTATCAGCAGCAGACATTATTTGTGTATTTTGAGGATGGCAGCTCAAATTCATATATCGATTATATTAAAAAAATCCGCGCCGAGGTGTGTGCCCTGAGGTACACCTTAACAAAAATAGTCCAAGTTAAATCGAATCTGCACCTCTTTTCAAGCCTTTTCAACAAGTAATTAGAAAGGGCCCACAACCCAGTAGGTGCTTACTGCTCCACATAGATCGTATATCTTTTATCCGCTAACGAACAAAGAACTAAGAATGCACCTCCATTGCCGACAACACGTACCAATCAACAGTATTGGTGCATTTTCCAATCAGAGGTGATCTGAGCGGCCGAAGGAGGTCAATGAGTAACAGTAAATATATCTCACTCTGATATTAGCACCTCTTAATATCTTTCGATGTCATCGACAGCCTCCGTGGCGTAGCGGTAGTGAACTCGGCCGCTACGCAGGAGGTGCGGGTTCGATTCCCGTTCAGTGCAAATATTTCTATGCATGACATTTGCATTGGTCTGCTCGTGCCTCGGAGAGTACGTCAAGACGTCGGTCTCGTTTGCCATACCAATATCTATGACAGTCATTACGGGTAGTTGGAGCCGTAAAAATTCAAATAATTGGTTTAGCTGTAATGCTTCGATATCGCTTTTGGGTTGTGGAGGTCAGATGGCAGTAACTTCACAGAAAATTTTAAAGTTCAGCCATATCTGCAGTTAGACGGGTAAAGCGGAACCCAGACTACAAGCTTCGGATGCAATTGGGATTAACGCTAAGATGAAGAGAGAATATCTTTCTATTTCATCTCTTGTAAGTGCTCGTGGTCAGGTGCGATTAGTAGGTTAAGCTACCTAGATGATATTTGGATGGGTGAACATTTAGTGGTATTTCATCTAAACGGTTCCATGCTTCGGAAGGCAACCAAAGACCCAAGACGGCGTGCGTTTTAGTCGGTTCGAGTCTGACATAACCACCTCCACCGGCTCCGTGGGGGTGGAATACGTGGGGATTATTCGCACGTTAAAAAAAATGCTTCGGAAGGCACGTTAAAAGTCGGTCTAGGCTGTGCTTATATAGTCGTTAGGTTTAGATGGAGGCGTATACGGGAAATCTGAAATACTTTTTTTTTATACCACTGTGATGGCAGACAAGCACACGGCCCACCTGATGGAAAGTGGTTACCGTGGCCTATGGACGTATGCAACACCAGAGGCGTTACAAAAAAATTCAAAAAAAATCTTCTAATGCCCCTCTTGAAGAACCCCATATTGTAGTCGCTTGGGAAAACCATGGACTCTTTTCGTGGTTGGCCACTAATACCTACACTAAATATACAAGGTGGAAGATTTTCATGCCCTCTTTACGGGAAGTACTCGAAATATTTTGGGTAGAAAATTTCACACAAAGGAAACATTCCTTTAATTAAAAAAAAAAAACAAACCTGCACTCAAAGATTTCCGAAAATTCGCTTGACACACATGTTAACCGAACCGACTAAAACCCGAAAAAAATACAGTAATTTTATGGTTTCAATCGATACCCACTATCGATTGAAACCATTTAATTTTATTTACCATGTTTGTTACAGAGATTTGATCCTTATGATTGCCACTATCTATTGATGCCATAAAAATACAGGATGTAATTTTTTCAGCGTTTAGTCCGTTCGATTACCTGGTGTGTCAAACGGGTTATCGAAAATCTTCGAATGCAGTTTTGTTTCTTTTTTTAAAATAAAGGAATGTTTCCTTTGAGTGAAATTCGCTATCTCCCGTATTTCGAGTACTTCTTGTCCAGGGAGAAATAAAGATTTTCCACCCTTACATTACAATAATATTATTACAATCATGCAGAGATATTATCACCCACATTTCAACAACTAAGATTATTTTACGATTTTACGTAACAGGACGAGCTTATTACCGTCAAGAGAGTACTTTCTCATGGGCTGCATATTAACAGGGCGGTGTAGAAAGCCCTACCTCATAAGTCAACTTGTAATATCCACGGAAAAAGATATATAGTATCCCTATCCAACAGCTACCTTACAAATTACCTCACAAAAACGTATTAAAGTTTTGATTTGACAAATCATACCGAACCCCAATTTTTTTTACACGCGTTTCTTTCTAATTGATTTGAAATCACGTGATTCCAAAACGTGACATTACTGAATTGAATCCCTGCTGTGGTTTTGTGTCATACTACTTTTTGCTCGTGCGTGAAATACTGACCTATTCTCACGACCCGCAGGAACCTATTCTCGTATTCGCCTGTCTGATCTACTTCTTTATTCAAACACCAAACTCGTTTACATCTAAAGCTGCGTTGCGATGTCCACTCTGCTACTGCGCAAGAGGATAGCCTACACCAGAACCTCATAAGTACACCCACATTAACACCACACACCCGCAAAAACTTTTGATAGTGGTTATGTAGGACCGACTAAAACCGCACGTAGCCACCGTCATGGATCATTTGTTGCTGGAGGTGGGATTACCACAGGTATATCCTTATCCTAGCTTTTGCCCGCGACTCCGCCCGTGTGGAGGTCGGTTATCGCGACCGAACATAGGCTATGTTTGGTCTTTTCTCATGGTCTAATCTACCCCTATATCAAATTTGATCAGTATTGGTTCAGTGGTTTAGGCGTGAAAGCGTAACATACAGACAGACAGAGTTACTTTCGCATTTATAATATTAGTATGGAGTATGGATTCTTCAAACCCTGGCGCGCGGCATCTGGGATATATCAATCAATTATTTAGCCTATTGCAGTCTACTGTTAGCCATAGGCCTCTCCTAATGTGCGCCATTTGTACCAATCCTCCGCCTTCCGCATCCAGTCTGTCCCAGCCACCATCTGGGATATACTGGACATACTAACAGTGGAGGTCAATTGATTGATTTATTGAAGTTCAGTCATTGATATAGTACTCACTTCTGTCAAAGTCTATTTGACAACTTTGACAGTTGGTGGTCTAACTTAAAAAATCAACTTGTCTATGGCAAGTTTTGCTGCGATCCGTCATCGCCTTAACGCTCAGCGATCGCTTCACGATTATGTTAATTTTGTACCTAATTACTCCGCGTCATGTTTGGGTATATATTTTTTTAATATAATATTTTTAAGATGTCCGAGTTTTTGCGGTTTTTTGGCATGTGGAGTATGCAAAGATGACGATAGGAATTTTAAGCTCATTTATCATAATCATTTTCACGAATCTTCTCATAAATTATCATATTTTCTCAGAAGTATAGCGGTGGTGATTTTGAATACTGAGCAAGAGGTACTGAATTCGATTCTTGATTCACTCAAAGGGTTTTAGATTTTCAGTTAGAGACCTTAAAATAGTGAACTAAGTATAGATAGATATATCTGTCGAGTACGTACTTACTATACATTACAGTTACCTATATCTAGTACTAAACTCACAAAATTAAACTATTAATTACCTTAGCTTCAAAATATAATAGTGAACCCACTCCTAGTACAAGCAATTTAGCTTAGTTGGAAGGGTTAGAGGGAATATTAGTAAGTTCGGTTGCCAATATTCCTAGTTAAAAAAAAAGAAAGAAAAAAAAGAAAGGACTATTGGAGTTTTAGACACAATATAAAGTTAATTAAGCTAACCTTAATTTCCAGAGTTTCCATCTATAGTGAGTATAATTATCAAGTTAAAACCCGTGACCTTTCTTCATAAATCCAACACCTTAACCACTAACCGACTCTGTCATCTAATTTACCTAAAAAATGTGGACACAGAAACGTGAGCAGGCGACTATCTATCACGTTTCTGATAAATTTATAACATCTGACCTGCGCAACCCAGTTTTTCGGAGGTGCAGCCTACAGTTAGACCAGTAGCCGAATTCGAAGGCTCCGAACGACTGTCATAGATGTTCATACAGCGCGTCGCTCGCTATAACCAACGATACATTAAAACCAATAAAAGTGGAGCAGAATTTAGACTTGGCAAAAAACTGATTACAATTTTTTGTTTGTCTATTTTGATATGCTACTTTTTGGTAGATTAATATGCATGAATGATGTAGTAGATGTAGGGACCAAAATAGAGAAAAAAAATGATTGATGTTAAAGACCCCTGATACATACCTCTTCGGATTGCCAGGCTGCACTTAGAACTGCTAGTAGGTACAGTCAGCACCAGAAAAAAAAATACCGTCTCTACTACGGTGAATGATCTGATGAGCTGTTCCAATTAGTTCCACCCTCTCCTTTCCTCCATAGGACAACACGTGCAGGGCTTAGAAGTCACCTGCATACGGTGCAGAATATACCTTCTAGGAACAAGCGGTTCGGTGAATCATTCCTATGCTGCACCATTAAAACCTGGAACTCCCTGCCAGCTCACGTGTTTCCTCCTTCCTACAGTCCCGGGCCATTTAAATGGAGCGTCAAAAGGCATCTGATGAGGCCGTCAAGCTGAATGCCACCACTGTTAACATGGTACATATTTACGATGGTGAACCTCTTTCCGTGACTACTTTGCCTTTAGCTTACCATCAGGCAAGGTGAAATCAAATTGACGTGTCCTTTTATAAAAAAAGCGTATTATTTTTGTATAACAACTTCTTGGAAATTGAATACACAGGGAAAAAGAAGAATCATCTCGGGCGGGACTCGAACTCGCAGTCTTTCCCGTACAGGGGGAATGCCTTGACCAATTCGGCTACCTAGACACCACCCGATGTGATTCAAATTTCCCATCTTATACGTCTTTAAGGCGACTGTGTATTCGATTTGTATAGTTAGCATACTTAATGCTGTAAAAATTCATTCTTGGAATTATCTGAGACTCAAACTGAGGCTAATGACAAATCTCCTGAATTAGATATCTATGGGTACATCCCATGTAGAAGTGCCCAATGCACAGCAACAGGCGTGTGGGCAGCACCCACAGACAACTAAACTAGTCTGCAATATTATCTGTGTATTATTCTACGAGTAATAATGATTTATTGGCAGACATTGAATCGATAGTCCACCATTGTTAGGCTCGTTCTATTCAAATCTAACAGCTCATACAATTAACAATTTTTTTCATGTGAAATGATTCACTAAATGGTCTGTATGGTTACGGTAGTTTTTGTACAATATGTCATTGTTGTTATGAAGTGGAAGTACTTAATTAAAAATTGATTTTCATCTTTGCTGTTAAGGCCCTCTATTCCTGCAAAAGTAGGCATTTATAGTGATCCCGGCCGCTCGTAAGATATTACGCGCGAACGCAGTGACGGTGAACTCGGCTATGACCCCGCCAGCGTCACAGTATAGAAATATGCAGTAGGAAAACTTGATTTGACTTAGAAAATTAAATGCAGTTTTTTTAACTTTATTTAGTTATATGATTATATATATATATATATATATATATATATATATATAAATAAATACGAAATTAAAAAAACTGTATGAGTTTGAGAACTGTATGTTCTATGTGTTTAGTTGCTTGGGCGAAAAAAACTTACATTATAATAATAATAATGCTTGTAATTTTACAAACATTTGTTTGAATTGATGCTAACGGTTACTTTATATAATCGCACCGTTCGTCGTCGACAGGGCAGTTAAATACCTAAAGTTAACGAGATTAACAACTTTTTTCGTGCGGGAATCCCCTCGGATACCCCCCTGCCGGAGCCGGAAGGGGAGGTTATGTCGGACTCGAACCGACTTTTTAGTCGGTTCGAGTCCGACTGTGGGCACGCCGACTGTGGGTCGTGGTGCTAGTTTTTATGAAGTATTTATATAAATTTACACTGTACCTTCTTTTTTTCGTGCGGAAATCCCCTCGAATACCTCCCCTGCCGGAGCCGGAAGGGGAGGTTATGTCGGACTCGAACCGACTAAAAAGTCGGTTCGAGTCCGACTGTGGGCACGTCGACTGTGGGTCGTGGTGCTAGTTTTTATGAAGTATTTATATAAATTTACACTGTACCTTCTTTTTTTCGTGCGGAAATCCCCTCGAATACCTCCCCTGCCGGAGCCGGAAGGGGAGGTTATGTCGGACTCGAACCGACTTTTTAGTCGGTTCGAGTCCGACTGTGGGCACGCCGACTGTGGGTCATGGTGCTAGTTTTTATGAAGTATTTATATAAATTTACACTGTACCTTCTTTTTTTCGTGCGGAAATCCCCTCGAATACCTCCCCTGCCGGAGCCGGAAGGGGAGGTTATGTCGGACTCGAACCGACTTTTTAGTCGGTTCGAGTCCGACTGTGGGTCGTGGTGCTAGTTTTTATGAAGTATTTATATAAATTTACACTGTACCTTCTTTTTTTCGTGCGGAAATCCCCTCGAATACCTCCCCTGCCGGAGCCGGAAGGGGAGGTTATGTCGGACTCGAACCGACTTTTTAGTCGGTTCGAGTCCGACTGTGGGCACGCCGACTGTGGGTCGTGGTGCTAGTTTTTATGAAGTATTTATATAAATTTACACTGTACCTTCTTTTTTTCGTGCGGAAATCCCCTCGAATACCTCCCCTGCCGGAGCCGGAAGGGGAGGTTATGTCGGACTCGAACCGACTAAAAAGTCGGTTCGAGTCCGACTGTGGGCACGCCGACTGTGGGTCGTGGTGCTAGGCCTGAGGTGAGGTTGTCATCGAAATATCCCTCGCACCCCGGCTGACCCAAGGCCAGTAATTCTCCTGGGTCTGCTGGGGTGCGAGAGATATGCTTTCGGCAATCTCACCTCCGGCAACCAAGGACCCAAGACGGCGGCGTGCGTTTTAGTCGGTTTGAGTCCGACATAACCGCCTCCACCGGCTTCGTGGGGGTGGTATCCACGAGGATTTTGCGCACGATAAAAAAAGGCCAATAATTAAACTAACCTACCTAAATATTAAAATTATTCTATCCTAAACTAAAACTAAATTTATATTTATTTACACACACACAAATTATATACAATGTACGAATATTGTAGGTACTAGGTACCCCTGTACTGATATAGATAAAATATGAATTATAGAAAATCGTAAGTAGCATCTTCAGTAGTAATACTGATATTCTTATACTATGGCGCTATGAGCGTAATATTTAGGTATGATAATTTTTTAAAAATACCAATCGGAGTTAGAAATTTAGTTTATGGCTTTGCACGACTTCTTTAGCTTGTGTTGTTTATTGCCCATATTGAATGACTTGCAACAATTTATTATAAATACGTAAAACCGATTGATTGGTGCACGAAACTGTCGCGCAAAAACTGACACAGGTCCTACTTCGGTAAGCGCCAGCGCGCGACTGGCGCAACTTTTCGGGCCTCAGCGGCGCGAGCACTCGCGAATTTAGTAGGTATTTAAATATAACTTTAAAAATTATCTCATAATATAGTCAAAATCTGCGAAAATGTCTAGACATATGTAGTGGCTTTAGTTTAGTACAAAAATTTTATAGAAAGCATAAGTAATTTAGTCATAATATTAAAAAAAAAATAACGAAAAGGGGTAACTTTGGGATTTTTTTCTATCGAGTGAAGTTCATCAGATCTGCTAACTGAATGCGAATTTGACTAGACTGGATCCTTAACTAATATATATCTTTTTCTCGAAATTTAAAATGCTTTTTCCTATGATTCAAATGCTTTTAAAAAACTCAAAATGCGGCCTACCTGGCCTTAAGCGAATATGTTTTGTTATTGTATAACTGAGTTTGTATCTTGTTGAGAGATTTATGTATATTTTCATGTTTGTGTTTAAGCGATGAGATTCGTAGAGCTGTTGGTAATTCCAAAACGGAAGATGGCGTACGGTTTTAGCGGTGTGAGATCGACAAAACCAATATCCGTGAAAATTTCCACACAAAAAGGATCTCCTAAATAGATAATAGCTTATTACATGAGATCTAGAAGGTGTATTCTGTTCTAGAAGTTGAAAAAAACATCCACAAGACGTATTTTATTCGTGCGGAAATCCCCACGGAATCTTCCCCCACCAGAGCCGGAAGGGAAGGTTATGTCGGACTCGAACCGACTAAAACCACACGCCGACTGAGGGTCGTAGTGCTAGTCCGGAGGTGAGGTTGTCTTCGACATATCCCTCGCACCCCGGCTGACCCAGGGCCACAAGAAGTTATTAGGCTTAATACCTAAGTATAACGTGGGACCGAATACTATAAATACACTGTTAATGAAACATTTGTGCCGGGCGTGAATATAAGATTTATGCGACATCTTCCAACATTGTCAGAGCTAGGAATATCGAACAGTAATTTATCAATATATTAATAGTGAATCTATAAGATATTGCTGTGACTCGGTCCAACTAGTTCATAGCCATAGATCAGACGTTGTGTGCGGCCATTAAGAAGATAGATCGACGCATCTGAGGCTTGTAAATGAGTTAGAATGAGGACTTAGAAATACGATTAGCGGTTTTAACTCTGAGAATTTTTGTTTGATATGGAATTTTACACTTTATTGGATGTTAAATTATTAATAATACTTGCAACATACATACCTACATATAGTTTATTTGTTGCAAGTTTTTTGTTACAGTGAGGTAGGCGGGGAGCACATGTTTATACTAGAATACTGCCATACGTATTTTGCTTCTTCTACTTTCATTATTGTTTTCATAGATTCACCCTAAATTAATAACAATAGTAAATTAATATTTGAAACATGTGTTCTGACAAAAATAATATAGGTACACAATGCAAATTCATTACAGTATTATAACTAAATGTACAATATATACAAAACAGGGTGGAAGAGACTGCAACTTTTGGTATCGTAGAATTCATCCCCAAATGCAAATTAATATACTTTTATACATTAACTAGCTGACCTGGCCAATTTCGCATCGCCAATTTTATTTAACCCGCGTGACGTCCGATCCCGTTCCCGCTGCACCCTCTACTATATTAAGCATGTATTATACACATAAACCTTTTTTTTTAATTACTCTATCTATTAAAAGAAACAGCATCAAAATCTGTAGCGTAGTTTTGAAGATATAAGCATTCATAGGGACGGACAGACGCGGAAAGCGACATTGCTTTATACTACGTAGTGATACACATGCATATAAATAAATTGCATTGTGAAGGTATCGTATCGGCGACCTTTGAAGGACAAGTCGAACGTACATTTTCACTCACTCTCACATCACAACACAAATCATGTGTAAAATATACTTCTATAGTACAACCGATTTCTAAACTTATAGGCGGTCTGTTACTCGCTTCCGCGCCCGCTGCGCTCATCACTATGTCTGTACCCTCTTTAGAAGTCTCATTGAATTCGGCACCGAGCGAGCTAATGGCGTGTCTGACACACTGACACAATTGTTCGTCCGTCTCGTTCGCACAATTTATTATATTTTATAACTTGCTAGGGACGGCTCCGTCCTTTGCAACTATTATTCATCATAATTTGGTAGAAAGTGAACGGGGTTTTTCAGAATTGCAGGGTTTTTGGGTTAAGCGTAATTAACTAACAATAAGTTTTTTTTTATAGACGAGAGTCCTCTCATCTCTTTCTATATAGGAAGAGATAGAGTTGTTCTCGACCCGACAGTAGACATTATTATGGGCACAGAGAAGGGTCTAATTGAAGACAACAGGCTTGCCCATTACTACGTGGTATAGAAAAATTGTTGACCATTATAGGTGTTGAAATGTCTCTGCCTATCCCTCATAGGACATGTTCCGTTAATATTTGAGAAATTTCAATATTGTGGATAATAGTGTCAGTACTTAGTGTCAAAGTAATGTAGTTTCGGTGGTAGTAACGGGTTTGATAACGAATAATATAACAAAATTAAAAATAATGTCTCCATTTCGAGAGGAAATGCACAAGTAACTGTTCAAGAGTTCCAATATCCTCATCCTGGCTTCATCATCAGATCAGCTCGATAGCGTCAAATTGATCTATTGTCATCCGGACAACATATACTTAAAAAGTTTCTAAATAATTGATACCACAATTTTATTAAAACTTCTGAATTCTAAGATTTATTTATATCTTCCGGATTAGCCCCAAAACAGACACTAACATAAAATTCGCCCCATATTTTATTCATTTACATCCATATAATCACGCCTTTTCCCCTAAGAATTAACAGAAGTGAATTTACGACTTCACTACTCAGACTTTTCAGTCCCACGTAATAGGGAGCGAGCCTATTGCCGTATCGCGGTTACTATTATTGACTCAAGCCATGCATCTGAGTCTGGGCTGTTTATATCTGTCTGATGTTAAACAACTCTATCCCTTAGTCGCCTTGTACGATTCCTTTAATGCCTCGAAAATAATTTAGAATTCATGATTTAGAATTTAGATATAATTTTATTTCTCTTTTACATGATTAGTAGTGCCCGTAAAGATTTGACAGCCTTTGTGACGTGGCGGTAGCAAATGCGACCGCTACGCAGGAGGCGCGGGTTCGATCCCCGCTCAGTGCAAATATTCGTATGCTTGAATATTGCTATTTGCATTGGTCTGGGTGTTTCTATGTATAATATGTATTTCCCAAGCCATGGTTTTCCCAAGCGACTACGATATGGGGTTCTTCAAGAGGGGCATTAGAAGGTTTCTTCAGGGTAGGCAGCGCGAGTGTAACGCCCCTGGTGTTGCATACGTCCATAGGCCCCGGTAACCACTTGCCATCAGGTGGGCCATGTGCTTGTCTGCCCCCTTAGTGGTATAAAAAAATCCATACTTAATATTATAAATGCGAAAGTAACTCTGTCTGTCTGTCTGTCTGTATGTTACGCTTTCACGCCTAAACCACTGAACGGATTTTGGTGAAATTTGGTATAAGGGTAGATTAGACCTTGAGAAAAGACATAGGCTATGTTTGGTTGCGATAACCGACATCCACGCGGGCGGAGCCGCGGGCAAAAGCTAGTATATTACATAAAAAAACTCCTCGTGTTTATCCGCATTCTAGATTCCACAAGCTAGTTAAGCTTACCATGGGTCTAGATAGCGTTGTGTAGAATATTGTAGAATTTTTTTTAGTACCCAAATTAGTTTATTCTAAGTCGTCAGAATGTACTTATCAATGAACATGATCTGCAAGTTTGCTATCTGATTAAGGGTCACACGACGTAACGGGTTACGTTACCCTCGACTTGATAACCCGTTGAAAGGGGGTTACCCACGAAAAAGTTAAAAACGGTACTTTAGCAGTTAGTTAAGGTACTAAATATATGTGATTTAGGTTATAAATAAACTCCAGGTCATAGTCATAGTTATAGTCATTTATTTTTCAATATTGAACAATAAAATTGTTTCTTATTGACGTCAATTTAATTCTACTTAATCTAAGTTTACCGCCGCTTCCAAGGTGCTGGTGGAGAAGAAACGGCGCAACAAACTCCACCGCGGCATTTTTAGACGTTAATTTACAATATTTATTTTCTTATAGCTAAATATCACATCACAAACGTATATAAAACACTAATTATAATTAAGAATTAAAACAAAGTTACATAATGTAACAAATAAGTCACGTAACTAATACAGTACCATGCTGTAATTATAGCATTTTACGAGGGCCTGCACCATGATCAAGCCAGCCATTTTTATCTTTCAAGTAATCATCTATCCTATAGTATGCTTTTTTGGATAAGGTGGTCTTTACAAAGGTTTTGAATTTATTGTCGGGCATACCAAGGATCGATTCTTCAGGCTCCATAGTGATATACTGCAATATTTCTCAATTATTAGATCCCTGTTGGCTCTCAAACTAGTCATACTTCATTTATACAGAATATATTCATATTAGCATCTTTTCTTCATACCAACTATCCCACTTGTCCCGACTGACTGATTCATCAACGCAGAGCCTAAACCGCTGGACCTAAAAACTTGAAATTTTGACAGAAGATGCATTTTATGATGTAAGTATCCACTAAGAAAGCATTTTTGGAAATTCTGCTACTAAAGGGGTAAAATAAGAGATGGAAGTCTGTATGAAACTCCGTCATTTTCAGAGCTGCACTACTTAATGCACTGATTTTCATAAACCTGTGCCTTTTGAGAAATAAATGAATACATTTATCGGCTCTTTTCAAAATTTAACTACTAAGAGGTTAAAATCCATACTAATATTATAAATGCGAAAGTAACTTTGTCTGTCTATCTGTATGTTACGCTTTCAGGCCTAAACCACTGAACTGATTTTGATGAAATTTGGTATGGGGGTAGATTAGACCATGAGAAAGGACATAGGCTATGTTTGTCGCGATAACCGACATCCACGCGGGCGGAACCGTGGGCAAAAGCTAGTAGGTGAAAAACGTTTGTATGGAAAGTTCGTAATTTAGGTGACTAACCAAAAAATATGGAATACGATATTTTCCCGGACGAAGCCGGGACGGATCAGCTAGTCTCAAATAAAAATATTTTTAACAAACCGTTAATCGAACCCTAGACCTCAAGCACAACAGCCGTAATCACCACCACTGCACTATAGCGACAGTCACCTGCCAAATTCTGAACATAACCTTAAACTGACTCATCATATCTAATTCAAACCGTTACCTCCCAAACACGAGTCACTTATCACGATTGCACAACCTTCCGTCATCTCCCCACCTCTCACGAGAGGAGGTGGGGGAGGAGGTTCGACCTACATCCCGTAACGGTGTGCGATATCTAGCACACGAAGCCTACTTTTTGCAAATAACCGAATTCTTAAGAAAAAAAAAATATCGGAACTTGTCGGTACTTGTCGGTTTACTTTATAAAGAATGTTTATCGATTGTCTGTGGTAGGTTCTGTTTGCTTTTTTTCTTAATTTTCGTAGTGTGTAGTGATTGGTTGGAGTTAAGTGGTACCGTTTTAATAAGTGATGAGTCAATTTGGTATATGGTAACAATTTTATTTTAATCTATCTATACATATAAAATTACTTGTCCTGACTGACTGATTCATTAACGCAGAGCCTGAACCGCTGCACCTACAAAACTAGAAATTTTGACAGTAGATGCATTTTATGATGTAAGCATCCACTAAGAAAGGATTTTTGGAAATTCTGCTACTAAAGGGGTAAATTAAGTGATGGAAGTTTGTATAAAAGTCCGTCATTTTCAGAGCTAGATATACAAAATTTCATAAACCTGTGTCTTTTAAGAAATAAATGAATATGTGTATCAGCGTTTTACAAAATTTAACTACTAAGAGAGTAAAATAGGTGATAAACGTTTGTATTGAAAGTTAGTCATTTTTAAAGTTAGAAGCATGAAACGCAAAAGCTAGTTTATTATATTACTTGTAGAGAATCTTCCATCTTTCTCTACATAGAGCCTTAAAAATTTCAATAACTGTTCTGACTACAGAATTTCTCCTTCTAAATAGAGACTTGACCTAACAACTGTTTAGAGTCAGTATTTAACGTGCCCTCCAAGGCACGGAAGTGCTCAGATGAAATATTACTAGTCACCCATCCTAATGGTAACCATGGCTAGGTATCTTAACTGACAGATCGTTTACCTAACACCGAGTGAAAAGTAGAAGCTGCTATTTAAAATTTACGAATACAATAACTGTACGACCGTAACTCGGAAGATTTCAACGCGTTGTGTTTGTGTTTTTGATTTTTTTATTGTTTATGTTGTTCTTTCTTCTTTTTTTATGTGTTTCTTTCAATAGTATTTTATGAGTACTAATCACACAAGGACTTCCTATTTATTCTATACTAGTTTTTGTCCGCGGCTCCGCCTGCGTGGATCTCCGTTTTCATGGTCTAATCTACCCCTATACCAAATTTTATCAAAATCGGTTCAGTGGTTTAGGCGTTAAAGCGTAACATACATACAGGTAGACAGACAGACATAGTTACTTTCGCATTTATAATATTAGTGTGGATTCAATGATCTTCACTTACACTTATTCACCGTTGTAAAGACTAAGCAGAGATGTATTAACACCCACATTTCGCCATCTTCCGGGTTCTTTTCAGTCCTACGTAATAAGGAGCGAGCCTATTGCCGTCCGTCGTACTTTTTTAATTAAATAAAATATCATTTTATTGATGGCAATAGGACCCAATCCCTTTATACTTGTTAACATAAAATATGTCAACGAAATAAAATGAGGAAACCATTATCAATCGATTTTATATTACTGCATTAGATCTAAAGTCAGTCAAAAATTCTAATAAAAAATTAAATCATTAATAAAATAATAGCACAAATCCAGTCACGGACTGTACGTTTACTATCAAAATATAGTGTTTAACCAAGTGTACAGTCAGCATCAGAAAGATGTTGACGAACAAAGTTCTCAAAATGATCTTAATTTAGTTTTTTTACCCCCTTCCAGTTGACCGATTGTTCTGATATTTGGTACACACCTTAGTTAGGACAATAATCCATACTAATATTATAAATGCCAAAGTAACTCTGTCTGTCTGTCTGTCTGTCTGTATGTTACGCTTTCAAGCCTAAACCACTGAACCAATTTTGATGAAATTTGGTATAGGGGTAGATTAGACTATGAGAAAGGACATAGGCTATGTTTGGTCGCGATAACCGACATCCACGCGAGCGGAGCCGCGGGAAAAAGCTAGTCCATACTAATATTATGCGAAAGTAACTCTGTCTGTCTGTCTGTCTGTCTGTCTGTATGTTACGCTTTCAAGCCTAAACCACTGAACCAATTTTGATGAAATTTGGTATAGGGGTAGATTAGACTATGAGAAAGGACATAGGCTATGTTTGGTCGCGATAACCGACATCCACTTGGGCGGAGCCGCGGGAAAAAGCTAGTACCATATAAATCAATAAAACAGTTTGATTTGCTTTTAATACGACAGTTTTTAGATCATTTTGAGACAAACTAGAACATTCCCTGCCCATATCATCAACCTCCACGGCCAGTTCGCCCATGTGCCCGGCACTACACGCGCCTAATTGGCGGTGACTGGCTACAGAGCCTCGTCCATCACATTGTCGCTGGATCAATCAGAGCCGACGGTGCGCCGTTATGCCAACTACTACCAAGATTAATAAGCTCCATGGATTATGCTGACGTGGATAGGGCATGTATTTTATTTTTTATTTTATTTTAATATTTCGGACAACTTACAGCTTACAGATCTATGTCAACGCTTCTGGAAACCATATTAAATGTACGACTTGCCCTTATTAAATAAGAACTTTGTCTGTACGTAGTCGCTGTTAGTGGAGTATGTAACAGATTTGGTCGACGTAAAAAGGTTGGCGATACGCACAAGCCTATTTTATTAACCAATTCTGTATCTATGGATCTATTAAAAATACTAAAGAGAAAAGATAAATCCGCTATTTTTCGTCGCTCAGAAAGCCGCGACTGCCACGCAGGAGGCGCAGGTTCGATCCCCGCTCAGTGTAATGTATGCATGAATATGGGTATTTGCATTGGGTGTTTCTATGTATAATATGTATGTATTTACAAAAAAAAAAGTATATAAGTATGTTTATCCGCATTCTAGATTCCATAACACAAGCTATAAAAGCTTACCATGGGTCTAGATAGCGTTGTGTAGAATGTTGTGGAATATTTATTTATTATTTATTTATTATGTATTTACAGAAAAAAAGTATCGAAGTATGTTTAGCCTCATTATAGATTCCATAACACAAGCTAGTTAAGTTTCCAATGAGTCTAGATAGCGTTGTGTGGAATATTGTAGAATTTTATTTATTTATTTATTCAAATACTAATAAATCTAAGGCTAGTTCACTTTACACTGTGCTGCAACCGGGCTCGGTTCTTGTTACAAATTGTTTTTACAATTGTTTACAAGTGATAACTTGCTCTTCAAATTGTGTAGTTAATATCTTTTTTTTATAAAGGACACGTCAATATTGTCTCCACCTTGCCTTATGCTAAGCTAAAGGTGAAGTCTCGGAACGAGGGTCACCATCGTAAACATGTACCATGTAAACAGTGGTGGCACTCAGCTTGATGGCCTCATCAGATGGCTGTTCACGCCCCGCTTAAAGGATCGGTTAGTCCTAGGTTTGTTGTGTTTTATTTTATAAAAAATAAGTCTTTGACTGGAGTCCGGAAAGTTTAGAGTACACGTCGTCTTAGATACGGATTTCGACGCCACCGGTCGTCACCGTGCGGTTAAGCATGAATCACTTTTGTATGAGCGGCAGGATCACAACGCAATGTAACTGTATGGTATCAAAATCTTTAAAAAAAAATATATTGCTTATCATATTATTGCTCTATTTTGTAGCTTCAGAATACAGGGAAAAGCAACACAAAAACATTTTTTTCTGTCACAGTATCCTTAGTAGCACGAAGTAAAGTGCCCAGTATTATAACAATAGGCTTATCTACCTATCTTTGTAGTAATAATACTCGTTTTTTTCTATAATTACTTAACTATAAGTAATCTTATCCAAATCCTATGAATCTTGGCAAATGGCGAACGCCTAACATGTATCGGTCAGCTATCGAATTATCTAGAAGATTTACAATAGGCTGTTATGATCGGAATTGTGTTAACATAATATATTATACTATAACAATATTTTATGGTTTTGGTCATTTGCTTAATGTTGATAAAAATAGGGAAACCACGCTTTAAGATTTCAAGATTTGCTTTCAACTTACCATCAGGTAAGGTGAAGGCATAATGACATGTCCTATCCATACTAATATTATAAATGCGAAAGTAACTCTGTCTGTCTGTATGTCTATTTGCCTGTCTGTCTGTATGTCTGTCTATATGTTACGCTTTCAGGCCTAAACCACTAAACCGATTTTGATGAAATTTGGAGTGGGCGAAGCCGCGGGTAAAAGCTAGTATAAAATAAAACTGAAATTATAAAATCGAAAATTTGTTCGTTTCAAATTCAATCTATGATTAATGTAAAAATGGCTGAATTAATTTAGCGGAAATTTTGCTTATAGACAGAATACAGCTGGGAATACTTCCCGCTTCCTTGCCCTTCTATTGTGGCAACACTATCAAATTTACGAACGATCTTCACATTGAAATACAAAAATAAATAATTTTATAATTCTTAAAGGACAAGGTTAACATATTTATTTTATATTTGGTTTTTTATTAATTTTAATATTATAATTAAGGTTATTTTGAAATGTGTTATACATTCAGGAACTAAACATTCTCGTAGTATATTCAGCATCACAGATAAATTATAATTTTAGTATTTTAAAATTAATCAACATTTATCACTGAAAAATATATTTTTTTCACAATTGACTGATTGAGTACTATTAAAATATTTTCTAATAAAGATTACAATTTTTTTATTAAATCTCAGTCAGGTTTTTAAGTATGAAAATCTGTGTTACCATTATTTTTTGATGCCACCTGTATCATCACCACTTAGTATAAAACAAAGTCGCTGTGTCTGTCCGTCCCTATGTATGCTTAAATCTTTAAAACTACGCAACCAATTTTGAAGCGGTTTATTTAATATACTACTCTGTCAAGAAAGTACCGGGAATAAATCAATAATACACAAAAAAATTGTTATTCATCCAAATTTATTTTATCACCTTCAAAGTATGCTCCTTCAGAAATGATACACTTACGCCAACGAATAATCCAATCATCAAAACATTTTTTAAACGCTGTTTCCGGAATTGAGTTCAGTTCTCGCCGCGAATTCTCCTTTATGTCTTTTACTGATTGAAAACGGCTGCCACGAAGTGGTAATTTGAGTGTAGGAAAAAGAAAGAAGTCGGCTGGAGCCATATCTGGTGAATATGGTGGTTGCTCGATGGTATTTGTTGAGTGTTTGGACAAAAATTCGTTCACAATGATGGCCTTGTGCGAAGGCGCATTATCGTGGTGAAAATCCAAGAATTTTCTTTCCACAAATCTGGCCTTTTTCGTCGAATTTGTTCTCTTAAACGTCGCATAACGCTCAAATAATATTCTTTATTTACCGTTTGACCTTCCGGCAAAAATTCCGAGTGCACAACACCGCGATAGTCAAAGAAAACAGTCAATATGACTTTGACTTTTGATCGACTTTGACGTGGTTTTTTTCGGTTTTGGTTTAGTTGGAAGGCGCCATTCCGAAGCTTGTTGACTAGTATGCATGTCAAACTCGTAAACCCACGTCTCGTCACCAGTAACAACGTGTTTTATAAATGTTGGGTCGGTATTGACCCGTTCTAGCATGTCCTCAGCGACTCTCATGCGATTTAGTTTTTGAAGAAAATTTAGGTCTTTTGGGACTAGCCGGGCAACAACACGTTTCATACCCAAATTATTAGGTAAAATGGTACGGATCGACTCGTGAGATACAGAAAGTTCGGTGGCCATCTTTCTCAAACTTGAATGAGGATTTTCAGTCACTATTTCCTTCACTTTTGCGATGTTAACTTCAGTTGCAGACGTTGATGGCCTACCAGAACGAGGCAAATCTTCCATCACATCTCGACCGCTTTTGAACGCTTTATAGTGGTACAAAGCACGTGTTTTTGATAAAGTCGATTCACCGTAAGCCTTCTGTAACATTTTCAGTGTCTCCGAACATGAAATTCCATTGCCGATGCAAAATATAAGACAAACTCTTTGTTCGATGTTTTTGTCCATTATGAAATTCGCAATGCACACTAGATATTATAAAACTAAAAACAGCACTGTTTTGAACATAAATGACAGATGCAACTCAAACTCCGCACCAAACTGGAAAGCAGTTGTGCCAATCATATAACAACAAAAAAAACAAAAATTTGAATTTGGAACCATAAACAAAACATTCATTCCCGATACTTGGTTGACTGAATGTATAAAGTGATTCGAGAGGACGGTTTAATGTACGATACACACTTAATATAGTAGAGGCTGCATCGGGAACGGGATCAGACGCCATGCGGGTGGAAAAAAATTGGCGGTTCAAAGTTTGCCGGGACAGCTATTATATAATACTTGGGCATATAATAATAATTGTACGTCAGTAAATAACTTCACTTTACCTGACGGTAAGTTAGCTAAACCTATAAGATAGAAGACCAATAACCCATACTTAATATTATAAATGCGAAAGTAACTCTGTTTGTCTGTCTGTCTGTCTGACTGTCTGTCTGTCTGTATGTTACGCTTTCACACATACCACTGAAAGGATTTTGATGAAATTTTGTATAGGGATAGATTAGACCATGAGAAAGGACTCAGGCTATGTTTGGTCGCGATAACCTACATCCACGCGGGCGCAGCCGCGGGCAAAAACTAGTATAGTCATATAAATACTACAACGGTGGTCTTTCAATGCTTTTCATAAGACCGTAATTTCAGAAAGAATTCTACCGGTATATTGTCCGGTTTTACGCATACAAAATGACGGTAAAATGGTAAATTGGTTACAGAAGCCTCAATATACCGCGGCTCCATATTTATTACACAAACAGATATAACAAGGAGCATAAAACGCAATTACATTTATGACGCCATTGAGAACAAAAGGCACCAACATTCAGTTAGACAAGACAGGTAACATAATTTTTATTTGTTTACAACCTGTGATATACCATGACGGCAATCAAAGAGTAACCGTAAAATTGAACCTTTATTTAAACGAATTTCAATCTTATGTTGTAGGTGATAAAGTTTAATTTTTTTTTTGTGGTACTGTTGGTAAATTTTACCGCCAAAGTAAATATGTTACCTTTTTTTTTAAACAATAGTGTTTGGTTTGAGTAACTGGACAAAGGTATCGGATGTATTGGAGCGGTTAATATAATATTTCTTCCATTCTTTCTATTTAAATGCGTACCATAGTAATGGGCCAAAATATTTGTTCACTTACTAATATTTTGGGCTGCATATTGATGTATAGTACTCCATTGTTTTATACCTTTCTCCCTCCAGAGTAAGAAGGGACAACTCCTTTAATTTCTGTACTTACACAATTCACAAATTTCTTCCAATATCATTAAACTATGTATACCAGCCCACCGGCTTTAGGTACCTACATTTTACGACTTAGGTGGCACTGGCAGACAAGCACAAAATGCCAGGGACCTTCCGTACTTCAGGTAATAGGCGTCTCCAGAACGACCTCCGTCCTCCATGAGCGTTGGCCTGGGGGTGATCGGTGGTGCCGCCTGTCACCCTAGCAGAAGCAGGCCGCGGTGGCGGCGCAGAGTGCGCCTCCCCGCCCCGGGGCTAGATGGGGACACACCAGCAACCAAAGAACTAAGACGGCGTGCGTTTTAGTTGGTTCGAGTCCGACATAACCACCTCCACCGGCTCCGGGGGGGGGGGGGGGGGGGGTTTCTGTGGGGATGTTTCGCACGATAAAGAAAAGGCTATATTGCCAGGAGAAGTCCGAGCTACGTTGTTTGAAAGATACGAACAAAGTATTTATAATAGAAGGATATTTTTAATTACATTGCTCACATCTTTTCCTAGTTATAGCCAGAATTAGCGGGTTAGTGTCGTTTCCACCCGTTCCCGTTTCAACCCGAAAACTTATCATTAAAAATGATAATTATTTATGTTCCCGATTCCACCCGTTTTTTTAATAAAGTACAGTCAACCGAAAAAATGGTTAATTATTTAACAAGCCTAAATATTTATATTAAAACAGGGAACCTAACTATTGCACATTTTGCACGAAGGACATTCCGGGTCACTCTTTGATACCTTATTTTACACTTTACTAGTATATATATAGATAAATAAATGTTGTTTCTAATTTTGCATTAAGGGAATACGATAGTTGTGTCTATTTCACGCGCCGTTACTTAAGGTGCATGTGCGACCTTTTTTTACCTGATGCTGTTTCAATAGATAAATAAATTGGATCGATCTTCACTGGTGGTAGAAATTTGATGGCACTAATTTGTCACTAATTTCGACCGGGTTGGTACCACCGTGCACAAACCCCTCCATAGTAATCCCATCTCGGTTGGATTGCGTTCAGGGATCAGCAAGTGCATAGCCGGGCCGAGGTGATGGTAGTCGCAGCACTAGTTGGACCGGTGGGTCTCGGCGTAGTCTAGTGGGGGGTGACGCGGGTCGCCGCGCCGGGCAGGGAGACCTGTAGAAATGGTGGTGCCGCTGGCCGCCCGCGGCATGGTACAGGGGCCCAACTGGGACTAACCACCCTGGGAGGCTGCCCCACCAGGTCGCGCATAATCCCGATATGGCTCGTCGTGCCGGTTGGTGACCTGGATGTCCCATGTATTGTCACACGGTGCTGCGGCGACAATCACCTTTTTTTTCGAGCTTTCCCCTACCTTTACCATGACAGCGCACCAAAAAGATAGAGTCAGAACAGCGGCTAGGGAGTCTCCCACCACACGACTATTTGAGGTGGAGTCCACGAACATCTGTGGGCTCCATACAAACCTCAACGCCGTCCACCAACACCTGGAGACGGCCAAACCAGCAATGTTGTTTCTGACGGAGACACAAATACGCCGCCCTGACGACACGACCTATCTGCTTTACCCCGGCTATGTTATCGAGGAAAATTGCCGAGCAAAAGCCGGGGTGTGCGTGTTTGTTAGGGCGGATATTTGTTGTCGCCGTTTGCGCTGTCCAGAGGACCCATCCTTCTCCATCCTGTGGGTACACGTAGACCATGGCTCCACGAGTCAGATCTATGTGTGCCTTTACCGCTCCCATACGGGAGATGCAGAGATAACTCGACTCTTTGTATACCTGAGTCAGGCGGCAGATGATGCGCAGGAGCGGTTTCCGAACGCCGAATTGGTGTTTCTGGGGGACTTTAACGCCCACCACAAGATCTGGTTGGGCTCCGCCAAAACAGACCATGCGGGAAGAGCCACTCCCGCATTTGCCCTGGCGCATGACTTGACTCAATTGGTGCACAAGGTCACAGGGATACCAAGAGAGTCCGGCCTAGAGCCCTCTCTGCTAGACCTTCTGCTGACGTGACTCGTCAACAGCCCGGACCCGGACACTGTACGTCTCGGTGAGTGCTGCTTTAGGTAACTCTGACCACTGTCTGGTCCGCTCCACCGTGCCCATTGTAACGCCCCCACGACCCCGTGCAGGGGAAGAGGCGTCTTTGGCACTACTCGTCAGCGGACTGGGATGGACTACGCGACTATTATGCGTCCATCCCGTGGGTTGAACGCTGCTTTGAGGGTAAGAACCCATCTGAGAGCGCTACTGTTGTCGCCGGTGAGATCGGTTTGGGTATGGAATACTATATCCCATACACCGATGTCACCGGAGTCCGCGGAGCGCATCCATGGTTCGGGCGTGAGTGCGCGGAGGCTGTTGAGCATAAACAGTCTGCGTACCGCGCTTGGGTGCGGACGCGCGTCACACGCGATCCCAACGTGGATCACTTCAAGGCGGCGTACAACAGAGCCACAAAGGTCTGCAAGAGGGCTTACGTCAGGGCGGATGCCCAGTGCATAGCACGGCTGGGCCAAGAGCTAGTGGCGCATCCCACGGGTAGCCGTGGCTACTGGCGACTGGCCAAAGCCGTGCAAGCCAACTTCTGCCAGCCCTCGCTGCCCCCGCTGAGCAACCGGTATGGATTTCTGGCCCATGAGCCGCAAGAGAAAGTAAATTTGCTGGTATATCTCTTCGTGGCCAACTCCCGAGTCGATGATTGTGGTATGCAACCACGCACAATGCCCACTGGTGACCACGCAATGCCTGATATCCATATCAGGCAACGCGATGTCCGTGCAGTACCGCAATCACTCGATGTCCGGAAAGCCAGTGGTCCTGATGGTATTCCGGCGGTAGTACTTAAAAAATGTGCAGCGGAGTTATCTCATATGCTAACGCGGCTGTACCGACTGTCCTACAGTTCGGGTACAGTGCCTTTGGCTTGGAAGGAGGCGAATGTCCAGCCAATCCCCAAGAAGGGGGATCGTTCGGACCCAGCCAACTATCGACCCATAGCCGTCACCTCAGTGCTGTGCAAGGTGTTCGAGCACATCATTAACACACAGCTCATGCGCCACCTAGAAGATCACTCCTTGCTTAGTGACCGGCAATACGGTTTTAGACCGAAACGGTCAACGGGTGATCTTCTGGCGTACGTGAGGGGTGTCACCCTTTGGGGTGAGGCTATGGAAAAGCACGGCGAGTCACTGGCAATTAGTCTTGACATTGCCAAAGCTTTCGATAGAGTATGGCACAAATGGCTTCTTTCCAAGCTACCAGCCTTTGGCCTGCCTCCCAGACTGTGCAACTGGGTTGCAAGCTTCCTGCAGGGGCGCCGTATTCGCGTCCTTTGTGATGGACGAGCTTCGGAGTTCTTGCAGGTAAATGCTGGCGTGCCGCAGGGTTCCGTCTTATCTCCCACTCTCTTTCTTCTGCATATCAATGATACACCTTACACGGGAGTTATTACGCACATCCTGCGGCCAAGCAGTCTGATATCGCGGAAAAAAGGCAGCTTCTTGTCACTGAGCTGGACCGGATCCTGGACCACATTTCTCAATGGGGCGCTAGGAACCTGGTCGAGTTCAATGCCAGGAAGACCCAGGCATGTGCGTTTACCGCAAAAGTATCTCCTTTCCTTCCCCTTCCCACTCTTCAGAGCACACCACTGCCACTGCAGGATCACCTCAATATCCTCGGTATGGATGTTCGCTGCAAACTGAATAACAAAAACTATATCGAGAGTATCATCAAATCAGCCTCGCGTAAACTCGGAGTCCTGAACAGAGTAAGATGTTTTTTTCACGCCGGAACAGCCGTGTCTTCTATACAAGACCCAAATTCATTCCTGCGTGGAATATTGCTCACATCTCTGGGACGGCTCCGCAAAGTACTTACTAGATGCTCTCGACAGGTTGCAGCGACGTGCGGTCCGCATTATTGGGAATCCTGAGGTCACGAATACCCTCGAGCCTTTGCAGATGCGTAGAGATGTTGCGTCTTTGGCAGTATTCTACCGTCTCTACCATGGTGAATGTTCTGACGAGCTCATCCAATTAGTCCCACCCTCTCCTTTCCTACACAGGACGACACGTGCAGGGCTAAGATGCCATCTATATACGATGCAGAGTATACCTGCTAGAACCAAGCGTTTCAGTGACTCGTTCCTATGCCGCACCATTAAGACCTGGAACTCCCTGCCAGCTCACGTGTTTCCTTCTTCCTACAGTCCCTTCCTACAGTCCTTTAAGCGGGGCGTGAAAAGGCATCTAACGAGGCCGTCAAGCTGAGTGCCACCACTGTTATCTTGGTACATGTTTCCGATGGTGACCCTCTTTCCGAGACTTTGCCTTTAGCTTAACATTAGGCGAGGTGAAGTCAAATTGACGTGTCCTATATAAAAAAAAAAGTTCTCACTAGTTCCAGTGGAAGTAGTCCCGGTGGAACTAGTGAAACTTTTTCTTCGCATTAGTTCCATTTAATTTCGATTTAATTTTTACTGGAACTACTGAAACTGTTCCTTCTCACTAGTTCCTTTGCACTTTAGCTATTAACTGGAGACGATATAACTACAATTAAAACTATATAATTTAAGCGATAACTTCACTACATTTACAATAATTATCTCAACTACCATTTTAGTGATTTGAGCAAATAAAAAAAAACAAACCTTCATACAAAACTTAATAGATATGTATAAATAATAAAATTGTAAAGCAATACTGACATTAATTATTACCTAAGCTAATCTAGAAATGGGATATAGTTATATCTTCTGATTTGAGCTCCATCTGAGTTTCTCTTATAAAATCATCATTTTCAAACTGAAGGAAACCAATGATTTCTGTGATACAAAATTAGAATGTAACGAAATAAAGTACTGTGATTTACCTTTTTATAGATGTTTTTTTTATTTCAAATCAAAAATTATTAACCAATAAATGATTTATTATTTCTGTTCCTGACTGTACCTACTGGCAAAAACGATTAAGGTAGAGACGGTAACGGGTTGAATCGCAACGGGTGGAAACGGGAACGGGTGGAAACGCAACTCACCCGAATTAGCGAAATACCTGCAGTATGAAACTTCCTAGTACCAGGGAGTTGAAGAGGCGTTTTGTACCGAATGTCAACCAGTTGCTAGCAGTTTTTAGCTGGTAATAATTGAAGGACCTTCTCCCACGTCTGTCGGTAAGTGCACGCATGCGATGATCTCAGGCATGCTATGCATAACTGCATGCATATCTGCACAATACTAAATCGGTGTTAGTTCGTTCAGTGGGTGATGGATGCGCGGACCGTCGCGGTCGGATGCGCGTCTGGCACGCTCGTTTACTCGCATTGTGATCACGGCTAAGTGCTGTGGCAGCAGGTTTGTAAGAGGCTAGAATATAGGTACTGCTACATTATCCTAGCTGACGAATTTTTGTAATACTGAGAGAAGATCAATTAATACAATGTTCCTCTTAAATAATGGGTTTGGACTCATTACTTTTCACATCTATATCTTTACTTTTATACTAATATAACGCAAAAATAATTATGCCTGTTTGTCTTTCTTTCTGGTACACTTTTACGCTGTAACAGAAAAGCGTTTGTGATGAAATTTGATGCATAGATATCTATATATTAAATCATGGCAAAGGGTCTTTTTTATTTTTCGTGCGGCAATCCCCCGGGAGGGGGGGGGGGAGGTTATGTCGGACTCGAACCAACTAAAACCACACGCCGTCTGTGGGTCGCAGTGCTAGGCCGAATGTGAGGTTATCATCGACATATTCCTCATACCTCTGCTAACCCAGGGCCTTAACAAAGCGTCAGTTTGGTTTCTACAACTGACAATTACGAGGACCGAGTCACGGACAACAAATAGTACCTACCTACATTATACATATATACTGATTTATCCACCATTGGTGGAGCGGGAGCGATGCTTATGTGCACGTCCTATCTTCTCGCTGACTTGCATATTTTGTGTTATGGCAGAGGACGTGATTTCTTAGTTTACATCATTATTATTTGTGCATTCTAATTTCCTTAGAAATCACGTTCCTGTTTGCCATTCCCATATTTAATTGGAATGGAACCATACTCTCCATATTTTGTATAGTACATTCTGTTTAAATACGGGATCATTTTTCGCGTAACGTCTCCTAAGAAATGTTATACCTGCAATGCCAGTGCTAGTTGATAAGAGTAGAGAACCAAAAAAAAAAACAAATTCCTTATTACTTAACTGAGGTTACCACTGTAAGGTTAGTGTTAAGGCTGGCACTAAGGTTAGATCCGATCCACATTTATAAAAGATAGCTTATCAAACTTTGCAAAAACAAATTATTTAATATTTATCAAGGTTTTTCAGTAACGGTCGAGACCCTCAATAATATTATATAAATGATTTAATTTATATATTTTATTTACTTCCTTACTTGTAACTTGTATAAAACCAAAAAGGTATGCAGACATATAGTGTTATATAACAACACTTTACCAGATACTTTGTATAGTCGAAAAGAAGGTAGGTATGCCTGTGGTCGTTAAACTGGACTCCGCGTATTTCTAAACTACTAACAATAAATTCTCTAAAACAGGGCCTCGATTCTACTAAATTTAAACTATTGTCAAACCACAGAGATTGCAAAAAGCGGCATTAAAGTTTAGACTTTATTTCTATACACTAAGGTCCAAAATTAAATGACAAAAGTTTCATTACACTCTTTTTTTCACTCTGCTAACAGTTATTTAATATTGAACTTTAAATGCATCGATTTAAAGTCTATAATGTATTGCCGCTTTTTGCAATCTCTGCGGTTTGACAATAGTTTTGCTTTAGTAGAATCGAGGCCCAGGAATTTGGACAAAATACGCAGAGACAGAAGGGAAAATTTCGAAGTTTAGCCAAATCCCCAGTTAGACTGATAAAGCGGACCCCAGACTCCAAGCTGATAGCTTCGGATGTGACTGGGCTTAACGGTAAGATGAAGAAGGAGAAGACGCTGAGACAAAAGGTGCGAGACACTTTCTGCCTCGCACAACTAAACTGTGGAATGAACTGTCACCAGCGGTATTTCCGAACCAATAAGAGCTTCAAACCTTCGAGAGCGTACTCTATTTTGAAAGGAAGGCAACGCACTTGTGACTCCTCTGGTGTTGCGGGTGTCCATAGGCGGCGGTGATCGCTTACCATCACGCGATCCGTCTGCTCGTTTGCCTCTCTATTCTATAAAAAAAATAGGAAATTTCTTCAATTAGTCCGACTCAGTAATCGAACCAGGAACTGCTGCACCCAAGTATGAAATACAAAACTACACCGCAGGAAAAAAATGGTTTTTTAAATGTTTTGTAAAGTAATAATGCATTGAGTTCTTGCCCCACACTGAGTGTAAATTTAAAAAAAAAACTGTGTGTTCACATTTCTTCCAACTAAAACAAGTCAAATTATTTAGAAAACCAATTATCACATTTTTACAACTCATTATTTTAAAAATAAACACATAATAGATTTATTACCAAAGTCTTTGTTGATTTTAACACTGGGCAACACATGTGCAACTCTTGCAGAAGAAAGCCTTTCTTTAGATTTGTTAAAGAAAAATAGAGTCAAAAGAAATGCAATAATTCTGCTTTTAATTATTGTTTTACATCAATTATCTCCAGGGTCGGACTCGCATTGTAATTAGTAGTGGCACGGTACAATCTGCACGATTCTCATGAGACCTGTACTTTGATGACGGCTGTAGGTCACATGTAAATTAGTTCAAATTATGATAGAAAAGTGTAAGATTTTTATTTAATAGTATCTCTCTAGAAATATAAGCATGTCTCGAAGCCATCTGTGCAACCGCCGCCGCCGCGCCGGCTGGGGTAGGCTTAATGTGCTTGATATTTTTTTTCAACTGCCCGGGATATCGCATTTTATTCCGTGAAATATTTTAAATTTTTGAAAATAAATCCTACTAATACTATAAACGCGAAAGTTTGTGAGTATGGATGGATGTATGTATGGATGGATGGATGTTACTCTTTCACGTAAAAACTACTGAATATATTTTCATGAAACTTTACAATAATATAGCTAGGTTAGGCTATATATATCATCATCACGCTACTACTAAAGGTAACGGAGCAGTGAACACGGAGGCGGAGCCGCGGGCAAAACTTCGACTAATTTCACTATTCATTACCACATGTGAACCCGTGAGTGAACTACGTGGGCAAATTTAAAAAAAAAAACAATATATAATCAACCTTAATCCAATAAAACGCCACCTACCAGGTTAATATCTTTACAAGTTTTATTACAATTGTAATCGGATGAATGACACTCGAATATTTATTTCCTATTCTGAGGAACGGCTCGGCAACACATGTAATAGGAATCAGTCTACGCTTAGTTTATAAAGGTTCGGGACGCAATATATTTTGGAAAAACTTACTTTTGCCGACGTTTCGGGTGCGTCAAAACTAAGTTTTTCCAAAATATGTCGCGTGAAGTCCCAAACCATTATAAACTATGAGTAAACGCCGCTACAGTTTAAAAATTACATCAGTCTACGTTTATCCCAGACTTGTAATTTTTTTCGCGCCATTTCAACCCAGTCCGACCCTGGTCATTTCTATGTCGGACCATATGCGTAGGTACTCTTTCGAATTTATTTTTATGAGGTATTTGTTTGTACCATTGTGGGCAGTTAAAACTGGGCCCACTTTAGCCGTTTAGCTGTAAACCGGGCGAGTCCATTGGGCGGGTATTTATTACAGATTGCCGTTAAATATTCATATTTTGGCTCTTGGGCTCTTTTTGGGAGGAATTACTGTTAATGTGATATTGAACATTGTAGAATACTTTGTAATGCCGCTGGGTTTGTTAGTAAATATTATTTCAATTATATAAAATAAATTATTTTGCAATTAAAAATTACTCCTAATATCTTCTGCTCTGTATATTAAATAATACACCTGTAGTTTCTACAAAGTTTAATTTTATTTCCGAACCTGACCGGTTACATCATCAAAGGTTATTGCAATATAATTTAAGAAAAAAACTGTTTTTGCCTTGTTGATTCTAGTTAATTCACTCAGCTTTGCTACTCAAGCAAATCAATGTATGACTAAGTATTAGACTAAGTATTCACTTAGTCTATTTACAAATATTCATTTGCCGGGGTCTTCTCAGCCGCGTTTCGGACCGGGGGATGGTCCATTTACTAAACTAGTCGTTATTTGTATTTTTATATTCAAGTGCCGATTTAATAGCCTATAAATAAAGAATGATGATTTTGATGATTTTCAATTTTTTTTTAATGAAAAATTTGTTGCAATTCAAATTGCAATGCGTCAGTCACAATTTACTTTAGATTTTTTTAAATGTTATCTTGCCCAACTACAACCGAACTTGATTTAAGCGTGTATTCAGATCTGGTAAAATTATCTCGAACAGTTTTAAGTGATGATTAAGGAACCTGAAGTGTTAAACATATTTTGTAGTATAAACATTATTTAGTAGAACTTAGCATACTTTTTATTCCAATAAAAGCTTGCGATAGAGAATTCACACGCGGACGAAGTCGCAGGCAGCAGCTACTAACACATAATTAAAATTCAATATCTATTAATTACAAACAAATATTCAGACATCAATAAATTACAAAGATCAAAGATCAGATATTAATAAATTAGATATATTTCTGATGAATTTATAAAAATTCAAAAGTGTGTATACCTACCTACCTACCTACCGGATTTTTAAAAGTCGTGTAAACCTCTAGGCACATATTTTAAGACCTAAGTAACGAGTCAAACGAGGCCATGATACGCGTGGATTGTTTTGTCTATCTATCAGGATAGTACTTCTGTGACCCTGGTACATTTTGTATGAAGTGTCAGGCTCACAGAAATTTTAAGAAACTTTTTGGGTCGCGGGAGCAGTGTCTCCTAAACCTTTCTATTGCGAACTCAACGCGGACGAAGACACGGGCAAAAGCTAGTAGTAATCTATGCTTGGTGAATTTGAGCTCGTCCATCGCAGTAGCACCGCGTGCTATCCCCAAGAGACATCCAAGAAATATGTACTGTGCGTCAAATCAATCAACCTCTGTGGCGTGGCGGTAGTGCACGCGACTGCCACGCAGGAGGCGCGGGTTCGATTCCCGCTCAGTGCAAATATTTGTATGCATGAATATGGCTATTTGCATTGGTCTGGGTGTTTCTATGTATAATATGTATTTATTTACAAAAAAAAAGTATATAAGTATGTTTATCCGCATTCTAGATTCCATAACACAAGCTATAAAAGCTTACCATGGGTCTAGATAGAGTTGTGTAGAATGTTGTGGAATATTTATTATTGTGGAATATTTATTTATTATTATTATCAATCAATTATACCACCGCAGTCCACTGCTGGACATAAGCTTCTCCTAATGTGTGTCATTTTGACCGATCCTCCGCCTTCCACATTCAGTTTGTCACAGCCACCTTTTTTAGGTCGTCAGTTCACTATTTGACTACGGGGTGTCTTACCTTCTGTTAGCCTTCTCGCGGTCTCTACTCTATGACAAGTTTGCTCCATCGGTTCTGCCCGGTACAGTGCGTATTGAATACATTTTAGGTCCAAGATATATGTCACGAGGTATAGCATATACAAGCAGATCACGGAAAGCAGTAAAGTGTCTCTCGTCGAGGTCAGGGGCTCAGGCGGCGCCGCGCGGCGTTGCTAGCTAACCCAAAATGTAAGTGGAGCGAATACCGCCTGCCTACTTGCGCTTGCGCCGACATCTGGGCCAACAACAAGTACGCATTGTTTTATTTCTGTGTTCTTTTTAACTGTGATAGTTTAGATGTACAGTCGGCGACTAAAATTTATGAACAGCACAAGGGAATTTTACCTTACATGTTTATTTTTTTCTCTATAAATAATTTAACTGTTGTTCAGTGCACTACTTCTGATAGAAGAAGTTATCTGTAAACCGCGACCTGCAGGAACCTATTTTAATTTCATTAGCATCATATTTTAATTTCACAAGAGATTACTATTAAACCAGAACAGTTCGAAAGAAAAGTTTGTGAAATATTTTTTTTTTAATTTTACACAACGCTATCTAAACCCATGGTAAGCTTAACTAGCTTGTGTTATGAAATCTAGAATGCGGATAAACATACTTAGATACTTTTTTTTAATACATACCATACATGTTATATATAGGTACATACAAGAGTAGATTCAAAAAGTGCAGGCATGTCGATGGCCTGCTTTATTAGTGTTCAGCTATTTTTGCGGTCGACTGTACTCACAGTGATGAATTTTTGAAATAATGATAGTCTTTTGAATGATAGGAAATGAATTGGATGAGTACTTAGCTACTATCTACAAAATATACTCATTCAAATCGTTTTAGAAAGGTTAAATCTTGTGATCGGTCCGGCGGGGTTTGAACACGCGATCGTTTTTCGTTCGGGTTCGGTCGGATTAGTTCGGGTGTGGGTCTAGGTAGCTTAGTGGTCAAAAGCATTCTCCCTGTAAGAGAAGGATCACGGGTTCAAATCCCGTCTGGACCGATCACAAAATGTTTCCTTTCAATTGAATTATTTAGCTTACTAAATGCTTAAAAATTCATTAAAGAAAAAATTACTTACTAACTTTACAAAAAAGAAAAGAATGTCATAATTTCATTCATTATTCAACAAATAAACTAATTGAAGGACATTTACAAGAAAGAAAATTGTAATCGTCATCGTTTATAATTACTGACCCCTTTCAATAGAAATTAAAATTTTGGACATTTAAGTATTTTGATTTTGACAGATCGAGAATAAATTTTAATATATTCTGAGAGATATTTATCTGGTCAAAATTTAGTCTCGATCTGTACAATAATTGACCTTCAGATAGAAATTAATTATTGTTATTAGGTCTCGGATGCAACCGGGACCAACCAACGTAATGATGATTGTTTGACTCAAGCGACTTGCCAATTGCCAATTTAATAATAGGTTCCTATGGTTGCCTGTAAGAGATTGCCTCAGTGCGATAAGGCCGCCAATTGTCTACCACATAACCTGTACCTAAACAAAATCCATTTGTTGTATATTGAATTGGTGAACAATAAAGAGTTCTTTATTATTATTATTTTTTATAATTACCACAATTTATTTAACCCCGAAATCTTACAGTTTCTCTTAATTTGACTTTCACGGGAGCGCTAGCCATCTAATCTAGGAACCCCAAGAGGAAAAGCTGCAGCAGATACAGGTCCAACAATCAGCAGGTGAATAGGGTATTTTTCACAGAGAACAAAAGTTTTAATAGTGTAGCAAAGCGCTTAAATTGGTTCATCGTAATTGTATGTATTAAAGAATAAAAATATATATGATAATTTATAACCCTCCTTTTGGCTTCGCCGTAGTCGGGTAAAAAATAAAGGTAAAGTTTAGCAACATTTTGTAATTTTTAAATGTTTTGAACTGGTGGTCCAGTACACGAGCGCACTTAAGGTACAGCCGCCCCTGCTTATAGATAAGGCTGGCTTCGATCTGGAAGATCTTGATGGGGCTCCAAATTTAGGAGTCCAAAAACATCCTGTACTTAATGATGATGAAAAAATTATTCCCGTACCTTCAAAAGAACTCAAAATTGAACAAAACGTCATACGTTATCCAAAGTTCTTAGCTATACTCAATTAAAATTGTTACCCCGTCTCTTTAACACCCCTGCCACCCGCTGCAATGAAACAATACCCTGTTCTTCTTACTCACAGTGTCACCCCAACAGGCCCTTGTCTCATTGTTCCTTGCACAATACTGGGCTGGCCCAGTACCCGTGGGTGTTCGTCCAGTCACACCTTATTATACCTTTGTAGATCAGTATACACGGTGACTAGCCCACCTGCTATCTTTGACTATTTTGCGCAACTTACTGGGTAGCCTGAAATTGGACAGTTTTTATACCTTTTGTAATATGTTCTTTGTGAAGAACAGTAGCTGAATAAGATACTTTTTGTGTATTTGTGATGGATTTTAAGATATGCGTGGCAGTTATTGGAGAAGCAATTTCTGACGCGGCAAGAATTTTTAAGTGAATAACATATTTACAAACACGCCTTTATACGGAGGGTTAGGCAGAGGTGATTTAACACCCTCATTTCACCAATCAAGGTATTTTGTCCCACTTAATAGGGGGTGAGCTTATTGCTGCATTCAGGGCACTATTGTTTACTCAACCCATGCATCTGAGGCTGAGTCTGGGCTGTATATATCTGTTTGATGTTAAACAGCCCTATCCCGTAGTCGCCTTGTACGACACCGCATGGGAAGAGACGGGGTGGCCCAAATTCTACTCTGCCGGGAACCACGCGACTTTCTGCCGGGAACCACGCGACTTTCTGCCGGGAACCATGCGACTTTCTGCCGGGCTTTGAGTGAATTATAGAAAATTAATGAATTGTTGTATTTGTCTTTTAAAAGTTGACGAATAGGTTGATTGAGATTCGGGTCGGGTGCTAATAGCGCAATTAAGATCGAGTAGAGAACTATTTCTAACAGTGGACTGTGGTAGGCTAATTGACGTATTTATTAGGAAAATTTCATAGAAAAGCTAGTAGGTAAGGCTACCCTTACCTACTAGCTTTTCTATAATTTATATTATAGTGATTTTAATAAAATTTAGTATGGAGTTAGGTGATACCCTGGATTAACACATACATCCATACTAATATTATAAATGCGAAAGTAACTCTGTCTGTCTGTATGTTACGCTTTCACGCCTTAACCACTGAACCTATTTCGATGAAATTTGGTATACTTAGGGGTAGATTAGACCCTGAGAAAGGACATTATTGGGCTATGTTTGGTCGCGATAACCGACATCCACGCGGGTGGAGCCGCGGGCAAAAGCTAGTAGGCTATATTTGGTCGCGAGCAAAAGCTAGTGTGCAATAAAATGCAGTTTCTGTTAATCCCTACTAATATTATAAATGCGAAAGTAACTCTGTCTGTCTGTCTGTATGTTACGCTTTCACGCCTAAACTACTTAACCGAATTTGATGAAATTTGGTACAGGGGTAGATTAGACCATGAGAAAGGACATAGGCTATGTTTGGTCCCAATAACCGACACGGGTGGAGCCGCCGGCAAAAGCTAATCTATTATATTATAATCCCATCTCTACTCGTGTGGGTGCACTAGAAGGTAAAGATACAGCCTGTGATACAGTGCCCGCTTGGCAGAAATAAGCTTGCCTAATACACCTTTAGGTACTTACCCTTTCATGGACTTACAGGTATGAGTACCTACAGGTATGCAAGTAATCATGTTTAAAGGAATAGACAGACTACATACCCTCCGGCCTAGCACCAAGACCCACAGTCGGCGTGCGGTTTTAGTCGGTTCGAGTCCGACATAACCTCCCCTTCCGGCTCCGGCAGGGGGGGTTTCCGAGGGGATATCCGCACGAAAAAAAAAAAAAAGACTACATACCCTAGGAACATAGGACACATGCCTCTTCTGCCCTTAAGGTGAAGGCAAAACTGCTATGGGACGTTATCACCCAACGTTTTCTCCATTATAGCTCCTAATTTACCCTTCCAGCAAATTGATTTTCAGAAAACACACGGTAGCCAATTATCATCATTGGGCCATGACACCTCTTACTATAAAAAAGCGAGACTAATGTAAATTTTACACCTTACATCAGCAGAGCACCGAACCTGTCGTCAATACAATTAAGCACGTCAACTATGGCCCCCTGCCGTGCCTTTATAGCTGTGTGACAATGCGCCTGACCAAAATATTTACAAGTTAAGAGCTACCGAATATTTGTAAGGTGTTTTTATGTTTTACACTTGTTTTAAGGTAAAATTTATTATGTTATTGTACTTCACAAGAGAAGTTTCGGTAGCACCTTCCGTTCGCAGAAATAGTCACTTTTATTTTTAATGTACACTTTGTTGGTACGAGTTGTAAATCATGTTATTGTGTGAATTTTAAGATAGGTCTTTTTACCCAACTGCACCAGTGAGGGTAATGTGTTACGCGCTTATGTATGTATGTATGTAGTTTTCTTTGTTCCCCTCTACAGGCCTAACGGCTGGACAGATTTCGATAAGTGGGGTCTGAAATGAAAGTCTGAAGTGTACATTTATACATAAAAAGTGTGCAAAAGCTATAGGTACATTGGATTTTGGCGACAAAATATAATATGCTGTCAAAAAAAAGATTCTTCTACATATCGAGTAGGGAATCAGAAGGCGATACAAATTTTCTACTTTTTAAAAGATCGAAAAAAGTTTGATAGCAGGCGGTTCTGAGTATTTGGTACACATCTTTAGTTAGGACAATAATACCACATACCTAAATCAACTAAAACAGTTTGAGTTGCTCTTAATACGAGAGTTGTAAGATCATTTTGAGACTTCGTCGTCAAGATATTTATGATGCTGACTGTATAAATCAATATTAAGCTTAAAATTAACATTTGACGGAGCCTACGACAATTATTTAGACAAAGTGACATTCGCGTGTTGTTGCTATAAACGTTCACTTATCAGTTATTACTCTTCAGATATTTTATGTACACTGCTAAGCGCTGCCGGTTCGAGAAAACGCAAGTAAAGTTTATTCTTAGAATAAACAGCCAAGACGTGAGTGATACTGCCTGTTTATTCTAGGAATAAGCTTTACTCGCGTTTGATCGAATGTACCATATTATCTAAGTTAACTGGAAAACAGAAAGTAAACTATATACATAGAGTAATTTGTAGATGTTTCGTGAGAAGACTAAGTTCCTGAACATACCTACATCAAAACCTGTGCAATTATCGTGTTTGATTGATATTGATGTGAACGCGATGAATTATAAATTATAGAAAAGTTTGCACTCTTGTGCTCTACGCTATCTATTATCAAGAATTGAAACTAAAATGTTTGTATGCGACATCTAGTGTACAACTGTAGAACCATTTATTTCTGAAGCACACTGACGACTATATGGTTTCAAAGCAAACTAATAGATGGCGCAGTTTATGTCATAATAAAAGGAATAATAATCATAACAAAAACAATAACGTAAAATTAATTTATTTTCTTGATTTTATTTCTTTATTGCTTCCATCAGACGATATAATATTTTCATAGTATTTTAAAGTTTCTCAAAAATCAACAACAGTTTCTTATGTGCTGCCATCTAGACTTTTAAAGTAACACTTTTTGCCTCACATATTTAGTACTACAATTGTGTACTAGGTGTCGCTAATAGGCATAAAATATTCATGATCATCCTAGCGCCTCGCGGTTTCATACCAGGTTTGCTCCTCCGCTACAAATTAATTTATTTTTCTTAATGTAAATGCTGTTAAATTATTTAATTGACGCCTTTGATAATGTATGTATGTATGAAATAACATATTATTACATTTTGATTAAGTTCAAAATAATTTTCATTAAGGTTCTTATAACTCTATGCAAACATTATCTCCTTTTCAACGACCTATGGTGAAGCGGTAGAACGTTTCTAAGTTATAATGATACGTAGGGTACGGGTTCAACTCCCGCACAGTGCAAATATTTGTAAGATTGAAAAGGTACATACAGACAGACAGAACTTTCGCATTTATAATACTAGCTTTTGCCCACGGCTCGCGTTGATATCGGTTATCGCGACCAAACATAGCCTATGTCCTTTCTATACCTAATTTCATAAAAATCGGTTCAGTCGTTTAGGCGTGAAAGAGTAACATACAGACAGACAGACAGAGTTACTTTCACAGTTATAATATTAGTATGGAAGTATGGAGTATGGATAAATCGCATAGTACCTACATATTTGGCTTTAATGTGGGTAGATTAGGTATGTACCTAAGTACCTACCTATATACCTTATTAAGCTATTACAAATGCCCTTTATCCGTTAACATGCAGTTCAGAGGCCATGGGCGTAATGATAATTAACGATGAGATGACTCATTACATCTGGTAATCTAATCCATTCTATTCGTCTGTTGGTAATTCGCACATACATAATAGCTTGATTCATATATCTTGGACTTAAATAGCCAAATATAAAATGCCTTTTTTTCCGTGCAGAAATTCCCTCGGATACCTCACCCGCCGGAGCTGGTAGGGGAGGTTATGTCGGACTCGAACCGACTAAAACCGCACGCTGACTGTGGGTCGTAGTGCTAGGCCGGAGCCGTGGCCTGCTTCTGCTGGGGGCGGCTCCACCCGCTCTGCGAGTCTGTCTCGCTCGCGCCGCCGCTCCCGTTCCGCCGTCTCCTTCTCACCAAGCATAGATTATTTTGTAATAATCTATGCTTGGTGACTTTGAGCTCGTCCACCGCAGCGTACCTAGCACCCCGTGTTATATTCAAAATATTTATTTATTTATTTTATTCTTTATATACACATAAATTACAATTATATACAATAGTGAGATGAAATGGACGTAGTTAAGCAAAAAGGACTCAATCCACATATTGGCCAAAATTTAGTTAAGTGTACCACCATACTCCTAAAGGTCGAGTCTATCATGTAGTGAAAACCCAATTGTGAATAGGTACACGGAAACCAGTTTTGTTACTATCCCGACTCAACCCACAGTATGAAGAACACACAAAAAGTATTTGCAGAATGAACCTAGTCCGCTTGAATTGTTTCTCAGTAATTTAATATCTATGAGTATGTTCATGAGTTTGATAAACCAGAATAAACTCAAACAGTTTGGATCCTTTCTAAGAATTTAGTTTAAATTGCAAATATAATTTTATCTCAATTATCTAAAACGACTTAAACAGGTTGGGTTGTTTCTGTGTTTTAGTTTTACTGAAACAAAATATTTATTTTTATTTATCAGAAACGTCTCAAAACACTTGAGATATTTCAGAAAAACGGCTTTCGATGAACAGTACATCTAATATCAAATAAACTAAATCGACTCAAACAGGTTGAGTTGTTTGTAAGCGATAGAAGTAATGACTGATAGAAATACTTTGAATCATACTAAAGCGACTTGTAATATTTGAGTTAAGTATCTGTAAATAAAGTTATAACTTGCCAGATATTTTTTTATAGTGACAACATTTTGTTAGTAAATTTCTTTCAAAAACTGGCAAGTCTGCCTTTTTTTTTATACCACTTAGGTGGCAGAAAAGCACACGGCTCACCTGATGGAATGTGGTTACCGTGGCCTATGGACGTATGCAACACCAGGGGCGTTACACTCGCGCTGCCTACCCTGAAGAAACCTTCTAATGCCCCTCTTGAAGAACCCCATATTGTAGTCGCTTGGGAAAACCGTTCCACAGCTTGAGCGTACGTGGAATGAAGTTCCTTTTATACCTCACGGTGCGCACCGTATTCGGATGCAATGTGTGGGGATGAATTCCCTGTGTATGGCGAGCGGTGCGATGATAGAATGTAGCTGTGGGTATCATGTCAAATAATTCATCTGAGCACAAACCATTATATAGGCGGTAGAAAACACACAGTGAGGCAAAATCCCTACTGAGGCTGAGAGGTTCCACATCGCCTGCGAGTATGGGACTGTCAACGAGCCTCAACGCACGTCTTTGCACCGAGTCGAAAGGGTTAAGCTGGCGTGCGGGCGCTCCGGCAAAAAGATGACAGCAGTACTCCATGTGGGGCCGAACCTGTGCCTTATAAAGAAGGAGTCGCTGCCCCGCAGTGAAGTACTGCTTCGCCCTGTTAAGAACTCCAAGTTTCTTTGATGCCAGCTTGACCTTGTCCACTAAATGACTGCGGTACTGGACGTCACTTGAAATGTCGACGCCTAGGTTCCCGATACTTGGGGCAATGGTAAGCCGTGTGCCCAGGAATTGCGGCGCTACAATAAATGGGGTTTTCTTAGCGCTGAATACACATACTTGTGTCTTGGTGGGGTTGAACTGGACCAGGTTTAGTCGACCCCAATCGGATACTTCCGAGAGAGTAGTCTCGATTTCTGACACAAGTTGTTCGCGCCTGACCTTGGCTCTCGATGGCTTGCGCCCAACGGTTTGTGAGATACACAAGAAGGTCACTGACTGATGAAATATAATGAAAAAAACAGAGGTGTTACAATTAAATTTCAGAAAATTTTGAAGTTCTCTGGCCCCAGGGAAACCCCATTCCTCAAGCAAAGCTCGATGATCTCAGATCTATGTTTAATTTAATACCTGAAGACTGTCACGCATTTTACAATAACCAAGTAAGGTCATTGTAAAATGCGTGACTGTCTTACTTACTTCCAGAGCGGGGGACGCCGTTGACCCGACGGGTGATAAATAAATAAATAAATAAATATTCCACAACATTCTACACAACGCTATCTACTTATCTTATCTTATCACGCTTATCTACCCATGGTAAGCTTTTATAGCTTGTGTTATGGAATCTAGAATGCGGATAAACATACTTATATACTTTTTTTGAAGTGATCTGCCTTTTATTGGGCCATTCCACCCAAATCCCCTATTCCCCTCCTGGGGAGGCTCGCCTTCGCTCTTCGCGGGCTTCCCGGGCCCGTAGTCTAGTCCGGACCCGACCGGCCGCTTCCTTCTCGAGCATTACTTGCTCGCAGAAGGAGGCGGCTGCACCCCAAGCGTTCGCGCATCGTACCATCGCTGTGAGTAAAGTGGCGAGTGTGAGGACTCCCACCCCCAGAGCCGCCACTAGGACCCGCCTCGGCGTGTCCCACGCCAGGCACTCGGTCAGCGTGTGCAGCTCTGTGTCCTCGCTCGCATCACAGTGATGGCACTTGGACGTTGGCTCCTACCGGATCCGACACAGGTAACTCCCAAAACACCCGTGTCCGGTAATCACCTGCATCAGCCGGTACAAGAGGCTATCGTGTGGCCTCTCTAGCCATTCCTCCATGATGGGTCTTATCGTCGCTATTACGGCGTGCCCTAAACAGTTGGCTTGATTTCTTCGTATCCATGCTTTTTATAAAGATCTTTGACTGTCTCATGACAGGCGAGGACTTCCATCTTCGATTTGTTTCGGCGACTATGCTATGACCTATCACTCCCTTTGTGATTTTGTGGGCTATGGGCAGTATTCTTGGCACGTCAGCTCCTTTTGTGGCAAGTTCATTGTCCGTGTTTCCCTCGTATCCAGGTACCCAGGCAAGTGCTACATCGAGCTTCCTGGACAGTCCAGCGATTTCTTGCATTCCTTGACAAGTGCTGATGTTGTTTCTGTTCTGTCAAGTGCCTTCAGTACCGTCTGGCTATCGCTATAAATGGTTACCTTTCCTTTGTCTTTTAGGTGGCCCACCATTTCCGGCATGGCTTAAATTTCTGATTGGAAGACACTTGCAAATTAATCTAGAGAGATTATTCTGTTCATTACTGTTCCATTTTCACGTTTATGTATATTCGAGAACCATAGAGTTTGGTTTTCGAATAATTCCTAAATAATTCTTTTCTGGAGCCATCCGTGTAGCAGATGGTACCTTCTGCATCCATACTCCAGTTCTCCCTCTCTCCAATGTGTATTTCTTGTCAAAGGTCCTTTCTTTACTGATGAGATCGTTGTTCGATAGGACCATTGATAGTCTTTCTTCGTAGCCTTGACTGATCTTGGCATGGCCTTCATCAAATGTGTAGCTTGTCCACTGACCTGTGGTTCTCAATTTGAACCATAGTTCTATTGCTTTCCTTTTTATTCCAAGGTCTATCGGATTTAAGCCCAGTATGATCTCCAGCGTGGCTGTGGGAGTGGTTCTCATCGCGCCGGTGGTTATTAGTGTTGCCAGTCTCAGTCACCATAATAGGGATCCGTGGAGTTTCCTTAGTAGGATAACCTTAGGTAACAATAACCTTAAGGGAACAGCAATGTTAGAGAGGATGTCGATGGATACGGACAACTCTTGACTTTGACTTGGATGATGAGACATATTAATATGCGCGCTCATTTTTGTTGTTTTTCTATTTTATTTTGTTTTTATACTAATGATTTTATGATATTTTGATAGATTTGTGCTTAAGGTTAATAAATGTATAACTTTTCAATGATATTACTGGTTTTATTTTTTTTAATAAATCGTTTTCTAGTCGAAGGATAGTAATGAGTCTGTTTTGAGAAATAAAAAAAAAGTATCTGTCTTTATAAAATTAAGTTTAATGGTAAGGACTCAACCCACATTTAACCTTATATCTCGAAATCTATTGCAAAATATATCACTAATGTGATGGAAAGATACAATATAAACTATTATGTTACCAAAAAGACACAATTAAAACATAAAAATAAACTTTGTGTTAGAGAAATGACGGCTCAAACTTCAAACGTCCATAACTCAAAAGTGACTTGGTGTGGATTGAGTCCTTTCTGCTTAACTACGTCCAAATGTACAAAGGCGAGCTTATATCCAAAAACGTGTAAATACTGCATGTATATAGCACATTTTAGGTCCAATATAATGAATCATGCCATACCTATCTATGTAGGTAGGTAGGTACATACGTGTTACAAATAATCACGGCGTAGTTCCGCCAAAACCGAAAATCCTCTTTTGTTTGTGTTTGGCGCCATTTTGCGAAACTCGATTGTTTTTAGTTGAGCCATTATGTGCGAACTTTTGGAATACGATCAAACAATATTTGCATGGTTTCCCTTTCATGTTATGTCGCCATTGTTAGGTAGGTAGGTAGGTAGGCTTCGTTGTTACTTTGATTTGAATTTCTCTCCTTTTGATCGTGTGGATTCTGTAACTCAACTAAATTAACTAACAAAATAAACTAAGTTAGCTATAGCGTGTTACGTATAGAGAAGTTATTCAGTAGTGCAAATACGTAGAAATCATGTCTATAAATCGATGTCAAGTCACACTTAGACTTGAATTCACAATTCTGTCACAAAGCTCCGATATTATCTCTATAAGGCGTGAATAAGAAAGAAAAGGCGATCTTAATGTGAGCTAAAGGAGTACAAGAGACGTCATGCTATCGCAACAAAGTAGCTTGTACTTATGCGCGTGCAGCGTAGGTTACCTTTCAGAGAACCAATCTACCTCTTACCTGCTCTCCAGTTTGTCCTTTCTAGTCAGTGGGACACGTAGAAAACCTCCGAGCAGCCCTCATAAAGAGCCGCTCCCACTCGGTCGGAATTGACCGTAGGCGGCATAGGCTCCCCTGAGAAAGACAGGTGCTGCCGTCTTTGTTGCCCAGGATGTACCGCGAGAAGTCATATGGCTGAGCCAAATACTCTTTATTATTTTATAATAGCCGAGACTCTGGTGCACGCTCCCCAATCGGATTTGGAGACTCAGTTGGCAGTTATATACACACAATCACGCCTTTATTCCCGGAGAGGTGGGCAGAGGTGAATACACCCTCATTCATCTATTATTGGACTCGGTCCCACGTAATAGGGTGAGCCTATTGCCGTATTCCGAGCACTATTGTTGACTCAAGCCGTGCATCCGGGGCTGAGTCTGAACTGTAATATCTGTCTGATGTTAAACAGCCCAATCCATTAGTCCCCTTGTACGGATGAGATGGGAAGAGATGGGGTGGACCAAATTCTACTCTGCCGTAAAAAGCCAAGTAAACTGAATTACTGAGGTAGGTATAGGTCGGTTCATATATTTTGGATCTAAATTGCAAGATTTTTTACAGGCCCTAGCGCGCGCGGATTGTTTTGTAATTATCTATAATTGGTGAATATCATCCACGGCAGTAGAACCCCGTACCATATCCAAAATACATCCAAGAAACGTGTACTTGCACATTTTGAGCACAGTTTAGGATCAAGATATACGAATCAAGCTGTACAATTTCATTTAGCTCAGGTACAGTCAACAACGGAGATACGGTTCCACTTTTTCATATAAACTTGTGTGTAAAAGTATCTCCTTTGTCGACTGTAAAACCTACTTTGAGATAACTTACAATTCAAACTAAGATAAGTACAACAAGCACCTGAAGTCCCCTTTCTATTAGGACGCCATGGCTACAACGCCACGTATCCAAACACTTTGTATTGGACTGTGTGGTGGCCAAGCCTCTGCCAAGTACATTTCAATACTGCTTGCACACCTTGGCTGACGACGTGGCCATGGCATCCCATGGGGCCCTAGTCTAGGCTGAAAAGTAGTCGAAACCAAAAGTACTTTTTCTTAAATTTTGGTTTTTTATTTTATTTTATGGGAAACGAGCAAACGGATCGCCTGGTGGTAGGCGATCACCGCCGCAAAGGACACTCGCAACAACAGATGAGTCACAAGTGCCTTCCTTTCAAAAGTGAGTACGCTCTTTTCTTGAAGGTTTGAAGGTCTTGGTTCGGAAATACCGCTGGTGACAGTTTTATGCCAAAATGAAAATCTTTATCTTCAAATAATTAAATCACGATAGAAACTGTTTAAAAATAGTTTTCTTTCAATGTATGGAAATAAATACTAAACTAATTTCTATCAAACAACGTACCATTATAGTCATTAAATGTCGGCTATTGTCCTTCGAGGAACTTCCGCGATGGCCGGCGGTCAATACTTCAGTTTCCTTGGCCGGGAGTCGATCCGGGGCATCGCCACAGCAACCAACGACACAACACTCCTTAAGTATGCAACGAATCAATGGGGTTAGTTTACAAGTTGTTTAAATTATATTTTCAGGTCGGGATTTGATTTTGTACAATTATAATATCGTTCGTATGGGACACATGACAACATGGTTTAAGTTCCTGAAAGAGTACAGGTATATACTTAGCTTGAATACTAGCCATCGTAATTACTAGCATTCCTGCTAACCCCAGCTATATTAGAAGTGAGTTCACATCGGTATTGGCTGGGATTCGAAGCGGAAACCTCTCGATCGTAAGGCTACCGAAGATTTTATATGAAGTAGTGGTTATTCAAGCAAATAGTCATTTTGGTGCTTTTAATTTTAATGCATATCTCTGTAATGAGCAAATTTCGCAATTTTCTTAGGATCGGAATCCAATATACAAACAGCACAGTCACTAAAGTAAGTATCAGTATCAGAATACTTAGGCACGAAGGGATGACAATGCGGAAACATCAGGGTCCTTAACAAAAAATTTGAAGTTTATTGTAATCCTGACTGGCTTACAATAAACTTCAAAGTTTTCTGTTTACTTGCTAATATTCTAATTCTAGTACCCTGTAAGGTCGAACAACATGCATTTAAAAATATAACTCTAACTAACATACTTCATTGAGTCAGTTCCTACAAATATAAAACTAACAATAATTACAAAAGTACACTTTACTGCACAGCAATTCTACTACTTATAAGAATAGCTGCAAAATGGTAACATTGAATTGATATGAGAATGCTGCATGCCCCTCCACTTGTACAGCAGAGGAACGTATGACCGCCTCCAAAAATGCAATCCAGGTGGCGGCACACTGGGAACACAGAATCTGAGAGTTGAGGCGCCTTCGATTCGACAGAAGATATGGGAATTAGTTAATCAATTAAGCTCCTAATAATTTTCTTTTGTTTTCTCGGCCCTTATTCACTTAGACGATAATTTAAAAAAAATTACCAGTACCTATCAGTTTCCGAATTAAATTTTAAGAGACTCAAATTATAGTCAAATGAAAATACGCCATTGTTCCTTTTCCTCTGCTTATCGCTCGTACCATCACAGCACGACATGTGTTTATATTCCAGAATTCTATGAGGATTATTGTGTTGTTGTAAACAAGCAAAAAGATTAGGTAAGTACCTCATTATCTAACTTATCATTTCTTATCTCATCTCGGACGATTAACTATTATGTAATGGTACACAGATTAGGAGGATATTATTTTTATACGTGACTTAGTTAGTAATTATAATAACCATCATGTATAATATTAATTAAGTTGTGTTGGACTCGTTATGTGTGTAAAGGTGCAACCCTATCTCCTTTTGAGCCTCCATAACAGCCTTTTCGAGTTTAAAAAAGCATGGCTGTCTATATTATACCGTCTGATTAAATAAACTGGCAACATTATTAGCTACCAGAACTTTAATTTTCCATTAAAAAAACTAACTTAATCGAAGGTTAACCAGTCGTAGTCTCATCTATTAATTGGACAAAACACATCAATAGCTAATAACTTGATTACGATCGTACTTATTAATCATTTCTGGTTTTTATCATTAAAAAACGTTAATTTGACAGATACGACATTATCTTTGAGTAATTTATCATCTGTGAGATGGCGGCGCACTGCATAGACAAGGAAATAAAAATATAACTTATACATATATACACTACGTATGGGTTATTTATGGCTAATGCCTGTAACTATATCCCCCGAAAATCCAATGAATAGGCAGAGGTACCTATAATATATGATTCAGAGAATGTATATTAAGCCGGTTAGGTTAAGTTATGTCAGACTTGAACCGACTAAAACGCACGCCACCGTCTCTGAAGACGACGTGCGTTTTGTTGCCGGAGGTGACACTTAAAAAGTTCAAACAACACTTAAAAAATTTACATATAAAAATACTAACTTTTCGTCCGCGGCTCCGCCCGCGAACATGTCGGTTATCGCGACCAAACAGCCTATGTCCTTTCTCAAGGTCTAATCTACCCTTATACCAAATTTCATCAAAATCGGTTCAGTGGTTTAGGCGTGAAAGCGTAACATACAGACAGACAGACGGAGTTACTTTCGCATTTATAATATTAGTATGGATGTTTTACGACGGTGACCCTCTTTCCGAGACTTTGCCTTTGCTTAACATCAGGCGAGGTGAAGTCAAATCGACGTGTCCTATATAAAAAAAAATATACTTACCAAGAGGCAAATTTCCGCTCCACTCAACTTTATTATTGCATAGGAACGCAAATTTAATATAAAGTCTAACATTTTTCCTGTACTTATATGCTACAAGACCTTCTGCAAAATTTCATGTCTAGTTCAAGGCAGTATGCAATACTAGATCGCAGAACGACCTCCGTCCTCCATGAGCGCTGGCCTGGGGGTGACCGGTGGAGCCGCCTGTCACCCTAGCAGAAGCAGGCCGAGGCGGCGGCGCAAAGTGCGCCTCCGGGGCTAGATGGGGACATTTTGGTCCCCACAACCCGAAGGGGGCCACCTCGAAAGAGATGGTCCTGGGTCTGCCGGGGTGCGAGAGATTTGCTTTTGGCAATCTCACCTCCGGCAACCAAGGACCCAAGACGGCGTGCGTTTTAGTCGGTTCGAGTCCGACATAACCGCCTCCATCGGCTCCGTGGGGGTGGTATCCGTGGGGATTTTTCACACGAAAAAAAAAAAACCTCAATCGTCGTTGAAGCTTATGGTTCCTTTTAATTGTCTGTTACTGGAAGAGATGACATCAATCTCAGTTTTCTATAAGGTTATTCAAAAGTCAAATTGACTGACAGAACTTAATTTTAATCAATCGATCATTTACAGCCACACGGCACAATGTCTGCGGTACAATATTATACGAAAATCGAAGGTTACGATTTCCATAATCGGAGTAATTGAGCAGACATCATGTCCAAAATGAGGAAAGTACCTTTTCGTCAGCGCTTCCTTATCAGAGAGGTCATGGCTACCTATGGTACCGAGGTCATTAACCTTTAAGTAGCGGTAGTAGTAATCTTTCTTATATGGCATGGGTGCGTTGACATTTGGACAACTCCATTGTTGGCATTTGGTTGTCAAAATTATAAAAAAATTAACACATTTAATAGTAAATCTCGGAATGTTATCATATTAGAATTTTATTAATGGGCACTTCCATTTAGTTGAAACTAGCTTTTGACCGCGACTCCGCCCGCGTGGATGTCGGTTATCGCGACAAAACATAGCCTATGTCCTTTCTCAAGGTCTAATCTACCCCTATACCAAATTTCATCAAAATCAGTTTAGTGGTTTAGGCGTGAAAGCGTAACATACAGACAGACAGACAGACAGACAGATAGACAGACAGACAGACAGACAGAGAGACTTTCGTATTTATAATATTAGTAAGGAAGTAAGGATAAATTAAAAAACAGTGCTTAAATTAATAAACTTAAACCCGGTGCTCCGCCTGCGTGGGTGTTGGTTATCGCGACCAAACATAGCCTATGTCCTTTCTCAGGGTCTAATTTATCTCTATACCAAATTTTATCAAAATCGGTTCAGTAGTTTAGGTGTGACATCGTAACAGACCGAGTTACGTTCGCATTTGGGTGAATTTCAACAGGTCCGTTAAAATCTTCATTTCCGTGGATTTTTTTACCTTAAGTGTTATAATAAAAAAACATCGCGTTAATTAAAGGTTTTTAGACTATATGTATTCTCGCTTAATATCTAGCAGATAACTAAAAAAACTAACGAGATATACAAGATTAAAAATTACATGCCACGGCGATGAAACATGCGTGTACGGCAATGAAACAAGCGTCCACGGCAATGAAAGAATTATGCCAAGGGAATGAAAGAATTAACCACAGAAATAAAAATCCATGTAAAACATAATAATGTATATACCTACTTACATACAATCAATACAAATTTCATAGGTTAAATAGCTGCAAAGGGAGTAGGTACAATTAAACAAATTTAATAGAATCAAAGAATTTGTCCAATAATTTATTTAAATTCTTTCACACAAAAAAGAAATTAACAATACACTAATATGAATAAAACAAATAATATGGTATACTTTTGTTAATTATGCAAAAGTAAATTAAATGCAAAGAACATACATAGTACACCACAAGTTTTTAATTTACGCATCAATATTTAATGTGAAGCGAAACAATAACATTTTTATAAAATCTAAAGACAAAATAATCACAGCCCACACCGGTTAAGGTTCTTCTTCATAGTCTTGGCATCCTAAAAATAAACAATCCATTATTAAAATCAAACTATTTATAATTGATTGTACAGTAAAAAACTCATCAAATCTTTCATCGTATTGCAGAAAGTTTTCGAATCCTGTAATATCAGTATTTGGTGCTACCTATAATGTAATGCCTAATCATACTATGGCGATGAAAACATAAGTCACGGAAATGAAACATCTGGCCACAGCAATGAAAGTAAATTGTTTTACAATGCATGGCAATGATGTTTTTTTCATTGCCGTGTTTTCTTTTTTCATTGCCATAGCAAATTTTGACCACGGAAACTACGGCAATGAAAGCACGGCAATGAAAAACAAGAGAAAAATATAAAATAACAAAAAATCTAATAATTATTCGAAGTACTAATCACTTCACAACAATAAACAAGATAAATAGCGTTCTGTTGAATGTTTAATCAAGAGGATAAACTTATTGGATTATAAAGTTATACCTATGCACGGCGATGAAAGAAAAAATGTCCAGTAACAGAAAAATGGTATACTTACATCTATGGCGCCAAAACGCAGGTACGTGTGTACGTTCTTCCGCGTCGAGCACTTAGGCGGCACCTATATGCAACGTTTAGCACATATAAGGGAGGACGAAAGTCGTTAGATAAAACAATATTCTAAAACATGTTTAGAACACGGCGATGAAAGGTAGTTCTGGGACAGATGATTTTTTTTTAACCATTCGTTGTATTGTTTAAATATTTGTATAAATGTATTTTGTAACAATACTTTAACTATTCACGTATCAAATAAAAATAGGTATTAATAAAAATAACCAATAGATTTTTATCAATGAGGTATAACGACACGATAGGTGACGTGTGGACAAACACGGTAATGAAAGATTTCGGTGTATTTTGTTTTTTTTTGGAGTACCTATAATCCTATTTAATAAAATATTTAGTGCCACACATAGATCAATATTTCACCTAACTAGCAAAAAATGTTAGAGCATTATAACTATGATTTTTAGTACCGATTTCATCGATGCCACGCAATTCTTGGTCCCGGGAAATTCACCCATTTATAATATTAGTACCTACTTATGGAATTCAAAATTCAAAAATCAAAAATCGTTTATTCTGCATAGACCATTAAATCGGCACTTACAATACATCAACTTAGAGTAAATATTAAATGCTAGTTTAGCAAATGGACCACCGTTTTGAAACACGGCCCAGACCTGAGAAGACTCCGGCAAGAAACTCAGCGGGCATTTTTTTTTTGGTCTATTTACAAACATTTACTTAGCCTAAAACTTATCTATAGTCTAGTCCTGTCTAGATACAATGCTTTAGATACTTGAGTAGCATAGCTGCGCGAACAGCTCATTTCCAAGCTTGTTTATTTATTATCATTTAAATATTCTTGGATTTTATAATAGCCTTTCTGGCACAGTTTGCTAATAACTGTATTTTTAAATTTATTTACAGGTAAATCTCTGATTTCATTAGGAAGCTACCATTACATTTTACCATTAGATTCTACCATTAATCAGTAAAAGACTTACCTACTTATGATGAAATGTCTTCCGAAAGAAATTAGACCAGTACCACAGATTACTTAATTCTATAATACCTGACATTTAGTTTATTTGTATCTTCCTGTATTTTACAAGAGCTGTCGAGTTATTACCCATTCATTACGACACTGGCATTAACCGCAGAGCACGGAAGCGGATGTTGCGGGTTCGAGTCCCGGTGAGTGAAAAGGTTCTTACACTTTTGTTCATAAAAGATGTAATTTCCATATAAATGTGAATAATTACTACATAAGTAGGAAGAGTGACAATGTAATAAGGCATATGTAATTATATTTTTAACCGACTTTAAAAAGGAGGAGTGTCTCGTTTTGATGTTCTTTTATATATTATGTACACGGAGTTTTTGAAGATTTGTGTGATTTTCTTTTAGTTTGATGCAGAATCCAGTTCTATACAAAAATAACGTACGAAAACATGAATCCGCCCAAACATTTCAATGAGTCGGAGTCATCAAAATTCAATGTTTAATAATGGTTGAAAAATCATTCATTGTTTCCAACAGTTCGTAAGAATGTTGGTAGATGGATCCACCGTCGCCCTTAAAGACGGATTTAAAGAGAAGGAAAATTTGATTCAGGTGTGGCTCAATAGCTCAGTTGGAAGAGCATTCCCCCTGTAAGCGAAAGGTCGTGAGTCCAAGTCTCACTTGAGTATTTAATTCTTTCCGATGTTTTTCGAACTTAAAAGTTAGCATAATCCTTTCGGGGAGAAATGACCAAGGTGCTAAAATACCATGGTGCTGAAAAGACCAAATTTGGATAGGTAGAGGGGGAAACACGACTGACGGTGGAGGTGAGCGCTGATGCATCACAAGGTCGCCACCCTAAACCTACACCTGGGTCGCAAGTCCCAGGCGCCGTCACAGTGTTCCTCTCTGTACCACGCCATGGACCCGGCGACCGCACGGTGAATCTCTTCCCATGCGGTGTCGTACATGGTTCACTATTAATTTGCGTAAAAAAATAACCAGAAAAAATTTCGGCACATGTTAATTTAGACTAATAATATTTTTTGCATAATTTTTTTATCCATAACAATTTGTCTTAATCATAAATAAAATTAGCATAATCATATTTAAGCATAAAATTTATAAGCATAAATGAGGTGGTAAAATAAAATATGGGTTGTGTAGAGACTGTCCTAAAAACAGCCTTTAAAATTTATGCAACTCCTTCGTATGGCAAAACATACTATAAGAAAGAGAAAGAAAGAAGAAAGAAAATACATTTATTTCTCGCAGCTGCAGTAAAATATATACCTATTAAATGATAGGGATGCTAACATTGAATTATGCCAAAGGATTATTATGCAGTAGTATTATTATGCCAAAAAAAGTATGCCAAATTCATTGTGCCAAAACATTTTAGCCTTAAAATTTTATGCCAAGAGGAAGGATTCCGTCGTACAAGGTGACTAAGGGATAGGGCTGTTTAACATCAAACTAATATATAACCCAGACTCAGCCTCAGATGCATGACTCGAGTAAACAAGTGCCCGGAATACGGCAATAGGCTCACCCCCTATTAAGTGGGACCAAATATAATGATTGAATGAATTTTTACAGCATTAAGTATGCTAACTATACAAATCAAATACACAGGGAAAAAGAATCTTCTCGGGCGGGACTCGAACCCGCAGTCTTTCCCTTACAGGGGGAATACCGATTTTCTTACGATAGATGACGCCACGTCGCCTTAAAGACGTATAAGATGGGAAATTTGAATCATATCGGGCGTGTCTCGGTAGCCGAATTGGTCAGGCATTCCCCCTGTAAGGGAAAGACTGCGGGTTCGAGTCTCGCCCGAGAAGATTCTTTTTCCCTGTGTATTTGAAATACAATGATATTATATAAATAATAATAAATATTCCACAACATCTACACTACCCAATCTAGACCCACTGTACGCTTAACCTAGAATGCGGATAAACATACTTAAATACTTTTTTGTAAATACATACATATTATACCTACATAGAAACACCCAGACCAATGCAAATAGCCATATTCATGCATACAAATATTTGCACTGAGCAGGAATCGAACCCGCGCCTCCTGCGTGGGTGGCCACATCAGTTGGTGTTAAGTCACCTCTGCCTAACCCTCCAAGGATAAGGAGTGATGGTATGTCTGTATGTGTAGTCTGGTATCGACCGCCCCATATTCCTGACCTGAATTATTGACCGGATCGGTTGATAAAGGGTCTATTGGCACGCAGGTGCACTGCCGTGTTGCCGTCACGGTTGGGTAGCGTGATGTTACCGACATAAGGGGTTTCGGTTGTGTCGCCTGTATCAGATATCGTCTGATATTTGAGTCAGGACATTTTGTTTTTATTTTTTGAATGAGTTTTAAAGGCTTGTAGTGTACTGGTGGTAAGTGAATTGATTGTGACATTATTATTTCATTTGACATTTAGAAGTAACTAGCTGTCCCGGTGAACTTCGTACCGCCAATTTTTTCCCGCCCCGCGATCCGCGTCAGATCCCGTTCCCGCTGCACCATTTAGGGGTATGAAAAATAGATGTTGGCCGATTCTCAGAGATACCGGATAAGCACAAAAAATTTCATCAAAATCGGTCAAGCCGTTTCGGAGGAGTATGGCAACGAAAACTGTGACACGAGAATTTTATATATTAGAAGATTATTTCATGACATTGTAATTTAAATGCAATTTTATTTTATATACAGACTAGATAGGTAATTATATTAAATTACTAGCTTTTGCCCGCGGCTCCGCCCGCGTGGATGTCGGTTATCGCGACCAAACATAGCCTATGTCCTTTCTCATGGTCTAATCTATAATCTACCCCTATACCAAATTTCATCAAAATCGGTTCAGTGGTTAAGGCGTGAAAGCATAACATACAGACAGACAGACAGACAGACAGACAGACAGACAGAGTTACTTTCGCATTTATAATATTAGTATGGATTTATAACAAAAAAATATTTCAGGCCTTGCTTCTAATTATTCCCCACATTTTGGGGAACAAAATTGTTACTGGTATACTAAATTTTATAACTACCCACCTGTGAAAAATGTTAAATGTCGTAGTTTTTAGGAATTAGAACATCCAAAACCTTTGGTAAATAAACATAACATAACATAAACTCACGCCTGTATTCCCCGAAGGGGTAGGCAGAGGTGCTAGCACCCACATTTTGCCAGTTTATGTTTAGGTCCCAATGTAATAGGTGGCGAGCCTATTGCCATTAACCAGGCACTTATAAACCTGCGATAAATACACACATAACTTCGAAAAGCATCGAAAAGTCATTGGTGTGTGCCATGGTAAACCTGGGATCGAACCCGAGACCTCGTCTCAGCAGTCCATTACCCATACCACTAGGCTAAATAATGTAAACCTTTGAGAATGCCGTAAGGCGAAACCGGTCAGGTGTAATAGAATAAATACTGTGGAAAAAGTACAATATGTGTAACAATGAATTCCAACCAAGTGCCGTTAATCAACAGTAATATAGTTAATAATATTGTGAGTGGTGTTGTATTCGATTCCCGGGATAGAGAAAAAGTAGCTTGTTCTTAAAGTGGCGTCTGTCGAGAGAGATATATTTGGTGGAGGGCACGGGCAGAACCGACGGTAACAGTAAGTAAACCTTGACGGTATTGTTTCTATTAAACCCAAACATCAAACACGCACTTGTACTGATTTGTATAGGTACTAGGTAACAAAGTTTCAGCCAGTACCCAATCAACCGACTGAACATATAGTTAACATACTTGCAACTTTGAAGGTTGCTCGTTAGGAGTTTCCAAACGATCGACTTAGAAATCTAGTTTCATGAAAAGCCGTAAAAAAGGAGAAAGGAAAGAATATACAGCACTTTCTTTCTTTTCCCCTGTCCTTTCCTTTCCGTAGGAGACACTTTGTGGTCAACTGGTCACGCCATCACATACGAAGGGTGTCCTTAGAGGCGATTAATGGCAATACATACATACATATAATCACACCTTCATCCCCGGAGGGTTAGTGGTGAATTAACACCCACATTTCAACAATAATTGTAGTCGGTCCCATGTAATAGGGGGTGAGCCTATTGCCATATTATTCCGGGCACTATTGTTGACTCGAGTCTATATCTGAGGCTGAGTCTGAGCTGTATATATTTGTCTGATGTTAAACAGCCCTATCCCTTAGTCGCCTTGTACGACACCGCATGGGAAGAGATGGGATGGCCCAAATTCGAAATAAAACCCTGTGACCTGTACCATCCTGTCTGGCTAACGTAGAAACAGTGGGCCAAAGCTTACTGATATAGGGAGAGACCACTATGGTCCAGCAATGGACTGCGATAGTTTTTACACCTCTAATACCCTTACTGGAAATTTAAGTTTAAAAAAACAACATCCAAAATAGGACTGGCATCTCATACAGTTGGTGCAAGGGGAAAACCCGTTTATTGCAACTCTCATTAACATAATGTCTATGGGATTTCCCAGTTCCGTCCCTTTGTTGACTCTTCCAAATTTAAATTCACAAGGAAAAGTCAGTACAGTAAATGCCTAATAAATTCATTAATATTCATAAATCGCTTCCAATTGAACCGGTCGAGGAAGTAATTTTACAATTGAATTAAGTAATTGATTTTAGAAATTTTCTCCCAGAGAAATTATTAGCTACATATTGTAACAAGATAAAGTTTTTTTTTTTTTTTTTTTTATATAGGACACGTCCATTTGACTTCACCTCGCCTGATGTTAAGCTAAAGGCAAAGTCTCGGAAAGAGGGTCACCATCGTAAACATTTACCATGTTAACAGTGGTGGCACTCAGCTTGACGGCCTCATTAGATGCCTTTTCACGCCCCGCTTAAAGGACCCGGGACTGTAGGAAGAAGGAAACACGTGAGCTGGCAGGGAATTCCAGGTCTTAGTGGTGCGGCATAGGAATGCATCACTGAAACGCTTGGTTCTAGCAGGTATACTCTGCACCGTAAATGGATGACATCTTAGCCCTGCACGTGTCGTCCTGTGAAGGAAAGGGGAGGGTGGGACTAATTGGAAGAGCTCGTCAGAACATTCACCATGGTAGAGACGGTAGAAAACTGCCAAAGACGCAACATCTCTACGCATCTGCAAAGGCTCGAGGGTGTTCGTGACCTCAGGATCCCCAATAATGCGGACCGCACGTCGCTGCAACCTGTCCAGAGCATCTAATAAGTAGACACTGGTGGAGCGCTTAGGTACTTTCTTAATTGTTTCCCACATAATTTAATTGTATTTCAATTTTTGTAATTTAATAAACCGCTTCTATGTATCGAATAATGTTTGAATATTGGCGCTCATTTGTTGACCACTTAGTGTTGAAGAAGGCCAATGAATGGCGCTGTGAATGGATCTGTTCGAACTATATTTTGAGAACGAGGTTTCTATGAGCGGGACTCTCAAGCTTCAGGGCTGACGTTCAACTCATTCATTTTTTAATCAGTCCCTAACCCGCACCCAGCGCCGCAAGGTGTCTTTATGACTCACGCGCCGCCGCACCAAACGGAAGTTTGAGTTATTCAACTCCTCGTTTCTTTCTGTGTAATTCTATAAGTTCCTTGGCCACATTCTCAAGTCAGTATAAGGGAAGTGTATCGGAAGAAAACGACAAATTCAAGAAAATAACCAGGCGGTCGAAAACATACCTACCTGCCAGCACGTGCCAGGAACCACGCCTGTCTGCAGCTGAATCCTCACGAGGTGGAACACAGGTCAGTGCCGGTTTTCTTACGTTTTCATTCATAGAAGCGGTCACATGAGTATTTCCTTTCTATTACAACCAAACGCCAGGTCATAGGTTCTTTACGCTCTGTGTGCAAACACACCACTCGGTAGGACTATATACACGTCCTACCACCACAATTTATGGTCCTTACGAGTCGGATAGGCCAGTAAATAACATATTCACGTAATTATTGGTGAATAATATTTCTTTCCTATTCATTTAATTAAAAGATTCACGTAATTTTGGTGAATTCTTTCCGCCATCTTAGTTTCATTACTTTCTTTCGCTAACAGATTTACGTAAATTATTTGGTAAATTCTGCATTTAAAACGCTAAATCTACGTAATAATTGGTAGATATTTATAATAGTTGGTGATTTACGTATTAATTGGTAAATAATCATCATTCTATTCGCATACGCGTAACTTTGTAGGTAAGTACCTATCTAGTTACGTAGTTACTTACATTCCCGCTCCGCTGTGCTACTTGCGCTATTATATAATAAGCCGTAGTACAATTTTCAATAAAAAGTAGGTATATATAAACTGTTTGTGTTGAATTACTATTATATTATAGTAGGTACCTTACAGATAATCTTCTTGTTATATTTCAATAGGTAGGTCTTACCTATCGTTAATTTGCAAACATGTCGTCAGATCTCGAATCGAAGCTTATTCTGTTGAATCAAAAGAAGGAATTATTGTTTGCACGCATCAATCGTTGGTATAAATCGTCGAAATCAGTTGTGTGTTTTGACATAACGACGCGAGCCAATGAAGATTTTCTGGCTGAGACCGAGACCATCGATGACGTTCGCGATAAATTCGAGTCGATTGTGGATCAAATAAATAGCTTAAATTTATCATTAGAACCCCCTGTGGAGCCCGACTATTCTTGCCTTGACTCATTCGATGAATTGTATTCGAGAATAAAACGCATTAGAAATAAATTATCTACGCTCAAGGTCAAGGAGGTCGCATCACACGGGCCGAGTAATTCAAGCGCGTCTGTAGTGAAATTGGAAATGCTTGTTATTCCGAGTTTTGACGGACGCCCTGAAAACTGGAATACATTTTATCAGTCCTTTAAGGCCAATATTCATTCGAACACACAATTGTCTGATTCGCAACGTGTGCAATACCTATTCTCAAAATTAACCAAAGACGCATTAAAGTTCACTGCCGGTATTGTTCCGTCAAGTGAGACCTACAGTATAGTGTGGGACGCCTTGGTCAAGAAATACCAAGATAAACGCTCATTAGGTTCATATTATCTAAATAATATATTAGACTTAAAGAATTGTTCACCTAGTGTGAACTCACTTGATTCATTTATAGGTATATATTCCTCATCTATCGCCGCGCTTAAAGAGTTAGGTATAAATGATTTAACGGACTTCGTGTTTCTACAATGTGCCTTGAGGAAAATGGACACGCTAACCATCCAAGCCTTCGAACTTTCTGTTCGAGGTGTCGATATACCTACGACGCAACAGCTGATCGACTTTGTACAAGATTATGCTAAGATGATTGAACGGTCAAACCCGCGGTCTTCGTCATATGCGAAGTCGTCCACTGCTGGGACGCCACAGTCTAATGATAGGCGTGTACAGCGTAATTCTAAGTCGTTTGTTGTCAGTGAGCCGATTAATAATAAGTCGAATGCGCCCGCCGCAGGTAACGCGCCCTGTTGTTTATGTGGCGGCAGTGACCACCGACACCTGTATGACTGCGCTCAGTTTAAAAATATGCAAAATGCAAAGGCTAGATATGAGTTTATTAAATCTAAGCGTGGTTGCGTGAATTGTCTAAGCACATTACATAATCTCCCGCAATGTAAAAGTACGTCAGTTTGTTTCTGTCAGAAAAAACATCATAAATTATTGCATTTTGATAATAATGTTAAAAATTCGCACTCGCATGCGACGAGTGCTGTCCCTTTCCCGCCGCCCCAGTGCGACCTTGACGGTCCCACTCCTGAGTCACCGCTCGCTTCAAGCACTGTGCATTCGTATGCCTCTAGCCATAAGGGTGATATTCTCTTGGCAACCGCTCAGGTGTATGCTCGCCCTAAAGGTAGCACTGGAAATAAATCTGTAGTCAGATGTCTAATTGATAATGGCTCACAGAATAACTTAATAACATTGTCCTGTTGTCGTTTATTAAATTTACCAATAATACCAATGAGTAATTCTGTTGTCAAAGGTGTTGGCTCCACTTCGCACACGATAATAGGCTATGTGTATTTGGACATTGAATCTCGTATTTATGCAGATCATAAGTATACTATACATGCGTTAGTTATGAATAGCCTTACGGATCAATTGCCCTCGCAATTAATTAAGTGTGATCGCGAGTTAAATCTTCGCGATTTACCGCTTGCTGACTTAAGCTGGAACATTCCAGGAAACATTGATATAGTATTAGGTGCACAGCTCTTCCCGTATATTTACTTAGGAAATATAGTCGAGTGTGGTCCCAGTGCCCCTTGTGTACTATCAACCGCGTTTGGGTATGTACTTATGGGTGATTACCCACGTAAAGTTGTTGTGCCTACAACCGCATCCTTTTCTGCGCTAGCACTAAATGATTTAGTGCAAAATTTTTGGGAACTTGAGGAAGTTCCTGTGAAGCGCCTATTGTCTCCAGAAGAAACCGAGTGCGAGAATATTTTCACATCTACTGTGACTCGCGATGACGTAGGTCGTTATTCTGTTGCGCTGCCGTCCTGCAAGGATCCCTCTGAACTAGGGAACTCGCGCGGCGTCGCTCACCCCCGGTTTTTGTCGCTCGAGCGTAAACTTCGTCAATCACCAACCGTACGCGAAAATTACAATAAGGTTATTCGGGATTGTTTAGATAACGGTTATCTTGGTCTCGTTGATGACTCTAATTTGTCTATGGATGGTTATTATATACCACATCGCGCAGTGGTTCGACATGACGAACCGATGCCGCGTATTGTGTTAGACGCGAGCGCTAAAACCCACACTTGTCGTTCGCTCAATGATATTTTACATATTGGTCCCAATTTACAGGCAGACCTGTTTTTATTATTATTAAATTTTAGGCTATTTCCTATCGCAATGAACGCTGACATAAAACAACATTATTTACGTATTGGCGTACCTGTTGACCATCGTAAATACTCGTACCTGCGCATCTTATTCAGGTTCAAGGAACTTTGGCTTAGTAAGAGTGATTGGGATGACCCTGCTCCAGAGCATATACGCTCACGCCTTTCCGCTTTCGTTCAAGAATTAAAATTGCTTGACACATTAAAAATTCCGCTATATATATGTGTCGAAGTTGATTGCGAATTACGTCTTGTCGCATTTTGTGATGCCAGCCTGAATGGCATGGGATGTGTTATTTATGCACATTGTACCTACCCATCTGGCATTCAAACTCGCATTTTGTGTGCGAAATCAAAGGTCACTCCGACAAAGATTACTACGCTTGCTCGATTGGAGTTATGTGCTATTTTGCTTATGTCAAAGTTAATAAGAACTGTACGTGATTCGTATGCATTACGCATTCCCGTTACTGACATTTACGCCTTTTCTGATTCCACGATTGCCTTATCATGGGTTCACTCGTCACCACATCGGTGGTCGATTTTTGTTAGCAACCGGGTCGCTCAGTGTCAAGAAAACTTGAACGCTAAACATTTTTATCACGTCGCCGGAGACATTAACCCGAGTGATTGTCTATCACGCGGTATGCTCCCCTCGCAACTTTTGGCTTATGATTTGTGGTGGAACGGTCCAGCATGGATCCGCGGCCCCCCTGATGAATGGCCTATTAAGTCATTCTCTCCCGCCAACTGTTCTGACTTACTTGAGCATAAGGCAAATGTGTTGAGTGTGACGACAAAACACACAGAGTCGCCATTGTTATGTACATTAGCACAACGTGTTTCTTCTTGGCAGAAACTACTACGTATCATTACATGCGTTTTGAAGTTCGCACGATTTAAATTTAAGATCGAACCTCATTCTGTATCAGGATTACATCCTGTCCTTCTCCCTAAACGCGATCACGTTGTTGATCTAATAATTCAGTATTTTCACGTTGTCAATTGTCATACTGGACCTGGACTCCTCATGTCTATCATAATATATAAAACGCGTTCTGGTACTTACAAACTCGCTGTAAGCAAGTTGTATCCTATCCCAACGCAATAACTTACAACGCTAAATAGAATCTTAAACTTTAATTTTTAACTCAAGCTTTAAACATACTTTAGATAGAATATTGTTAGTCTAAGTTGTTATTTTAGCTATGTGTATTATTATATTATACAAATTCACTATGGGCTCTAATCAGCCAGTGTTCGCTTGTTTGTTTCGTAACGTCTTGCGACGTTCCAAAGCCGGGTGCATGGTGGAGCGCTTAGGTACTTTCTTAATTGTTTCCCACATAATTTAATTGTATTTCAATTTTTGTAATTTAATAAACCGCTTCTATGTATCGAATAATGTTTGAATATTGGCGCTCATTTGTTGACCACTTAGTGTTGAAGAAGGCCAATGAATGGCGCTGTGAATGGATCTGTTCGAACTATATTTTGAGAACGAGGTTTCTATGAGCGGGACTCTCAAGCTTCAGGGCTGACGTTCAACTCATTCATTTTTTAATCAGTCCCTAACCCGCACCCAGCGCCGAAAGGTGTCTTTATGACTCACGCGCCGCCGCACCAAACGGAAGTTTGAGTTATTCAACTCCTCGTTTCTTTCTGTGTAATTCTATAAGTTCCTTGGCCACATTCTCAAGTCAGTATAAGGGAAGTGTATCGGAAGAAAACGACAAATTCAAGAAAATAACCAGGCGGTCGAAAACATACCTACCTGCCAGCACGTGCCAGGAACCACGCCTGTCTGCAGCTGAATCCTCACGAGGTGGAACACAGGTCAGTGCCGGTTTTCTTACGTTTTCATTCATAGAAGCGGTCATATGAGTATTTCCTTTCTATTACAACCAAACGCCAGGTCATAGGTTCTTTACGCTCTGTGTGCAAACACACCAATTTGGTAGGACTATTTACACGTCCCACCAGACACCGTATAGAAGACACCGCTGCTCCGGCGTGAAAAAACGTCTCACTCTGTTCAGGACTCCCGAGTTTACGCGAGGCTGATTTGATGATACTCTCGATATAGTTTTTGTTACTCAGTTTGCAGCGAACATCCATACCGAGGATAGTGAGGTGATCCTGCAGTGGCAGTGGTGTGCTCTGAAGAGTGGGAAGGGGAAGGAAAGGAATAATGAAGTTATCACTACATAATACAATACATATAAAGCAAAGTCGCTTTCTACGTGTAGCCGTCACTATGTATGCTTATATCTTCAAAAGTACGCTATAGATTTTGATGCGGTTTCTTTTAATAGATAGAGTAATTCAAGAAGAAGGTTTTTAAGTATAATACATACTTAATGTAGAAGAGGGTGCAGCTGGAAGGGGATCGGTACAAAGATCGCCGGGTCAACTAAACTCCTTTTAATGACAGTGGAGAAAGCTCGTGTAATATTAGAGAGAAGCCGATGACGGGCTGTTGTCTCTGCCTACCCCCCGGAGGGAAATAAGCGTTAGCGCATATATGCTAACTCCGCTACAGACATTTTTAGATTTTCATGTGGTTTTTTTACTGTAGAACTCGAGATATGATCGAAAGAACCAGCTAATAATTTTGTAATAAAATATTTAAAACTATTACGATGAGACCACTTCGTAGATAAACTATTCATTATAAACAAGCTTTTACGAATACTTACAGCGCAAATTCTATAATCTACGCAGTAGTCTACGAGCGTCTATAATAATACTAGCCTTTGCCCGCGGCTCCGCCCGCGTGAATGTCGGTTATCGCTACCAAACATGGCCTATGTCCTTTCTAAAGGTCTAATCTAACTTTATACCAAATTTCATCAAAATCGGTTCAGTGGTATAGGCGTGATAGCGTAATATACAGACAGACAGACAGACAGACAGACAGAGTTCCTTTATTCCCAGTAGTTCCTTTGGCAGTTCCTCTGAAGGGACTACTGAGACTTTTTTGTCCCAGTAGTTCCTTCAAATAAATTAAAGGAACTACTGAGACTATAAAGTCCCTTTAGTTCCTTTGGCAGTTCCTTTGAAGGGACTTCTGAGACTTTTTTGTCCCTGTAGTTCCTTCAAATAAACTAAAGGAACTACTGAGACTATAATGTTTCTTCAGTTCCTTTGTAAGTTCCTTTAATGGGACTACTGAGACTTTTTTGACCCAGTAGTTCCTTCAAGTAAACTAAAGGAACTACTGAGACTATAATGTTTCTTCAGTTCCTTTGTAAGTTCCTTTAATGGGACTACTGAGACTTTTTTGACCCAGTAGTTCCTTCTAGTAAACTAAAGGAACTACTGAGACTGTAAAGTTTCTACAGTTCCTTTGGCAGTTCTTTTGAGACATTTTTGTCCATATATTTCCTTCAATGAAACTAAAGGAACTACTGAGACTATAAAGTTTCTTCAGTTCCTTCGGCAGTTACTTTGAACACACTATTGAGACTTTTTTTCCATATAAGTCCTTCAATAAAATTTTGGAACTTCTGGAACTACAAAGTTCCTTTATTTCTATGTGTATATTTGTGTCCCTCATATACACACTTCAAAAAAAGATTGCGATCAATAGCATAAGCTCCTAGAATTCTTTAAATTTAACTTTATCAAGAAATCTATGTTGTATGCTTTCTTTAAAAAGGAATACCCTGTTTGAAATTAAAATATAAAACTATTTTTTATTATTTATTTTAAAAAATTTAGCCATTAATCATAATGCAATTGTGATAGAAATTTCATAGAAAGAAAAAGACTGTTTAATTAAACTTAAACTACAATTTATTATTAAAAGGTGTAAATTCAATATAAAATAACTCCTCCCCTGGCTCGAACACAAACAAACAAGTGATCGCAAACTTTTTTTGATGTGTGTATATATATGTCGTACCGTATAGGGCTTTATTGTAATATACGTAAATAAATGGAACCGCGGGCTACATGCAGTTTAAAATATCTGTGTTTACAAGAAAAATTGTATGCATATCTGTCTTCTTCTTCTTAATGGCTTCTGCAGCAAATCGCCGCAATTTGCCAATGTTAAGTAAAATCTATACAAATAAATAAAATTGGAGTGTCTGTTTGTAATATTAAAATAACCGCTTTCTACTACATGCATATGAATGTATATACGGTACACATACCAAAATATATATTTTTAAATTTTTTGTCTGTCTGTCTGTCTGTCTGTCTGTCTGTCTGTTTGTTTTGGCTAATCTCTGGAACGGCTGGACCGATTTGGACGGGACTTTCACTGGCAGATAGCTTATGTAATAAGGAGTAACTTAGGCTAAAAAAAATACTGATTTTTTTTATTAAGTACATTCCACGCGGACGAAGTCGCGGGCACAGCTAGTGAATTTATAAAATCATTAATGGCGAAACGCCAGTGTCAAGTTTTTCGAGAAATTTTACAATTTTTCTTCATTTTATGCATATCTTTTTGCTGACATTGTCACTGCAATCAGATTTTTTTTTTTTTTTTTTTTTTTAATGTTAATATTACTAAGCGGCGAAAAATGGATTTAGAAAAAGATGAATTTATTCAGTTAGCACAATTACAACTTAGTATAGGTGAATTGTCAGTGCCACATTTTTTAGAAAAGTTATCTTTTTTTAGTAGATGTTGAGTTAAGCATAAGGTAAAGGTCGCCATCGCCCGTCGCGTCGTTAAGTTACCAACAATTACCTGTAACGACCCCCATAGATGTACGTATGGCAACCGGGACCAACAGCTTAACATGCTCTCCGAGGCACGACCTGTCTATCTAAATCTTTGCACTGAGCGGGGATCGAACCCGCACCTCCTGCACTGCGGCCGCGTTCATTACCGCTACGCCACGGAGTCTGTCTAGTAATAATATAATTTTATTAATTTAACTTTTTTATTTCAATTTCCTCTGTCATTCTAGACTTTTTCTTTTCTATCTTCTAAATAATACACTCATAAAGCGCTTGGGTCTCACCAACCCTACGTCCTTACACATACACATATAGAAGTAAAGGCGTTTATTCCCAATAGTTCCTTTAGTTTCATTGAAGGAACTATAACTATATGAACAAAAATGTCAAAGCCCCTTCAAAGGAACTGCCAAAGGAACTAAAGAAACTTTACAGTGTCAGTAGTTCCTTTAGTTTACTTGAAGGAACTACAGGGACAAAAAAGTCTCAGTAGTCCCTTCAAAGGAACTTCCAAAGGAACTGAAGAAACTTTATAGTCTCAGTAGTTCCTTTAGTTTATTTGAAGGAACTACAGGGACAAAAAAGTCTCAGAAGTCCCTTCAAAGGAACTGCCAAAGGAACTAAAGGGACTTTATAGTCTCAGTAGTTCCTTTAATTTATTTGAAGGAACTACAGGGACAAAAAAGTCTCAGTAGTCCCTTCAGAGGAACTGCCAAAGGAACTACTGGGAATAAACGGATATATACTTCCGCATTTATAATATTTTTATATATATTTTTCCATAGGCATTTCATCCTGCTTTCACTCATATAACTCCTGATTCCGTTAGAATATCGGAACAATTTCGGGATACTTCTAAACAACATAGCTTTTTATTAGTGATAGATTTTTTTAAATCGGTTCATTAGTTTCAGAGTTTATTTATGACAAACAAATCCATCTTTCGTCTGACGATCTTAAAGACGGATATAAAGAGGAGGGAAATTTGAAGTGATTCAGGTGTGGCTCAATAGAAAGAAAGAAAGAAAAGAAAAATACTTTATTTAAGCTCCACACAGCGGGCATCATACAAATAGGTAGGTAAATATTACAATTATAATTAGTAGGTATATTAAATTAATCTACGGGTGCAACACTCCACACTGTGCGAACCCAAATAGGGCCCCAAATAGCTGAGTTAGAAGAGCATTCCCCCTGTAAGGGAAAGGTCGTGGGCTCAAGTCCCACTTGAGCGCTTCTTTTTCCCGATGTATCCCATCTTTCGTCGTTATAATATTAGTTTGGACTAATATCTCGATAATGTAAATCAAATATTGACTGCGAAACAGCACTAAAATCTACTTACTAGATGATAAATGGCTATTCATGGCTTCATTAGTTGCGAGCACGAACTATTCTTCGACTAGAATCACGTCTTCGTGGTACAGTCAGCGTAGAAAATTGATGTATAAGCAATAATTTTCATAAAATCGGTACAAAGCGTTAGTAGAATAATTTAAAAATAATTTTAAGATTTTTGTATTATTATTTCAAAAGTATAATATCAGTACCTACCTAATCTACATTTCAGCCTGGACAGTACCCAGAAGATGGCTCATCACTTTACATGGAGCCGAATACATTTAGGAAAAGATACTTAGGATGTTGATAAATAAATAAATATTCCAAAACATTCTACACAACGCTATCTAGACCCATGATAAGCATAGCTTAACTAGCTTGTGTTATGGAATCTAGAATGCATACTTAGATACTTTTTTTTGTAAATACATACATACTATATATGGAAACACCCAGATCAATGCAAATAGCCATATTCATGCACACAAATATTTGCACTGAGCGGGAATCGAACCCGCGACTCCTGCGTAGCAGTCGCGTTCACTACCGCCACTCCACGATTTACCGATCTTTCCGATAATATTTTAGTATGACAATATTCATATATTTGTATTTTAATTAACTTTGATTAACGAGCTAGTGCAAATTAATAACCGTAGAAATTTTCCATACCATACCTTGTGTTGTTGACGGTACCATCATTCGTTTACACTATGGTTATGAAATTTTTGCGCAAAACCGAACTAATCAATACTCAGGAGTCACTTAGCTCATTTGTAAAATCGTGATTTATTTTGTTTACGTGATTTACATTTTTCTAACTTATAGAGTTGTTTGAGTACTTACCATTTTATGCATCGAGGATCTGTGATTTAGCAATAGGCAATTATAGATATAAGACTCAGTTTGTGTTATTTGAAGGAGACTGCCAGTCTGTTCCTCTATTTTCCTTCCCTACTGTTCCTACCCTTCCAATATCTTCAAGCAGTACCTAATTGATACCTATTTTTTTTCTGCGGAAATCCCCTCGTATACCTTCCCCGCTGGAGCCGGAAGGGGAGGTTATGTCGGACTCGAACCGAATAAAACCCCACGCCGACTGATGGTCGTGGTGCTAAAACGGAGGTGAGGTTGTCTTCGACATATCCCTCGCACCCCGGCTGACCCAGGGCCATCCTTTACGGTCTGACCCAGGACCATCCCTTACGGTCTGGCGCTCCTCAGGACCTAATTGATACCATTGTTGTTGCAAACGTTCACTAAATACGGTATCGTTTACTGTACCCCTAGCACAAACAACTATCGCAATCGTATAGTAAACGTATCAAGAGAACGGTGCATTGTGATTGGCCGCCTACCTATTGTGAACCTGTGTGTGTGAAGCCAGCCAATCGCAAGGCTCCGTTTTCTCAATACGCTTATTATACGATTACGATAGTCGTTCTTGCTACGGGTACCTACTGACCGTTGCGTTCATTTAATGTTGTTCTCTTTACAATGTGAACAACAATATTGTACCTCATAGATGTTGGAGGAATGCTCGATACAGGGTATGGAGCTGTACCTACATACTGTTTTGGCGATTTCTGTCTCTCCTAATACCCAAAGCTAAAATGGTCCCATAGAGTCTTTTGATCCCCACTTGAAATAGGATTGATTGGCGTCCTAAAAATTGTTTGCACTTTTAGCATTTTTCTTGCTGGCTGTACGATTTTTCCAAAATCTGTAAATGCAGTTCAAAATATCTCAAAAAGTTAGGAAAGGTCTCGTAACAACGTTTTGCTGTAACTACGACGGGTAAGGTCCTGCCTTTACTGCCCCGTTTCAAAAATACACCCTGTATACAAGGAAATTTTATAGTCGTTTCGGAAAAAAAGAATTTGGGCACAGTTTCCATTGCAAAATCATTTGGCAGTATTAATTTGGTGAAAGTAAGAAAAAACAATACATTACTTACTTTTTTTTCGCCAAATTAATACTTTCAGATGATTTTGCTATCGGAACTGTGTACAAATTCTTTTTTCCCGAAGCGACCATAAAATCACCTTGTATAAAATTCCTTTCTTTTTGAATTGCGTCTCAAAATATGATCGCTTTTGGTTTAAGAGTCTTGAAGGTTTACCATCCATAAATTATAATTGTTAATTTATATATTTTCCTGTTAAAATTAATAATGATAGCAATTTTCTTTCTCACTGTGGTCTTTTAAACATCATTTCTAGAGGTAGGTACGGTTCAACAAATTAAAGTTATTAACTTAAACGTATGGTTGTAGGTACATTCAACCAGACAATCATTAATCACAGAAAATATTGCCTGTTTTCCTCTACATGTTATTATGAACCGTACTGCAAATAAAATAGGGTTCAGAGTTCATTTTCGCCAAATTTTAATTAACTACAAGTACCTACCTATCTGTTTATTCCTCAAACTCGATCGGGGAAGTAGGTACCAGTCTCTCACTTCATAAAGCCAAGAGTACCTTCCTTTTAGTGTTCTGCATTTCATACAGTTTTTGAACGTGCCCTAATTTTATTATCTGTAATTCGGTTTACTTTAGCCATACTTTAGCTAGCTTTTGGCACGATAGGTAGGTACTATCACTGACCTAACCCAGCTGGCTTCTTTTCTCGAGTTTTAAATGGGTTTCTCGGAATCGAACCGATTCAAACTGTTTCAGAATCGGAATTGAACCGATTTAAACTGTAATGTTCCTAAGGAATTCCTGGGAGAACCCGTGGAGTGAGAAGAAAATCATCCTAATCTCATTTATTGTGCTAATGCTTTGAAAGTGATTCCTTCGTAACTATAGGGCAGCCGAATATGCGTCTTTCTTTATGATATGTGTACTTTATTAAGACTATATGGGGCACCATTATATCTTAAGGGCCTAGAACAACGTCTTCTGTAAGGCGGCATACCTTTTCATTAATGTTCAAGGCTCTGGCGGAGAATTTCATCTCGAGTTTGATGCCCTTCTTCCTCGTCGTTCCACCAACTGGTCCCATGTGTTAAACGGCAATCACTTCCATAAAAATCAAGATGAACCAAATGAAGGGAACGAGTAGGTAAGCCCATGGTCTGCTCTCTACTACTTTAGTTGATGTGTGTTATCGTGATTTTTACGATATCTATCATAATCTGATGCGCCAAAGGGGTGATAGTTCATGAATAGACATAAATTAGTGTCATATAGTGCGGCCGTTTTCAGCTGAGGCGCTCAGGATCATTATCTATATGAAGGAGTGAAATGGACACTAAAAATATGAATGACAAGATTACTCAGATGTTAACGGCAGTACTATAAACAGGATGATAAAGGAAACAAGTATTTATAGGTTTAAAACATTTAATTTCTCTTCGAAAAAATATTCTCGGCTACAAAATTACATGTAGATGAAATGACCCAAGTACGCTACATTAGTGCGGGTGGAATGCATAAGTACTTGCAGACCTGGTGATAATGACTTACACCAAAATGTACCACAACTTATAGCACACACAAAGTATTAGATAATAAATAGTTTTGTAATTTTAAAACTGCTACAAATTCCACCAAAATCATATTTAGATAATTATTACATAATTTTTCGTCATAATATCGAGGTCATTGTGCAGTTGGACGTTGTAGTATTCAACAGAAACTAACAGAAGACATGGATAAGCAACACTTATAAGGGGCAACGTTCAAACACATTGGGAGTGATAGACGCACTTTAAAGATACAATCATCTACGCCAATATTCCACTGGACATGTAATATACATAACATGGATACAATATGCTCTCGCCCTAACTTCTGCCGTCCCATCTCCACATTAAACTTATTTTATACAATAAATATAGACAAAAAATAACAAACAGATGTTTGTTCATCCATATATAAACTACAAATAAAAATCTTCAATAAATTTCATCTAGTATGTAAACTTAAATTACAATATATACAAACATTAAAAAATAATAATACGTTAACTGGATAAAGTACAGTTGTACCCTGTTATTTACAAAATAAAGCGATTCGTTTCAGTTCACCCGGCTGACTGACCCACGGCTATGCACAATGAGGACAGGAAACTGGTCGCGTTACAACAGCTTTTAGGTTTAACGTTGCCCAAAACGCATCTCTCTAACTACACATATAATTTATACTTCAATATAGGATTCACAATAACCTTATCTACGTGCATTGAATTTGCCATACCAATTATTTATAAACAACACGAATTAGATGACAGATCATCAAGATGGCTACCATCCCTCACAAACTGAGGAATGGTAACTTGTCCTTGGGACAAAATATGCTAAACTCGATAGGGCAGCAACTTTGGAAATTATACCATTATTGTATTTCCAATGATGCTTTCTTTACCGTCAAGCAGCTCTGAATACCCTGACTCGTCGCTGCAAGCACTGTCATTATCTCCTGTATTCTTGAAAACTTCATTCTCTGTGCTCGAATTCAGGCTGTCGACATCCGTTAAGTTGTCGATCAAAGATTCAAATTTCTCCCCAAAGTCGGTTAAAGTAGAATCTACTCTCAATGGAGGATAAGTCGATCTCCGCCTGAAAGTATTCTTTTCCCCAATCGGAACATGATTTACTTCCTCAGAGACGTTGGTATCAGAACCGTTCGTTAAGTGAATGGAATTGTAGCTCCTGTTACTGCTTCTCATATCATTATGTTCAAAGGTTTGATCCATGTAAGAAACAGAGGAGTCCGTGTGTTCTTTATTGTCTTCTTGAGGTAGCGAGGGTAGGGAGGATGGCTCAGTATCGGTCACTGTACTGGCGGTCTCACAGCCTGAAGAAACAGACCCATCGTCGCTATCCGTGACGAGGTAGTTACTTTGCATCATCGCCTTGCAGTCAGTCTCAGCCGTCACTGATTCACTCAGTTCGTTCGATTCGATAATTGCATCTAGCAATTTTGTTTCCTTTTCAGCATTGCTTTGACTGATATCATCGACCCGTCCGTTCTTTAGACTCTCTTTGACGAGTAAATCTAAAAGTTCGTCAGACACTGCGATGGTACCAGTACTGGGTTCAGAAAGAGTTCGGTTAATCACTCCTTCTGGACATGATGTTTTCCTTGGGGATTTCATATCTGGTCGTCGCCTGTCAAGTGTCTGTAACCCATATAAATCACACATTGACGTACGTGACCATGACTCTCCATCTTGCTTCGCATTCATTTCTGCTTCTTCTTCGTCTTCTTCTGAACAAAGTTCTTCAATAGCTACAAGTTTTGGTGCAGATTTAGATCTTTCTAGTGGTGGTCTGTAATTCATAGCTCCCACACTGAGCATAATTTTTCGACGTGGCATACTGGGGTTCTCGTATACGCTATTTGCGAGGCTAAGCCTAGCATTCTGTTTTGAGATTCTATCTTTTTTGAATTCCACTAAAGCCTGCTTTAGTTTTACCTGGAGTTCTTCTGTGATCTTCTTTGATATTGATTCTTTGGTGCAAAGGACTGCGTGGCAACGGAGTTCGTGTTTAAGCTTCTTGCCTTCATGGCGGTAGACCCAGCAGAATAGTTTTGGGTAGTGAGGTGGGCTGGCGCAGTAGGTGATGCGATGCGACCAGTACTCGGTGAGGCCGTGCTCTTTGGTGAAGCCCTTTAGGCCGGAGTTGGTGACGGAGAGTTTCATCACCACGTCAGGCTTTGTTGATTGCTGGTAGTTGCGCCAGAGTGTTGCTAGTGGTTTTTCTATGCAGCTCTCACCTGAAACAATTAGAAAAGAAGAATTAATATAAAGTTTAATTAAAAAATATGACAAGTCCGGCACGGTTCGTAAGATTCAAACAACAGAAAGTGTTATCCAGATTGTCTCCTTTTAAAGTCAGGAAAGGTGAACTCTCACATTATTATGGGAACAACAACAGACTGCCGAAGTGCCAGTGTTTAATTTTCACAATTTATCCGAGTATAGAATAAACAATTATAAGATATAATTATTCCTCATTCAACTAAAACACATAGAAGTTTTTCCTATTAGGTACTCGTGTTATTACAAAAGTGATAGCTACGGAAATATATCTAGGTGTTTTACAATATTTTCCTCTGCACATACCTATAGATGTGACTTTACATACATCGTACTTACGAGGAAACTAAAATGATAATAAATAAGGAAGGAAAAAGTCCCATAACATTCAGAGACTGCATGACAATCTTTCGCGATAAGATCAGATCTCCGCACCGAACAATGCGCCGTGGGTGAACAAGTTCACTGCTTGTCGAGTGTGGTGAACATGCCTTGTTATTATAATTAATCTATGTATTGAGTATAACTCGAGGTGAACAAGTATGGAACTGTGAATGAGTTGAAACATGGCGCCCGTGACATAAGGTAAATCAGACTTCTGACGTCATATGAGCCGGTTCAAAAACGTCTTTATTTTATGAGTTTTTTCCTAATTTAAATAAATCTGTATTATGGTAACGCAAAACGCAAAAAGCGACAGTACAATTCTTATTCTACCTTGTTAGGTCTTAAAACTTGTTTCTGGTGGAGTTGTTGTAACTATGAGCCCGTACGCCCCAAGATATTTGATCCTTATTATTTTTAGAGCCCACACGCCCCAATTTGAAAGTTCTTAACAGCAAAACCTTCCCGGTGGAGTAGAAAAGGGGCATGGTAGAAGGCGTCTAAGGGATATTGATGACATGTTTACGACTTGTAATGTCTCAATCCCAGATATTATCATATTCTTTTCTACTAACGATTGTGTCTGTTATCTAGGCTGGAAGCTGTTTTAGCGTGATCGAGTCTTATACATTCAAACATGTTCACAAACTTTCTCATTTATAATACATATTACTACGACAAGATTCTGCCTAGCACTCTTCCCAGTGTTTCTAAGTATCCAAAGATCCAAAGATCGACCTGATAAAACACCAGTTATTTCCCAAGCTCCGTACAAACAATGGAGAAATGCCATAGGCCCATTCTGTAACTTTTTACCTGACGCGTCTTGCCCTGAATTTTGCTATGCTTTTGCCATGCTAGTAATATTCTACTTAATATCGTCTTGTAGTTGTTTTAGGCAGTGGAAGTGTGATTCAAAATGCGGTTGGTTGTATTTCACCAATGGTAGAAATCACGATCAATTCCTACTAAACTGCTGTTACCGGCAGTATAGAATTTAAAAAAAGCCACTCAATTTAAAATAAATAGTTACTACTGGCCGTATAGAATCATTCGCTAACGTTCGCGTAACGTATTCATTAACTTTAGCCCCCAAGCCAAGCATACATAAAGAAATTTTCACTATCAACCTAGGTATCTAAATTTTAAGATCTATTTTGTATTGCTACCTGTGATTACAAGGAACTTACAATTATTTACTGTATTTTGCGATTCGTACACACTCGTTTGCCTACCTAAATACACATTAACATGTTCGATCTTCACACAAGAATGCTAACAAATTCTATTTACAAGACGGGTTTAGTGGATCTTTGTGAATAAGTAGTTTACATTTTTAAACTATTGGTCGAACATGATTATAGATCACGACTCATAGTACCGCACTAATCACTTTGGTAAAGATTTTTGAATAACATTTGGAACATTGTGTCTCTAGTTCCGTGTGAGGCTGATGTGAGATTACCTATAAAACATAGGTGTATATAAGCTCGCGCCTTATAAGGATACTCAAATCTTGAATTTTTATTTATTAAAGAGATCTGCGGTAGCCTAGTGGTATGGGTAATAGACTGCTGAGACGAGGTCTCGGGTTCGATCCCAGGTTTACCATGGCACACACCAATGACTCTTCGATGCTTTTCGAAGTTATGTGTGTATTTATTGCAGGTTTATAGTGCCCGGTTAATGGCAATAGGCTCGCCACCTAAGTTTATGTTATGTTATGATGTTATGTAAAAAGTTCAATAATATAATAATAATTGTCTATGAGATGTACAATATTTTCAAATGCACACCGGAGGAACTCATAAGTGCCTCTAGGAACCCAAACGACATACTTAGAAATTTAAATTTGCCAAAATGATATCTCATAGATACGACAGGAGAATAAAACTTAGACATAGATATAAAATGCAAAATCTCCGGCGCCATGTTTCTCAGACTGCAACACAAACACATAAAGTTGTGAGGATATCCCATAAAGAGGCTATAAAAATGGTATCAAGTCATCCGCTATCCGCCATGATTAGTTATTCGTCCGAAATTACGGTGCGAGAGTATATCTCGAATATCGTTATGGTTCGAACAGCCTTGAGAACATTATTAATGGATGGGGGTGATTGTGGGTGGTGGATTATCAAATCAACTGAAATTATTAACTTTCCACCACAATGTCAAAATGTTTTATGGAAATGTGTATTAAATAAAGAGGTATGTTATCATATTTTGTAATAGTTAAACAAGCCTCTGGCGTAGTAGTACAGCATTCGACTTAAACCCATTGGTGGAGCGCTGTACTTTCTTAATTATTTCCCACATAATTTAATTGTATTTCAATTTTGTAATTTAATAAACCGCTTCTATGTATCGAATAATGTTTGAATATTGGCGCTCATTTGTTGACCACTTGGTGTTGGAGGAGGCCAATGAATGGCGCTGTGAATGGATCTGTTCGAACTATATTTTGAGAACGAAGTTTCTATGAGCGGGACTCTCAAGCTTCATTACGTTCAACCCGCTCATTTAGAATTAGTCACTAACCCGCACCCAGCGCCGAAAGGTGTCTTTTTGACTCACGCGCCGACGCACCAACGGAAGTTTGAGTTATTCAACTCCTCGTTTCTTTCTGTGTAATTCTATAAGTTCCTTTGGCCACATTCTCAAGTCAGTATAAGTGAAGTGTATCGGAAGAAAACGACAAATTCAAGAAAGTCACCGGCCGGTCGAAAATTACCTACCCACCAGCACGTGCCAGGAACCACGCCTGTCTACAGCTGAATCCTCACGAGGTGGAACTCAGGTCAGTGCCGATTTTCTTACGTTTTCATACATAGAAGCGGTCACTTGTGTATTTTCTTTTCTATTACAACCAAACGCCAGGTCATAGGTTCTTAACGCTTTGTGTGCAAACACACCACCTTGGTAGGACTATTTTACACGTCCTACCACAATTTATGGTCCTTACGAGTCGGATAGGCCAGTAAATAACATATTCACGTAATTATTGGTGAATAATATTTCTTTCCTATTCATTTAATTAAAAGATTCACGTAATTTTGGTGAATTCTTTCCGCCATCTTAGTTTCATTACTTTCTTTCGCTAACAGATTTACGTAAATTATTTGGTAAATTCTGCATTTAAAACGCTAAATCTACGTAATAATTGGTAGATATTTATAATAGTTGGTGATTTACGTATTAATTGGTAAATAATCATCATTCTATTCGCATACGCGTAACTTTGTAGGTAGGTACCTATCTAGGTACGTAAGTACATAGTTACATTACTATTATTATACGCTCCGCCGTGCTACTTGCGCTATTATATAATAAGCCGTAGTACAATTTTCAATAAAAAGTAGGTATATCTAAACTGTTTGTGTTGAATTACTATTATATTATAGTAGGTACCTTACAGATAATCTTCTTGTTATATTTCAATAGGTAGGTCCTACCTATCGTTAATTTGCAAACATGTCGTCAGATCTCGAGACGAAGCTTATTCTGTTGAATCAAAAAAAGGAATTATTGTTTGCACGCATTAATCGTTGGTATAAATCGTCGAAATCAGTTGTGTGTTTTGACATAACAACGCGAGCGAATGAAGATTTTCTGTCTGAGACCGAGAACATCGATGTCGTTCGCGATAAGTTCGAGTCGATTGTAGATCAAATAAATAGCTTAAATTTATCATTACAATCCCCTGTAGAATCCGACTATTCTTGCCTTGACTCATTCGATGAATTGTATTCGAGAATAAAACGCATTAGAAATAAATTATCTACGCCCAAGGTCAAGGAGATCGCCTCACACGGGTCGATTAATTCAAACGCGTCTGTAGTGAAATTGGAAATGCTTGTTATTCCGAGTTTTGACGGACGCCCTGAAAACTGGAATACATTTTATCAGTCCTTTAAGGCCAATATTCATTCGAACACACAATTGTCTGATTCGCAACGTGTGCAATACCTATTCTCAAAATTAACCAAAGACGCATTAAAGTTCACTGCCGGTATTGTTCCGTCAAGTGAGACCTACAGTATAGTGTGGGACGCCTTGGTCAAGAAATACCAAGATAAACGCTCATTAGGTTCATATTATCTTAATAATATATTAGACTTAAAGAATTGTTCACCTAGTGTGAACTCACTTGATTCATTTATAGGTATATATTCCTCATCTATCGCCGCGCTTAAAGAGTTAGGTATAAATGATTTAACGGACTTCGTGTTTCTACAATGTGCCTTGAGGAAAATGGACACGCTAACCATCCAAGCCTTCGAACTTTCTGTTCGAGGTGTCGATATCCCTACGACACAACAGCTGATCGACTTTGTACAAGATCATGCTAAGATGATTGAACGGTCAAACCCGCGGTCTTCGTCATATGCGAAGTCGTCCACTGCTGGGATGCCACAGTCTAATGATAGGCGTGTACAGCGTAATTCTAAGTCGTTTGTTGTCAGTGAGCCGATTAATAATAAGTCGAATGCGCCCGCCGCAGGTAACGCGCCCTGTTGTTTATGTGGCGGCAGTGACCACCGACACCTGTATAACTGCGCTCAGTTTAAAAATATGCAAAATGCAAAGGCTAGATATGAGTTTATTAAATCTAAGCGTGGTTGCGTGAATTGTCTAAGCACATTACATAATCTCCCGCGATGTAAAAGTACGTCAGTTTGTTTCTGTCAGAAAAAACATCATAAATTATTGCATTTTGAGAATAATATTAATAATTCGCACTCGCATGCGACGACTGTTGCCGCATCCCCGCCGCCCCAGTGCGACCTTGACGGTCCCACTCCTGAGTCATCGCTCGCTTCAAGCACTGTGCATTCGTATGCCTCTAGCCATAAGGGTGATATTCTCTTGGCAACCGCTCAGGTGTATGCTCGCCCTAAAGGTAGCACTGGAAATAAATCTGTAGTCAGATGTCTAATTGATAATGGCTCACAGAATAACTTAATAACATTGTCCTGTTGTCGTTTATTAAATTTACCAATAATACCAATGAGTAATTCTGTTGTCAAAGGTGTTGGCTCCATTTCGCACACGATAATAGGCTATGTGTATTTGGACATTGAATCTCGTATTTATGCAGATCATAAGTATACTATACATGCGTTAGTTATGAATAGCCTTACGGATCAATTGCCCTCGCAATTAATTAAGTGTGATAGCGAGTTAAATCTTCGCGATTTACCGCTTGCTGACTTAAGCTGGAACATTCCAGGAAACATTGATATAATATTAGGTGCACAGCTCTTCCCGTATATCTACTTAGGAAATAGAGTCGAGTGTGGCCCCAGTGCCCCTTGTGTACTGTCAACCGCGTTTGGGTATGTACTTATGGGTGATTACCCACGTAAAGTTGTTGTGCCTACAACCGCATCCTTTTCTGCGCTAGCACTAAATGATTTAGTGCAAAAATTTTGGGAACTTGAGGAAGTTCCTGTGAAGCGCCTATTGTCTCCAGAAGAAACCGAGTGTGAGAATATTTTCACATCTGTTGCGCTGCCGTTCTGCAAGGATCCCTCTGAACTAGGGAACTCGCGCGGCGTCGCTCACCGCCGGTTTTTGTCGCTCGAGCGTAAACTTCGTCAATCACCAACCGTACGCGAAAATTACAATAAGGTTATTCGGGATTGTTTGGATAACGGTTGTCTTGGTCTCGTTGATGACTCTAATTTGTCTATGGATGGTTATTATATACCACATCGCGCAGTGGTTCGACATGACGAACCGATGCCGCGTATTGTGTTAGACGCGAGCGCTAAAACCCACACTTGTCTTTCGCTCAATGATATTTTACATATTGGTCCCAATTTACAGGCAGACCTGTTTTTATTATTATTAAATTTTAGGTTATTTCCTATCGCAATGAACGCTGACATAAATACTCACCGCAAATCGCTTGAGTTTGATGTTGGCAGTCATGTCGCAAAGGTTTTAGGTCTCTCGTGGGAGCCGTGTGGAGATAATTTTTATTTCACATCCACCTTGGTAGATGAGAAGTGCACTAAGAGAAATATACTCCCTATAGTTGCACGACTATTTGACGTGCTCGGGTTGGTGGCACCTGTGATACTCTACGCCAAGTTGTTAATCAAGGAACTTTGGCTTAGTAAGAGTGATTGGGATGACCCTGCTCCAGAGCATATACGCTCACGCTTTTCCGCTCTCGTTCAAGAATTAAAATTGCTTGACACATTAAAAATTCCGCGATATATAGGTGTCGAAGTTGATTGCGAATTACGTCTTGTCGCATTTTGTGATGCCAGCCTGAATGGCATGGGATGTGTTATTTATGCACATTGTACCTACCCATCTGTCATTCAAACTCGCATTTTGTGTGCGAAATCAAAGGTCACTCCGACAAAGATTACTACGCTTGCTCGCTTAGAGTTATGTGCTATTCTGCTTATGTCAAAGTTAATAAGAACTGTACGTGATTCGTATGCATTACGCATTCCCGTTACTGACATTTACGCCTTTTCTGATTCCACGATTGCCTTATCATGGGTTCACTCGTCACCACATCGGTGGTCGATTTTTGTTAGCAACCGGGTCGCTCAGTGTCAAGAAAACTTGAACGCTAAACATTTTTATCACGTCGCCGGAGACATTAACCCGAGTGATTGTCTATCACGCGGTATGCTCCCCTCGCAACTTTTGGCTTATGATTTGTGGTGGAACGGTCCAGCATGGATCCGCGGCCCCCCTGATGAATGGCCTATTAAGTCATTCTCTCCCGCCAACTGTTCTGACTTACCTGAGCATAAGGCAAATGTGTTGAGTGTGACATCAAAACACACAGAGTCGCCATTGTTATGTACATTAGCACAACGTGTTTCTTCTTGGCAGAAACTACTACGTATCATTACATACGTTTTAAAATTCGCACGATTTAAATTTAAGATCGAACCTCATTCTGTATCAGGATTACATCCTGTCCTTCTCCCTAAACGCGATCACGTTGTTGATCTAATAATTCAGCATTTTCATGTTGTCAATTGTCATACTGGACCTGGACTCCTCATGTCTATCATAATATATAAAACGCGTTCTGGTACTTACAAACGCGCTGTAACCAAATTGTATCCTATCCCAACGCAATAACTTACAACGCTAAATAGAATCTTAAACTTTAATTTTTAACTCAAACTTTAAACATACTTTAGATAGAATATTGTTAGTCTAAGTTGTTATTTTCGCTATGTGTATTATTATGTTATACAAATTCACTATGGGCTCTAATCAGCCAGTGTTCGCTTGTTTGTTTCGTAACGTCTTGCGACGTTCCAAAGCCGGGTGCATGGTGGAGCGCTGTACTTTCTTAATTATTTCCCACATAATTTAATTGTATTTCAATTTTGTAATTTAATAAACCGCTTCTATGTATCGAATAATGTTTGAATATTGGCGCTCATTTGTTGACCACTTGGTGTTGGAGGAGGCCAATGAATGGCGCTGTGAATGGATCTGTTCGAACTATATTTTGAGAACGAAGTTTCTATGAGCGGGACTCTCAAGCTTCATTACGTTCAACCCGCTCATTTAGAATTAGTCACTAACCCGCACCCAGCGCCGAAAGGTGTCTTTTTGACTCACGCGCCGACGCACCAACGGAAGTTTGAGTTATTCAACTCCTCGTTTCTTTCTGTGTAATTCTATAAGTTCCTTTGGCCACATTCTCAAGTCAGTATAAGTGAAGTGTATCGGAAGAAAACGACAAATTCAAGAAAGTCACCGGCCGGTCGAAAATTACCTACCCACCAGCACGTGCCAGGAACCACGCCTGTCTACAGCTGAATCCTCACGAGGTGGAACTCAGGTCAGTGCCGATTTTCTTACGTTTTCATACATAGAAGCGGTCACTTGTGTATTTTCTTTTCTATTACAACCAAACGCCAGGTCATAGGTTCTTAACGCTTTGTGTGCAAACACACCACGTGGTAGGACTATATACACGTCCTACCACCCATATCCTCTACGGGTGTGGGTACAATTCTCGCAAAAAAGAGTGAATATCTGCTCTGGGCTAAATGTATCTAAATATGTTTATCTGCATACTAGATACCACAACACACGCTAATTAAGCTAGGCTTACTGTAGGTCTAGACTAGACAGCGCAATGTAGAATATCATAGAATGAATCAAAATCTCATCCGATTGCAGCGGCATCTTTTTTTTGCGTGAGGAACCTCCATCAAGTATCTGACCCGAATCTACCAAAGTACCTACGGTTTTTCTTCACATCGGCCTAGGGAAGTGTGGCTAGGGAATATTGTGGAGGAAAGATTATACCTACCACTCCTACCATTTTATTTTCGTGCGGTATTCCCCTCGGATACGTCCCCCGCCGGAGCCGGAACGGCCGGACCGGACGTTATGTCGGACTCAAACCGACTAAAACCGCACGGCGACTGAGGGTCGTGGTGCTAGGCCGGAGGTGAGGTTGTCTTCGACGTATGCCTCGCACCCTGGCTGACCCAGGGCCATCCCTTGCGGTCTGGCCCTCCTCGAGCTACCACTTCTACCAGAGATTCCGGCCTTGACCATAAACATATGCTACCCAGATTTTTTTCTCGCCATAGGAAGAACTATGCGGTAGCAAAACATGAACAAACAAAGGTATCTTGATATAGCTTTTTAATTACACAAGACAATAGGTATCTCACTTATGGATAATGATCAGCATGATGTTGCAAAGTGTTTAATAAGTGCTGGTCACATTAAACTACATAATAAAATAACTCCATTCATTTAATTTTAGGTCAAAAGTACCGCTGGTGAACGTATGAATACTTCTGAATTTATATCTACAGATTCGCAACGCTTACGCGAAGCCTGTGAGAACTCATAGTCACTCGTTTTTAATCGCCAGTAATTACAATAACTGTGTACTAATTATAAGTAAGATGTTGAACTAATATGGCACCCGTAAGGCCATCTGCTGTGTTGAGAGTGGACGCGGCAAGTTAGCCGAGAGCAAATGGAGTGACAGGTGACCCGCCTAGCGCAGATAATTAGGTTATATCTCAGGCTAAAAGAATAAAGGGTTATTTATTAACAAAACCGTGTTTGTTCCCGGTGGTGTAAAATAGGGCCAATCCATCTCTTAATTTGAGTATCGTAGAGGGTGACTAAGGGATAGGGTGGTTTTCCATCCGACAGTAACCACACAGCCCATGGACAAGTACCCGCTTGATTACAATAGGCTCGCCCCCTTTTACGTGACGAAATGTGGGTGTAAATACACCACGGTCTACCCCTTCGGAGCTTTAATGTACCTATGTATTATTCAATATCGTTATTACTGAACCCAAAAATATTTTCTGAAAATTCTTGTCTGTTTGTCTGTGATGGACGCAAAAACTAATGAATAAATTTTGATGTGGTCCTGTTTAAACTTAAAATCTTATAATTGTTTTAATCGCTATTGGTTAGGTAGAACCGGAGATGACCAAAAGCCGAGAAAACTGATATTCATGCGGACAGAGCCGCGTACATTAAATTGTATTATAATAATAGTGTTGAGACAAATTTAGATAGTTACAGAGTTGATAACGTAAAAACTATTACTTGTCTCCTCATGATATCACTATTTTAAAACGTAGAACTGTAATCGGCGGATATGACTATTGTTAGTACTAGTGCATAGAAAACAGAGTACGGTATCCAATGAAACGATCAAGGTTGTGCATTGTGCTATTAAACTAATATCCAAATATCCGTTATTTAAGTAGCGTTATTGCGTGCAAGTGTCGAGTGCAAATAATTTACGAGTTGTATTTAAGCTCGATAACACGTTTCTTATCATCTATCGTTTATTTTCTATATATCCTTTGTAACTAGAAAAATGTTTTTCTCGCTAGAAACTTGACTTAGTTTCGTTCATATTGATAAGTGTTTTTTTTTATAAAGTACTTACACGTCAATTTGACTTCACCTCGCCTGATGGTAAGCTAAAGGCAAAGTCTCGGAAAGAGGGTCACCATCGTAAACATGTACCATGTTAACAGTGGTGGCACTCAGCTTGACGGCCTCATCAGATGCCTTTTCACGCCCCGTTTGTAGGACCCGGGACTGTAGGAAGAAGGAAACACGTGAGCCTGAAGGAAGTTCCAGGTCTTAATGGTGGGGCATAGGAATGAGTCACTGAGTGATTAAGTTTTTATGTAAGTAATTAATGTAATATGTATGATTTTTTGCAAAAAAAGGTAACTAAGTATGTATATCCGCATTCTATAACACATTATAAACTGTGGATCTAGATGATGTGAAATGTAATATTAATTATGTAATACGATCAGGATTTATGATTCGAAAAGGTCACAGGTTCCAATCTTGACCATTAAAATACCAAAATGAATGCCTAAAACAAGCAATTCAGCTCAAAATATAAGTGTTAGAGCAAATACTATCTATAATAAATACATATAATCACGCCTTTATCCCTGGAGGGTAAGCCAGATGTGAATTAACATCCATATTTCACCACGTAATAGGGGGTGAGTCTATTGCCGTATTCCAGGCACTATTTGCATCTGAGACTGAGCCTGGGCTGTATTATATCTGTCTGATGATGAACAGCCTCTGATGATGAGCATCCATTTACGGTGCAGTGTATACCTGCTAGAACCAAGCGTTTCAGTGACTCATTCCTATGCCGCACCACTAAGACCTGGAATTCCCTGCCAGCTCACGTGTTTCCTTCTTCCTACAGTCCCGGGTCCTTTAAGCGGGGCGTGAAAAGGCATCTAATGAGGCCGTCAAGATGAGTGCCACCACTGTTAAAATGGTAAATGTTTACGATAGTGACCCTTTTTCCGAGACTTTGCCTTAGCTTAACATCAGGCGAGGTGAAGTCAAATTGACGTGTCCTGTATAAAAAAAAAATAAGCCCTCTGTTTTTCTGTCCTCTGTATTTCAATTTCAATTATTATTTATTTAATGAGTTCATTGTGTTCTATTTTTATATTTGTTATTTTGTTATGTTAATACTTCTATTTTTAGTACATATATGCTAATTAAGGGCTGCAAATAAAATAGCGCCATTTTCAACGTCTTTAGAAGATAATTTGTCGGACTGCAACAGTGCCAAAGTGCCTGCTTGAAGACATTATTAAGATTTATTTTGGAAAGTTATAGCTGGTGAAAAGACAGCGTTAATACACTTTTGCCTACACCTTCACTGATTTACACGCGTGAATATAGGTATGTATGTAATTTTCTTTGTAATATACGTGTTGATTCAATGCGTAAAGACGATTCTATTTCACGCTTATCTTGTTCTGAATTTATAATATTACTATTGTTGTACCTATTGTTACTTGTACCATTCTTATTACAATAGTTGTACCTCTGGGGAAGAGCGGTGAGGCGTGTAATCAAGGTATTTTATGTACTTGAGATATCTCGAATTATAATACACTAGCTTTTGCCCGCGGCTCCGCCCGCGTGGATATCGGTTATCGCGACCAAACATAGCCTATGTCCTTTCTCATGGTCCAATCTACTCCTATACCAAATTTCATCAAAATCGGTTCAGTGGTTTAGGCGTGAAAGCCTAACATGTAGACAGAGTTACTTTCGCATTTATAATATTAGTACGGATGGTATTAAAATCATCATCATCATACAACTAGCCATTTCCCAGTAAAATTCCCAGTTTGCATTTAGGACAGCGGAACGGACGGAACGAAACGGACACCGGACTGGTGTCAATTTATGGCTTTTGATTGATACGTACGTATTTTTTTCGGCAACGACTTTCGTCTAACCTCCTAAACCCAAGAGAAACAGAGTGTAATGCTCTTATACTCTGTATCCACTTCCTCTAAGAAATCCTATCTAGGTGTATCTGTCTCCAAATATACAACTAAACAAATATTACATCTTTTGTTGTTCTTATAAGTATTATAACATAAAGTAATAAAAACTCTTTACAACCATACACATATATCTACAACTTTACATAACTGAGCAACTTTTCGGCAGTTGGTATTAAAGCTTTTATATTTTATTGTTTCTTTATTAATTGATTTCCAAAAAGGGTAGCCACGCTCGAATACAATCTGGGTTGATTGCAAAACTTTTTGGAACAAACCGCATATTTTTGAATTCGAAAAAGGAACGTTGAACTGACATAAATGGCGGTTATTGCGGCAACTCTTTACGTTTCGTTGCGAAGTAAAATAGTTACTAAACTGCGTTACCGGTATCGTGTCACAACAGTATTATTTGTAATATCCAATAACGATTAGCACTAACAATACCTAACGATCTATATTTTTTCCTAACACCATTGATGGCTGGCAGCACGCAGTCGCGTGTCGATACGTGCCTGCTCCGTCAGAGGTCTTGGTTCGAATCCCAGTACAAGCAAATGTTTGAATATTGTATGCATAATTGAGTGGGTTTCTACAAACTGCATTCAAAGGTTTTCGAAAACACGCTTGACACACCCGGTAATCGAACCCGAAAAAAATACGCCCTGTATTTTTATGGCTTCAATCTATAGTGGTAATCATAAGGATCAAACCTGTCTAACAAACATGGTAAATTAAATGAAAGGAAATCTCTGAAATCTAAACTTATAAATGTAATGCCAACAGAGACAGCACTTTTACCCAAGGAGTTTTCAGTTACCTTATCAACAATAACCTTTAGTCGCATTATGTCCAATTCGCAAAATGTCCAGCGGGCTCAAAAATAAGCATCTTTGAAGCCAAATATTTCTTAAAATGAGTACCTACTTAATGAGTGAACTTTGTTTTCGGTTAAGAAAGTAACATTATTGGGTAACTGAATAAGGTACAAGTAATTTCGGATGCTTGATCGGAAGCCTAGTGGTATGGTTAATGGACTGCTGAGACGAGGTCTCGGGTTCGATCCCAGGTTTACCATGGCCCTCATCAATGACTTTTGGATGCTTTTGAAGTTATGTGTGTATTTATCGCAGGTTTATAAGTGCCCGGTTAATAGCAATAGGCTCGCCACCTATTACTTTGGGACCTAAACATAAACTAGCGAAACGTGGGTGCTAGCATCTCTGCCTACCCCTTCGGGGAATACAGGCGTGAGTTTATGTTATGTTATGTTATAAATATGATCGGAATCCTCGGAGGCATGAAAATCTCCCACCCTGTATTTAATTACGACTGCTTACTCTTTCTTCTCCTCCATTACTTATAGTAGCACCTTCAAGAAGTGAGATAGCCCTGGGCTCCAAAATAAACCTGCCATTGGGATGATTTCTTAACAAAAAAACGAGCAAGTATCCGACTAGTAACAAGCATGAATCGTAACCTGTCACAAAATGATTTATTGCTGCAATATAAATAATAATATTTTATTATTTGATTTATGTGATTTTGTATGCGATAGTGAAATCAAACAGAGAACATTCACCTATAAAGTAATACAAGAATAACGTAAATTAAATTAGTCATTCCTGGATTAGCAACACACCAACGGATATACAGATAGAAATACTATGATGTCATAGTTCCCGGAATATCTTGGCCCGAAGTCGTGAGAGAAAGATACCTCCTCTGCCACCGCCGGCCGGCCACCGTAACATTCCGTGCTATTCTCAAAAGACACAAAAAATACACTCTAGTACTGCATAAATAGTACATTTTATGATGTGTTTGGTGTCAAAATCTATGCCAGCATAATACGCCAGCAAGCACGCCTTTATCTCCGGGGGGTTAGGCAGAGGTGAATTAACACCCACATTTCATGAATCAATGTATTCGGTTCCACATAATAGGGGGTGAGCCTATTGCCGTATTCCTGGCACTATTGTTGACTCGAGCCATGCATATGAGGCTGAATTTGGCTGTATATATCTGTCTGATGTTAAACAGCCCTATCCCTTAGTTGCCTTGTACAACACCGCATGGAAAGAGATGGGGTGAGCCAAATTCTACTCTGCCGGGAATCACGCGGCACCTACCGGCATAATCAACTAACAATTTTATAAAAATTCCACATATTAACACCAATAACACGATTTTAACTAATAAGTCCCTGTCGGCTACCGGTAACGACAGTGTTGACAGTTACGCAACGTAACGCGTATGACACAATCGTTGCTCAATGTTGCAGTGACGTGCACCACATAATGCGAGTCTCGAGTGACATGGGGATGCGTGGACACAGTCATCACAACGTAAAAACAGTAGGTCAACTTCGATCATCGTGAATTAAACAGCTCTCGATTTGTTCAGAACTTTTGTTACATGTCGGTACAGTGCCCTATTAGAATCACACAGGATTTCATGAGGCTATCTTAGGCCTCAAGACTAAGAAAACCACATGATCTCCTGATGTATGACAGTACACCTGATTAAATTAACTTGTTTTGAAGCATTTTTTTAAGAGACTAATATTCCCTCTAGCAAGCTATTTTGTTTGTGTTAGGACTTAGGAGTAAGTTCCCGTCTGTAGTGTAATAGTCAGGATTGGAACCTAGGAGTTCTCGATCATAAAGCCCTTTCCTTAACCACTAAGCTACTAACTGCTACTACTGCATTAATGGTTGCTTCCAGAAAAGTCGACATACCAATAAAACTAATAAGCGTACTTCGGACTTAAAAGTATAAATCACTATGCCAGCGGTTATCGCGGTTATAGCGACAAAATATAGCCTATGTCCTTTCTTAAGGTCTAATCTTACCAAATTTCATCGAAATCGGTTCGGTGGCTTAGGCGTGAAAGCGTAACATACAGACAGACAGACAGACAGACTGACAGACAAACAGACAGACAGACAGAGTTACTTTCACATTTATAATATTAGTATGGATAGTATAGTATAGTATGGAAGTATGGATTAGCTGATGATGATGTTTCAAAGTTGGTCTTCTGAAGTTACTTGTATTATGACGATGAGTAGATACACGATCTAGTTTATTACGTCATCGTTCTGCGGTCGTGTTCTTAATAGTCAAGCGATTAGTGGAGGAGAGTAATCGCCTTGCGCAAGAGTCGCTTCGATGGTGAATCTAATGACCATCCCAGGTTCAACAAAGTGAGATACCCATCTATTTATTTTGCATGCGAAAATCCCTACAGTCAATGTCTAGCTACCAGCAGAGTTGGTATCGCACCGACTTAAACCGCATACCGTTTCGGGTCTCATATGCCGGAGGTGTATGTTGGCCCAATGAGGTATTCCCTCGCCCTCCTGGTGACCCTAGGTCATCTATAATAGATCTTTTGAGTAGGCGCCCACGGCTCTCAAATGTATTATAAAAGAAGTTTCTCATTAATTCGAAGGGATTTTGAAACATATAAATTAAACGAGACACAATGATGTAGGTACGTCACGTACTCATATGTATATGTATAAAGATTGTATCTATCTGTCAATGATCGCATTTGAATATTAGTTCGCCTTGAAACATGTTTAATCCGATTTAGGAAGATTTTATCAGCCGTTTAATAATTTTTCCGTCTATGATCCGTTTATTTGCGATAAATATTTAATTTGTAGGTAGATCATTTATGTGTTTTACTTGCTGTTGCTTACGGCTCCACCCGCCCAGAATTCTGAATTAAAATCAACAGGAAACAATTCTAGAGAAATAGCATAGTTATGCGTTATTTTAGACTATAACATTCCTGTAACAAATTTTAGCCAAATCCGTTCAGCCCTTTGAGCGTCATTACTCATTAGGTAACAAATCACGCATCTTCACAAATCCATACTCATATTATAAATGCGAAAGTAACTCTGTCTATCTGCCTGTATGTAACGCTTTCACGTATAAACCACTGAACCGATTTTGTTGAAATTTGGTATCGGGGTAGATTAGACCTTGAAAAAGGAAATAGGCTATGTTTGGTCGCGATAACCGACATCCACGCGGGCGGAGCCGTGGGCAAAAGCTAGTATAATGTATATTAACTTAGTAGGATCGGCGTCAGTAACGCAGTGGAAGCGAGAGCTGCTACTATGTGTCTTCACAAGTTCGATACCATTTAAAACATAGGTATTAGATGAATTGTTATAGCTTCCTATAAATGGGACTGAAACTCTACTGCTACTTTTGAAGAATTATAGGCGTGAGTATAGAGATATTTTAATCGAAATGTGCATAATGTTTTCATACATAATGAACACACAAACGTACTAATAAACGAGGTACAAAATATAATTGAGTTGTAAATCAATTTTAACTAGCGCCGATAAACCTTGGTCTGGCAGAAAAAAATTACCTCATCCGGCTCCGTGCGATACGGAAACGACACGACGAGACGCTGTGACGACAACTAGGTAATATATCTCAACATACTGTAATGACCTGATTTGTACCATTCTCTGCATCAAAAATCAGAACACTCTAAGGTTGTGATTATGGCCTGGGGGTGACCGGTGGAGCCGCCTGTCACCCTACCCAGGCCGCGGCTGCGGCGCAAAGTGCGCTTCCCCGTAACCGGGGCTAGATGGGGACACTGTGGTCGCCACAACCCGAAGGGGGCATCTCGAAAGAGATGGTCCTGGGTCTGCCGGGGTGCGAGAGAAATGCTTTTGGCAATCTCACCTCCGGCAACCAAGGACCCAAGACGGCGTGCGTTTTAGTCGGTTCGAGTCCAACATAACCGCCTCCACCGGCTCCGTGGGGGTGGTATCCGCGGGGTCTTATCGCACGATAAAAAAAAAGGTTGTGATTTTCGCTTTCCACCACGCTACTTGTAAATATCAGAATAGGTAGTCAAAGATCATAGATATTTTTAATACCACTTAGGTGGCAGACAAGCATACGACCTACCTGATGGAAAGTGTTTACCGTGGCCTATATTTGCTACTCAATCAATCAATTAGTCCATAGCAGTCAACTGCTGGACATAGGCCTCGAACATGAATGTTCGTACGTTCATGTTCGTCTGCTATGACAAACACTGTAGTGTCACCCTCTCGAATTCCGCGAGTGTACATACAAAAATATCCACAGTACAAGAGACTGTGTATACCTAAGGTGTTTACGAGAGGAGGTTAGTCCGACACACTGGCACGTCGAACGTTCTCCCCCTCTCGGCGCCCTCCGCAGCCTCATATTGGGAACAAGCAATCTCAACGCTTCCAAAATTTGCGGATTACTCAATTTTCCGCGGAAGATTAGAAAAATTGCCTCAAGGCAATACAAAGTCACATTGAAAATATTTTCAAATTTCGCTATCCCCAGTTAGATAACATTCGCTAACTATAAGCGATATTTGCACAACTGTTACTAAGAACTGCGGTACACCAAGATCGATGGCTAGCCGCAGGTAAGTGAACTGTCATGCGCCAGCGCTACTTTCACTATCATCCCGCGCATGCGCACTGCGCGGTTCATTGAACTGTTCGAGAATAGTATTTTGGTTAGGATGATTAGAGTAATGAAGTTATGTAGATGATTTATTGTTTATCGTTCTCACGGTGTGCTCGGTGAGGATTTTTTATGGTAGCAGGTGGCAAATAAATTTCACTCGAACCATAATTATATCTTGAACCTAATCCTTGAACCAAAATCTCGAAATATAAAACAATAAATTGGGGTTATAGGGCAATTATGAAAATAATAATTAGGACTGCACCAAAGTTTATCCTAAGTCATTTTTCAAAAACTAAATATGGATCAAACATCGCCAGTATGTTCAAATGGCGCTTAGTGCCAGCCATTTCCGCGAAAGAGGAATAACAAACATACTAACTGACGCACACACACACGCACAGCCTCTCGCAATCTTAGTGGGTTAGTAAAATTGGTGGTTAATATTTCCTAGACATTTTATAGTTAATTCGGTATTATTAAATTTAATATGAATTTTATGACGACATGTTTTATGAAATTATGACAGACATAGCAACTATAAAATATGTTTAAGTTACGTGCGTATTAGGTACCTTTTTTTTTTTCCGTGCGGAAATCCCCTCGGATACCCCCCTGCCGGAGCCGGAAGGGGAGGTTATGTCGGACTCGAACCGACTAAAACCGCACGCCGACTGTGGGTCGTGGTGCTAGGCCGGAGGTGAGGTTGTCATAGACATATCCCTCGCACCCCGGCGGACCCAGGGCCATCACTTATGGTTTAGCCCTCCTCGGGAGGGGTGACAACGGTGTCCCCGATGCGTATTAGGTACCTATAAACAAAATTATGTTGCATCCGAGGTGGCCAACTCGGAGTCCGGGGTTTCTTACAGTTGTTTTTTATCCACGACGGAACGGAGAAGGTATTAGCGTTTGGGGTAAGAGGATGTTTGTGTGTTTGTTTGTTTGTGCAAATTCATGTTGCCGTTTTCTCCGAAATTACCAATCCAATTTTGATGCAGTTTTCAGTTATGGGTTCGGCTTTAATGGCATGTTCTTAGATAGGTGTTACAATGACAACTCAACAGGGGGCGCTACGGCAAGCATTTTTTTCAAGCACAGGTTCACAGTAAACAGCCGGCCAACGGCAGTGCTACGTTCTCTCAATACGTTTACGATAGTTTTTCGTGCTAGGGTCACAGTACAGCACGTCTTGCGAAAAGGAAGTGTATCTGTCTGATTGCCTTAACAGAGGTATTTTCCTTCACATTATCTGCCCATAGCACGTCTTATTAAAGGACAATACTAGAAATTTTAAAGGAAGTTGTTTTTTTATTTGACCTTGTAGAACTTATTGTTACGACACGCCAAACAAACAAAATAATGTAAACAAGAATTCATAGACCAGTTATTTGTGTCAGCGGAAATTTGCAAATATCGTTTTTTTATAATAAAACGCGATGAATTATGAATTATTAAAATACTAGCTTTTGCCCACGGCTCCGCCCGCGTGAATGTCGGTTATCGCGACCAAACATAGCCTATGTCCTTTCTCATGGTCTAATCTACCCCTATACCAAATTTCATCAAAATCGGTTCAGTGGTTGAGGCGTGAAAGCGTAACATACAGACAGACAGACAGAGTTACTTTCGCATTTATAATATTAGTATAGTATGGATTGTCAACAAAGGGAGGAAGATTTCACGTTTAGTGATTTAAATAAGTATTTGTAAATTTACCGTAATATTAATAAAAAAGCAATAACTGATAATTTTATTATGCTGTAAATACTGGACATAACATACATTGGGAGAGGCCTATGTCCAGCTGTGGACTGCAATGAGCTCATTGTTTGAATGATGCCGTGAACATTTATTCAATCTTTACGGACTTTTTATTTTTGGATAGGGCTTAAAGGGCCTGAGTCAGCATGCACCCTTTACATACCAGCACTAGCCTAAGGCCTGTATTCTAGAAAGACACTCAGTCTGAATCACGATTTATCGGATGATAGATTGTATAGACAGATTGATAGTTTGACATCTGGCCTATACAATCTGTCTTCAGATAAATCGCGATTCAGGCTGAGTGTCATACTAAAATACGACCCTAAGTGTTCTTCGTGGACAATGTTGTAAAAATAAATTAGTACTTATCCACGAATAGCACCTGTCAAAAATCTTGATAGGTGCTCTTAGTGGACATGGCTAGGTGCTATTCGCTCAGGTGCTATTCAGCTGGGTGCTCTAAGTGAACTATACCTGTTTTTAGAATTTTAAGTTTAGGGTTAGGGGCAGAGGATGAAGACAATAACAAGGGGAGCTTTTGAGAACTTGCCCGATGAAATTTAGGCTTGATAATGAAAATGAGAATCAATTACAACTGGGTATGTACAACTTAACGGTGTACCCGATTGTACTGGTGATATAAAACTAATAATCAAAAGACTATTAAATTTAAATGGCTCATTGCTATAGTAGCCAATAAACTAAGTCATAATATCTTAGTTCCTTGAACTCGAGGCTCGAGACCAGTTCCACGGAGTCAAGGGCTAGGCAGTAGGCAGCCCCGCAAGTAGGCGAACTATGCGCTTTCTCTAAATACCTGATCGACGAACCTGACTTTCGCGACATAGAACAATATCTATAATAAGTAGTGCTAATATAATAAGTACCTATTACTGTACCTATTATTATATCTGTTACTGTTATTAGGGTGCTAACACATAGTTTTTTGTCTCTGGAATAGGTCGCCATAGGTTTTTTTTTTATCGTGCGATAAATCCCCACGGATACCACCCCCACGGAGCCGGTGGAGGTGGTTATGTCGGACTCGAACCGACTAAAACGCACGCCGTCTTGGGTCCTTGGTTGCCGGAGGTGAGCTTGCCAAAAGCATATCTCTCGCACCCCGGCAGACCCAGGACCATCTCTTTCGGGTTGTGGGGACCACAGGGTCCCCATCTAGGCCTGGTTACGGGGAGGCGCACTTGGCGCCGCCGCCGCGGCCTGCTTCTGCTAGGGTGACAGGCGGCTCCACCGGTCACCCCCAGGCCTGCCATAGGTATGAGTACACAATTCCGCGTGGGCAGACCCAACATTTATTTAATCCGAATATAATTGTTATAAACGCGAAAGTTTGTAAGTATGGATGAATGTTTTGTTACTCTTTAACGTCTAAACGGCTGGAGTGATCTTAATAAATTTTGGTATGGAGTTCGCTGACACCCTGCATTAACATACAGTCAGGCTATCTTTGGTCGCGATGAACAACATCCACGTGGGCGGAGCCGCGGGAAAAAGCTAGTCTATGCAGATTTTGATCAATAGTTGCTATTTTTGCAATAGTTTTTTGTCAATATTATCGTCCAAACTTCAACCCACTGCAAGTTTTTTATAATGGTAAGTAAAATATTCCAATTAGCATGTACATGTACAATTTACAAAACTAATAAATACAGTTGGGCTGCGAGACAGACGCAAATTCGCACAGGAAATGTCGTCATCGTGCCAATATTGTACGGCTAGGATTGTCAAAAATAAAAAATGGTTGATCTATACTTCACTACATAGTATAAAGTAGTCTTTGAAACTACGCAACAGATTTTGATGCGGTTTTTTTCATAGATAGAGCAATTCAAGAGGAAGGTTTGTATGTATAAAACATGCTTAATATAGTAGTGGGTGCAGCGGGAACGGGATCAGACGCCACGCGGGCGGGAAAAATTGGCGGTACGAAGTTCGCTGGGTCAGCTAGTAATATTATAAAGCTGAAGAATTTGTTTGTTAGAACACGTTAATCTCATGAACTACTGGTTCGAATTGGTAAATTCTTTTTGTGTTGAATAGTCCGTATAACGGAGAAGGCTGTAGGTTTTATATCATCACGCTACTACTTAAGGAAGAGAAGCAGTAATCATAAACGTCAAGAAATCCAGGAGATTTCTAGGTACATATTATTTGGAAACTAAATACCTACGGGTATATTAGGTTAAAGGGGTGATAAGTATGTCACGGGCAAAGCCAGGGCACGTTAGTTAGTGTTAGGTGTAATCTAAGTAGAATTTAGCAATATTAAGTAAATTATAAATTACACGCATTATGAAGTTTGTTATTCAGAATATTAATGACCTTTCGACATCGGCATAAAAAGAGAGGATTCTTTCGTCTTTCTTGTACCGATGTTTTTGTGTAAATACGTATTTACGGAGTAGGTACAAAAAAAAGTACATAACATAAGTAGGTTTTTTATATTCAGTCTGACAATTGACCACACTCGCTATATGGTAGAAAAGATGAGGTGAGGTCCACAAGATGATTTCAGGCGCTGTTGATATTAAAATGGTCGTTCTTAACTGGATGGCTTCGATAGATGCTTTTTCAGGCCCTGCTTAATCCAATGTGGGTGGTAGCACCTCTGCCTACCCCTTCGGGGAATATAGGCGTGAGTTTATGATGATGATAATCCAAGATTATAAGAAGAGGCCTACACGTGAAAACTGCATGAAATAATTCGGAAACATCGAAAAAAATTAAATGCACAAGTAAGACCCGAACCCGACCCGACTCTTTCGTTCGGGTCCCACTTTAGTATTTCATTTTTCCCGATGTATTCGAATTTTGAAGTTAGCATAATAAATGCCATAAAAATTCATTCAAAAATGCATGAAACAACCTTCTTTTTACCTTCTTTTCCTGACTCGCAAAATATACGTTTGGCATTCGAACACGGGATATTTCCGTCAGAATTTCCGTCAACTGTATCGTACTGTATCTTTATCCGCGTGATGACAGAAAATTAACACAAGTATCACAACCCCATTTCATCCGAAGGGTGTCGTAAGAGGTGACTTACGGTAAAATACGCAGACAATATAACAGCGAGAGAAGGAAAATTCGAATAAAACCCAGTACCAACCTGTCCGGCCAGGCCAAAACCTCCAAAATTGGGAGAGGCCCTTGCCCAGCAGTGGACTACAATAGATTAATTGATTGATTGTTTCGTAACAGCCCGTGAAGCGGTAAATCCATACTAATATTATAAATGCGAAAGTAACTTTGTCTGTCAGTATGTTACGCTTTCACGCCTAAACCACTGAACCGATTGTGATTAAATTTGGTATAGGGGTAGATTAGACCATGAGAAAGGACATAGGCTATGTTTGGTCGCGATAACCGACATCCACGCGGGTGAAGCCGCGGGCAAAAGCTAGTATAATAATTATTATAAATGCGAAAGTAACTTTGTCTGTCTGTCTGTATGTTACGCTTTCACGCCTAAACCACTGAACCGATTTTGATGAAATTTGGTATAGAGGTAGATTAAACCTTGAGAAAGGACATAGACTATGTTTGGTCGCGATAACCGACATCCACGCGGGCAGAGCCGAAGGCAAAAGCTAGTACACAATAAAAATAAACCCACAAGTAAAATAAAAGTGAAAAAGAAAATAAAGTAGTACAAAGTAATAGAACATGATGACTATATCAGAAGCTTCTATTTGATTCAACAGTATAATTTATATAAGTATTAATTTACACTCATAAGTGGTAATTATGATAATTCACTAACAGTTAAAAGAATAGGTAAGTCACACCACCGGAAACATGCGCGGGCACAGTTAAGTAGCCTACAAACTTAATGTTATACAATTACATAAGTATGTAAGTGAACTACTTGAGTTATATACACTCATTACGTGTGAATGTAAATTTTGTACATATATTAGAATAGCGTTATTAAGAGCGTGAACTTAGCCTTTGTTTTTAACTACTTTAGCGTTTTTGTGACGTTAAAATATTTGTACTATTTCCACTATAATGTATTGGTACAGTTAATTTTGTGTGTTACCTTTTGTACATCCCTATCCCTATTGTCCGTCCCTATGTCCGTCCCTATGTCCGTCCCTATGTCCGTCCCTATGTCCGTCCCTATGTCCGTCCCTATGTCCGTCCCTATGTCCGTCCCTATGTCCGTCCCTATGTCCGTCCCTATGTCCGTCCCTATGTATGCTTATATCTTCTAAACGAAGCTAATGATTTTGATGCGGTTTCTTTTAATAGATAGAGTAATTCGAAAAGAAGGTTTATATGTATAATACATGCTTAATAGAGTAGAGGGTGTAGCGGGAATGGGATCGGACGCTATTTATTTATTTATTTTAAATAAAATAAATAAAAATATTTTTTATTCTCTCAAACTATTAAATACTTATTAAATAAAACAAAAATAATATTATTTTTTTTGGTGTATCATAATGGCTATTCAAAAACACTGTAATTGTGAGACTGGTGCCTAAACTAGATACAAAAATTTGTATCTGTATTTATAGGTCACCAGGAAACCCACGCAACCAGTAAACTTAAGTAAAAAAGAGTACAATTAATTAATTTATTACTTTTAATAACGACAAATTATTAGAACAAAAGCAAACTACATTAAGAATTTATTATACCTACCTCAAGTAAACACTCCGTTTCATCATAATTTAGATGTTGCAACCAATTTGTAAGCATGTTTTTGCATTTTTTTTATGTCTCGAACTATAACATATCTAATCTCCCTAATTAAAGGCAATAAACTCATAAGAGACCGAAGGAGGAGATACCAATTCTACGAAAGGATTTGGTAGTATAAAAACTAGAATTAGGATTGCATCCCTATAGCTCGGTGACAAAGAATAGGGGTACTCCCGACCCAAAATAATATTGAGCAAATAACTATTTAAAAAAATATACTCAATTATTATATAATACACTAGCAGCCCGTCCCGGCTTCGCACGGGGTAGACAACGCTAATAGTTTCGGCAGCGCATTCGACGAAAGACATTTTAAGACTCAATTTTCTACACCTTCGGTTACATTGTTCAAATTTTACCAAGGATCCCTAATTTTTTTCAAAATGAAATGTAGCCTATGTCAAATTGGAAGAATGTAGCATTCTATTGGTGAAAGAATTTTTTAAATCGGCCCAGTACTTTTCGAGCCTATTCATTACAAACATACAGAAATAGGTACAAATCTTTCCTCTTTATAATATTAGTGTAGATAGGTAATTATATTCTCACACTGGTGTGTCCGCATTTTTGAATACTACATATAATAAGCTAGTTAAGCTATGCTCATTTTGCGTCTACATAGTGCTGTGTAATACTTATGGTATCAGAATATTAATAATACTAATATCAGGTAGTATGCAAGAGTAGGTCATTATAATTATAGGAAATAAAATTAAGCAACCAAAATCAAATATTTGTGTGCAAAATCAAAATTAACCTATCATTTAATTACTTTGACTGACAACTTGGCAACCCTAGCGTTTCAAAACTTATCCGAACAATAGTGATGAGACACATAAGTACCGTATATCATATTTCGAAGTAACAATAGAACGAAAACCGTCACCGCGGACAAAAATGAGCAGTCGGTATTCATTGATCATTATACATAGCTGCGTTTCTTTCTGCATCTTTGTCAAGATCGTTAAAAATGCAACGTGCTATAATGAAGTGGTTTTTATTGTCGTTGCAATTCTGTCGTCGGCAGGTTATGAGGTCATTTCCATACAATGGGGCATTAGTATTGACTTAGTGTGTTATTTTGGTATTGACCTGAGAAACCTCATTCCCGCTCGCATTCTTATTGTAAGAAGAACGGATTTTAAATGCGGTTGATGTGATTTTTTAATCTGTTTTTAATGTATTAATTTTACTGTTCTTCATTATGACAGTTAGTAAATGTTACACTGCATGAAAAGGTTACCGAGACGTGGGTAGGTAGGTACCTTTCATTCTTGTGGCAATCCCCTCGGATACCTCCTTGCCGCATGCCACCCGGTAGCGGGGATGGTTATATTGGACTTAAACCGACTAAAAAAGACTAAAAAAGGCGCACTGCACTGTTTTGAACTCTTGAAGAACTTGTGTTTTTAAGAGAGAAACACATGAGCGGGCAAAGCATTCCAGAGTATTGGTTAGCGACAGCATTGTTTCTACGATATGAGGGTGATATTATTTTATAGTTGAGTATAATGAATGTCCAATTTGCTGTTGAAAAAAAAAACATTTTTTATTACTTTTTTCAGTAATAATTATATTAAATATTTCTCACACAGAAATTTCAAATAATTATTCCAGTATTGTTATTACAATTAGTGAAAAAATAAACTACAATTGTAAATGAAATAGTAATTCCATTGTTATAAATTCATTAATTCTGTTTGCAATTTGCTTTAATCTGCAATTCTTTTGCATGTAGATAATTTAATTAGAGTATTGTGTACTAAATGTTTACATTGTCCGGTCAAATGTAGAGATAGTTTTGTAATATATGTACAAAACTGCTTCAACTCTTTGCATCTACATCTTAATGTGTACCGTAGCAGTGATAATCCTACCTACGCCTACAAAGAAGCTAATAAAAACATGAACAGAAACTTGTTGTAGGCCAAAAAGAAAAGATTCCAATTCATCTTAGATCCAAAAGCAGAGCTTACGATAGAAGTTCCTGGGCTTATATCCTGGCTATTGCACAACTAACGTGAACCTAACGTAAGCAATTTAGCTAATTAACTTTTACGGGAAATACTAGAAATGTTGGTCCAACTATAAGAAACATAGTCAAGGAATTAGTATATTTTGAAGGAGGTCCAGTGGGACCTAAAAATGAGGTCAAGTGGGTACTTTTGTTAGAGGGTAGAATCTCGGAGGTCGAATGGGTACGTAGCCAAAGAAGGATACCAAATTCTCGTCCAATGTCAAAGTACAACAGAAACATCACTTAGCAACAATTTATCTTCTTAATAAAAATGAAGACATAACAAATTAAATTAGCCATAGTTACATAACACCACAATAGCAGGAAATGTCGGATACAGCGACGTTGCGCAACGCTTGCAACATTACACAACCACCACAATTACTATACGTAGTGTTTTTATTCGGCACTCTCTAGAAAGTGGCGGGTAAGTACTCGTCGTGAATTTCGCCCTTCCCGGCGAATAAAATGGTAATCGCAAATTCCAAATTTTACAGGAGAAGCAAATAACTGTTTTTTGCTTATATCTCAGTGCAGGTAGATTGTATGGCAATAATTTATATGTCAAAAGAAAGCTAATTTTTGTGCAGACTAGTTTCTATGTTAATTTTATTTCATTAGGCTATTGGAATAAAGTAATTTAAGAAAAACATTTTACCGAAAATGTAGATAAAAATTATAGTACACAATGTATCATTACCATATTATTCGCGTGTAATTCCCATTGCTGCCGTGGTCAGTAATAATACATTACAGTATTGTTCATGTAAATATGGAGCTAAAAATGTTTACGGTAAATGAACATTACCATATTATTCGGGGAAATGCATGTGATAGTGTCTACGGTAATATTACTTTGCAAAACTATTCATCAATATATTGTGTCAACTGATTATTTGTAATATTATATTGCAGATATAATATTTGATCAAACAATACAGTAATAATTAGTTAAATTACATAATATTGCGGGAATGAAGAGAGCTACCACAGTCAGGTTGCAGTATATTTATTACTACTCAATGATTTAATAAAGCAATGTCTTACAAACTAAATAACAGGCTTATATACTGATTTATCCACCATTGGTGGAGTGGGAGCGATGCTTGTGGTCACGTCCTATCTTCTCACTGACTTGAAGAAGACATGGGGAGCTGTGAGAAAACTCACAGATGACCCACCAGCCGCTGCCAACCCTGGTCGAGTGACGTCCAACCAAGCGACCCACCAACTCCGCCTAAACGGGAAGACACAACACCTAAGACCCATTAAGTTCGACAGTCATCTCACCAACCAACCAAATTGGCCAGCCCTTTTCACTGCAGGAAATCATAGACACCATAAAATACTAAAAACGAGTAAGGCAGCAGGCGTAGACGATATCACTGTCGACCAAATAAAACATTTTGGGCCCAGAGTAGTGTCCTGGCTTCTTGATCTCTTTAACAACTGCCTAAAATCCTCCAGAATTCCAAAACTGTGGCGAAGAACATAATTAAAAGCGCTCCTCAAGCCTGCCAAGAGCCCCAACGACCCTAAAAACTACCGCCCCATTTCTCTACTCTGCCACACCTTCAAGATATTCAAAAGAATGTTGCTGAACCGTCTAACACCAATACTGGAGGCTAATCTCATTGCCGAACAAGCTGGATTTAGACCCGATAAATCGTGCACCAACCAATAACCCTGAACACAAAACACTATCTATACGCGGACGACCTGGCGCTTACTGGTCAAACAAAGAATTTCGAAGAGGCTGAATTAAGACTGGGTGCAGCTTTGGAAAGCCCAGACCAGTACCCCAAAAAGAATGTACTAATAACCATATAATGGACAAATAAACTAAAAATGGGAGGTAAACCAACTCCTTAACATCTCGTGGCGAGGGGTCGAGATTGCTCGATCTCTGCCCAAAGCCACGTTACCTCGGCGTTACTCTCAACCGAGCTCTCGCCTATAAAACCCATTGCCGAAACACCAAACAAAAAGTGGCGAGCAGGCAAAATTTGATGCAAAGGTTAACATCCACGTCTTGGACATGTTGTCAGGACAACGGGCCTCGCTCTCTCTTTCTCAGCGGGTGAGTTCGCGTATCCAATATGGCACCGCTCTGCGCATGCTAAGGAGGTTGATACTGCCCTAAACGACACATGCCGCATTATAACGGGCTGCCTTAAGCCTACTCCCCTGAACAGACTGTATCCACTAGCTGGTACCACTCCACCAAGCTTACGACGGCACGTTGCTTGCGAGGTTGAGAAGAGAAGTAGACTGTAAATATAGCTGCGTATGGCTTTTTTGCTGACTACTTCTTAACGAGAGAGATGTCTTCTTCTTTCGTTAACCGTGTGTGCAGTTGCTATATGTGCCGACACGCTGCTGTGGTACGACCACGAGCCTGGTACGATCCAGGCTACGCGGTCGCTGCAATTAGTGGTACCCCTGTTGTGGCCGTGTATGCTGGCTGGTCACTTTGGTCTCGATGGCTTTTTGAAGATTCAGCAGTCTTATCTCTCTTTGGAGCGCGCCAATGCCAGTTGTGGGCAGTTCCATTTCGCCGGAACTGGGTGCCGCTAATTTGCGGAGTACTTTTCTTCAGTAGTCATCGTAATTTCAAGACTAACCGCTGGTCTCTTAGATGCGGGCCGCGTGCGGTGCTTCCTTGACGTTAACATTGTTGACGATTGCTATGACGGCGTGTGCTGCGTCGACATTTTCTGCTATTGCGCTAAGTTGCATATAGTTCCGTCTGCATTTTTGCTAACTTGCCATTATGTAGGTTGTTGCGTTGCGTCATCGTTTGACTTTTTTTTGTTTCCGTAGTTTCGAAAATGTGAGATTATTGCAATTATGTTCTTTCTTCGAAGAGACTCGGCCACTGATGACTTTTAGTCGAATGCGTGCATCAGTGGCTACGATCCGTATTTTCATAATCATAGATTCTTCTACTATTCTTATTCTTCTTCTTCTTGAAGATGAAGTGTTCGATTTGCCTTTTTTGTACCTAGTCTCTCAATCGTATGTCGATCTTTGGAGAGTTTTTGTGAGGCGATGATTGTCGGGATGGTGAATGCATTTGTCGCGCATTGTGTCGCGGAGCCGGTCGAGACTGTGGTAGCCGTACCGAAATTATTTTCGTTGATACCACATAATTTCTTGGTTCTTCTGGCTGATTCAATAGGCTCATATCGCTGAGCCTGGTGCTTCTTGAGATCTCGCATTTACAATTAGTCCATATATTTGGTCTGGAGTATAAAGGACTTTATTTTTTAAAGCTCTTTCTATGCATGAATGCATGCTATCGCCTTCGTTTTGGCTATGTCTAGTATCGAAGAACCTATGTATTATAGTTTGCATATCATGGGATTTTATTGCATGGAGGTATAAAGCAAAAATATACCGATTTTTACTTTGCCCTGAACACCCATCTGAATAGAAAGACCAATTCCTGATACTTCAATTTTTTTCTACCTTATATAGTATTCCTTTTTTTACTATACCTTTCATAAATAAGGAAACAAAATATGTGAGCGCTTTTGCTCTGCTAATACTACCGAAAATAGTAGTGTGTTATTGCATTGCGTTCCAACATAATTGCAATCTTTCAATGTAAAACCCGTTACATTTAGAATTTTATCTATATAATACGGTAAGAAACATTACCGTTTTTATTAAAATCTGTAATTTATTGTAAAAATGCATTACCGAAACTAACGGAAAAAAATAACTTTGCATTATCGTTTACGGTTTTATTCGTGTTCAAATTGTATTTCTAATTTAACTGAACAAAATTGTTATGTTCATTATGGACCTATGGGAATTATTGTATTTTCAAAAATATCCACTGAAAAATTACAAAAAAAAATTACAATGTGTATTCGATGCTCTAAGAACCGAAAATGCAATAAAACCTAAACTGTGGTAATAGCACAATACCATATTATTCGCCGGGGAGGGCGATTTGATGGTGTCATAGCCTATTAATCTTGGGCTTCTGCACGACATACTCTGTAGGAACAGTTTTTGTACTAGGTTCTAAAGTAACACCTGTTATAAAAATAACCGTTCCTACAGGTACTAAAATTTGAATCCCGGAACGATTTCTGTTCTCAATGAACGCGGGCCTAGGGATGGGGTAGCAGGCCTCTATAGGGGTAGGGAATAACACGGAATAATATTGTCTGTCCACAAAGATCAATCGCCAACCAAAACCACAAGTCAAGCGTCATATTGTGCGTTAGCTTTGTTGAGTAACATGTGTTCGAAAACATAGGGAAAAATGAAATGCTCAACGACCACGACCTTTCCCTTACAGGGTGATGCTCTTCCAACAAAGCTATTGAACCACACCTGAATCACTTCAAATTTCCTTTCTCTTTAGATCCGTCTTTAAGGCGTTGTTGTTCAGATGTTACCTAGTGGATACGCGGCAAATTTCCCATCTTATACGTCTTTAAGGCGACGTGGCGTCATCTATTTTTCTTATTCTTATTGAATCATATCGGGCGTGTCTCGGTAGCCGAATTGGTCAGGCATTCCCCCTGTAAGGGAAAGACTGCGGGTTCGAGTCCCGCCCGAGAAGATTATTTTTCCCTATGTATTCGATTTGTATAGTTAGCATACTTAATGCTGTAAAAATTCCTTCAATCATTGCACATTAGTCCTGGGATGATAAATTCCCGTTAACATTATTATAAGTAAATGGAACGCGAAAGTTTAAAAGTTTAAACCTAGTTTTTTAACGTTAACCTACATTTTGTAACAACAGTTGCAGTGTCATCACTGTAACTTGATCGGTGCGTTATAAAATTATGTAAAATGGCCTACAGACTCCAAATATGGTCAACGTGTCCATCATTTACTTAAGGAGTGTAGTATTTCGCAAAATAAACGTAATACTGTGCTGAATAGCGCGCAGATGACCAGTGAATTGGTATATTACTACATTATCGAGAATTTTCGGATCTCGTAACAAATTGGCAGACTGCGTGTCTTTAAACGTTATTGCCCTGAATAATGTAGTCATTATTTTTATAAAGGACCTGTCAATTTGACTTCACATCGCCAGATGGCCCTGTTTCCGAGACTTTGCCTTTAGATTAAATAAAGGCAAAGTCGCCCCGTCAAAGACGCCCCGCTTAAAGGACCCGGGACTGTAGTAAGAATGAAACACGTGAGCTGGCAGAGAGTTCCAGGTCTTAATGTTGCGGCATAGGAATGAGTCACTGAAACGCTTGGTTATAGCTGGTATATTCTGCACCGTATACGGATGGCATCTTAGCCGTGCACGTGTTTCCTGCGAACCAAAACCTGGGATCAGCTCTCCTACTTTTTTCTATAGTTTGGATGACTTTTATGGGGGTAACTGCCGTCTAATCCCCAAATCCTAAAAGTAAAGCTGGCGTCAGAGCCTCGACTGCTATATATCATAGCATTGATTTCTTTTGGATGGTGTAGAATGTAGAACTAAGCTCTGACCATAATAATAGAACGAAATTCTTGTTTGAGAACAATATTATTTGGTACTTATCTCTTACGAATACTTAGAAAAGACTACGAATATTATTTATAAGGTCTACATCAAGCATCTCAAATATATTACCTTGTAAACATCCAACGGTTCTAGTTATTTTAACAAACCCAGGAAAATGTTCCGTATTATCCTTAGGTACATACATACATTATATGTCCTTTAAATGTAAGTAGGTAAGTATGTTTCCATGTTGATGTTGTGAATATGATGTTTTAAATGTACAGTCAACGACATAAGTTAGTTAAAACTAAAATATTTACAAACTTTCATTAAACTGGATTGACAACTGGACTGGATTGGACTGGAAAATTTACAAGTTTTATTAATATGTACATGTAGTACATATTCATAAATTTATGTAAATTTTGAGATCCCCATAATATGTCAAAAGTTAATGTCAATGTTTTGTTATGCATTTTAAGTGAAGTTCAGGGGCCACATTGATCTGTAAATTAAAATTTGTTAAGTTGATTTTGTCGATGAGTGAAATATTATATTTTTTATGGAATAAGGAGGCAAACGAGCAGATGGATCGCCTGATGGTAAGCGATCACCGCCACCCATGGACACGCGCAACACCAGAGGAGTCACAAGTGCGTTGCCTTCCTTGTTTATTGTGAAAAAGTACGGCACGAAGGATTCCATATTACGCTTTTAGTAATTTTTTTTTGTTATAACTGTAACAGAAATACATCATCTGTGAAAATATTAACCATCTAGCAACCACGGTTCATGAAATACAGCCTGGTTACAAACAAAATGACTAGAGTTTTAAATATAGGTTTCCCAGGAACCCTAAAAAAAGATAATGTTTTATCTCATGCAACATGGCCAACAAATGATTACTTTACTACAATTGTGTACAAATATTTGTCAAATAAATATATAAGTAGTGCGTGTGAGAGTGAGCCTCTTGTTTTCAAGATCTGCGCGTTGAATTTATTCATTATAAAAAATAACTTGATATTTCTTCGACTCAACATTAAAACCAGCTTGAAACACACCTCATGACAATCGATTTGTATTTTTTCTAGTAGTAACTCCTAGTAAAATATTCATAAGTAACACATTTTATTATCACTAATTTTATTTTATTTCGCAAATTGTTTTATTGTCTAGGTAGGTTGGTACAATACCTATATACTTTTTCATGTCTGTTTAATATAAATAGGTAAGTAAAATATTTCAGAACGAATTACTAAGAATAATTTTACAGATAAGTAAGCTCTTAAATGGGTTCTTGCTTGTTGTACAGTCGACAAAAGAAATACGGTTGCACCATTACATCCAACTAAATATAAAAAAGTGCATTCTTCTTCTTCATCTTAGCGTTATTTTGGGGTCCGCTTTACCAGTCGATATACGATATTTTTATTATTTTTGCGGGTTCGATTCCCGCCCAGTGCAAATATTTATATGCATGAATATGGCTATTTGCATTGGTCTGGGTGTTTCTATGTATAATATGTATGTATTTACAAAAAAAAGTATATAAGTATGTTTATCCGCATTCTAGATTCCATAACACAAGCTATAAAGGCTTGCCATGGGTCTAAATAGCGTTGTGTAGAATGTTGTAGAATATTTATTTATTTTTAATTAGAATTAAATTAGAATTATTTTAACATTTCTAATACATTGTCCCGGTCAAATACCAAATACCTAGAATTATTTACTTATCTTAAGCTTAACTAAACCCATTACACCTCTCTAGAACAAACTTATCATTTATCTAACGTATGTAATCTGTAGCTAATACACTGTGATAACGTTATCTTTTTATTTCAGATTTTCCTGCAAAAATTAAGGTACAATTATTAGGCTCAACTCGCTTCTGATTTCACATGTCATAAGAACTTTTTTGAGATAATGAATTATTAAGAAAACAAAAAACCCGACTGCCAAGTAAAAATACAAGTGAAAAGCAAATAAAAGAAATGATTAAAAATAAGAAACCCGACTGAGGCTGAAAATATCGAAACAAATTTGATAGCAGGTACCCATTCGCAAATCTTATACCGAAAAAAATGAATGGGTACCGCTTGCTATCAAAACGAAAAACATTACCCTCCCTCCTTCGGCAGTCGGGTAAAAATAGTAGCCTATGTACAGTCGACAAAGGAGATAAGGTTCCACTTTTTCATATAAAGTTGTATGTCAAGGTGGAACCATATCTCCTTTGTTGACCGTACATTGGGGTGCAGACTGCAGAAGTCTGTGGAGAGCTCAAGATATATATTATAATCCTTTGATTACCTGAGTCTAATTTAACAACTTTAATTTATAATTCTGCTAGCTTTTGCCCGCGACTTCGTCCGCGTGAAGTTCGGAATAGAAAGGTATAAGACACACTGCTTCTGCTCCCGTGACGCAAATATAGTTTCTTAAAGTATTTACCAATGTCACAAAACTACTGATCCCGTGACCGCAACTCTCAGGAACCTATATCCGGGATAAAATAAAGGTCGAACCGGATCAAAAGTATCCTCTGTCCGTCTCCTGGTTCTAAGCTACATTCCCACCAATTTTCAGCCAAATCGGTACAGCCGTTCTTGAGTTATAAATAGTGTAACTTACACAACTTTCTTTTATAAATATAGATTTATCCCTTGACTACTATTTCGTTTTACCTCTGCCAATCCCTTTGAAGACACACAACCGTCAAAATATCAAAATATAAATCTTGAATTGGAATGTTGTTTTGCTCAATAAACTAATACTGTGTTAATAATCACTAATCAAACAAAGATAGGTGTTAACTATCAAGCTAATCAATCACGGAAGTGTTAGCTTTTTGTCCATTGTTTATCACCACGCCAATATTTATATTCAAAGGGTATAGCAGAAGTATATAAAGCCGATAGAAAGGAGAGTAAGTCTATTATATTAGTGGTGATTGAATGGGGTTATTTGCAACAAGCGTATTTGTTAAAGAGTTATGTCAATACAATCTTATGTAAGATATCTTATTGATTTATTACATAAGATTAGTGTTGAGCCATGCTTTAGTATGACAAGATGAGTCAACCGGGAAAGTATAGTCACCAGTCGCCATCTTGGATATAAAAAAAGATAATTATCTTCTCCCCGGCCGGAGCCGGAAGGGGAGGTTATCTCGTACTCGAACCGACAAAACCGCACGCCGACTAAGGATTATGGTGCTAGGCTGTAGGTGAGGTTGTCTTCGACATATCCCTCACACCCCGGCTGACACAGGGCCATCCCTAACGGTCCCTAAAGGTCTGGCCTTCCTCGGGAGGGGGAACAACGGTGTCGCCAACAGTTTCTAAGTTAACAACCACGTTGGCTCTTAACTTTAACAAAAATGTCTAAAAAATCTTAAAACATTTTAATATGTGCTTTGAAGATTATTAAAAAAATATTCTAATGTATGTAAAAATCGTTTGTTTTGCAAGTGTTCAGCTACTTTTGAAGGCAAGTTTTCCTTTCTCTCTCAAACTCTATCAAGTAATATATGTATAAAATATTCTCAAATTTGGATTCAATGCAATATTTTTCTTAATATTCTGCTTTTGTAGCTGACTGTACCTACTAACTACCTATCCTTTTTTCTACTATGTATTAAATATTAGGTACAGATTTGTTTTATTGTCTTTGTAATATGTTTATTTGAATTTTATATGTATCCGCAATAAAAACAACTTTTCTTTCTTTCTTTCTTTCTTAACTACTCGAGTCCTGAAGATATCACAATATTTCATGACCTGTCATATGAAAAACAGGGGTAGTAGCAGTAAACTACTTATCACGATAAAAATATTTTATTTAACGTAATTACAGATATGTATTAACCTATAAACGGTCCACCTAGTTGTGTGTTTTATCACGCGCTAACCCAAACAATTGCTCCATACACTATAAATAGCATGTGACGGTAAGGATAAAGAATTCTCTTGAACACACAGATGCGGTAAGACGCAGCCGTGACCGAGACAACAATTACCTCCTGTAATCTCAATCACAGTGGTAATCGTTGTTATAATTAACTACGGAGTCATTTAGGTCAGAGGGCAAAGTAGATTGACTCGTATGGGTTATCTATCATCTAGATAAACTATTTCTATATGACTTGGTTGTTTTTTAATGTTTATGTCGTTCAATTGCCTACATCTCGCTTGATGATAAGCAACCTTGATTACGTCGAGAGATGTTCTTTGACGCCCCGCATAAAGAATTCGAGATTGTATGAAGGGGGAACAAAGTTAATCCTGTTGATATTTTTATGTGTGTGCGAACGAATCTGGATGAAATTTTGCAGATAGTTAGTCTGGATGAAATTTTGCAGATAGATGAAATTTTGCAGATAGCAGTTTTTCTTTATAGTCTGGAATACTTCATCGATACCTTTGTTGGAGATAGATGAGATAAAGCAACGGGAGACAGAGAACTGGAAAGTATTGTAAGAAACTTTGCCCGTGTTTTCAGAGGGTCACTTATTTTTTAGAGATAAATACAAGGATTTTTTAATGTTAAACTAAAACTAACCTAGTAAACTTTAATATTTACAAGAATATAAAAGAGATAGATGTCGATTGGTTACCCCGTTGGATGGCAATGCCAATCCGTTGTGCAAAAAAGAAGCCAGCCCTTTGGTCACGCGAAGCATCGACCAGTCGCTTTGCTATATCACTTACTATTAAATGGTCAGATAAAAACATAAACCTTCCTTTACAGTCGGGTAAAAAATAGAATACTTACATGTCTACGTGTAATCACGATTATATAACTTAAGTAAAGCAAATGTTGTGACTAATGCCTACAGACACGATTTCTCGTGTCCAGTTCGTAGTGTTTACTCGTAAAGGTACTTATCGACAAAAGTTGCTGAACACTAAATTAATTTTCAAAATATTTTTTCGTTGAACAGAGATTCCTTAACTAACCATTTCACGTGTGTGTGAGAATCGCGCAGTGAACTTGACTCTGTAAGAGTTGAAGGTCTATCCAATTTGAAGGTAGAAACTTTACACGATTCTTTCCTCCGTTTTCTAATTTGGTAAATTATGTTGTGTGTATTATTTAGATGAGCCTTCCGGGTTCAAATCAATATGAGGCTTGTAGCAGCCAAAGACATAATCCTATTACAAGAAGATCTCAGACAATTTACAAAAGTTTCACATCGTCATTTTCATATTGCTTTTTTTATAAAAGGACATGTCAATTTGACTTCATCTTACCTGACGGTAAGCTAAAGACAAAGTCGCGGAAAGAGGGTCACCATCGTAAACGTGTACCATGTTAACAATGGTGGCACACAGCTTGACGGCCTCATCAGATGCCTTTTCACACCCCGCTTAAAGGACTGTAGGAAGAAGGAAACACGTGAACTGGCAGGGAGTTCCAGGTCCTAATGGTGCGGCATAGGAATGATTCACCAAACCGCTTGGTTCTAGAAGGTATATTCTGCACCGTATGCGAGTGACATCTAAGCTCTGCACGTGTTGTCCTGTCATGTCTTTTTGTAAATAATATAAAGTCATTGCTGCTACTTGTATTGATTTTGGCTGCCAATTTTAGCCTCATCAAGTCATTTTCACCTGCAAGACGATACACACTCGCTGATTGATGTACAGTTATAAAAAAAGGCTTTTCTCTCGGGTTGGGAGGTGGGACAGTCCGTCTCCGGGGACGAGTTGAGGACTGCCCTTCTCGAAGAAAGTCAGTCCAATAGGGATTGCCCTGGGTCCATCGAGGTGCGAAGGATATGTCCAACAACCTCATGCATTGCATTTCGACCTACAGACGGCGTGCGTTTTAGTTGGTTTGAGTCGGAATATAACCTCCTCTACCGGTTCTAGCAGGGGGGGTTATCCGCAGGAATTTTTCGCACTTAAAAAAGGGAGGTGAGACGGTCGTGACTTAGGTAAAACTATGTCAAATCAAGAGTAGAAGTAGGATAAAACGAAGCCCGAGTTTGGATATGGATATCTCGTATATTTCCGGAAACAATGCTAAGATAATGATGATGACGTGCGTGAGGACTGCGCAGTGCACTTGACTCTGTAAGAGTTGAAGGTCTAACTAATTTGAAGACAGAAATCTCATCATTATCGTGCTCATACTGATTTCCCACTAACGTCCAATATTTGTACTAAGGAGCTCGAAGTTCTCTTAATTAGGTACCATACGTTTCAATATTAACTATGAACTTAGGATACGACTACTGAGACTTTTTGTCCCTGTAGTTCCTTCAAATAAACTAAAGGAACTACTGAGACTTTAGTCCCTTCAGTTCCTTTTAAGGACGTAGCCGGTGACGTCGTCGCTTTGGCGTACCTTTTTTTTATACCACTTAGGTGGCAGACAAGCACACGGCCTACCGGATGGAAAGTGGTTACCGCGGCCTATAGACGTATGCAACACCAGGGGCGTTACACTCGCGCTACCTACCCTGACGAAACCTTCTAATGCCCCTCTTGAAGAACCCCATATTGTAGTCGCTTGGGAAAACTTAAAAAAAAAACGATGGCAGGGAGTTCATTCCACAGCTTGAGCGTGCGTGGGATGAAGTTCCTTTCATACCGCTCGGTGCGCACCGTATTCGGATGCAATGTGTGGGGATGAATTCCCTGTCTATGGCGAGCGGTGCATCATATCAAATAATTCATCTGAGCACAAACCATTATATAGGCGGTAAACCTAGTAGTGAGGCCGACGTCTAAAGATGCAGATAAGAGGTATAGTAAAGGTGTAGGCCTTGCACACTTATTAGCACTTACCTGATCCTTTAATAAGATTTCAAATCTAGTAACTGATGGTCTAACGGATAATATTATAAATGAGGACCAGTCAATCGATTCTAATGTGTGTACACAGCTGAGCAAGCAGTGAGTGGTAGCTGGTACAGGCAGCAAACAAAAGCCAATATTTTTAGCAGTAGCTGTGTTCGACAATGGATTTATGTGTGGAAAATTTGTTTGTTTGGCTCTGTTTAAAATTGCTTATGAAACTAAAAATAAGGGCGAGATTTATCAACTATTCTATGAAAATGTTGTTATACCTATTGGAAAATTAGACATAAAGATGATGTTCCCAGTTCTCCCATAATGTTCCCAGTTGCAACCAATCCGCTTACTACTTCTCTTTCTTTTGATTTATCTTAAACGGTTTTTATGGATGCCAGTGGCAGAGGCTAATTTGACAAGGTACTTGCCAAGGTAAGGTTTGCTGAATGTCTTGATGAGACTCCACTTACTATTATGTACAAAATAGCACGAGAAGTTCTATTATCGTATATTTCAGTACATATATTACAAGTAGTTGGACCAAAATCCGTTCAGCCGTTTCAAAATGAAGAACTAACCAGCATAGGTAGGTAAACTAATAACTAACATAAAGTATGTTGAAAGCACATATTACTATTAACTTTTTATTACACCAGAAGATTGTTGCAAACACTCGTAAGTGTTATGATAACGATGGACGTGAAAATCTGCGCATCCCATATGATTAATATCGCTAAAGCTAACAACAATAATTCGATACGGGCTGTTGGCACGCGCTCAACGGTTTATCCATTAAATATTTATGCATGAATCGGGCGTCGAACATAAAAACCATCTGAAACAATATTATATTCGCCAATAATTGTACATCAGTACGTAGGTCTACACTTTTATGAGTAACTACACGTATTGCTGGGTAAATTTAGATATTTTTACTTGGTAACTCTTAAAATACTGCAAATAATGACTCATTCCTATGCCGCACCATTAAGACCTGCAGCTCCCTGCCAGCTCTCGTGTTTCCTTCTTCCTACAGTCCCGGGTCCTTGCTTAAGCGGGGCGTGAAAAGGCATCTGATGAGGCCGTCAAGCTGAGTTACGTACGTGGGACCGAAAACCATAGTTAGTTGGCGAATTGTTGGTGTTAAAACACCTCTGCCTACCCCAGGGGGGATTTAAAGGTTTGAGTATATATGTATGTAAATGTTTATACTGACTGAGAATGGAACCTAGATATATCCACTGACAAGCCATTGAAACACGAACGGGGTGGTCGGTAGGAAGCAAGGGCAGAATTTAGGTAGATATTTAATTTTGCAAAACTTCAAGTATCTATCCAGCTCATTCTGAACATTATTACATTGTTATATTCTTTGAAACAGTTTCAAATAAAACATTAATTTAACTATTGTATTAATATTCGCTTGAACCCTATTCACCCCGATTTACCTGGTAGCCATTGATCGCTGTTCGAAGAAACATGGCTCTTCGAGGAAACAAATACATAACCTCAATATTAAACATGCCCATGTATCCTGTATCTCAGTACCTACCTACTTATTAGTGAATTATTACAAGAAAAAATGTAAGATCCTTCACCACCTGAGCTTCACCTGAAATGTATAGTAACCGGCATATACCTTGACACCAACCACGTCACAAAATGTTTCTATAAGCGCAGTCACAGATAAGGAACATATACTAGCGCAGTGTATGCGTTTTGTGGGTGTCTTTTGAGCACGGGATGCTATGGCAGTGGAGGAGTCAAATCCACAAATCAGACCAATCTAGTCCGTTTAAAATAACGTGAAAATTGATGAACAGACCAAATAATTCGTGTAGTTTTGAAAATAGGAACAGTTAGTTTTAAGGTGTCCAGGTGAACGTACTTAAAGTCCCCGAATGTGGGGCACGAGCTGAGGATGCGGGAGTTGGGTTAAGCCCCCATTTTAGTTTTTTGCTTGTATATTGAAAACGATCGTGCCTCTATCCTAAACGCGAAAGTTTTTAAGTATAGATGGATGTTTGTTACTCTTTCACGTCTAAACAACTGGAGCAATTTTAATAAACTTTGGTATGAAGTTAGCTGACACCCTGTATTAACACATAGGCTATGTTTGGTCGCAATAGCAAACGCGGGTGGAGCCGTAGGCAAACGCTAGTTAATAATATATCTTTAGTTACTTCTACATTATTTATCTACATCAGTACTAAATGTCCAAACTAAACGAATTTTTTTTATCGTCCATTTTTACCAAACCTCGTTTCTCTCGCGACTTTGGATCAAAATATATGCCGGTAACTACACAGATGCTAAGTTTGTTATTTCTCAGTACACCTTTATTTATATAAAAGACTCAATTGCTAACCAAAAGCATCTATTTTAAACCACAAGTAATATTTGAAGCAACAGAAACAGTTTCAGTAGTTTCTTTATGAGTCTACTATTTATTTATACTAACGAGATATGTACCGCAAGGGGTACCTTAGATTGAAATATTTTATTAGGAGTCATCTCTAACGTGATATTACTATACTCTTTTATCTAATTTATACGTCTGAAGAAATGTACAGAGCTGTAATTAGCAACTATATTATACTGATCAATGAAGCAGGCAAAAGTCTGGCAACATGTTCCCACAAAAGTCAAAACAAAACAAAACAATAAGAGGAGGATATAGAGTGCGACTCCTGGTCTTCAAAGTGCGAAGCTTTGGCTAATGAAGACTTCGATTGGCGCTCGGTTAAGTGAAAAGAATATCTTGATTTATTGGCTTTTTTTTCGTGCGGAAATCCCCGGAGCCGGAAGGGGAGATTATGTCGGACTCGAACCGACTAAAACCGCACGCCGACTGTGGGTCGTGGTGCTAGGCCGGAGGTGAGGTTGTCTTCGACATATCCCTCGCACCCCGGCTAACCCAGGGTTTGAATTATTGGCAGTGACTTCCGTAAAATCAACCAGAACATCGTCCAATAATGAAAACACCGACAGTCCTCAATGTAAAAACTCAATCCCAAAACTACGGTTTGTGCTTAAGTTACGACGAATATAATGAGGTTGTTATTCATACCCGTCCACATAACTTAATACTAGCTTTTTCCCGCGGCTCCGCCCGCGTGGATGTCGGTTATCGCGACCAAACATAGCCTATGTCCTTCGTCAAGGTCTAATCTACATCTATACCAAATTTCAACATACGGACAGACAGACAGACTTACTTTCGCATTTATAATAATAGTATGGATTAAAAATGCGAAGGTAACTCTGACTGACTGTCTGTCTGTAACGCTTTCACACCTAAACTACTGAACCGATCTTAATGAAATTTGGTACAGTGATAGATTAGACCTTGACAAAGAACATTAGGCAATGTTAGGTCGCGATAACAGAATTCGCGCGGGTGGAGCCACGGGCAAAAGCTATTTGAAAATAAATCAAAACTAAGTTGAAAAGCTTTCAATTAATTAAAGCCTTATCTTTACCGTAAATACATAATAATTAAGAAGTCAGTTACACACAAAACGCTATTTGTCATTCAATTTCCAAATGTAATGAAAACGTCTAAGTAAAGTTAATATTTATTTACGATTTTGTTACGGAAATAATTGAAAGTTCTATGAGTTTATTTTGTTTTCCTTGAAAACGTTAGAACGTACACAAGCAAGTTTATTCCCGAAGGGATAAGCAGATGTAATAGTAACATATACGTCACTCTTAGTTCGTTTTTCCCAGGGCAACTTTTAGCCATCACACTTTATAAGTGCCATAAACTTCACCTATGGGAAGAGATGAGAGGTTTTACGCAATCAAATTTTATAACAAACAAAATTAGTAAATTAAAATATATTCCAATGCCACAACATGGTTTAAGGAGTCGGCCTTACGCTTTTAAGGTCCCAGGTTCGAATCCTAGCCATTACATTACCGACGTGAACCCATTCCTAATACAAGAAAAATAATATAGCTTCGCTCCCCTTCTAGACAAGTGACATTTCGCTGGCGTATCGTAGATGACGAATGTATGGGATTTGACGTATTATGACATTCGTTGACGACTATCATATAGGTAGGTACGTCAAATTCCATATATTTCCTACATATCTTCCTACAATCCCGGATCCTTTAAGCGAGGCGTGAAAAGACATCTGATGAGCCCGTCAAGCTGAGTACCACCACGTGTAACATAACATGTTTACGATGGTGATCCTTCTTCCGAGACTTTGCCTTTAGCTTACCATCCGGCGAGGTGAAGTCAATTTGACGTGTCCTTTTAATAATAAAAAACATTCTATTCCACAACACACCGGTCAGTGAAATGCCACTTGACCAAAGGTGGCTGGAGTGGTTACAGGAAATATTAGTAACAAGATTTTGCCCGCGGCTCCGCCCGGATGCCCGTGGACGTCGGTTATCGCGACCAAACATAGCCTATGCCCTTTCTCATGGTCTAATCTACCCCTATACCAAATTTCATCAAAATCAGACGTCGGATCGGAAAATGGATTTATATTCTAATTTTAAAAATGCATACTTTTATCTTTTGGGTCTACCAAGAACATTCTAAAAATAAACATTAAAATTAAATTACTACCTGTACGTTACGTCATTCTTTCATTAGATGTACGATCTATCGTTACTCCAAATTACAGAATGTATCGTTATTTTAAATTACAACGATTAGCCACAACGAGTGTAAATATACGGTAAGCAGAAAAACCGGCACGTGACGGATTTACGGCAACAGTCGTATACAACATTCGTAAATGTACGAATTCTCGGTTGTTTACGGTTTTACCTCAATTTCTTATTTTAAACATGTCGTTGGTGTAAACATACATTTTTTTGCTTTCTCTTTGAGTAATTTACGTAAATAAACAAGTATATATCTTGAGATTTTGATTATACAAACGTGTTATTAACATAAAAAAATGAAATTTTTGTGTATTTTTTAGCGCATTTTATATTATGCAGGGGTTAAGATAGCGTAGTGTTCCGTAGGTAGATATAGCAAGCACTTTATTACTGTGCAGGAATTCACGATCACCCGCAAACGTACTACAAACATGACCACAAAAATATAATAATAGTATTGACTGAAATAATAAAATAGTGAGTAAGCGAAAATATAACAAATAACTGTGACCATAGAAAAGAGTTAGCTAAATGACCACTGAAAAGATAATACTTCATAGCAGCCACAGAAAAGATAAAAAAGTAATTACGCCCACTGAAAAGGTAACTCTTCTTTAATATATGTCCGAAAAAAAGACTGTACCCCTTTTTTTTACGTGGTGGAATGCCTTTAACTCCTAGCCTCCGATGGAGGCCAGACTATCCACTAAACCACATATCGAGGATGGCGGGAATAACGTCTTCCACCATCAGTTAATATAACCCTGTACTAACCCAGTGGTCTACAAACATATTCTTCAACTAGAACTTTTGTCCTACCACAACAATACGCGACTGGCCCTAGAGATCGGATCGTTATTATTGCTATGTCATACAGCTAGGCCGGCACACTGACCTAGTTATAGCTCACCTTAGTGAAGTCGATACATCGAGTCCACAGGTGGCATATTTACGCATATACAAGCATAAAGCATTCTTGAACATGTTTATTTGCCTTTTATTTATATCTTCCTTTGAGATTTGCTTATTTTATGAATGTGTTTTGAGAAATGCGGAAAAGAAATGGTAGGTGAATAAACTTTTGTAAGTAATAAACCTACAAATGATGGAGGATAGTAATACAAAGAAATACTACTGGTACTAGTTGTACAAAATGGTACTGAATGGCAGTAGATCTTTTCAACTAGTTACCTTATCAATTTTCAAAATTGGAAAATTAAAAATATTTTTGCACAGTTCCTTGTGGGTCTTGAGTACTCTTGAACACATTTTGTTTTTTTTTACGTTATTCGGTTACGATTTTTTTTGCTTTTTGCTTACAAGTAAGTAGTTAGATTTTCTCCAATTTTCATCTAAAGATGAATTTACACGAAACGAGCGAATGCTCATTCTTACTCCTCTCCATCAAATTCTTTCAGTCTAATCAGTGACGGAAAATTTGTTCGTTGTTCTTTGAAAACAAAGTTTCTTTTACACATATTGAGAAAGAATGCTCTTAGAATGTTCTTGTTTTCCATCTTTACCTCTATGTTCTTTTGGTCTAAATTTTCTACATCCACCATAATAAAATTTAATTGCGATCATTTATAGGTACACAATATACCTATATTTATTGTTGATTCTAAAACTGGTCAAGTTTTCCTCAGCCTGAATCACAATTTATCCTATGACATATTGTTTAAATAGATTGATAGATTGACATATTGCCTATACAATCTGTCCTCAGATAAATCGAGATTCAGGCTGAGTGTCATTCTAGAATACTGGCCTTAGTCCTGAATCTCGATTTAAAACTAGATTTGAGAACAGATTGTAGTCTTAATGACAGTTATATCATTGTGAGATACGATTGACAATTGAGCGTTGTTTTAGAACACTGGCCTAAGAATAAAATATTCGGTCTATTTGCGGAAAAATATAACAGTATTTTCTGATGTTTTAACAATAGCCTCAGAATTCCAATCTCCTTTGTTTCATTCTTTTACTTAAAAGATTACGTCACGCCTTCTTCATCTATTCGTTTGTCTATTATTTTAATAGCATAAATTATGTCTACGAACACGATCCGATCCACGTGAATTCTAAACAGCCACGTGTAACTGCACCTCTGATAAAACGAGTTCTTCTTTTATGTAGCCGAAAGCGCTAACGTGTAAAGGAACGTGTGTAGAATATTGCTAATTCAGCCAGGTTTATCACAAAACAAATTGATGTATGGATATCGATATCGATTTATCAAGATTTTTGGTCATATCTCGGGTTCTATTTAACCGATTCCGATGAAAGAAAAGAACAGATTTTAAATCTAAGAAAGACCTAACAAATTAAAGAAATTTATCAAATTTTATTCAGTAGTTTTTTGTGCCTATTGCAGATAGACATTTTAAATAATACAAATAGTTTTTTTATTAGATTCGTTAATTTAACCTAATATATCTACAAATATCTCTAATAACTAGCTTTAGCCGCGGCTCCGCCCGCATGGATGATCATTTCTCAAGGTTTAATTTACCTCTATACCAAATTTCATCAAGATCAGTACAGTGGTTCAGGCGTGAAAGCGTAACAGACAGACAGAGTTATTTTATAAGTATGGTTAGATACCCAGAGGCAAAACCTGTTGGGTGACTATCTTATGATGAGGATATAATTTGATCTCATCAAACGCTTAGATGACGCCAGTGGTTGTCAAGATTAATCTTAATAATAATAACTATATAAGTCATTATTATTTAATAGATATCACCTATGAGATATTTGAATGTTACAACTAATAACTATTATAAGTAAAAACTAGAAATAGGATCAGAAAAAAGCTACCAGTTTTTGTTGTATATCGTTTTTATATCTGTGGTCTGTCTGTGTATCTATAATATCAGTAGATGTTATAATTATTGGCAATATGTATAACAAGACACAAATGTACAAAAAGATACTTATAGAACACATACCAATTGAATTGAATATAATATTTAATTATATGAAAGAGACAAGCCAGTATATGAAAGAGACAAGCCAGCATATGAAAGAGACAAGCCAGTAGTCGCTGAAACCATGATGAGTTTTTATGAAAGGTGGTACGAAGGATATGAAGTTTACATGAAAGGTATTATAGCCTGTGTAAAAGGTATTATAAAGATAAAGAAACCTCGTAAGAGTACAAGAATGTAATCATTTATAAGCTGCGTCCTTTATATAGGTATTTGGATAAGTATCACAAATCACAAATTTGCTGAAACAGGTATTATTGTACGTATTTAAAAAAAAACAGCCATTCTTATACCAAGTTCAGTTTAAGAGGGTAGCAATTGTATAAAATATGAAAATTTCATAAAAACCATTTCATACCAAAAAAATTGTGTAAAATTTTGTTGCAAATATTCGGTAAAATTCCTATCCAGCTTATAAATTTCACATCTGGCAACCCTTTAGCGATGGTACATAAAGGTATAAATGACCGCATCGAGTGTACTTGAAACTAGTTCGCAGTAAAGCTGTATTACCGTAATGGGATATAACTAAAATGCACTCAGATAAACGAGCTTAGATAGAGGCTGTAGGAGATTAGAAAGCATCCGCAAATTGTGCTGATTCTATGACGGCTTGTCGATACGTCTGGATAAAGCGTAGTCGAGCTAGGTACTCGAAGTAATAGATCGATACTTTGAGCACCTACCTCGACAAATCTCTGGATCAACCCTTAATTGGTAAAAAATACCCACGGCTTTAAGTGCGCCTTGGTATACTTAATTTATATTTTTTCAAAAATATTAAATAAATAAATAATTCAAGAAAAAAGCATGCCTTCATCCCAATTATTTGGTGTCAACGAACACGTAATTTTCTTCCGTAAATTCCTGTCAAATGTCATTCCCTTTTGCCATATTCTCTTTCACGTAATGCATCTATCTTTTTTGGCCTACCTCTGCTCTCTAGGAGACCCTCTACATTTAGACTTTGAATCTTTTTACCCTATGTTTTTTTACGATATTAGTTTCATCTCTCCTCATAGTATATCCATACCACAACAATCTCTCGATTCTCAATTTTTGATTCACTGGTTCTACTTTCAAGCTTCATAAAACTGTAATATTAGTAACAAAAAACCTGAGTCAGAACTCCACTACATCACAAGAAGCAATGAGTAAACAATTAATTATATTACAACTATAACACGAAGGTAAACATCCTAATTCAATTATCCTCGACCAAGGATTGCCATATAAATAAATAATAAACATTGCAGGAAACTAAGCAATATATAAATTGCTTCACCTCGTAATCAACCGAGCGGTCAACCTTTTCCCTGAATTGGGGAAGTAGATTAAGATACGGTATCATTATCGGTATCCACCCAGCAAATTCAAAGGGGTGGTTAATTTTGGCTTATGAGCCTATTGAACTGTAGCCCTAACATGAAACACCCGCAGTTGCGGACCGAAGTTTCGGGCAATTGGATCCATGGAAGACATTTGTTCCGAAATTAGTATCCGATGGCGTGTCACTTTAATTCGGCCAAAATCCTACTGCAAGAAAATCAAAGTGAATTCAGGCAAGCATACGACCCACCTGGTGGAAACTGGTTACCGCAGTCTATAAACGTGTGCAACAACAGTGCAGAAGACAAAGCAGGACAAGCTTTTGCACAAGAACTCTCCATTGAACTCTGGCTCGCCGGGAACACAACACGAGATTTAGGCCGCGGTATTCTGTAGGAGGTACTTCCCCGGCCAGCTGTTTCAATTGGGATGGGAATAGCTAAATGCTTCCTACGCTTTCGTTTGTATTTCGTGCGAATCCGAAATTTCGGATACTTCATAGTTATCCCTCTAATTCTTGGAATGTAAGGCATTTTGTAATTTGATTCGGGTGATTGATAAGGAACTTATCCAACTTTGTTGCTTGAGTCAGTTTCCATGGCCGATTACATTGGGGTTTCCATATGGATCGATAGGTAATTATTGGTCTAGTAGGTATAATCACCGAATTCGGAATCTAGAGGGAGTGTTGAGCAGTTCGTGAGGTCGTATTCTAAATGCCGGCTATTATTATAATCACGGAATATTAAATCAGGAGGAAGTAAACCTTGTTGCTATGAAAACTAACTACGGTAAGTACTTAACATAATTTCAAAGTTAGGTAATACTAGCTAGGTCAGCCCTAGGATGGGTGATCATTCTTAACACACGTCTTCCTGCCTCGAAGAGCGCATTAAGTTACTGGTATCGGTTACCACGCGTGGGCGGCCAGCGTCTCCTTCTGCGAATAAGTAATGGTCGTGAAGGAGACGACGGAACGCGAGCGGCGGCGGCGCGAGCGAAATATAACCTAAACTCCGGCCTAGCACCACGACCCTCAGTCAGCGTGCGGTCTTAGTCAGTGCGCGTCCGACATAACCTCCCCTTCCAGCTCCGGTGTGGGAGGTATTCGAGGGGATTTCCGAACGAAAAAAAAGGTATCGGTCGCCTTACGAGCATTCTGTGGCATCGGTACGGGCAATTTTGGGATCGCCAATAGATCAGCTAATTATCACCCTCTGATCCTTTTTTACAACCCTGTTAGGGCCGGGTTTACTGTCTAAGTACAAAATGTTGAGCTTAGATATTTTCCGTGAACCGACGGCGAATTACGCTTACATCTTCACAATATCCTAGCCCACTAGCGATACCTGTGGGGCATTTCTTTTTAATTTTATACTCTGTGGTCTCAGTAATCACCTAACAACAGGTGGTCCATACCACCACAGATTACTTAACAGCATTAATTTAATACAATAAAAGAAATACATTGGCACCTACATAGCTATATTGTAATCCGTCCCACTTTTTAGAAGTCATCCATTATAATTCGACGGTTAAAAGTAACTGATGCAAGCGACTTCAACTGTTCGAAGGAAAATGATCCCAAATAACATTAAAAACGTACTATTGAAAAGTGATTTTCTTGTCAACTTTTATTGCCGCTTACACCCTTTAGACTTTCGACTGTTGATATGTATGTATAACACAGTTCATTAATTTACAATATGGCCAAAAGATCGAACCAGTTTGTTACGTCAGGTGGATAATGTACACTTGTCCATAAAAGGAGTAGCCGACGGCTAATCTGAGATTAGTGTACCGTATTGTATTGCTAAAATGCAGCGGTTCTCAAACTTTTATGGTAGACCCCATCAGTACGTATACCAATATTTCATGACCCCATACCTTGCTGGTTATTATTTATGTAGGTTGTTTATGGAGGATGTGTGACTATGTGGCATGTCTTCGCATTTACTAGACTTTAGCACTAACGCGCATCGCGCTGGAATACACTCGACAGTGTGTGAATCGATGTGGAATACTTTCGCACTACCGCGCTTCGCGGTGGAAAACATTCGAATGAATGATTATGAATGATGATGAGAAAGAAATGAATATATTTTACGTACACTGACTTTCGATACATTCATGTTTTACAGAAAAAAACAGGACATCAACTATGATATCGCTAGCCTCTAATTTGCAGATGACGTTTTATCAATGACTTAATTCAAAAGCATCAACCCCTTTAAAATGGAAATTTCACAGCGTGTTGCGACTGTTGCGAGTTTGTGACTCATATGTTGACAACCACTGGTCAACAGAACGGTTCTCCCACGCCCACGCATACCGAACCGTGTACCGAGTAATGTCAATGACATTATTGTATTGAACAATATATTAGAAACATTGAATTCCATAATGTAGTAGGTAGGATTATGTTTACTGCTCGTGTAGGTTGCAAGTAAATGTCAGGAGTACAAAACATAGCTAATAAAATGTTGATAAGTATATTTATAAGCCACATGTTCGATACAAAGGCTAGCTATGAGAAGTTGTGTGTTCATTTGTGTGCGTAAAGAGAGATGGAGTCATATTCTCATTTCACTGAAAATAATAAAAATATAGTTTGACTTTTGAATTAATTTTACACAGCATTAAGTATGCTAACTAAACAAATCGAATACATAGTTTGACTTGACCACCAGCTAACCAATACACCTTCCTTCCGAAGTTGTGGATTTAAACAACAATCGTAAAATTAATTAATCAAAAGCAGGAGAGTGCACTGAAACTCCAAGGTTGATGCGTTTGATGCAACCAACGCACCTGCTAACCTGTGTGTCTAATGCTGGTACTGCACCCAGATAGATGCATCTGTCGACGTCTTCCCGATGAACACTGATGCGTCGTCAGACGAGAGAGAGAGAGACGAGACACACACACGGCACTCGCTCGCGCTGAAACCCTTTAATCTGGGGTACAAAAACCTACAACAAACTAAAGATTGCTGGATGCATTTGCGGACGTAAAATACGCAGATGCCTCCTACCGCAGATCAGCAAATTACCCCCTCTATACATCGGCGAACGCGTCCGCCAATGACGTCCGCAGATCTGTCTAGGGCACTACCCCAGCATTACAGATGATGACGATCAGCTTTTACGATTCGGCAATTTAGGATCTTAGCTTTTATGAAATTGACTACCGATTAAGTCCCGAAACCAATAGCAAAGTCTGTTTACCCGTCTCGTCCATATACTGCCAAGAAGTAGTCTTTAACAGTAAGGTCTTGATAAGGTCTCATACCATGTAATTAACGTCTAGTTTTATAGCTTCATAGTGTCGTATAATTGTATATTTACCTCCTTCACAAACATATACAAAGTTTCAAATCGATACGACGATTATAACTTGGTAAAATTCCACTCCTAATATTTGTTTACATACATAAAATAACAAGATGACGGTCTCGCTAACACAGTGAGTACTCTGCCGTAATACCTAATAATAAAGCACCTAATTCGAACGTGTATTGCGTGCTGTATCAAATAAGGCACCCACAAGTTTGCAGATCGCGTGCCTTATAAGGTACATTGACCACGTAATAACTGGTAACTCAGAATAAAAGCTTTAAACAAATTACAACCTAAACACTTAGTAATAAAGTTAATTTTAGAAGGATATTCAATTATAATATTTAGCTGTGTTGGGTATTTATTTTTAATTGAATATAGGCTTTGTTTTGTTGAAGTTACGGTTCTTTTCAGATTGTATTTTATATGTAACTTTGTGTAGAGTAATATCCATTCATGCATACCAATCGGGCTGGTTAGTTTGCCTTGATTTTGTTATTCATAATGCACTTGTCCTATGTTTTAGCGTATTGTTTGGTAATCAGACAGCATATAGACACTTATGGTGTAGTTTTCCTTGAAACGCTTTGGAAAAAAACATTATTTATATGTGTTGATCGTCTGATAGCATCTGTGTAAACTGTAAGTATGTTGATACATTGAAAACAGATTTAATTTTATACCCGGCGTACTTCGTGCCGCCAATTTTTTCCCCCCGCGTGGTGTCCACCGGTTCCTGCTGCAACCTCTACTATATTAAACATGTATATATAAACATTCCTCTTGAATCGCTCTATCTATTAAAAAACCGCTTCAAACTTCGTTGCGTAGTTTTAAAGATTTAAGCATACATAGGGACGGACAGACAGCGACAGCGACTTTGTTTTATACTATGCAGTGATGATTTTCATAATCATATCATAATAATACCAACAAATAACTAAAATTATCGACATGGCTCAGGCAAGTTAAAGTAGCAGACTAGTAGTAGGCTGGCCACCTCTGTCGAAGGACCGATGGCCGTTGGAGCGGACGGGTCCTAGAGTGGAGACCGCGAGAAGGCAAACGACAGGAAGTCTAGTCGGACGGACTGACAACCTGAAAAAGGCAGCTGGGAGAGGCAGGATGCAGAAGGCCGACATTGGGAGAGGCCTATGTTCAGCAGTGGCAAATCGCATTTTAATAAATATGAACTTAGAACAACCTATGTACCTACGTATGTAACCCTTCTGAGCATAATTGGCATAATGTACAAAATGCAAAATGTGCACTACAAGCAAAATGTGCAAAACGTAAAATGTACAAAAAGCAAAATGCGCAAAACGCAAAATGTAATTACTATAGGTATTCGAGAACAATTAAATGATAAATGTAGTGTTTGGATAAACCTTTCTGGTTTTTGTTACACTTATAGTCCTATGAAATTGTAAAACTTTTGTTATAAAATTTAAAAAAATAATGAGACGTTATCCAGCTGATCTGATGATGAAGTCATACATACTCATAGCAAAACAGTTCAATGACTTCTAGTAATCAAGACTTATTGTATTTAATTAACAACAATCATATTTATTAATTTTTCAAACTAATATTAGTAATAGTTACCTATTAAATAACTAGTATTCTTTCTAAAAAACTTCTTTTTAGTTAATTAAGTACTAATGAAAGCATCACTAAGTGCTAACTTACTCACTTAACGACCTGTCCAATCCTACAGACGCACTCAGCCGGTGATAAACCAATTAAAACTCTTAAGTACCATACAAGCCTGTTGTCGTTAATTGGATATCGGTTGAATAAACCATATTTTAATACAGAACAGGGTCCATTCAAGGTGTTCAAGGGTCATAATATAAACAATGACTCATGGAATCACTTGTTATGGCGTGGCGACCTGAATACACTTCATAACTTTTATATTACTAACTGTTGCCCACGGCTCCGCTCGCGTGAATGTCAGTTATCGCAACCAAACATCCATACTTCTATACTAATATTATAAGTGAGAAAGTAACTCTGTCTGTCTGTCTGTCCGTCTGTATGTTACGCTTTCACGCCTAAGCTACTGAACCGATTTTGATGATATTTGATATAGGGGTAGATTAGAACATGAGAAAGGACATAGGCTATGTTTGGTTGCAGGTGGAGCCGCGGGCAAAAGCTAGTAGTCTATATTTTTATATCCTATCCCAAGCTTTAATCTAGCTGTGTACCAAATTTCATCAGGTACGGTGCAGAGTATACCAGCTAGTACCAAGCGTTTCAGTGACTCATTCCTATGCCGCACCATTAAGACCTGGAACTCCCTGCCAGCTCACGTGTTTTCTTCTTCCTACAGTCCCGGGTCCTTTAAGCGGGGCGTGAAAAGGCATCTAATGAGGCCGTCAAGTCAAGCTGAGTGCCACCACTGTTTACATGGTACATATTTCCGATGGTGACCCTCTTTCCGAGACTTTGCCTTTGCTTAACATCAGGTGAGGTGAAGTCAAATTGACGTGTCCTATATAATAAAAGGTTTTCTTCAAAAATCATGAACTTACATACTAGCTTTCATCCCGTATTTGATACCCTTTTACCCCACTTTTCGCAATAGAAGGTAATCTTTGTCCTTTCCCAAGATCTAGTCCATCTCGGAACCAAATTTCATCAAGATCGGTTCAGAGATTTAAGCGTGAAACGTAACAGACAGACAAGAGTTACTTTCGCATTTGTAATATTAGTATGGATTCCCAAGCTATCGATATTGCGATGTAGACAACAGAGTTCATTCACCTTACCATATCGGTGTAATCGGCCGTCCTTCGGAAGGTCACCTAAGTATACCATAGGGTTGCAGTAAATACTTTACCTGCTTAAATTATAATGTGATTAGGATCTCGTCCTTACCTGTGAACAAAAGGATGAAATATTAGGGATAATATATTGATCATTTTGGATATAAAGTAACAGGTACAAAACTATTTTTAGATACCATTGGTCGTCATTAATCGCAAATATTCAGTGCAAAAATTATAAGGTTGTATGGGAAAATAAACAGAGTACCTAATTTATATATACATAAAAGTTTCAGTCAATTAAAAAAATAAGTTACTCATATGAATTCATTATAATTTGACAAATTATAATTAATAACACCAACTTTATTTACGAATATTCTAGTAGGTAGTATTTTAAAATTGCTAAAAATAGTATATTATTTAAAACAACTTTACATTACGTTGTGTTAAGTAATTAAAGTAATTATGCTTGTTTTATATTTGGTCCGTCAGTTGACTGCACCCCACTAGCTGATAATAAAGCTGTGGTGCAGCCCAGAAGATATAGACCACCATTTACGATGCTATTGGACGTCAAATGGTAGACCTTGACGGCCTTGATAGATGCCTTTTCACGCCCCGCTTGAAGAACCCTGTTATGTATAAGCTACAATAAAAGCACATGGTTATTTATAAGTCCATCTAATGGTAAAAGGTTGTCATGATCTGATATAGGGTAAAATAAGCTTTAAAGAAGCCGTGTCGTGTACACAGATGTGTGTTTTACGTGAATACGTGTACCTAACAGTGTGATCATGCAAGTCGGTGCCCCTGCTGAACAATGGACGAGGCTCTTACGCAGGTTCTCCTCAAAGGATTCAGGGAGGTGAAACAAATAAAAATAACAAGTGAACTTCTATTAGTACCAAATACCAACACATTCCATATCAGCACCAATTGACAAGGTTAATTTTAAGGCTCAAATCTCTCTTGCAATCATTGTACAAACATTATTCACATTTTTACTAAGTGTTGGTTCTCGATGGCGTAGAATAGGATCATCCCAGCTCTTCTGTGACTGTCGTAAAATGCGACTAAGGGATAGGGCTGTTCTCCAGCCAACAGTAAACATACAGCCCAAGACAAGTCCCACTAGACGGTAATAGGCTCACCCCCTATTACGTAGGACTGAAAATCATAGTTAGCGGAATGTGGGTGTAAATACACCTCTACCTACCCTTCCGAGAATTACAGGCGTGAGTATATGTATGTAAAAAAAATACAAATATGGATTAGAAAATTACTGCCATTGACATTTAAAACCCACTCATATCAATAAGGTTTCTTACTTGCTTACTTTATTGGCTGTACACATTTTAGGCATTCGTGGACTAATTAAAATGTATAATAAGAACATTAGCCTAAATAACATCTGTAAAAATTATAATGAAATGTTTTCAAGGCTAGACTAGACTTTACGCAATGGAAACAAAAGGATGTCGTTTATATTTCTTCTTTATACAATCAAGCAAACTGCTTTGAAATGACTTGTTTTAATGATTAATTCAGTGGTTCATCCCACGATCGTTTGATGCCAACTGGGACCAATCACAAAAAAATTATGTAAATATTTTTAATCTTTCAGTGATTTGTTCCATTGGTGGACGCAGGTAAATGGATAAGTAGGTGTTTACCTTTAACTTTGGTAGGTACTTGATTAATTGTTCCCAGTTAGTAGGTAGTTATAGGAGGGGTTAAGTAAAAAATGGTAAGTGAAAAGTATTGATATAAATAAAAAATAGTTTAAAAAACTAAATAACACGCTATTAGCACGCACTAAAAATTACAAAACCGCCATCTTGGACGTCCACCATATTGGATTTAAGTCACGTGACTATTTATTTCGTATTTCTGACAGCAAACCCTTTCATTTCATACCCATATCATAGGGGTGTATTTCAAACAGCCCGTCCATCATCTTGGGAAGCTACATCAAAAAGTGGTACAACTTAAAAATGCTAAGTGAAAAAGCAAACTGCTATAGACTGAATAATCTAGCGACGTACTAATGGGTGTGTAATTATATCTGAAAAGGTAATATTTAATTATGTAAATTGCGATAAGCCGATGTTTTGTGAAACAATTAAAGTTCGTTATCCGTATCCTGTTTCAAAAGCGCATCCCGCGTTAATAGCCGATGTAATTTCTGATGCAAACGTTGCAAGGCGATGCACGCTATTCGGCCCGGCTGAATGCGTGTGCGCATGTATGTTGAAAAATCAAGATTTCGTTTGAGTTTCTGTATCTTATGTCCTGTTTTAATCAGTTAAGGGTAAATTTGAATGTAGTTGTTGTATTTTTTGTAAGAATTTAAGTATATTTGTTGTCTTCTTGTTCTTTTCTATGTTGTTTTACCATAGGTAATAATAATCAATGTAATGGACAGGTTTTAATAAACTGTTGTGCTTTAAAGTAATTATTTTATCAACCTCGAGCTTCGATCATAGTCAGGGTAGACTTTGGAATGAACTTTTGCAGGAGGTAGAAGATGTAATATCTATTATTCTTTTAACTTGTGGGTACAGTTTTGTGGGTACAGAATGGAAACACTCATACATATTGTAGCAGTTTGCTTAGAAAATATTTGTAATTTACCAGATAGAACTATAGAATAATCCACTGGCAAAGCAAAAAACATTTAGCGTGACGAGGGAGTATAGGGAAGGACATAAGTACTACATACCATACATCCATGTCATACATAACAATCCATTTTAGGTTCACCGCAGTCGGGTAAAATATTACATGTCACGATGAAAACAGAAAATATGCATACGGACATAATAATAAACTATTAATCAAAATTATTCTCTACTATCGAACTGAGTATGTTTAATGAATTGTTGTTATCACAGCACGTGTTCAATGATACTTAATATTGAATCATTATTATTACCATCATCATTATTCAATCATTGGATACGTAACTAAGTGATCATTCAGTGGATCGAAACAATTGAATGGGTTAATATCATTAAAATGATGAGTGATATCCTTGTTAATTAGTTTTCTCATATAATATGATATATAAATGATGTTATTTTATTATCCATACTAATATTCTAAATGCGAAAGTAACTCTGTCTGTCTGTCTGTAAGTTACGCTTTCACGCCTAAACCATTGAACCGATTTTAATGAAATTTGGTATAGGGGTAGATTAGACCATTAGAAAAGAGATAAGCTATATTTGGTCCCGATGAGTGTATGACCGACATCCACGTAGGCGCAGCCGCGGGCAAAAGTTAGTATTGATTATATTACCGTATACATTATAGACAAGATATGGTCTTTGCAACATGTCCATTTATTCAGAAAAATCAATTGTTACTTGTACTAGCCCGTTGGTAGTCAATTATATTTATTAACTATTCATTGTATTATTTTATAAATTGACCTTGCCATTTTGATTTTGAAATCATTGATATTAAAATTGATAAGTGCCACCATTGTTAACATGGTACATGTTTACAATGGTGACCCCCTTTCCAAGACTCTGCCTATAGCTTACCAAAGTGTCCTTTTACAAAAAAAAAACAAGATTTTACTGATTTTACGAAAAGCCCTAAACGCTGTTATTGCTTGCTACATAGCGTAGTAAGCAGTTACAATTAACTGGTTTGACTCACATAGCTGCGCTTGCGGCTCACTGACTCATTGCACTGATAAAAATATATTTGAGCGGGAAATGCAATAAGGCTGGACTCACACATCGTACATTGTCTATCTGAATTTCCATCCTTAGATACCGATACATTGCTTCACACATACTTAAAAAATCATATTGGTCACTTAGCCTGGTACTATACAGTCCATGAAAATGTCGTTATTGAGGAGGAATTAACACTGATCAGACTCTATGTCAATTTAGAAACATAATAAATTGATCTGATCAATTCATTATCTAATTGAAGCGTCGGTAACTTATTGGGTAAGGAATCGGCCTTACGATCGAAAGATCCCGGGTTTGAATTCTGGCTATTACACTACTGATGTGAACCCACTCCTAACACAAGCAATTTATCTTAACTGGACGGGTTAGAGGGAATATCCATAGTCCATAGTCCATAGTAATATTATAAATGCGAAAGTAACTCTGTCTGTCTGTCTGTCTGTCTGTATGTCTGTCTGTCTGTCTGTCTGTCTGTATGTTACGCTTTCACGCCTCAACCACTGAACCGATTTTGATGAAATTTGGTATAGGGGTAGATTAGACCATGAGAAAGGACATAGGCTGTGTTTGGTCGCGATAACCGACATCCACGCGGGCGGAGTCGCGGGCAAAAGCTAGTTAGTAATAAATTCGATTCTAATATTCTTTAAAATAATAAAAAAATATTCTGAATATGTGTGAACCACGGATCGATGGATATCTGTGGTGCGAACTATAGAATTCGAGCGTACTGAATTCAGAGGCATTTTGGATGTGTGATGCCAGCCTAACACTATGTGCAAGCGCACAGTTTGTAGAAACTGATAATTCTGTTCCTACATATTCTTTATTCAAATGTGGAATGACTTGCCCGTGTCAATGACCTCATGCGAACGAACGTTCATCGCCGCGTTTCTGGCCTTGCTATTCTGGCGTAACGCAGTAGTTGCGAGTAAAACCGACAGAGGTCCTAGGTTTGATACCCGGATTGGGTGAAGTGTTATTTGGTTTTCTGTTCAAGAATCTCAAAAAATATCTCATCTCGTATTAGACAGACAGACAGAGTAACTTTCGCATTTATAATATTAGTATTGATTTAAAAAAATAGTATCTAAGTATGTTTATCCGCATTCTAGATTCCATAACACAAGCTAGTTAAGTTATGCTTACAATGGGTCTAGATAGCGTTGTGTGGAATGCTGTGGAATTTATATATAAATATTTGTGAAACGGTTCTTTTGCAAATACCATAATAATATTGTCATAATGTAGCAAAGAAGTATATGTTTCAGTTTTTCCTGGCTTTTATGCGAGTGACTGCGTCAGACCCTCCAGCAATGAACCGAAACACTGGCTTACATTTATTATGGCATTGGTTAAGCCCATGGACCAAAGTCTCTATCGCACTAAAATTCATCACTACCCGTCGAAGTCATGTCATAAAAACGCTGTATGACCCACTGTGTGACCGGATGTGACACTTTTTAAGTCTGACCACACAATGTAACAATAGTGATGTCCATAATGCGGTGATGTGACAATGTGTGACATACAATCATACAAGGTGACCTTGTTAGAAGTGCGACGTTACTGCAAGGGAGGAAGTGTTGTGATGAGAAATGGTCATATACCGAGACGTGATGTGACGTGAATTCTTGTCTGTTTGTCCGCAGTGGACGCAAAAATTAGATAGATAGATAGATAGATAATTCTTTATTGTACACCAATAGATTTACATTGGAACAAGTAGGTAGCATGATACAGTTTAATGTACAATGGGCGGCCTTATCGCTGGAAGCGATTTCTTCCAGGCAACCTTGGGATGGACAGTAATGTGCTAAAACAGGGGCAATACGGTGTAGTTAGCAAATAAGGTCAATAAGGTGTGTTACAGGGGTGCTGGGTAGGACAACCTCCGCGTGGTGCACCCTGGTAACGTGGGCGACGACGTGAGCTTCTCGCGAGGCGCACGTCGTCGCCCATGGCAAATAGTCCACCAAGGAGGGAGGGCCTTTATGGCCGGTTTCGAGTTCTCCGCATGCGCTCTGCTAAGCAGAGCGTACCTAGTGGAGAACTCTCAGGGCGACGAGTACTTTGCCACTGAGCGCACAGTGGTGAAGTACACGGTCCCATAGGGACCATCGATCGGCCGAGCCGTACTCCTGTCTGGCAACAGACGGGCACGGTGGCTCTTAGGAGTTGCGAGGAAGAAAACCTCTATAAAAAATCACCCCGAACCCCACGCTCTGACGCCTGGCAATGGGATGCATCACTGAGGGGAACTCAGTGCCTAGGGCGTCACTTACTCCCACCTTCCCACTCTTCCCATCCTCATATACACTCCCAACCTCCCTACTCCTACCTCAACGTCGTCGGCGGACATTAATCGCGAAACAATGGCTATGGAAATGAACAAAGATAAATCTACCCATGAGGGTACCCGGACTCCGTCCGGGGAATCCCTTGCTGTGACTGGTGGTCGAATGGACACCCATTCGGCGACCAGCCATGGCGACCCCCGCCCGGGTTCATCCCGGATGGTATATGGGAGGGGTCACCACAGTCCCACAGGCCCATGGGTGTGCCTCAAAACCACCCAAAAAGGCGACGCGGAAGACGTGTCGACTCGTGCTGGCTCGGAGATGGAGTCGGCCGCCGGCGTGGGTGGCGGGACCGAGGATACCCTCGGTCTCGGTATCCATGCCGACGTAGGTAGGAAGAGACCCAGGTCGAGCGGACCCGGCAATGGCCTGTTCCGTCGGCCTGGGTCTGAGTCTAACAGCGAGGAGGATCTTCCTAGTAAGAGGAAGATTGTGGCTACCACCGCGGGTAGAGGCCGGAAAGCCGACCTCTACAGAGCGAAAGGGAGGGTAGCAGAGCCGCCAGCGGTTGTGTCCCCGCTACCAAGCGGAAAGGTCACGGAGGTGCCAGCGGCGCAGAACATCCTGGCGGCTCTTTCCCGCATTTCTGGCGCCGTAAAAGGCCAGAAAAATATTGCGGGAAAGAAGAGGGTCGTGGCGGACGCGGTAACGGGTGCCGCCAAAGCGCTGGAGGAGCTCCTGGAAAGGAGCGTCTCCAGCGAGGAGGAGAAACTCCGGGCTCGGGTTGCGAGCCTGGAGACGGAGCTTGCCGACTCCCGCAAGCAGCAACAGCTGATGCGGGAGGAAATCGGTCAGCTGACGCAGCTGGTCCAGGGGGCAGGGGAGGCTCGGGGTGCGAAAACCCCCGCTCCCCGTGCTCCATCTAAGGTGACACCTACGGTGGTCCAGCTGCTCGAGGCAATCGAGCGACGCCTCAGCGTCCTCGAGGACCGGGCATACCGCCCGCCGCTGGCGGCACCCGTCGTCGCGTCTTATGCGACGAAGGCTGCACCCAATGGGGCTCCTGGTCCCAAGCCGAGGGCCTCCGCCCCCTCCGCCCCTAGGAAGACGGCACCTAGGGGAGGTGGCAACCCCGCCTCCACAAGCAGTACAGCCAATGCTCCCGTTGCATCCCAGAATCTCTCCAGTGAGGGGGTCTGGGAGGTGGTGGGAGCAAAGAAGAAGGCGGCCAATGCCACCAAAAAGGTGACGAAGGCCGCCAGGAAGGCGGCAAAAGCCGCCGCAAAAGCGGCAAAGGCCGCCGCGGTGAAGGCGCCAAAGAGGCTTCGCGTTCCCCGTACCTCTGCCGTCGTCATTACGGTGACGACAGAAGGCAGGGCGAGGGGCGTGGGGTATACCGAGGTCCTGAGACAGGCGAGGGCCTCGGTGGACCTTAAAGCCCTCGAAATAGAGGAAGGCCTCCGGTCCAAGGTGACGCGGACCGGAGCACGCCTCCTTGTGGTCTCTGGCGCCACCAGTGGCCCCAAAGCAGATGCCCTAGCGGCAAAGCTAAGGGAGTCGCTGGACACGGGTGACGTCCGCGTCACCAGACCCAACAAATGCGCGAGTCTGCGCATTTCGGGTCTGGATGACGCGGCCACGACGGAGGAGATAATCTCCGCCGTCGTGGAGGCGAGCGGCTGCCCTCGTGATCAGGTGAGGTCAGGTGAAATCCGCTTTGGCCCTTTCGGTCACGGGTCGGCAGTCGTGAGCTGCCCCGTCGCGGCGGCCCAAAAAGTGGCGGACGGACGGAGCCTCCTTATCGGTGGCTTCCTGAGGGCACAGGCGCATCTCCTGCAGCCACGCGAAGCCAGGTGCTTTAGGTGCCTGGTCGTGGGGCATGTGGGAGTGCAGTGCACGGCGGAAGTCACCGTGGGTGACCGGTGCTACCGCTGTAGTGAGCCCGGTCACGTGGCCCTTGCCTGTGACGCTCCGCCACGCTGCTTTAAATGCGTGGCGGAGGACAAGGAGGCCGACCACTGGGTGGGCAGTAAGGCCTGCACTGCCTCAAGGCCAAAGCCCAGTCCGTCCACACGGGGAGGTGAGGGTGCACTCTCGCGGCAGGGTGCGGAAATGGACATCCATTAATGGGCACCCATGTCCGCATCCTGCAGGTGAACCTGAACCACTGCGCTGGTGCTCAGGACCTTCTGTACCAGAGCATCAGGCAGTGGTCCATTAACGTGGTGGTCGTCGCCGAGCCGTACTGGGTTCACCCGGGAAGCCCAGTGGATCTGCACGGCCTGGCGACTGTCTTTGGGGGGACCGCCGCGGACGACTCGCGCCTAGCGCTTATCGCTAGGGGCCCGGGTTGTGTCGCGGCGGAATATGAGGGGGTGGCTGTCGTGGCCGTTTACATCTCGCCAAGCCTCGACCAGCATCAGTTTGAGCTATGGCTCCCTGAGCTGGACGTCGTTCTCGCTGCATGCCGGCCTCGCCCTGTCCTGATCCTGGGAGATTTCAATGCCTGGTCGCAGGCTTGGGGCTCCCGGGAAACCAGAGACAGGGGGAGGATACTTCAGGACTGGGTCACAACACGTGGCCTAGTCATCCTGAACCGGGGGAATGTCGCAACCTGGACGCGGCGGGGGCTCAGCTCGGTCATAGACGTTTCGTTTGCGACCCCTGAGCTCGCCCGCCGTGTCCAGGGATGGCGTGTGGTGGAGGAGGAGGAGACGTCATCAGATCACCGATATATTCGGTTCGACGTCTCCCCTGCACCTAACCTGCCGCCAGCTATTGCGAATCCCCCGGAACCGCGTTGGGCACTCCATCGCCTGGATCCGGAGGCTCTTCTGGAGGCGGCCATAGTGCAGGCCTGGATCCCGATAGCGGACAGACCTGCCAATATTGATGCCGAGGTGGAGTGGTTCGGGAGAGCCATGTCGCATATCTGCGATGTGGCGATGCCTAGGACTAGGCCCAGACCGGCGAGAAGACAGGTGTACTGGTGGACGCCGGAAATCGCGCAGTTGCGCGCGGAGTGCGTTACCGCGCGCCGCCGGTACACCAGATTCCGCCGGAGGCGTCGCCGCCCAGACGATGCGGCAGCCCGAGAGACGGAGCTCTATGATGGGTACAAAGGGGCCAAGAGGGCCCTCCAGACGGCCATCAAGCGGTCCAAAAAGGTGGGCCGCGAGGAGCTGATGGAGACCTTGGAGCGGAACCCGTGGGGGCGCCCGTACCTCATGGTAAGGGGCAAATTACGCCCCAAGGCGCCCCCATTAACCCAGAGTCTCCAGCCGGAGCGGCTGGAGGGGGTCCTGGACTCCTTATTCCCATCAAGAGCGGAGGAACACATTCCTCCGCGCATGGCTCCGTCTCAGGCGCCCAACGCGGAAGGCAGCGAGAACGACGTGCCCGCAGTCACGGAGGGTGAGCTAGGGGCGGCTGTACTGCGGCTTAAATCCCGCAAAAACACCGCCCCTGGACCCGACGGCATTCCAGGCCGAGCATGGGTCCTGGCTCTCGAAGAACTTGGGCCTCGACTTATAGGGCTCTTTAGCGCATGCCTCGAAAAAGGCCAGTTCCCCAAGGTCTGGAAGACAGGGAAACTGGTCTTAATCCGAAAGGCGGGGCGGCCGGCAAATTCCCCATCGGGGTACCGGCCGATCGTGTTGCTCGACGAGGTGTGCAAGCTTTTTGAGCGCATTATTGCACAACGCCTCGTCAAGCATCTCATACGCGTGGGGCCTGATCTGTCGGATAGTCAGTTTGGCTTCCGTCAGGGGCGCTCCACCGTAGACGCGATCATGCGCATTAGAGGCCTGACGGAGGAAGCAGTCTCACAGGGTGAGGTGGTGGTGGCGGTGTCTCTTGACATCGCCAACGCCTTCAACACCCTGCCCTGGAGTTGCATTAGGGAGGCGCTTATCTACCATGGAGTGCCTCCTTACCTCCGTCGAATTGTCGGGGCCTATCTCTCAGAGAGGGCCATTACTTACCCGAGTTGGCTAGGGCCGGGTCGGCGGGATGTGTCGTGCGGTGTTCCACAGGGATCGGTATTAGGGCCACTCCTGTGGAACATCGGCTACGATTGGGTGCTGCGTGGTCCGTTGCTCAGAGGGGTCACCGTAACGTGTTACGCCGATGACACCCTCGTTACGGCGCGGGGAGCAACGCACCGAGACGCAGCACTAAAGGCCACGGCAGGGGTTGCTCAAGTCGTGGGTCGGATACGGCGGCTGGGTCTCGAGGTCGCCCTTCACAAGTCCGAGGCTCTGTGCTTGCCCGGCGTGGGACACGCCGAGGCGGGTCCTAGTGGCGGCTCTGGGGGTGGGAGTCCTCACACTCGCCACGTTGCTCACAGCGATGGTACGATGCGCGAACGCTTGGGGTGCGGCTGTCTCCTTCTGCGAGCAAGTAATGCTCGAGAAGGAGGCGGCCGGTCGGGTCCGGACCAGACTCCGGGCCCGGGAAGCCCGCGCAGAGCGAAGACGAACCGGACGTCGGAGGTCGCAGAACGACCTCCGTCCTCCATGAGCGCTGGCCTGGGGGTGACCGGTGGAGCCGCCTGTCACCCTAGCAGAAGCAGGCCGCGGCGGCGGCGCCAAATGCGCCTCCCCGTAACCGGGGCTAGATGGGGACACTGTGGTCCCCACAACCCGAAGGGGGCCATCTCGGTAGAGATGGTCCTGGGTCTGCCGGGGTGCGAGAGATATGCTTTTGGCAATCTCACCTCCGGCAACCAAGGACCCAAGACGGCGTGCGTTTTAGTCGGTTCGAGTCCGACATAACCGCCTCCACCGGCTCCGTGGGGGTGGTATCCGTGGGGATTTTTCGCACGATAAAAAAAAAAAAAAGAGGGTCACCATCGTAAACATGTACCAAGTTAACAGTGGTGGCATTCAGCTTGACAGCCTCATCAGATGCTTTTTCACGCCCCGCTTAAAGGACCCGGGACTGTAGGTAGAAGAGAACACGTGAGCTGGCAGGGAGTTCCAGGTCTTAGTGGTGTGGCATAGGAATTTGATTCTGATCTGATTGCAACTGTACATTGCATCAGATAATCTGAGTCCTCACATAGCATGATCCTCCTTATAACCTTGCACTTCACCCCGTCCATCCTCTATTAACCTCTTGATTCATCTCAATTAAGGGCAATCAGTGTACATATTTATGATTCATGTTACTCGTCATATAACTGGGAATTTCGCTTATACATACATACATAATATTCACGCCTTTATCCCAGAAGGGTTAGGCAGAGGTTAATTAACACCCCACATTTCACCAATCATTGTATTCAGTCCCACGCGACGTAATAGGAGTGGGCCTATTGCCGTATTCCGGGCACTATTGTTCGCTTATATAACTTCGAAATATTGCCACTCTTCTCTTTTCATGGGAGTCGTACAAGATGACTAAAGGTATGGCTATTATATTTTAACGTGAATTCATGCGATTATGATATAAGTAAACATACGTAAACGTCATACAACTCATGCATGACGTAGTAAACTTATATAAAAGCTATAAAAAGTACCCTACGCCCACTCGTCCCCTAAAATTGGTACCCTGCACCCACTTGTCTCTTCAAATATTTATGAATTCCACTCGTCCCCTGGTCTACCCACTTACATCTTCTAGATAGACACGACTTATAATTCAATTTAAAGTAATCAGGGCTCACGAACACACCTAGTTCACAATCCATCATGCTACCGCACCGTCATCGCGTCATGCTCGCTCCGTGTCAATATCTATTAAAGTACCTACATCTACTAGATTAGACATTATAGCTCTTAAACCTCAATTAGCAATAATCAGGGCTCACGAACACACCTAGTTCACAATCCGTCATGCTGCCGTTACGGCGTACCGTCATCGCGTCATGCTCGCTCCGTGTCAATACCTATTAAAGTACCTACACGTACTAGATTAGACATTATAGCTCTTAAACCTCAATTAGCAATAATCAGGGCTCACGAACACACCTAGTTCACAATTCGTCATGCTCGCACCGTCATCGCGTCATACTCGTGTCGCGCCACACGAACGCATTACTATTCATTAGCAGGTCGTGCTCGTGACGGAGATGGCGCTCTGTCCACGAATGATTAGCTTAACGTGCGAAGTGCATATTAACGGCCATTGTTATTAATCACCTGACATTACTGTTTACAGTTCAACAGTAAAGAAAAGGATCGTAAGGGCAAGTAACTACGATATGGAATTATTCAAGAAGGGTATTAGAAGGCTCTTATATGGTCGGCAGTAGGGAATGCAATCTCGCGAGATTGGGGCTCAGGCGAGATCCCGTGAGATTATGAATAACAATCTCGCGCGATCTCGCCAATTCCGAGATCTCGCTAGATTGGTAGTTTTGTGCGGTTAGTCGTGCAAATAATTACAAATTAATTATAAGAATTATTCTGAAATAAGCCTTAATTTTTACGAATAGTCATTTACACAACTAATTCGATTCATTCATTTCTTTATTGATTAATGAGCTTCAAATAAGACTTCTTGTGTTCGAGTGCAATCTCGTTAATCTCGCGAGATCTCGCCCGATTTTTGGCCGAGATCTCACGAGAACTATTATTACGCAGTTGTAACTGCTATTTAGGATATAATTTTCTCAATAATATTTTTTATTCTCATACAACAAAACTCGACAGAGCCTAATATTATTTCACTAAACCGGTTCGGAGCAAAACACACTAAGAGGAAGTTTGCATTAAGATGTGATATTATCAATATAAGAGGTATGAGGAAACTTACATTTGTATCATGGCAGTTATTAGACGCTTTGATTAGTTAAAAGGAAGTTTGAATATAAATGAACTTTTATAAATAAAATGGATCGAAAATATGAAATAAAAAATAGCCAAATTGGTAAAGCCGTCATTGAGCTTCGAGTTAAGTTGCTAAAGCTAATATCTACTTCATTAAAGTCTTTTATTTTTTGGGCTTAGGTTGTGTGCATTTGACAAAGAATGCAATTTTCTGTCACACAAAGTGACATATTTGGTCACAAAATAAATCCATTAATGCCGATTGATCTCACAAATGAAAAGATTCAACAGTGTTTGATCGGTTCACTTTTGGCAGATGGCAAAATGCGAAAATACGTTGTCATAATAAACACGGCAATCAGAAGCCAGGGACTCGCACATGCATTCTACACGGATCAATATTTTTGCATTTTTTTGTTCGATTTATATATCTCGGATCTAGATCGCGAGATATAAAAAGCCCCGGCGCATGCGTGATCTGCTATATAAAAATAAGTCGGGTTTTCCTTCCTGACGCTATAACTCCAGAACGCACGTACGGATTTGGCTAATTTTGGTCTTGAATTATTTGTGGTAGTCCAGGGAAGGTTTGTACATTGAGAAAAAATCGAATAATTGCCGGGATCTGACATCCACGCGAGCGGAGCCGCGGGCAAAAGCTAGTTTTTTATAAAATCACTACATAGTATAAAGCAAAATCGCTTTCCGCGACCCTATGTCCCTATGTATGCTTATATCTTCAAAACTACGCTACAGACTTTGATGCGGTTTCTTTTAATAGATAGAGTAATTCAAGAAGAAGGTTTATATGTATAATACATGCTTAATATAGTAGAGGGTGCAGCAGGAACGGAATCGGACGCCACGCGGGCGGAAAAAAATTGACGGTACGAAGTTCGCCGGGTCAACTAGTAATGTACAGTCAACGCCATAAGTTGATTAACACTAAAATATTTTACAAATCTTTTTTAAATTGGAATGCACCTGTCTATAGTAAATGTAGTGTTATGATTCCCAGAAGACAAACTTAATTTACATTTTCAATTATTTATTTTTCACAATTTTATGTAAGGTACACATACTTACACACTGTAAGGCCACAGTGTTCAATAAATTAGAATTTGTTAAGCTACTTTTGTAGTTGAATGTACCTATGAAATTGGTGAATTTGAGCTCGTCCACTACAGTAGCATCCCGTGCTATCTTCAAAATTCATCCGAGTTATGCGTATGGCGCGTATAGAGCAAATTTTGATCACATTTTAGGTCCAAGATATATATAAAAAATCGAGTGTGATACGTGACTTAGAAAAGTGTAACACCGATCGTACAATATGCGAGTGAACATTAACTGAGTGAACCATTGATACATATGTATATTGTTACTAACGGCCGTTCCCAATAACATACTTACAGTTAAAGATAAATCACAACAGTCAAATTTGACGTAACGGCTGTTTAAATTCAAAACATGGTAACTGATTTTTTTGCGGGAAGCGCATCGGAGTATAATTTTTTTTCCGAAATTGGTGTGAATAGGAGTTACTATGTTTTGAATTTAAACAGCTGAGCACTATAACCGTAGATGCGATCCATCTTTAACTGTCAGTATGTTATTGGAAACGGCGGTATGTGAACAGTTTGATATGATCTTAAGCTAGACTGTATTCTAAGTTTATCTATTTATGCCAATCTTTAGGAGATGTGTTGAATTACTTAGAATCACTCATTAAAGAATAAGTTTTGAGTAGATAACCTATTTACAGAACCTTATCTAAAAATACATCATATTATAATACAATGGGTTTTATTGTCTTTTAATATCTTAGTTATGGGTTATAGTATTATTTTTAGTAACGTAACAATACCACGTCATCTCTAGACACGTGACAATACGCTTGCAGAATAGAATAGAATACATTGATCAACTTAAAGGATTGAGATACGAGTACATTTACCATAAACGTCCACATACGTGTCCATACTATATAAGTATTCATCATTCTATTCTACAATACAACGACCAACGAATTGCCACATATCTAGGGGGCTAGTATCAAGCTGTTATTCTAGCGTAGTCTAATTGAGTAGGTCCAGTGTCTGTGCATCGTGGTCTGTAACGGTGACAGGAAGAACGTGTTTAATGTCGGAGCCATTTGTCGCTGTGTACGTGATACAACACACATATACCGGGTGTAAGGGGAACGCTCCCGAAGCCGAAAATCCCTAGTAGAATAAAATTTAAATCGAAAAAAAAAGCGCGTGCTTATTTGTAGTGGTTTTTTTAATGAAATTACTATTTCATTTAGCTTTCCTAACACGATGGAGAGTAAATAAAGCAAAATAAAAAATTCATCGAAATTTTTTGTTTTTCTCGACATTGATTTTATTTTTATGACAATATGTTATGTACTCTAGGGGTTTTCGGCTTCGGGATCGTTGCCCTTACACCCGGTATTATAAGGACGGATTAAAACCATTAAAAATACCTAATAGATAGTAGACAATATTGACACTGGGTTCACTCAACCTCAACTTATGTTCAACTCAAACCACTCAACCCGACCCCAAAGGCGTAGAGGGTAGAAGCGAAGTTTTTTTTAGGAAATTTCCAAGTGTTTTACATAGCGTCCCGTTACGTACATTCCAGCCTAAAGTTTACTCAAAGAAATACATTAATTTCACTTTGACTCATTCAATGATCAAACGCACAGGTGTGGTGGTATTCGTTATTATCATTACTCGTTGTGGAAAATCACTTAAGAATCTTCCGCGAAATCATGTGACTTTTACAACCTTTGTAATATCGAATATACAGCCTATTGTTTGTGATTTAATAAAAAAATATTAAGAACCTGTTCTTACCGTATATTATGATGTCAAAACTATTCGGTGAAAAAACACATTAATTCGATTTGAATGCCAAATAAGTGCGAATATTTTCTTAACTGCCTTCACGTGTACAAAAACAAGTAATATGAAACGTGATATCGTCTTAAATATGTATAATTAAACTTGTTTTTTAGGCATATTTACTTAAAGTGTAGTAATAGTCACCTACATGTATAAATTACAATAAAAATAATAGCCCTAATAATAATAAAAAATAGTTACACCTTTCTTTTTAATAGTACCGGATCGTGGGACTTCCCAGAGTTTTAACTGTGGTCCCCACACCCGAAGGCGGCCAGCTCGAAAGATGTGGTCTTGGGTCGGCCGGAGTGCGAGAGACATAAATGACTCTAACAATCTCATCTCTGGCAACTTACAACCCACAGAAGGCTTGAGCTTAGTCGGTTCAAGTCCGAACAGGGCATCTTTCTAGCTTCCATGTTGCCAATCCAATATATTTTCCCTGGTTATTTTTGGAACGTTTCGCTTTGATTCTGATTGAAGCGTTTCACTTTTGTGCGCAATTGTCTTTTATAACTTTTCATATGAAGATTTATAAATCGGGTCGCTCGAAACACGATGTTTAATACGGGTCGTACGCGGCCGTGGGTCCAAAATCGGTGGGCGTACGAGAACATAGCCTATATTTCCTAACTCGGAAGTTGACCTTCAAGACCACACACACATATGTACCTAATGGGAGAGAACAAGTGTGATAAAAGCATCATCACAAATATTATCCCAGTCGTAACGCATGCGCATTCTCCGCCGAGCAACGCGTGCGCAAGTCACGTGGCCTCGATTCAAGCGCCACTTTCTACAGCCGACGAGTTTTTACGTGATCCGAGACAGATATTGCGACACACGAGTATTATCTGACCCTTTTATTGATAAAACTGCCAGAATTGTACTACTTTTTGGAGTGGTTCACATTTACAAGTGCATTCCGTCAATCTTCAAAGGGAGATGAGACAGAAAAACACTTGTATGATGTGTTGCACTATTTTAATTTATCTTTTGCTAATTTTATCTTCTAATAAGTATTATAGCTTTTACTGTTTGTAGATAAGACCGAAGAATTTAGATCGCTATATTTTGGACCTAATTGACGTATCAATTGTCTAGTTCTGTAAACCAATAAACATAAAGCCGAATTTTACCAGCATATTAGTGCTGGTAAGTAAAAATGCTAGTCGTTGTATTCTCGCAATTAATGTATTTTTACCCGACTACGGCGAAGCCAAAAGGAGGGTTATGACTTTGACAGGCTATGTATGTATGTATGTATGTATGTATGTATGTATGTTCATTTGTTCCCTCATAGCTCCTCAACTACTTATTAGAACAGGACAAATGAGGTATCGTTACAAGCGGCTTGATCGTCCAATGGTTATAGGCTATATGACGTGTCACTCAATCTTGTGTGGCGCCCTCTAGCGCTCATAACGTACTGTGTTAAAAAATAAATTTGAGATAAATATGCCGCGTTTGGTATCAAATGAAAGTGCTTAATGAGCACATTTCAAATATGTATAAATTATTAGCTTTATCTTGCCTCAAAATAATTTAAATAAAAAATTAAGTTTAAAACTAAAACCTTACTTACTTACTCTAACAAAACAATATATTCTAGGGAAAAGTGGCATACGACCACGGCTATCCTTGATATTTTCTTGTTTGTCACTTTTTCGGTAGTCGGGTTTTATATGATCAAATGCTACGTTGTAGGCTAAAAGGACTACGCTGTTAATCATCTTATATCTGAAGAATGAAGCGACGAAATATAATTAAGTTTAATAGTGGACCAACTCACCAGTATATTTACCATGTTTTTTTACACTATTAATGTGAATGATCATGACGTCAATTATACATACAATATACATACACATATATATTGCATACATATAATAAAATAATCATATATTTTTAAGTTTATAATGATGGTGGCATCAGATATGGATACCTACTGGATTTAGGATTATTGAACATCATTTTTGGTAAGAGATTATTGTGGGCAATAGTATTATTGTAACTCCGTCTGTAAGAGGAGAATAGTAAATTGGAAAATTATAAGAAAGCATTACACCATGAGTGTAATTGAAACGTGGATTACAGTCCCTTACGTGCTGTAAACACCTTTTTTTTTTCTTTTTATAAAATCAAAATCCAATTGAGTATTTGCGACTCAACTAAATCGTCTTCATATGAGTTATGTACTCGTACATTACATAACTGTTACGTTACAATTCGTTTAGCAACAGTTCAAGTGTTAGTTATTGTCATAGAATATGTTATAGTATTTCACATGCAAGTCACAAGTGGCTAATGTTATAGCGCGCGTAATGTAGGTGGACTATTATATAGATCTATCTGCTACATTTCTAACTAATGAACGCATGTGAAGTGGATCTATACTATACTAACAATTTGCTAATAGTAGCGGTAGAGCGTTTAACTGTTAATTACCGTACCGGCTCCAATCTCGCTCAGTGCAAATTATGCATAATGTCGATTTGCATTTTTCAAAAAAGTATTAAATATATAGCAAAAGCGTAAATACCATTAAAACCAACGAAACAATAATAAATTATTATTATTACTATCTTATCCTTTGGATATAGGTACAGACGTGAGCGCAGTGAGCATATCAAAACCAATTAAGACTCACGTCGGACAATGACCTCACGCGCTTCCTCTACCTTCGTTAGACCCATGCAGACCCATCGGTTTCGGATGTTCTGACCCGCCCTTTTTCCAGAACGTAACTAATTTGTTCGGCGTACGTGTTCCGAGGTCGACCTTCACCGACTTGCTCAACTCACTTGTTCATTCGTTCTGTACTCATTCGTTCATTCATTAATCGTATTTATATCGGTGAGCGGAGATACTGACAATAAATAGCAATCAATATTTTTAACATTATTTGAAACTACCTGAGATTTGTGATCATAAATCGATTGTACAATTGCAATAATGTAATAATTCCTTAGGTACTTATATAAAACAGGATTTTTAATAACGATTTGTGCCACATTGACCCCATTTGTTCGTCCTACATTACAAAGAATTCCACTTTTGCCCCATATTAAATTTGATTCCTGTTTCGTCCTACTTCATAGTACCGACCAAAATAACTGCTTAAATATATTTTTGTTAATCTTGTAAAGAAACTAGACTTTATAACGAGTGTTTTTTTTTTCTAAGAATTATTCTCATTCTTGTTTAAGCTTTCGAACGAAAGATTATTATGACGACATTAAGTGTTTTTGTGATCGTTTTTACATCTTTTTGTATGATACATATTTATAGAGTGAAATAAATTCAAATTCGAAAACGATAAAAGTGATTTTGTAGACTACTTTAGACAATAAATTATGATAATCTTAAAAATAGGTTTTGAAATGGGTACCTACATAACAAAATTTGAAACACATAAAATCATGCATGTGTTGAGTTGACTCTCTCGCTCTTGCTCACTTACCCCTTTTTGTTTTTTAACTTTCAACCATTCATATATTATGAAATGCTGTATACAAAACTACATGAAGTGACAAGTAAAATGACTTTCACCTTATAAAACATGCCATAATAAAAAATAACAATATTTTCCGGGAAAGAAATCGCCAACATGCATCGCAACCTCCACTTGCTTGGCTTTACATATTTTTTTTACAAATACGTAAAAGAAATATAAATGACACTTGACATTCTTATAAATAATGTAAAAGAGTTTATTTTATTACACGTTACATATCCAGGAAACCATCACGAATGGTGACGTAAGATGATTTTTCAATTAACCGTTTTCAGACAACCACAAAAGATTTAAACACGAATTGACTGACCAATAAATAACCTAAAAAGTTATACGCTGATTTGTTTTGACATATATTTCCGGACTGACATATTATTTATGAACACTAAAATTTTTGCGATCATATTATACAATTACGAGGTACTTAATTACCCGAATGCCAAGAAGGATTATTTTATCTTCCTGTCTAAATCGTGATTCAGTGGCTGGCCTTTATCAAAATACGGTAAGTGACAATGATAAAGTTTTTAAGGGAGAGCAGTCGCCCTGTAAGCGAAAGGTCGTGAGTTCGAGTCTCACTTGAGCATTTCATTTTTTCCAATGTTTTTCGAACTTAACAGTTAGCATAATAAATGCTATAAAAAAATTCATTCAAATTTTTAAGGGAATATTAATATACCTAATTACACCATGAAATTTCCTAGCAGAAAAACCTGCTTGAAAGTCTGTTTTTGATAAATGAACTTGGTAAGTTTAAAAAAAAAATTAGAATTTGCACTTGCCTATTAAGCTGTCTACATACCAAGGCCGGTGACCTTATTTTAACGATTTTGCCTTACCCACCAGGTTATTTGTGCTTTGGTGTATAGACAGCCTTAGGTTTGCATGAATCGAAACCTCTCTATCTTTGTAGTATAGATATAAATCGATATCTCATACAAGGTTCGTTGCTATGTGTACCTTTAGACAGACACCAATGACCTAATTAATTTTCCTAATTATTACATGGCGATTCGGTTCATGCCTAACAAATATTCAATTTATACCAGACATTTTAACAACTTTTAATTGTTAGCCGCTCTCCATGGTTATGTTTTCTAAATTTAAAAAACGGTGACCGCATTAATTATCATGACTATAAATAAATGCGAAAACAGCTTTGTTATTTACAACTATACAAATAAAATTAATAAATTAATAGGCTTTGTAATATACACTTGTAAATAAATTTGAAATAAGAATCGTCGACTCTTCGTCTTTTTTTATATATTTGAATCAATGTAATCAGTGTAATATAAGTAAATTCATCATGAATTTACTTGCACGAACTATATTATTTGTTATTAAAAAATATCATACAAATTGGTGTAGTCTATTCGACGAAATTATTTTTGAGGCTCAGTTACTAACTACGCAATTGATGAGGTGATTGAAATGTACTGAGATCTTCGCAAATAAATATATCATGAATTTACTGGTATTGCCTTGACCCCAAGTCGCGAGACCAACGAGACCCTAGTGCTCACGAATTGGGATTGGTGGATTTGAGCTCTTTCACCCCCGTAGCACCCCGTGCTACCCTCAAAATACTTCCTAAAACACGTAATGCGCGTATAGAGTACATTTTGTAACAATACTTTATGAGAGGGTCCAGATATATGCCAGGACGTGTCAAGTGTGTCAATGTGTGTGTATGTGTGTGTGTGTGTGTTTGTGTGTATGGGTGCGTTTGCCTATTATGATCTAGCCTTTGTTCTATTTATATAATGTTGTCAACCTACATAAGTATATCAGGAACGTGCCACATTGTAAACGTTCACACAGACGCTTTGAAATGTTGGTGATTAAATTGTCTGTGAGTGGAAAGGCTGCGGAAGTCACGTTTTGTGCGGCGCCGCCTCTTCCGGCAGAGGTTTCTGTAGCACTCGGGACAATTAGCAGCGATTGGAGGAGTTGTGACGAGAATGCTGGATAGATATTAATGAGATACATCCTGGATAGCAACAATACATTTTTATATTCTTGGAAATATCACAAAGAACCTCAAGTGTCTAGTAGTAAAGTTTAAATTAAGAAAAATTGATTTATTAATCAGAGAGTAATTATTTTCTCGTAGTCAATGATAAAAAGTAGAGTACCTAACACGTGAAAAAAGAATTCGTCTCGGTTCTTGTATCGCTCGATCCGCTTTGGTTTCTATCTAGAGTCCCTCATTACAACTTACTCGGGATACAACTTAGTGCCGCGAAAAGAATTCACCTTTTTTTTTCACTTGTTGGGTAATCTACTATTATTTTCCGACTGAGTGTAAAGGCACCCTAAAAGGTTCGAAGAATACCCTGACCAGGAGAGCGAGTGTCATTGTACATAATCATCTAGTGACGAGCGAGACAAGATAAGCCAAATTAAAAAAAGAAGACGAGGCCTTACGGTCGAAAGTACAGTCTTAGATGCAACCGGGACTAACGCAGTGATGAAAAAAAAATCACTTAGTGACCAAGCACTTGCTAATAAATAATAAAATTATCTGTTGATGTTCACGGAAGCCCCACAGGTACGGGTGTACGATTACCGTGAACTCAACGCTCACGGTCGGATACGGTCACGTCAATACACTTGCGCTATCCGGCGGACTTTCGTGGCATACTCAAGGCACGGTAGCGTCTGCTGTACAGCTTCGTATACAAAACTCTGAGGTACAGTAGCCATAGCAATCACCCTAGCTTTAAAACTTTACATACTACTTACTTTCTATCAGAGTGGATAGATTTATAAGTTACTTGTTATCCTTAATATAGATTTTCGTGGGTTACGGGATTGGGAAAAAAATTCCACGGATGCGGAACCGCAGGCATCAACTAGAGATAATAAAATATAAAGATGATAAATTTGTCCTCCATCTTTTTTTTTACTACATTGTAAAGATTGTTTTTCAATTTTTAATTATTCAACTTCTGAAGATGACTGTACCGACAGTGCTAAAGTCTTGTCAGGTTACCGACAATGATTATTTTCAATTAAAGATCAAAATTCAAAATATAATTGACCTTGAATTAATGCAAGCGAATTCGATTTTTAATGACAGGCGAATATTATTTTGCTACAACTCCAATACATGATTGTAACCGCAAAATGACAAGTCAACAAATAAGTAAGTACAAGGGTTTGTAAACAGTTATATTTTTATTACCAAAATGTTTTAGTACAAACTGTTCCGCTAGCATTGATTATGCAACTGAATTGGGCAAGCACAATTGTGAAAAGGCCTACGATAAAGTGTGACGAATTCCGTAGAAAATTACATGTATGTGAAAAAAATGTTTTAATGCTTGAACCCAAGATTATTAATACCTAACTATATAATATATAGGTATAACACTTAAACAAATAGCTACTTTCGGAACACGTAATAAAGTGCAATTTAGCGTGTCGTCAATTACGTCATATTCTACAACTCTTGAGTTTTCTACATCTGCATTTGCTTTGAATGATTCAGAAACCATTGGTTGTCCCAAGAGTATCAACACGTAAGTTGGAATATTAACGCAATTCGGTAAATCCGGCTATCAAAAAAAAAAAAAATTATTTAGACTGTTGATTGATGGCACTTGGTGGAATTCATTGTTACACATATTGAGAACACTTGTACTTTTCCATAGTATTTATTCTATTACACCTGACCGGTTTTTTAGATGTTCATCATCCAAATGATGGATGAACATCCAAAACCTTTGGTAAATGTAAAGTTTTGAGATGCCGTAAGGCGAAACCGGTCAGGTGTAACTGTACTGTGGATTGTACTGTGGAAAAAGTACAAGTGTTCTCAATATGTGGAAAAAAATTAAACTAACCGTGTTCTATTCTATTATCAGGACGTCACTCTAGCCTATTATCAATAGGGAGTCACTTAACAGAACATTCAGCCTGTCTATTGACTAATGTTATTTTTAAACAATCGCGGTGTACAGTCAAGTCGTGACCCAGTTGCTGTAACGCACCCGAAACGTCAGCAAAAGTAAGTTTTCCAAAATGAATCGCGTGTAGTCCCGTTTTTTTTATTTTTTTTTATTATAAACTATAATAAACTATGTCAACCTTCATGAACGGTGCGAATCGCCACGGTCCAAAAAATACTTCGGCTTTTCGCACCACTCCAACCTCCGTGGTTTGAAATGCCACATTCAAAAAAATGCCAGCTCTGGGGCGTTTCGCACCGCGGTGTGAATCCGTTGTGGTGTGAAAAGCCGAAGGACCCAATTGATGGATACCCCAAAAATCTTTTCTAAGCAATCAGTTACCGCATTAGAAGATTATCTGTCAATCACGGCCGTAAATTTGGTAAAACTGACAGCAAATCTAGACCTAATACGAAACATCCTTCATCTTACTTTTCTTTTATTTTCAAAAAGCCGTATTTTTCTTTAATTTTGTTAGATTGCTAATCTTTTGTTATACTTTTGTTATAATTATTCTCATGTCATGTTGTTAATTAAATCAATTCATCATACAATAATGATCTCAGAAACCAAGAATTTTTTTAGACTAGTAGTACGAAGTAAGTCACTTTTATTTTACCTACTCTTCGTATAGATAGGTATGTATCAATATAAAAATCTCATTAACACCTCGAATTAGGTAAACACAAATAGTAATAAAATAAAGTTATCATTCAACATTTCTATTATAAAATACTTGTTTGGAATTAAAATCTCACTTTACGGAATTAACACTTTATAATACTTAAACATGTTTTTGACGTCATCAAATATGGCCACCTCGGAACTACAGAAAACAGTAACATTTTATTAGTATAAAAAAGTACCTAATAATCTATCTAATAATAATTATATTTTGTAATTTTTTTAGTTTATTTCTTTTTGTCGGGTTCCAAATGTTGCCAAATGGCAAAATACGGAACGGCCTATTCTGTTGAAACTTGGTAAGTAGATGTATTATGTGAGCCGCATTAAGAATTTCACACAAAAATAGAATAAAAAGCAATAAATTTTTTTAGAACTGAAAGTTAAAAAAAAATATCATCACACCCATACGTTTAGGGTATCTATAGATAGGTCTTCAAAAATGCTGTTAAGGTTTCTAACATATTTTTCAGGTTCAGTAGGTCACGGAATTCCATCTTGGAATTTCGTTTTTTTTTATAAACCTAAATCTATTATTCTCGTATGTAGTATTTATAATAAAGTAGGAGCATAGGCATACCATTAATTTTTCAGAAACTCGGCCACACGCATACTAACCTGTAACAATAAAAAAAACATGTTATCGATGTCTTCAAACATTAGTGTATAACTTAACATAAAATATCAAGGTATACCAGTATGATAGTAGTACATTGTTAACTTCTAAGTAATTCCCCGTACATTGCGAAGTCGTAATTGATCTGTTTCGACTAACGATGCGGGTAGGTGGACGCACTTGTTCGACTTTCTATACAAAGCATAATAATGCGGTGCGTGCGGTGCGGGTAGGTGGACGCGTACCTTTGACGTATGATTCCGAAGCCGAACGCATACGATAATTACCGACGCATTACTTGTTAAACTTCGATACGAATAAAGTGGACCATTGAGAAGCCGCAATGAATTACGTGTATCTGCTGTGCGTGTTTGAAGTTGTCGTATGTGGTGTGGTCACCTTCAGAATCAAAATTATATTTCTTTAACCTCAAACATCTTTATGGGATCCCAGCCTCGACGGTTTGGTATCAGAACGTCCCATTCCCAAACTCGTCACGCTGTTTCTAATGGTCCCATTCCCAGATGGTCCTATTCCCAGATCGTCCCATTCTAAGTTCGTCCTATTCCCAGATCGTACCATTCCCAGATTGTCCTATTCTCAGATCGTCCCATTCCCAGATGGTCCCAGGGATTCGACGTCCTAAAATACACCTGGATATTAAATATTTAATGAAAATAATAATGATTTTCCGCTGGCGGCCATATTGTGTCCAACCGTAGCATCACCCACATGACACGATGCATTATCGAAATACCGCGAACTAATTAAAAAGCCATCACGAATCGAGCCAGACTGTTGACAAAAAATATTATATTGGCTATATTATGGAGTTCTAGAAACGCTTATTTAGTACTAGCTGGCCCGGCGAACTTCGTACCGCCAAAGTTCTCTAGACCTCCACGAACATTTCAAGACCATGATAAGAGAAATCTGTTCAGCCGTTCTCGAGGCTTAGCGAGACTAACGAACAGCAATTGATTTTTATATATATAGATTATACTAGCTGTTGACCGAGGCTCCGCCCGCGTGGATGTTGGTTATCGCGACTAAATTTAATATGCTCATGTTCATTTCTAAGTTCTAATTTATCTTTGTATCAAATTTCATGAGGTTATCTTCAAAAATAGCAAACTTTCATCCTCTGTTTGCTTGACGGACGAGACTTTGACGCAATCTTTCGTCTCAAGATCGAACGGCATTAACTAAGTCTAAATAAAGAAAGGAGAACAAGGTTTCAAAATGCAATCTTGGGATGTAACCGGGATTGGGATGAAGAAGAAGAAGAGAAAGAAAGGGAGAGAGATTTATGCAAGAAAATTTATACTTGTAGCAGAGTCTATCCCTATTCTTCTGCTATGGCTATTATCTAATCTGTATTCATAGTTGAATGAATTTTACAACATTAAGTATTCTAACTATACCAATGGAACATATAGGGAAAAATTAAATTTTTCGGGCCGGACTCCAACCCGCGATCTTTCCCTTACAGGGGGAATGCCTTGACCAACTCGGCTACTTGCCTCATATTCGTCTTTAAGGCGACGCCACCGTCCACCGTCCACCGTCGCCTTATAGACGGATAAGAGGAGAAATTTGAATCACATCGGGCGTGTCTCGGTTGCCGAGTTGGTCTGTAAGGGAAAGATCTCGGGTTCGAGTCCCGCGCGAAAAGTTTCATTTTTCCCTATGTATTCGATTAGTATTCATAGTTAGCTACTACATACATTCGATCTAAAAAACGAAGTAGGTAAAAATCTAGTACTCTATGAGGTACTCTATGAACATAAACTTTAATTGTATACAATAACGAGACTTACTAGTATAAATACACCTCTGCCTACGCTCTCCGTAAAATACTAGCTTTATATAACCTGTAGATAAACAGTGCTGTAACGGTACAGTTAATAAATTGAGCATACCAGGGCTGTAGCGGGCAACAGGAGTGACGCTCACTGCGAGAGGTGGAATGTAGGCCGATGGCTCGTTAGGTCCCTCCTCATAACAGGATATTTGTACCTACGTCATGCTTCTTGTTAGACTAGGTGCTTACATAATAATCACGCTTGTATATCCTTCTAGAGAAGTCTGAGGGGTTTATCTATGTACATAATACAGGTGTAGGAAAGTCGTGGGATCAAGTCCCATTTGAGCATTTCATTTTTCCCGATGTATTTGAATTTTAAAATTAGCATAATAAATGGTATAAAAAATTCATTCTAACAAAACCAGATAGCTCAGTAGATAGAGTCATACTTGAAACTGATAATCTCAGGTTCAATTCCCTTTGCAGTTGCCCAATTTGATTAGGTACTGTTTAATAAGTACTTTAATAAGCACTAATGTGTATTCGTCGGTCCAGACGAACCCAGGACTTATCTATGCGTGTCTCGAATGCTACTGGGACTAACACGAATATAATTTTAATGGTAATGATGTACTCGTAAATTTTTATTACTTTTTTGCAACCATAAACTTAAAAATTTTAATTCATCTATTCTTCCATTTAGTCTACACATTGAGTTGGAGCTTCACGATCCGGTTAGACAATTAGATACGTAAGAGGACAAGTTTACGCGAGGTAGGTACCTCAGGCCACGATTTTATTTGGACACAGAATAGATAAGATTTGGATTCTAACAAGTTCCGAGCGGTGATCTTGATTAAACAGGAAAAGAATTATAGTTTTTGAACAAACATTTTGAGCCTGTATTATAGTTTTTGAACAAACTTTTTGAGCCTGTATTATAGTTTTTGAACAAACTTTTTGAGCCTGTAAATTTACGAGAAAACAGACAGAGGTGCATACTTACATACTTTGAAGCGTCTGTAGTTTAGTCGTTTAGGAGTCGGCGTTATCGTAGGTTCGGGGTCATTTCACTAGGCTTATTAAAAAGTCAGATTGTCCAAGAATTCTAAAAGCAGTTTTTCTTAGGAACACTTATAGAAGTCTGTGTGATGAGAGCAATGATTGATTTAGAATGAAAAATGAAGATGGTTATTTCGTTAACATGTGGATTTCAACAGTGAAAGTAATTGCCCTGCAAACAATTCTGACTTGACCGGGTTATCGCGTTGAACTTAACTCAGTTTCTTTGAACTACGCCAAAAGTTTGAATAGGCATTTCTTATTATGAAAATTAAAAATGTTAACATTTTCTCATTATGAAAATAAGAACTGTTAATACCTATCTCTCATTATGAAAATGAAAAATGAAACATTGTGGCTTAGAATTTTTAGTTTTCTACGTAATCCTTTACAATAGGCCATAGTGATGATGATGACTTATTAGAAGACTGAGTTTTTGCACGAAGTCATCATTATGATCGACCGTCATGTAAACAATCATGCATCAAACAAAATGAATATACTTTTACGATCACAGCAAACGACCACAAAAACTATGCCAAATAAGCAGTACGAAATAAAAATATGCAAACATTTCTGCGTTGTCAAAAGTTTTTTATGCCTTGTAGAGTCGTTTAGTCACGTAACGTCAGCAAAAAATACAGGTACCTACATGCTGACACGAAAATAATGATGTGCACACACTTTGAGCAACTTATATAATGATTTTTAATTTCCACAAGTGTTTTCGTTTATTTTTTGTTGGTGTAATGATTGATTTTCCGCTTTTTATGGAATAAAAAATGGTATTTTTTCTTTTGTATAATGAACAAGCAAGAATTTAATGATAAGCGCATTATTTCATATAATTATAGCTTTAGACGTGTCTGGGTTTTTATTAATTTTGAATAATTATTAAATTATGAAAAAGGATGTAGTGGAGATGTATAAAAAAGAACCTAAGGTTGACGTAATTTGGGTTGACTTTAGAAAAAGACTGTCTGAAAAAGGTTAGTTAGAGAAGGGTACTACTACCCAGTCAGACGGCACTCACACCCATAAATACTTAAACCAAAAAAAAGGAACAAATAAATGCAAACTGATACCAATTTAAAGAAGAGTAATAAGTACGAATACCGGGCTTCAAACATTCGGGGTTAACTTGAATGAATTTTACAGCATTATGTATGCTAACTACACAAATCGAATAATTTACCCTGTGTATTCGATTCGGGGTTAACGTTCGCATAAAGAAAAACAAAATATCCAGTTTCAATACCAAAAAAGTGTATTTTCGATGTTTATCTTATGCCTGCTCTACACGTTGGCTAACACAGTGGCAAACGCGTTGGCCAACACACGTGGCGACGGCCCGCCACATATCACAAAACCCCCTCTACAAGTTCGCCAGCAGTCACTCTAGACAAGTGGCAATATCTTGATTAATTCATGTATATTCCTGGCATACGTTGACGACTGTCATAAACGTCAAAATACGTGTCGTACGTGTGTACATTCATCTTTCCATTGAGTACAATACACCAGCCAGGCCAGGCCAGGCCACTTCTACGGGGACAGGTAATTCGATAATGCGTTGGCAACTGTGTTCGCCAACGAGTAGAAGCTGCATAAACAGATTTACGAAAACTTTTAGACAGTGTAGTGCTAAAAACCACAAATGTTATTGCGTCTTTTATATTGTGTGATCGATGTTCGTAAAATATATGACGTAATTTTCTCCTTGCCAAACACAAGATAATCATGTTGATTGACTGATCTATACTCGCAAAGTTAAAATATTTAAAAAATATAATACAACTTTTGTTTACTGCGAAAAGTTGGCAATCGGCCAGCGGCTAATATAGATAAGACTAATCTCACCACAACTAATTCACTATCTGTGACATAACAAATAGTTAACAATCTTTTTGTTTTAATCTCTAGCAGTCACCTGTGGTTTCTTCGTCTGGACTTTGATCTATGTTTTGACGGATAATATATCTCGTCTAGCAACGGACGGAGCGTCAATCTAACTCCTCTAAAATCTTTGAGTCTCCAGCAAGCCAACGTCACTAACCAGCCGGTACACCTGCACTGACAATTGCCCGCAAAATATAACACAGCGCACGCCAACACGTGTAGACATAGGTTTAAAAAGATGGTGTTGATTACGAGACCTCCGCTAATCTCCTGGTATTAGGTTACTTTTGTGATAATACATGAAGAAATAGCGCTTCACAGGACCCCGTCGACTCACCTACCGTCACTCAAAGCTAAATTTGGCGGCAGACCTATTATTTTTCTGACAAACACTCTAATTTTGGATATAAATAAATCACATCCTTTATTTTATTGGTATTACATACATCTGTTGATTGACGGACGAGGTCCTAGGTCAGGTTTGCAGTCAGACTGCAGTAAGAGCCAAGATAAACCAAGTTATGGACCTAATCCTCGATTCTTGGATTATAAAGAGACATGCTGTGCGCAAAAAATAACACAAGCCATTAATTAAAGAGTCAATGTCAATAACCTACAAATACATTACTTGTTTCATTTTCTGAGGTCATCGCAAGGTCACGGCGATTATGGTCTTATAGTGGCTATGACCCTCAAAGTGAACTACACCCCTGGGAGCAAAAATTACTAGATATTAAACTAGACAAAAACTGAATATCAGTAATGGATCCTGTCTAGTAAAATTTGTTCAATAATGTAGGGAATTACTTATTTTTCGATCGCTATTAAATGTATTTTTAGTCTGTACAGAATAGCCATAATACGGGCGCTGTAATCCCCCAATCATACCCTATTTCCCAATTCTGAAAAATCCTATAAAGTACGTTCGAGCTCAAAGTACTAGGTATAAAAGTGTTTTTCGAGAAATGTAACTTTGATCTATCTCACTAGGGATGTTTGATTTTCTCTGGCAATATACGGAATATACTTATATTATAGGTTTATACCGTATATTATATGCGGACCCAATGCAGGGTAAACATGGCGTAATGGGGCTTTATCGACTGATCGCAAAAGTCCTGCGATTACGGGGCTCAATCCCAGACCATGTCGCATTTGTTCTCCTGCTCGCTCTGCCCCTCCACCTGTAATACCGACGACCTTTGTAGAGCATCAAAAAATAACCGACAAAATAAAAAAAAAAACAAAAAAATCTAGTCACTAGATGTCAGATGAAGCCATTGACTCGAAGAAGAAGAAGACCTATATTATAAAGTTTCTGCTTTTGTTTGGCTGCTTATAAATTTATTCATGATATTCTATATGTTAATATCACTTAGTGCAGGTGTACTTTAAATCCATTAGCTAAATGATATCACCGACATGTTTTGATGCATTATTGCGAGTCGTGTGTTACCTGTCCTATAGATTCTTTGTTTTGAAATAAAATATGTATTGAATAGGTCTAAAAAAATACAGTTAGGAGCTGAATACGTCCATATTAGTCGGAGAAATTAAATTTTTCTGTAAATTTAACTGTATTTTACTGTAATATGAAGCATGTTGTGTTCTAAAAGGGGAAGGACCGTATTATTCCTAGCTCAAATGGGCTGAGTTGATCAAATTAGTACCATTTCCTCACCTAATATCCTACTTAAATAGCAGTACGCTAATTAAGTAGGATATTACACCTTTTTCTGTGGGTTGTAGAGAATCAGAGAAATAAACGACGATAATTCGCTCTATTTCTTCATCACTTAGACTTCTAGAGTTTCTCTTCTCTAGAGTCTCTAAAGTTAGAGTCCAAATACCTAACGCGCATAGTAATAAATACTAGATTACCATTTATCTGATGCTAATGGAACAAAATATTCGCTTTATCATTTAGCTATTAACTTCTCAAACATGAAATTCGTTTCGAAGACGGCTTGCAAACAGCGTTTATCTTGTTTGTAATTATTATCTTACTCGGGTCGGCTTACTTGTGGCTTTGACCTTGACTGAGCTTAGTTAAACAACCATAGATAATAATGAAAGTGGGATTATTCTTTCTTCATTTTATCGTTTATTAGCTTTTGCCCGCAGTTCCGCCCGCGTGGATGTCGGTTCCCGGCAATTATTCGAATTTTTCTCACCTTTTAAACCTTCCCTAGACCTCCACGAACATTTCAAGACCAAGATAAGTTAAATCCGTACAGCCGTTCTCGAGTTTTAGCGAGACTAACGAACAGCAATTGATTTATATATATATAGATGCATCTGTTAGTTTGTGTCTTGGGTGAACTAGAAATTCCATAGCCACACAGTGCTGGCAGCTCATTTTACATACATTATAGTTACGAACTTTTCCCCAGAGGTAAGCAGAGGCAACGACCCTCTATCTACTTCCTCTACTAAAACATTTGACTGCTATACAGGTTAGAATTCCACTCATTGCAAAAGTTCTTACGCATGAATATGTATAATTGTATATCTGCATTGGTATGGGTGTTTCTAATGAGAGTAAAAAATATATCTAAGTATGTTTATCTGCATTCGATAATCACAAGCTTGTTAATCTATGCTTAGATACTTTAGCGCTGTGTAGAATGTTGTATAATACCCATTATTATTTATTATCAATAAAATATCCGGCAACCACGAAATCACGTCACACAACGTGAATTACTAGTTGCGTGATGTGATTTACAAATAATACAGTACATATCAAACTATATCTAATCACCTTTCTTAATCTAAATTTTATGAGTAAAATAATCAATCACGACAATAAATAATAATATGGACATTCAGCCCAGATCAAAGTCTAGACTATACTCCGTCCATTATATTATTGTATTTTAGACAGCTCACTGACAGCGGCCAGTATAACATTGTTCTAGCGTCAACACCTAAAAATCCTTACAAAAATTAGGCGCCAACACGTCATTTTTCATTGACCACGTCACGTCAGCCAGAAAGCAATTTTAGGGATGTAGTTAGTCCATCAACTGTGATTTTATTATAATAACTTGAAAATGTCACAATCGATATCGACTACAGAAAATAATTCTGCTAAAAATATTATTTAACTGGCGGTTTTTAACCGATTTCTAAACAACAATTCGGATGTTTATAACTTTTATATTTGTATGATTTTTACGGCAAAATGATTTTTGTAACTCCGTCATATGTAGACGGATTGTCAAAATTCTTTTTTATTTAAAAGAGGTTTATTCCAAAATGGTCCCATTTAAATTGCCTAATGATCTGATGATGGGTTTCAGAGACGGACCACGGAACTTTTCAATAAATAACAGGAAATCAGCATGTTGGAATATTCTTCTAGAAGTCAGTTCTTTTGTTTTGGAGATTAGCGTGTACGTTATGGCCCACAATCGTTTTTTAATATATTTGTAAATTGTAGGTATAGACACGAAATATCTACTGTTTTATTATTATGTACAGAAAGATAATAGATTGCAATTCCACATGAAATCATATATTTATCATAATATTTTCATTTATCGATTATTTTTTTTTTAATCGATGTTTTTAAGTTTGTCGATATTTTAAATTTTCATGCAATCACTACTTCCATCTGTCTAAAATACAATAATATGATGGACGGGGTATAGTAGATTTAAAAACTCGATGCTATTGTGATCGTTGCTGATCAATCACTTCAACCAGCGAATTAATGTCCAAGTCATACATATTGACCTAACATGCATCATCAATAATGTACAGGGTAGGCAGAGGACTACTAAATACCCACGTACGCCAACTGTGATTTTCGGTCCCATGAAATACGAGCGTATTGCCATCGGACACTTGGTTATCCATACTAATATTATAAATGCGAAAGTAACTCTGCCTGTCTATCTGTATGTTATGCTTTCACGTCTAAACCACTGAACCGAATTTGATGAAATTTGATATTGGGGTAGAGTAGAACTTGAGAAAGGACATAGGCTATGTTTGGTTGCGATAACCGACATCCACGCGGGTGGAGCCGCGGTCAAAAGCTGGTAGGTAGGCTATAATATGTTTACTATCACAGGAAGAAATGGAGTGGTCCTATTTCAATTCACCGGGAACAACAGTATAAATAGTTTAGAATATTACCTAGATATGATAAAAAATAGCTATTTTGCTCTATCTGTGTGCAAAATATCAGCCAGTTTTACGTGATCCGAGTCCCAAAAAGTAAAAACAAATCTAATTAAATATTATCTTACTTAAATTCTAAAGATATATGTACAAAACTTCACGAGTTAAGTACCTCATTTCTCACAAAAGTAATCTGAAATCTGATAACGCCGGCAAAAAAATATCGTAAGCAAACAAAACATCGTCCTAAAGTCGTTTAAAAATAAAACACGATTTATTTAAACAAAGCCTTTCACCGGGAGCTTCTTCACCGTTGGAATGCAGTCCTGCGCGGCTTGCGCCTGAGCATCTACTTTCACTCGGCACTGGTTCACCGCCAAGAAAAGAAATTACCCGTATATTCACGCTAAGAGGGCTGTATGTATAGTCCAACAACTTAGCCAAAACCGCAGTTAGACTGGTACAGCGGACCCCAGATTCCAAGCTGAAAGCATCGGGTGTGACTGGGATTAACGCTATGATGAAGAAGAGATAAGATATGTGTACAAAGGCGGAATTATGCCCGTTTTTTAGAAAAATACTCAGCCTGAATCGTGATTTCTCTGAGGGCAGATTGTATGGACAATATGTCAAAATACCAACCTGTCTATACAATCTGTCCTCACATATATCGCAATTTCAGACTGAGTGTCATTCTAGATTACGGGCCTTAATGCCGTGGGATTTTCTACCAGTCAACCTTAGAGGTTTTTTTTATTGTGCGCAAAATCCCCACGGATACCGGTGGAAGCGGTTATGTCGGACTTGAACCGACTAAAACGCACGCCGTCTTGGTTGCCGTTAGTGAGATTGCCGAAAGCATATCTCTCGCACCCCGGCAGACCAGTCAACCTTAGGGTGATGCAGAGATTTGTCAAGGTAGGATATCTTTTAGGCCATCTTAAACCCCGACCACCTGAAGATGGCTTGCGGTTTTCTGTCGGTACATTCGAGACATGAGGCATCCTGCACAAAAAAAGGGCACACATCTTCCAAGAATCAGTCCTTTATAACAAAGATTATATTGCTGAGGCTTATTGGGGGTGGCAAAGAATAGGTGCCTGATCCGAGAGTTCATTCCAGGACATATTTGCGACATACCAACAATGCATGCTTTCTTAACTTTATCAACTGGTATTATATCAATAATATATCAAATTAGGAAATATGTCACTTAGATATAGTATCTGCATCGATAAGCTATAATCTCGAACAATGGGAACATACAATCATTATTTGATAACAAGACAGCTCTTTATATTATTGCATTAAATTAGCACATGACCCACTTGATTGCAAGCGGCTACCATATTGATGCTACTCGTAGAAATTAAAGCTGCCCTCTACCTTATCTTGCAAAATTGTGCTAAATTCTTCCAAAAATACGTACCTAAGATTTGCAAAAAATCATTATTGAATGAATTTTACAGCATTAAGTATGCTAACTATACAAATCGAATATATAGGGAAAAAGAATCTTCTCGGGCGGGACTCAAACCCGCAGTCTTTCCCTTACAGGGGGAATGGCTTGACCAATTCTAATTTTACAGTATTAAGTATGCTAACTATACAAATCGAATATATAGGGAAAAAGACCAAAATACCGAAGTACATACATATAGTTATACTTGTTATTCCATACGGGTTAGGCAGAGGAACTAATGAAGGAGACCATACACTACTTAATTATATATTAAAACTACAATTTGTGAATTTTGATTGTGGAAGTCGATTTTATCTTTTCTGAAAACAATTATTCGTAACAATAATTATAATAAGCGAGTTTTTATGTATCGGAAACTAAAAACATAATCGTATATTATTATGAGTAGCAAAAAACAAAATTATTACATAACTACATTCTTGTATGATATTGCCGGTCAATGAAATTAGCCAGTCGGTCTTGTTGCATGTGGTAACAATGCTCAGTTCCATAATTGGTCAGAATATGAAATTAAGTGAACATAAAAGATATAATTTGGTGGTTCAAATTTCAGTTAATATTACAAAGCAAGTATAAATTACGAATTGTATAACAGCAGGTCAAATTATTAATATTTTTTGTTGTTAAAAATATTAGCAGGCTGTAGTTTCAAACGAATTTCATAATTCTGTTCAGCTCATAAAGTATTTTTATTTTTATTACGAGTAAAATTTGTGCTGAATAATGATGCTAATTCAGTTGTGTTTAAGCTAACTAAAATACACTAAAATTCTCTAAAACTAATTATACACCTAGATTACATAGTCTCTTCATAGAAAAAGATTATTATAGTGTGTGGCCGGTTCCGGTCAGCGCAGACAGATTTTAACCAGACAGTACATGGCCGTGAGGCAAACGAACACTCAATTAGTCGGCCGGCCAACTAGTGCATGCAATTTTCGACCTTATTGATATCACATAAAACAGAGTATTTTTTCGTATATTCGTGATCTGCGGCATCTATTTATGCGAAATGATATGTAATTAAGAAAATGTTATTAAGGTCGAAAATCGTTTTTCTGTTCTTAGTAGTCCTTGCAGTCAGTCGGTTGGAGTCCCACATAACATTCCCACCTAACGATTTTGCTATCGAAACTGTGTCTATAATCTTTTTCTACGAAACGACTATACAATCTGGGTGTATAATACCATTTTAGAGATTTTTGAAGTTAGTTTTGACAACACAGAATTGGCATCATTATGAAACCTCAGACTAAAAGAGTTACTATTTTAGTCTGAGTACGAAATATATTACCATCTTCATCATCATTACATCTGCTTACGCTTGTCCCTATTATTTCGGGTTTGCACACTGTCATTTTCTTCTATACATTTCTGTCAGATGTCATCTCCTCATACCTTTCCTTGTACTCTTTCACGCATTATCAATTAGCCCACCCCAGTTCACGGCTGGACATAGGCCTCTCCATGCGCCATTGCGTTCGATCCTCGGATTTCCGCATCCAATCTGTCCCAGCCACCTTTTTCAATTCGTCAGTAGGTACATCTCAACCTATGGTACTGTGCAACCCTCTAAGCATAAATCGACAGCGTCGAGTACAGCGCTGTCACTGCCTTGATAGATTGTCATTGGGCGATATCCAGTGACGTCACGCAGTCCGACCAATAACAATCTCTTTAAAGGCTGTTGCATGGGCTGTTCGCCGCTATATGTTTAAAATGGTAAATTTTCATTGGTTGATCTCCAGTGACGGCATGCAGTCCGACCAATAAGTCTCTTAAAAGACTGTTGCATGTGCTGTGCCGCTGTATGCTTAAAATGGTTCAGCTATTCTATGTATATTTATATGTGTGTTCATATTAACTCATAGCGTACATAATCTTGACCGATAAGGAGAGTACTGACACCATAGATTAGCGTCAGTGCAATAGATTATCGGATTTGCTGAGGTTTGGAGACTTAGAAAGATAAGGCAGAGTCGTTTGTCATCATAAATAATTTTATACAAGTTAAGTTTTTTAGCTGCTTTAGGTATAGTAATAAATATAGCTGTTACCCGTGACTTCACCCGCGTGGTATTTTGATCCTGTTTTTACAATCCATAGGAACCTTACCCTGTGATAAGAACCAATGTGTTATTCTATCTCTGTTCCAAACTACCAGATCCATTCAGCTGTTAGAGCGTGGGGCAAGTCTTGAAAAGAACCGGGTTGACGGCAATAACGTCATTTTACATAGGTACAAAATGTTAACACTTACATTTACATACACCTACACAATTCTGTCTAACCCTTTAAAGATACACAAGCGTGAATGTATATAAATTATAGTAGTATAGTAGGTATAGATTTTATCTCTAAATACGTAATACGGATAATAATACCTATACCTACTATCATTATTACCTACTAGTTTAACCACAAAAAAATAAGAAATCAAAATGGCTAATAAATCTTACTTTTTACGTGACTACCCACATAGAAATCATGGTAAATATATGGTATCCAACAAATTATCCAACTACTGTAATTACGAGAGATCCCACATTTTTATCAAGAGACAATGGCTGTATAAGTGTTTCTTTTTTGTCCACATCATAAAACAAATATAAGTTGGCAACGACTTAGTTGCCAAAAATATGTCGTTCTAAAGACAACACTGTCCTTGTCCGTGAAATGAATATACTAAAATATAAATTCAAAATAATTACCGACGTTAAAACGTAGTTGGAGTTATACAACACAACATGATTTTCTTGTCAAGTAGTATATTTAGAATTTGGCGTCAGACATTGGAAAAACGTTAGCGTCTTGAAAGAAACAACAGAGTTTGTCATAAATAACTAAGTACACCCTATCCAGCGCCTCTTTTGTTCAAGATCATCCGACATTTCACAAAATTTGTTCACCTTTTCATTATTTTGTCGTTTAAGTCCTCTACATGAATACTTTTAACTTTTTTAACACCATTACGTCCATGTGGAGACATTCAAGCCACTGTTCAACTATCAGTGGGTTAAGCTACCCAAGCGCGGTTGCCATTTGGATAGATGATCGCTGTATTTCCTCTGAGTGCTTCCGTGCTTCGGGGAAGCTGAAGTGTAAAAGTCTGATTAAAATAAAATGAAGCAAGTTGTGCTTGACTGTACAAGTATTTCAATTTCGAAGGGAATTGAGAACTAATTATTTTCAGAGGGAATCAGTAAAAGGGGGAATAGGTATAAGGCCTTTCTGCCTCGCACGACTTAACTGTGGAATGAACTGTCGTCAGCGGTATTTCCGAACTAATACGACCTATAAACCTTCAAGAAACGAGCGTACTCTCTTTTGAAAGGAAGGCAACGCACTTGTGATTCCTCTGGTGTTGCGGGTGTCCATGGGCGGGGTGATCGCTTACCATCAGGCGATCCGTCTGTTCGTTTGCCTCCCTATTCAATAAAAAAGCTTGCATTGGGCATGCTGGAGTCTAGCCTGGCTCTACCTCTTTTAAATAAGCTGGTTTAGGAGACAACTTGCTTCTATAAAGGAGAAGGAGTAAGGGTGAGGCCCCACTTCTGCGTTGCGCTGCGTTGTTTTGCGTCAATCAGGGTCATACTTAGAAATTTTTAATCAAATAAAATTATAGCAACGAGAGAAATTCCTTTAATTTTCTAAGAATGACCCTGCTTAACGGAACGCAATGCAAGGCAACGCGCAATTGGGGCCTAGCTCTAAGCTGAACCTGGGCGGCGAGGATGAGGTAAAAGGCCATGGACCCAACCAGCAAAAATGTTAAGATGATGATGATTTATGGGAGCCACTGACCTGACAATCCCGAGCGAGAAGGCCACGTCAGTGCCTCATTTGTTAATCAGCAGGTAATGTGTTTTGGGCTCAATAGATTTTGGAGATGACCCAAACAATCCGCTCATTATTTACAATAACAAAAACAACATAATAATATCTCTGCAATAATAACAATGAAGCTAAATTTGGCGATTTGTCACCGGAGTGATTACTCTTATAACAACAAACCAATTATTTTATCATTACTGATGATCAGGTTTCTGCACGTTACTCCGGCAGTCATTAATATAATACCTGAGCATTATAATTCTTTTTTAAGAAAATTTTATGCTTGTAACGCTAAAAAGTCTTTGCAAAAATATAAATTCAGAGGGTATTTATTGTTTTTTATCTAAAGTCATTATGTTTGTAAAATTTTCCTAAAACTTTTTAAGACTACTGTATTTCAGCATGAAGGATTTCTCTTGCCTCATGAACCTACAGAACTATAGCCAGCTAATGATACTACAAAATTTATGAACTAGTTTATCAGTACTGAAATGTGGCCTCGTCTTTGTCATTCCATAAATGCGAAAAACATCGCGAAAAATGAAGTGCTCAAGTGGAACTTGAACCCACGACCTTTCCCTATTGAGCCACACCTGAATCCCTTTAAATTTCCCTTCTTTTTATATCAACTTTCTCTCTGCGCCAAATTTTTGAATGAAATTCAATAGCTCAGTTGGAAGAGCATTCCCCCTATAAGGGAAAGGTCGTGGGTTCAAGTCCCACTTGAGCGCTTCATTTTTCCCGATATATTTCGAATTTAAAAGTTAGCATAGTAAATTCTATAAAAAATCATTCAAATTACTTCAATAGATGAAAAGAATCCAATCCATCAATCCGAAAAAGTGTTCGATGGGGACAGTCCCTGTTAATTTACCTAGCAACAAGAGAATAAGTAACAGAACTTGATATATTTAAAATACAAAGAATTAATTATACATACACCTACTTGCAGTTGAAATACGAGTATTATAATGAAGGGCTATATTGCAAATTGCAACAAGAGGATATGGGATTAGAAAGCCTGAATATGCTAGCTGCAATTGTCTCGAAATTCGAAGAGTAAGCGTGTAACACAGACATGTGACACATACTGAGAATGTTGAAAGAAACATTGATAGCTGTTGTAGAGACACGTAAGATGGTTCGTGGGAAACTATTTTTATACGACTATAAAAAAAGAACCGCATTTAATAGTTTCAGAGGTTTTGTATGTAAGATTCGTTATTGCGAGTGCCTGAACAGACGTGCTTGTTTTGTGTATTATGGTGGCTTTTGATCTAACGAACATAGAGATAGAGCTAGAACAAGAGCATTCTAAGAGCATTTTTCTTAATATTTTAATGTAAACGAAACCTTTTTTTAGAGCAACGAACAAATATTCTGTCACGGTTTACACTGAAAGAATATGATGGAGAGCGGATAGAATGAGCTTTCGCTAATTTGGTGTTAATTCACTTTTATAAAAGTACCTACAATTTGGTACAAAGTTGATGGTTATAACTAAAATATTCTATACTTACATTGCAATTTGAGCACGATCTTGTCGAATCTTCGGACACGTCAACGAAATATCGGTTACGCTTTCAAGCATTGCATATTATTATTATGCTCGCATAATGAAAGCACAAGAATACTACATTATGTATATTAGATAAATGATGCATTTTACCAGAATAACATTTTCTTTTTTTTTTCGCGCGGAAATCCCCTCGGATACCCCCCTGCCGGAGCCGGAAGGGGAGGTTATGTCGGACTCGAACCGACTAAAACCGCACGCCGACTGTGGGTCGAGGTGCTAGGCCGAAGGTGAGGTTGTCATCGACATATCCCTCGCACCCCAGCTGACCCAGGGCCATCCCTTACGGTCTAACCCTCCTAGGGGGAATGCCATTACATTGCAAATCAGTTACCAAAAACCAATCTTTAAACATTACGTAGGTACCTTATAGTCACGTCTGTTGTCCCAGAAGGGTTAGAATAAACATCCTCGGATAGTGAGCAGGATAGGCTGAGTTAGGATATTAAAACGCACATTTCGCCACCTTACTGCAGGTGAAACTGGCTCGTGCCTGAAGTTCCTAGTGGGTCCTGTAACCCCAGATGACTCATAAAATCACAATAACTTTACTGCGTAAATTTCCAAACATTCAAATTCCTGAAGATACCTATCTAAGATACTCGTACATAACTTTTATCGTCATTTGAATAGCACCGCCGTGGCACCGCCGCTGGCGCCTACTTGCCGCGCTAAAACGTCGGTAACCATTCCAATTTGCATATCAATAATGTCATATGTATATCGTATGTAGCGGGACTTTACAACATTCTAGACTTGGAATAAACTCGCACGAACAACTCTTATTCCGCAGTTTAGTCTCGAGTTACTCCTGACAAATTCAGTTGGATTTGTTCAACTTACAAGTAAATAAAAACTCGAATTTGGAGACTCTTGCTTGACAAAGTTTAAGGATCTATTTGGAGCGAATATGAATATTAGCGATCCTGAGTAAACACTAACGAAATTACGGTCGTGGGACAAATCACGAGTATTAAATCTGTTCGTTCGCCCTGATTTACAATAAAATTGTATAATACGGAATTTTACGGAGGTTATTTGCATTACTTAAAAGCCCGTACAAATGTTACATTATATGACGGGTTTTTATATTTTCAGCATCAAACGAACTTCTGTCCTTCTAGACAAGTGACCATTCGTTTGTATAATAGAATAGAATAATCAATACATGGGATTGACACGAAAATTTTCACGTTCAAGATACATGCTTTGAGTTCTGATAACAATACATGACTAGCTAAGAAACGTTATTACAAATCCAATATGGCGGCCTCCCCAAGATGGCAAACTGGCTGTTTTTAAATCCACCCCCATGATATGGGTATCAAATGAAAGGGTTTGCTGTCCGGAATACGAAAAAAAAGTCACGTCACTTTAATCCAATATGGCGGACGTCCAAGATGGCAGACAGGCTATAATTTTAGTGCGTGCTAAAAGCGTGTTTTTTAGTTTTTAAATTATTATTTTTATCCTTTATTTATCAAATTACATAGTGCGGAAATAACGGTATAGTAGTTGTAAACATATGTCATTCTATTAAATTCTACAAACTAATTACAGCTTGTGTATTGGGACAGGGGGCGACTCAATGGTACCAGGTGAGGTTAAGTACGGTAGATCAGATATAGAACCTCGTACGAATACCTCTACCCGTCACCACGATCGATATAAATCTATCAAAACATCAAGAAAATCATGCATAAAAACTACACGTTTAAGATCCGGTATCAGACGAATTAACATACATACACATACAAAAAGTCATAAATTGTACCAAAGTCAAGTGAGCGCGAAATTTTTCGAGTCGGTAACAGAATTAGCATGTTTAATTGTACCTCCTACGACTGTTACACCACTGTAAATACAAACATTACGAAATTGTACTTAATGTAAATTTTGTGCCTGACTTTCGTAACACCTGCTAACCTAGATAAATAAATTGTTGTTTTTTTTTCAGTTATTTTACTTGTTCTTATTATGATCCGCTTACTAAGAATTTGATTCAGTAGTGAAAATAAGTTTCACTCAATCGCATTTTCGGATATTATCGGGAGTTTACGAAAATATCATTCATTGAAATAAAACAATTTTAGTAATCGAAACGTCAGGCTGTATAACCAAATAAATCATAATCACCAGTAACGCAGTTTACATTGAATTAAACATGTGTATATATTCACCAGTGAAATCCAGTATAAAAGTAAATTTCACCAGTGAAAATCCTTTCAAACGTTCTTACTGAGTCGATGCACACAGTGAGTTTCACTGAGTAAATCAATGAAACTAATTGAATAAAACGTGACAACGCAGAAAAATGTGGACCTACTAAAAACATTGTGTTAGCTGTACAATAGTGTCAATCATATCTTATAAAGGATTTATACACAATTAGTATTTAAGTTTTTGTACACAAACTGTATGGTGCAAACGATCCAAACCTATATTTTTTTCAATACAAAAGAGGTGATTAGGGTTCTGTAACCAAAGGGTTAAAACAGAACATAATTACTCAGCCTTTGCTGTCTGTCTGTCACTAGTCTAGAGGAGAAACTGACCCTCCGTGATCATGGTGCTTGCAATAGCGCCGAAATATCGGACACAATAGATATCCCGATATCTCGAATAGTGAACTATATGGCAATGCCGCCAGTGTGATGGGCACATTTGGCCCGGGTATGGTGAGGAGCCAGTTAATAGATTGGACATTATTTTATGACTCTGATGTAATTTTGACTGTACAATATTTCTTATATTGATTAATTTAAGGGAGATCCGGTTCTCAGCATTCCATGGATTCACCGTGCGGTCGCCGGGTCCATGGCGTGATACAGAGAGGAACACTGTGACGGCGCCTGGGACTTGCGACCCAGGTGTAGGTTTAGGGTGGCCACCTTGTGATGCATCAGCGCTCACCTGATATCTCTCCGGATAAGATTATTTTTAGTCAGAATATTAAATAAACGTTTTGGGACATTCAGTAAAAAACAGAATGGTACAGAATCCTTTGTGCGTGAGACCGTATCGCACTTGAAACTGTTTTTTATTGCTAACCCATAATTGAATCGTAAACGATCAACAATTGTGTTATAAGAGTAATTTAATTTGTTATTGATCAATTTAATAGTCGCCATTACCCATAACAATGCGCGTTCATAGCGTAGACACTTCATGCATTATTAAAAACATATTATTTCAGTTTTTATGTAGGTAATAATACTCTAAGATGAATATTACACAGTGCTATCTAGATCAAAATAAGCATAAGTTAACTGGCTTGTGTATAATACGGGGTCTAGAATGCGGATACACATATTTTGAGATAAATTATATATATATTATTTTTTTGTAATTAAATAGTAGTAGGGGGTTAGAGCTAGATCTATCTTCTGAATAAATAATAATTAAAGCTGCCGTTTCCTTGAAGAAGTTTCTTAACATTAGATATTGTGTCCGAAGTATCATCATCATCAGTATCATCTTCTCAGGTCTACTTATGTCCAGATTTCATTCAAATCCGTTTTATCATTTTTAAATAATAATAAGTATTCCACAACATTCTACACAACGCTATCTAGACCCATGGTAAGCTTTTTTTTATAGCTTGTGTTTTGGAATCTAGAATGCGAATAAACATACTTATATACTTTTTTTTGTAAATAACATATACATATTATACATAGAAACACCCAGACCAATGCAAATAGCCATATGCATACAAATATTTGCACTGAGCGGGAATCGAACCCGCGCCTCCTGCGTGGTAGTCGCGTGCACTACCGCCACGCCACAGAGGCTGTATAATACTTCAATAATACTAAAATTTTTAACATATTGTATTCTAACTTTTGAACTCCCGCATTCCATGATTCCTGTGACACAGTCAGCCTGTGCCCACGCCCGGTGTAACCTGGTCGAAACGTCAGGCAAATCAAAGGTACGTATGTGCCTGTACCATGATCGCGTTAATTACCGTTATTAGTATTGTATAGTATGTTATTATTTAGTCAATAGTCGGTAACAAACGAAGTTAAACACTTCAACATTTATATTAGACTTTATCCTGTAGCAGACAAATTTTAATAACATTTATTATTAAAGTAACTACTCGCTATATGGTTCGTAGCTCCGTAGTAGTATACAATGAAAAATAAACTGCTACATTGTTACCGCGGTTAAATGCAAAAACTCTTTATTAATGTGCATATTCACCTAGTCTAGGGTTAAAGTACGGCAAATTGGTAGCATGACACCTACCGTCAATTTAGTAAACATTACCTCCTCTAACGCAGTCGGATAAAAACAGACTGTAATGGTTCTAATCTCTTATTATTACTGTTTGCTAATCGAACAATCGTGTTGTTTGTCTGACTTTGTTGTCTTATTTCTCAGCTCCTAAAGGTCATAGCGTGATGTTATTCATCCCATAACCTTCCTCAAGAACTGGGCTATCAAATGCAACCATAATTTCTGAAATCGCATAAGTAGTTCTAGAGATAAGTGCGTTCAAACGTAAAGTCTCGAGTTTTATTAGTAGTTCATATGTTTGTAGATTTGTACAAAGTAATGCACAATGAACCGTGCATTGAACCAGTAAGAGGGAGACGATTATATCTAAGTGACCTCTCAGTTCATCACTTCTCGTTTTATTCTACGATAGTACTGCGAGATGGGTATTATTATGGACATAACAGTACAGACGGTGGCTGTATGATTCACCTATAAAATTTTAACTGTTTATCTGTTTGTTGCCCTGGAGTACCTTGTCTGTTTATCAGTAGGTAGGTGAGATTTTTAGCTCCGAAGATTGTTAGACGTTCCATACATACAATCGTTTTATTTTATTCTATGAAATATACCTGCAGCTTCATCTGCGTGGATGTCGGAAATATCGCGAGTTTTGGTCATAGGTCTCCGGTTTTACTCAACCGATTGCGATCAAGTGTATTTTTTTTTATTGTAACCAAGATATTTGTAACAAAAGTACCTACCGCATCAAAATCCAATCAATAGTTTTGCGTTCATCGTGGACAAACAGACAAGGATTTCAAAAGATATCGTAGTATTCACAATCGTTATTATAACATGGGTTAAGATTTTTTTAATATTTCTAATGCTCCACACGCATAATGAATGACCAATAACTTTTATTGACCAATACGCATTTCGACCAATAATGTACTAAAACAACTGTAATAGGTACTGTACAATCCATATCCATACTAATATTATAAATGTGAAAGTAACTCTATCTGTCTGTCTGTCTGTCTGTATGTTACGCTTTCACGCCTAAACCACTGGATTAGACCATGAGAAAGGACATAGGCTATGTTTGGTCGCGATAACCGACATCCACGCGGCCGGAGCCGCGGGCAAAAGCTAGTATTAGATAATATTAATATAATTTTCTTAATGTCAATATAACTCAAGCTCGGCCTAAAGGCGAAGTCTCAGAAATGATACCACTGCAGATTCCAGTATAAATCGCGCTACAATAGTGATCATACATACATACATAAAATCACACCTGTTTCCCATAGGGGTAGGCAGATATCACGGATCTACATTTGCTACGATCCTGACATACTACTCTCGCTTCATTCACTCTCATTCATTACATTCTTCATGCATGCTCGTCGGTTTAAGGTACTCCTGACCTGCCCGATTTCTAAAACTTCCCCGATTTGGTCCAGGTATGTGCGCCATTAGTGATCATAAAAGTGGTTCTACGTATAATGGTACATGTACATTATTCTGATGTACTAATCACAAACGAATAGTTTTTTCGATATAACCCTAAACAGGTTATGTAAACTATCCGCGTCACGTGTGCCGCGTACGTGAAGCGTGAAGTTGAACCCTCATCCCAATCACTTGTCATTTTTTACCACTACCTTCAATCACGCGTCAAAAATAATTAATTTAATTTCATATCGATACACTCGAACTTTGTACAACACACAAGTATGAAGAACTGTTTTGTATAAATTGGATACTTGTAGAAGTAACTTATCTGGTGATTAAACACGTGCTTCTGACCCTTCCTATAAGTACACAAAAAAGTTGTACATTTTTTTATCAAACTTGTAAAACCCTTATCAATACACAACACGTCAAATGTCAAGACATTGATTCCGGCTCATTTCAAATACTTTTATGCATGTAATCAGTTAATAATGTTTACAATGTAAAACGAATGGTGTCGAATTCCTCTAAAAATGTATTTATACATTTGGACCATGGGAATTGGATATTCTGGGATTTGGACCAATTGGGACTTGAACTTTCAGGTATTTGGACGTACTGGGATTTGAACATTCTGGGATTTGAACATTTTGGGATATGGACGTTTTACAACCTCTGGTCAGTTTAGGAATTGGACATTCAGAACCTAAACGATCTATATTTCAGGACACACGTAATGAGCTAGTAGATGCTAGTATGTCAGTTTGAGTCTACATAATTGCTATGTCATATCATAAAGGTGAATAATGCAACAAAAATAAACCTAAAGATAGAAAACAACAAATATTTTTGTGTTATCAGAATAGATTTTTTCGCCAGAATTATAAACTTGACACAAATAAACAGCTATGGTAAGATAAAAATAAGTATGTATTTATAGGATTAAAATACCCTGACCTGATTTTATTTTTAATTCTCAGGAAGTAAGTCTTATCATTAGCAAATAGTCAATCTTACTAGCCTTGCGTGGAATCATGGTAGACAAACAGAATTGTTAGGATACTCTTGGTAGTGAAACGACAAGGGCTCTGCGAACTACTACTGGCTACTGATGAAAACAGTTAAAGTAACAAATTTTACACTTGTAGTAAAATAAATTTTACTACGTGATAAGTGTAAAGTATTTGGCGTGTCTAGTTGATGAAATAATTAATTAATTAATAAATGCTATAAAAATTTAATTCAAAATAATTTTGAGTTTCATCACGAACATCCTCGAGCCTTTGCAGATGCGTAGAGATGTTGCGTCTTTGGCAGTATTCTACTGTCTCTACCATGGTGAATGTTATAACAAGCTCTTCCAATTAGTCCAACCCTCTCCTTTCCTTCACAGGACGACACGTGCAGGGCTAAGATGCCATCCATATACGGTGCAGAGTATACCTGCTAGAACCAAGCGTTTCAGTGACTCATTCTTTTGCCGCACCACTAAGACCTGGAACTCCCTTCCAGCTCACGTGTTTCCTTCTTCCTACAGTCCCGGATCCTTTAAGCAGGGCGTGAAAAGGCATCTGATGAGGCCGTCAAGCTGAGTGCCACCACTGTTAACATGGTACATGTTTACCCTTATGACCCTCTTTCCGAGACTTTGCCTTTAAAAACATTGGACTGGACATTATATGGACTAATATAATATACGTATTTGAATGAATTTTATAGCATTAAGTATGCAAACTATACAAATCGAATACGGGAAATGAATTTCAGTGTTTCCTTACAAATAGAAATGTTTTATTGACAAAAACACATCTCATTGTAAGGAAGTCAGTTCTTATCATATTTAAATATACACTCTCGTTTCGACCTTGCATTCAAACATCTATTTATTTACACTTACAATAATTAGGCCAGTAGGCACAATACTTGTCAATGAGTCATGACGACAAGGAGAAGTGGTTCTCTACACTTATCTTTATACTGGTATAAATGCAAAAGTGTGAATGGATGGATGGTTGTTTAACATTCAATCATCCTATAATGGATGAGCGGATTGGGATAATATTTGGCACAGATATAGATTAGTCTGGAATAGAACATAGGGTGTCTATATTAGAAACTAGCTTTTGCCCGCGGCTCCGCCCGCGTGCATGTCGGTTCCCGGCAATTATTCGATTTTTTCTCGCCGTAAAAACCATCCTTAAACTTCAACGAACATTAAAATAAAAAAAAGAATTGGCCAATTTTATTCAGTTGTTGAGTTATGCGCTTACCAACACATTTAGCGATTCATTTTTACTATGGGTGGAGTCGTTCAACAGCTACTATTTGTGTGTTGTATGTAACGAATAATATAAATACCATAGACCCGTTTAAAACAATTCTCACATCGATAGAAAGCCACCTTATCAGTCGTCTGCTTGAGCTTTTTATCCACATATTCCTACAGAATCAAGATGGTACGATCATCAGGGCCAATAAGTTCTATCTAACTAATATCGATAATAAGTGAAATTATGAGAACATATTTAGATGTCTGGATGTTTGTAACTTATTCACGCATAAACCAATAAACAGAGTGGAATAAAAATTGATACATATATTGTCCATTTTCTGGATTAACACTTAGAATATTTTACATATCGGGCACCGATTCTTATGGGAAATTGGAACGGGAAAACTACTCCATGCAAGTGGAGCCGCCAGTATCATATCACCTAATCTTTAATATAAAAATAAATCGCTAAATGTGTTGGTAAGCGCATAACTGAACAAAGCCTGGACTAATTTCGCCAATTCTTTTTTTTAATGTTCGTTGAAGTTCAAGGATTTTTACAAATCGAATAATTTCCAGGAAAACCCTAAAAACAGCCCTTTTGTCACGGAATAGGTATTTCTGTGAGCCTGGTAGGTACTTTTTGCATGGAATACCAGGCTCACAGAAATGTCAAGGAACGCATGCAGAACATAGAAGCCGGGGGCATCAGCTAGTAGCTATTTAACACATCATGTAACTCCACAACAAGGCAGTCTGATGAAAGTGACGATTCACTTTTCATTTTATAATGAGGCTAACCTAGCTAGTGATTTATTTATCTGCGTACCACTTTCTTTTAAGGTACTGATATGATCTTGGACGCTGCGTGAACTTGAATTTCGTGTTCCTACTTGATATGTAGAGCGTATGACGCATAGTTTTTTTACATTAATGTATTTATAGTAGCCCTAATTTGTCAAGTTCGTTCGTTCCAACGTGAAGAGATAATAATCATACTAATTCCCATAATTATCAATAGAGAAGCTTTCTAGGTTATCATACACCTGACCCTCGATTCCGCTAAAGCTAAATCACTGGTGCCGCAGTCATTGCAAAAAATTACATTACATTTTAGAAATATTTTAATACGCCTAAAGTTCAAAATGAAATAAAAACAGTCATTACAATTTTTTAATTACTATGCCAAAAAGTGTGGTTTGGCTTTATCAGAATCTAGGCCCTGGCCCTGGTCTCAGGACTCCAGTGATGGATCGCGACGAAAAGGATCAATGGCATTCAGTCCTGCAACAGATACCTAAAAGATACCTTTTTTATGGTCGAATACCGAAACTGGGAGGCAACGACAATCGAATGAACATTACAGCTGCGCATAAAACACGAACAAACCCAAAATTGCTTGTTTATGTAACAACACATGCAACAGTCATTCGCTAATAAAATACGAAATTAATGACACGAAAAATCTTTATTTAGTGTTCGATCACAGTGAGCTCACGTGTGCGCACACGACGCGATGTTTATGAACGATCAACAGTCGGTTTTACGGAACATTGCCACCTTCTGGTGTTTACAGGCAAAGTATTTTGTAATCAATCACAAAAACAAAATCCCAATTTTTAACTTTGCCCATTTTTGCGGAATATTGACATTTCTTCTTGAGTAATATTTAGAACTAGCTGTGCCCGCGACTTCGTCCGCGTGGAATGTACTTAATAAAAAAAATCAGTTTATTTTTTTTGTTTTTGGCATTTTTTTTTTTACCCTAAGTTACTCCTTATTACATAAGCTATCTGCCAGTGAAAGTCCCTTCCAAATCGGTCCAGCCGTTCCAGAGATTAGCCAAAACAAACAGACAGACAGACAGACAGACAAAAAATTTAAAAATATATATTTTTGTATGTGTACCGTATATACATTCATATGCATGTAGTAGAAAGCGGTTATTTTAATATTACAAACAGACACTCCAATTTTATTTATTTGTATAGATGATTCGATGTTGCAATGGAATGTTAAGTATGTCAATGTCTGACGTACGTGAAAATTTAAAGTTTGATTCTGAAATAGGGCAAAATAAGGTTGGCCTAAAAAACTTTAGATTTTAAAGTTTGCAAACATGTTCAACGCTACAGCTCGTATTTATGTCATTAATGCGAAAGAAATCCGTCTGTGTAGCTGTCTATCTGTTTGTAATGGTTTCAAGCCTAAACCACAGAACCCATTTTGACAAAACTTGGTACAGAGATAAATTAGACCTTGAAAAAGGACATATGCTATGTTTGGACGCAATAGCCAACATCCACACAGGCGGGGCCACGGGCAACAGCTAGTTATCTACATAATATAATCGGTAAACAAACGCAAGTTCTAGAAAATGATGAGCCTTTTTTGTGTATCTGTTCGTACTCGTGTAATAATAATGATTACGAAAGTGAGACGGTGTTTATGTGAAATTGTGTATGTGTGAGTAGAACAAGACATGTTTTTTTTCTGTATTTGCGAATGTTTTTTAAAACTAAAGGGCAGTTAAGTGCGTGGTGTCATTTTTTTGCTGATGGTATAAGATTTCGTTGATATTCCAGAAAATAGAAGATACGGAAGGTGTATGTCAGGATTGTAGCAATTAAAAAACCGTGTGGTCTCTGCCTACCTCAATACGGAGGAGGCGTAACTATACCTTTTGTTTGTTGCATATAATATTTAAAAAAAAACTAGCTATACATCGGCAAGAGCCATTCACTTTGATTGTCAATAAAGTTAGATTAATACCTATTGTATTGTGTTTGGTGATTTTGTAACTCAATGAACACGAACAATTTTGAATGAACGTCATGTAAGTCGACCATTTCTTAGATTAACACATAGAATACTTTTCAACCTAAGAACTGACTCCTCAGGGAACGGGCAAAGTAAATTACGCGGGCAAAGTCACACTCATCATCTACGTTTTCATTAAACATAAAAAAATGTCTAGAGTTATACCTTGAAGCGTATTCCCAGCTGCTTATCATTTAATGAAAATACAACAAGATAAACCGTGTAACCGATTATCCGTGAACGAAATAACTCCAATCTGCAGTAGTTATGCAATAGAACGTGAAAATTTCCCACTGTGCAGTCTTACAATGAAGAAAAGAATTAAAACTGTATAGAAGATATATTATAATCACTAGCTTTTGTCCGCGGCTCTGTCCGCGTGGATGTCGGTTATCACGACCAAATATAGCCTATCTTATGGTCTAATCTACCCCTATACCAAATTTCATCAAAATCGGTTCAGTGGTTTAGGCGTGAAAGCGTAACATACAGACAGACAGACAGACAGACAGAACTGCGAAAGTAACTCTGTCTGTCTGTCTGACAGACGGACAGAGTTACTTTCGCATTTATAATATTAGTATGGGTACCCCTAAACACTACTAGGGGTTTTCGGCTTCGGGAGCGTTCCCCTTACACCCGGTATGTATGTAATACCGGGTGTAAGGGGAACGCTCCCGAAGCCGAAAACCCCTAGTAGTGTTTTATGAATTTACCGTTACATTTAGCTTCACTAACGCGATGGAGAGTAAATAATGCAAAATAAAATAAAATATTTTTTTTTGTCCAAATCGATTTTATTTTTATACCAATGTGTTATGTACCTGGAGTACTACTAGAGGTTTTCGGCTTCGGGGGCGTTCCCCTTACACCCGGTATACTTAATCTGTAAATCCCCGAAGGGGTAGGCAGAGGTGTATAAACACCCAGGTTTCGCCAACTATTTATTATTTTCGGTCCCACGTAATGGGAGGCGAGCCTATTGCCGTTTAGCGGGCACTTTGCTTCGCACAGCGGGAACAGCCCTATCCCTTAGTCGTCTTCTACGACACCCTCAGGAAGAACTAGGGTGGTCCTATTCTACTCCATCGGGAACTAACACGGCACTGCATATCATAATCACGTTTATATAGGGCTATTCTCCATCCGAAAGTAAACATACAGCCCATGACTAAGTGTCCACTGGAGGGCAATAGGCTCGTCCCACATTGCGACCGAAAATCATAATTGGTGAAATGTGGGTGTTAATAAACCCTGACCTCCGTCCCCCATGAGCGCGGGCCTGGGGGTGACGTGTGAAGCCGCGTGTCACCCCAGCGGAAGCAGGCCACGGCGACGGCGCGCTAAGAAGCGCGCCTCCCCATTCCGGGGTCGAGTCGGGGACACCGTTGTCCCCCCTTCCGAGGAGGGCTAGGCCGTAAGGGATGGCCCTGGGTCAGCCGGGGTGCGAGAGATATGTCGATGACAACCTCACCTCCGGCCTAGCACGACGACCCAGAGTCGGCGTACGGTTTTAGTCGGTTCGAGTCCGACATAACCTCCCCTTATGGTATCCGAGGGGATTTCCGCGCGAAACAAAAAAAAAAAAGGTTGTTAATACACCTCTGCCTACCCCTCGGGATTTACAGGCGTGAGTATATGTATGAATGTACTTATTCCAGTTTTCTACGTTAAACATGTTTTGTTTCTTTCTAATTAATAAATTAAAATAAGAGAGAGGAGGAGAGAATGGGACTACATATTTTAAACTGAGTTGATTGTTAGTGTATCAGCTTACGGCCGTTCCCAATAACATACTGACAATTAAAGATGGATCGCATCTACGGATAAAGTGCTCGGCTGTTTCAATTCAAAACATAGTAACTCCTATTTCACACCAATTTCGGAAAATAAAATTATACCGCGATGCGCTTTCCCGCAAAAATATTAGTTGCCATGTTTTGAATTGAAACAGCCGATACGTCAAATTTGACTGTTGCGATCTATCTTTAACTGTAAGTATGTTATTGGGAACGGCCCTTAGCAGTATAAAAAGGATTGAATATTTACTACTCCACATTCATATCTCTGCTATCAACGTGTAATTAACCTAATCAATTTCACAAAAAAACATTACAAAAACTAAATCACCCCAATTATATTTACATATTGAGTAAATAAACAATGTAAATAAATAATTACAGCCATAATCACTTATTACAAAAGCGTATAACCAGGCATAATACACTTAATAATCTGTGGAGCGTGTAATTGCACTGTTATAACCTGTGGCGAAACAAATTGTTTTAGAAGTTTACAATACCACAGATACTCTTGCATAGTGTTCATTATTACCGATCATTAATTACGTCAGCATCAATAGATAATTGCTTGAGTATAATAATAACTGGTTTGTTAACATTATATTATGATAAAATACAAGATCTTACCTGTAGGATTATATAGATAAAGCAGTATACATAATAAGCTGCTATAACTTAGAATATTTTCGTATTTCCAAACCTCTTAAATCCCAAAAACTTTTTACTTTCTGCTTGCCCTACAATGTTTTTTGAGTTCTATAAGTACCTCAAAAACATTTTTTCATAGGCCACGGTAACCACTTTCCATCAGGTGGGCCGTGTGCTTGTCTGCCATCACAGTGGTTTAAAAAGAAGTAATAAAAACGGAGGATATCTAACATCACTTTGTGCTTTCCTTTTGAGTAATGACGAAAAACAGGGCAAATTTCGAATATCCAAGCCGAAATCTCAAATCTTTCGAATGCCCAAGTTGATACGAGAAGTCTCGCTGTAAGGGATTGGACCGGGTTCAACGCGTCTTGGATGTTTACTTCTTCCCATCTAAATCTACACTTCGTTTTCCGTCTGTATATCTATCTGTTAGACTATTTCCCTCGGAAACTCGATCTAGAACGATGGAAGAATATAATATTACCCATCTCTATATTGTCCCGAAACCCTAATCTGTTTCCTTCTGCAAGTTAGACCAAGATAATCACTTGTCATTAGATAGACCGTGTGCTTCTTTGCTACCTTAGTACCAAGAAAATAATTAAGGTCACCGCGCTATCTCCTTAATTTGTTGATTACACTCACTGCGTCTTTGAATAGAATTAGAAGTAGGCAGGTAATCGTCTATTAACCCACGCGGTAATCACCAATTCGTGGGTAAAGACGTCTTTGTGTACTAGACCGAGACAGAACTATGAAGTTATCTTTGTAGGTATAGTGAACTGTATAGAAAACTCTTTCTTAGCTTCCTAGACCCTTTAAATAGTTAATAATAAATGGTTATGTTATCGGCAATACAATGTCTAGGCAATGTATCAGTGGCGATGGCTGAAAATGTTTTAAAAAGGAAAGCCAGGAAGAAATTTTCAGTATAAATGTAAGATCGAGAGAGAGTCTGTATGCCTGCTGTTTCACCGGCAGTGTGTGAAAAATAAATAGATTAGATCTATTTTTGCGGAAATTATATTTCTGAATGGCTATAAAACGAATATAACCACGAAGATTAATATATTTAATAAGATTAAGATTAATATATATAATGTTCTTGGTGAATAAGGCATATTACTCTATTGTGACATTGTTGAATGATAACACTATTAAATGACATTGTTTAGATGATAGCATTGATTGACAAACCTTTTGACATAACCTTGACATAACACAACTTATCGTTTGACATTATAATTTATGTACTGACATAATATGTAGTTCTTGATTGGTTAAAAATAATGCAGTTGATATAATACTTGCATGTCAGATACTATTTTAATTTTGTTCAATTTATTATAATAATCTGTAAACCATATGTGGTAGGACATAGCGTACATAATATAGCTTATAAGACCTTTATACCTAACCTATGATCCACAGAATAAAAATATGATTATGATTATGATTATGAGCTCTATCTATCTGTCCAAGTCAAACTGCGTGTTGTGGATATGAGTGTTTACCCGTGGTCCCGTTGGGTTCACCCATTACCGGGACCACGGGTAATTTTAACTATCCGTGGTTCCATGGCATTAGGGATTGCTGCCTGGACTTCTGATTGTATCGATAGAAAATGAACACTACGAGTATCAGTTGAATACAAAGAGTTTACTCATTAAAATAACATAATTCCATCCTTAGGAACAAAAAACATTGGGTATCTAATAGAACAAATATTGAAATGAAGAATTCATAACCAAATACAAATGGCTCATAAACTATCTTAACATTTCTAGTGCGTATCCAACCGATATTTCACCAGTAACTAATGCCATTAGTGTATCGGTTATGAATTCATCATTTTCAATTACTATTTGTTCTGGTTCTGACTGGAGTATCCGTTTTAATACGGGTAAATAAAATTACCCGTGGTCCCGGTAATGGGTCGACCCAACGGGACCACGGGTAAACACTCGTGGATATTGCGCTCTGATCTAATAGCCCTTATCTCTCAGTCGCATTCTACGACGCACACGGGAAGATATGGGGTGGCCCGGGAACCGACACGGTAACTACGGCAACGTCATAAAAGTAAAAATACGTGTCTATGAAATCGTCATTCTATTTCTTATCTTTTACATAAAAAATGTACTTACTTTCTATACGCACGTAAAGAATGCCCAAGGTAAAGCCATGCATTTCTAAATACCAATTAAATGCCAATAAGATAATGTTGTAAAAAAAGAATTGTAAACACGAAGTGATAGACAGACAACGTTACTAATAAACAAGAACACAAAGTAACATAACTTCCTTAATACTATAACATGCCTTTAGAATTTATATTATTTATACATATTAGTATTGTACATAAATAATATGAATTCTAAAGCAACCGATTAGGCGTCATCTTTGAATATAAACTACGACGAAACGTATCTCTCCCACTCTCTCTTTTCCTTCACAGGACAACACGTGCAGGGATGCCATTCATATACGGTGCAGAATATACATTCTAGAACCAAGCGTTTCAGTGACTCATTCTTATGCCGCACCATTAAGAACTGGAACTCCTTGCCAGCTCACGTGTTTCCTTCTTCCTACAATCCCGGGTCCTTTAAGCGGGGCGTGAAAAGGCCTGATTAGGCCGTGAAGCTGAGTGCCACTACTGTTAACATGGTAGGAACATGTTTGCGATGGTGACCCTCTTTCCGAGACTTTGCCTTTAGCTTACTGCACGTGTCCTTTATATAAAAAAAATCTCTGAAATATAGCCCATCTATACAAGTGGCAATTTGTTGGCCAGCGTATCGTAGAATGCCGAATGTTTGGGATTTGACAAACACATCAAATCCCATACATTTGTGACTCTATTCCAACGATACGCCGGCTAGCATACTGCCACTTGACTAACGGAGCAGGCCTACACAAAACGCAAAAGAAAAATGTAGCATTGTTGATTGTTTTTTTTATTCTACATTAGGAATAACCTAGAGAACCAGCCCGCCTGTTACCTGGTTTCATTGGGACTCTGCTAGGGAGACTTCACAACTTTTGAAGTCTTCTGAATCTGTAGGGCACATGGAGAGCCTCCGATCAGCCGTCATTGGTACTGAATTATTATGGAAAAACTCTGCTAAACCCTAAAAAATTCCCAGTAACTCCGCTAGCTATTAACCACTTTGGACGTAACTTAGTTTACTCAAGTATTTATTGACTTAATTTAACATTTGAGTAGAAACTTGAGTGATAATCGCATAAATACTGTTTCGGCTATAAAGATAGAAAAGAAAGATATTTTTAATGCTAGTAGGTCACATTAATTTATTTGTTTCAACTAGTACATGGCCGTTGTATTTTATTACTCATTACTAGTAAATACACGCGGCTCCACCCGCGTCAAATTGTTATCTCAGCGTGAAGAAGATTAATACATAGCTTCTCAACCAATGAGAAGCTATGTGTTATTCCAGTATCTCTATAAGTCCATAAATTTCATCCAGTTCAGCTATTTGGGCTTTGGCTTACTGTTTCCACGCTCCAGGTGGGCTGGTACAGGGTTTCTCTTGTAGTGATATCGTCTGCATATTTTTCCGTTAGTCGCCTCTTATGACACCCTTCGAATGAGACGATAATTCTTTCTCCCTAACCACACAGAGCTATACACATATCAAACCATTCCGTACACCGTGTATTCATCCTATAACTTACCACACATTACTTAGCACCATACAGTCACATTGGAGCTATAAATCGCATCAATTACCTCAGTATGCGAACAACAATACGATAAGGAAACAATATCCGTATATAATAATACAATAATAACTGTTTTAATTCAATGCGTGATGTATTTTTTCCTGTATCGCATTGTACGCGTGCGAAAGGTTTTGCCAATTGTTGCGTTATTTCTAAGCAGATACGTCTGCACTTGTATGGTGGTATCGACAACGGTGGGAGTTTTAGCCTTTCTCGGTTTGTATTAGGTATTATACAGAAACTAGCTGACCCGGCGAATTTCGTACCACCCTCTACTATATTAAACGTGTATTATATATTTAAACGTTCCTCTTGAATCACTCAATCTATTAAAAAAACCGCTTCAAAATATGTTGCGTAGTTTTAAAGATTTAAGCATACATAGGGATGGACAGACAGCGACAGCGACTTTGTTTTATACCATGTAGTGAAGCATAAGGTGAGGTTAAGGCGTAAAACGAGTAGATGGTCTAAGTAAATAGTGTTCATACTGTATAGCAATCGACCCCTCTCTAATACGCCTTTTACTTGTCATACCTCTTGCCTTTTCTGTATAATTGACATAACATAACATAACATAAACTCACGCCTGTATTCCCCGAAGGGGTAGGCAGAGGTGCTAGCACCCACATTTCGCCAGTTTATGTTTGGGTCCCAATGTAATAGGAGGCGAGCCTATTGCCATTAACCGGGCACTTATAAACCTGCGATAAATACACACATAACTTCGAAAAGCATCGAAAAGTCATTGGTGTGTGCCATGCCATAAACCTGGGATCGAACCCGAGACCTCATCTCAGCAGTCCATTACCCATACCACTAGGCTGCCTAAACTAAGCCTTAAATATTCTACCATTAGGATATATCTTTATATACCTACTTGATAAGTGTCCCTTACCTTCTTTCATACAAGTCATAGGTTCCGAATTCTATTAAACTTTTTAGTTATATCACAGATAACATAATACTAAAGTACAGATACCTCATCCCATACAAAAAAATGTGACCATCCTAACTCGGGCTATTTTGCGGGCTATTTTTAACTATTATTAGCCGCCACTAGATGTCGACGGAATAGCCCGAACTTGCGTACGTTGTGCAGTAATGTCTACTAGATGGCGGTGTACTATATTTTCAATGTTAAGAAGTGTCAGTCATACATAAATAAACAAAGGTATTCCTACGTACTACCTATATTTTATTAAATCAGACTGTGACTATAAATAATGCAAGTATAGATCGTATCTCCTAACTTGCAATCCGTAAAAAGTGGTTGTATTTCAATGAGTGACATTCGCGTAAACTTTAGAAAATGACACATAGTATATTTGCCCGAAAAAAAACGTAGTATTGGTCGGGCCATATATCTTGGACCTACATAAATCGCGGGATACTTCCGGGCGCGCGGATTGTTAATGTAAGATCGTCCACCGCAGTAGCATCCCATGCTATCTTCAAAATACATCTAAGAAACGTGTAGGTATTGCGCGTATAGAGCCGATTTAGAACACATTTTAGGTCCAAGATATATCGCTCAAGCAATACCCTCTTTTCGCCAGGTATGATTTTGGGATCTTATTCTTGGGTGTGGAGTACGACTTTGATGTCAAATTTTGCCTCCAATATGGCCGCCGCGCTGTAGTAGGTATCTAAACTGCATTAGCAATCAATCAATTAGCCCACCGCAGTCCACTGCTGGACATTGTACACCATTTCACCCGATCCTCCGCCTTCTGCAACCAGTCTGTCCCAGCCACCTTTTTCAGGTGGTCAGTCCACCTGGCTACGTTGTGTCCTACCTTCCGTTTGCATTCTCGCGGTATCCATTCTAGGGCTCGTCTGCTCCAAAGGCCATCAGGTCCTTCGACAGACGTGGCCAGCCCATTACCACAAGGAGCTTGCTTAATCTGCGAGCTACATAGGTCGCTCCATTACCCGCTGCGCGACTTTTAGGTTATAGACTAGCCCTATCGTCAGTGTCCACGTAACTGCAATATGGGTATGTCTCAATGGGTGTTTGAGTAGGTAGGTATGCTGAATACGAATTTGATGTCATTTTTGGAATCCAATATGGCCGTCGCTCTGTGGTATCTAAATTGCAATATGGGTATGGTCTAATGGGTTTTTGCGTATGCTGATTACGAATTTGATGTCATTTTTGGAATCCAATATGGCCGCCGCGCTGTGGTATCTAAATAGCAATATGGGTATGGTCGAAAGGGTTTTTGAATATGCTGAATATGAATTTGATGTCATTTTTAGAATCTAATATGGCCGCCGCGCTGTGGTATCTAAATTGCAATATACGTATGGTTCAATGGGTTTTTGAGTATGCTGAGTACGAATTTGATGTCATTTCTGGTATCCAATATGGCCGCCGTGCTGTGGTATCTAAATAGCAATATGGTTATGGTCTAAAGGGTTTTTGACTATGCTGAGTACGAATTTGATGTCATTTTTAGAATCTAATATGGCCGCCGCGCTGTGGTATCTAAATTGCAATATACGTATGGTTCAATGGGTTTTAAAGTATGCTGAGTACGAAATCGATGTCATTTTTGGCATCCAATATGGCCGCCACGCTGTGGTATCTAAATTGCAATATGGGTATGGTCTAATGGATTTTGAGAATGCTATGTCACTTTTGGAATCCAATATGGCCGCGCTGTGGTATCTGAATTGCAATATGGGTACCTATGGTCTAATGGGTTTTTGACATAGACTTTGAATACACTACGTTTAATAGACACAGGCTCAACGTGTCCACGCATGAGACAGAGAATGTTTTTAATGCTTAAAATCGTTAAGTTTATGCTATAAATAGTAATATCACAGTCTAACGATTCATACATTCATCATACAGAGACAGAGCAATCGTGCGGGGGCAGGGGAGTGGTGGGGGACGGGGTATAACTCGGTACGCCCATAGATTTTACTCGGTAGGTACTAAGGATTCAGGACTGTCTCATTTGTAATCACACTAATCACGTGTTTTATTTTTTTTCATGACTCGTTTTGTTTGTTAAATTGATTTTTTATTCGTTTTCATATTTAGCGATCCAAGATGGCGGACATGAAATTTTCACAAAAATCGATATGGGTATCGTTTTCAGGGTTTTAGGGGTCGCCGATTTCGAATATATCATCCATTTAACAATCCAAGATGGCGGACTCAAAATTTTCACCAAAATCGATATGCGTATCGCTTCCAGGGTTTTTGGGGTCGCTGATTGCGAATATAACATCCATTTAGCGATCCAAGATGGCGGACTCGAAATTTTCACCAAAATCAATATGGGTATCGCTTTCAAGGTTTTTGGGGTCGCTGATTGCGAATATAACTTCCATTTAGCGATCCAAGATGGCGGACTCGAAATTTTCACCAAAATCGATATGGGTATCGCTTTCAGGGTTTTTGGCGTCGCTGATTGCGAATATAACATCCATTTAGCGATCCAAGATGGCGAACTCGAATTTTTCACCAAGATCGATATGGGTATCACTTTCAGGGTTTTTGGGTCGCTGATTGCGAATATAACATCCATTACGCGATCCAAGAAGGCGGACTCGTAATTTTTACCAAAATCGATATGGGTATCGCTTTCAGGGTTTTTTGGGTCGCTGATTACGAATATATTATCAATTCAGCGATCCAAGATGGCGGACTCGAAAGTTTTACTAAAATCGATATGGATGTCGTTTTCGGGGTACTCGGGGTTGCTGATAGCGAATATAACATCCATTTAGCGATCCAAGATGGCGGACTCGAAAGTTTTACTAAAATCGATATGGATGTCGTTTTCGGGGTACTCGGGGTTTTCAAAGTCAAAGTCAAAGTCTTTATTCGTTGAATATGGTACAAAATGGTGTTTAGGTACATAATGTTCATATTCTGCCGGTTCTGGCGTACAAAATTTTAAATTGAATACATCTCATTATTTATCATTAAAAATCAACACATGCAACAGGTACAATTTAAAATTAAGATGTCAGTGTTTAATTAGATTGTATCATTTAAAAAATCGTCAATATTATAATAACATTTATCATATAGCATGTCCTTTAAATTCTTTTTAAACATGTCAACACTCAATTTTTTCCAGCTATCAGGTATCTTATTGTATATTTTTGGAGCTAAACAAAATATACTACTCCACATAAGGGTTGACTTAGCTTTCCGAATACATAGTGCATTCCTACGCCTATTGCGATTCACCACATCAGACAGCTGTGGAAATAGATGTGGGTTCAATTTAACAAAGATACCTGTTTCATTAATGTATATAGACGGAAGTGTCAGAACTTTGTATCTTTTAAAATATGGTACACAGCTATCCGTTACTTTAAGATCAAACATAGCCCTGATATGTATCAGCTTCTGAGACTTAAAGGCTATTTCTTTATTTGTGGAATTGCCCCAAAATATCACACCGTATCTCAGTACCGATTTGCTGATTACGAATATATTATTATTTATGAAGCGATCCCAGATGACTGGATGGATGGTATATTCGTAATTAGCAACTCAGAAAACATCGAAAACCTTTGTTGACTTTGTGGGAAATTTCATGTCCGCCATCTTTGATTGTCGTTAAAATGGTCGTCAATCCGGATATCAGACAATTGCCGGCAGGCAATCATACGATGGAAAACTGTTGACTCCTAACTGATCGTGTGTAACCGCAAAACTGACAGCAGGGAATCGCCGGCAGGCCAAAATCGCTTTCGCATCGCCAACAGCGCTGTCAATTTAGGACTGCAAGCCACCCGATTCTCTCTGAAACTGCAGGCGGACTGATCGTGGCTAGGCTCCTTAAGAATATATCATCAATTTAGCGATCCCGGCAATTAGTGAAATTTCATCGACATTAGAACCCGGACCCGAACCCGAATCAAAAATTGAAATTGGAATCGAAATCGAAACCGAAGCCTAAACCGAAACCGAAACCGAAACCGAAACCGAAACCGAAACCGAAACTGAAACCGAAACCGAAACCGAAATCCAAAAACTCAGAGTTAAAATATTACGTTTGCTTGATCATATTTGTTGGTTGAGTAGAACCGGCGATAATATAACTAAAAGTCGAAATAGTCGACATCCATGCGAGCAGAGCCGCGGGCGCATCAGCTAGTAATTTATATTAGCGTGAGTTGATGTGCCTTGTCTTGAGAGATCAAAATAGTGGTTATAATATTAAATGTTACAGAAAAATTAATTATAATTAAAAACTGAAGTGACAACCCTGACCAAACTGCAAAAGGCGCCGTTTCCGCAAACATCAAACGCCTTGAACTACTGTAAGATCTCTCGTTATACTGTGGTAATATTATCTATGGCGCCATGTAACACAAGTGTGACGACTTTGAAAGATAAATTAACCTAGTTTATGGATAAATTCGCTCGCAAACAGGCAATATTATTTTTTTCTCTTTTCGCTTTGTATCTGCAATCAGTGATGTATCTGTAGGTATGTCTTATGAGTAGTTATGAGAGAAAAAAAATGTTTAGTGAAAAGTAAATTTGCGTGTACCATTGCCAGAAGGAGCAAAATATTAATTTATTTGTGAACCCCTTATTTGACGCCTGATTCGTGATAAAATTTGGCTCTGTTTTTAAGTTCAGGAGATCGTGATCTCTATTTCTGGATAAAATTCTTTACAGTGAGTTGTACTAGTATAAAACATAAATATTTGAAAGGTTTAATAGTTCCACAGGCGTAAAAAGAGAAGACGTCTGCGTCTGTGAATAGTAAGTTCAAAACAATATACCAGTCCTGGGACATCCTTCCGAGGGCTTACCCGGGGCTCCCAACCATAGGCTGCTGGGCGTTACCGTCGGGGTTTTTAGTCGGTAGGAGTCCGGCATAACATCCATGAACGATTTTCCCCAGGTTTAAAAAAAAATACCTTTAGGTATTTTAAAAATGTGTAATAACAATAGTACTTAATTATTATTATATAAGGTCTTTACCAATGAAATTGCCGTTTAGTATGAAAAAATTGAAACGATTTTTTTCATGTATTGTTTCTTTGTATTAATCGAAGTAATCACCCATGCAATCAATGCATCTTTGCCAACGCATTGGCAGTTTATCGATGCCCTTTTTTAAAGAAATCAGCTGGACGGGAGGCAACAAATTCTTCAAAGGCATTTCATGACTGTTTTGTTACTCGGGTATTGAATTTTTCGCCCGTCAAAAAGTTACCCAAATTCTGGAAAAAGTAGTAGTCTGTAGGCGCAAGGTCTTGTGAGTAGGGCGGATGACGGAGAGCTTCCAGCGTTGGATTGTAGTGTTAGCTCCGTAAACGTCGTTGATGTTGCATGCCGCTTGTGCCGTTTTGCTGCCACGACGGTACTCATATTCCATAATTACTCGATTTTTTACTTATTTTGTTTGTTACATATTTTGATTACTTTTTTGGCAACCAATTTGTACGTCCTGTAGGTAACTTCAATCCATTTTTGTTGTAAATTTGTATTTTCCGGAAAACTATAATACAATTATAATATTACTATATACATGAGAATATTTATTATATTTCATCATATTTATAAGAAGTACCTACATCATGTATATTAGTACCCATAATATTGGACAAATAAACATTCAAAACCTGGCAACATCGAATAAAATTTATTTCGTAGTTTATGATAATTATTATTTGCTGTTTTATACTATTTTATCAATAGAATTATATGCATTAAGTAGGGAAGTACTTAAATGAAATAATACACTGTGGCATGTGTATGAACGGGCCTTTAACTTTAAAAACGTATTTATTTAGGAGTGAAAAGATACGCCGGGTAATTTCCTTTCACTATCGCTTTTACAATTCAAAACACTGCACCGTCCCATGTTTCCCTCAGTTGTGTTTACTTTATGTTGAATAACTGTTACAAAACCAAATTGCGAATATTTTAGCACGTCTAAGAACAATTATTGCGTTATAAATACACGAATAAAAGTAAACTGAAAATCTGTCAAGTTTGTTTACTTTCGTACATAGCTATTTTTCTTTATGGTTTGTTTCGCGAACTATACTCCGTCCATTATATTATTGTATTTTAGACAGCTCACTGACAGTGGCCGGTATAACTTTGTTCTAGCGTCAACACCTGAAAATCCTAACAAAAATTAGGCGCCAATACGTCATTTTTCATTGACAACGTCACGTCAGCCAGAAAGCAATTTTAGGGATGTAGTTAGTCCATCGAACATCGTAACTTGAAAATGTCACAATCGATATCGACAACAGAAAATAATTCTTCTAAAAAATGTTAAATAACTGGCGGTTTATAACCGATTTCTAAACAACAATTCGGATATATTTTATATTTTTTTATATTTGTATGATTTTTACGTAAAAATGATTTTTGTAACTCCGTCATATGTTGACGGATTGTCAAAATTATTTTTTATTTGAAAGAGGTTTATTCCAAAATGGTCCCATTTAAATTACATAATGATCTGATGATGGGTTTCAGAGACAGATCACGGAACTCTTCAATAAATACCAGGGAATCAGCATGATGGAATATTCTTCTAGAAGTCAGTTGTTTTGTTTTGGAGATTAGCGTGTACGTTATGGCCCACAATCGTTTTTTAATACATTTGTAAATTGTAGGTATAGACACGTAACATCTAATGCTTTATTATTATGCACAGGAAGATAATAAATTGTAATTCCACATGAAATCATATATTTATTATAATATTTTCATTTATCGATTAATTATTTTTTTAATCGAGATTTTTAACTTTGTCGATATTTTAAATTTTCATGCAATCACTACTTCCATCTGTCTAAAATACAATAATATGATGGACGGGGTATAGTTGTCTTTTTCTTGTATGAATGCGATGGAAGCTATCAATTTGTCTATGTTCTTCTCTGTCTACGGTTTTGAGTATGCTGATTACGAATTTGATGTCATTTTATTTGTCATCGTATCAATCCGTAAAACGTGCCGAAAACTTTCGTGGATGGAAGCTTCAAGTCCAAAATTCAAACCAGGTCGGTCGTAGTAAAAATAATATAACATAAAAAATGCACGCTAAACAACACAAGACTATCCGTTCATCGAATTCAATTTATAAATTAACGTAAATAAACTAGAAGAAATGTTGAATAGCGCCATCTATTAACTAAAGTATAAAGTAAATATTGAATTAAAGCGCCGTATCTCAGTAGTACTGAAAAAGAACGTGAATGGCGCTGTTATTTTAACCAATTTATCGAAATTAGATCAAAAGTTCATTATTTTACGTTTATAAGTAATAATGAGTTTAGTTTGACTAGAAAATAACAACTTTTCTTGTATAAAAACGATTATATACGAGTGCTATGATAAATCGTTACACATAACGCCATCTAGTATGTTCTAGTAGTAACTAAAAAAATTCTCTTCCTTATGTTATATTAAAGGTAGATTTGAACCTAGGGACTTCTCGATCGTAAGGTCGTCTTACCCACTATGCTACCGACTAATATCGGAATTGATTATCAATTACCATCATAAAGCTGGCCTTTGTGCCACCCATCACGGAAGCATTAGCTGATTTCCTATTCGAACCGACCCATGCATCAAATATTAAACTAATTTAAATACGAATATGTGCGTGGAATAAAATTTGTTGATAGAGAAATAATTGCAGATCAGAACAGTATCTTAGACCCGTATTCTAAAATGAAACAATTTTTCTGATGACAGATTGTAACAGATTGATAGGTTGACATATGGCCTGTACATTCTGTCCTCAGATAAATCAAGATTCAAGCTGAGTGTCATTCTAGAATACGGGCCTTAGTGTTCTAGGATTGGGCCCCAATAAGGCCATAGGGACCAAGTTATTGAAAGATTTATAAATGAGACTGGCGTAGATTTTCTTTTAGGAGTTCGTAGCAGTTCGTTTTGGCTGGTCTCGGCTTCACTTTCACTTTTTTTCTTTTTTTTTTCGTGCGTAAATCCCCTCGGTTTCCTCCCTGCCGGAGCTGGAAGGGGAGGTTATGTCGGACTCGAACCAACTAAAGCCGCACGCCGACTGTGGTGCGTAGTGCTAGGCCGAAGGTGAGGTTATCTTCTACATATCCCTCGCACCCCGGCTGACCCAGGGCCATCCCTAACGGTCTGGCCCTCCTCGGGAGGCCCAGGATAATCCATTGCGGTAAATAACTAAAATAATTAAATTAACTTTTAAACTCTCGCGTTCCATGATATACATAAATTATAACGGGAACTAACGCGATCATGGTATAGGTACATACCTTTGATTTGCCTGACGTTTCGACCAGGTTACACCGGCCGTGGTCACAGGCTGTGACCACGGTCCACCATGATCGCGTTAATTCCCGTTATAATTTATGTATAATTAAATTAACCTTCGCGGGGAATGTTTTAAATCTTTGGATGCTTACACGATATAATACTTCACAAATAGATATGTTCACACCTGTAAATCCCTGTAGGGGTAGGCAGAGGTGTATAAATACCCGCATTTCGGCAACTGTGATTTTCGGTCCTACGTACTTAATAGGGGACGAGCCTATTGCCGTTCAGCGCATAGGCCAAAATTTCATGATTATCACAACAGTTTAGACTATGCCCGACAAGTAATTATACAATGTACAACATATACTATATATAAGCCAGTGAAATAATAATTTATATCATTACTTAGTTTTTATTACAAACTTGACATTCTAATTAATAAAATCATTAAACTGATTATTGCTTGAGACCAAAAAAAAAAAACCAATCGCGTAATGGACTTGTGCAGAAATAAAAAATATAATAAAAATATCCATACATTCATATACTCACGTCTGTAAATCCTTGAAGGGGTAGGCAGAGTTGTATTAGCATCCACGTTTAGCCAATTATGATTTTCGGTCCCTCAACGTAATAGGGGACGAGCCTATTGTCGTCTAGCGGGCCCTATACCTTGGACTGTATGTTTACTGACGGATGAAGAACAGCCCTATCCCTTAGTCGCCTATTACAACACCGACAGGAAGAGCTGGGGTGGTCCTATTCTACTCCAACCAACACGGCGAATAAAAATGTCTACTCTGCTAAAATAGTAAATTTCCTTACTATACACTAAACTTACTATTATTATTTTTACCATACAACATACGATCGGAACACATACCGTGTGTTGATATTTTTTTATCCCAAGCAATATGCCCGTTGACTGGAATTATCATTAAGAAGTAACGAGTGGTGACCTCATTATATGTAAATGGTTACACCAACAATTTTACATACACCATGTATAGCCAGCATAAGATTGATCTAGACCTATTATAAAATCCAAGAATATTGAGAGGATAGACAAGCTTGGAAATGAGCTGTTCGCTCAGCTATGCTACTCAAGCAAAGCATTGTATCTAGACCATAAGTACGAGTATTAGACTAAGTAAATGTTTGTAAATACGCCGGGATGTTTCTTGCCGGAGTCTTCTCAGGTCTGGGCCGCGTTTCGAACCAGTGTGGTCCATCTGCTAAACTAGTATTTATAATTTATTTTATATTGACGTTTTGTAAGTTCCGATTTAATAATCTATGCATACTTTGTTAGCCAATCATCGAACTGATGCTGACTGTACTTCGGGTACTATGAGAGACAACCACCATTTTATACTGCAGAATAGCTGCCGAAACTTTGTAATCAGAGTAAATAATGAAATAACACCAAAGAAATTACGATAGAATCCGTTTATAAAATATTTTAATTGCAATAGTATTTATTACTGCACTTTCTAGTTTCAGTTGCATTACAAATAATAAGTACATACCTTTGTCAACGATTACTGAACTTAATACAGTACTGTTGCAATATTCTGAACATTTCACGCTTGGCGGATATGAAATGCTATACTGCCGAGTATATAATCTAGGTATGTGAAATTCTGGCGTAACTTAACTCCTAAGCTAGGCTTATGACAGACTGGTGATATAATGCAATATCAGACGACTTCTAACGAAGTTTCCCCAAAATTATATCTTATTTACCTACTGTTTCAAAACGTTACAAGGAAATAAAAATGATAAAATTAAAACCATGTGGCGTAACGTGAACGTTTTTGAGAACGGAAGCCTCTGTTTAGAAAGAGTTCATTGACATGTTATCGCAAATTCATTAGGTAAACAGTATTTTTTAAACTTTAACGCTGAATGTTTTAGAAAAAGAATAAGTGAGATGTCGATCATGTCTCTTGCTCTTGAAAATACGCAGAGAAGTATCCTTGGCTTGTATCTAGTGCTTTTTTATATAAAGGACACGTCAATTTCACCTCGCCTGATGTTAAGCTAAAGGCAAAGTCTCGGAAAGAGGGTCACCATCGTAAACATATACCATGTTAACAGTGGTGGCACTCAGTTTGACGGCCTCATGAGATGCCTTTTCACGCCCCGCTTAAAGGACCCGGGTCAGTAGGAAGAAGGAAACACGTGAGCTGGCAGGGAGTTCCACGTCTTAGTGGTGTGGCATAGGAATGAGTCACTGCTGTATAGATATGTCAATTCACTACTGGCGAAGGTCACCATAAGCTGGTTCTAACCTGCTTACAAATGAGTGTCATGTCATGGTCATGGTGCATGACAGGCTAGATAAAGTGAGATTATTTTTCCAAAATTTTCACCCTAACTGCTATTCACTCATGTATTTCTCCTCCCCAAACTGTGTAAAGTCGTTAATTTGTGTCTGCCCTTCTTCATCATAATCTATGTGTTTGTTCTAGTCACCCAAGGCTCATTCGCTTTTCCCCAGTCTAACTGCAAAATGGCTGAATTACTTCTGTCCCTTACATTCTCCCAACTACATACCTCCATTTATTTTTGTCCTTAACAATATAAACGCAACACTAACAGTTGTACAGAAGAATCTTCACGTGATATTATTATTATACTAGGTAGGTACTGCCGGGGTGCGAGAGATATGCCTTCGGCAATCTCACCTCCGGCAACCAAGGACCCAAGACGGCGTGCGTTTTAGTCGGTTCGAGTCCGACATAATCGCCTCCACCGGCTCCGTGGGGGTGGAATCCGTGGGGATTTTGAGGACGATAAAAAAAAATACTGGGTAGGTATATAGTAAGAGAACATGAAATTACGTTTGATCTGAGCCAGTCCAAAGTCGGTCATTAACATGACATAACGTATTAGCAAAAAGGCTGGCATTCGTTTTTGCATTCTGCATTACAACTATTAGGTCACAATGAATGCATTATGTAGGCATACTTCAATGAAATTATACATTCAAACTGTAAAACATTTATGTATTATGTTATAAATAACAAAGTAACTGCGTTTTTATCAAAAAATAAAACCAAATCAAGGTTGAGCAAGTTAATTTTATGCTCGCTTTGTGAGACTTCGCAAATTCGTACGGTTATTATAAGTTTATGATATTAAAATATAATATTACTTTAATTAAAAAAAAAAACAAAATATGTAGTAACTGTACCGAGTTTATATAATCGCCTATATCAAAATAACCGCATATAAATTACACTTTAAAAATATTATAATCTTTTACCTTTCTCTATGTGATAAAGTAAATTTACATAATCGTACATAATCACACCTTTCTCCTTTTGAGTAGTCTGTGACAACAGACCACCATTAATTGCATTTGTATTTAACCTTAACATTCATGAGGAACAAAACAGCCAAATAGGTAGATATTACCATTACAAGAAGGCCTCAGCCAATTTACAGAAGTTTCACCATCATCATTTTCATATTCCATTGATTTTAGCTGCTACAATTTTGGCTGCCAATTTCAGCCTTTACTAACATTCTCATTATGAGTAACCTAAGATTCTCTGCATTCGTTTTTTTTTATTTCTTAACCCTTACATGCAGGCTGCCGGTTCCAATTGCTTTTGGCCGTTATTTTTTATTCAGATAAATATTACAGAGCATATAAATATCCGCAGGACATCAATCATAGTCTTATACTAACAGCCGTTTGATCGATTACAATTGTCAAGGAGAGAATATCGACTAATATTTGCATAGTGCATCAATATATCATTGCCCGCGAGATATTCTTTTACTATAACCGATTTAGAACGATCGATCGACTCAAGGTTATTATGAGAGGTGAGCACGATGCAGTTCAACTAAATTTGGAATCAAAATCGATAAGTTTGAGTTTTGTTATATGGTAGTACCTAGTAGAATGTTAAAAACTCGAGTATTTCTAGTTAATGGTTATAATAATATTCATATCCACCAAAGGTACAAACTGATAGTGTCTGAAGTTTACGCAAATATCACTCATCGAAATAAAACCACTTTTTTATACCCGGAGTCCCCCCATAACCATGACTGCTGCAAAGTAGTGGACTCGTGGGGAAATAATATCAAATAAATCGGCATAGAATCCGTTAAAACGTGGTTTTTCCACGGACGCAAAGAAAGGTGTGTTATAAGTTTGACTTGTCTGTCTGTATCATCATAGCTCCAGAACAGATGAAGCCGTTTAAAAATTGTGGGGGTTAAAGTTGCGATGGGGAGTGTTGGGGGTTTTTTAATTTTTAAATTTATATTTCAACGGTTAAAAACTCGCAGAATAAGCGAAACCGTATTCCTAGTATACGTTGACAGATTATATCTTCACGAATATAAATAATCTCACTTCAAACACCTCATCAGCTACGAGTCCCCTTACTTAACGATAATATCTACGACTTGTGTGTAAGTAAGCGTACATTTTTGCTCGTTTTATGGTACTACATTAAGGAATAAAACCGTCTTGAAAACTGTTACAATTTTAGGCAAATTTTCAACGACCGTCTTGGACCGTTGGAACTTGGAACCCAATTCTGTGACGCATGACACCCTTTCTTGGCACACCCTTCTGTGTTTACATAAATATGTTACGAGGTACACAGCAATGAACTTCTTGAATTATTAATTATTAATATTATTCCTATCCAGCTGCATCGCGCCTCCCTTTAAATTTGAAAGAGGTGAGGTAAATAGCAGTTGGCCGGATCGGTCGAAATATTTTTTCCAACCAAAGCTCCAATGAGCATAAAGTGTTTTGTCAAATACATAGGGAAAAATAAATCTTCTCGGGCGGGACTCGAACCCGCAGTCTTTCCCTTACAGGGAGTCTCGCCCGAGAAGATTTATTTTTCCCTATGTATTCGATTTGTGTAGTTAGCATACTTAATGCTGTAAAATTTATTCAAGTATCATTATTAACTTGCAAATAAAAAGGATCTGTCGAATTGGAAAACCTCAAACTGAAATAATTTGGGAAAACCTTGGTTAGGGTATTTATTAGGTACTCTGCGTAATCATTATATATTTATTAGAATAAAATGTGTCAGAGAATTTACTAAAATATTTTACATTGAATCTACAGCTGTCGTTTTCAGTAGTTTTCTAAGCATAACCACAGAAAACTACATAACGCATGACCACAACACATCGTTTGATTGTGGTTATATTTTATACAACTAAAAATATCTTAGCAAATCATTACCTACCTTTCTTTAAGTGAAATATTAACTTTATTACGTATTCAAATAACTTATTATGCATTCATACAGATAGTCTATAGTGAAATTGTAGCAATATAAGTTAGGTAAGTAACCAAATTGTGGATTTAAGTGAAACTGTATTGCTACAACAAAAAAATAAGCACTTTATCTAATTGCATCAGCCCACGATCGTATCACTCATCATGCGCAATTTCATACCGGCAGTAATTTGGATAAATTAGTTCAGATACACACTTAGCGCTCTTAAATATTTTATCGTGTAATTTTTTTATACAAGAAAATATTAAACTGGTTTTCACCATATTAGCATTTACAGGTTATAACCTCCGAATGGAATTAAGTACTTACATTTTGTCAAAATTTTGCATTTTCAGGTTTACTTCTACTTACAAATTAACTTAAGTTGTCATTTAGATAATACAGATAAAAAGTAACTTCAGTTATTTATTTGTCATTAAATTGAAACAATTGAATACATAGGCATTTTCTTTACTTGAAGAGATTCTTTATTCAATCATTATTTAGGCATTAAAATTCTTTTTTAAGTTTTATTTAAGTAGGTTATGTATAACTCCGATTTTTCTACAGGAATACCCGAAAGCCTCTGGAAGAAGCTCCTATGCAATGTAAGGGTATAACTTAATTGAGGACTATTCTCCTTATATTGACGCAAAAAGTCGCAAATGTATGCTTAGGTATAACGTACAAAATTGTGTCATATTTTTGGAAATCTTTAGCATGCACTGATTGCGTGCATGCAAATAAATAATGTTACCAATAAGGTAACAAACGCGTACCGGTCCTTATGGTTGACATGAAAAGTGTAGAGATATATAGTATAGCGAGGCGAGGCAGATCCGTTTTTTTTTTCATGATTATGATCATAGTATTAAAATAAGAGCACTATGTACATAGTACAGTGAAAGAGACAAATGCTCTCTCATTTAGTAGCGGTGATATTATAACACGAATAACATGTTGTGTTTGTGTACTCCCACGCAGTTTTTGAACAATATTTTGATTCTATTTGAACTACAAAATAATGTTTTTGTATTTTATAGTCGCAGAAGCTAGAATGTGGTCAAGGTTATTACATTTATTCGTTGATAATATTTTTTTGTGTATTTTGACATTAATGTACGCATTATAAAGAGTGTGTTTACATTCCAAAGTCTTTGAATGTGTAGTGAACATTTGAGCAAACTGAAATCAATGGTTAAATGTGGGTTAAGCGATTAACCTAGATTAATAAAATTGTCTTTTCAGAACGAAACTTTAATTTATTAGTAACTAGGTATAGCAGCAGATTTGCCTGCAACTTCGCTCGCGCGGAATTAGTTTAATTGTTTTTGCGTTTCCTATTTTTTTTTCATGAATATAAGTAGCACAAGTTATGCCTCAGATCCAACAAAATTCTCTCATAATCAACCCAGCTCTTTTGGACATTATCCTTTACATAAACCGATAGAAAGACATACAGAGAGACAAAAAATATGCGTTTTTGCTATATGTTATAATAAACTAGCTTTTTCCCGCGGCTCCGCTCGCGTGGAAGTCGGTTATCGCGACCAAACATAGCCTATGTCCTTTCTCAAGGTCCAATCTATCCCTATACCAAATTTCATCAAAATCGGTTCAGTGGTTTAGGCGTGAAAGCGTAACATACAGACAGACAGAGTTACTTTCGCATTTATAATATTAGTATGGATAACCTATAACAAAAACGCATTTGTGACACATGCATTCATTAATAAGCTGTTATTTTAACGCTATAAACAGACTCTTCAATTTTTTTTTTAAATATAGATAAGATTGACTCATTAGGCAGAGTTGACGGGATAAAAATTTAACTTGTGACCTTTCAGTGTCCGAGGCCGTTCAGTATTATCACATTAAATCACAATAAAATCCTCCGATCTCACTTGTTATACAACAGTAGTGTTGTGATATAACAAGTTTATTTTTATGTGGTTTGGGCAGAACGACTGGATACCGAACGAATTACCAGTCAAGTGGCACAACCAGTCGATTGAGGTCGCCCTCAAAACATTTACTTTTACAAAATTATTTTTAAAAAGAAAAGGCAGGTCTGAATACTACTAGCTTTTGCCCGTGGTTACGCTCAAGTGGATGTCGGTTATCGCGAGCAAACATAGCCTATGTGTTAATCTAGAGTGTCAGCTAACTCCATACTAAATTTTATTAAAATCCCTCCAGCCGTTTAGACGTTAAAGAGCAACAAAAATCCATCCATACTTATAAACTTTCGTGTTTATAATATAAGTAGGATATAATAGGGTATAGAGAAGTTATAAAATTTAAAAAAAAAGTATCAAATGGTTTTCAAATAGAGAATCAAGTAGATATTCTGACTGACAAACATTAAGTATTTATTGTATCATATTCCAATTAGTCCCACCCTCTCCTTTCCTTCACAGGACGACACTTGCAGGGCTAAGATGCCATCCATATACGGTGCAGAGTATACCTGCTAGAACCAAGCGTTTCAGCGACTCATTCCTATGCCGCACGACTAAGACCTGGAACTCCCTGCCAGCTCACGTGTTTCCTTTTCCTACAGTCCCAGGTCCTTTAAGCGGGGCGTGAAAAGGCAATTGATTAGGCTGTCAAGCTGAGTGCCACCACTGTTAACATTGTACATGTTTACCATGGTGACCTTCTTTCCGAGACTTTACCTTTAGCTTACCATCAGGCGAGGTGAAGTCAAATTGACGTGTCCTAGATTAAAAAAAAACCACGCGGGTGGAGCCGCAAGCAAAAGCTAGTCAAGGATATATTTAGGTTTCTGGCTGACCTACATTATTTATAATGTCATAGCAATTACTCATCAATTAGGTATTGTACAACATTGAAACTTATTTCAGTGATCACATCAGTTGTACTAGCGCCTGCGCATATTTGCTTGTAAACAACCACACTTCATGCCGGCTACACGTTATGGTTAACCTACTTTACTCGGACAGACGTGACAGGTGTAGCCGCAATCTTTGTATATAGGTTTTTTATTCCGTTACAAATTACTGTAACTGAATGTAATAAAATTTCACTTTCGAACATTTTATTTCTATTTTGTAAGAGTCGCTTTCTTTTGTGTTGGTTTGTTATTTCTTTTAATTCACGATAACGTGATGTACCTACTACGTAACGCGTAGAATTCTAAGAAAATAATATTTTTGTTACAAAACAGATATATTGTTTCTTAGATATATAACCATGTGTATGTAGGTAGAGTATGTACGTGAATTCGAATTGAGTCCGATGTTTTTCGAACTTAAAAAGTTATCATAATAAATACCTATAAAAAATTCATTCAAATATGTACGTGAATGTAAAATTAAGAGGAAGTACAGTTAACGACATAAGTCGATTAAGACATTTAATGCTAAATAAATTTGCCTTTTTAAACCTTGTATGTAAAACCTTTTTGGAATTACAATATATTCTACAACATCTAACACAACGCTATCTAAACCCAAGCTAAGTTTAACTTTGTAAATACATACATATTATACATAGAAACACCCAGACCAATGCAAATAGCCATATTCATACATACAAATATTAGCACTGAGCGGGGATCGAGCCCGCGCCTCCTGCGTGGCAGTCGCGTTCACTATCGCCACGCCACAGAGGCTGTCAATAATAATGTATAAGTAGTTTTATAATCTCCACGAGATAAAGTTAATATTTTTAGTAGTTTGTTCATCATTTTATGAGTGATTAAAAGGGACACAGTGATCTAATAATTTGCATTTATTAAGTTGTTTTTGTCGTTGACTGTACTACTACATACCTATCACTTCACAATGCTGTGGATATGTTCAGCATAATATATACAACGCGGTTGGCTTTTAGGTTTAGGTAATTAGTGATGAAAATTAAAATGAATCACATCACTATTCTGTACAACATTGGAATTGGACAACACTAGTTCTCACACTTAAGGGTTAAAGGCACTTCCTATTAACATCAATATTCCTTTCATATACCTATATATTCCTAATTTAAATAAAAAAACAAGAAAAGTATAAATCGTTCTGTTAATATTATTTTTATTTTAATATTGATGATAATAATGGCCAATTATGGAAAATTATTACCATAACAACCGTAGCTAGCAACCGGATTGATATACAATTCTGCTTATATTTAACAGTATTAGGTATGGACATTATTATGTGTGTGGAATGTCTGTGTTATTTCCTACTGTTACACTATTTTAATGGTATGTAAAATTGCAAACATACAAAAATAATCTTTCACCTAATAATGCTGAAGAATTTGTTTGAACTCGTTAATACCTGGAAGTTCTGGAACAGTTGGTTAAGCGTACGAACTTCAAGTTTTGATCTATAGGGTGTTCGTAGGGGTGTTTTTGAGTTACGAGAATGAAAAAATATGTTTTGACTTCATAAAGAAATCAATAGAATTGCTTCCTTTATGAAGTCAAAACATATTTAATGAAAAGAGGATGTAATTATACTTCTAACAACCCTTGAGAGATAATATATTACACCCTGAGAGATGATATATGAGTGATGTGTAATTCTGTCGATATATTTATCCTCGGCGACTTTGACCGTGTTATTCGAGACAGACGAGACATGAGACCCTTGTAGTGTTATCAACAATTACTGTAAAATAAGTAGAACTATGTAAATTCACTTCTAAATGTACAGGATCATAAGGTCCATTTTACTTTAATACTGTTAGTGCTAATTGAGTACCTACTTTCTAAATTTAGTTACTGGTAAGGATAATGTTTAATTTGAGTACCTAGTTATACAATAAAGACAAGTATAATTCATTTACCATTTTCCCTGTTATGTAGCTCTCTATCCAAAAATATTGTGACTTTTATTTCCATTAATTCTGTATAAAAACAGTGCTACTATCTTCAAGAGGATTTGCCAATCTCATATCGAGGATGAAGATAATTAAGATACTTTGTATCCCCCATAGCCATAGCCTAAAGCAGCCAGCATAGTTTATCAACAGTGAATGAGGTAGAGCCAACACAGTTCTACCGCTATGCCAGAGCTCCTATACGGTATCTACCTACTCATCATAATTATATTATGGAACTCAGACAGAAGAAATAGAAAATTATGAAAAGTGTAATAATATTGGGGCTTCTGCGTCAAGCAAACTATTAATGGGGCTTCTGCGTCATGAGCCGAGTGAAGCGAGGTTCGTGACGCAAAAGCCCCAATATTACACTATTATTATGCACGTCTTTGCGAAAAAGGCTCTGTAAATAAAACAAGATGTTGGTTATCCCTTTAATCTTATACTACTTAAAAAACCCAAGACTTGCGTTTCAAACAACGAGGGGTAAGTAAACAAAAACAAAGGTATTCCCAGTTTTATCACTATGAAAAATAGATCGTATTTTCCTTACAGTCCACAGTAACCTATTTAGAACTAGGATAAAAAGAAGACCATGTCTTAATCCAGGTTTTATTCTACACAACACTTTAACCGAATTCATTCAACCGATTTTGAGTAACCAAGAAACTGACTTGGCCAAACATACCTACATTTTATAACACACGCTAAACCGATTCAAAAGAAGACGGAGGATATACACCTACCTGTGTACGAGATAACGAAATACGTTTATTGGGCATACAAAACGGTCCCTCTTTATGTCTGTGTCACGCGTGCTTGATCCTAGAAAGTGTACCGTGAAGGTCGTGAGCTTGCTCTGAAGCAATCCAGCAGTTTTGGAGTTGAATGTACGCGCTCTGAATACTAATATAAGAAGAGTGACTTTATGTTATCATTTAGAGTCATCTTAAACGCTTTTGTCAAGTAATGATAGCTAGATGTTTATGATGTATCTACGGAGTAGTTATTAAAGAATATACTTAACACAAAAAGATCCCTTCATGTCCGATTAACGGCAATAGCCCCTTATTACATGAGACTGAAGCTCATATAAGGCGAAATGTGGGTGTTAATGCACCTCTGCCAGCTGCTTACCCCTTTGGCGATTTATAAGAGTGAGTATGTATATACCAAGATATATATATAGATCACCAAGTTGTTTGACGGGAACTTTTTCGTACCGTGGCTCACCAAAAAGGTGCCAAAAAGGTACCTAGAGTTCTACGAGTTCTACGAGTTCTCTAAAAGAGTTCTACGAGTACCTAGAACAAAATGGTTCTCGTGGTTCAGCTATTAGTAGCTCTGCTATTAGTAACTCACTTAACCTAGAACAAAATTTGGTACCCATTACCTATAGTTAATCTCAAAAGTGTTCCACGGGTACGTAAAATAAAATTGTTCCTGTGGTCGAACTATTCAAGTAATAGATTTTCCGTGAATAGGTATAATCCAGTCGGCTTCATGAAATCAATTGGATTTCGATTGTTCCTTCACGTATAACTGTCCAATATGTCATTTGAGTGTATCCAATCGGTTTCAATATGCAGATTGGACTCAGTAGAAAATTAGAAATCCCACATAAGAAACATTCTGATAGTGGTTAATATAGCGAGTGCGATTAGCTGTGGTTGACGTCCGAGTTTGATTTCCGAATAAAACATGTTATAAAATCAATATACCTCGGCCAGTAAAGCTGTATTCTGGAGATATCTACATTTTCATTATGCCTGATTTAGCTTCTATTATTTGGGGTCAGCGTTCATACCATTGCCTTATATATTTATTAGTAGTTAATTAGATTAAATATGTTTTGGATGAGTTTCACACCTCATTGGATGAGTTTCACACCTCATTGGATGAGTTTCACACCTCATTGGATGAGTTTCACACCTCATTGGATGAGTTTCACACCTCAAAGTTTGTAACGGTGACATCTTATCCCAAGATGACATATTTTGCGGATGATTCGTCCCCTAACAATTGGTAAAGGGTGGCGTTTCATCCGAAGATGATTTATTGTGCAAACGGGCTGTCACCTAAGTCAGCGGACGACTGCCATTTAAAAAAAACCAGACTACTGATGTGAACTTATTCGCAATATAGTTAACGACATATATTTTGACCCCAAGTCGTAACATCCCGTGCTATCCTCAAAAGATACCCAAAAACGCATAGGTAAATACTGAGCGGATTACATTTTGTGATGTGATAGAAATCAAGAGTATAATATATATGCCGATAACTATACAAAGAGTAATTTTTCAAGAACTACTAGGTATTCATTATAAGTAAAGTATTACCTTAAATAAAACACATCTATAGTCTGTAAAACAATTCGAAGTACGTACACCTGTGCTTACTAGAATGTGCTTGTGTCACTCCGAAACTCTTGACGCGGAACCGTCACGGTTTAACTCCACATCGAAGGGTGAGGACCGAGGGGTCCGGAGGTGAGGTTCCGACCATTTTAGGACGCATCTTGGAATTTTGTGTTATGCACTGTAATAGTTGTACCTACGTATTATGTTGAGGCTTATTCTTTACTATGTAAGTGTAAACTTGCTCATCAACTATTCATCAGCTGGTGTATTTTTAACTACACAAAAGTGAAAAGTTTGGATGTGGAAGGTGTAGATGATAAATTATATTAACTGTTTTAAGAAAAGATCGAAAAGAAGGAATATAAATACTTTAGTAACTGGCTGTTCTAGCTAAAAAAATCCCACGGAGAACTTTGTGTGAGGTGGGAGTGGCCCTATTGGGGATTCGGTGGCTCTACACGTCTCCTACTGATTTATTAGCTTAAGTCAGTAGATGGCATAGTAGAGAGCATGCCAAGAGGTGGACTGGTTCTCAATACATTAGGCTGCAAGAAGAGATATTTTGTCATTACAATATATCTCGTAATTAAACACATTGAATGTTTTTAATTACAAAAAAGCTATACGTTTAAAGCGCAAGTATGTTGGCCAAGGCGACACAACTCTGCAGAGCTGAAAGTACGATTAAAAAAAAACATTTAATTGGCATCGCAATACGATTACATGATAGCGTCATGGTTTGATTAGAAAAATTATAGTTGATTTCGACTTTTTTTCCTCATATTAAAAATTGCTTGTTTTTACCATGACTGCGATTAGTAAAATATAATTCTGTTGTTATTAAAACTTTTTACGCGATGATGAGTAATTATTATAATTATTATGTAAATAATTTACATACATAATTACCTTTAAATATGTTGTTTTTTTGTTAAAATTATACGACTTGCATATTTTTGGTAGGCAATATATATTGCGTAAGTGTTTTGTTGCAATACTTCCAACAATAAAAGCAGGCCGTGGTGGGTCAAAATTTCCTGATTTGTGTAAAAATAACTGTTTAATGTATTTACGTAAAAAAAGACAAAAGTCTATTTGCACGTTGCCAACTACAGAGTAGAAGGGGAGCTAGTAAAAAGGTAAATGGGTCAAGGAAAGAAAGAGAGATTATAGGAAAATTAGCATTTTTCTAACAATTGCCTGTTTGTAATGCATGTAAAGGGTGGAATCAAAATAGGTCATTCGATTTAGGAAAATCATGGATCCACCTGGCTTTCGTCTTCCCACTCTCCTTAATTTATCTCTCTTACTCTCTGACAGAATAATAATACAATAGCAACTAATACATATACTTTTTTTTTCCGTGCGGAAATCCCCTCGGATACCCCCCCCCCCCCCCCTGCCGGAGCCGGAAGGGGAGGTTATGTCGGTCCGACTGTGACTGTGGGTCGTGGTGCTAGGCCGGAGGAGAGATTGTCATCGACAAATCCCTCGCACACCGGCTGACCCAGGGCCATCCCTTACGGTCTGGCCCTCTTCGGGGACTCATACATATACTGATACCTCAAGCGGAGTATAGGTACTATTATCACTTATCACGGATTATCTAAAAGTTGGAACTATTTTGCCTATTATTCTTATATAAGCCTCCTCAAAATCAATTAAGTTAATTTTAAACTGTACACAACACTAATATTAAAATCAGTTGGAAAAAAATATCTTAACAGTAATATTATATTGATTGCAAATGTTTTTTTATTTGATTGTATTCTGATTTCTGACAAAAACATCCGGATAGAATCCGTTTAAAAATAATGATATTCTATAATCATTGAGTAGCCAAACCATACTTAATAATATATTCGACAAAACCCATCATTATTTTAAGTAACATTTCGAAAAATCAATTACAATCCCACAGTACTGTAATTTTGTAATTTTTGTTGTTAATAACATGTAATTGTTTACAATTTTGTTACGAGTATATAACGTAAAAATTACAACTTACAGAAACTATATTTTACACATAGAAACAGGTAAAATGAATTAATAAATAACGTTAAATATGGGAAATCTATTGTTTGTTTTTATGGTGTTCGATCATTATTCTTGATTTAATATTAACTTTGTTGATTACAGTTGTGCACAACGTGGCTGTGAGCAACGATGCTGGTGCGAAGTACTAATGACTTTTCCTATTTGAATCTTTGATTCAGCCCAGGAATGACGAAAATGCGTTCACAATTTATACTAAGGCTCTCCTTTTTCAGGAGCGACAATTTAAAAAAACATAGATATACCATATTCTATGTATCTGTCGTGTTACGGTGTAAATATGGGTATAGACGAGATAACAAATAAATAATATTTATTATAAATTATACTTTTTTGGTAATTTTTATTTATTATCAAAACGTATTTTTTGTATTTTTCGAAGGTTATTTGATTTTTTTGTTACAATTTATTAATATTATTAGTCCTGACAAACACTAGTAATAAAATTTATTTCTTTCTATGTATCGTAGGTTTCCTTAAAAATTAATTAAAGAGAAAGCCTACTGAATGTTTAGTAGTTAATTGAACCAGATTGACGGACAAAGGCTCGGAGCTGTGCCAGTTGTCGACTAACCAAGGAGGATACCGATACGGAAGGCAATCGCGGAAGAGAACCAAATACTGGCCGTGAGCCGCTACTATGCTAAAATATAAGCAAATCAATGTTGATAAATGTGTCTAAATAAATTATAGATTAGATTGGATGTAGGGATTGGATCCTACCTAATATCTGAGTCATTCATCAACTCGCGGGCAATAAACTTGCGGGAAACCGCGAGTTATCTTAAGGGCTCAAGCCAAATTCGTCTTATTTAAACTTCGATTATTTAGTTGATTTAGTTTTATTTCAGTGACTGTACTTTATATTTTTCATTCCTTAAAATAAAATGTATGCCAATCGCCAACTACATAATTTTGGAGGTGTGTTTTTAAAGGAGTCGATTCGCACGAAACGTGCGAGTTCAATTCGTGCGAATCGTCCAATAAGCCAGCATGTACACTACCGTCAAAATTAAAATACCATGCCTCAGACCATTTTCAGAAATTTCACCATTCATAATGCAGGTTGTATTGATTTTGGCTGCTAATTTCAGCCTCATAGTGTGGGATAAAAACAAAGCTCTACAAAACTGAGGCAAGCCGAACTCACTTTTTCTCTGGATGTCCCCAATCAAAAGTTGTGTATTGTAACTTTAGTACATTAATTGCATTCTAGCTAACGTGATCCAATATATGACTCACACCACACACACATTAATTTATTAGCAGAACATTGAACTACCGCCATTTGCGTAAGTTCGCCGTAGCAATATAGACATTCTGTGGCGAATATTTGCGAATGTTGGAACAATATTTGCACATGTTGGGCCAATATTAAAGCACAGATTAAGGATAGAGTTTGCTAACATGTCCACGGATGTGGCGTGCATTTGGCAAAGACGGTATAGGTACTGTTGTACACCACCATATGCTTTCTTCAGCTTAAGAGTCAAAAGTCCTAGAGCAGTAGGAGCATCTATTTTATATGAAATAAAATGATTAGGGGAATGGAACTTAATCAAAAAACTCAAATAAAAAAAACAAATTAAAAAAATCTTCTCTTATTGGCTACGTACCCGTAAGACCTCAAAATTTTGACCAGATTACAAAAATACCCATACGACCTCAATTTAAGACGCTTTTACAGATGAGGTCTAAATTTTGAGGTCCTACGGGTACGTATCTTATTTATGAAGGAGTAACCAGAGGTATCATAACAACACTAAATTTTAAATCAGGCAGGAATGAAGGTGAGCCTTTTGCCTTCAACCGGGCATTTTTCTGACTACTAAGGCTCTTAATAGAAAATCATACCCATCCGAGTAATTGAACCCTTGACCTTTTGCACAGCAGTCACTCTCACTATCATTGTGCTACTACAATAAAAAACTTCTGCCAAACCATCAAATTAGGGATATTTAAACGAACATATGATCCAAAAGAAAATTAACTTTATTTCTAAAGTGATAAAGTTGATTTTGATAATTTTGGTATAGTAGACGCCACCAAGCGTAGCTGTGGGACCAGCCGACCAAACAATGACGGTTGGAATGTGATTCGAAAAAAATGTGCGAGAGAGAGAGAGGTTTGGATTACATGAGACAGACAATAGTGTAGTGCTTCCGCTATCACAATAGTCTGTAGTGACAGGTTTAGGTGTTAGGGGCTCATTTTATAAGGTATTAGGAATAAAATTATCCGTATTTCAGATCAGGTGCAAAGAATAAAATTATTCTTTAGCATTAAATCCGCATTTTATATCAGGTGTCAGGAAAAACATTATCCTATGACATTAAATCCGCATTTTATATCAGGTGTAAGGAAAAAAACTAAAACCCGACTACTGGAAAATTACGTTCTAAAAAGTAACAAACAAGAAAATATCAAGGATAGCCGTGGTCGTATGCCACTTTTCCCTAGAATATATTGTTTTGTTAGAGTAAGTGGCATACGACCACGGCTATCCTTGATATTTTCTTGTTTGTTACTTTTTAGAACGTAATTTTCCAGTAGTCGGGTTTTAGTTTAAAACTTTATTTTTTTATTTATATTAATTTGGGGCAAGGTAAAGCTAATAAGTTATATATATTTGAAATGTGCTAATTAAGCCCTTTCATTTGATACCAAACACGGCATATTTATCTCAAATTACTTTTTTAACACAGTACCTTATGAGCGCTAGAGGGCGCCACATAAGATTGAGTGACACGTCATATAGCCTATAACCATCGGACGATCAAGCCGCTTGTAACGATACCTCATTTGTCCAGTTCTAATAAGTAGTTAAGGAGCTATGAGGGAACAAATGAACATACATACATACATACATACATACATACATACATACATACATAGCCTGTCAAAATCATAACCCTCCTTTTGGCTTCGCCGTAGTCGGGTAAAAAATATCCTATGACATTGAATCCGTATTTCTACAATCATTAGTATTATTATTTAGAAAAGCTAAAAATTACATATCATAAAAGCTTTATAAGTCAAAACTCGGCAAGTAAGTACCTTATATGAAAAATATAAAAAAATGCAGGTATTAATTTCAATGCAATTAAACACAAAAAGATTTTTATCTTAACCACAAGGACAAAGTTACAAATCAGTGTTATATCTTAATAAATATGATCCAGTACTTCGTACATAGATCTATTATAGATACAGACGTACTAACCTTGGACACATTGCTTAAAATCTGGAGATAGGCTGATGAGGTGTATATAGATACAATCAGCATCAGATCGACCCTGACTAGCAAATCTTAATACCTTGGTAAGAAGATCATTTTGGGTACTTTTATTATTACACATCAACACTCGATCTCAACGAACAATTTTTTTTGGAAAATCTCGTTTTTGCCGACCTGCGTGACCACGGGTGCTGTCCCTACCGAACGAACCGAACCCGAAACGTCGGTTAAAAAATTATTTCAAAACTAAAATCATGTTTACTATACGTATATTCCCTAGGCCAGACAGATATAAATATAAAATATTAAACTAAGTGAGTTTTAAGAACAGCTGCCAAATCTTGGGCAAGGGCGCAATTCGATTCGCAATTTACTTCTACCGAATCACCTTCGCATTTCAAGATAAAATATATTTTTTACAAATGGTCCAATAATATTATGTATTTATTTACAAAATATGAAGTAGTTTTAGAGTGTAATGCGCCATCTACCCATTCAAGAATAAAATAAAATAATACAAAAAACTAGATTAATAATACGGTTGTGTCCTTTTTATCTTATCTTAAACTGTACATTTTATAATAATATAATAAACAGTTAAAGTGAAATTTTCTGATGGCAAATAGTTTTGAAGATCATTTTGAAAATTCAATTTCTCGAGCCGAAAAAAAAACGCTCCATACAAAACCGTGGTAACGTCATAGCGTATGTTTGGATTGCAAGAGAATATCGCATTTATCATTATTATAATAAGATTGATTTGAAATTGAATAACGCATATAAAAAATTATAATCAAATTTATATATATGATTTTTAAGTCGAAATGATTGAAAATTCTGACTTCCTGACTGAAAATATTGTCATTTCAGAAGTGAATTTTGTTCTTTTACGTCAATTACGAGCGTGTATACGATACAATTGTTGTTTTTTGACCTGTGCTGTGCAGTGTCTGTAAACAATTAATATTTTATTTCATATAAATTGCAGTTCCTAATGTGCTATGAATTTTAGCTTCCTGCATTTTTTTCTAGATTTTAACTACAATTACATGTGCAAAATCTTACACTCTATAGTATGCACAATATTCTTAAAAACGGATTTGAAGGTTTTGCTTCGCGTATTAATTTATATAAATTATGTTTATTTACAAATTAACATTAAAAATGCATTTTTCTACATAAACAGTAAAATAATGTACTTAACAAATACTAAAATTCTTAATAGGTAGGGAGGCCACGTAGCCAAATTTGGATTCGTTATTCTGGTTCGGTTAACTCTAAAATAAATATAAAAAAGACCAAAGACTTCTTATGACGTATGTGAACTTTGCGTCAAAAGAGATTAACATGTTACTAATCTCATAGCAAACTATAAACATGTTCTCATGATCTTATCAAATTGATTAGATGATTTTGTTTCATGAAGCCGTTGTATGTCTTTAAAATTTATTTTAATTGTTAACATCTTAATTTCAGAAATTATCTTCTTCCTAGTACAAAATAAAAACTAACTAATGCCGTGCCGGTGTGAGAATATTTGGTATGTAATGAAAAGTTTAAAAAATAAATTTTAGCCATTTCAACTTGATTATAAATAAAGAAGATAAACATTAATCTGAACCTTAGTTGTTAATTAAAATTATCTACTTTAAACATCGTAACAAACAGCTATTTTACTTTAAATTTAATATTTTTAAATTGCAGCCTATCCACTAAATTAGTAACATTTCATTTAATAAAAGTCAGTTTAGTTTTTGTTTTACGATAACCACGCTGAGGTGACCGAACTTTATAGGTTTAAAGTTAATAGGCTTATGTGCCTTCTAAGTATCTTCCTCCTCCTCTCTAAGTAAAAGAGACTTAGGTACTAAGTCTAACTAAGTAGGTAAGGTCTACTTAGTAGGTAAGTCTACAAAGTAAAATACAAAATTGCGACAATCCTCAACGTTTCCGTATCGAGTAAAAGTAGCGAGTGCATTAGGATTCTATGTGATGCTGTGACTTTCACTCGAGAACGGAAGTCCACAAGGTCCAGTCTGACATCAATTCTGATCAGAATCTTTTATATTCACTTCATTTATCACAACAGCTTTCTTCGAAAGCATAGGTATACCTACATATAGTAGTGTAGAAGATAATATAACTTTAATTTTGCAAGGGTGACACTTAGATGTTTGCCATTACCAAAATAGAAAAAAAAGTGACTTAAAACATTATCACATTGAATTTATTCTGTAAGAGAGAATCTGAAGATGTCAATAAACAAAATGTTATTTCAGCCCAAAATAATTATAACGTTCTGAATCCAGTTTTTGAAAAACAGCACATATTTTGCTTACTGATAACTTATAGAGGCTAATAATGTTAACGGGAATTAACACGATATGGTATAGGTACTACATACACTTGGTCATACAATCTCCTATGCTAACGCGGCTGTACCGACTGTCCTACAGTTCGGGTACAGTGCCCTCGGCTTGGAAGGAGGCGAATGTCCAGCCGATCCCCAAGAAGGGGGATCGCTCGGACCCAGCCAACTATCGACCCATAGCCGTCACCTCAGTGCTGTGCAAGGTGTTCGAGCACATAATTAACACACAGCTCATGCGCCACCTAGAGGATCACTCCTTGCTTAGTGACCGGCAATACGGTTTCAGACCGAAACGGTCAACGGGTGATCTTCTGGCGTACATGACCCACCTTTGGGGTGAGGCTATGGAGAAGCACGGTGAGTCACTGGCAATTAGTCTTGACATCGCCAAAGCTTTCGATAGGGTATGGCACAAATCGCTTCTTTCCAAGCTACCAGCCTTCGGCCTGCCTCCTAGACTGTGTAACTGGGTTGCAAGCTTCCTGCAGGGGCGCCGTATTCGCGTCCTTTGTGATGGACGAGCTTCGGAGTTCTTGCAGGTAAATGCTGGCGTGCCGCAGGGTTCCGTTTTATCTCCCACTCTCTTTCTTCTGCATATCAATGACATGCTCTGTAACGGAAACATTCACTGCTATGCAGACGACAGCACCTTACACGGGAGTTATTACGCACATCCTGCGGCCAAGCAGTCTGATATCGCAGAAAAAAGGCAGCTTCTTGTCACTGAGCTGGACCGGATCCTGGACCACATTTCTCAATGGGGCGCTAGGAACCTGGTCGAGTTCAATGCCAAGAAGACCCAGGCATGTGCGTTTACAGCAAAGGTATCTCCTTTCCTTCCCCTTCCCACTCTTCAGAGCACACCACTGCCACTGCAGGATCACCTCACTATCCTCGGTATGGATGTTCGCTGCAAACTGAATAACAAAAACTATATCGAGAGTATCATCAAATCAGCCTCGCGTAAACTCGGAGTCCTGAACAGAGTGAGACGTTTTTTCTCGCCGGAGCAGCGGTGTCTTCTATACAAGACCCAAATTCGTTCCTGCGTGGAATACTGCTCACATCTCTGGGACGGCTCCGCAAAGTACTTATTAGATGCTCTCGACAGGTTGCAGCGACGTGCGGTCCGCATTATTGGGGATCCTAAGGTCACAAACACCCTCGAGCCTTTGCAGATGCGTAGAGATGTTGCGTCTTTGGCAGTTTTCTACCGTCTCTACCATGGTGAATGTTCTGACGAGCTCTTCCAATTAGTCCCACCCTCCCCTTTCCTTCACAGGACGACACGTGCAGGGCTAAGATGTCATCCATTTACGGTGCAGAGTATACCTGCTAGAACCAAGCGTTTCAGTGATTCATTCCTATGCCGCACCACTAAGACCTGGAATTCCCTGCCAGCTCACGTGTTTCCTTCTTCCTACAGTCCCGGGTCCTTTAAGCGGGGCGTGAAAAGGCATCTAATGAGGCCGTCAAGCTGAGTGCCACCACTGTTAACATGGTAAATGTTTACGATGGTGACCCTCTTTCCGAGACTTTGCCTTTAGCTTAACATCAGGCGAGGTGAAGTCAAATTGACGTGTCCTGTGTAAAAAAAAAAAAAAAAAAAATACACCGGTGACCACAGCCGGGTGTAACCTGTACGTAAAGTCAGACCATTCAAAGGCCATAAAAATTATAAAATAATCGCGATAATTCCCGTTACAATTATCGCATATCATGAAACGCTAGAATTTAAATGTTAGATAAAGAGACCAAGCTTGAACAGTAAATGTTTCTCCAAGAATCCATTCATAACTCTAATTATTTATCTCTAAAATAGTTTACTGATCTCTCTTGCTCATTTACTCAACCATTTCGGATGTTTGATCAACAATTAGCGAACAAAGTAACGCATGACGGATGCACCAAAAATGAAAGTCTGTTTGATCAGTATCGACATTCCATTCGCATGTATTTATTTAAATGGATACGTTTACCTACATCTATATTTATAACCTGTCTATTGAATATTAATGTGTGAATATTATTCAAAGAAAAGACATCGATGGAGAGGAACTTTGCATCGCCTGAAGTTCTTAACCTAATTTCCTCCTACCTTATTTTTTTATTCTTGTAACTTTTAGTTTGTTTATTAACTTCAATCAAAATTAGTGAAATTTAAGAGACACATAAAATGAAGAAAAGATTAGACACAAACATATTTAACGAAGAATTTACAGTAATTGTTGATATAATTTCGGAATAATAAACAGATTAAAGAAGTATCATAGGTGTTATTCAATGGAGTTTTAATAGTTAAACTATCGTTCTCGGGTAGAAAAATGTGTATGGAAGAAAAACATAAACTAAATATAATCTTATTAGATGCTTACTTATTGTAAAATAATATACAATTTGACTGTAAAATTTCAAATTAGAATACAATCGGTAATGAGAAGAAAAATGATCCGATGCATGTCTATTGTTTTACAGGACAAAATATAAAGTATCGTCTTGCTCAATTTAAAATGACACCTTAAGAATTTGACTTTTGTTTTGCTGCAAATAATGTATGATTGTAATTTTTTAATGAACATTACACACGTTCTTACTCTTTAAAATATTATGTAAATCACATACCGAATACGATTTCAATGTTTAATTTCTGCACCGCTAAATCTAAAGCATTTCCGTGCATCGAAAGCGTTTTATGCTATCAATATTATCAAATTCTACGATTTCTTGCTCGAAATCGACGCCAGTAGTTTCATATTACTTGAAACTGTGTGTTAATGAACGTTTAATGTAGTTTTTTGCAGTTAATCTACTAATTTGGAGATCCGATCGTTTTGCTCGGATGACTTGCCTTGGGCCACTTACGCAAGACTGCTTACCGACGATTCTATTGACATACCTACCACGAAATTTTATTAACCACTATGTGATCTATCTATAATATACCTAATAAAATTTGTTAAACATCAACTGTTTTTACATTTGGTTTAGGACATGTTGCTATAAATAATGTGGAGATTTGAATCAATCGTTCGCTTGCTAACTTCCTGTTCAAGTAATCTTTTAACGACCACAGTAATTACATTGCTAAACACAGGTACGTTATTGTAATTCCTAAATGCGTCTGTGTTGAAACCACTCGATACATATTCAATCCACTTACTGGAATGTGGCAACGGTTCACAGGACCTGCTTAGGGCTACTACTTTTCTTGCGTTTACGATTATTATCTTTGGCCTAAATTTTGTCTGATTATCAGAATTTCTTGGGCAATAACAACTTTCTTATAAGATATCCAAATCGATAAAGTTATCCAATAGGGCATCGTACCGCTGTACCAGATAGAGCCTAAAAGGTTTGTGTTCAATTTACAAGCGTTTACTTTGCTAATTGTATTATGTAATAGGAGACGCCCGATATAAGTAGGTACTTATTCCTGTACGTTTTATATTAAAAAAAAACTTACCTCTAGCCCAGCCGGTGAGAACATTTCCAAGATACGCCACTTTGTACACTGGATCAGGATCACTAATACGCACGCTATTCGTACGCCGAAGAAGCTTGCCCAAACCCTTTGAGAGCCGGCCTATCGCACGAGCTGTGAAGTCTTTACCAGACGCTCCATCTGATAAGCATACCTCCGCTGGCAGAATAGACTTTGTTTGCCCATTTTCCTGGATTTTGTGTGCAATCAGCCTGGGCATTGTTAACGGTAAAGTTTTCTTCTTTTCTGGAGTCAGTGTTTTTGCTTGGTTGACGCTGTATACGTTACAGTTCTTTTTAAAGCTCTGTCCGTTTACATCTTTGGTTTGATCTGTATCATCAGTCTTATCAGATTTGTCGAATTCACATGTTTTTATTCTGCCATTCAAATCTTCATTCAAGTTATTATTGTTTAGATTATCTGCCAGTCCATCACTGAACCGGCGCTCTGAGTTGGTGCGTCTCTTCATAAGAGAGGGATTTCTCAGCATTATGCTCGTTTCACTCGAGCTTCTGTTTTTGAGGATGTGTATTTTTTTGACTCGTGTCACAGCACAATCGACTTCGTCGGCGCTGACCATCCTTTCAGTTTTACCTTCCTCGTCTAAAAAGCGCACTCTCAGTCCGTTAGATTTGCAATCACTAAGCGGTTTTTCCGATTCTTGGAGACGGTCTGATTGATTTTTTGCGCCTGCATCCAAGCAGTCGCGTTCGTTTTCACTCAGTGTTCCTCGAGCCATTATTCCTTTGATTTCGTCTATTTTATGTCAGCACTATTACATTATCACTGAAATTTTCATCACGTTTCTTCTTTATATTATTGTGTAGTGAACCAGAAAAGCTGTAAATACTAAGACCGAACCAGTCACCTCCCTCGATAACAACTAAAACACACACAGAGTAGTACACACCTCGTCCATTAAAGAACGACACCGGTTTGGAATGTAGCCTTCTCCACTTACTCAATGCACTTGTCCATTTATAAGAGAAAACTTTAACAAAACACGTATCAGGTTAAAGTATAACTTGTTTCACTGAATTTGGAAATGTTTATAGCCAATAAGTGATTATGTTTATTATACTAATCAGTCACTTTGTGATAATATATCGAGAGTATAATCGCAAGAGTAGCGCGGCGCGTGCGCATGCGGCGGCTCGCAGCGGTGGAATGGCGGCAAGCGCGGGTCGAGGTGCGCAGCTCAAACGCAATGGTCACTTGATCCCAGCTTTGATTTTAATGTTTCAACTACTTGTCGTTACGTTAATGCACCGCTGTCAGCAGCTCCTGGAATGATACAAAACAAAATATGAGTGAAAGAGTTCGTGACGCCACATGTGGCAAACAATGAGGGTGATATCATAGTGATAGACTTTGATATGGACGACGTGCTTGATATTAATTAGTAGAACAAGTGCGTCTAACGTTGTTGACAATGATTAGTTACAGTATTACGTAGCCCTATTGTCCTGTGTACTGCTGATCAAATTCATCAGGCACGTCCATCATTTCAGTGATATTGTAAACATCTCTACCGTTTATTACAGCCAATTCAAATCGTTTGTAACAGTTCAATTTAACCGTCACAACGATACGAGTGTTACGTCGTAGATCAATATTATTATAATAACTATCTTCCTATCTGATGCTTCTAGCTTTGTAGGCGTCTTGAGATTGTTCCTTTTCGCATTTATTAATAATAAGCTCTAGAGGCTCTCTGTTTATTTCTAGTTTAACTGGTTTAGATCTTGTTATTAGTTTTTTATTTACACATAGGTTGGTATTATTATCGCCTTCTAATCATAAATCTATCATAGCCACAAAAGGAGTAATTATATATTTGATATTTTATCATTTTCGGTTCAATTTAATTTGTACAATTTGAGACTTATTAAAGGTAATATGATGACGATGGAACGTAGGTAGACCGCCAGGTAGGTGGACCGACAATATAGTCAAGTTTGCTGGGAAGATCTGGATGGCGAAAACACTGTCCCGCCAACAGTGGAGAGAATTGGAAGAGACCTACACTCAGTATTCGGTGACTACGCGTTGAAGAAGAAAAAGAAGCGGAAAGATAATATGAAATGTAGGGCTGGTATTTAGTACTCCTATACATGTGATGAACTGATGATAATGAACCCAAGAAAGACTGCAACACGGATGACCAAGTCTTTTAAAAACCCGTTTATGCCCATTTAGATTAGAGCCATAGTATTTTTTGGGCAAATTATAACGGTGAGGTCATTCCACCATTTGAGCGTTTGCGAGTTGAATATTTTTTATTCCTTCCAAATCGGATATTTAATAAATATGTAACCGACTATCCTGATTTTAAAGCCTGAGATTCTAAATCTCAGTGTTCAATAAAACAAATATAAAAAATGATAAATACTCGTATACATAGCCAGGAATTTACTCAACTATGTTACTAGAGCTTTATGCTTGTCTGTGGCTTGGGGTAGTATTTCTAAGCCTTTTGGATTCTAGATATTCCTCAATGTAATCATTGGAATGTACTATAATCTTAAAGACATAGAGAGCTAGAGACTATTAGTATATGTTCAAGGACTCCCCGAAAACAATATTTTCCAAAAAATAGGCCGAGAGTCACGCTCTCTTCCCATTTTTTAGGAAAATTAGATTTAGGAAGCAATGAGCCTCTGAATCTATATAGAATTGAATTTTAGTAGCCTGGCATTCTCAAAGATTAGGGAGATGAAACTAAAATAAAATTATAGAAAAATGGAGAGGTTTCGTCTCCCCCGTCCACAGGAGCTACCACCTATCAAAATCTTTTTATCTCTCCCAGGGGACACACCATCGCTAAAACAATGGAGATTAGGAAACCGTAGCATGAGTTTTGTTGACTGGCTCTTTTTCTTTCATCGCGCATTAAATGTAAATAAGCATCATAAGTGTCTGATCGTGTTCGACCAGGATCGACCGCCGTTTATGTCTTAAAATGAAGGTCGCACGGGTGTTTTTGTTATAGGGTTCAAACCTTGAGGTCGTATCGGTCCGTAGCCAATAACAGTAGCAAAACAGGTTCCAATAACGTTTGTGTCTGTACCTATAATGTTCAAGTTTGTATCTCAGCTCTTCGATTTGGATTAGTATCCTTTAAGTATCAAAGGGAAGCAGTCATCTCTGTCCTTCATCCTCAATGATCACTGAAAACACTCGCATTATAAAATAACCAAAATAAAAACAGCTATTCAGAAAAGATCAACACTTTTTGTCAATAATGACATCTTGACTTTTATACGACGCAAAAAATTGCTAGCCAGAGTAACACTTATAGAGCTTTGTCTACCAAAGAGTATTTAGGCAATATATAATTTTAAAACAATTTGGTTTCAAGTTGTAAGTGCTATTTTTTATCATGTAGGTATAGATGTATAATCTTTATCTAACAACCCAAGTGTCATCGACCACTGAATATTCTAGAGTTTCAATATAATTGGTTGTAATTTTCTCAAGCAATTATTATTTATTTTCTCTGTAGCATGTTTTTATGTATCCTATACATTATTTGTTTGATATAAAATTCTTGCACTTAGTCGTATAGAGTATAATTAATTATTTATGTCAGAATGATGCAATAATTAAATTAAAAAATATGATTGTTCATTATTGTACTGTCCAAAAATTCATTGATAAAAATATTTAATAGTTTTCTTCACTTTCGACACATTATTCGGTAACAGAGCGAATGGGGAGATACAAAGGTAGATGAATCTTGAAGGAGTTGGCATGAATTGGCACTGACCTTCTCCTGATAACGAATAGGAATAGGATGGTTTTTTTATATAGGACACGTCAATTTCACTTCTCCTCGCCTGATTATAAGCTAAAGGTAAAGTCTCGGAAAGAGGGTCACCGTCGTAAACTTGTACCATGTTAACAGTGGTAGCACTCAGCTTGACGGCCAAATTAGATGCCTTTTCACGCCCCGCTCAAAGGACCCGGGACTGTAGGAAGAAGGAAACACGTGAGCTGGCAGGGAGTTCCAGGTCTTAGTGGTACGAACTAAAGCTTTATAGCTAATTTCCTTCTGAACAAGAGTAGTAACTCTTCTTGGCAGCAAGGCCCATAAACCAGTAAAAAATATATAGGTAGTAATAGCTCCCAGTCTTACTCTTTCTCTCAAGAGAGACCCAAACCCTGGATTCTAAATTACAATCTTTAGATGCAACCGGGACTTACGCTATATGATGATGATGATAATGACCAATACATGAGAGAGGTCTAGACCTACTTCAAGTATTTGTGTACTCCTAACTTTATACGCATACTTGCAGACTAGTCGACCTTGTGTACATTTCCAGTTTTTATTATTTATCGTTTTTCGAACATTAGTCAGTTATGTAAGTACTTTTATGGCGGTGATAGGGCACGACTCTTGCGCAGTGTAACGAGCACTAATGGTAGTTGTTATATAAATTATCGGGTAAGAGAATACACGTGCATAAAATGGTGTCATTCTAAGATAGGTGTAATTTTATACTATTCAGAAGTTCACGTGAATGTTGCAGGTTGCAATTAAATTGTTTTAAACGGACTCTATCATGATTACTTGACGTAATTTTTTTATTATTAATAAGTCATATTAATCAGAGTAACTGATCCCGGCTTTACAACTGCTTTTCAACAGTTATGAAAAGCAACCATTACCTTGGGATCAGTTTTAATAATAAAATAACACCTCAGTGGTTTTCTGATGCACGCGCATAATGTAATGTATGTTATATGTTCTTTTATTTATAAGGACTGCCACAGGCCACATTGATTAATTGAGTGAATTGTGTCAAAATTCCTTATATTTCAATACAATGTTTTGTTACAGAACAGATAATTCGGGTACGTGTAGGACCTATTTTTGTATACGAGTGTATAATAACTAGCAAGTAGGACGGAACTGTGGAATGGAATTTTAGAATAGGAATTCAGAGGGCAAAAAATCAGACCGGAAACAGGCAATATAGACTATGTTTCATCTCGGGAATCAATTCCATAGAAACATGTAAACAAGATCAGTATTCTTTTCGAGCAGAGCCGCCGGTGTGTCCTAGTCATTAAATCGACAGTACATCCGGGTGCAACGATCTAAAAATGATAATTTACTTTATAAAGTTTTTAACGCACTATAATTTGAATAATTAAATAGATATTTTGTATCCAAAACATCGAAATTACTTTGATTTATTGTCCATTAACCATCGTAAAAACTGTTCACAAGGTTTCTTCAGATTTTTTTTCTTGGCTTTTTTTTACTTTAGTTTTTTATATTAAGATGTGAACTGACCCGTAAATAATTTTACATAAAGGTTACAGTGAGTTGATGAGTATGATATAATTGGGTATCCACGGTCTCCCTCAAGACTTAAGGCCCAAGACCATCGGCGCATAGTGCGCCTCCCCGTAACCGGGGCTAGATGGGGACCCTGTGGTCCCCACAACCCGAAGGGGGCCATCTCGAAAGAGATGGTCCTGGGTCTGCCGGGGTGCGAGAGATATGCTTTTGGCAATCTCACCTCCGGCAACCAAGGACCCAAGACGGCGTGCATTTAGTCGATTCGAGTCCGACATAACCACCTCCACCGGCTCCGTGGGGGTGGTATCCGTGGGAATTTATCGCACGATAAAAAAAAAGGCCCAAGACCATGTGTAGTGGCGGAGTAAAAACGGACCCCGGGTTCCGGCTCCGGGAGCAAGCTTGCCTATTGGGGCTGGGTGCTAAGACGGCAGTCGCTCTTATAAAATAATATAAGGAGAGTAAATGGACTCCGGACTCCAAAGTATAAGAAGACATCCGATTTTTCCCGATGTATTCGATTTTTAAAGTTAGCATAATAGATGCTATAAAAATTCATTCAAATATTTGGGCGCAGTCATCAAAAATCAATGTTTAAAAATGGTTGAAAAATCATTTCCAACAGTTCGTAAAAAAATTGATAGATGGCTCCACCGTCACCCTTAAAGAGGGATATATAGAGAAGGGAATTTTGAAATGATTCAGGTGTGACTCAATAGCTCAGTTGGAAAAGCATACCCCCTGTAAGGGAAAGGTCGTGGGTTCAAGTCCCACTTGAGCATTTCAGTTGAAGTTTTTACTTTATCTTTCTTTCTACCTGGAGCAATAATTATGATGATACGACACGATGTAAGTGCAAATAACCTGTTATACAACATTTTATTTAATGGCTTGTTCTAATATTTTGTAAAAATGCTCATAATCTTATAATTATAACTACTTATCTAATTTTAGACGCGTATTTTTAATAGTTTCAAATTATATAACGTGTATTTATTAATAAATAATTGCTGTTATGTAGATATGATATTTTGCAATTTTATTCATGCTTGTGATGAAATATGTTTTGCATGTATAAGGCTGGTTAGGCATACTTACATAGATACAACCTACTATAACCCACATCTTAACTGAATGATTACCACGATGGTTTCGCGACATACATTCAGATGTTTTCTAACCGTGCGCAGTCCTGGGTTCTATAAAAGTGTCGATTGTCGAACAACCAAAGTTTGAGACATAGGTACTTGCATATTGATGTAGACAAAAAAAGCCTGCTTCAGTTTCTTGCCAGAGTCTTCTCAGGTTGGGTGCGCGTTTCGAACCGGTCGGTGGTCCATTTCCTAAATATTTTATTTTTTTAAGTTCCGTAAATGGTCTATACAGAATAAATGTTTTTTTTATTTACTTAGGTATATTCTTCGAAGATCTAATACACCACCAGTTTCTGTCCTTAGAGTTTAGACTGTCCTGCTTCTGAACATTATGTAATAAAATAATTGAATTTGAAGTGTAATATGATTATTACATGCCAATAAATTTCTAGCAATTACCAATTGCGTAGCCCGTCCTATGAGGTTAATAGTACTAGCCTTTATAAGTAGATAGTAGTTAGTTGTATAATATTCTTTCTGATAGTTTCAATTTGGTAAGCACTACATGAAGACCGCTTCGCACGTTTGGTGTAGTTTTCTCGTTCCGATTCCCCACAGTGCAGCAGTGGTACAGTCTCACGTTCTGTTATTTGGTAGGTATTTAACTTAGTTCGGACAATAATACAAATTAAATCAATAAAACAGAGTTGATTTGCTCTTAAAATCATGGTACAGTCAGCGTCAGAAATATTTTGACAACAAAGTCTCAAAGTGATCTTAAAACTCAGATTAAGAGCAAATTAAACTGTTTCGTTGATTTATATTATGGTACTATTGTCCGAACTAAAGGTGTGCACTAAATATCAGAACAATCAGTCAACTGGAAGGGGGTAAAAAAACGAAATTAACATCATTTTGAGTACTTTGTACGTCAACATCTTTCTGATGCTGACTGTACTAAGACCATTTTGAGACTACTTAGTCCAGCTCATTCTGACGCTGACTGTACCTGTATGTATAACTGTAGATATGATAAAAGAATTCGCGTCAAACACTACCGTAGACGGAAATTATGAAGGAAAAATATGCCTTATTACTTATTCGAGAAGTATTCCATCGGACAAGTATAATTATGCAAATTCACGACAGGGCTTAGAATTTTATGCGTCTCAATATGGAACCTTCAATATTAAATGAAATATGTCGCAGATTATTTAAATGAAAATAGGGACAGATCCCATAAGATAAGCCGGTTTTGATGAAGTTCTTTTAGAATTATATACCTACAGTAAATCTATTAATTTGTCCACTGTGAAGAGCATTTTTGAATTTCAAATTTGTGCAAAACTTACTTGAATTTCGTCGGAAATTTCTATAAGTACTTGTTAGCTGTATTCACTACTATCATGAAAGTAAATTAGAACCTGTTAAACCCTAAACCATAACTATAGAGTGTCTCAATAAGAGTGCACTTTTTAATTTTAAAATTAAAGCAAGTATTTTTTGACAGAGTTGTGATATTTTTATTGTATTTTAAAGAAGACATGTTCCGATTAAGTATGGAATAAAATATCCGGCATTTTCATGAAATTTTCCATGACTTTTGCACAGAGATGTGGCTGTATCTCACCGATGACGCGTTGGATTTTCGATTTGCGCTCAGGAATTATTTCAGATTTATTCGCACAAACCCGAGATTTCACAAAACCCCGAAGAAAACAATTGCACGGCGTTAAATAGCACGATCTTGGTGGCTAGTTGACATCAGAATTTCATGAGATAATGTGTTCTGGAAATCGTTGCTGCAATAAATCGATTGTTTTGGAATGAGTTTTTACAATTGTAACGGGTTGTTCTTTCGAAAAGCGCTCCATTTTTAATAATCGGAATAAACTGAGGTGACAACTGTAAAATTTCAGAGTTACCACTTGCATGTAAAAAAAAAATCCAATTTTAAAAAGTGCACTCTTACTGGGACACCCTATATTATAACGCATTCTACCTGACTGTACACAAATACCGCAATTTTGATAATCGCGCGCGTTGACGACAAGAAAATAATCAAAAATTGAAATGTGCCTACGCATAAGTTTGATGGCAGCATTTTCATGAATGACCCACATTCATTGAATTGATCTTATTTTATTTTTTACACTGATATTACTATAATATTCGATAATCATTAACCTTTTAAGCGTAGCTACAAAACATACGACTGTTAAGACAGAGATCAGGGGTTCGATTCCCACTCAGTGCAAATATTTGTCAAAAAGTGATTTTAATAGTGGGTAATAAATAAATAACGGCTTTTGGTAAACCATATTCTAGTTAGAAATATGTTTCTATATCTAACTACTTAACAAAGATGTAAGAGTAAAAATTCATGATACAAAGTCTTTTATTCTGTTACTAGGCAGAAAGCACGCCAAAAGAAAGTCAGGAAGTATCGAGAGAATGTCAAGGGACATTTATTTCAATAAAAAGTTAATTTCTCGACGTCTGTAATCGCCTGTCTAGTCTCGTCTCGTCTTGAACACAATGCTAAAGGCGAGGCAGCCTTGACCTCTGCCTACGACGCGCCATGCGGTAGGTAGATGTTTCTACGTAAGGCTCTATTATACACTGACGGACTCATAAACTGCATCAAAGTTCAGGTTTACTCTAAAAGGATTTTTTATAATAAGTATGCAAACTTTTTAGATTAAATTATATAAATATGGAAAGACTGGCTCTTAATCTTAAAAAAAAAAAAAAATTAAAAATAGAACTGCAGTAAAACAAATGAATATAGCCGGGAAAAGAAAATTTACTTGTAGTATCAGATTTGCGTGTTATTATTATAGCAAAGTTTTAAATTGATTCTCATTGATTTTTTTTGTTTTGTCAATTGAATTATTGTTACCAGCATAATTGTTGGGTTAGTTTTTTAACACATCGAGAGTTTTTGAACCATAATATGGATACTTCGTCCGAACAAGCGGCACAAATTGTAGCATTGGTGCGGGAGGGCTTGGATCAACGAACGATTGGTAGAAATTTAAATTTAAACCAGTCTACGGTTTCTAGAATATACAGAAGGTTTGTAGAGACAGGTTCTTACAGGAGGAGACGTGGTACAGGCAGAACTCGAGCAACCACAGGTCGTGATGACCGATTTATTGTTATAACTTCCCTGCGAAATCGTTTCCTCACGTCAGTTAACATCAAAACCGAGCTTAATGAAGTGCGTGGAGTAAACGTGTGTGCACGAACAATAAGAAGAAGGTTAAAGGAAGCGGATATCACCCCCTTTTAGACCAGCAAATGGTCCAAAGTTGTCTACAGCTCACAGACAAGCTCGCTTAAGATTTGCGCGTCATCACCTGAATTGGACAGAAGAGCAGTGGGCCTCTGTATTGTTCACGGACGAGTGTAGGACATGTTTATATGGTGCAGATGGTCGCAGAAGAGTCTATCGTCGACGTGGGGAGCGATATGCTCAAAGTTGCATTGAGGAGCGTGTTCCTTTTGGAGGCGGTTCATGTATGGTCTGGGGTGGCATATCGATGAACGGGCGAACAGAACTTGTGTTCATAGACATGGTCCGTCAAAACGGTAATAGAGGGGGTTTGACAGCACATCGTTACATAACATAGATATTAGAAGATCACGTGGTGCCTTACATGGGATTCATAGGCGAAAATTTTACTTTAATGCAGGATAATGCCCGGCCGCATGCAGCTGCACAAGTTCAACATTATTGCGAAGAGGTTGGGATACGTACAATGAATTGGCCAGCACGCAGCCCGGATCTTAATCCCATCGAGCATGTTTGGGACAATTTAAAAAGAGCTGTATATGCGAGAAACCCTTCGCCCACGACAGTGGCAGCACTAAGAACAGCACTTTCAGAAGAATGGGACAATATTCCGCAAGATCTTTTAAAAACCCTTATAAAATCTATGCGGAACCGATTAGAATCCGTAATAAGGGCACGTGGGGGTAATACACCTTATTAAAACACAAATAAACCCTTGCATAAAGTTTGTGTCTATTGTTAAAACCAATTTTTTAATTAAACCAATTTTTCTTAAATTTCTGTTTTTTCTTCAAAAAAAGTCTTAAGGTCCTTTCCAGTACATAAACTTAAACTTAAAGATATGACCCTACGCTGTTTTAAAGTTCACGAACCAATCTAGAGGTTTCAATTTAAATCTGTATAGAAAGTATGCATACTTGGTTAAAATATTTATTTCAAAGTCGTCTATTACTTTGATGCAGTTTATGAGTCCGTCAGTGTAAGTATGTATAGGTATAGTAGATTTGTTTACAACGATTGTCTGATGATCTGAACTGAACTCAGAAATGCGATTGACATCAGGAAAAATAAGTTGCTCAGGTGGCTCTTGAATCCATTTCATTCCTTTCATTCCAGCCATTTATTGGTGCCAACAGTTCGTAAGACTGTTAGTAGATGACTCCACCGTCCCCTTATTTTATTTTATTTTATTTTATTTTATTTTATTTTATTTCTTACACAACACAGATTACAATTATGATAATAATAAAAATAAGATTATACAATCAAAGTCTGAATTGCAATCCAAAAAACTTGTGTAAACAAAAAGACCAAGAAAGATTAGTTAACCCTAAGTAATAAGTAATAACTATTGAAAGAAATACCAATACATAGATGATTACATTACATTAGGTAAATTTCACAGTTGGGTGTGGACGTGTGGAATAAAGGACACCCTTGAGTGAACCAATATACGTTGTGAATTTAGCGAATATATCAAGTCCAGAGTTATTTAAAGCCAAATACGGATATATTATAAAGAAGGGAATTGATTCAGTCAGGTGTGGTTCAGTAGCTCAGTTGGAAGAGCATTCCCCCTGTAAGGGAAAGGTCGTAAGTTCAAGCTCCACCTGAGCAATTCATTTTTCCTGATGTAATGGAATTGTGTAGTTAGCATAATAAATGCTATAAAATTTCATTAAAAAAACCAAATTCTCAGGATTTTTTAAATGATACATTTATGGCCCTTGTAAATTATGGGTGTATCCATCACGCAATCAATCGAGAAAAGTTAATACTAAGTGTGATCGGATAAAGGACATACCAAATTGCACTTTGTACCATTAATATGTCGAAGTAGGCTAGTGACAATGTGTTTGCGCTTGCGCACCTGCGGTTATGCGCATTGTCGTCACACAGGGAACACCGTTCTGAATAACAATGTGTTCCCAAAGTGTGTACCGACGACGCGTCAGAGATATCCAATGTGTATGAAAAGATTCGCTTGACATATTATGTTTTGATCGTTATTCGCGTGTGCTGAATTGAGATCCCATTTTTGGGATTACGTACACAAAGAGTAAAAACAGAACCCTATTATTAAGATTCTGGTGTCTGTCTGTCTGACTGTCTATTACCAGGCTCTAACTCAAACCACTTTTGAGTTAGATACCTGAATTTCTTTACAGTTGTTGTTTATTGTTACTGCTATACCTACACCAAATACTTACTGGAAAATAAAATAAAAAATATACTAGCTTTTACCGGCGGGTCCGCCCGCGTGGATGTCGGTTATCGCATCCAGACATAGCCTATGTCCTTTCTCATGGTCTAATCTACCCCTATACCAAATTTAATCAAAATCGGTTCAGTGGTTTAGGCGTGAAAGCGTAACATACAGACAGCCAGATAAACAGACAGAATTACTTTCGCATTTATAATATACTAGCTTTTGCGCGCGGCTGCGCCCGCTTGGATGTCGGTTATCGCGACAAAACATAGCCTATGTCCTTTCTCAAGGTCTAATCTACCCCTATACCAAATTTCATTAAAATCGGTTCAGTGGTTTAGACGTGAAAGCGTAACATACAGACAGACAGACAGACAGACAGACAGACAGAGTTACTTTCGCATTTATAATATTAGTATGGATTATTAGTATGGATATGGGACCCTTTCGGAATAATCTAGTTTCGAATTAAGAAAGAATTTTGCAAATCCGTCTACAAATGACGGAGATATGCGCGTACAAACATTAAAAAAAATATAAACATCCGAATTGAGACCCTCCTCTTTTTCTACATAGTTAAGGACCCCACAATAAACGTAATTTTCGCCGATTTTTCTCGATATTATCGCTACCAGGAATTTGCCTTCTGCGTCAGTAAGTACTACAATTCTATTCTGTGATTCTGATGTGTCAATCGTTGGATCTTTATTCCTTTAGTGGTCGAATATGCGTTTAAACATACGTAACTAAGCCTAGCCTCGCACCACAAAACCCAAGATTACACAATGAGTTCGGACAATCCTGCGTGACACGAATGCACATAGAGTAGTAGGTATGCGCTTGCGTCACATGTGCAGCGCAGTGCCAGATACATATCGATATTCAGATTTGAACGATAGTAACATAGTGAAGGTGTCAGAAAGGCAAACAATGGAACTGTTAGTTAATAGAATGCAAAAAAGGCGGTACAGTATCAAAGAGCTTGTACTAGTAGTAGATTCTAGATGCTTCTATGAACAGTATACACCATACAAGCACCTTTTTTTGTCTTTCCTCAAAATCTGTGAAGAGTCATGTCCTTTTTTTACCGTGAGGGAAAATCCTTCATGGATGCTATGCCGAACTCTTACCGGCTAAAAACCGTCACGGTAACGTCCAATAGCCTACAGTTGGGAGCCCCGGGTAAGCCCTCGGAAGCATGACCCAGGGGTAGAATCAAGTCCTTGATGTTACAGTCAAAAATCGTCAAGATTTGTGCGTAAAGAAAGCAATAGCAAACTTATCCCTCCCAAATTCCTCTCTTAAAGAAAAATAACAAATGTGCCAAGTTTGGTGAAAATCTCTAGGTAGATCAGAACTGACAGACATACAGATGAAAGCCACCTTGTTCCACCGGCTGGCGGTAAAGCTTATGAAGATACTTGGATGTTCGTTACTCAATCACGCTCTAAAGGCTAAATGGTTCTGGCTGAGATTAATACAGGGATAGATTATCAGGAAGCTTAGTGGTTAAGGAGTCAGCCTTACGATCGAGAGGTCCCGGGTTCGAATCCTGGCCATTATCTACACTACCGACGTGAACCCACTCCTAGCACAAGCAATTTAGCTTAGTTGGAGGGGTTAGAGGGAATATTAGTAACTTCTCCCTGGAACAGACTTCCACGCGAGTGACGCCGCAGACAAGTAACTGGTGTCAGCAGTAGTTGCTGATAGTACCACGTTGCTTTTAAAGTTCCACGCTGCTCCTTGTGGTGACGAGCCTCCACAGTTGTGTGAGTTGAGTCAACTACCTAATCAGTATTCAGTCACGGAGTCACGGGTCTTACTAATTTGAGACATTTGATACACAAGTCAGGTGACTATGTGACATGTTTAACTGTTACAATAGATATTTGATATTAGGATGTGATATTATTATCACAAATACCACCTTCACATCAACCAATAGGCTTCGTCGCGATCGCGGTTCCAATTCCCGCTCAGTGCAAAGTATGTTCATGAAGATTTGCTAACTAGATAGTACTGTGTGATATCCTATAGATGGAAGAAGCTCTACCGCAGGCTATTCTTCCGGGGTGAGAGGTCAGACGGTAGTAGCTTCCGGAAAAGCCAACAAGTTAATCAAAAACAATAAGCCGATGCAACTAGGAAATTGCTATGAGCGTGATGAATGAAAAAGTTTATTAATAAACTAGAAACACGCCATTTATGGGTCAAATTGTATTTAATAAGTATTTCTAACATAACATAACATAACATAAACTCACGCCTGTATTCCCCGAAGGGGTAGGCAGAGGTGCTAGCACCCACATTTCGCCAGTTTATGTTTAGGTCCCCATGTAATAGGTGGCGAGCCTATTGCCATTAACCGGGCACTTATAAACCTGCGATAAATACACACATAACTTCGAAAAGCATCGAAAAGTCATTGGTGTGTGTCATGGTAAACCTGGGATCGAACCCGAGACCTCGTCTCAGCAGTTCATTACCCATACCACTAGGCTACCACTATGATCGATAGGAAGCATTTCTAGTGCGTATATAAACCAGTCTACACATAAATAAAACATACATGGTACCATGATAAAATATAGGTATGTTATAGCATACACATGACTAGACAGACAGACAGATAGCGATCTTTAAACATATATTTTTAAAAGACGCATGTGATTGCGTCTGTCTTATATATAGTGGTGGCATTCCACAAGTATGTGACCTCAACATTGAAGTTTTTATAACAGAATCTTGTGGAATGCTCTAGTACTTACAATGAAGTTATATATGACCTTAAAATTATTGAATGTATGTGAAATTGTACCGAATACGAGAATAACAAACCAAGCTTTGTACATAATAGAGAAACAATATGAATATTTCTTAGGCCCGTATTCTAGAATAACACTCAGCCTGAATCTCGATTTATCTGAGGACAAATAAAATTGTACAGGCCATTGTCAAACTCAATCTGTCATCAGATAAATCGTGATTCAGGCTGAGTGTCATTCTAGAATACGGGCCTTATTATACATCATTGGAGTGAATTTTACCAATGATTAAACTACGATCAATTGGAACTTAACTGCCTTATCACGTTTGTGAGAACCCAGTTTAAGGGAACACATTTGCGGAATCCAAACTAAGCTGGACGGAAACTCCTTTCGAATTGACTTTGAGCTTTGTCGTCCATACTTACGGCGTAGAAACTCTGTGCTTACACGGTCGGTAGCACGAGTGTGACCCCCCTGCAGTTGCACATACCGGTAGACCGTAAGCTTATCTGCCACCTTAGTGGTACAAAATATTGCCTACAAATATTTGCAATAACCGGGTATCAAACCTACTGCCCCTGTGTAGTAGTCGACCCAATTTAAATAACCGACACGATGAAAGAACCACAAAATCGTTCATAATTTTTTTTTTCACAACATTCTACACCACGCTATACAGATCCATGGTAAGCTTAATTAGCTTGTGTTATGAAATCTATGTAGAATGCGGATAAACATACTTAGATACATTTTTTTTGTAAATACATACATACATATTATACATAGAAACACCCAGACCAATGCAAATAGCCATATTCATGCAAACAACTATTTGCACTGAGCGGGTATCGAGCTCGCGACTCCTGCGTGGCAGTCACGTGCACTACTGCCACGCCACAGAGGCTGTCTTATCCAGTTACCAATGTTGTCAATGTAAACTATTTATAAACAATAGAATGCAATCAATCGGTATTGTATGACAGAACATGGAAGTGCTAGACTACGCTCACGAGGAAGGAAGCAGTGTACTTATATTGTTATAAATATAAACAATGATGCATGGCTCTATAAATGTACCATCTACCATTGTCTGCTGGTTATATTATTTATAGTTATCGCCGTATATCCGGACAGCTTCTGTGGCGTTGTGAACGAGGCCGCTACTCAGGAAGCGCGGGTTCGATCCCCGCTCAGTGCAAATATTTTTAAGCATGAATATGGCTATTTACATTGGTCTGGGTGTTTCTGCGGTGGCGCGCTGAACAGCGCGCCTCCCCATTCCGGGGGCGAGTTGGGGACACCGTTGTCCCCCCTCCTGAGGAGGGCCAGACCGTAAGGGATGGCCCCGGGTCAGCCGGGGTGCGAGGGATATGTCTATGACAACCTCACCTCCGGCCTAGCACCAAGACCCACAGTCGGCGTGCGGTTTTAGTCGGTTCGAGTCCGACATAACCTCCCCTTCCGGCTCCGGCAGGGGGGGTATCCGAGGGGAATTCCACACGAAAAAAAAAAAAAAAAAAAAAAAAGGTCTGGGTTTCTATGTATAATATGTATGTGTTTACAAAAAAAGTATATAAGTATATTTATCAGCGTTCTAATTCCATAACACCAGCTAGTTAAGCTTACCATGGGTCTAGATAGCGTTGTGTAGAATGTTGAGGAATATTTATTTATGTAAAAAATATTTAAACTTGCGTATGCGTCTAAACAGCGTTGTGTTAGTAGAATAAGAATTTTTTTTTTTTTTTTTTTATTTATTCTTTATTGTACACTTTGATATTCTTACAAAATAAGTGACATGTTATATACAAAGGCGAGCTTAACTCAAAGTTGAGTTCTCTTCCAGCAAACCCACAGCACAGAGGAATTGTATAATATTAATTTATTAGGAAGCATTATAGTTAGTTTAGCTAACATTGTTGCAACTTATGCAATTAGCTTCCACACAGGAAAAACATTTTATAGAATGCAAATTACCTGTATTTATGTTTTTTATTAAACAGTAATGCTATGCGGACTTTCCAAAGGATAATCTTTGAAACCACCGGTAGTGCCATGGGGTAAGAATATTAATTACCTTTTTTTTTCTTGCGGAAATCCCCTCGGATACCTCCCCCGCCGAACCTGGAAGGGTAGGTTATGTCGTATTCGAACCGACTAAAACCGCACGCCGACGGAGGGTCGGAGGGGGACAACTGTGTCACCGACTCGCCCCCGGATTGGAGTGGCGCGGTCAGCGCGCCGTCGCCGTGGCAGTATTACCCTTGACACTACCATTAGTGTCATTGAGTAGTGCAAAGGGGCAGTAACCCATATTTACTGGCCTTGACAGTGAATATTGGTGACTGACGATATTCTTTGACGACTGTCTTAGAAGTCAAATCCCATACATTCGTTAGTTAATTCTACCATACGCTGGCCAGTAAATTTTCACTTGTCTAGAAGGTTACATATCTGCACATTCAGGTATTTAACTGATTGAGATTTAACCTGTTTCTTTTTTTTTTTATACAGGACACGTCAATTTGACTTCACCTCGCCTGATGTTACTTACTATTCTACATACTCTACATACTCGTTCTACATGTTCTACATACTCGTACTTACCTCTGTCGACTTTTGACGCCGACTATACCACACGAAAATAGCAAAACATTATATTTAAATTAATTAAAACATATACAAAAGTTAGAAATAAAACATATTTTATGATGCGAACTGTTACAATGTCAAAATACGGAGGACGGGCAATGTCAAAACATTTTTAGTTAAAGTCAAGTTATTTATAAACGTATGTAAGTTAAAAATAAATTACTTAGTTATTTTTCTATCTAACACATTGTTTCACTATAAAAAGGTTTGATTTTAGAAATACTGCTGGTTTTAGTCCAAGCACACGTTCCCGAACGAATTTTCGAGCTTATTCTGATTCCGACAGAAAAATACCAAGAGTTGTTTATCGAATGTATCCGCGTTAGCCTAGTGGTATGGGTAATGGACTGCTGAGACGAGGTCTCGGGTTCGATCCCAGGTTTACCATGGCACACACCAATGACTTTTCGATGCTTTTCGAAGTTATGTGTGTATTTATCGCAGGTTTATAAGTGCCCGGTTAATGGCAATAGGCTCGCCACCTATTACATTGGGACCTAAACATAAACTGGCGAAACGTGGGTGCTAGCACCTCTGCCTACCCCTTCGGGGAATACGGGCGTGAGTTTATGTTATGTTATGTTATGTTTATCGAAGGCATAGTTAGGTTCATCAAGCCTTCCCTACCAGAATATCGATAACCCTTTGACAACCTACGTCTAATTTATTTACTACTAGCTTTTACCCGCTGCTCCACCCGCGTGGATGTCGGTTCCTGGCAATTATTCGAATTTTTCTCGCCGTAAAAACCATCCTTGAACGTCAACAAACTTGGACAAAGAAAGAATTGGCCAAATTGGTGCAGGCGTTGTTGAGTTAAGCGCTTACCAACACATTTAGCGATTCATTTACATATATTGTGGATTAATAACGTATGTACGTAAGTATTATATGACGTGTGGCATCACTTCATACAATTTTTTATCTCCAATTGTCCAGGCACTTCAGAAGAACATTGTACCTACACAACTTTCAAAATGTAGTGTTTCAATGAATCAAATATTTTAATTACCTACAGTTTCAATTTATTAGAGCTATTTAGAACTTTGATTTTCAAACATTAGTCAGGAACTTTTGTTTTCATGTCATTCAACGTCAAGACTCACTAAACTACCAGTATCCTATGTAAATATCCTATCCCTTTTATCCCATGTATATTAAAGGGAGAAAAAGTCCACCGTTCTAATGAAATGGGGAAAAGTTTAGTAAACTCAATATCAGTTTTCCCGCCGTTCGGAGTTAGCAGTCAAATGGCGACTCGCGCTTATTATATGGAAGGCAAACTTCGCTGTCTCCTTCGACATTCCCAGCCTTTTTTTGCTGAAGGCTATCTTGAGGTATTACACAAATATCCCTATCTCAATACTTCCATTCTTCCATACTAATATTATAAATGCGAAAGTAACTCTGTCTGTTTACCTGTATGTTACGCTGTAACGTCTAAACCACTGAACAGATTTTGATGAAATTTAGTATGGGTAGATCAGACCTTGAGGAAGGACATAGGCTATGTTTGGTCACGATAACCGACATCCACGCGGGCGGAGCCGCGGGCAAAAGCTAGTAATATAATATAATTATAAATGCGAAAGTAACTCTGTCTGTCTATCTGTATACGGTTTCACGTCTAAACCACTGAACCGATTATGATAAAATTTGGCATAGGGGTAGATTAGACGCGAGTGGAGCCGCGGGCAAAAGCTAATCTAAAATAAATTGATAAATTTCTGAAATAAAATGTGTCAGAAGACATTATATTCTTCCGATGTAAAGTGAAATTGCCTAAAATTTACCAATATTACCATGGAAAATTTTCAATTTGCCGGTTTTTCTTTGTAAGGTGTCATAAATCCTTATGATACACAAGGCAGGAAAACCAGTAACCCAAACTACCTCTTACAGGCCCATCAGCCTACTGCCCATCCTATTTAAGGTCTGTGACAAACGGATCCCCCGCCGCATTATGCCAATACTATAAAATAACAACTTTGAATGAATTTTTCATAGCATTTATTATGCTAACTTTTCAGTTCGAAAAAATCGGAAAAAATGAAATGCTCAAGTGAGACTTGAACTCACGACCTTTCCCTTACAGGGGGAATGCTCTTCCAACTGAGCTATTGAGCCACACCTGAATCATTTTAAATTTTCCTTCTCTTTATATCCGTCTTAAAGGGCGACGGTAATAACAACATTGTTCCTAACCATCAATTCGGGTTAGGCAGCAACACTCCACTATAGAAGAAGTGCATAGAGTGGTTGAAAAAATAAGAAAGTCTTTGGATGAAAAAAAAAATACTGCTCGTCTGCATTCTTAGACATACAGCAGGCCTTTGACAAGGTTTGCTACGATGGGATTCTCTATAAGATAAGGAAATACGATGAAAAAAGCAGTGGAAAAAATCTTATCTCGATCTGGTTTTCTAGGAATCGGGTTTTAGGGACACCGCGCGTCTCTTGGTCAGGTCTTAGGTAAAAAAAATGTAGTTACTATGAACTCCGCTTGGTTAGGTATAACTCCCGACAGCCTCCGTGGCGAATGGCGGTAGTGAACGCGGCCGCTACGCAGGAGGCGCGGGTCTGATCCTCGCTCAGTGCAAATATTTGTATGCAATATATGAGTATTTGCATTGTTGGTCCCGGTTGCCATACGGACATGTATGGCAGTCGTTACAGGGGAATTGGGTGAAATGGCCCACATAGAAGGGATGATCACCCGTCCGATCAAACTGGCAGTACTGTAGTAGTAGGTATACTTCATTGAGTATAATTATCTAAACATATTTAGTCCCCCGTGGCATACCTTCATAACTAAAGGTAAACAATCTTGTTTTTTTTTTACCAGAACCTCGTATAAACACAGCTTAAACTAATGGTTCGGTTTCGATTTTTAGTCAGTTTTAATCTTATAAACTTAGTTGCTATACAATAAAAGATTAATAAACTAAGTTTTTGAATAAAAAACTCATTACATGATTGTTTACCTTTAGGGTCCCGTACTCAAAAGGTAAAAAACAAAACCCTTATAAAAGCATTTCGATGTCCGTCTCTATGTCAAAACCCTTTTCTCAGGCATGTGTGCAGGTATCGAGTTGAAATACACATCAATACATCTAAGTCAATGCAATCAGAAGATACAGAAAGTCATTTATGTAGCAACTTTTTGCAAAGGGTCTTAAAACCGGGTACCGTCAGCGTCATAAATATCTTGACGACGAAGTCTTAGAATGATCTTAAAACTCTCGTATATGTATAGAGCAAATCAAATTATTTCATTGATTTAATATGGTAAGGTGACTAAAGTACCAAGAACAATCGGTCAACTGGAAGGGGGTAAAAAAACTAAATTAAGATCATTTTGAGCACTTTGTTTGTCCACATCTTTCTGATGCTGACTGTACAACCCTCAATCCAGTTTTGTAAGGAACCCTCTATGCGCGAGCCCGATTCGTAATTGACCGGTTTTTTTAAACACTGGTTATTAGAATGAATTTTTTATAGCATTTATTATGCTAACTGTTAAGTTCGAAAAACATTGGAAAAAATGAAATGCTCAAGTGAGACTCAAACTCACGACCTTTCGCTTACAGGGCGACTGCTTGTTATGCTGCACTGGTTATTATTTTAGTAATTCACAACAATTTGAGTAAAATGGGACCCACTGTCTCTTCTTGTGGGTGGCGTAGAAGGAGACCAAGGGATAGGGCTGTTCTTTATCCGACAGTAAAAAACATACAGCCCATGATTAATCGCAGGCTTGATGGCAATATGCTCGCCCCCTATTACGTGGGAGTGCGACCGAAAAACATATTTTGTGAAATTTGGGTGTTGGTACATCTCTGCCTACCATTCGGGGTTTTACAGGTATGAAGTAATGTAAACTACTACTGGATCACGCTCATATAGGTAAACCGATCTGGCTAAATCGAATACATAGGGAAAAAGAAGAATCATCTCGGGCGGGACTCGAACCCGCAGTCTTTCCCTTGTGTGTTGTTTGGGCGGAGTTAAAAATTATTGTAACATCATTCATTGATTCCGATAGTTCGTAAGAAAATCGGTAGATGACTCCACCGTCGCCTTAAAGACGTATAAAATGGGAAATTTGAATCACATCGGGTGTGTCTCCGCAGTTGAATTGGTCAAGGCATTCCCCCTGTAAGGGAAAGACTGCGGGTTCGAGTCCCGCCCTAGATGATTCTTCTTTTTCCCTATGTATTCGATTTGTATAGTTAGCATATTTAATGCTGTAAAAATTCATTCAAACGATCTGGCTAAAATTTGATATAGGGATAGAACATAGCAGTACGCTAGAACTATTCTCTATTTTGTGACAGTCTTAAAAAAATTACTCACTAAAAATAAGTCAGGTATTGTATCACATTGAACTCAGATACCTGTGTTACCTCTTTAACCTAGGTCTGTGAAGGGCACCCAGTGTCGTTATGATAATCAATATCTTGTTAGATAATTAAATATGGATTCTGATTTCTAATAGAATAAGTTTTGTAGAATCGATGAAGTTGATGTAGGGTTACTAGGCTAAAAGTTAGAAATGTCGTATTTATAGTAAAGCCAACGAGACGAGAGAGAAAAGGTAAATAAAGCGACCTTTACTGAGTTACGTTGCGATAACTAGCGATTATTTTCTTTTTCCTTGTCGCACATGTCACACGAGCGACAGTTGTCATTCGTTGCGTGTTTCGTAGTACAGGAAAGCACAGCGGTTCTAAACTGTCAGAACCGCCATCTTTTCAGCGATTTCATTCATTTCTGGAATACGCTTGCAGTGATACGTAATAATTTTCAATTAAAAATATTTGGAACCGCTGAAACTTTGTTTACCTTTTTTCTCTCGCTCCGTTGGCTTTACTTTAGATTCATATTTGACTGAGGACGCGACGTTTGTATTGTATGGACATAGTATTAGAACTTTTTTTTATAACGTATGTTAGAACCGAAATTACAAATATTCTCTCCTTTTCAATCCACAAATTAGATCACAGCATCACCCTATCCAACAGAGAGATATAAAATCTTCTCCAGCCTCTGGGCCTGCTGTTCTACACAGATCTGCACAGCCTGCGTGTTGTTGTATTCTGCTGGCATTTTCGCTGGAGGTTTAGGCTCTTAAGGCGATCAAAATTATTCTACCGCCTCTACCATGGTGAATGTTCTGACGAGCTTTTCCAATTACTCCCACCCTCTCCTTTCCTACACAGTACGACACGTGCAGGGCTGAGATGCCATCCATATACGGTGCAGAGTATACCAGCTAGAACCAAACGTTTCAGTGACTCATTTCTATACCGCACCATTAAGACCTGGAACTCCCTGCCAGCTCACGTGTTTCCTTCCTACTACAGTCCCGGGTCCTTTAAGCGGGGCGTGAAAAGGCATCTAATGAGGCCGTCAGCTGAGTGCCACCACTGTTAACATGGTACATGTTTCCGATGGTGACCCTCTTTCCGAGACTTTGCCTTTGCTTAAAATCAGGCGAAGTGAAGTCAAATTGACGTGTGTCCTATATAAAAAATAATAATAATAATTGCTAACACTTGTTTTCGAGAAACAGCGCACGCATTCGTTAGAAAGGGTTACTTCATGGCGACTGTATTTGCTTCCTTTCCGTGCCATAAGCATATCCCAATCACTTTTAGTTAACTGACCCGTACTCAACCTGTCAAGGATGTCCCTGTAAATGATGCTCACCCCCACCCTGCCGATAGGAAGCCGATAAAACAACGCAATGACTAAGGCTCCTAAAAAGTTGTTGCCCTTGATCCGCTAACATTCTCGAAAACCCAGAGACCTAGACAGGACGATCTAGTACAAGGCATAGTTGTTTGATATCCCTAAGTAAAAAAAAACTCATTTCACCAAAAGGTAAAGTACTAAAATTTGGTTTGGTTCCTCCAAATTTTAAATAAATCTCTTTTAAAAACACCTACCATGCTCATTTCGAATATCGATAAAATGACAATTTGTCATGCTACCAAAATTCTCATCTCCGCTCTTTCTAAATCCCTTTTCGTTTCGATGAGTGTCGTTTCGTTTGAATGCCTAGGTGTTTTCAAACTTTCCTCCTTCTCCCCTATTTTCTCTCTTAACCAAAAAGTTCTCGACAAAAGTAAAACACGTGTGCCAAGTTTGGTGAAAATCGATTAAGAAATGCTTCCTTTAAACCAAAACTGACAAACCGACATGGATACAGACAAACACAGAATCGGCAACCCAGTCCTAAACCCAACCGCTTCGCTACGCGAGAGTCTCGGTTTCGACTAGGTAGGTATTTAAATTAAATAATTATTTCAATTAACTATTTACTTGTGAACATGTTTCGACACGTGGATTGTAATGTAGTTAAAAAAAAGTATCCATAACCTTCAGACATAGAGACAAAGATGTAAGGAGATTAAACAGTAAAAAAGAGTACGACATTAAGTATCATATTTTAAGAAAAAACATTAATGTCTACTATTAAAAATAAATGAGATAAATATTTACATACCAAATTAAATTTAAAACATACAGCGGTTAGATAAAATATTATTACAAGAAAATTACAAAGAATAAAAGAGTAGAAAAGGGATAAAAGGAAGGCAGGGGACAAAAGGTAGATCCTTCCTTTACTGGTGAACAAATTATTATTTAAACACATGCAAATCAATAGTAAGGAACTTATAAGCTTTTCAATCAATTAGCATTATTGACCGAGCGAGTAAAGCGAGCGAGAATGTTCGTTTCAAGGTGGCCAATTTTGCTTTTGTCCGTATCTATGTCAGTTTGTCAGTTCCAGTCTAGAGGGCACATTTCTTAACCGATTTTCACCAAACTTGACACAATTTAACTTGAAAAAATTTAAAACACAACTTTATTCAAGAGTTTTTTGTTAAGAGGGAAAATGGGAGAGAAAACGGGGGAAGTTTACCAGCCTCTTTCTGTGAGCAGGTCATGTTCGTGAAAGAGGCGGCGGGGCGAGAGCGGGAGAAAACTCTCCCACCCGAGTTCCGCAGTCGGCGGCTTGGGCACCGCCGACGTGTCTTCGCCGAAGACCATCGGCCTCCATGACCAGGGGCCTGAGGACGGTGAGTTGGCTGCTCACCGTCTTTACAGAAACAGGCCCATGACGGCAGCGTGACGTGAGGGATTCACGCACGCCCCACCCCCCCCCTAAGAAGCGGGATAACACCCGAAAACCCCCCCATAGACGCGGGATAGCACCCGAACCACCCCCGAGACGAGGCCGCAATTGTAGCCGTAGGTCTGATGGGAGTCCTGGGACATCCTTCCGAGGGCTTACCCGGGGCTCCCATCCATAGGCTTCTGGGCGTTACCGTGGGGGTTTTTAGTCGGTAGGAGTCCGGCATAACATCCATGAAGGATTTTCCCCCACGGTTAAAAAAAAAAAAAAGCAGTTCGACGTTCAGTAAAACCTCGTGTAGAGAATTTGCATACCACACTTACGACTTATATATGAGTATGTAACGAAGTAATTAATTCCATAGCTCATCCAATCGCTAATACTCGTAACACAGTAACGATGACATTTGTACAGTTTTCCTTGTGTTCATAGAAGATTATTTAATAATCCAAGGCTATAATTACGTTATTAAATAGAAACATTATAAATAACACAACAATACAATAACAATATATAAAATAAATAATAATTATTGATAGATGATAAAGAGGTGTAACTGTATATAGGTACAGTCAGCGTCATAAATATCTTGACCACAAAGTCTCAATATGATCTTAAAACTCTCGTATGAAGAGCAAATAAAACTGTTTTATTGATTTATATGGCACTAGGTTTTGCCCGCGGCTCCGCCCGCGTGGATGTCGGTTATCGCGACCAAATAAAGCCTATGTCCTTTCTCATACTCTTATCTACCCCTATACCAAATTTCATCAAAATCGGTTCAGTGGTTTAGGCGTGAAAGCGTAACATATAGACAGACAGACAGACAGAGTTACTTTTGCATTTATAATATTAAGTATGGATTATTGTAGAAACTAAAGGCGTGTATTAAATATCAGAACAATCGGTCAACTGGAAGTTGGTCAAAAAACTAAATTAAGATCATTTTGAGCACTCTGTTCGTCAACTGCTGACTGTACCTAGACCATTTTGGCATATTTTTCCCCATGGAACACATTGAGTACAACGTGACTACTTTAAGAATGATTTTAATACACTTTTTAAAAAAAATATAATTAGTAGCCAAAATAATTAAAGATCGTTAACATGTGGTTAAATTGCGATGAACAACAGAAAAAAATTATGATAAAATCATTGTTAAGACCATTGTACTTTATAAAAAATAGTGATTTGACCACTGCGTTATTTTGAAATATTTGCCAAGCAATGTCGACCAGGTCGTGACTCGTGTGCTTGTTTATTGTAAATACTGATCTCATGAAGCTCAAATTAAAAATAAAATACCTTTATTGTTATTATCAATAATACAATCAGCTGTTGTCCCCTATTGTAACAAGGAACAACATTCCGCGAGAAATTAAGTAATTACATGGTAAATAATTCCTGGAATTATAGTCTTTCGGACTATTTTATCTCTTTATTAAATTTCATTCAAACCTGTTAAGATAATTATTAAGATTTTATATATTTAAGTATAAATTAAGTATATATTTAAGTAATAGCTTTTGCCCGCGGCTCGGCCCGCGTGGATGTCGGTTATCGCGACCAAACATAGCCTATGTCCTTTCTCATGGTTTAATCTGCCCCTATACCAAATTTCATCAAAATCGGTTCAGTGGTTTAGACGTGAAAGCGTAACATACAGACAGACAGACAGAGAGACAGAGTTACTTTCGCATTTATAATATTAGTATGGATATGGATTAAATTTCATTCAAATCTGTTAAGACAATTATTAAGATTTTATATATTTAAGTATAAATTAAGTATATAATAAATATAATCTGTAAATGAATAATAATTTGTCTGACTACATAAAAGTATATTATGGTTAATTACAAGATAGGACAATACGTACAATGTAATTAACATAACATATAATGATATTTTTTTATAATTGCTGTGATAATATTATGTTCACTTGTTTCTTAAAGATTAGGTAACTAAATAAAAAATACCGCTAGTAACAACGTTGTCTGACTTTTAAACATGATTATTTCATCATTAGTCCCGGTTGCCTCCAAAACATGGACTTTTGAGGCAGGGATCTGCTCAAACTCAAACTCAAACTCAAGGTATTTATTCAAAATTGTGTAGCACTACTACAGCTTTCTGACGTCAAATTCTGCTTAAAACTAAGTTTACCACCGCTTCCTAGGCTTGCTCTTGCTCTTCAGCTTTTTCCGTTTTGGTACGGGAGCTAGCAACGTTTTCGAGAAAGAATTTCAGGTCAGCTGATTTTGTGATATGTCATCCTTCTGGCTCTTTTGGTTAGAGTCTGGGCTATCTGGCTGGCGGTAGTGGTTGCGTTCATTACTGCGCATCCTACCTGTCCAGGTGATAATCCTGGATTTTAAAAACATTTTAAGAGGCGTAATTTTTATTTTTTTGGTTTTATGTAAGTCTACCTGACATACTTTTTTATTTGCCAGACATTTTTGACAATGCTAATTATGTGCCATACGCGATTATTATTACTTTTTTATAAAAAATTTAAAGTATTTTATAATGTCTGTAATTTTAATATTATGGTATTTAAAGATAAGAAAAACTTAAAATTAATTTGCTGGACATTAATTCGATTGTTAAACCTTGAATTAAAATAAAAAAGGCATGAAAAGTATTGCAGTATGGTGCTAGTAATTCGAAAGAGACAGTTGCAGAATAAGCTGGGAATAAGACAGAGAACCATTGCAAAAGTAAATAACTTGTCATTGTATATATAATAATAATAATAACCCCGCAGGGGCAGCTTGTAGCGAGCTGTTGGTGAGTGGCGACACCACGTACCCTGATTCTCCCGAGGGTTGGAATTTATTCCGCCCCGCCTCTTGTGCTTGCCTTTATTGGCCGGCCAAGAGTGGAGTCGCAAGAGCGGAACCTATGCTCCTGGTTGGAAGTGCATAATGACATAACGCCGGGGGCCTGCTGACCGGCTTCTGTATCGCGATCTTGCACCCCGCAGACTCACCTCTCGACAACCTTAGCCGCTCAACGGGTGTTGCGCCATGGCCGCACTATGCGTGGCTATTTTAATGGGGCCCATGCAATTAGTTGGCGAGTCACCACCTGCCTCTTTAACTATTTTTAGAGTTATTGTCATGGCAGGCGTCCGTTAGTCTCCCCTCATAACCCATTCACCAGTCCACCCAATACTCAACCCCATAGCCCATAATCTAGTTTCCATTATTCCAATAATCTCTGCACCTAGCGGGGACCATCCCCGGGTGTATCATATTGTGCTCTCGGGGATGGTATCCGCCATGTGTGTCTATCCCTAGCATATTAAACTCTTTTATAAGGGCCTCTACGTCTTGGCTTCGGCCCGATGCACGCCTTACAAAGGCCCGGGACTCCATAGTCCCGAGAGTCACGGAACAGAGAAACAATATAATAATAATAATAGGCTGCTATCGAGTCAGGGTCGTTGCCAATTTTTATGACCACTGGTGTTACCCACCTGCTCCATAAGACAGGAAGTACCTCGAACCCCAGTAACTATAGACCGATTACGTGTTTACCATCGGTCTATAAACTTCTTACATCTATTCTGAGAGATAAAATAACAAAGCACATCTCTACAAACACTGTTATGAGTGCCTCTCAGAATGGATGTAGGAGTAGGGCCCGTGGTACTAAGGAGCTCCTCCTCATTGATATGGCCATTAGTCAACAAGTTCGCCGTAGCCGTAAGAATCTATCGACATGCTGGATAGACTATAAGAAAGCGTTCGACTCTGTGCCCCATACATGGCTCCTGAGGGTGCTAGAGTTGTATAAAGTACATACAACTCTGTGCATCTTCTTGGCGTCATGTATGAAGCAATGGAGAACAGTTCTTAGCTATCCAGGATGTCATGTCAAGGGGTGTGCAGTAACGGCGAACCAATAAATATTGAGCGCGGCATTTTCCATGGTGACAGTTTGAGTCCCCTTTGGTTCTGCTTAGCACTGAATCCTCTCAGAACCTACCTCACTGAGGAATTCAGGGCTAGGCTACAGGTTACAAGGAGGAGGTCAGACAATATCGCACTTGCTTTACATGGATGACTTAAAATTGTTTGCCACATCACAATTGGTGGATTTACTAAAGATAACCAAAAGCTTTAGTGATCCCATCAAAATGGAGTTTGATGTGGACAAATGTGCAGTCATGCATGTAAAGCGAGGGCGGACAGTGGAATCAGAAGGTATTCAACTCTCTGAAATTTCATTCATCTGAAATCACTCCTCGTAACCGACACCTATAAGTACTTGGGTATGTATGTCTATCTCTCTCGCATTTTAAATTGTCTCTCTCGAACTACTAGCATCATACTGCAATAATTTTCATGCCTTTTTTATTTTAATTCAAGGTTTAACAATCGAATTAATGTCTGGCAAATTAATTTTTAGATTTTCTTATCTTTAAATAACATAATATTAAACTTACAGACATTATAAAATACTTTTAAATTTAAAAAAAAACGCGTAGCATTGTCAAAAATGTCTGGCAATAAAAATAATGTCAGGTAGTCTTATTTAAAAACAAAAAATTAAAAATCACGCCTCTTAAAATGTTTTTAAAATCCAGGATTATTACCTGGACAGGTAGGATGCGCAGTAATGAATGCAACCACTACCGCCAGCCAGATAGCCCAGACTCTAACCGAAAGAGCAAGAAGGACGGCATATCCCAAAATCAGCTGACCTAAAATTCTCACTTTCAAAACGTTGCTAGCTCCTATACTATATGATCATGTTCGCGCGATCCCGTAAAGACTTAAACGTAAACCATGCGATGCTATTCCATCCAGAGATAAATACATACATACCTACATAGGCTATCAAAATCATGACCCTGCCTTGGGCTTCGCCGCAGTCGGGTAAATTGTAACTTACGTGTTATTTCAGACAAAAATCTATCCCTATTCCAAATTTGAACCAAATTCGATCAGTTAGTAAAGCAAGGTTATTTATAATATTACCTAACTAGTTGATCCGGCGAAATTCGTACTACCAATTTTTTTCCGCCCGCGTGGTGTCAGGTGCCGTTCCCGCTGCACCCTCTACTATATTAAGCATGTAGGTATTATACACATAAACCTTCCTTGAATCACTATATCTACTAAAAAAACCACTTCAAAATCCAAGGACATACAGACAGCGACAGCGACTTTATTTTACACCTACTATGTAGTAATCATTGATATATATATTGTTAATAGAAGTGATAGTGATGATGATAATTTAAATGAAACTGTCGAATATCAAAATAGTATGTCACCACAATAAACCTATATGAATACTCAAGAGCTGTCTATTAACATAGAATAACTTAGACTAAAAGAATAACACTTTTAGCCTAAGAGAATAACACAAAGTATTTTAATATCAAACAAAACAATATTTATAGAACTCCATAGCCGGCGTACAAATCTTAGCATCGCAACATCCATACTTACTAATATTATAGATGCGAAAGTAACTCTGTCTGTCTGTCTGTCTGTCTGTATGTTACGCTTTCACGCCCTAACCACTGAACCAATTTTGATGAAATTTGGTATAGGGGTAGATTAGACCATGAGAAAGGACATAAGCTATATTTGGTCGTGATAACCGACATCCACGCGGGCGGAGCCGAGGGCAAAAGCTAGTATCAAATAAAGATCTATTTTATAACATAACATAACATAAACTCACGCCTGTATTCTCCGAAGGGGTAGGCAGAGGTGCTAGCACCCACATTTCGCCAGTTTATGTTTAGGTCCCAAGATCTATATTAGTATAATATTAAATTAAGAAAAATGTATTCATGAATATTTTTAAACTACTAATTACAAATAAAATAAAAGAAACCATTTAAGAACTAAAACTAAGACTAAAATTAAAACGCGTCGTAGAATTCCTCCGCATCGCATGCCTCTTGTGACAGCGTTTCCGGAAGACTGGCAGCAATGCCACGTTGTATGGCAATGCTTATTCTCTGACCTAAAAAGAGGCCAGCACTCTGGTCACGAGAAGCGTCGACCATACGCTTCGCAATCTCCCTGAAGAGATTGCGAGCGCTCGGGCCCCATGGCCCCTACGTTTCGACTCCAAACGGCACAAATTCTTAGTCTCCAATGAGTTTGGAATATTTGCGCCGTTTGCGAGCCTCTGCAGAAGCAGCGGTGGCACCGGCACAGCCAGCCGTGCCAGGTATGTGGGTAGGGGCAATGGTGTCGACGCATGTTGCGTCCCACACCAGGGCCCTACCCATTTTCCATGACATTAACGATATACCATCCGGTCTCTTGCCATCGTCGCGCGCCAAACCGTTAAGTTCAAGCACGGCTGGCACACCGGCGCGGCGGTGATAAGAGCACGACGGATTATGTCGTTGAGGCTGACGTGCCGTGGCATTCGCCTGGCGCTCCTGCAGCACGACAGGCCATGGTGTCCGAGTCGGTCAACTGCTTCTCCATAACGGCATCGATGCAGAGAAACACACGGTGCGCCTAATCGGAGGCACGTGGCGATGCGGAAAGTAGTGTCGTCTAACATAGTCCCTATGTTAGACGACGGTAGAGCTTGCAACCAAAGACCCGATTCCCACACTCCAACCGCCAGTAAATGTGCACGCTCAGCAGCATTAGAGCAAGTATTTAATAGATGTTGTCTAACTAAGCTGCAAAGCGGCCCGTCCCACTGACGCTGTGAGAAAAGGTTCCCTGGGAGATCCGTGTTTGGACATGCAATTTTCCCAGCATTCACTGCATCGGTCTTGCACAATACTTCCGAATTAACTAGTGTAGGTGCAAGAATTTTTCTAGTTAATTCTTCCGTACTGTAGACCGAAGACAGGAACGCTGGTAAGCTGACATCTGAAATTTTGCGAATACCGAGCCCACCTAACCCTGCCAATTGTAGAGACGCTTGTAGTGAAGCTCGGTCATTCAAAGCCACATTTAAAATTTTACTGAGTGTAATTTCTATAATTTTGTCCATTTTTTCCAAAATTGTTATTTGCATCCAAAATGGTGTTGATCTGAGCGCATGGGTAAATTTGGGGACAAAAAGACAATGCCGAAGAATAGTGAAGGCCGAGTGTATATTAATTTTAAGTAGACGGTCCGAAATACCACTAAACTGTGAATTTTATCCTCTCTAAATGAGGTGTAGGCATCTTCCAGTATTGGAGACCCTAGGAGGCGTAGATAATCTTTTTCTATAATTTTAATATTAGGAGCCAATGATTAATATATTAATAATATATTTTGAACAATAAAAGTCTTCATTGTAGTCTATTCCATTTTTTTTCCGAAGCGTCCAGTGATAAAGTATACATATCTATGAAAATATATTAAATCCTATACCTAATATGAAATTGAAAATGTATGGATAAACAGAAAACTGCTTAGCTTATGTAAACAAAAACATTGGGGATAGGACTGAGATAATTTATTTAGGATTCAGGGTGTTATTGGGCTTTAGAGGTTATTAATGACCTAGATTTAGCAGGTTACACTAAAAATATACCTTTCGCTTTCTCTCCAAACTCTTACTATTGTCACAAAAAATGGATACACTCGTAACTTCCGATAGCAGGCAGGCAACTTTTATTTCCAAACGCTGTTACTAGATGGCGATAATATGTTGGCAAACTTTTCTAAATTTCACTATGTTGGTGTACGAAGTTTCATGTCTCTAACTTTGAAAATGACGGAATTTCCATACAAACGTTTATCACCTATTTTGCCCTCTTAGTAGATACATTTTCAAAAACGCTGATACACGTGTTCATTTATTTCTTAAAACACATAGGTTTATGAAATTTAGTGCATCTAGCTCTGAAAAGGCGGACTTGCATACAAACCTCCATACCCTATTTTACCCCTTTAGTAGCAGAATTTCCCAAAATTCTTTCTTAGTGGATGCTTACATCATAAAATGCATCTTCTATCAAAATTTCAAGTTGAATCAGTAAGTCAGTCAGGCAGGCGGGACAAGTAATTTTATAGGTATGTATAGATATGAAGATAGATAAATATTACCCACGATTTTTATATGCTTAAATACTTATTTTATCATGTTTTAAGGTTGTGAAATAATTTACTTGATTCTAAATAGGAAAATAACCGTTTTAACTTTTTTATTTCTTAAAATGAGACTTCTAGTGCCATCTATTACTTTTTGAGTTATACTAAAGATATTTTCTTAGCGCTCCTACCCCATGCTATTGTTGTTGGAGTTCCAACTCGTACCGTTTGTTACTCTGTTCCACATATTCGGCCGCCCTCGAGTATCTGGTCCCAAATCTTGGGAGACCGGACCAAATAGACGGTCCGGTCCAGGTAACTGGTCTCATCTGCCAAATTTCTCCATCCAGCCGTGGTCTTTCGGGATCTGATGCTGTCCTTATATGTAATACAAGCTATCTCTCTCTTTAAAGAAAAATGGCACCACCGTGCCTTCAATATGGTCGAATGGAGCTAAATTGCCTTTGATTAGAAACGGGCAAAAGGCGTCACGTAAAACAGTATGCATTCGAAAGTGACAGCAGCAGTAATTCATATTGTCGCCATTTCACTTGAATTCTCCCATATAATATTATTCTGCGTGGTCCTATATTTGTACCTAACTAGCTTATGCCCGCGGCCCCGTTCGCGTGGATGTCAGTGATCGTGCCAAAACATAACCTATGTCCTTTCTCAAGGTCTAATCTACCCTTAAACCAAATTGCATCAAAATCGGTTCAGTGGTTTAGGCGTGTAAGCGTAACATACAGACAGACAGACAGACAGAGTTACTTTCGCATTTATAATATTAGTATGGAAGTATGGATAGTATGGATACAAGAATTCTTTCATAATTTTGAAATAGAACAATCCACCCGTCAACCCCAGGCCCGCGCACATGAAATACTAAAACCAAATTCTTACCCAAATAAAATACCAAAACGTAGTACGTTTTCATAGGTCACTAAACCCGAATCGTTATCCCTCTATCCTTAATACTGATATCCGTTCACGGAACTCACTCACATCCGTTTATCGAACGGAGTTCAACCGACCATGCTCCATTGACTGCTTCGTTTCTCCGGGAGCTCATCAGACCATACACATCCACCAGAACCGGTATTTTAGCCACTCGAGCATGGATTCCTATTACCCACCCATCGATAGACTAGAGAGTTTCCTTTCGAGGGCGTAGCGTGGTCAGTCGCTTGTGTAATCAAAGCTGCTACGTAAATTGTGAAAATGAACATATTACATATAATCACGCCTGTTATCCAGAGGATAGACAGAGGTGAAAAAAGGGTTGAAAAAGTATCTAGGACAGATTCCCGGACTAAGTTTTCTTAGCAAAATTCTGAAATAAAACTTTGCCTAACTCAAGTATGAACTCGAGACTTACGACCAAGTTACATTTGCTACAGCTGCAGTACCCAGGTTATTTTTTGTTTAAGCTATAAAGTATTTCTTTTATATAATTATAATGTATTATAATAATGTTTTTTTTATATGATATTATATAATTATAATAACGTTATATATAACATATAATTATGTAACATGACTGTTACATAATTATATGTTATCAGTAAATCTTAATTGTGTTTAGAGGTTCGTTACACGCGCAGAACTTCATTAAATATTATTTTACATGATTATCTTATTAGATATATTCTTATCTTATACCTTTAAATGAGCAATTCTTGTATATTTATATATATAACTAGCTGTGCCCGCGACTTCGTCCGCGTGGAATGTACTTAATAAAAAAAACAGTTTATTTTTTTTTGTTTTTAGCATTTTTTTTTTTAGCCTAAGTTACTCCTTATTACATAAGCTATCTGCCAGTGAAAGTCCCGTCCAAATCGGTCCAGCCGTTCCAGAGGTTAGCCAAAACAAACAGACAGACAGACAGACAGACAGACAAAAAATTTAAAAATATATATTTTGGTATGTGTACCGTATATACATTCATATGCATGTAGTAGAAAGCGGTTATTTTAATATTACAAACAGACACTCCAATTTTATTTATTTGTATAGATAATTGGAATCTCGGAATCGGCTCCAACGATTTTAATGAAATTTAGTATACAGGGGGTTTCGGGGCGATAAATCGATCTAGCTAGGATTCATTTTTAGAAAATTTATAAAAAAAAAACAAATATTTCTGTTTAAACTCAAACTTTATAAGGGTGAGTGGCGTTTCCACCCGTTCCCGTTTCCACCCGCTGCGATTCGACCCGTTACCGTCTCCACGATTAACTAAAAACAATTGTTATAGCACCACACCATCAATAAATCGTACAAGGAAACAACTTGGAAAACTCCATGGTAAGTCGTTCAAATTGTGCTAAATTGTCTTTGATTTGTAATAAAACTGAATAAAACAATATGTATTTCATAGTGAAAACCATAGTCCCGATTTTGCGTTGGCGCCCACCGAACTGCTATTTATTGGGGCACTTTTTAAGTATTAGTTAAATCAATCCCTCTCTCTCTCTTATGTATGTATGATACATTGCAAAATTGAATATACGTCTAGATTATATATTAGTCTATGCTCGCGGCAGCTTCAATTCAATTTTGTAATGTATTATACATATATAAGGTTGATATTTACATAACACTTAAAAAGTGCTTGAGCAAATTGCAGTTCGGTGTGAGCTCCAACGCTAAAGCTCTTTCACGGAACCAATATATAGATCACATTACTAGAGATTATCTAGATCAGCTATACTCTAAGTGTGTTCCGCGGAACCCTAGGGTTCCGTGATACCTCTGTCGGGGTTCCGCAAGAATTTAGAAATAAAAAAATCAAAACACCTCTCTCTGGTCGCTCCGCGGCTGTGCGGACTCCGCGGCCGCGCGGAGACAAAACGCTATGAATGTTATTTATTTATTTATTTATTTGTATTTGTATAAGCTTGTGTTACATTAGCTGTACACAATATCTCATAAGTTTGGTCTCAACAATTTTATACTTGTACAACGCGTTCGCTCTAAGTTTGCCGGTCTGTGGAATGCGCGTACCCTCCCCCACGTGACAACAAAACTTATAATGTGTCATAGTTTTACCCAAATATCTAACGTACACAATTTTTATTGTTACAATTAAATAAAAAATTTCGAACGTCATACACTCATACCTATCGCCAGCGGCAAACTTAAAACGAGCGGGTAGTATACTTGTAAGCGCTCAGTCTCTTTGATAAAAGCCGCCTCTGAATTAGACGCTATAGTTGTCAACAAGCGACTTTCGTCTCTAACTTCAAAGGATAAAGTCGATATTGTTTACAACGCTATTTTTAAATTTCTGTTTTTATTTTTGCTTTTTGTTTATCAAAGGTGCCGACTCGAGTATTTTCGAGAATATTTGAGATCGAGTCTAGGACTAAGTATAAAAGCGGCGATCGCGCGTTGGCGTCGTCAGTTGATGATTAGCGTTCGGAGCGATAAGTTACTACCTACTTACAAGCTCGCTAGCGAGAAACTAGTGTTCATTGTTTTACTGCCTGCTGTATTCTGTTGTCTCAGTTTTATACATTTCTTCCCTGTAGGTTCTAAATTTAGTCTCTTATACGCAGTAACGATTGTGCATTATTTAAACCCCACTATCCTGACTTGTAACATTATAAATAAAGAAGAATGGAACGTTGGCTTAAAGGTGTTAAACGTGTTCCAACAACATCTTCTAATGACGCTGAATGTTCAAAAGCAATGCGCGCGGAGAATTTAGCAATCACCGATCCAGAAGATGATGCCACGAGTGCCACGACGTCAAGCTCGACGGTTTCAAAGACGAAAAAAAGGAAGTATGATGAATCTTATATCAGTTTCGGATTTGTTGATTCCAACGGCTCACCTCTCTGCATGCTCTGTAGTAAACTGCTTCCTAATAGTTCCATGGCACCTGCCAAATTGCGTCGACATTTAGAAACCGTACACCCCGAGACTAAAGACAAGAATAAATAATTTTTTGTTCGCAAAAAAGATCAGTTATTAGAAAGTCAAAAAAATATGATGCATGTAACACAAACTATCAACGAAAAGGCCACGGAGGCATCATATTTAGTTAGCTATCGCATTGCACAAGCAGGTGAAGCGCACACTATCGCTGAGAAATTAATAAAACCATGTGTATTAGACATAACAAAATGTATGCTTGATGAAAAATCTGCAAAGCATCTTTCTACTGTTCCGCTATCAAACGATACTGTTTCACGACGAATCCATGATCTGGCAAGCTACGTCAAACAAGAACTAGTTAAACGTCTACAAAATACACGATTCGCTTTGCAAATGGACGAGTCGACTGATGTCGCTGGTTTGGCTATCCTGCTGGTTATTGTGAGATATCCATATAAAAGTTCTTTTGAAGAAGACATGCTTATGTGTTCATCGCTGCTTACAAACACTACCGGGGAAGAAATTTTTAATAAAATAAATATATTTTTTGAAGAACATAATCTCAGTTGGAACAATTGCATTGACATTTGTACAGATGGGGCCAAGGCGATGACAGGTAAAACAGCAGGAGCAGTGTCACGAATGAAAAATAAAGCGCCTAATTGTAGTTCCAGTCATTGTATTCTGCATAGACAAGCACTTGCGATGAAGCAAATGCCGTCTAATCTAAAATTAGTTATGGATGAAGCGGTAAAAATAATTAATTTTATCAAATCACGACCACTACAATCCCGATTGTTCTCATTATTGTGTGAAGATTATGGCAGCAAACATAAAACACTGCTGCTCCATACAGAAGTGCGATGGCTGTCTCGGGGAAAAACTTTAACAAGGCTATTTGAACTTAGAGCCGAGTTACAAATGTTTCTTTCAGCAGATACTTCTTTTAATTTGAAGGACCGTTTGTATGATAAAACTTGGTTGTTCCGATTGTCTTTTATGGCGGATATCTTTCAAAAACTTAACGAATTAAATTTATCGTTGCAAGGTAAACAGACAACAGTGTTTCAGGCCTATAATAAAATAACTGCTTTTAAAAGAAAATTAGATTTTTGGATCATTTGCATTGGTAAGAAAGAAATAGAAAGTTTTACGTTACTCAGTGAGTTTGCAAGCGAAAACGACTCAGAAATGTTTGAAGATAATGTGTTTGAAGACTTGGTCCAATATCTCAGTTCGATGCGCGCATCTTTTGAAAATTATTTTCCCGAAGAACACAATACAAAAATTAAAGTGAACTCCTGGATTCATAATCCTTTTTTACCCAACTTGGAAAAGCCTGAAAACATGTCAAATGAGATAATATGAATCTCTTTTAGAAATGTCATCAGACACAAGTATGGAGTCATTGTTCAAAACGACGCCTCTTAATGATTTTTGGTGCAGAATCCAAGATGAATATGCAATGCTTGGCCAAATGGCTCTGGATATTCTTCTCCCGTTCCCAACTACATATTTGTGCGAAACAGGATTATCTACCTACGCAGCCACGAAAACAAAATATCGCAATAGACTGGACGCCGAAGCTGATATGAGACTCCAACTTTCTTCCATCAAACCTGATATCAAGCAATTGATGAAAAATAAAAAACAGTTTCATACCTCCCACTAGTTAGATTTTTTCTTTTTTAATGTTTTCTATTATTGTCCTTACCAAGTGGTGAAGTAAATAATAATTAGTAACTGATACATTGTACTTTTATTATGCTGATTAATAAAGAATACACTTATAAAAATAATTGTTTTATTGTAGGGTTCCATCAAGTATTTTGCTTCCCAAAAGGGTTCCGTCATTTAAAAAGTTTGAGAACCACTGATCTAGATAATGCAATACAGCCTATCTCCCTAAAGTCTCTTGAAGTGATTCAACTCAAACAAACTCTTAAACTCACACGTTCCATGATAAGCAATCATTTTTAAATGATTTTTTTATAGCATTTATTATGCTAACCTTAAAATTCCAATACATCGGGAAAAATGAAATGCTCAAGTGGGACTTGAACCCGCGACCTTTCCCTTACAGGGGGAATGCTCTTCCAACTGAGCTATTGAGACACACCTGAATCACTACAAATTTCCCTTCTCTTTATATCCGTCTTTAAGGGCGACGCGACGGTGGAGCCATCTACCAACTTTTTTACGAACTGCTGGAACCAATGAATGAATTTTTAACCATTTTCAAACATTGGTTTTTGATGACTCCGCCCAAATATTTGAAATGAGTTTTATAGCATTTATTGTGCTAACTTTAAAAGTCAAATGCATCTGGAAAAAATGAAATGCTCAAATGGGACTTAAACCAGGGAAAGTAGGTGGGCTCAAGTCCCACTTGAGCATTACATTTTTCCCGATGTATTCGAATATACAATACTAGCTTTGCCCGCGGCTCCGCCCGCGTGGATGTCGGTTATCGCGACCAAGCCCATGTCCTTTCTCTTGGTCTAATCTACCCCTATACCAAATTTCATCGAAATCGGTTCAGTGGTTGAGGCGTGAAAGCGTAACATACAGACAGACAGACAGAAAGACAGACAGACAGACAGACAGACAGAGTTACTTTCGCATTTATAATATTAGCACAGTATAACGAGAGATCTTACAGTAGTTCATCGCGTTTGATGTTTGCGGAAATGCCGCCTTTTGCAGTTTTGTCAGGGTTGTCACTTCGGTTTTTATTTATAATTTATTTTTCTGTAATATTCTATATATAACCCCTATTAGTTCTCACGCACATCAACTCACGCTAATTTATATTACTAGGTGATGCCCGCGGCTCCGCTCGCATGGATGTCGGCTATTGCGACTTTTGGTTATATCTCCGGTTCTACTCAACCAATTAAGATCAAGCAAACGTAATATTTTAAGTCTGAATTTTAGGATTTCGGTTTCGATTTCAATTTCGATTTCGGTTTCAATTTCGATTTCGATTTCGAATTTCTATTTCGATTTCGAATTGAATTTGAATATTGATTCGGGTTCGGGTTCGGGGTTGGATTCGGATTTAAATTAAAAATCCACGATCAGTTCGCCTGCAGTTTCAGATCGTATCGGCCGGCCTGCAGTCCTAAGTTGACAGCGCTCACACACGAAAGCGATTTTGGCCCGCTGGCCACGCTCTACTGTCAGTTTTGCGGCTACACACGATCAGTTGGGAGTCGACAGTTTCCCATCGTATGATTGCCTGCCGGCAATTGTCTGATATCGGGATTGACGACCATTTTACCGACGATCAAAGATGGCGGACTTGAAATTTAAAAAAAACAAGTCGAGGTTTTCGTGGTGACTAATTACGTATAATTAAATCCATTTAGCGATCCAAGATGGCGGACTTGAAATTTCCCATAAAGTAACATGAGCATCGTTTTCGAGGTTTTCAGAGTTGCTAATTACGAATATATCATCCCTCCAGTCATCTTGGATAGCTACATGAATAACATATTCGTAATCAGCTTCTTCCTACAGTCCCGGGTCATTTAAGCGGGGCGTGAAAAGGCATCTAATGTAACATGGTAAATGTTTACGATGGTGACCCTCTTTCCGAGACTTTGCCTTTAGCTTAACATCAGGCAAGGTGAAGTCAAATTGACGTGTCCAGTATAAAAAAAAACAGCAACCCCGAAAACCTTGAAACCGATACCCTTATCGATTTTAGTGAAAATTTCGAGTCCGCCATCTTGGATCACCAAATGGATGTTATTTCGCAATCAGCGACCCCAAAAACCCTGAAAGCGATACCCATATCAATTTTGGTGAAAATTTCGAGTCCGACATCTTGGATCGCGAAATGGATGTTATATTCGCAATCAGCGACCCCAAAAACCCTGAAACGATACCCATATCGATTTTTGAGAAAATTTCGTGTCCGCCATCTTGGATAGCTAAATATAGAAAACGAAAAAAAAAACAATTTAAACAATCAAAACGAGTCATGAAAAAAATGTCATGTGATTAGTGTGATTACAAAAATGAGACAGCCCTGAATCCTTAGTACCGAGTAAAATGTATGGGCGTACCGAGTAATACCCCGCCCCCCACCACTCCCCTCCCCCCGCACGATTGCTCTGTCTAGACGGCTTCGTTGACAGACTGAATGTAGTATGAATCGTTAGACTGTGATATTAGTATGGAAGTATGGATGTAATAATAAGTCTGTGACCACGGTCTGTATAACCTGGTCGAAACGTCAGGCAAATCAAAGGTACGTATGTACCTATACCATGATCGCGTTAATTCCCGTTATAATTATTGTATATCAACTCAAATTTGTCCTGGACATTTTGGAGCTTATAAAGCATTAGCAAATTGAAGTTTGGTAATCATATTCAACTATCAGGGGACCTGACAATAGTTTACTATTAAAGTTTAGATGTCAGTTGGAATAAATTAGTTAACTTTGTTGATGTAAAGGTGATAGAACCTGCTATTAACTCTAGGATATCTAAATTCATACATATATTTGAATGAATTTTACAGCATTATGTATGCTAACTATACAAATCGAAAACATAGGATAAAATTAATCTTCTCGAGCGGGACTCGAACCCGCAATGTTTTCCCTTATAGGAGGAATGCTTTGACCAACTCGGTTACCGAGACACGCCCAATGTGATTCAAATTGCTCTTATATTTTTATCCGTCTTTAAGGCGACGGTGGAGTCACCTACCGAAGTTCTTACGAACTATCGGAACCAATGAATGATGTTACAATCATTTTTAAATATTGATCTGCGGTAGCCTAGTGGTATGGGTAATGGACTGCTGAGACAAGGTCTCGGGTTCGATCCCAGGTTTACCATGGCACACACCAATGACTTTTCGATGCTTTTCGAAGTTATGTGTGTATTTATCGCAGGTTTATAAGTGCCCGGTTAATGGCAATAGGCTCGCATTGGGACCTAAACATAAACTGGCGAAATGTGGGTCCTAGCACCTCTGCCTACCCCTTCGGGAAATACAGGCGGGAGTTTATGTTATGTTATGATTTTGGCGGGACTCGAACCCGCGATCTTTCCCATAAAGGGGGAATGCCTTGACCAACTCTACTACATATATTATATTATTTGCGCCTTTCTCTAGGGTAGAGAAAGATCTCTACCCTAGAGGGAGTGAGAGGGAGTATATCTTCCATACAAACTCTCCAGTTTAGAGTGTTTCTGACCTGCTCACGGCATATATTTATTTTTTATTTTTTGGGTGTTTCTATGTATTTATGTATATCCACAAAAAAGACCAGACAAGTGCAAGACGTACTCACGCACTGATCCATGTAAAACAAGTACCTATTGTAAAGTACCAAGGAATTATGGTTCAATGTTTCATCATAAAGATTATCTTTATGATGAAACATTGAACCATAATTCCTTGGTCATTTTGGGAGAATATTACAACCTCAAAATTGTTTTGACCACTAATCCTGTTCAAATTAATCCATTTTAAAATTCGCCTGTGACAAGAAATAATTATTCAAAGCATATAAAGGGTCTTATACCATCTGTTTTCGGTATTAACGACAGGTTTAGGGATTATAAGATTTGCGTGTTGAGCCTCACTTTTCAAATTAAACGATGTGAAAAGTTTCATCATTTTTTGCTATGCTGTTAACTTGGTGCATATTTGAAAACACTTTTAAAGCTGCATATAGAGTTTTCTTTTAATTAAATTTAGCAGTTTTAAAATCAACTTTGCATGCGTTTGCATTATCTATCAACATCTCAGAATCCTAGTGTAACATGGTCAAAATGGGTCTAATAGTATCACTAACAATAGTATGTAGATTTTTTTTATTTTCATTATTATTATTTACTAGCTGTTACCCGCGACTTCGTCGGCGTTTAGTTCGGAATAGCTCAAACTCATTATTAAACATGGTGGAAGATTTTTATCCCAACTGGGACGGAAGTATTCGGAATACTGGAAATAGTGAATTTTACGCAAAGGAAACATTTATTTATTTTATAAAAGAAACAAAACTGTATTCAAATCATTTCAAAAACTCGCTTGACATCTTCCACCTTGTATTTTTAAATCAAATATTATGAAGACAGTCTTTTGAGTGACTGACTTATAAATACAGGGTTAAACTACTGAAAACTACGAAAATTGACAGACTTCTTCTATGGGCTTGGCAAATATTGCAAGCGAAGGATTTTGAAAAATTCAACATTTTGCTGTCGAAATCATTATCAAGTATGTGATGAACATTATTATATGTGGACTTGGTAATGTTCACCAGTTTTAATGGTTTAAATATTCTTCCTTCCTCCCAAATTCTTAAAACATGCTGCCACCACTTACGAACTGAACAAATTAAAATAAGTACATCAAGTCACAAAATAGTTTTAAGAAAACCCGGTGCCTTGCACGCCCTGAGCAGTGAGCAGTGGTTCTCTTCTTTGCCGAGCCAATGGTGGGTAGTTCCAGTTTTATGATAAATTCCATCGACCACAGTCACATCGTTGTTCATTGCTTTACACACAGGTAGAGAAGAGGGGCGCAGTGGGCAAGAGAGCAAATACAGCATTGACTGGGATGGGGTCATATAGCTATCTATATATATAAAAAACAATGCCACTTTTCGTTGTAATGTTATAACTCAACAACGCCTTTACCGATTTGGGTAATTTTGGTCTTGAATTATTCGTGAAAGTCCAGGGAAGGTTTGTACGTAGAGAAAAATTCGAATAATTGCCGGGAACCGACATCTACGCGAGCGGAGCCGCGGGCAAAAGCTAGTTTTGCTATATATTCCTTGTATTGGTAAGCTTGTTTCCAGCAGATGATGCATATACTTCTAAATTGATACTGGAGTTGATGTCCACGTGGCGGATTTTTTTGGTCTGATGAAATTTACCGGAACTGAGTGTTTCTCTGCCCACATTCAGTCTCTTTTATATAATAGGAGCAGTGGTATCTTTTATATACCTAATACATAGGTTGGCTTCTCCTGGCGTACTGTTATCATTTCTGGGATAGATTTACGTATTTACTATTAGATACCTACTTATTAGAAGGAATCGATAATATCGCAGCGGCGTACGTTGGTATTCATCAGGTCACTACCATAGTATAATGTCTGCAGTTGCATAAAGACGTTATCTCTCTGGCTGTATTTTACCATTTCTACCGCACCACGGCGAGTGAAAGAGCCTATCAGGAGTCTTTCAACTAATCTCTCCTTCCTTCCGTCAGTCACATACGGTAGAAATAATGCCACTTCGAACCAAGCTGTTCTGAACTTCATTTCTTTATCAGGCGGTTAAGAACTGTATTGCTCTGCTCACACATGTGTTTTCTTCTTTTAAGATCCGGAGTTTTTATTTATATAGGACACGTCACTTTAACTTCACCTCGACTGATGTTAAGCTAAAGGCAAAGACTCGGAAATAGGGTCACCATTATAAACGTGTACCATCTTAACAATGGTGGCTCTCATCTTTATGGGATCATCAGAAGCCTTTTCACGTCCCCCTTAAAGGACCCGGGACTGTAGAAGACTGTAGAAGTAAACCGTGAGCTGGCAGGGATTTCAGGTCTTAATGGTGCGACATAGGAATGGGTCACCAAACCACTTGGTTCTTGATGGAATATTCTGATCCGTATGTAATAATAATAATGTTTATTTGAAAGAAAGAGAGGTTACATGCATTGTACACAGTTTAGTTAATAAGTTTAGTGATAGGTATTCAGTATTGCGATACAATGGGTGACCAGGGGTGCTGGTTGGGTAACCTCCACGTTGGCCTTCCCGTTTCTTCCCCCTTTGGACTGCGGTCCTGGGGAGCGGAAGCGGGAGGGCTGGTGCATCCTGGACAACGGCTAACAGACTTCCACTTTGGGAGTTCTGTTGGCCGTTGACAAATAACCCATCGGCGGACCCCACTGAGGTGGGGTCGTGGGATGACGGGCCTGCAAGGCCCGTGGTCGTCGTCGTCTCTCCCAGTATCCCTCTGTTTTCAGAGGGGACAAGGGAGAGACGTTCAGACAATCAAGGTGGGAGTGGCCCTATCAGGGGCCGCTCGTGGGACTTCCACACGTCCCTCTGTTTGCAGAGGGCGTAGTGGAGGGTACGCTCTAAGGCGGACGGGTTCTTCACCTCTGGCTTCGTCCAGAGGTGGGGGACAGGGTCTGGTGCAGACCTCCGTGCGGTCAAGCCGTAAGCCTGACCTAAGTCAGGAACGGTGGCTCCTAGTGGGCTGCGAGGAAGACAACCTCTATAAAAAATTACCCCCAGGGGCGGACGGACTCGGTCTGGTGCAGACCCCGTTCGGCCCGGCCGTAACCCTGAACTGACAGGACCGGTGGATCTCCGGATCCGCGAGGAGTTAACCTCTATAAAAAATCCCTAATCCCAAGCTCTGACGCCTGGCGATGGGATGAGTGGCTGGAGGGAGTCCAGTCCCGAAGGCGTCAACGTCGGAGGACGTAAACCTCACAATATGCAATGGAAAAAATTACGGATATAACTACCCAGGAGGGTCCCAGCCTAGCTGGGGAGTCCCTCCCGTTGCCAGTCGGCAACGGCAGTCCCTCGTATTCTGGGGTGGACAACCATTGCCTGAGCCCGGCGCCGAGCTCTAAATCCGGCCCCAACTCTAACAGTAGCGCGAAGGTCGCGCTACACCTGGACGATTCGTCGTCCCCAACAGCGGCGGCAGTGACGTCAGAGGAATCTGGCGTCACCACCAAGGAGGACAGGCAGGCGCTGCCTGGGTTGCAGACTAGGTCTGCAGCCAAAAAACGCAAAGGGAAGCTGGGGAAAAAGGTTCCCCTGTCGCTGGTGGCCGAGGTGGATGAGGCTTTCATCCCCGACAGTGACAGCAGTAGCAGCAGCAGCGGCGAGGAGGAGCGGGTGGTCAAGGTGCAGGCCACCGGCCGCGAAAGGGAGAGGAGGAGCGGTAGTGAGGCCGCCCCCCCTCGGGACTCCTCCCCGTGGGTTGGAGCCGACCCAGGGAAGGAGGTGCCGTTGGTCTTGGCGAACTACCGAAGGACCATGATCCTCGGTCATCGGCTCGGCCGGATGATGGCGGGGCAGACGGAGTCTCCGACTCCCGAGCAGGCTGCAATGCTCGGAGTCGTGCAGCAGATCGTTGCCGCCAGCACGGGCCTGGCCGAGCAGGTGGCCGAGCAGGCGAGGAGGGCGGACGAGGCCCAACAACAAGAGGTCGAGTCCCAGCGCCGGCTCGAGAGGGTCACAGCGGAGCTGAAGGCCCTCAAAAAGAGGGTCGAGGACCTGACCGAGTTGCCGGGAGTGGTGACTCGGTCAATGCGGAAGGCGCAGCTGGAGCGGTCGGCGCACTCGGCGCTCACGGGGCGGCCGGTGCAGTCGGAGCGGCCAGCGCAAGCTGCGCAGCCGCCGCGGCCAGCGCAAACTGCGCAGCCACCGCGGCAACCGGTGCAGCTGCCGACTCAACCGGCAGAGCCGGCGTCGCTGGCCGAATTTATGGCGGCCATACGCGCGGAGATGGTCGCGCAGGAGGAGCGCACCAACCGGCGGCTCGAGGCGATCCTTGATATCGCCCGCCGTCCTCCTCTCGCGACGCCGGCCGGGTACACCGCCGCAATGACGGGGGGGCCTGCCTCCCCGGTGGCGGTGCCGGCTCGCCGCCCCCCTCCAGGTCCTCCGGGTTCCACTCAGGGCGTCCAGGGCAAGGGCAAGGGCAAGGGTAGGGGATCTCAGCCCTGATCTCAGCCCCGCCCCCAGCCCGGGTTTCAGCCCCGGCCCGAGCTCTGGCTCCAGCAAAATCCTCGAGCCCCCCATCAGGGGGCTGGGAGGTAGCGGGAGCCAATAAACAGAGACGGAATGCCGCCAAAAAGGCAGCCAAATTGGCCAGAAGGGCCAAGGCTGCCGCGATGGCAACAGCGCCGAGGAGGCTCCGCGCCCCTCGATCGACGGCCGTCGTCATCACACTGACGGCGGAGGCGTCGGAGAGGGGTGTGGAGTACGCCCAGGTGGTGAGGCAGGCAAGGGCCTGCATCGACCTGGGAGCCCTTGGGATCCCGGATCTGGTGTGCAAACCCACGCGCACCGGATCTCGGATCTTCGAGGTCCCCGGCGCTACCAGCGGCCCTAAAGCCGACGCCCTGGCGGCTACGCTTAGGGAGACGCTGGACGCGGCTGATGTCCGGGTGTCCAGGCCCAACAAGTGCGCAGAAGTGCGCATATCGGGTTTGGACGACTCCATCACGGCCGAGGAGCTTAGGCTCGCCGTGGTTGAGGCCGGAGGCTGTCCTCAGGACACAGTAAAGGTCGGAGCTATACGCTTCGGCCGGCGTGGACTGGGGGCAGCAGTTGTCGGCTGCCCCATCGCGGCAGCCCAAAAGGTTGCCGATGGGCGGAGCCTCCTCATCGGGGGCTTCCAGAGGGTGCAGGTGCGGCTCCTGCAGGCCCGACCGGCACGGTGCTTCCGGTGCCTGTCGGTAGGCCACGTAGGGGTGCAGTGCACGGCGGAGGTAACAGTCGGTGACCGTTGCTTCCGCTGTGGCCAACCCGGTCATAAGGCCGGTAGTTGCGAAGCTCCGTTGCACTGCTTCAGGTGTGCAGCGGAGGGCAAGCCGGCCGACCATGGGGTTGGTGCCAAGGCCTGCACCGCGGGGAGGCCGAAGCCGGGAGGCAGGCGCTCCGTCTCTGGTTCGCGACAGGGCGCTGAGATGGGGGTTCCATAATGGATCCTCAGCTCCGCGTCCTGCAGGCAAATGCAAACCACTGTGTCGATGCTCAGGCACTTCTGCTCCAGAGCACCGCACAGTGGGGCATTAATGTCGCCGCTGTCGCCGAGCCGTACATTCACCGGTTTCTCGGGCCTGCCTGGGAAACCGACCTGGACGGATCGGTGGCACTGGTGCACAACGCCGCTGCCGGCAGTCCCCCCCTTGTTGTCGTGACAAGGGGGAATGGCTGCGTAGCGGCACTCGTGGGGGGAATAGCGGTCGTGGCAGTCTACTTCTCGCCGAGCCGAGTCATAGATGAGTACCAGCAGTGGCTGGATCATCTGACCGTCGTCGTCAATACCTGTTACCCTCACCCGGTTCTGGTGCTCGGGGACTTTAACGCCTGGTCTATGAACTGGGGTTCCCGGCGCACGAATCCGAGGGGCAGGGCAGTGGAGAGCTGGGCTGATAGTCTCAGCCTAGTTCTCCTGAATCGCGGGGCCGTCGCCACGTGCGTGAAGAGCTGGGGCGACTCAATTGTGAACCTTTCGTTCGCGAGCGCCCCGCTCTCAGGCCGTGTGCAGGGCTGGCGTGTCCTTGAGGAGGTGGGGACAGCGTCGGATCACCGATACATTCGGTTCGACGTCTCCCCTCCTGCGGGCGCCGCGCCGTTTACACCGGCCCCACGCGAGCCACGTTGGGTGCTTAAGAGAATGGATCGGGAGGTCCTCCTGGAGGCCGCCATCGTACAGGCCTGGGCCTCTGCGCCGGACAGGCCTGTCGACATAGACGATGAGGTGGCGTGGTTCCGGGAGGCCATGACGCGTGTCTGCGACGCGGCTATGCCTAGGGCTCCGCCCTATAATCCGAGGCGTCAGGTCTACTGGTGGTCGGCGGACATTGCGAGGCTCCGACAGGCCTCCGTGATCGCTTTCCGCCGGTGGACCAGACTCCGAAGGAGGCGTAGCCGCCCCGCAGATACGGAGCCCCGAGAGGCGGAGCTTCATGCGGGGTACAGGGAGGTCAGAAAGGCCCTCCGAGTGGCCATAAGGCAAGCAAAAGCAGCAGCTCATAAAGAGCTGCTGGAGACGCTGGAGCGGGACCCATGGGGGCGGCCTTACCTTATGGTAAGGGGCAAGCTGCGCCCCCGGGCCCCGCCATTGACCCGGTGTCTCCAGCCGGAGCTGCTCGGAGGAGTCGTTGGCTCCCTGTTCCCAGCGCGGGCGGTGGAACATATTCCACCGCAGATGACTCCGCCACCTAGGTCGCCTATGGCGCCCAACGTGGATGACGACGACGTGCCCGAGGTCACTTGGGTAGAGCTGGAGCTGGCGGTGTTAAGGCTTAAGGCCAAGAACACCGCCCCGGGACCAGACGGCATTCCAGGCCGAGCGTGGGTCCTAGCTCTAGGCGAAGAAGACGCTCTCGAGCCCCGACTGAGAGGGTTTCTCAGCGCATGTTTGGAGCGAGGCCAGTTTCCGAAGATGTGGAAGACGGGGAAACTGGTCCTCATCCGAAAGGCGGGGCGCCCGGCGGACTCACCGTCCGCCTACAGGCCCATAGTGTTGCTCGACGAGGTGTGCAAGCTCTTTGAAAGAGTCATTGCAAAGCGCCTCGTCGAGCACCTATCCAGGGTGGGGCCTGACCTGGCGGATGGCCAGTATGGCTTCCGCCGGAGGCGCTCCACCGTGGATGCCATCATGCGCGTGAGGACTCTGGCGAAGGAAGCCGTCACTCGGGGCGAGGTGGTGTTGGCGGTGTCACTGGACATCGCCAACGCCTTTAACACCCTGCCCTGGAGCTGCATTAGGGAGGCGCTCGTGTATCACGAAGTGCCTCTCTACCTTCGCCGCATAGTCGGGGCGTATCTGTCGGAGAGAGCAGTCGTCTACCCAAGTGCGACCGGGCTCGGTCGGCGAGAGATGTCGTGCGGTGTTCCGCAGGGATCGGTCCTGGGACCGCTACTGTGGAACATCGGTTACGACTGGGTGCTTCGCGGTGAGCTCGCGGACGGTGCCGCCGTCACGTGTTATGCGGACGACACGCTGGTGACGGCGTGCGGGTCTACATACCGCGAGGCGACCCTGAAGGCCACGACCGCGGTTGCCCAAGTCGTGGAGCGGATCCGGCGGCTGGGTCTCGAGGTGGCTCTGCATAAAACCGAGGCCATGTTCTTTCATGGGCCTCGGCGCGTCCCACCAGAGGATTCCAGCCTCATAGTGGGAGACATTTCCATCGCCATCAAGCCCCAGATGAAATATCTGGGACTCGTTCTCGACGGCCGGTGGAACTTCGGGGAGCATCTCCGAAGACTGGCCCCTAAATTGAAGGACACAGCTGCCGCCTTGGGGCGGCTGCTGCCCAACATGAGGGGGCCGGATGACTCCTGCAGGAGACTCTACGCGGGAGTCGTGCGGTCTATGGCCCTATATGGGTGCCCAATATGGGCGGACACCCTGACGGTCCACAATGCGCGTCTGCTGCGTGGGCCGCAGCGTGCAATGGCCAGCAGGGCCATTAGGGGGTACCGCACGATATCTCTGGAGGCGGCGAGTCTCCTTGCCGGATCCCTACCGTGGAACCTGGATGCGAGAGCCCTTTCGATGCTATATCGGTATCGAAAGGAGGCGCGGGAGCAGGGACGGGAACCCGAGCCTGATGAAATTCGGGCCCTGAGGTCTCAGGTCCACAGGGATATGGTAGCGGAATGGGAGCTACGACTTGGGCGACCAAGCGCAGGGCACGCCGTAATAGCGGCGGTAAGACCCATCATGGAGGAGTGGCTAGAGAGGCCACACGGCAGCCTCTCGTACCGGCTGACGCAGGTGATCACCGGACACGGGTGTTTCGGGAGTTACCTGTGTCGGATCCGGAAGGAGCCAACGTCCGAGTGCCATCGCTGTGATGCGAGCGAGGACACGGAGCTGCACACGCTGACCGAGTGCCCGGCGTGGGACACGCCGAGGCGGGTCCTAGTGGCGGCTCTGGGGGTGGGAGTCCTCACACTCGCCACGTTGCTCACAGCGATGGTACGATGCGCGAACGCTTGGGGTGCGGCTGTCTCCTTCTGCGAGCAAGTAATGCTCGAGAAGGAGGCGGCCGGTCGGGTCCGGACCAGACTCCGGGCCCGGGAAGCCCGCGCAGAGCGAAGACGAACCGGACGTCGGAGGTCGCAGAACGGCCTCCGTCCTCCATGAGCGCTGGCCTGGGGGTGACCGGTGGAGCCGCCTGTCACCTTAGCAGAAGCAGGCCGCGGCGGCGGCGCAAAATGCGCCTCCCCGTAACCGGGGCTAGATGGGGACACTGTGGTCCCCACAACCCGAAGGGGGCCATCTCGATAGAGATGGTCCTGGGTCTGCCGGGGTGCGAGAGATATGCTTTTGGCAATCTCACCTCCGGCAACCAAGGACCCAAGACGGCGTGCGTTTTAGTCGGTTCGAGTCCGACATAACCGCCTCCACCGGCTCCGTGGGGGTGGTATCCGTGGGGATTTTTCGCACGATAAAAAAAAAAAAAAAAATGGGTGACCAGCTGCTTTCCTAGATAGGCTACATGTAGCCTGTGTTAAGGATAAGCAGTGCCCTTCCTATGGTATGGTAGACAACGATTTTTACTTAAACTTAAAAATTACACAAGGCTAGTAAAAATATATGAGCAAAGGTTGTACTTGTAGTGCATTTGGGTGGGTGTGTGTGTGTGTGTGTTTGTGTGGGTGTGTGTGGTGTATGTGTGTCTGTGTGTGTGTGTGTGTGTGTGTGTGATGTGATGTGATGTGATCCTATCCGCTATAAATACTACACGATGATTTACTTCACTAATTAAAATAGTCTTCTGTCTCATCGTAGTCCAACTGTTGTAGGAACTCCCGGACAACTTTCTTGACGTTGAAGTGTGTGAGTCCAAAAATAGGACATTTTAAGTTTATTCTGTTGTAAAGTGATGGTGCAAGATATGTCGGTAGTCTCTTCATAAAAGAGGTACGTGGTGGTGGAATGGAGCAGATTCTGTCTTTACGTCGGTGGGTAATAAGACGGTATGGCGTTCTAGAATGTTGGAAGAGGACTATGTGCAAAATATATAATTGTCGAATAGACAAAACATTACAAACTTTATAAAGTTCAGAGGTTGGAAACAACATAGGTCGAAAGGTGGCAACTTTAAGGATGGCTCGTTGGGTAATCTCTACTGGAAGCAATAGCGTCTTTCCAGTACCACCCCAGCTACCTTGATGATATGCCTTGCATGTGTGTTGTCCTGTGTAAGAAAAGAGTGGGTGGAACTAATTGGAATAGCGCATCAGAACATTCACCATGGTAGAGACGGTAATACGATAGGGACAACTATCTCCCAGAATACGTAATGTGCTTCAGAGAAGGTGCAACAATTTACTTCCTCCATGAGCGCGGCTTTGATGGTGATAGCTTAGGCTACCCATCACCCTAGCCGAAGCAATCCCTGCTCTTCACGTTGAAACCGCCTATTTATGATAGGTAACCAAGGCAGGTATATTGGGGTACCTAACCCCAGAATACGCCCAATGCCCCGTTAAATGCCCAATGTTAAATTTTAATCGGTTTGATTCCAATATTGCGCTTGCCCCGATGTGGTGGAATCGGTATCAATGGGGGTACCAGTATTACCATACCAGTTTTAGTTTTATGACTTCTCAGGCGGGTGGGAGTCCCACCCGCCTGAGACCACTTTTTCATTCTCCGAAGTGAAGAATTTTGTATAGATCTAAGAATATAATATAATAAGTTCTACTATTACTGTCACACAGCCTAGTTTCATGTGGACTCACGCACGTCCCCCCCCCCCTCCTATGAAGCGGGATGATACCCGAAAACCCCCCATAGACGTGGGATAGCACCCGAACCACCCCCTAGACGAGGCCGCACTGAAGCCGTGGGTCTGTTGGGAGCCCTAGGACATCCTTCCGAGGGCTTACCCGGGGTTCCCAACTATAGGCTGCTGGGCGATACCGTGGGGGTTTTAGTCGGTAGGAGTCCGGCATAACATTCATGAAGGATTTCCCCCACGGTCAAAAAAAAAAAAGAAAGACATGGTGGTAAAGTCCCGGTCGTGAGATTTTAGTGTCACGAAAAAAAATCTAAATAAGTAAAGTACATAATATCTTCCCACTCATTATCCTTCATTATCCCCAAGCCTTTCATAAAGTATTATTTTTACTTTGAAACAATTTACGTGTAATGAGGGTAAATTGCTTTTGTCCTGAAACTCACCCGCTCAAAGAATACTTGTTTTTTAATCCTACGCGGTGCGACTGTAGAGTCTGTTAACCATTGAAAATTAAATATTATTATTATTTAATATTATATTGAGTATTATTATTAAACTCAGTAGTTGGTACTATGCGATGGTTGCTCAGACACCAATTTGTCCGTCGTCGCACAAAAAGTAGTATGCGATTAAATAGTATGTAAATGTATGTGTGCGTCAAACTAATTAATAAGACGGGGTATGATTAAATCATACCTATAAATTTTAAGCTGTCGCCAAAATAAATACCACCTAAAATATTGGCTTCCATAATATAAGTCAGTTCACTCATCATCCACATAAAGACGTTAGTCCTGATTGCATCCGAGGCCACGGTGCCCTCGGAGCTCAGGGTCCGCCTTCCGGCTCTTCCTCCTCCACTTCGCACGATCTTGGGCGTCCATGGTAGTGAGACCGTTTTCACGCATGTCACCCTCCACGACGCCAAGCCAACACTTCTTGGGCCGACCCCTTCTACATCTTCTTCTTCTTCTTCTTCCTAGCCTTTCTCCCATTTCATTTGGGGTCGGCTCTCCGTATCAACTCGCGCCATTCCTTCCTGTTTTGTGTCATTTCCAGGCTTGCGCCAATTGTTCTCATATCCTTGGTTATTGTGCTTATCCAGGTCGTAAGGGGACGGCCTCGGCCTCTTTTTCCCTCGGCATTGTTGTTTAGCGCCCTTTTAGTCATGTGATCGTCATCTCTGCGCATCACATGGCCGAACCATCTCAGTCGGCTTTCGCACATCTTCTCTTGTATGGGCACGACCTTGAATGTGCCACGGATGTATTCATTCCTAATCCTATCCCTTAGCGTTACGCCCCCAGCCCACCTAAGCATTCGCATCTCTGTGCATTGCATCTTATGCTCCTCTTGCTTGCGCATTGGCCAGCATTCTGCGCCATACAAAAGAGCAGGTCGAACTGCTCTCTTGTAGATATTTCCCTTTATTGGAACAGGTATTTGCGAGTCACAAAGCACCCCAGTCAGTGCTCTCCACTTCTGCCACCCAGCTTGGATCCTGTTGTCTATGTCGTCTTTAGTATCCGCTTCACTAGTTATCACGGTTCCAAGGTATTTGAATTTAGCAACTTTATTGAGGGGAATATTATCTATAAGTGGTGGGGACACGTTCGCATTTACGCCAGAGAAATTGCAGTGCATATATTCCGTTTTAAGTCGGCTCACTCTCAGTCCTCGACTTTCCAAACGTTTGCTCCACTGGGTTAGTTCGTTTTGCATATCTTCGGCAGATTCTGACACGAGCACTATATCGTCGGCATATAGTAGTGTCCATGGAGCAGGGCGTTGCAGATCTTCGGTGACATAATTCATGACTGTATTGAATAAAAGTGGACTTAGAGTTGAACCCTGATGTACTCCTACCTTCACATGGAACTCCCCACTCAATCCTGCCGGGCTACGTACCCTCGTGGTTACATTATCGTACATGTCTTTTACTATTCCAATGTACTGTTCGGGAACGTGCTGTGCCCGAAGAGCTGTCCATATAAGATCTCTTGGAACTCTATCAAATGCCTTTTCCAGATCTATAAAAGTGAAGTGTAGGTCCTTTTTAGATGTTTTAAACTTTTGTAAGAGCAGTTTGATTGAGTGTATGGCATCTATGGTTCCTACGCCACTCGTGAAGCCACATTGGTTTGGCGTTAAGTTTATAAGCTGAGATAGTCTTCTAGCTATCACGGATTCCCATATTTTCAAGGTATGTGAAGTTAGCTTTATGGCACGGTAGTTCCCGCATTCGGCTACGTCGCCTTTGTTTTTATAAAAAGGGATAATATCACTTTTTCTCCACATGTCAGGCATTTTGCCATCTTCTACTACTTTATTAAACAAGTTTGCTAACCATTCTATGCCGGTATCGCCTACCTTTTTCCAGAGTTCCACCGGAATCTCGTCTGGCCCAGTCGACTTGTTGTTCTTCATGCGACGAATAGCAAATTTTACTTCCTCCGGTGTTATTTTTTCTATTGGACCAGCAACGCTAGGTACCCCCCGCCCCCTCTCTCGCGGGAATTCTTCGTTTAGTAGTTCTGCAAAGTATTCTTGCCAACGCTTATTTATATCTTTATCTTGTGTTAGTACATCTACTTCTACAAAATAAAATACTAGCTTTTGCCCGCGGCTCCGCCCGTGTGGATGTCGGTTATCGCAACCAAACATAGCCTACGTCCTTTCTCATGGTCTAATCTACTCCTATACCAAATTTCATCAAAATCGGTTCAGTGGTTAAGGCGTGAAAGCGTAACATACAGACAGACAGACAGAGTTACTTTCGCATTTATAATATTAGTATGGATTTACTACGTAAAATTACCGTACTTACACATTTTTATTTATTTTCTATCTGATATTTTTAACATCATTGGAAAACCAAGTAACATCAATAGAACTGTAAAATGAACAAGGAATCCAATAAATCAAATCATTCATAAATGTAACATTTCACACACATTTCCCGATAAATGTAACAAACATGTTTATGAGTAATGTGAAATGAACAATTCAATATAAATGTAATCTAATTCAGATGTTTTACTCAGAAGCCTTACAGCCTCCGTGGCGTATCGGTAGAGAAAGCGGCCGCTACACAGGAGGCTAAGGTTCAATCCCCGCTAAGTGCAAATATTTGTATGCATGAATATGAGTATTTGCATTGGTCTGGTCGTGCCTCGGAGAGCACGTTAAGCTGTCGGCCCCGGTGTCCGTACATGTATGGCAGTCGTTATAAGGGAAATGGGTGAAATTGCCCCACACAGAAGGACTGACACCCGTCTGGTCAAACGGCGTCCCCACTGGCAGCATAGTAGGCTGTGATCCCCCGAGACGGTTCCTCGCCTGTCGGAGACCGTATTCGGTCTTTATTCTAGTATGGGACAATTGGCATACAATGGAGTCATATCTACAAGACTTTGGCATGGTATACAATGGAGCCATATCCACGATACGACAGTTCCACTTGAAACCGGACTGTATAGAAACGGTCTCCTGGCAATAGGGATGTTCCTGTGGCATCTGAGGCTTTCTCCTTGGAGTGGAGGGTTCGTTTACTCCCTTTCTTCCTTATGGTGCTGCTTATGCGGAGCGACTACCGGCTGACCTCACAACCTCGGGATGGAAGCATGCACCAGAACCTCATCCATTAATCAACATGTGTGGCTCGTAGAAGAGCGTAGTTTGGATTTCGAATCCATATCCATACTAATATTATAAATGAGAAAGTAACTCTGTCTGTCTGTTAGCTTTCACGTTAAAACTACTGAACGGTTTTTTATGAAATTTGGTATAGGAGTAGATTAGACTATGACAAAGGACATAGGCTATGTTTGGTCACGATACTTAACCGCAATCCACGCGGGTAGAACCGCGGCCAAAAGCTAGTTTATCTATATTTTTTAACATCCCTATCAAATGAAAGAGTTCTCAGAAATAAAATTTTATTGCGAACACTTTCTTTTTATTATCAGATCGAAAACTTCACAATAATTCAGAATTACCAATCTCAAGAATATAAATGGATATGATTAATAAAAAGAAATTTATACAATAGATATTGTTTGTCTCGAAATAATATGGCGTAGGTTCGAGACGACGAATTTTATTATTTCAAGATTCGGGATACGGTTTCTTAGTGAACAAAATATTGTTATTGAACTGGCAGTCACCCCTCCAAATACATTCAGACAAATAATAAGGGGTCAAAGACCTTATTTAGGTGCTACTTATTACTTCATTGATTTCAGTCTATTTGAAATATTTATTTCTTTGCGAGCTCTGTAGCCTGGCAAAGGATGTAGGTTCTATTCCCGCTCAAAATAATAATGATGTCTATGGTGATGATATATCTATACAAATCGAATACATAGGGAAAAAGAATCTTCTCGGGCGGGACTCGAACCCGCAGTCTTTCCCTTACAGGGGGAATGCCTGACCAATTCGGCTACCGAGACACGCCCGATATGATTCAAATTTCCCACCTTATACGTCTTTGAGGCGACGTGGCGTCATCTACCGATTTTCTTACGAACTATCGGAATCAATGAATGATGTTACAATCATTTTTAAACATTGATTTTTTGATAACTGCGCCCAAACAATTGAAGGAATTTTTATAGCATTAAGTATGCTAACTATACAAATCGAATATAGTATAGTTAGCATACTTAATGCTATAAAAAATCCTTCAAAAGATGATATATCTCTTATAAAATCAATTGCTGTTAGTTAGTATAGCAGAGTATACCTGCTAGAACCAAGCGTTTCAGTGATTCATTCCTATGCCGCACCACTAAGACCTGGAATTCCCTGCCAGCTCACGTGTTTCCTTCTTCCTACAATCCCGGGTCCTTTAAGCGGGGCGTGAAAAGGCATCTAATGAGGCCGTCAAGCTGAGTGCCACCACTGTTAACATGGTAAATGTTTACGATGGTGACCCTCTTTCTGAGACTTTGCCGTCAAATTGACGTGTCCTGTATAAAAAAAAAAAGTCTCACTAAAACTCAAGAACGGCTGAACCGATTTATCTTATCTTGGTCTTGAAATGTTCGTGGAGGTCTAGGAAAGGTTTAAAATGTGAGAAAAATTCGAATAATTGCCGGCAACCGACATCCATGCGGGCGGAGCCGTGTTCAAAAGCTAGTATAGGGATATTTATCTATATTCTACACACATTTCTTTCATTCACCTATTACACATCGTGTTACATAACTTATGACATAAAAGGAGATACTCCTACACAACTATATTCGGACATTCTTTATTGATAAAGTCTTTGAAACACAATAAATCAGTACAATGATGGATATTATTAGGAAACAAAGGTTATAGTCTTGAGTCTTGTGACGTCCGACCTTCTGAGAACGTGCCGAATACAAAGATAAAACTGTCGTTACAAAGGGGCTAGGACAGGCAACAGGATATCAGCTTGTTATCACTGCCTTTGTACATATGAGGCTTCATTTGAATCTAATAGGCATCCATTTTTCGCAAAGATTTCAAGAATAAAACAAATGATTAATAAATAAATAAAGTATAAAACTAAAACCCGACCACTGAAAAACGACGCTCTAACAAGAAAATATCAAGGATAGCCGTGGTCGTATGCCACTTACTCTAAAAAAACAATATATTCTAGGGAAAAGTGGCATACGACCACGGCTATCCTTGATATTTTCTTGTTAGAACGTCGTTTTTCAGTGGTCGGGTTTTAGTTTTATACTTTATTTTTTATTTATATTAATTTGGGGGCAAGGTAAAGGTAATAATGTATATATATTTGAAATGTGCTTATTAAGCCCTTTCATTTGATACAAAACACGGCATATTTATCTCAAATTATTTTTTTAACGCAGTACCTTATGAGCGCTAGAGGGCGCCACATAAGATTGAGTGACACGTCATATAGCCAATAACCATCGGACGATCAAGCCGCTTGTAACGATACCTTATTTGTCCAGTTCTAATAAGTAGTTAAGGAGCTATGAGGGAACAAATGAACATACATACATACATAGCCTGTCAAAATCATAACCCTCCTTTTGGCTTCGCCGTAGTCGGGCAAAAACCCGACTGCCACTGAAAAGATCGAAATAAGTTTGATAGCAGGCGGTACCCATGTGCCAATCATAAACTGAAAGAAAATTAATGGGTACCGCCTGCTATCAAACTTATTTCGATCTTTTCAGTGGCAGTCGGGTTTTTTATTTTTTAATCATTTATACTTTTTAGTTAAGATATGACATGTATATCTTTTTGTTATCTCCTTCTAATTTCCTTCATAAATCGTTTATACTTGAAATAAAAATTTAAATCAGTAAGTAAGAAAATTAGCGAGAACGATTGTTTTGTTAAACAACTTTAAATCGTTATATATCCTAAACTATTATTTAAAATGAAAAATGGTAAAAGGAACCTAAACCTGATTTTAAAATACCTATTCAACGACACTCTACTTGACATAGTTCATCGACTTTTTTTTTCATTTTGACAATATGGCGTCTGGTTGTTGCTGTGGTGAATTTTAATTACTGTCATGTCTTTAGTGACACTGGCATGGTTAATACGAATCGATTGACGTAAGAATTATCAAAATCGGCCTATGCATTAAGAGAAATAAAGCGCAAAAAAATAAAGAGCGCCACATAGAAATAAACATACATACATACATACTCCTTTGCGTCGCGCAGTCGCAGTCGGGTAAAAAATGTCGTAATGTCTTTTTAATTTATTGGGTCAGAAGAAGAATGGACGAAGGATTTGTTCAGCTTACCATAGTTATAAGTAATTGCCATATTTATGAATGCGAATGTGTGAATGAACTTCATAGTTTTTGTTACTCAATGACGTCAAAATCGCTGACGAATTTAGAAGAAAATGGGCCGTTTCGAGAACGGGCCATTTTGAGAACGCGGGCAGTTTCGAGAAAGGGACGTTACCGGCCTAATCGTAATAGATAGCTCATTTGCCTTTTTTGGATAAATGGAATCAATTTTTAGTAGATTTTTTTCTGATTTAGTTTTCCGCGGGCGGAGCCGCGGTCATCATTTAGTTATTTTATAATTGTTGTCTTCTATATTTATTACTTAGTAATTATCGGGGTTCTGTTTGTTTTCTTCATTATTTTCTTAAAGGTTTAGGAGCCACAGTACACAATAAGTTAGAATTTGTAAAGCTAGTCTTACCAGACAATACTTGGGATAACTTTCACGTTCTGTTTTCAAAGCCTCTCAACATTGGGAGAGGATTATGTCTGACAGTGGACTGCATTAGACTAATTGATTTTGATCCCGTTCAACCCTTCATTCATTTTATCCACTAATAATTTAGCTTAAACTTGAAGATTTTACAAAAAAAATAGGCCTGGAAAACAGACCCATCCGTAATATAAGTACATCAAAATAGCATTATCATCCGCCTAACCCGAAGGCAGTGAGTGAAAACTGCATATTTGATACGTTTCCAGCGGAGTCTGATTCGTGACGCCATCCACTCCCACATAACTCAGACGTGTACAGTCATACAATAACGTTTACGAGTGCTGAATATTTAAACACGTTGCCTTTTAGTTTAAGAAACGTTTCATACGAAAAATATTACATCTTTCAAAAGATTTTATGTACTTATAAATAGAGGAAGGTCAAATCACAAATAGAAGCAACTTTATTCGTTCTATCTATCCATCTTTTCCATATATTCCATCCAGACAATTCATTCTCACACGTTGCAACGGGAAATGATGCTTACATATGAAAGCGGCTTCCCATGGACCCTAAGAGCATATTATGGAATGATCTTCCTGTTATATTTTTGCCAAACAACTACAATATGACGTTCTTCAAGAAAGACATCAGAAAGTTTTTTTATCGTGCAAAAAATCCTCACGGATACCACCCCCACGGAGGTGGTTATGTCGGACTCGAACCAACTAAAACGCACGCCATCTTGGGTCTGGTTGCCGGAGGTGAGATTGCCGAAAGCATATCTCTCGCACCCCAGCAGACCCAGGACCGACCTCCGACGTCCGTTTCGCCTTCGCTCTTCGCGGGCTGCCCGGGCCCGGAATCTAGTCCGGACCCGACCGGCCGCAGAATAACGCCCCTGGTGCTGTTGACTTCTCAGCAGGTAGGCCTTAAGTAAAAAAAAACGCATACCGTTTAAGAAAAACCAGTCTCTCACAATGTCTTCGCAAAAACACGTTTCGAAATTTATCTCGAAGTGGCTTTTATACGAAAGTTTTTAAAACATTTTGTTCCATTAGTATGCATTAGACGAGACGGAGTGTTCCGGAACACGGCACTACTAAGTTCCTACTGTCAGATCAGAATTTAGTGAGAACTTGGGCATAATATGATTGTTTTATTCCGGTTGTAAACTTACGAATAATTGACAGAAAGTTGCATTGGTTTAGGAATTAAGATTTTAAAAAACTGTCTGAAGATATTCACAGTGCGGATGTGAACAGATTTGTACAGATTTGGCCCTCTATAATGTTATTTAATAGACCAAAAATATTAACCTATCAAACAACAACCGATGCACGGGCACCGCGAGTCTATTGTTTATCTATTGTTCTATTTTTTTTTGCGTGGCTTGACAGGTTAATTAATCGTTTAGTATATTGAATAACACACTTGTACTTGTCCACTGAGTTTAATTTTATTTCTGATTCGTCTTACGGCATTCTCTAAGGTTTACATTGATGTTTTAAATATTCCAATTCCCAAACACTACAATATTTGCATTTTTTCATATGAATAAGATATGATCGGAATGTCTTCCATTAAGGAATTGACAACTTGTTGCTCACCGACAGTCCTTTAACAATACCTCCATCTTGTTAAATCGATGACAGCCGATAGAATATTGAAATTCATTCCCAATTAAGGTTTCGCTGTCAAAGAAAAATGACCGCCTATTATTTTGTAAAATAAAATATTTTTAGGATTAGATTGCGCTATCTAGATCTCAAGTACACTGCTCAATTAACCTATATCACTTTTATAATGTGAACATGTGAAGTCAGTAGCTAAAAATTATTTAATTATGCCCAGTCACTATCATCCTAACCGTGACGATAAAGGATCGCGAGAAATTACAATAGATGACGATGAGAAAGCTAAATTTTTGGGATTCTTATAAGCTTACTCCGAGGATGAATCGCCAACCGATTCATATTCTAAAGGAATTCAACGTAAAATATTCTTTGACTTAGGTTGGTTTATACAAGGTATAAATGCTGCAAACCTGGTGATATTTAACCGCTGTTATCTGAAGGTTTCAATCAGGTTACACCGGCTGTGGTCTCGGGCCACAGGAGGTCAGGCAATTTAAAGGTATGTTTAATATACTTACCTATACTATGATAGCGTTTTTATACAAGCAAAGCAAGGCAACGCTCTTGTGACTCCTCTGGTGTTGCGGGTGTCCATGGGGGGCGGTGATCGCTTACCATCAGGCGATCCGTCTGCTCGTTTGCCTCCGTATTCCATATAAATAAAAACTTAATGAACCGCTAAAGCTACTAGAGCCGGTGTGCGAAACATGCGATAACCACTTCAGTACCTATATAAATATTGCAAATATAATAGCGGGGCGTGAAAAGGCATCTAATAAGGCCGTCAAGCTGAGTGCCACCACTGTTAACATGGTACATGTTTACGATGGTGAGCCTCTTTCCGAGACTTTGCCTTTGCTTAACATCAGGCAAGGTGAAGTATAATTGACGTGTCCTATATAAAAAAAATGTGCCAATGAACAATCGAAAACGGAATTCACTTTAACGCTATTTCAGTATAATTCACTATGGTTTACACCGTACTAGATCACAATATTTCGAACACCTCGACAAATCACGCAAAGGCTGAAAGGCAGAAAATGTCCATAATATTAAGTCAGTTGTGTGTGTGCAATAAGATTAAATAAATAAATAAATAATTGTGTAACATTTATATTTTATTGTAACAATCAAGTTATTTTTTTTATAATTAATTACATGATGTGATTAATTAGATATATAAAAATCTAATACCTCGTCCCGTACCGTTCCTGGCGCAAAGGTGCCCATGACGCTGGCAGCGTATTTCACCATTTTATTTATATTATACCTAATTGCAATATTCTCGCAATTAAAGATACTTTATAGCCTTCCTTAAGCTTATATCTGCAATCAGTAAGGCAACTATATCTTGTTCAACAAATCCCTTCCGTTGAACTTTCTTCTTACTTAGAAACTCGCCTGCGATACTTTGAAACTAACTCAGCACTGTTTATTACGTTCTCTCTCCCTATAATCAGTAGGTACATACATCAAACAATATGGAATTTCAAAGTACAAAATCATGATGAACTTGTAACCATAAAGCACGGTAAGGTGACTCACGTTATTCCAAATAACGCCAAATCGAATCAGCAATTAAGTAGCAAAATACACTCAAATACAAAAATGTTAACAAAGAAATAATTTCGTTTTTAAATCACTTAGTGTCGTCTAAATTTAAAATTATTAATAATATCTCGACGCTTTTATAAAAGTCATTACAAAAGATGTAATAGCTTCGTAAAGACATGAGAATTTAGGATTGGAATCTATTTAAAGATTCTTCAATTGTTGGCAGTTTCTAATGTGGTCGGACCAGCCGCAATAACGCTTTGTTACTTATTTATTTAATTTTATAATAGCTTAGCATCCATTCATTCATTCGAAAATAAAATTAATACAGGAAAATATGAGCAAAGCGAAAAAACTGTGTCAATTTTGTTATTGAATTATCGGATGGACGTAAATGTGTTGGATTCGGTCTTTGATAAAATCACCATCGGATCAAACCGTAAATCTAGCCAGCAATGGAAAGAAGAGGACCCACCTTGAGGTAAAGATGACAATGCTGGTCAGTGGTGGTGGGTTAGCTGTACCAAATCATAGAAGACAAGTGCTTTTGTGATGTAGACCACACCAACACTGTTACCTGCATATATGTCTGTACCTGTAAACCATAGACTTACAACATAGCCCTCAAAAGTAGCCTAACACATACCAATTTTCCGAACCCACTCTGAATTCTTACATCAAACATGAAGTAAGTAAATTAAAATACCTTTTTATTGATTTATTTCAATGTAAAGATCGTTTATAAAGTTAGCAGTATGACTTCTGAGAGCAACTGTACTTACATAATAATAAAAGCCAAATTTTAATTGAAATATTGTAATATAGTTAGACATTCTATACACGATACAGAATTTAATTACATCAGAAATGTGTCAACAGAAATTCTAAAGGAACGTCCTTAAATGTCACTTTGTTTAGATATTATTAACTTTATTATGAGACTTTGAGGCGGGCGTACCTTTCACAATAATGGGAAAACATACGAAACGGTGTGAGACCGCCAACCGCGACGGCACGCGATGTGGTCCCGGTATACCTACCCACATAACAGGAAAAACGTCTGTCCGCGCGGAGACGCCGACCCGTTGCCTTTCCGTTGTTAAAGGTTATATTGATAATATTGTTATTATCATTTGAAAATGATTTTGAACTTCACCACATTTTTTCAAGTTTAACATTTATCAAATTCTCTCAATATAAATGTCATAAAACAATTGTAAAACATTATTGGAGAAAATGTTATTCGAAAAGAAATTGCCTATCCTTTGTTTACCATTCTTAAAATTGGTTGGAAAATGCATTTTTAAGAAGAGTTTAACCCACGTTATTATCTTTGTATGAAGGGTATTCTGATATGTAAATGCTACCTGGACCGATTCTAGATAGTAATTCTCATATATACACGTCTTTTTGCGTTGCGCCCGCCCGTGCCATCGAGTTCGCTCCACACCACCCGCGCGTGTCGCACCATTTCGTGTGTCAAGACCTTTAAGTTTCATTATGACATTTGAATATGGAAATATCACACACCTACATGTCTCCACATTATTTTCATCTCTTAACATCAGAACAATATACGAAAATCAACATCATCCCGAAACTAATTTATCTTATTCAAACATAGGCTCTACTAGGATAATGAATACAAATATGTACTTTCAGCTATAAAAAAGTCAATTGATTTGTCACAACCTACGTATGTTTACATTGTTATTGTAAGGATGTATAGTGGTTCGGCAAACTAGCAAGTTAAGCTAACTAGGTGTGGTTGTCAATTGGATGGATAACCGCTTAGTGGTATTGCTTGGGCCATATATCTTGAAACTAAATCGCAAGATATATTTTGTACTATTCTATGCGCGCGCGGATTTATTTTGAACTACTCTATGCGCGCGCGGATTTATTTTGTACTATTCTATGCGCGCGCGGATTTATTTTATACTATTCTATGCGCGCGCGGATTTATTTTGTACTATTCTATGCGCGCGCGGATTTATTTTGTACTATTCTATGCGCGCGCGGATTTATTTTGTACTTTTCTATGCGCGCGCGGATTTATTTTGTACTTTTCTATGCGCGCGCGGATTTATTTTGTACTATTCTATGCGCGCGCGGATTTATTTTGTAATAATCTATCCTTTGTGACTTTGAGCTCGTCCATCGCAGTAGCCCGTGTTATATTCAAAATACATTCAAGAAATGTGTACTGTATAGTTTAAATTACTTATACGGGCCTTCGGTTTCAGGAGCGTTCCCCTTACACCCGGTATATCAACAGCACTCGACTTATAATATTACTAGCTTTTGCCCGCGGCTCCGCCCGCGTGGAGGTCGGTTATCGCGACCAAACATAGCCTATGTCCTTTCTCAAGGTCTAATCTACCCCTATACCAAATTTCATCAAAATCGGTTCAGTAGTTGAGGCGTGAAAGCGTAACATACAGACAGACAGACAGAGTTACTTTCGCATTTATAATATTAGTAAGGATTACCGTATTACATTATGCTAAAGTTTAAATACACGGATGGATGTTAGTTACACAAGTACGAAAGAACTAAGTGGAATATCGGTACCATTTCATCTAGATCGGATGAAATGGTACCAATATTCCACGCTGGCAAAGCGGGTAACATCTAGAATAATATGTAATGTTAATATATGTCAACTCTGTGGCGTGGCGGTAGTGAACGCGACTCCACGTAGGAGGCGCGGGTTCGATCCCCGCTCGTGCAAATATTTGTATGCATTAATGCATGAATATGGCTATCTGCATTGGTCTGGGTGTTTCTATGTATAATATGTATGTATTTACAAAAAAAGTATCTAAGTATGTTTACAAGTCCGCATTCTAGATTCCATAACACAAGCTAACTAAGCTTACCATGGGTCTAGATAGCGTAGTGTAGAATGTAGTGGAATATTTGTTTAAGTGCGTTATTTTTATTTAGTCTGTTACTGTTCAAAATTTACGCTGAATCCTGTTAAGCAAGAAGTTTACCAAATTTTACCTGAATAGCAACCTCATCGCTTTTATTAAGTACACAGGTTTATGAACTTTAGCTAGGAGAAAAATAATACGCTTCTTTTGTGATTTTTGGGTTTCTGGTGAGGTCAATGTTCACCTATAAGAAGCCATAGCTAAAATGTTACGGACCGGCTAATGAACCCGAGACAAACAACTTTGCTGGCATTGTTTTGGTTTTATGAACCGACCTGACCAATGTGATATATGATATTTATGACAATAACGAGGTGTGTTCAATCGTAATTAATGTTGTTGTTTGATACTAGACGATGTATCTACATTTGCAAAATTGTTAAATTATACTTCCAAAACGATGTAAACAATTATCTGACATTACTGACAATACTGACAGTGACAATTGACATTACTTTTTTTTTTCCTTATATTCATTTCGGAATAGGCTAAGGTGCTATCACCATGCTGCCGTTTCATTAGTCAATTGACATTACATTTTAGCATCTGTCTTTGTGACGTGCGCTGCGCTGTGCGTTCCGATCCAACGTATAACTTCATAGACTATTAACACTACGTGTAACTTCTATCTTCGCTAAAATATGACGCTATACGCGATACATACTTAATCATTTGTTCTATTTATCCTAACTTCTCTTTCTCTCTCTCACTCTCTCTCTCTCTCTCTCTCTCTCTCTCTCTCTCTCTCTCTCTCTTATATTAGTGAATCTGTAGGCTAGATCTGAATACCTGGACCCATAGATTTCTGCGTGGCTCTGAGCTGCTCTGAGTTCTTTGTTATGAGGTTATGAGATTAATATATTTTCTTATTTATTTTGTAAAACCGGCAGATGGATGTAGAAGCAAATAGTTTTTACACATTTTTTGGATATTCTCACTATTCATTTTTATATACTATCTAATATTTATTCAATATTATTACTTCTTACTTATATTTTATATTATTATTATTATTATTATATATTTATATTATATTTAATTACTTACTCTAGCTTCAAAAAATCTACTTTGTTACTATAGTATTATAAGTATTTAACTATCATACATAAGGCATATTATAGGATTGGTATCTGTAAATGCCATCTTCGAACTACAGCAGTGCTGCTAGTGATAGTGATGAATATTTCTCTGCTGGCAGCAATGCAAGTGACCAGGGAGAACCTCCACTTGCAGAGTTACTCACTGCTCAATTCTCTGATGTTCCCAATAACTTCAATGTTGTACATATTAATGCACAAAGTATTCCGGCTCATTTCCCCGATATGCTGGCAAGCTTTGACTGTGCGCACATACATGCTATTCTTGTTTCCGAATCATGGCTAAAGCCATGTTTACCCACCCCACTATATACTCTACCAGGATTCAACCTCATCAGAAACGATCGTGCCGAGGGTCGGGCGGGTGGCGTTGCAATATATCTACGCACGCAAATTGAATATACCATTCTGAGCATGTCACCACAACCACCGCAGGCTGGCGAACATATCTTTCTGGAAGTTGAACTCCTACACTCTAAACTTCTACTTGGCGTCTTTTACTGTCCTTCGTCTAACATAAACTACTTTTCTTCATTCGAACTCCTCTTAGATACCTTTGTGCCTGCGTACGGTCAAAGTATAGTCATGGGTGATTTCAACACCTGCCTAATTAAAAACGACTCTCGTTCCTCCACTCTTCAGTCTATTGTTCAATCCTGTAATCTAACTATTCTTCCTACTGGAACAACTCATCATGCTCCTCACCTTACTCCTTCTCTTCTCGATCTTATCATAGTTTCCTCACTTAATCGTGTAGCTAGGCATGGTACGTATGCTGCTGATCAGTTTTCCTACCATGACTTACTATTCCTATCCTATCAACTTCGTCCACCTAAACTCAAACCTAAAATTCTTCTGCAGCGCAATTTTAGAGATATGAACCTAGACAACCTGCGCAGGGATGCCGATAGCATCGATTGGGGTCCTCTTTACAATTCCGAATATATTGATGAGAAAGTAAGGCTTTTCACGTCTAATTTATTACAGTTGTTTGATATACATGCTCCAGTTCGTAGGATAAGGGTGAAACACCTCCCGTCGCCTTGGCTAACGACTGAAATCAAATCCCTCATATCAAAAAAAGCGACAGCCAAGTCGAAGTATAAGAGGTGTCCTACGGATATAAATCGGGATAAATATATAGCCATTAGAAATCACTGCAATAGGGTGTGTAGGAATGCTCAACGCCGACATATCCATAACTCTGTGGAAAACGGAGATCCAGCAAAAGTCTGGAAATTTCTAAGGACATTGGGAGTTGGCAAATCTCGTGAAGACACAGTCCCTAACAATGTAAATTTAGAATCAATTAATCAATATTTCTCATCTTCGTCAAAGTTTGATAGACTGACAAAACAAAATATATTACAGTATCTTTCATCTGTCTCGACTCCCAACTGCTCTCCATTCTTCTTTAGTCAATTCTCTGCTTGTGATGTCAAGAAGAGCATAATGTCAATTACGTCTAACGCGGTGGGAAGTGATTGTGTCAGCCGTAATATGATCCACCCTATCATCGACCAAATTATTCCTGTCATCTGCTATATTTTGAATTTCTCTGTGACTATTAACGTATTTCCTATGGCTTGGAAGGATGCTCAAATTATCCCTATTCCGAAAAAGAAAAATCCTTCCTCTTTCTCAGAGTATCGTCCCATTTCTATCTTGCCCTTCCTCTCTAAGGTACTCGAACGTCTTGTTCACACCCAACTTACTATTTTCCTTTCTAAAAACTCACTATTGAACCCTCTACAGTCGGGATTTCGTTCTGGTCACAGTACTACTACTACACTGGTTCATATTACGGAAGACATCAGAACGGCTATGGAGGAAGGTGAGCTGACAGTGTTAACGCTGTTAGACTTCAGTAAAGCCTTTAATACCGTTAATTTCGACGTTCTACTTGGCATATTGAGCTCTCTTAACATATCTCCAACGGTAGTTGACTGGTTTCGTAGTTACCTGTTTGGTCGCCGACAGCGTGTTTGTATCAAGGATACTTCTTCCTCATGGTGTACAACTACTGTTGGTGTACCACAGGGCGGCGTTCTATCTCCCTTACTCTTCTCAGTTTTTATAAACACAATCACCAACGACCTATCTTCTTCCTACCACCTATATGCAGATGATCTTCAGATATATTCTCGGGCTCCAGCGGATCAATTGAAGGATGCTGTCAACACCATTAACAGTGACCTTGCATCAATATGTAACTGGAGTGCTTCGCATGGACTTGAGGTTAATCCACGCAAGACACAGGTCATTGTTGTTGGTAGCTCTAGGATGATGGAGAAAGTGGATTGGTCACTTCTTCCACACGTGACTTGTAATGGAGTAAATGTTCCTTATAGTCACCAGGTTAAAAACCTGGGGATACTTATGGACAATCACTTATCTTGGGGTCCACAGGTTCAGGAATTAAAGCGCAAAACTTTTGCCGCTGCGGGGTCCCTGCGCAGGCTCCAAAATTTTCTACCCACTGCCACTAAGACTGCGCTTGCACAAAGCCTTCTTTTCCCTATCCTTGACTATGCTGATGCCAGCTATCTCGATCTCACTGAAGACCAACTTAACAAGCTTGAGAGACTCCAAAATCTTTGTATAAGATTCATATTTGGTCTACGCAAATATGATCATGTTTCGGAATTTCGAAAAAAACTCAAGTGGTTACCTATACGCCTTCGCCGGAATACTCATATTCTTTCCTTATTGTACAACATTTTATTTAATCCCTTAACTCCCTCATACCTCAAACAACGTTTTGAGTTCCTGCACAACACACACTCGAAGGTTTTGAGATCATCAGAGAATCTGAGATTGAAAATGCCGAGTCATTCCACCAATTTTGCCGACAAATCTTTTTCAGTTCAAGCGGTTCGGTTGTGGAATGCTCTCCCAGCAACTATCAGGCGAGCTCAGTCCTTGCCTATATTTAAAAGACAAGTCAGAGAACACTACCTAGTCTCTCTGACCGAAGTGGAATAAATAATTAATTATTTTCCTTGATTATAATATGGGAAAATGTTAGTATCTATATTTATGTGTATATTAATGTTATGCCATAATCTTACTCGTAATAGTATGTATGTATATTTGATATATTTATGTATATCTACCTATACTTAGGTAGCTATTGTGTTTATTTATTTTATTTGTTATCACTTGATTATTTATTATCTATGTACACCAAACTACCCTGAAATCATTGTCTCTATTTTTTTTCTCTCCATCCTATGGTTGCCTGGAAGAGATTGCCGCAGAGCGATAAGGCCGCCAATTGTATTTACCTACCAAATTGTTATTACTTGTTATTATGCTATATCCTTGGTGTACAATAAAGACAATTATTATTATTATTATTATTATTTTCCCCTGGCGTTGATTTTTGATCTTGTTTCTGCATGGGAACCTGTAGCAGAGACCGGGAGAGACTAGGTATTATACCTATGTGTTATTCTAGATCTATCCGTGTATCGACTTTCAACTAGATGCAGATACATTGTTCAGTACATTCAATTATCTTCAAGAAACGGTAGCTTAGTGGTTAAGGAGTCGGCCTTACGATAGAGAGGTTCCGGGTTCGAATCCTGGTCATTACACTACCGTCGAGAACCCACTCCTAACACAAGCAATTTAGCTTAGCTGGAGGGGTTAGGGGGAATATTAGTAACTTTGGTTCCAATTTTCTTTTAAAGAAAACTTCACATACCTTTATAATATTAGTGGAATAATCGAAAGTTAAACCCCTAATGTAAATAGAAGGGTGTTATAAGTTTGACGTGTCTGTCTGTCTGTCTGTTTGTCAATCTGTCTGTATGTCTGTCCCGAAGCGATTTCAATTCAGATTTGTAATGTGCTAGTGTTCTTAGATATGTTTGATGAAAATCGGTTAAGCCGTTTAAAAGTTATGAGTGTTAAGTGGTGACGGAGAGATTCGGGGCTTTCTTTAATTGTTTAATTTATTTATTATCAAATAAAATATAGTAGATATACCTCCATAGAGGGAATTGTATTGCAGATTAAAATACCAAAACGCGAACCATCTATAATGGTCTCGTTAGAAATATGTCCGCCACATAAACTATTTATTACTCAAATCTTCACTTGCGCAGAAATAATAGCGTCACACGTCAGGAATGTCTGTGATTAAGACATCTCAGTTTTAGGCATGAAGAGTTTATGAACCATTTGGACATAAAGACTGACAGTAAAAGGTGGACTTTATCGATATCTCAGATACTGTTAACAGTATCACGTAAGTACTTCCAAGGGTATATGCCAGGTCACATTCATATCTCGAATAAAGGTTCGACCGACCGGTCAGTTATAAACTTGATGCCGACCGCATACAGGTGTACCTGTTTACAGGTACACCTGTATGCGGTCGGCATCAACTTCATAACTGATCGCATATTAGCAGCAATAAAACACGTCGTTGCATCATGTCGCTGTGTTAATGATTTCGGCTGCGTACCTGTTCGACCACGCGATCCTTCAGACGCATTTATAGATGAAGTCCAAACTTCAAAATCCCTAAACAAGATTTCGAACACAACCGCAGACAACAGCAGATGAAGGCAGCAAGGAACTTATGACTATAAGTTCCTTGGACGGCAGCAATACGGTGCTGTCGAATTGTTGGTCCTCCTGAGTATTAGGTAAGACAACATTTTTGACGTTTTTCTATGGACCATCTTTATGTGCGGTTGAATAACACGTATCGGACGTGTAAAAGGTATTTCATACAGATATATAGAAACCAGTAGCATAGATTACCTGATAGTTGCCACCAGTAGCACAGATTAGTTGCCAGTATTGTTGCAACGAAACATCGAGTGGTGCTGCTGAATGCGGTCAGCTATCTCATGTTTTCTCAAATTCAAATTTAATTTATTTGCAAGAATATGGTAGATATAAAGGTGTAACAATATAATAAAGTTCGTTCACATTCTGCCATATGATGGCATGCAAAATTGTCAATTTACATTTACATTTATAATCTTAATTAATTATATTCACCTAAGTGGTATAAAAAAAAAAGAATTTCAACTAGTGGAAAGAATTTCAACTATCTGCGGTAGCCTAGTGGTATGGGTAATGGACTGCTGAGACGAGGTCTCGGGTTCGATCCCAGGTTTACCATGGCACACACCAATGATTTTTCGATACTTTTCGAAGTTATGTGTGTATTTATCGCAGGTTTATAAGTGCCCGGTTAATGGCAATAGGCTCGCCACCTATTACATTGGGACCTAAACATAAAGTGGTGAAATGTGGGTGCTAGCACCTCTGCCTACCCCTTCGGGGAATACAGGCGTGAGTTTATGTTATGTTATGTTATAGACCCGGCGAACTTCATACCGCCAATTTTTTACCGCCCACGTGGCGTCCAATTCCGTTCCAGCTGCACCCTCTACTATATTGAGCATGTATTATATATATATATATATCTTCTTGAAATACTCTATCTATTAAAAGAAACCGTATCAAAATCTGTAGCGTAGTTTTGAAGATATAAGCCTACAAAGACGCGGAAAGCGACTTTGCTATAAACCATGTAGTGACACATAGGGAAAAAGAATCTTCTCGGGCGGGACTCGAACCCGCAGTCTTTCCCTTACAGGGGGAATGCCTGACCAATTCGGCTACCGAGACACGCCCGATATGATTCAAATTTCCCATCTTATACGTCTTTAAGGCGACGTGGCGTCATCTACCGATTTTCTTACGAACTATCCCTATGTATTCGATTTGTATAGTTAGCATACTTAATGCTGTAAAAATTCCTTCACATGTAGTGATAGTTATTGTCATTGTATGGATTTGTCATTTAGATATACATTATACTTCATAATATATTTTTGCAGCTGCTATCTTCTCTACTTTTCATTTTACGTATCAACGTTCAAATTTCTCTCAGAATGTTATATACTACCCATTCTTATATCAAATTCATTCATCCAACTGTATATCTATATGTCAATCCTTATAGAAACTTGTTAATCTAAAACATAAACTAATAAAGTATATTGCAAAGTGCTACAGCGGCTCTTCGCACAGTAATAGACAGACAGACAAACGTTGTGATTCATGAATGGGTATAAAAGGGAGACAACCCAATTGACTTCCTAATTTAATAAATTCCGCCGTGCCTCTGACTTTCAGGGGTCACCGAGTAATGCTACTACAATATACCTATATGCTATCCAATGTTATGTGTGTATGCTAAGATATATTCGCATAAAACCGAATCCGAACCGAAACTTTGATTTATCCCTACGGCCTACGGGCCCTGGGTCTACGGTCCTAGCACAACGACCCTCAGTCGGCGTGCGGTTTTAGTCGGTTCGAGTCCGACATAACCTCCCCTTCTGGCTTCGGCGGGGGAGATATCCGTGGGGATTTATCCCTACTATCCTACTAATGTTTGTGAAGATTTGTTTGGATGTTAATGTTCGGAATGGTATGCTCAAACAGTCAAACAGATCTGGCTGAAAGGAGATACCCCATTTTGGGCCCGAGTGTACAGACATCAAACCTACCTAAAAAATTCGTCTATTTTGTGTTATAATTTTGTTTAGACCTCATTACAATCAGCAATGGCCAAGTGCGACAAAAGTTTTAAAATGTGATTTTCATTAATCAACAAGCTTCGTAAACGTTAACCTACTTACAAATAAAAGCGATACGCGAATAACTTGTGTAGCTATCACACACAACACAACATAAGACGCTGTTTGACCGCATTATGTATATATTACAACATAACCTAAAAACGTATGAACAATGCTCGATTTAACAAACTTGGCCATTGTGAATCGTCGTGAAAATTAGGCAAACAAAATGTCCTTAGATGGTCTAAATATTGCCTAAATTTCAACCCTGTACATGTGGGCCCAAGATTGTATGAGAGTTGGGGTTGTCCTTTGGAACACGGATAGATTATAGTCTCCAGACTCCAGAATAGGTGTTCCCATGGGTTACGTGAGCAGGATCAAAATTATTCCTTGTAACGTTACTGATCATTGCATATCAAAGTTACAGATTAGCCCCATTTATCAGTTTGAATTCACCATTGATTGATGAACCCTGCCCAGCGATTTCAAAGCATTCAGAGATGTCAAAACGTATCCAGCACCGCATCTCTTACCCACTTTATTTTATGCTAATTAGGGTGTTTATAGGAAAACAACGTTACTCAAAACATCGGACACTCCTCACTCACCTACCAATTACCTCCCGGACAGAACCTCCTTTGGCCCGCATGGAAGTCTCTTAATCGTTTACTTTCACAGGTTGGTCGGTCTAGACAAAATCTATGTAGGTGGGGAAAGCGAGACCCGGGCTTAATTGCCTTTGTAACTGCGGTGACCCCGTGCAGTCCATGGTGCATTTGGTCTCGTGTCCCTTATGTCCTACTTCATGTACTCAAGACGACCTAAATAAAGCCACTGACAGCGCGATTAAGAAGGCAGAATTTTATTCCCGATTAATGTAGTTATATAAAAGTGAGTCGTTGACACGAAAAGAAGAAGAACAAGACCTTATATTACAAGAAGAATTTCTCAACCCGCACCCGGTGTCACATAGGCATAACTAACTAGTACTGATCATGGTCCTTGTATCATAATATCCATACCCTTTGGGAATACTCATTAAGTATACTCTAACATGTCGTGAGTGTATGTTCGAGTAAACATAATTTATTACCATTTTCTATATCTGCCGATGACTCATGCCCGGTGCATGTGTAAGTACAGTCAGTATTAGTGTAGGACAATAGTGGATATGTAGGCCTTGGACCATGGTCAGAGTTGACTCGCTATTTATAGCACTTACACTACTATGCCCTGCTGTAGGTCAGGTCCTACATTTCACGGCCCTACGAGCGTTGGTAAATAAAACATCTGACGAGTAATCTTAATGGTTTCCTTGTCTATTTACAAGTTTTAATTAAATAAGGACACATCGATTGCTAATATTTTTAGCATGGCTGCAGGTTTAGCTTTTAATCTGCATCCTACTATCCTATCCCACTAATATTGTAAATGTAAAAGTTTTTTTTAGTAAAGGGCACGTCAATTTCCCTTCACCTCGCCTGATGGTAAGCTCTCAGAAAGAGGGTCACCATCATAAACATGTACCATGTTAACAATGATAGCACTCAGCTTGACGGCCTCATAAGATGTCTTTTCACGCCCCGTTTAAAGGACCCGGGACTGTAGGTAGAAGAAAACACGTGAGCTGGCAGGGAGTTTCAGGTCTTAATGGTGTAGCATCGGAATGAGTCACTGAAACGTTTGGTTCTAGCAGGTATATTCTGCACCTTATATATATTTAATATTATAAATGCGAAAGTAACTCTGTCTGTCTGTCTGTCTGTATGTTACGTTACCCCTACGTTACCCCTGAACCGATTGTGATGAAATTTGGTATAAGTAGAGGTAGATTAGACCATGAGAAAGGATATAGGCTATGTTTGGCCGCGATAACCGACATCCACGCGGGCGGAGCCGCGGTCTAAAGCTAGTAGGTTATAATCTATAATGCACATAGAAAACTCAGTAATATCCGTATAATAGGCTCCCACTGGCAACAACCAGAATCCCTCCCCACGAGACTATGCGTCTTCATTCTATGACTATATCACTATGCAGACACTATCACACTAATCATGTTATTCTTCCTGTGTTTTTGGTTCCAATAAAGATTGTATTTTATTTGATCGGGAATCACACGTCGTTTTATCGATAGGGCTTATAAAATTACATTATTCATGTGTTAACAAATGTCAACTATTATTATAAGACAGCCTCTGTGGCGTGGCGGTAGTGCCGCGACTGCCACGCAGGAGGCGCGGGTTCGATCCCCGCTCAGTGAAAATATTTGTATGCATTAATATGTCTCCTTTTTTTGCGTTGGTATGGGTGTTTCTATGTATATATTTAGAAAAAATAAGTATTTAAGTATATGTTTATCCGCATTCTGGATTCCATAACACAAGCTAATTAAGCTTACCATGGGTCTAGATAGCGTTGTGTAAAATGTTGTAAAAAAAGTACTTTGCTTCATTTAATTTCACAGTCAGTAAGTATAAAGAAGCCAAAATGACGTAACTTCAGGAATAGAAAGAGTAGCAAAACTGCCCCAAAGTGCAAGTGTTTTCCGGGGTAGTTTAAGGCCATATAAAAATCGTGGATGGTGGTCAGCCGTAGTGCGAACGGAATACCTTTTTAGGTAACCATACAGACCCGTTGCGGTTTCAGTAAATCACATAACAACCGCGGTAGCCTAGTGGTATGGGTAATGGACTGCTAAGACGAGGTCTCGGGTTCGATCCCAGGTTTACCATGGCACACACCAATGACTTTTCGAAGTTATGTGTGTATTTATCGCAGGTTTATAAGTGCCCGGTTAATGGCAATAGGCTCGCCACCTATTACATTGGGACCTAAACATAAACTGGCGAAATGTGGGTACTAGCACCTCTGCCTACCCCTTCGGGGAATACAGGCGTGATATGTTATGTTATGTTACATAACAACCCCGGTGGCTGGTAAGGGTGGAATCCGTGGGGATTTTTACACGTAAAAAAGGTTTAAGGTAGTTGAGTGTTGCGGATAGCAACACTTTTTCATTTAGTGTATAAATTTTAATCTTTACCTTTTTACTTTGTGATAGCAATACTAACGCTCTCTTTCCAGAGAACAACCCTAGACAGTTGACGTCACGTTTGAGCACCACCCTCGATAGTTGAACCCACGTTAGAGAACCACCCTAGATAGTTGGCGTCAACAATAAAATCGTACGGACGTGTTTTCCAAAATCTTTTTTGTATCCTTCTTTAAAATATTATTATAAGGACTGTAAACCAGCTCCTGGTGTTTTGGATTTAACGCCAACGCCCAGAACAGAGCTATCGTAGCAATATTGAGTCTTGAGTAGATTTGATAGTAGTGTTAAGTAAGGTAAAAAGACAGTGTTGTAAACCAACGATGTACTTACGAGTATTTAATACCAAACTAGTACAATAAATCTATCGTGCACAATCAGTAACATGTGTCACGTATGGCGTCTGATTGCGATCTCGGCGAGGTGCGTGCGCCGCGGCTGACCTCACTGCAAGGTCACTGCCAGCGGATTGTTTGTTTATTCATAACGTTTTGCGTATCACACAAGTTCTGCTGGACAGAATATGATATTAACTTACACTTTAGGATGATTTTTTATAGCATTTACTAGCTGTCCCGGCGAACTTCGTACCGCCAATTTTTTCCTGCTCTCGTGGCGTCAGATCCCGTTCCCGCTGCACCATTTAAGGGGATGAAAAATAGACGTTGGCTGATTCTCAGACCTACTAAATATGCTCACAAAATTTCATGAGAATCGGTCAAGCCATTTCGGAGGAGTACTGGAACGAACATTGTGACACGAGAATTTTATATATAAGATAATGCTAACGTTAAAGAATCGAATACCTCGGGAAAATTGAAATGCTCAAGCCCGTATTCCAAAATGGCACTCAGCCCGAATCACGATTTGTCGGATGAGAGATTGTATAGACAGATTAATAGTTACACATTATGGCCTATACAATCTGTCCTCAGATAAATCGCGATTCAGGCTGAATGTCATTCTAGAATACGGCGCTCAGTCTTCGTCGTTAAAGACGGATATAGAGAGAAGGGAAATTTGAAGTGATTCAGGTGTGGCTCTGTGGCTCAATAGCTCAGTTGGAAGAGCATTCCCCCTGTAAGGAAAAGGTCGTGGGTTCAAGTCCCACTTGAGCATTTCAATTTTCCCGATGTATTCGCGTACACTTTAGGACTTTGAGATAGCATCATGCTGCTCAGTGCTCCAAGCCTTTCTTGAGTAGTATGGCGCCATCACAAAACGTTAGATGACCCTGGGTGATTCGACATGTGACTGAAGGAAAAGTGCTTTTTAGGCAATTTTCTACCCCGGAATTTGAAGATCCGTGGCAGCGTGCGGATTTAATCGGTTTGAATCCGTCATAAACGCCCCCGCTGGACAACGGGTAGTATTCGAGGGAATTCCCGCACGAAGTATTTTATATTTATTTTTGGTTTTGTACTGTGTGACAAATGAATGTGATCATGATCAAACATATGGCTAATTTTTCACTTGATAAAAAACGCATCTTCATCATCTTTACTTTTTGCGGCCATTCCGTACAAACACTTCCAATAACACGTTTTTGGGTTCGCAATCGTTAATGAGTTTCACTCTCGTTAATGTGATTTCTAAACTGTCGGTTACCAAGTTTTTTTTAATATCTCCAATATGCCTACCTACAACCAGTAATTTCGTTTTTTTTTTAATTGCATTGATCAGTGGTGAAGGGTGAACATTTTCAAAAGGGAAGCCGGTGGCAAAAAAATCTTCCCTCTTAGCAATTTTGTATGGAATCCGACCATGATCCTCTTTGTAGAGCAAGCCGGGAGCAATAGGGTTATTGGGACTCCTTACCACTGGTATTAATCGATATCTTGCGTATCATAGCAATGTCTATTGGTATATTAAGTACTAGATTTTGGCCGCGGCTCCGCTGGTGTTGGTTATCGCGACCAAACATAGCCTAAATGTCCTTTCTCAAGGTCTAATCTACCCCTATACCAAATTTCATCAAAGTCGGTTCAGTGTTTTGGGTGTGAAAGCGTAAAATACAGTCAGACAGAGAGAGTTACTTTCGCATTTATAATATTAGTATGGATTGCAGATTCTTTACTTTATATTTTATTTTTAATTTTGCATAATATGTACATCTGGTCTGCAATAAAAAAATATTTCTTTCTTTCTTTCTATCAATCAAGTTCAACTAGGCAGTGTGTGATATCAACACTTAGGTGGTATATTTGATTGATTTTCGATTAGTGTTCCGTGACTGCAAATGACATGATATCCATGTCCTATTGTTTCGTTATTTACATTTTAGGCGATATTTTTTTTATTGATTGTCATTATATGTTGGTTATGTGTGGTTACCGCGGCCTATGGACGTATGCATCACCAGGGGCGTTACACTCGCGCTGCCTACCCTGAAGAAACCTTCTAATACCCCTCTTGAAGAACCCCATATTGTAGTCGCTTGGCAAAACCATGGCAGGGAGTTCATTCCACAGCTTGAGCGTACGTGGGTTCCGTTCATACCGCACGGTGCGCATTAATAGATCAACGACGCTTTTGCACATTTTTTGAGGTTGGGTGATCAGCAGTTGTTGCTCTCATAAAAGTCAGAATGTGAATCAAGCGGAGGAGAAAGAGTATGCGGGGTTCTAAGGCGAAAGCCTTTTGTTTCGTGGCGGAAATCCCCTCGGATATCTCCCCCGCCGAACCCGGAAGGGGAGGCTATGTTGGACTCGAACCGACTAAAACTACACGCCGACTGAGGGTCGTGGTGCTAGGCCGGAGTTGAGGTTGTCTTCGACATATCCCTCGCACCCCGGCTGACCCAGGGCCGTCCTTACGGTCTTGCCCTTCTCGGGAGAGGAAACAACGGTGTTCCCGACTCGCTCCGGGAAGGCAAAAGCCTCAGTTATAACCATGAACTAATATGGTATTTTTATTGGATACTGACAATTAATGAAGTGGAAAGCAGACCCCAGATTCTGAGGTGACAGATGAAAGGTGAAAATCCCCTACAGAACCCGGACTAACGAAAACAAGATGATGGTAATACAGGTATTATCTTAGGTCTTTAATTAACTGATTATGACTACTTTAACCAAAAGACTTTAGATGATCAAGTTTTTTTTTTAATAACATTAGAACCGAAGTTACTAATATCCCTTCTAACCCTTCCTGCTAAGCTAAATTGCTTGTGTTAGGAATGGGTTCACGTCGGTAGTATAATGGCAGGATTCGAACCCGGGACCTCTCGATCGTAAGGACGACTCCTTACCACTAAGCTACCGACGGACGCTTCAATTATTATTCCTACTACTGGCTTTATAGAGTCGAGTACAGAATGGAATACGGAGTCAAGTAGAGAGACGAATGGCGAGTAGCGTGTCTACTCAAAGCTCTCTCAGCGCTACAACTAGGCCCACGGCTCCACCCACGTGGATGTTGCTAGTTGAATAGTATTGTAAATTTTTGCGCTGAGAGTCGAGTGTTGAGCGCTGAGTAGACACCCTAATCGCCTCTCTATTCGTCTCTCTACTTGACTCCGTATTCCACTATGTACAGTTATAAAATTAGTGTGCAGAACAGTTCAAATAGTTAATTTATAGATTAAAAGGAAGCCATACAGACGTTTTAAATTACTATCGCCGTCACAAGCGTCGTGGTCGGCAAATGGTAAACGAACAAAGAATCACTAACTATACCTAGATTCTTTGACTAACTAGATTCTTTGTGCTTCTAATCAATTGACCGACAAACCTGCCCCGATGACGACACGGCGACGACACGGCGAGACGGACCTTTGGCGTAGATGTTGAATGTTCTACAGTGAAATCAGGTGTTGTGGGTTTGATTCTTATTCGTATTTCTTTATTCTCATCTTTGCAACGTTGTTCCTTTTAAGGTTGGGAGGGCAGACGGCATTTGCTCCCGGCAAAGCCCACATACTAATAAAAAATAAGCTAATCCTGTGTTCCAAAATACTAACTTTGGACACGACAAAGAAAAAATTAGGAAATCGTTATGGGGAATGATGATGATGTAAATTATTTTACCTGAAATAACACTTCCGCAATAATACATGATTGTGTAAGGGTATATTATTAGGAACATTTGATATCTACTAATAATATAGAAAAAGAGCTCCTGACCCTTCTGGTAAACGGTTTCTTTAAGCATTCGAATATAGAAAATATATGATAAACTATTCACTAGAAACCTTACTTTACATTCAAAGCACTTAACTGAGGATACGTCATTAGTTACCATGAGTTTCTATACACAAACATTTAATTACCAAAAAATTTCAGTTAAAAACTATTCATTTGTAGAATCCAATTAAAACTTACCATTCAAAAAGTGAACGTTGAACAATGTACGAAACTCGCGTGTCTACGCCGTAGCGGGGTACGTCTACACGCCGTAGCACGGGCGGGCGGCGCGAGGCTCTACGCCGAACTGAATTACTTGCGAGCTTCCAACAGCTTTGTACACTGAGGGACGTATTCATAGTTTGGACACGGATTTGTGTATTATGTTATAATTGAAGGCCAAGTTGACTTGGCTTGGCTGAGTTTTTATGTGTAAAATTTTTATTGGATTTGAATGATAATTACTTACGGTCGTTCCCAACTTACTTACAGTTGAAAATAGATCGCAACAGTCAAATTTGACGTATCGGCTGTTTAAATTGAAAACATGGTAACTGATTTTTTGCGGGAAAGCGCATCGCGGTGTAATTTTATTTTCCGAAATTGGTGTGAAATAGGAGTTACTATGTTTTGAATTTAAACAGCCGAGCACGTTATCCGTAGATGCGATCTATCTTTAACTGTCAGTATGGTATTGGGAACCGCGGCTAGTAACAATGTCATGCTTATGTGGCAAAGTAGTAGCACACGTCGGAAGCTCTCGACAAAATGTATGAAAAATTTGAATTGTAATTACAACATTCATAGATCGTGCACATGCACGGTAGTGTTGATGTGTGGGAGACTTCAAAATGTTAGGGTTGGCATTATTTGAAATCGTAACCAATATTTGAGCGAGCTAGCATGATTTTTCTCGCTCTATCCCTTAATGTCATGACTTACGTCACATCCGACAACGGTGCCAATCCTGTTGTTACAAACGTATTCCATCTTTGTCTTCAATTCGAAAAAAAATTGATGGCGATACATTTTAGTCCCCTCAAACCACAGAATCAGCACCAATAACAAAACACTACTACAACGATATCTTTATAGAGTAGTTAAAACCGATTGTGTCCATGAAAGACTAACTATTGCTCGCGACTTCAGATGCATAAAATTTTCATCGGACTGAGATCTGATCTTATGACCCACAATTTTATTTCTGGGATAACACATAGCCTATGTTATATCAGGGGCACTAATCACTATACACTAAAAAATATATGTCGTAATTTGATGGCAGAGAACGTAATTTCTGTTAGTAGCCAAAATGGGTTTAAAATACCATTAGAATCAGAAAAAAAATACTGCGTCAAGTGGGTCTCATTTCGGTATCTTAAAAAAATACTTACATCGCGTTGTCACTGTTAAGACCATTACCCCTGTCCATTTGCTGTGCAATAATCTCGTCTTGGACTTCTTTTTCTACCTCATAAACTTACAGCATTTAATATTCTGTTTCTTGTATTTAATATCGTAAAACCATCGATGTTAGGCCTCGCCATACACCTGTTCACAGCTTATGACATTTTTACGTTCCGAAAATAAAAACTGAATTGCTATATGTGACCAATATTCTGTTAATACTTAACAACTTTAGCAATTATTTGATAATTCCATTTGAAGGATAAGATCCATCATCTACCTGCGATTATTAGTTAATGAGAATGATTTTTTTTAGATTTTTCAAAAGATTTTCGGCTCTTCTGAAAAGTTTGACATCTGGTACTTAAAACAATTACGTTTTATGCTATCGAATCGTACTTCAAAAGTTTTATATAAATTTAATTATTAAAAAATAAAAACACAACTGCCGATTGAAACAAGTTTGATAGCAGGCGGTAGTAATTTGTTTTCATTCAGTTCATAAGGGTATTTACATGTACATTCCTATTAGCTACCACATTTTCACATTTTATGTACGTTCTTAGGTAATTTTTTTTATTATTTTTGCATGGATAAAAATAACTTGTGCGCTGAATACTTTTAATTTGAGACATCAATAATTAATAAAAACATCGGAATAGATGAAACGCTCAAGTGAGACTTGAACTCACGACCTTTCCCTTACAGGGGGAATGCTCTTCCAACTGAGCTGTTGAGCCACACCTGAATCATTTCAAATTTCCTTCTTTCTTTTTATATCCGTCTTTAAGGGTGGATTTTTTCCGATGTTTCTCGAACTTAAAAGTTAGCATAATAAATGCTATAAAAAATTCATTCAAACATCAATAATTGAAATCCGTAAAATGGTTCTGAAGATAATATTATGGTAATAAGGAATATTACAAACATACCTATATACATGCATACTCACAAGTTGCACGCGAAAAACAAAACCCTTCTTGACTTGAATGTGCTACATTCTAAAATCGTATTTTTATTTAATTTTTTTATTGATACAAGCGGTTTTAACTACTCTACACCTTGCAAAACTCACGTCTATAAAGTTTCGTATTTATTTTGGCACAAATGTATTACAGATAATGTCGTACTTTATTGACGGGTAATATAACCCTTCAATGCACACTCATTTACTGAAATGGAATTGCAGTAGGTATTTATTTATAAATGTTAACGAAACGAAACTATATATTATCATTTTTAATGAATTTTCATTATTCGCACACTATTTGAATTATATTTTCTTCCAATGTGGGTTTAATGCTTAATAAAATTTACAAAAATACCGAAAAAATACCTACATAAAGTAAAAATACGTCTTGTTGGTTAACCCTGCAACTTTGATAAAAGTACTTCGTAATATTTTGAGCCAAGCGTCACCGTGTCGGGGGAAATTTGGCTCCGTGTTTACATCAAGGAGTGAAATATCCAATGTCAAATGAACGTATGTATGTTGCAACTTTTCAAAGTTTTGTAAAATCCGTTTTAATGGTAAATACATAATAAATGATTTTTGACGTTGACTTTGAATACAATCAAAGCGGGCGAAGTCGCTGGCAGAAGCTACAATAATTGACTAAACACTCACCCATCAAAATATTTTTGCAAAACCCATTATTGTTCCTATATGTTTGTAATTTCAATAACAAATAGTTAGATTGAATTGTGATATTGTGTTATAATTTATCTATTTTAGAATTCATTAAAATCTACATCTGCACAGACCCAGAAACACACAGAAATAGGTAATATTTTCTATTTTTTTAAATTTTCTGATTCATGAACATGTAGTCTCCCAATGTGCGCTATTTCTCCCGAGCCTCCGCCTTCTGCATCCAGTCAGTATGTTACAGTGAATGTCCGAAATGCAGCGTATGTTACGATAAATAATTGTCTTTTGACTTTCTAATTGTATTTTTTGATGTAAACGAAGGGTAATTGGTAATGCACTCCGACTTGATCATCTCTCAATTCACGACTCACACTGCAATCAGTTTTGTAGGACTTTTAACGAATTTCTTCCCGGACTAAACCGGTACACGGGCTGCGGTAATTATTTAAATAGAAATCATGCATTTCAGGGTTAAATCAAACTGTGGGTTGTGCGATAGAGAGGAAGCTTTACAAAATCGAAGTAAGCCGATCTTCTCACTCTTCTCCTCGACGTATCGTACTATCCACCTTTGAAAGGCACATCCCTTGTATTATGTGCCTTTAATCGTACCTCTGATTCGAACGTGCGGGGTGAGGAAATGAAATCTGCGCGGGGGTGGGAGCTTCCATTGTGTACGCTAGTACTATTATCTATTCTGTGGTAGTAGTTAGTCCAATGGAAAGAATAACAAGCAATCAAAGGCCTAAATATGTCGTGTAAAATTTTTAAGTAAAAAATATTGTTATTCAAGTAGACTATATATTTTTTGGCATACCATGGCCAAATAAGATCTTAATGTCGCTCATCAATTTATGGCTTAGACCAGCTATACTCTAAGTGTGTTCCGCGGAACCCTAGGGTTCCGTGATACCTCTGTCGGGGTTCCGCAAGAATTTAGAAATAAAAAAATCAAAACACCTCTCTCTGGTCGCTCCGCGGCTGTGCGGACTCCGCGGCCGCGCGGAGACAAAACGCTATGAATGTTATTTATTTGTATTTGTATAAGCTTGTGTTACATTAGCTGGTACAATATCTCATAAGTTTGGTCTCAACAATTTTATACTTGTACAACGCGTTCGCTCTAAGTTTGCCGGTCTGTGGAATGCGCGTACCCTCCCCCACGTGACAACAAAACTTATAATGTGTCATAGTTTTACCCAAATATCTAACGTACACAATTTTTATTGTTAAAATTAAATAAAAAATTTCGAACGTCATACACTCATACCTATCGCCAGCGGCAAACTTAAAACGAGCGGGTAGTATACTTGTAAGCGCTCAGTCTCTTTGATAAAAGCCGCCTCTGAATTAGACGCTATAGTTGTCAACAAGCGACTTTCGTCTCTAACTTCAAAGGATAAAGTCGATATTGTTTACAACGCTATTTTTAAATTTCTGTTTTTATTTTTGCTTTTTGTTTATCAAAGGTGCCGACTCGAGTATTTTCGAGAATATTTGAGATCGAGTCTAGGACTAAGTATAAAAGCGGCGATCGCGCGTTGGCGTCGTGAGTTGATGATTAGCGTTCGGAGCGATAAGTTACTACCTACTTACAAGCTCGCTAGCGAGAAACTAGTGTTCATTGTTTTACTGCCTGCTGTATTCTGTTGTCTCAGTTTTATACATTTCTTCCCTGTAGGTTCTAAATTTAGTCTCTTATACGCAGTAACGATTGTGCATTATTTAAACCCCACTATCCTGACTTGTAACATTATAAATAAAGAAGAATGGAACGTTGGCTTAAAGGTGTTAAACGTGTTCCAACAACATCTTCTAATGACGCTGAATGTTCAAAAGCAATGCGCGCGGAGAATTTAGCAATCACCGATCCAGAAGATGATGCCACGAGTGCCACGACGTCAAGCTCGACGGTTTCAAAGACGAAAAAAAGGAAGTATGATGAATCTTATATCAGTTTCGGATTTGTTGATTCCAACGGCTCACCTCTCTGCATGCTCTGTAGTAAACTGCTTCCTAATAGTTCCATGGCACCTGCCAAATTGCGTCGACATTTAGAAACCGTACACCCCGAGACTAAAGACAAGAATAAAGAATTTTTTGTTCGCAAAAAAGATCAGTTATTAGAAAGTCAAAAAAATATGATGCATGTAACACATACTACCAACGAAAAGGCCACGGAGGCATCATATTTAGTTAGCTATCGCATTGCACAAGCAGGTGAAGCGCACACTATCGCTGAGAAATTAATAAAACCATGTGTATTAGACATAACAAAATGTATGCTTGATGAAAAATCTGCAAAGCATCTTTCTACTGTTCCGCTATCAAACGATACTGTTTCACGACGAATCCATGATCTGGCAAGCTACGTCAAACAAGAACTAGTTACACGTCTACAAAATACACGATTCGCTTTGCAAATGGACGAGTCGACTGATGTCGCTGGTTTGGCTATCCTGCTGGTTATTGTGAGATATCCATATAAAAGTTCTTTTGAAGAACTACCGGGGAAGAAATTTTTAATAAAATAAATATATTTTTTGAAGAACATAATCTCAGTTGGAACAATTGCATTGACATTTGTACAGATGGGGCCAAGGCGATGACAGGTAAAACAGCAGGAGCAGTGTCACGAATGAAAAATAAAGCGCCTAATTGTAGTTCCAGTCATTGTATTCTGCATAGACAAGCACTTGCGATGAAGCAAATGCCGTCTAATCTAAAATTAGTTATGGATGAAGCGGTAAAAATAATTAATTTTATCAAATCACGACCACTACAATCCCGATTGTTCTCATTATTGTGTGAAGATTATGGCAGCAAACATGAAACACTGCTGCTCCATACAGAAGTGCGATGGCTGTCTCGGGGAAAAACTTTAACAAGGCTATTTGAACTTAGAGCCGAGTTACAAATGTTTCTTTCAGCAGATACTTCTTTTAATTTGAAGGACCGTTTGTATGATAAAACTTGGTTGTTCCGATTGTCTTTTATGGCGGATATCTTTCAAAAACTTAACGAATTAAATTTATCGTTGCAAGGTAAACAGACAACAGTGTTTCAGGCCTATAATAAAATAACTGCTTTTAAAAGAAAATTAGATTTTTGGATCATTTGCATTGGTAAGAAAGAAATAGAAAGTTTTACGTTACTCAGTGAGTTTGTTAGCGAAAACGACTCAGAAATGTTTGAAGATAATGTGTTTGAAGAATTGGTCCAATATCTCAGTTCGATGCGCGCATCTTTTGAAAAGTATTTTCCCGAAGAACACAATACAAAAATTAAAGTGAACTCCTGGATTCATAATCCTTTTTTACCCAGCCTGAAAACATGTCAAATGAGATATATGAATCTCTTTTAGAAATGTCATCAGACACAAGTATGGAGTCATTGTTCAAAACGACGCCTCTTAATGATTTTTGGTGCAGAATCCAAGATGAATATGCAATGCTTGGCCAAATGGCTCTGGATATTCTTCTCCCGTTCCCAACTACATATTTGTGCGAAACAGGATTCTCTACCTACGCAGCCATGAAAACAAAATATCGCAATAGACTGGACGCCGAAGCTGATATGAGACTCCAACTTTCTTCCATCAAACCTGATATCAAGCAATTGATGAAAAATAAAAAACAGTTTCATACCTCCCACTAGTTAGATTTTTTCTTTTTTAATGTTTTCTATTATTGTCCTTACCAAGTGGTGAAGTAAATAATAATTAGTAACTGATACATTGTACTTTTATTATGCTGATTAATAAAGAATACACTTATAAAAATAATTGTTTTATTGTAGGGTTCCATCAAGTATTTTGCTTCCCAAAAGGGTTCCGTCATTTAAAAAGTTTGAGAACCACTGGCTTAGACAAATAATATTATTATTAAATATCAAAAAAATTATGCTACCAAAATTAGAAAATATACAATAACTTAACAACTGTTCCAGAATAACACGCGGACAAAGCTGCAGGTGAAAATTGGGTATTATACTGACTATTCAAATTAGTTATTTTTTACTAAACGTCAAAACGACCAGTTATAAGGTAAGTTGTATGAAAAAAGATTTAGTGACGTCATAAAAGGAGATACCCCACTTTGGGCCTGAGTGTACAGACATCAAACCTACCTCAAAAAATTCGTCTATTTTGTGTTATAATTTTGTTTAGACTTCATTACAATCAGCAATGGCCAAGTGCGACAAAAGTTTAAAAATGTGATTTTCATTAATCAACAAGCTTCGTAAACGTTGAATGTAATACTTAATCCGATCTTCGTAAATGCGCTATGATTATGCTTGCTTTATCGATTCGATTATGAAATCAAATCGATAACTAATAACTATGAATTTAAAATTCGTGGCTTTATTAAATGATTTCAAAATATCTATGTAGCATCTTTATTTTCGTTATTCAGTTTACTAATCAGAAAGACACCTGTCTCTTTCATAATGGAAGTCAAAATATCGATTGTAAATAATCGTAGTGTATTCAAAGTCTATGTAAATAATAATCGATCATATAGAATTCATAATAATCTGTAACATCATATGTCATTTTCACTCCTGTCATTGAAAATGTCTCCTTCGGCTCCCTGAGATCATGTGTTTCGCTGCTTTTACTCTGTGAATTGTATATGATTTTCGAACTAATTGACCCTTGCTTGATTACCGGACACCGTTATTTGCTACATTTGTTGACCTTGGCTTTAAAACTGGACTAGACTTTACCACATCGGTTGAAAGCTATCACAATGAGTCTCTGTGTGAATTGTGGAATCGCTACCGATCGGTGCAATATTATAGGCAGACATTTATTGAACGATGCAGGGATACTAGCTTGTATACGTGAATGGGTCGCACCACATATAGTAAGTACCTATTAGTTATTTCTCGCTCTTTTGAAATTGTTATTATAATTAACGTTAACAAGCTGTGTGATAGCTGCTATAGAATAGAAATAACTACGAGTCTACCTAATCCCGTAGATAATTATGCCAACTTTTGTATATGACAATGTATTTTGACTGATATGTGTAACGTTCATGAAGAACTAGCCTATATGACTAATGGAATATTCAGTGCTTATAACATGATCTCTGTTTAAGGTGAATGCAAATGACATCATTTGCGAATCTTGCTGGATTCAAGCTCAATGTGCATGTTTGGATGAGAACAGACCAGCACAATCACCAGTGGGGCACAGAAAAGTGTGTATTCTGTATGTCATTGAAGTGTGCATAGAGGTGGATAGAGACCTCCTACAAGAACTGTCAATATCTCAAACGACTTGGTTGTTAAGAGGAAAAATAAAGTCCAGGCATATAAGTAGTAGAACTTATTACGTATATATATTAGTTGACAGTTCTTTGAGCGGGAGGAATGCTATATTACAGCATTGCTGTAATTGTTTTGTAGGTAAGAGAACAGTCGGGTGCTGTGCCCACATAATGAGTGTAATATGGTATCTCGGTTGGGCACGGTTCCAAGATAATATAACACCTCCTGCACAGTTTCTTGACAATATTTTAATAAACTATGATGATGCTTAAAAAGGGGAGGAAAGACCTAAGTCCTAGTGTAAGCATTTCTACAGCCAAATAGGAAGATACCCGGGATAGAGATTACAGTACTTTTTTTAAATAAAATAATCTTTAAAATAATGTTGTTTTATTTTATTACCTACTTATATAATTAATTCTATATTACTACAGCAAACAAGTATGTATACAGCCTTGTGGAAAGTGGTAACCGTAGCAAAAGGATGTCATTCAGATGTTGCCGTCTGAAGTGAGGGTAGGGAAGGATTGCTTTACCACCTTTAGAGTAAATGTCAGTTGCATATCATAAAACTATAAGGTTTAATATTGTGCAACAAAAAAGTAGCTAAAGCATGTCTTTGCTTCGACATATAAGTTTTATTATTTAGCATATAGTTGACCATTCCACATTAATGACTAAAAATATTAATGACCTGCCCTTTTCTATACTAATAAAACCTGCTAACCTACTTACAAATAAAAGCGATACGTGAATAACTTGTGTAGCTATCACACACAACACAACATAAGACGCTGTTTGACCGCATTACGTATTACAACATAACCTAAAAACCTATGAACAATGCTCGATTTAACAAACTTGGCCATTGTGAATCGTCGTGAAAATTAGGCAAACAAAATGTCCTTAGATGGTCTAAATATTGCCTAATTTTCAACCCTGTACATGCGGGCCCAAGATTGTATGAGAGTTGGGGTTGTCCTTTAATAGTCAAATCAGTTACTATTATATGTTGGGTGGATGATTAAAAATAAATGAAAACTATAAAATAATAACCGACGATGCAACTTTTATCACTCTTTTACCATTCATAATTTAATAAGCTTGGTTAGATGATGTATTTTAACTATAGGATAATTCCCAATTATGTTATGAAATGAGAAACACGTACTTTGTGCTGTATTACACTTTATAGCATTACTAGCTTTTGCCCGCGGCTCCGCCCGCGTGGATGTCAGTTATCGCGACCAAACATAGCCTATATCCTTTCTCCAGGTCTAACCTATCCCTGTACCAAATTTCATCAAAATCGGTTCAGTGGTTTAGGCGTGAAAGCGTTACATACAGACAGAAAAACAGAAAGACAGACAGACAGACAGAGTTACTTTCGCATTTATAATATTAGTATGGATTCATAGAACAACAGAACCGCTGCTAAATTTACCCCTTTAAAAATACAATCCAAAATAGTTTCGTGTTATAGTATAGTATTGCTATTGTATAAGTTGTGTATACATTTTCGTAGTTATCATGAATAAATTCGTATCTAAAAGTTACTCAGTGGAAATCGCCCCAAGCCTCACTCCTTATACTATTAAGATGTCGAAATCCTTTGTAGTTTACTGTATATTAATTAAGTTTTAACCACAGTGGGCAATGTTGACCCTAAGTTAATAACGGCATTAAAAAACAGACTATAAAGCGATAGGGTTAAAGTTAAAAATTAAATGACTTGCAAAGTAATTGAAAAAGTGTAATGTAACTGTTGTGACGTAGTAAGGAGTATGTAATCATGTGTGTGTACCTATAAATAAATTAAAAATTTAAAAAACCCCCGTCACAAAAAACACTAAAAAGTTGAAAATAAATGAATAAATTTTAATTCAACGGTTGCCATGTCGACCGTTGACCGCGACATGGCAACCGTTGAATTAAAATTTATTCATTTATTTTATACTTTTTAAATTGATCTACTAGTCAAGCTCTTTCATTTGATACCCATATTGAGGGAATTATAACGAAATTTGTATTCCAACAAGTTGTGGCGGCGGCCATCTTGGACCGATTTTTTTCAAACATAGCTAAGAACACTCCCGACTCATATACCTTTCAAACAAAAAAAAACTAAATCCAAATCGGTTCATCCGTTTGGGTGCTACGATGCCACAGACAGACACACACACACACACACGCACACACATACACACACACACACACACACACACACACACACACACACACACACACAGACACGTCAAACTTATAACACCCCGTCGTTTTTGCGTCGGAGGTTAAAAACCCAAATGTACTCTTTTAAATAGACAGTCTTACATCAGTCATTGAGATGTTTTATTCAATCTGATACCCATCCTTACATGGCGACCCTGCCATTCTTCAGGCTCTAAACATGGACACGTTTAGTATATACTTTGCTTGGGACGAATACTGTCGCATCGTGGCGTTTACATTTCATTTTGAACATGACATTGAACGTGACATTTCATTTCATTTTGAACTTTAGCGTATAGAAATAAAGAATATATACTAATGGTCTTCCTAAGCGATTACAATATGGGGTTCTTCAAGAAGAGCATTAGAATGGTTCTTCAGGGTCGGCAGTACGAGTGTAACTTAGAATAGCTCCTGTAATTAAGAATCACTGTGTCCTAAAATGTCACAAATATTAAAAGAGTAGTTTCCCAAGATACAGGTTTTGGATTAGTTTGGGAATCAGTATCAACATAATTTGTATAAATTTATAGCGGCAGTTTTTAAACCTCCCCAAAGAACATTTCCAACGATCAGCTTTGGGAACGTTGTGATGAAGTACGGGTCGCCTAGCAGATCAACCGCCATAAATGGAGTTGGATAGGCAACACTCTCCGAAGGGACCCAAACAACATACCAAGGCAAGCCTTAGACTGGAATCCCCTAGAAAAGCGCAAACGTGGTCGTCCAAAACAGACTTGGTGGCGGACTATCATTGGCGAAGCGGAAGCCATTGTAAAAACCTGGAGCAAAATCGAACGCGAAGATCAAGACAGTACGGGATGGAAACTCACTGTGGAAGCCCTCTGCCCCAGATCTCTCTGACCTTAAGTAAGTCATTGTTGGTAAAAACGATATTGTAACTATTTTGGAGACAATTATTTATTATTATTTTATTATTTTTTTTATTTACTAATTTGTAACGCCCCTGATGTTGCATAGGACACGGTAACCATTTTCCATCAGGTAAGTGGTATAAAAAAACATTTAGTTGTGTAGGCAGTTGTCATCGTCATTCTCAAAGCGGTTTCCTAGATACATTCAGAGTTGGCACTCATGGTCCGCTTACTTTTGTTGATATTTGGACTGTTCTAGGAACGATTGCCTTTATTTCGTTAACATTATCTATGCTACAGTGTGAGACCCTATAGTTCTCTCTGATCGAAATTGCATACAGAACACTGTTTTTTTTTCATATTAATGCCTGACAACAGGTACTAAATCGGATAATAACATACCCCTGCCTACTCCGGCAGGTGATATCATAGAATTATTATTAGGATAGAACGGTCATGTTTGTGCTTTTTTTATAAAGGACACGTCAATTTTACTTTACCTCGCCTGATGGTAAGCTAAAGGCTAAGGCAAAGTCTCGAGTGGTGGCACTCAGCTTGACGGCCTCACCAGATGCCTTTCACGCCCGGCTTAAAGGACACGGGACTGTAGGAGGAACTGTTTAGACAATTGACAATGAGAGAGGAATTTTCGAATGCTTACTCAGCACTTTTAAGACTAGCTTGTAATAACATCGTTAAAAATACCGTGTAAAAATGTCATTTCACGCTATTTCCAACTCTAGAATAAAATTGGAGAAGTAATTTAAAAAAACAGAGGCATTTCTTATCTCTCGTGATTATTTATTTACAGTGAGAGTTGCCACGCGTGACATGCAGGTGAACACCGCTTATGGCGTACACTGGCGTACACGATATACAGACGCAAAATTTCATAAAGAACTCAACATATTTTTATTTACGACACCACAAATGCTTTGTAGGTTATTGTAATTAAGTCCTAACCACGGTGGGCAATGTTGGCCCTTAGTAAATAATAATATAACCACGGTGGGCAATGTTGACCATGTTGGCAATGTTGTAAATAATAATATAATCTAAGCAGAATTTATAGTCTCGAATATGGGTCACGTCTTGTGCTAGATTCCGTCAGGGTCGTCCTCATCAAGGATGAAAAGAAAATTAACGTTAATTGGGCGTTTGTGTACAAATCTACTCGTGTTCGAGGGCTGTCTGAAGTTGTTTAATCAAGTTGTTAAAACCCTATAGAATAACAATATTCCTAGAAATCCAGGCCCTTTAGACAAGGTACGATAATACTCTGTGTCGTGGCGATAGTGAACGCGACCTCCACGCAGGAGGCGCAGATTCGATCTCCGCTCAGTGCAGATATTTGTATGCATGAATATGGCTATTTGCATTGGTCTGGATGTTTCTATGTATATGTATGTATTTACAAAAAGGTAACTAAGTATGTTTATCCGCATTCTAGATTCCATAACACAAGCTAGTTAAGCTTACCATGGGTCTAGATAGCGTTGTGTAGAATGAATCAAAGAATCAATCAAGAATCAAAGAATCAATTTCATTTATTCAGTTTAGGCACATAAAGAGCACATTTGAACGTCAGAATTTTACAATAATGTCAATCACAGAAAAAATAAATAAAAGAACTCATTGGAAAATGATTCTTTCGCTGGTTCGGTAGGTGGTTCTACTGAGAAGAGACCAGCAAGAAATTCAGTGAACTCGATTATCCTTCTTTTTTTTTTTAATATGGTTTTATTTATAACAAATTTTTACAGTGCGAGCAAGAGATGAGATTAGGATGACCTTGCATCTTTATCATTTAAGTATTCGTCTAATTTATAATAACCTTTTTTTAAGCAATTTTTCACTTAAATTTTTAATTTATTAAGTGGTCAATCAGATCCTGAGGCATTTTATTAAACAATTTTATACAATTGCCTACAAACAAATTACCAACCAAAGCCAGAGTTTTGGCACTGCCAGTTTACTTTTATTTCTAGTATTATAATTGCGTTGGTCAGAGTTTTTTTTGAAGAGATCTAGGTTCTTGCGTACTATAAGATATTATCATAAATGTATTGGGAAGCAACTGTTAAAATATTAATTTCTTTAAAAACTTCTCTCAGCGAGTCACGGGGTCTGAGGCTATAGATTGCTCTGAATGTTGTGGAATATCTGTTATTATTATATTTATAATAGAAAAGAATAGGTTCATCAATGTGGGATTGACATACGTTGACGACTGTCATAAACGTCAAAATTAGAAACCCTCCCATACATTCCATTCTACAACACCAATGAATATCCAGATTTTTAATAAGATACCAAAAGAATTAAGAGAGTTATCTCATACATGCTTTTCTCATTCTTTAAAGAAGTGGTTTCCGGATAAATGTTTTTACACAGTGAAAAAATTTATGAGTATGACACATGAAAAATAAATAGGAGTAACATAAACAAGTAGAAATAAAAATTGATTTGACAATGAATTATCACTTACCTAGGGGGCAGGATGGTAAATTTGGTACACGGACAGTTTGTAAATTACTAGTTGTTTCCCACGGCTCTACCCGTATGGAATTTTGATCGATTTTTTTTTAAAGTATGACGGGTTGCCAACCCATTACAGGAATGAAAAAAAAAAGTTATTTTAGTATGTGTACATGTCTTATCTGTAAAGCTGTTTGACCGTAGTTGAGTGACAAACATCTTAATATTTTTTTTTTTTTTTTATACCACTTAGGTGGCAGACAAGCACACGGCCCACCTGATGGAAAGTGGTTACCGTGGCCTATGGACGTATGCAACACCAGGGGCGTTACACTCGCGCTGCCTACCCTGAAGAAACCTTCTAATGCCCCTCTTGAAGAACCCCATATTGTAGTCGCTTGGGAAAACCGTGGCAGGGAGTTCATTCCACAGCTTGAGCGTACGTGGGATGAAGTTCCTTTCATACCGCACGGTGCGTACCGTATTCGGATGCAATGTGTGGGGATGAATTCCCTGTCTATGGCGAGCGGTGCGATGATAGAATGTAGCTGTGGGCATCATGTCAAATAATTCATCTGAGCACAAACCATTATATAGGCGGTAGAAAACACACAGTGAGGCAAAGTCCCTCCTGAGGCTGAGAGGTTCCACATCGCCTGCGAGTATGGGACTGTCGACGAGCCTCAACGCACGTCTTTGCACCGAGTCGAAAGGGTTAAGCTGGCGTGCGGGCGCCCCGGCAAAAAGATGACAGCAGTACTCCATGTGGGGTCGAACCTGTGCCTTATAAAGAAGGAGTCGCTGCCCCGCAGTGAAGTACTGCTTCGCCCTGTTAAGAACTCCAAGTTTCTTTGATGCCAGCTTAACCTTGTCCTCTAAATGACTGCGGTACTGGACGTCACTTGAAATGTCGACGCCTAGGATCCCGATACTCGGGGCAATGGTAAGCCGTGTGCCCAGGAATTGCGGCGCTACAATAAATGGGGTTTTCTTAGGGGTTCACCATGTTTCGAAAAACTGATAGCAGATACTTCCGAGATCTATCATCCTAGTTGTATTATAGATGATAAAATAATGTAAACGTAGATAATAAACCTATTAAACCTATATTTTACTGTTTTAAATATTTTGCAGCCCTCCAATGTTTTTAGTCTTTTTTTTTTGCCCTGGGCCCCATCTAGTTTGGACAGCCCCGTATTAAGTGATATAATTTAAGTCCACATTATAAACAAACTCTGAATTGTATCAGTGAGAACCTGTAATTGGCTGTTTGTAACTAATTTTAGTCACTATATCTTTGTTATGGCTGTTGGTCCTCCGAACAAATAAATAAATAAAAGTAATCTCTCGACTGTAGCCTTGGCAACTGACAAACGACCGAACCGTAAGGAAAAGTATAAAGTTTAAAAACAAAAACTACAAGTAATAAATCGCAAATTAATCCGATAAAAGTAGTAACATTGCAACCTAGTTAGTAAAATTTGTAGCACTGAAACTTGGTTAGTCAAAAGCGAAAAAGCAAAATCTGTGGTAGCCTAGTGGTATGGGTAATAGACTGCTGAGAGGAGGTCTCGGGTTCGATCCCAAGTTTACCATGGCACACACCAATGACTTTTCGATGCTTTTCGAAGTTATGTGTGTATTTGTCGCAGGTTTATAAGTGCCCGGTTAATGGCAATAGGCTCGCCACCTATTACATTGGGACCTAAACATAAACTGGCGAAATGTGGGTGCTAGCACCTCTGCCTACCCCTTCGGGGAATATAGGCGTGAGTTTATGTTATGTTATGAAAAAGCAAAAGTTCCCTCAGTTACTTCATCCAGAACAGTTTGAGACTCGACGCCGACGTGACAAGCCTTAGACGTTTCTAGATATGGTCCCCACAACCTGAAGGAGGTCATCTCGAAAGAGATGGTCCTGGTTCCTCCGGGGTGCGAGAGATATGCTTTCAGCAATCTCACCTCCGGCAACCAAGGACCCAAGACGGCGTGCGTTTTAGTCGGTTCGAGTCCGACACTACCATCTCCACCAGCTCCGTGAGGGTGGTATCCGTGGGGATTTTTCGTACGATAAAAAAGACGTTTCTAGATATGGATTTCGGATCAAGGCCCAAATTCGATACTGGATATTTTACAACTTTGACATAACCCTCCGGATCAGATAATGTAGGCATCCCAATGATGGAAAACAATCGGTTTAATTTCAATTTAAAACAATCAAACTTAAGCACTGTATTTACAAAGCGTCTATGTTTACTTTGGAATGAACTTCCATTCTGTTCAAGTAAACTTTCAATCTGATATTGTACCCGACAAACAACACTTGAGCTCACGTACAGAAGTAATGAGCCTTTGGAACTGTTGTATAAGTCGAACTGAACGAGACGTCACTTTATTAAAAATAGATACACATAGGTACACATCATCAGTAACACCTACTTACATAGAATACATGACCTAGGTAATTAACATGTCTATGTATGAATGATGACCTTCTCGCTATAAACAAATTCGTACAGGCTGTGTTTGGATGGAAATGAATGAAAAGGATTAATGTAACAAAATCAAATCACTACATATTAAAAAGTAAAGTCGCTTTCCGGGTTCCTATGTCCCTCCCTATGTATGCTTATATCTTCAAAACTACGCTACAGATTTTAATGCTGTTTCTTTTATTATTTTTTCCTACCCTCGTGGCGTCAGATCCCGTTCCCGCTGCACCATTTAGGGGGATTAAAAATAGATAATAATTAAATGACGATTGATCATTTTTCTACCGGAAAGAAAAAATGATTAAATTACTAAAATGGCTATTAAAAAATAAGGGTTTTTGAATTGAGGATTGTATGTATTTTTGTATGTTGTATCATAAAAAAATAGAAATCAAATTTTTTTCTAAAAAATAAAATAAAAAAATTTAGGGGTGGGACTACCCCTAACATTTAGGGGGATGAAAATAGATGTTGGTCAATCTCAGACCTACTCAATATGCTCACAAAGTTTCATCAAAATCGGTCAAGCCTTTTCGGAGGAGTATGGTAACAAAAACTGTGACACGAGAATTTTATATATTAGATAGTAATTCAAGAAGAAGGTTTATATGTGTAATACCTGCTTAATATAGTAGAGGGTGCAGCGGGAACGGAATCGGACTAGACGCTGGTGGTAAAAAATTGGCGCTACGAAGTTCGCCGGGTCCGTTAGGTAGTTAATTACAAAACATAAGTGACCAGTTGGTTTAATCCGTACAGCAGATCTCATTAGTAGCACATATAAAACACGCGGAATATGTCAAATATACTATGTACTAGCTGTTACCCGCGACTTCGTCCGCGTTTAGTTCGGAATAGCTCAAACTCATTATTAAACATGGTGGAAGATTTTCATCCCAACTGGAACGGAAGTACTGGAAATAATAAAATGAATTTACGCAAAGGAAACATTTGTTTATTTAAAAAAAGAAACAAACTGTATTCAAATCATTTCGAAAACTCGCTTGACATCTTCCATCTTGTATTTTTAAATTAAATATTATGAAGACAGTCTTTTGAGTGACTGACTTATAAATACAGGGCTAAACTACTGAAAACTACGAAAATTGACAGACTTCTTCTATTGGCTTGGCAAATATTGCGGAAGGATTTTGCTGACGAAATCATTATCAAGTATGTGATGAACATTGTCATATGTGGACTTGGTAATGTTCACCAGTTTTAATGGTTTAAATATTCTTCCTTCCTCCCAAATTCTTAAAACATGCTGCCACCACTTACGAACTGAACAAATTAAAATAAGTACATCAAGTATCACACAAAATAGTTTCAAGAAAACCCGGTGCTTTGCACGCCCTGAGCAGTGAGCAGTGGTTCTCTTCTTTGCTGAGCCAATGGTGGGTAGTTCCAGTTTTATGATAAATTCCATCGACCACAGTCAAATCCTTGTTCATTGCTTTAAACACCGGTAGAGAAGAGGGGCGCAGTGGGCAAGAGAGCAAATACAGCATTGACTTGGATTGGGTCATATAGCCTCATTTTGCTATTATATTCCTTGTATTGGTAAGCTTGTTTCCAGCAGATGATGTAGATACTTCCAAATTGATACTGGAGTTGATGTCCACGTGTGGGATTTTTTTGGTCTGATGAAATTTATCGGAACTGAGTGTTTCTCTGCCCACATTCAGTCCCTTTTATATAATAGGAGCAGCGGTATCTTTTATATACCTAATACATAGGTTGGCTTCTCCTGGCGTACTGTTATCATTTCTGGGATAGATTTATCTACGTATTTACTATTAGATACCTACTTATTAGACGGAATCGATAATATCGCAGCGGCGTGCGTTGGTAGTCATCAGGTCACTAACATTGTATAATGTCTGCAGTTGCATAAAGACGTTGTCTCTCTGGCTGTATTTTACCATTTCTACCGTACCACGGCGAGTGAAAGAGCCTATTAGGAGTCTTTCAACTAATCTCTCCTTCCTTCCGTCAGTCACATACGGTAGAAATAATGCCACCTCGAACCAAGCTGTTCGGTACTTCATTTCTTTATCAGGCGGTTAAAAACTGTATTGCTCTGCCCACACATGTGTTTTCTTCTTTTTAAGATCCGAATTTTTTTTTATATAGGACACGTCAATTTAACTTCACCTCGACTGATGTTAAGCTAAAGGCAATTTGGAATAGCTCATCAGAACATTCACCATGGTAGAGACGGTAATACGATAGGGACAACTATCTCCCAGAATACTTAATGTGCTTCAGAGAAGGTGCAACGATTTACTTCCTCCATGAGCGCGGCTTTGATGGTGATAGCTTAGGCTACCCATCACCCTAGCCGAAACAATCCCTGCTTTTCACGTTGAGACCGCCTATTTATGATAGGTAGCCAAGGCAGGTATACTGGGGTACCTAACCCCAGAATACCCCCAATGCCCCATTCCTCTGTTAAATTTTAATCGGTTTGATTCCAATATTGCGCTTGCCCCGATGTGATGGAATCTCCGAAATGAAGAATTTTGTATAGGTAGATCTAAGAATATTATATAATAAGTTCTACTATTACTGTCACACAGCCTAGTTTTATGTACTACCTATAGAATACTAAGCATAGAATTTATATTTTACTTCAAATAAAACTATAAATGCAATAAAATACAACAAATACACAATAAAATAAAAAAGTTAAACAAAAGTAAATAAAAAACCATAAAAAAAGAAAAATTATCTTAGATGGATTCGAACGCGACTCAACTAAGTTATAAATCCACCTCAGACGTACTGAGCCACAGTTACCATGAAATCGTAGTGTGAAATAGACATTTACAAATTATGTCATAAAAACATTCCGCCCCATTCCTCATTATAATAGCGTGATGATATTAATTATGAAAGACAGGAGTCTTTTTACCGAACCAGCTGCGTACTAATTTGTTGGATTCGAGAGAAAATCGTTCGAGAATAATGTGAATTCTATCGAGACACCTGCTGTGCCGAAGATTCTGCTGTAACCTGACCTGACTTGGCTGAGATGTAGAACTCTGGCCTGTCGAAGTTCTTCAGATTCCTATGACCGAAATAATATCTTCTTGTAAGCTGTTGTTGCTTCTTTATTGGTTCGATCTATTCACACAATCTCAATTTTTTAGCCGTGATATGCTATTATTGACATAACTTTTTTATTTATGAATTGATTTCAATAAAACAAACACTAAATGTTAAGTGAAGCCTACCACAATATATTAGTGAAAACCGCAACCAAATCCGTTCAGCCGATTCTGAGATTAGCGTGCACAAACTCACAGACAAACAGAGAAACAGAGAAACAGAGAAACAGAGAAACAGAGAAACAGAGAAACAGAGAAACAGAGAAACAGAGAAACAGAGAAACAGATAAACAGATAAACAGACAAACAGACAAAAATTCCAAAAAACGTTGATTTGGCCTCTATTACGTTTATAAAGTCCCCCTATAACAATTTTTCTCATTTCCTTTCCATGTACAGACATCGATCGTTTACAGATTTATTATATGTATAGATTTCAACTAAACCCTAATGTAGCAATTTCATCGAAAGTTTCTCCAAACCGTGCATTCGTCCTTGACATTGAACTTGTGTCCTATTTTCGTTCGCGCGTCGACGCCATCCGCCATATGGCTTTCATATGCGGACGCGGCTGTTAAAGAAATAACGTCTGAGATATATCAAATAGGAGTCTGGTCCATATTAGAAAACTTTAGGAAACACATAAAATACTGAGTACTTTTATGTTTATTTTAATATAAGATTATATTTGCGATGAGTACCCAGTTATACGGTTAAAGTTATCAATTATTTTATTTAGGTTTGTTATGCTTAAAATAAACTTTTCTGAAATAGTTTTCGTAAAAAAACGACTATCCATAAAACATTGATAATTATGACTTAGTGATTTTTTAAAGTTATACTAAGTTTACTCTGCATTTTTAATAAAATATATTTAATAAGAAACTGCAAATAGAATCAAAAATGTATTTGCAAAACAATAAAATATTTTCTAAAACTTGATATTAGCTTATAATGCTTTTAAACAAGTTGATTGCACGTCTTGATTGTAAACAGAGCCACAGAATAGATAATAGTACTAACATAGCGCAAGGCCATACTGTATGTTGCGGCGGTGGACCTAATGGTAATTGCTTTGATGTCACGAACAGAGAGTTGGATTGCTTCACTAACGAAGTGATCAAGCTTTGTTCATGTCCCGATTCACTCAGTTTCAAATAGCTATATACAAAAGTAGACAGCAGTGTATTACCTTTTAATTTTATACTAGCTGTTGCCAGCGGCTTCGCCCGCGTAGATGTCGCTTATTGCGTAGTGTTGTAAATTTTAGAGCTGATCTTAAAACTATCGTATTAGGAGTAAATCAAAGTGTCTTATTGATTTATATAGTATTATTGTCCGAATTAAAGGTGTGTACCAAATATCAAAACAATCGGTCAACTGGAAGGGGGTCAAAAACGAAATTGAGATAATTTTGAGGACTCAGTTCGGCAACATCTATTTGATGCTGACTGTACCTATACCTTGATCGCGTTAACTCCCGTTATTATCATTGTTTAAGCTACCTTCTTGTCCTACTGTAAATCTGTTGGTGTACAATGACGAATCCATACTAATATTATAAATGCGAAAGTAACTCTGTCTGTCTGTCTGTCTGTCTGTCTGTCTGTATGTTACGCTTTCACGCCTAAACCACTGAACCGATTTTGATGAAATTTGGTATAGAGGTAGATTAGTCTATGAGTAAAGGACATAGACTATGTTTGGTCGCGATAACCGACATCCACGCGGGCGGAGCCGCGGGCAAAAGCTAGTTATTATCTATTTTCTCCTCAAACAAGTTCTTTTTCGAAGGTCAATTCATACAATTAACGAAAAAAATACGAATCAATGATTATTTATTTGCACCTCGGTTCTGCTAGGGTGACAGGCTGCTCCACTCGTCTCCCCCAGACTTACACATTTGTCACATTGCTGGAACTTCGCGTTGGGTTGTTAGATGGAAGTCATATTCGGCTTTAGTCATGTTCTACCCTTGGTCATATTCTGATTTGGTCATGTTCTGGACTTAGTCATATTCTTGTATAGCCATTATTACGGTTTGCGTAAGTCATATTATGTTTTAGTCATGTTTCAATTTGGTCATGTTATTCTTTAGTCATGTTCGTGTTTAGTCATATAATTCGTGTTTAGTCAATAATTTGTATATAACACATAAACAACATAAAAAATGTCTTAGACAAAAAACGCACTTTACCACTATAGTTGGTTTTTAGGGTTCCTTAGCCAAATGGCAAAGACGGAACCCTTATAGATTCGTCATGTCTGTCTGTCTGTCCGTCCGTATATCACAGCCACTTTTCTCCGTAACTATAAGGCCTATTCTGTTGAAACTTAGTAAGTAGATGTATTCTGTGTAATTTTATACCAAAATAGGAAAAAAGCAATTAATTTTGGGGGTCCCCATACTGAGAAGTGAAAGAATGCTATTAAGGTTTCTAACATATTTTTTTCTAAAATAAATAGTTTGCGCGAAAGGTGGAAAAATTTTCATATTATTCTGTAGAAACCGTTTGGCAGTTTCCTAAAAACGCAACCATTTTGAAAACAACATCTGGCAGGCGTCAGGTGTCCTGAGGAGGGCCAGACCGTAAGGGATGGCCCTGGGTCAGCCGGGGTGCGAGGGATATGTCTTTGACAACCTCACCTCCGGCCTAGCACCAAGACCCACAGTCGGCGTGCGGTTTTAGTCGGTTCGAGTCCGACATAACCTCCCCTTCCGGCTCCGGCAGGGGGGGTATCCGAGGGGATTTCCGCATAAAAAAAAAAAAAAAAAAAGGCAGGCGTCAGGTGTAATCAACTCACATATTTCGTGGAAAGTATTAACATCATGTATTGTATGTGTTTGGATGAGAAAATGTTTGGGTTTTTAGTAAGCAAATATAAGCAATTCGGGTAAAACATTTGGCTGTGAAAAAATTGTTTACTTGGACTAATAATTCTGGGTTGATAAAACTTCAGGTTGGTCCTTATTTATAATATTTGGACATATTGAGATTACTATTATTTTAGAGTAAACTGGAGTATAATATCCAATCAAAAAGATTTTCGCCAATTATTTCTCGACAAACTGGCAAAATCATCGAAACATACACGTCTAAGACATACACGACAGAGACGTCTAAATATATGTGTAGGTATAAGTATAGTATTTATGGTAGGATATTTATTTATATATATATATAGGTGTATATATATATATATATATATATATATATATGTGTGTGTGTGTATGGAGGTATATTTATGTAAATGTGTAGGTAAATTTATTTGTAAGCATGTATTTCATTATCTTTACGTATATGCGTATCTATCTATGTATAGTAGCACTATACCTTGTGATGTATAGTGTTCATCTCACGGAGAAGGAAATGATAGTGGTTGGTGGTTGAAATGGTTCATCTAATTTAAATTTAAATAATTTATTTTTAAATTTCTCTAAAAAAATCTAATTGCATCTCTTTCTTTCATGATCAGATAAAAAAGGACAGATGATTTTATTTAAGTTAAGACCTGTCAAATTAAGACAGCGCCTTGTTGGTGCGTAGTAAGTTAAGTCGCATGTTCGTAGATGTCGACTAAAATTGAAGGGTACCGTCAAGGCGCCGACTTAATTTGACACGTGTTCACTAAAATAAATCATCTGTCCTTTTCTATCCGATAATGAAAGAAACAGATGCAATTAGAAAATTTTAGAGAATTTTAAGTTTAGAGATGTAACAACAGAATTAGCAGCAATGTCACACTCTCAATAATGCACCTACTAATTTGTCTCTGACCACCTTTGGTCGACTGGTAGAGAATGCGCAAAGGCATTAAATCCGCATGTGTACGTGTGTGCATAAAGTTCAATAAATAAATAAATAAAATTATCTTTAAATAACCCCTGGAGGATAGGTATCGGATACCGTTCAGCCACTTTGGTAACTATATGGTTCATAACCAGCTATGAAAAAGTAATTTGTTTCACTGTTATACCTGGGCACGAAAAAAGATATGTTCTGCTTGAATTAACTTTTAAAGCATTGAATATGCTAACTATAAAATTCAATTACATCAGGAAAAAGTGAATCACTCAAGCGGGACTTGACCCCGCGACCTTTCCTTTACAAAGGGAAAGCTCTCACCAACTCAGCCACGTCTGGAGCAATTAAAATTTTCCTTATACCTATATCCGTCTTTCAGGCAACTGTGGAAGTCTTCCGATAAGGAAAAGTACGCGGGCTCAAGTCCCGACTGAGTGATTTACTTTTTCTTGATGCAATCGAATATTTTCTAATATTATAAACTAGCTTTTGCGCGCGGCTCCGCCCGCGTGGATGTCGGTTATCGCAACAAAACATAGCCTATGTCCTTTCTCAATGTCTAATCTACCCGTATACCAAATTTCATCAAAATCGGTTCAGTGGTTTAGGCGTGAAAGCGTAACATACAGACAGACAGACAGACAGTGTTACTTTCGCATTTATAATATTACTAGCTGACCCGGCGAACTTCGTACCGCCAATTTTTATCCGCCCGCGTGGCATCAGATCCTGTACCCGCTACACCCTCTACTATATTAAGCATGTATTATACATGTAAACCTTCTCCTTGAATTACTCTATCTATTAAAAGAACCCGCTTCAAAATCCGTTGCGTAGTTTTAAAGATTTAGGCATACATAGGGACGAACAGACAGCGAGCCTATTGCAGACCACTGCTGGATCACTTCATCATAAGTCGCTGTCGCTGTCTGTCTGTCCCTATGTATGCTGAAATCTTCAAAAGTACGCAACGGATTTTGAAGCGGTTTTTTTAATAGATAGAGTGATTCAAGAGGAAGGTTTATATGTATAATACATGCATAATATTGTAGAGAAACACTGCTAAATTTAGAGGTTTCTAATGTCAATCGGGATTTCTGCTTGAATTTATTTTGCCGTGCGTTAATTGTATATTGCAATAGCTTCCAAAGTATGCATTATAATTATATAGTGTGAATGGCAATTTTGATCTACATTAAATGTACAACGTATCTAAAGTATTTAATTGGATAAGGAATAACAATATATTGTTAAAAATAGCTTCCAAAATGACACATAAAAAAAATATAATTTGTAAAAGATAAAAATGGTTACTGTGGGCTACCCATAATAGATAGACATATGCTATCGCGGACTTTTATGTAGGCCTTTTTGAGGTGTACAATACTATAGTACATCATTTTGATTTATCTCTTGAGGTTCAGCCAGCGTTTGCAATGTAAGCGCAAAAAAATGTGCTTTTTTACGACATGACATTAGAAACCTCTAAATTTAGCAGTGTTGCTCTACAATATTATGCATGTTTTATACATATAAACCATCCTCTTGAATCACTCTATCTATTAAAAAAAACCGCTTCAAAATCCGTTGCGTAGTTTTGAAGATTTAAGCATACATAGGGACAGACAGACAGCGACAGTGACTTTGTTTTATAATATGTAGTGATAGTATGGATTACATAGGGTATTGGTGGTCCAAGATGTTCAGGGTTAAAACAATCTTTACCATCAGTAAGGACGTGTGCTTGTCAGGCTTGACTACTACTTATGTGTAACATCATTCATTGGTTCCGATAGTTCATAAGAATATCGGTAGATGACTCCACCGTCGCCTTAAAGACGGATAAAAATAGAAGGGAAATTTGAATCACATCGGGCGTGTCTCGGTAGCCGAGTTGGTCAAGGCATTACCCCTGTAAGGGAAAGATCACGGGTTCGATTCCCGCCCGAGAAGTTTCATTTTTAACCCCCCACGCAAAAACGACGGGGTGTTATAAGTTTGACGTGTCTGTGTGTGTGTGTGTGTGTGTCTGTCTGTGGCATCGTAGCACCCAAACGGCTGAACCGATTTGGATGTAGTTTTTTGCCCTATGTATTCTGGCTGCAAAATTCATTCAAGTACTTAAGTGGTATCAAAAAACTTATAAATAAATATATAAATAAATAAATATTCCACAACATTTCACACAACGCTATCTAGACCCATGGTAAGCATAGCTTAACTAGCTTGTGTTATGGAATCTAGAATGCGGATAAACATACTTAGATACTTGTTTTTTTGTAAATACATACATACTATACATAGAAACACCCAGACCACTGCAAATAGCCATATTCATGCATACAAATATTTGCACTGAGCGGGAATCGAACCCGCGCCTCCTGCGTAGCAGTCGCGTTCACTACCACCACGCCACGGAGGCTGTCTTTGTTATGTTATGAGTTTTTTCTACCTAGATCATCCCCAGACCTACCTCATCTCAATTATTCACTATACTGCTTGATTAAACGAAACATTCTTCCATTGTTTTAATCCCAAAAGCACCATAGTAATCCTTTTAAATGTCAAGCTAGCATTTGGAGCCGCGGTCTCGGTCCCAGGAGCCCGTCAGCCCGAACAGCAACAACATATAACAACATAATATGTATTGTATTGTTTTCATGAACAACCATATTTGTTTTGTTTTGGCAACAAGAAACATTACGCGTACTTAGTAAATAAAAGCCCAAGTTCCCACTATTGTTTTAGATCTGTTTTCTCAAAACATTTAGGTTAGGCAGGTACTGCATTAAATCTGTACACATTTGGTACAGTAGCGGTAGGTACACCTTTTTCCCTTGCGAATATAGACAGCACCTAACGGGGTGGTTATGCAAACTCGAACCGACTAAAAGTGCACACCGTCTCGGGTTTCAAATTTGTGGAAAAGTAGCGCGGTCAAGGAATGTTCTCGAACCCCGACTGATCCTAGACCCTCGGCTTTGAGATGCCCCACTTGGGTGTAGGAACTATGGTGTCGGCATCCGGCGCACCTTTCCTCGAAAAAGAGCAGCAAGGTGACTGCCCCGACCTGTTTTCGCTAGGGTGTCTGATGACCTCACTTGTCACCGAAAGGCGCTCATGATGAGTGGAGGTCATTAAGCGACCTCCGGTATCTCTCGTAACTACAAAATCTTTACAAAACCTTTTTTATATTGGAACTAGCTTTTGCCCGCGGCTCCGCCCGCGTGGATGTCGGTTATCGCGACCAAACATAGCCTATGTCCTTCCTCATAGTCTAATCTATATACCCCGTATACCAAATTTCATCAAAATCGGTTCAGTGGTTTTGGCGTGAAAGCGTAACATACAGACAGACAGACAGACAGACAGAGTTACTTTCGCATTTATAATATTAGTGTGGATTAAATACATGTAGGTAAAGGGAATATGAGATGCTACTTTTATCGTCGACTGTACTATAATGAATGGCTTCGAGAATCGAGATACATACCTACTCAAAAGTTTCTCCACACTACTCAAATGAAAACGGTAGCGATAAAGTAGTGGGAATAACTTCACATTTGGGAATTAGCTCTGATTATGACCGCAGTAAAGTACATTAATTATAACTATAATCCTACATGAGTTAGGGTTACGTCGTTACGTCTCTACTGGGAATACAGCGGACCCATAAGTGTATGTTTTCAGTCCACCTACTCACGATCCAACAGAAATATATCTGCCAATTAAATTCGTGCCTGATCATATTTCAACACCCAAATACCCACCAAAGCAAATAGTATTGGGGTTGACTGTGAGACGGAATTAAATTCTCTTGGGTGAAATTGTGAAGCTTCCGCCTAAAAGTTAAATTTAACTACAAAATGTAGGCGTAAGCTCGATTCCTGCGCTCAAATCGATAATCGTGCAAATACTAGCAATAAGTTGTCGAAGGTCAAACGGTAGTCACTCCCATTAAACCAGTGTAAGTGAAACCTGAAACAGGAGAAGTTAGCGAACCCCGGACCCCGGGGGGAAACCATCCAACTCACCATGTATTATGTATTTATTATGTATTTATCAATATACATTTATAAAAACGTATACCGGCCGCGACAGTGCTGACGCATCTGGCGTCACAAACCAGGCACTTGCCGTTTTTCCACGGCACCAAAGTCAGACCATCAGGCCGCTTTCCTCTGGTCTGCTTAGACCTGGGGGCTCCATCACGCATGGCACGTTCGTGGATATGAGAGCCCTTCGGACTAAGTCATTGAGGGCATGGTGACGCCGGAAACTGGCTGTGCAGCGACGACAGCTCAGTGCTTGGTGGCCGTCCTCTTCCACCGTAGAGCCGCAGATGCATCTGTGAGATTCACACACCTTAGAGCCCAGGCGGAGCGCCACTGCCACCCGCAGGGAGTCGTCATCTAATATGGTGCCCAGGTGCCGTGACGGCAGTGCGTGCAACCATGCGGGCTGCGCCACAGCCCTGGGCCTCGCCAAATCCGCGCCCATCGCGCCATCCAGCATATCCCTCACCATCCCATCAACACTGATCTCGTCCCATGCTCTTTGCACGCTTGGATTTAGTAGACACGGTTAGACCGACCATGACGATAGCGCCTCGCGCACATCAGGTATTTCTACTCGATCGCCGTTTGAGGAGAGCATGATAGAGACCAAGTCTGCCACCCCGTGAGCTGACGCTAGGAAGGCCGGCAGGCCAACGTCCGTTACGCGCCGTAGTCTGAGACCCCCACATCTTATTGGCAGGGAGGCCTGGAGCCGCTGTCGTTCGTCGAGTAAGACATTGAGGATCGACTCCGCAGTATCTCTCAAAGCGCTGTCGAAGGAAGAGACTGCATCCGAACCGAGCCAGGTTGGTGTAGTCGTCAGCAGGTATGAGATTTTGGGAACCGCAAAACACATCGGCAACAGCAGCACGGCAACTTGAGCTGAAAGGTTCCTCAACTGTCCCCGTGTAGCAAGAAGAAGAAGAAGCTGGCGTGAAGTAATGGCCTCTGGAACTGCCTCCAGGAAAATGGGAGAACCCAGTAGGTTGAAGGTGCCTGGAGTAAGTTCGCTGAGGCCAGGAACGAGGGTGTTCAAGTATGCGAAGTGGTTGCGAGCTTCTGTGCTGCAGGGGAAAATCTCACACTTGGGCGGATTCACCTCCAGACCCAGTTCCCCGAGGCGCGGGATCAAAACCCCAAGGTCTCGGTAACCCCAAGGTTGGTATGAGCCAGTATTGGTGATCAACAAATATTTGTATTGTATTGTTTCAATCATGTATACTGTCATAACTCTGTATAGGTCAGTATTAGGGTACAACCAATAATTTAATTATTCTGTTTCAATCATGTGTACTGGCATTAGTCGACCAGCATCAGTTTAAGAACAGGGGGCCAACCACCACCTCTTAAAGCAGTATTATTTCAATCTTACTTCGTGTTTTGGTACCATGACCTCTTAAAGCAATATTACAATAATGTTGTTTAAATTAGCAGTTTTGGGACGTCACCCATAGTTTTCGTCTTTGATTATTGATATGTCTAGATAGACAGTCAAAGCGTTGAAAGCGGCCAAAAAAATAGAGACCAACTGTTGGACTCTAAACGACTTTCCTGCTTTCAGTGTCAGACGCACTGTCAGTGGGCACGGACAATAATTTGTAATTTTGGAAATGACGATTTGTGTGATAAAAGTGTGCAGAAATTATAAAGGACGGTCTAAATCAATAAAATAAATTGCATTTCATCGGTAAGTACCATTGTATTGTACCAATTTTAGCAATATAAGCCATTAGCTATTTTCAAAAATAATTTAAAATTGCCGTCACCATTTTGTACTTAACTGGTATGTTGCTAGTTACTCAAGTCAAAACTCCCATAAAAAACGTGGCCTAGCAAAAAAATTATATAATTTATAATACAATAGGAGTATTATCGTATGAAGGGTCTTTCGGCATGCTGAGTACGAATTTGATGTCATTTTTGCAAGACAGAATATGGCCACCACGTCGTAGTTATGAAATTTCAGAATGGACTTAGTATCATGGATTTTTGGTTATATTTTTCAGAATACCAAGCGATCCAATACTAAGAAACCAATGGATCCAGATTATACGAAAAAGTCGTAACGAGGAATTGTGGCAACCGATGAAAAACTCAGTTATTTGCTCTGACCATTTTAATGAAAAAGATAAATATTTTGTCAATGAGCAGCGACGCCTGAGATTAAAGAAGGGAACGGTGCCGCGTAAGGCAAGCTTATTAAATAATTAAAAAAATATTCCACAAAAACGGATACAATAATTATTAACGCTTTTACAGTCTCCTAATACATACAGAGTTTAAATGTAAAATTTAAACGGGATTTTGCGATAAATATGAATACTTTTATGTTGCCCGACGTAACACGTAATATCCTAATGATGCAATGTAATTTTCTAAAAGTTAATATTACAAATAAAGTTGGTAATGATTTGACTTTTTCAGGCTTTGTTTTTATCATCATCGCAATCTGATGAAAGTGCTGTCTCGGATGAGGAAGTAAATGCAAACAAAAAACAAAAAATTTTCAAACAAAATTTTCCTTATTTTTGAGGCAGTTTTCAGCAACTGGTATCAATTCACACTCGCACACTAAAAAGCAAACTGACATAACGCGAGTGTAAGACGAAGCTGTCACGCACACTATTATGGAAAATTCGTCCCATTTCTTTTTGTTCTTTTGCAGCGCGATGCTCTATCTAGACATATCAATAATCAAAGGTTTTCGTTCTTTTTGTTCGTTCAGCGTCAAATATGACATCCTTTATAAAGTCAATAGTTACAAAAAACGATTGAAAAAACAATATTCGAAGAGTTTATCAGCTTCTAAAAGCTATGCTAATATTGCTTATTCACGAAATCGTCATCGAATGCAATCGCGATAAAAATGAGACCCTTTCCATTGCCTATATGAAATTGGTTCAATAAGCGAAAGAGACTCCCACAGAGTGATGAATAGAGTCCACACTGTTGAAAATCCCTATCTACAGAGTTCTCTGTAAAGACTAAGGTAAGCCCATATTTATATTGAATTAACTACACGCTAATGTATTGTAATGTGTGATTGACCACTATTAGTTTCGTAAATATAGGTATCATGTTCTCAACATAGTTGTTTTTTTCTAGGTGTTCATTGCATTACCATTTTATAGGCAACTGATGCGAGAGCCATAGGATAAGCTGAGTGAACAACTAATAACATGCATGATGGCTATTCAAGAGTTCAACGGTTGCTCGAAAGGCCGCATTAAGATCCAGTTATAATAATAACTATTTTACAAATATAATTGCTTTTATAAATTATTCCATGTAATACCTACTAAATAAATAATAGGGTGTCTATATTAATCGAATAACTATCTTTGTACGCTTGCTTCCACCATCACACTTGCCGCGTTTCCAAGCTGGATTGCGATGGCCAGCCTCAGCACCAAAAACGATCCGGAGCGAGAGTCGATTGTAATGATGTCGATGAGGTGATTACCGCTCAGTGTAAATATCTATCAAGCTGCGAGTATCAAGCATTATTTAATTAGAATTCGAGCTATTAGAGCGGGGGGCGCGGAGATCTAGATAATAGAAGCCAACTAAAAGACAAAAGGATGTGCAGTGTGCATTTTACAAAAATGTACTCTTTGTTGTGACAAAGCCTTTTTTTATAGTGTTGAAAATCCCCACGGATTCCACTCCCACGGAGCCGGTGGAGGCGGTTATGTCGGACTCGAACCGACCAAAACGCACGCCGTCTTGGGTCCTTGGTTGCCGGAGGTGAGATTGCCAAAAGCATATCTCTCGCACCCCGGCAGACCCAGGACCATTTCTTTCGAGATGGTCCCCTTCGAGTTGTGGGGACCCTAGTGTCCCCATCTAGCCCCGGGTACGGGGAGGGCACTTTGTTGTGACAGAGCATCAGTGCGCATGTCCATTTTAATGTCATCAAGTGACATCGGTTCGGTTCTCATAGCAACGATCTTATTATTATAACAACATAGAATAGCTGCACGCCTTGGCTTCGCCCCGGTCTTTTTTGTATGTAATATCATTGGCCCCGGTGCTATGAATTACCTACCTATATACTTTTATAAAAATCTTTCACACAAACTTTGTCCTACCTACTGAATAGGTATAACCAAAATAAATAGGTAGGTAATGAAAATCTGTCCCATTGTGGAATGCACTAAAAAGCTCTATCTAACCTTGGGACTCGAGAGCCTTGAATGTCAAGTTCAAAAGCAGTATTCCTAATGCGGGTGCAACTCCATGCAACGTCATACGTATCGCACTCGAGTCGGTGCTAGTGCTATCGATGTGCTGAAATAAAACTTGCCCCTAGGACCCGGTGCCTCGCACCCCTTGCACCTGTTATAAATTGTATGATGTGATCAGGAATACCCAGACAATTAAAAACATATAAAATTATTACGGCTTTATATTTGCGGTAGAAAATAAAATTTTACATAAGTAGGTACCTACAATACAAAATTCACGATTGTTATGAAGACATTGAATATGAATGAATTGTATTTTGTTCTTAAGTTTGCATGCTTGTCACAAAGAGGGTTCAAAACAACACTCCTCCTGCGTTTACGTAGGTTTCAATGTTGAGGCCCTGGTAGGTAAGTATTTGAAGTTTCTTTGTATCGCACACTAATTATTCCACGTTGTATAATAAAGAAGTGCTTTCTCAGGTCGATGTGTTTTAATTTGCTACTTAGGATAGCATTTTCACATGGGCATAGCTTCAATGCCACTTGGGTATCACTGAAAATCATTCATATTCATCAAACACTGCTGTCATGTCTTTCAGCAGTAGCCTTAGATGGAGAGCTCTTTCACAGCTTCGGATAGCGACATAATAATAATTATATTCTTCATTCAGCATAAGCAGTTGACATAGTAGATGCTCGTTGCTTCGGACTCCCAGCTTACAAGTTACAACCCCGCTCTGCTACCACTTTAAATAGTACATATAAAGTATAAATAGGTAATAATTATTTGCAGTCTACTAGTCTAATCCTCCTAGTGTTTTCCCGGCTGCCCTTGGAGAGTCCGGGGTCCGCTTAAACAATAATTTGTCTGGGTTTATCTGCCGTATTACGGAGAAAAGGCTTAACTAATTTTTTTTTCAAAATTGAGTTATATACATATTCGGAATCAGGAGAAAAAGATGCATTTACCCAATTTTTTGTGTAATTTTATCTCTAGAATCTACGGAAATACATTAAGCCCGAAAGGCACATCTAACAGCTAAATTGTTATTGAATAAATTGAAAAGGCTTATTTGACACTGATTAAGAAGAAACAACATAAATACGTACTTATGACTTGAAAGTGTTATAAAGAGAAGTCACAAGTGACCAGTTGTGCCTTTTCTTTAAGACGCCAGTAAGGTAGGTAAGGAATGTGGGGGTGTCTTTGCGCTCATCATTGCGCCAATGTTTTCAATTCAAAGTAAACGCAAGCTGATTTATTGGTAAGCAATGTTGTGTCTTTCATTGTAAAATCTTAAATTAAGTTATGATTATGTAATCAGATGTTTTTGCTTAGATAAATCATAACTTTCTAATTCATTCTGATAACTCAAATAGGTAAACATATAACAGTAGTATGAACAGAGGGTAGGCTGAAAATATGAACTTGACAAAAAAATATTAATATTTTAAAATATGTCATCCAATTTTTGGAAAATTGAGTAATATTTTCAACCTACCTTCTACGCACGCCTGTTAGGTGCCTACCCGCGCGCGTTTACGACGTATATTATAAGTCAATAGTACTTAACAGTCACTAAAGCTAAAGTCTCTAGTTTTTGTGCCGGATATCTGAAGTTGTGTTTCTAAATCCATTTGAACGCAATGGACGAAAAGTCTTATTATATTAAAAAATTATAACTCAAAGAAATAAACAATTGTTGACAATGGAGTTGTTTAGCATTTTAATTAGTTTATTTTTAAATTTTTGTTTGATTTGAATTATTAAGGTGCCGTACCTAATGGGTAAAAATGGGACTATATTACTAAGATTTCACCAGGTTTTGCTATTATTTCATGAACCGTTATAGCTAGATCATTAAACTGAAATACTTCGTGCGTGAGTCCGACCCCGTAGAATTAGATTTTGTTCTAAAATCAGAGATAAAGAGGTTTAAAAAGTGTAACGTCAAATTTATCATAATATTTGAAATAAAGAGTTTTCATTACCAATTTTTTGTTATTTGTTCAATGTTCATAATTAAAAAGTAAGTGAAAAAGGCAATCATTTTAAAAGTAACAATTTTATGTAAAATTTATACTCTTTTAAACACGCAATGAACCTTTATGATTACGTTACAAAGACATAATTACATAAATTATGTGTCCTTTCATTTTAATACTGAATTGTTTTTAAAAAGAAAAGACTTATCTGGTTAGTTGTGCCTTTAAAACGATAAAAATATATTTTATTTGTAATTATTTTGTTAAGATAAAAGGGAAAATTGGGATTATCTGTATAAAAAATAAATAAATAAATATATTCCTATGCACGGTTGGATAGGTATTTCGATTGTGTACCTTAGTTAATAACTTGTTTCTCCCAATAATACACAAAGGATTTTTTCTGCTAAAAAAACCTTGAAAATTTTCAAACTCGATTATCTTACATTTTTGTTTTTGTTAGTTATGCCTTTTTACAATAAGACGGCAGTTATATAGTCTGGTAATTACATTGAAGCAACTGTCGTCTGACCTTCGTAACCGGAAAGGTGAACCTTAACAATATTCCACAATTCCACAACATTCTACACAACGCTATCTAGACCCATGGTAAGCGTTTATAGCTTGTGTTATGGAATCTAGAATGCGGATAAACATACTTATATGCGTTTTTTTTTGTAAATACGTACATATTATACATAGAAACACCCAGACCAGACCAATAGGATCCTGGTTACATATTAAATATGAATGAATGTGCAGATTCCTCGCGATGTTTTCGCTTACCGCCGAGCTAGTGGTACAAGTTTAGTATATCATAGCAATCGTTTGGTCTCCAAGTAGGGGAACCCCTGTAATATGAGTACAAGACGACGACTCGTACCACTAGGCTGATGAATGATTCGCAGTCTATTATCATAACATTACCTAATGTCTGTTACTATTGTGTAACATCCTTTTCTATTTTAACTTGTAAAGGGTTCACTATCCATTTGCATACAAAAATAGCCATAACATAGGCTTATGTTAATTTATACTAATGATATTAATAAACTCTAAACTAAACTTAACTAAACTAGTAGGTGGAGGATAATGCCACCACTTGAGGTGCCTAGCCTTAATAATAACATATGTAATAACAAAATATGTATTAACTCGTTAACTTGATTTGTTTATAATTTTTGCTTGTTACCTTTGATTTTTATTGAGAGAACATAAACATTTTGTTGTACGGAGCCAATAAAAACTTATTTAAGTTTAGTCCTAACAAATTATCTACTGATTATTATTTAAGAGTTTATAAAAAAATCAATAGTGGTAGTAATCCTCACCGAAACTCTACAATTCTGAATATTATTGTGCAATTTTATTGTTGATAGTACGAACTTTAATTGTTACCAAAATATAATTAGTATTTTGCCTGAAATTAAAAAAATTGAGAATAAAAAAAATGCGTTTTCTTTTTTTCCCTGTAGTCATTAATAATAACTCTAAGTAATATGTGTTAATATGCAGCTAACTTTTCTATAACATATAATGGAATAAATAATTATTATTGTTTACTTAAGTTATCTTAACAAGCCCTTAAATTGAAAAAAGGGGTAAGTATTGCTTGTGCATTTCAAACATAATTTTTATAAAGGAAATAATGCAGTAATTATTCATATTTCGAAGTCATATTTTTCATATTCACAAGTTCATTACTGCTTTAATATAACATACTTTTTGAAATATATTTTACTTTTCTGGCAAAGTCTGGCATAAATTTTGATACTCAAAATCTTTTATTTTATTGTATTCCGAAAAATAGCATAATAATTTATTTTTACAATTCCTAATAAACTATAAACATTAGCACTAACCTAAATACAACACGAAGTGCAATATTTTTTTCTCCTTTTTTCGATATAAGAATAATTCCTCTACGTTTGGAAATAAAGTAAATATGCCCATAAATTCAGTTTTTTCACCATACTGAAAAATCTGCATTTTCGTCTTATGCCTTTTTTCCACTGAGGGTGCGAAATATACGCTTTCACGCCAATTGTAATAATAAAAAAATATATGTTTTTGTTTAAGATAAAGTTAACAAGTGTGTTCTCCTGTAAAATAACAATATTACTAGGTACATTACCTTAAAGATTCGGGCGCCTTGGAGAAGCACATGCCTAAGATAGTCAATCGAGTAGGTTGAAGACTTTTAATCTGCCGGAGGTACCTAAGCTAAATAAAACTATAGCAATGAGGTTTAAGGTTTTATTCTCGAGCGCTCCAGTGTGCTTATTATAGTAGGAACTTTAAGCTATTTTATAATTAAGTACTTACTTTAAAGTTTAAATTTAAGAACTAAATCACTCATGTCCTTGAAAAAGGACATAGGCTATGTTTGAAATCCACGCGGGTGGAGCCGCGGGCAAAAGCTAGCTAGCTACTTTATATAACCTTGAATTTCGATTTCGATTTCGATTTCACCATCTTGGATCGCTAAATGGATGATAAATTCGTAATCAGCGACCCCAAAAACCATGGAAGCGATACCCATATCGATTTTAGTAAAAATTTCGAGTCCGCCATATTCTTGTCTTAAAAAAGACAAAGTTTCACACATACAACTTTCATTCCCCTATCCCCCTCCCTTTTACGCGATAAAAGGTGCCGTTATGTCCTTTTTCAAACTTTAATTCGGCTCTGTAACAAATTCTTTCAGGTTATCTTAAAAACTTCTTGTGTATACAAACTTTGAACCCCTATTTCCCCCTTTTTCACAATAAAAGGATGATTATGTCTTTCCCCTAGTTCAATCAGTCTTTAAACCAAATTTTACCCGCGTGTCCTCAAACCTAACAAACTTTTCTTCATCAACCTATCCCCCCCTTTTAACCCCTTTTTTGCGTTAAAAAGTAGCCTCATCCCGTTTCCGAGCCCTAGTTCATCTTTGTACCAAGTTACTAGTATATCTTCAAGAACGACAGACTTTCATACAAATTTTCCTCCCTTATCCCAATTCCCCCCCCCCCCCCCCCCCCCCCTTTAACCCCCCTTTTAGCGACCTTAGAAGCATAATTATGTCGTTTCTCAAGGTCAACCCTATCCCTATACAAAATTTCATTAAAACCGGTTCAATAGTTGAGCGTGAAAGCATAACAGACAGACAGATAGACGAGAGTTACTTTCGCATTTATAATATTAGCACAGAATCGTTAGACTGTGATATTAGTATGGATGGTAGGTACATCTATGTAACCCTCTGTGCGCGTGTCCGACTAGCACTTGGCCGTTTTAATCACTTAATGCGAATAGTAAGAGAAATAAGTATAAATTGAAAAAGCAAATATAATTCTCCGGTGCTCACCGGAGATGCAATCGGAGCTTGCCCATTCACCGGAGAATTCAATCGGAGCACGAAATCTCGCTCCGGTGCAAACCTCTAATGTGCGATGTGTCAATAATACTTTTTTTATCACAGTAATAAAGTACTGTGATTACAAAAATATTGGAGATACGCGGAGATCTCCTTTTAAGGTAATGCAAATTTCATAAGAATTTGCTCTAGTATATGTACCTACATGGTGTAACGAAACCATAACGCGATTTAAAAAAATTAGTACAGCGCCATCTATTGAACACTTTTGTAAACTCAGTCTATTCTTGACTCGGATCATCGTTGTAGTCAATCAACAGTATTTCGAAAAGGCTATGGACGTGGTTTTACTTAAAAAAATTAAAGTAAGGCGATTGGCACACTGCGACGCGCGACGCGACGTCGAGCGTTGTTGCGTCGACGCGGCGGCGGCGTCGCGCTCGTCGCCTCTACGGAGCTCATTTTGTATAGAAAAACGCGGGGTCCCACACACTGACAACGCAATCACGCGCGTTGCCGCAGAATACGCGCGTACAAGCAGAAGACGCGAGGTATGGCACACTGAAATCTGCCATCACGCGCGTGTTTTTCGAGGGATTTTTAGTCCGAGAGCTGTTAGAAATTTCTGTGTAGGGAATTGAGACGAATTTTAAATTAATATTATTGCAATGCAACATGATTATTTAACGGCAAATTTAGAGCGCTTTCACATCAACTGACGTCCGATATCCAATATCCGATATCCGAGATCAGAAGAAGTCAAATATCGATGCCCAATATTGGGTATTGGAGCCGACACCACTGTTTTGGCTCGTTATCGGAACACGCAGAGACTGTAAGCGACTTTCAACCTAAATGGCATTTTCTTAGTTACGTCTCTTTTCGCGTTAATAGATGACGCTGATCACGAATATAAGAAAAAAATTAGTTACTATGTCATGTCAATAAGTCGAAAATAGCTTGCACTTCTAATCATTTTCATTTGAATCTCTAGCGTTCTTAATATAGTCTGGGCCATCGAGCTAATGGTCGGATGGCTTTACTTTACTTTTCTCAAAATTTTAGATTACTTCACACACCTACCTACCAAAAAAATTCTAATATCTCTCGGACTATACTAGCTCTCTCGCGTCCACGCGCGTCGACGAACGACGCCGCGTCGAGCGTTGCAGTGTGCCAATCGCCTTAAAGTCATTTGTCATTTTATCGAGTTATGATATTATTTGAGCGGATGTGAATGTGCGATGTGTCAATATACACCGCTCCGTCCCACTTCGACCACATCTCAAATCGTCCACTTCCCAAAATGTCGACATCTCAAATCGTCCATTTCCCAAGTTGACCACATCTCAAATCGTCCACTTCCCAAATTGACAACATCTCAAAATGTCCACATCTCAAATTGACCACTTCTCAAAAATGACCACATTTTTTTATAAAACGCTAAGTCCATGAAGCCGTTTATGAGCATATGGAACGGAACTAATATTGTCCGGGGTGAAGAGGAAATGGTGGGAGGGGGGGCGGAGGGGGGGGGGAGCTGTACTGAGTAGCCATACATATTTAACTCGGTACTAAGGATTCAGGGCTGTCTCACGTTTTTAAATATATGGTGGGGGGGGGCTGTATATTTTTTTTCGTGCGGATATCCCCTCGGATACTTCCCCGCCGGAGCCGGGGCGGGCGGTACATATTTAACTGGGTACTAAGGATTCAGGGCTGTCTCTCGTTTTTTACTATATGGTTTGGGGGGGGGGGGGGGGGGGTTCCTGAGAGTAACCATACATTTTACACTCAGTACTTTTTTCTTTTTTTTTTCAATTTTGATTACAATAATATCGGTATCGTTTTCGGGCTTTTAGGGGATTACGAATTAACTACCCATTTAGCGATCCAAGATGGCGGACATGCATTTTTCAACAAAGTCGATATGGGTATCGTTTTCGGGGTTTTAGGGGATGCTGATTACGAATTAACTACCCATTTAGCGATCCAAGATGACGGACATGCATTTTTCAACAAAAAGTCAATATGAGTATCGTTTTCGGGGTTTTAGGGGATGCTGATCACGAATATATCACCCATTTAGCGATCCAAGATGGCGGACATGCATTTTTCAACAAAGTCAATATGGGTACCGTTTTCGGGGTTTTCGGGGATGCTGATCACGAATATATCACCCATTTAGCGATCCAAGATGGCGGAGATACATTTTCTAACAAAGTCAATATCGGTATCGTTTTTGGGGTTTTAGGGGATGCTGATCACGAATATATCACCCATTTAGCGATCCGAGATGGCGGACATGAATTTTCCAACAAAGTCAATATGGGTATCGTTGTCGGGGTTTTAGGGGATGCTGATCACGAATATATCACCCATTTAGCGATCCAAGATGGCGGACATGAATTTTCCAACAAAGTCAATATGGGTATCGCTTTCGGGGTTTTTGGGGTCGCTGATTACGAATATATCATCCGTTCAGCGATCCAAAATGGCGGACTCGTAATTTTCCCTAAAATCGATATGGGTATCGCTTTCAGGTTTTTTGGGGTCGTTGATTACGAATATATCATCCATTTAGCGATCCAAGATGGCAGACACGAATTTTTTACTAAAATCGATATGGGTATCGCTTTCAGGGTTTTTGGGGTCACTGATTCCGAATATATTATTCATTTAGCGATCCAAGATGACTTGATGGATGATAAATTCATAATCAGCAATCCCGAAAACCTCGATGCCGATACCCACATTGAAGTAGGATATTTCAAGTTCACCATTTTGGATGGCCAAATGGATGAAATATTCGTAATTAGTCACCCCGAAAACCTCGGAAATGATACTCATAATGACTTTGTAAGAAATTTCACGTCTGCCATCTTGGATCGCAAAATGGATGATATATTCGTAATTAGTCACCCCGAAAACCTCGAAAATGATACCCATATTGACGTTTTTGAAAATTAAAAGTCCGCCATCTTTGATCATCGTTAAAATGGTCGGCAATACCGATATGGATGGGCTCCTTCAGAATATCACCAATTTAGCGATCCCGAGGATTAGCGAAATTTCATCGAAATTCGAGCTCAAATTCACCGAAACCAAAACCGAAACCGATACCGATACCGAAAGCAAAACCGGAACCGAAATCGAAATTACTTGACTTGGATGTCGGCTATTGCGACTTTTGGTTATATTTCCAGTTCTACTCAACCAATTATGATCAAGCAAACGTAATATTCTAAGTCTGAGTTTTTCGATTTCGATTTGAATATTGATTCGGGTTCGGATTCAGATTCGGATTCGAATTCGAGTTCGAATTTCGATGAAATTTTCCGCTAATCGCCGGGATCGCTAAATTGATAATATATTCGAAATTAGCGACCCGAAAAACCCTGAACACGATACCCATATCGATTTTAGTGAAAATTTCAAGTCCGCCATCTTGGATCGCCAAATCTATACAAATAAATAAAATTGGAGTGTCTGTTTGTAATATTAAAATAACCGCTTTCTACTACATGCATATGAATGTATATACGGTACACATATCAAAATATATATTTTTAAATTTTTTGTCTGTCTGTCTGTCTGTCTGTCTGTCTGTCTGTCTGTCTGTCTGTCTGTTTGTTTTGGCTAATCTCTGGAACGGCTGGACCGATTTGGACGGGACTTTCACTGGCAGATAGCTTATGTAATAAGGAGTAACTTAGGCTAAAAAAAAATGCCAAAATAAAAAAAAAACTGATTTTTTTTATTAAGTACATTCCACGCGGACGAAGTCGCGGGCACAGCTAGTAGATAATATATTCGCAATCAGCGACCCCAAAAACCCTGTAAACGATACCCATATCGAATTTGGTGAAATTTCAAGTCCGCCATCTTGGATCGCAAAATGGGTGATATGATATATTCGTGATCAGCATCCCCTAAAACCCCGAAAACGATACCCATATTGACTTTGTTGGAAAATTCATGTCCGCCATCTTGGATCGCAAAATGGGTGATATATTCGTGATCAGCATCCCCTAAAACCCCGAAAACTATACCCATATTGACTTTGTTGGAAAATTCATGTCCGCCATCTTGTATCGCAAAATGGGTGATATATTCGTGATCAGCATCCCCTAAAACCCCGAAAACGATACCCATATTGACTTTGTTGGAAAATTCATGTCCGCCATCTTGGATCGCAAAATGGGTGGTATATTCGTGATCAGCATCCCCTAAAACCCCGAAAACGATACCCATATTGACTTTGTTGGAAAATTCATGTCAGCCATCTTGGATCGCAAAATGGGTGATATATTCGTGATCAGCATCCCCTAAAACCACGAAAACGATACCCATATTGACTTTGTTGGAAAATTCATGTCCGCCATCGTGGATCGCAAAATGGGTGATATATTCGTGATCAGCATCCCCTAAAACCCCGAAAACGATACCCATATTGACTTTGTTGGAGAATTCATGTCCGCCATCTTGGATCGCAAAATGGGTGATATATTCGTGATCAGCATCCCCTAAAACCCCGAAAACGATACCCATATTGACTTTGTTGGAAAATTCATGTCCGCCATCTTGTATCGCAAAATGGGTGATATATTCGTGATCAGCATCCCCTAAAACCCCGAAAACGATACCCATATTGACTTTGTTGGAAAATTCATGTCTGCCATCTCCCCCCCCCCCCCTGCCCCCCGCCGTATATTAAAAAACGTGAGATAGCCCTGCATCCTTAGTACCGAGTTTAATATGTATGGCTACTCAGTACAGCCCCCCCTCCCTCCCACCATTTCCATACGCTCCATAAACAGCTTCGTTGACAGGACTTTTGCGTTTTATAAAAAAATGTGGTCATTTTTGAGAAGTGGTCAATTTGAGATGTGGACCTTTTGAGATGTTGTCAATTTGGGAAGTGGACGATTTGAGATGTGGTCAATTTGAGAAGTGACATAATGAGATGTGGTCAATTTGGGAAGTGGACGATTTGAGATGTGGTCGAAGTGGGACGGAGCGAAAAAAATGTGGTCATTTTTGAGAAGTGGTCAATTTGAGATGTGGACCTTTTGAGATGTTGTCAATTTGGGAAGTGGACGATTTGAGATGTGGTCAATTTGAGAAGTGACATAATGAGATGTGGTCAATTTGGGAAGTGGACGATTTGAGATGTGGTCGAAGTGGGACGGAGCGCAATAATACTTTTTTATCACAGTAATAAAGTACTGTGATTACAAAAATATTGGAGATACGCGGAGATCTCCTTTTAAGGTAATGCAAGTTTCTTAAGAATTTGCTCTAGTATATGTACCTACATGGTGTAACGAAACCATAACGCGATTTAAAAAAAATAGTACAGCGCCATCTAGAGGGGCGGGGACACACGTTTTTCATCTTTCGAAGTGTCTCTCGCGTAAACTATTCAGTTTATAAAAAAATTACGTTAGAAACCTCAATAGCATTTTTAAAGACCGTCCTATAGATACCCCATGATTTGATTTTGATGAAAAATTTCTTTTTACTTACAGTTCGATGTATGGGGACCGCCAAAATTTATTGCTTTTTTCTATTTTTGTGTAAAATTCTTAATGCGATTCACAGAATACATCTAATTACCAAGTTTTAACAGAATAGGGTTTTGGAGAAAAGTGGCTGTGACATACGGACGGACAGACAGACAGACAGACAGACATGGCGAATCTATTATAAGGGTTCCGTTTTTGCCATTTGGCTACGGAACCCTAAAAAGCAAATCAGTCACAAAACACCTTTGCCTTTTAACTTTTGATATACCTAGTAATATTTTGATTCAACGGTTGCCATGTCAGGGGACTCTTACTGGTTAAGCACTCCGTTATATTATCGGAACGGGGAAGAGATAACTCTTTTACCGTCTCGGCCAACCGATATCGAATATATAATTAACTTTGTTTAATCATAAACCTTACTAACGCAAGTAAATGCATAACTCCAACAGTACGTGACACGCTAGTACTAATTATCTATTCTGTGACGTGACGCAAGCTACCGCACACAGGAACGTGACGTCATTAGGTACCCTTGTGCGTGAAGTGAGCCCCGACCACGCACAATTATTAATAGTAGCATTCGTGCTTGAAGTTAGACTCTATTAATTACTCCTGCTACCATACTAGATAACTTCAATAGTACTATTATCTATTCAGTGAGATAACATGAATTTATTTATGAAGGAAATTAATCGGGATTAAAAAAATATTTAAATCGTATTTTTAAAAATGGTTGAAAAATCATTCATTGTTTCCGACAGTTCGTAAGAATGTGGTAGATGGCTCCACATTCGCCCTTAAAGACAGGTATAAAGAGAAGGAAAATTTGAAGTGATTCAGGTGTGGCTCAATGGCTTGGTTGAACGAGCATTCCCCCTGCAAGAGGGGCGTGAGCTCGAGTCTCACTTGAGCATTTCATTTTTTCCGAAGTTTTTCGAATCGGATAACGTCTAGTCCGGGATTATTCAAGCTATCCAAAAGGGGTATTTAGATTCATTAAAAATTTCAGGCCCCGGTGCAGGCTATACTCCCTCAGTAGCTCCCTCAAAAACTCCCTCTCTTCCTCCCTCAAAAGTCAAACCAAGACTCTCCACCCGTGGTACCTTCCGTGAAGGGGTGACTTCCGTATGTAAATGTCGCGTACCATGAACTCTTAAAACAGGTCAATAATTGATCCGCTGTCATCGACTGCAAATGTAACTTTGTATTCCAATATATACCTATTGTTTATTTTATAAAGGACACGTCAATTTGACATTACCTCGCCTGATGGTAAGCTAAAGGCAAAGTCTCGGAAAGAAGGTCACCATCGTAAACGAGTACCATGTACCAGTGTAACAGTAGTGGCACTCAGCTTGACGGCCTCGCTAGATAGATGCCTTTTCATGCCCCGCTTAAAGTACCCGGGACAGTGGGAAGAAGGAAACACGTGAGCTGGCAGGGAGCTCCAGGTCTTCATTCAATGATATGGGATTTCAAAGTTATTCATACAGTTGGTGGTAAAACGGCCTTCCAATTTATTGATCTATTGAGTTCTTGGTAGGCTTGTAGTAGGGTGTGAACTGAGCCCTACAGCAAATAGCAAAGATTCTTTCAGTTACGCCGTTATAGAATGAGATGGTAATGATGGGATACATTTTTCTGAAAGATATGTGTCAACATTGCATGAGTTGCTGGGCAAGGTATGTCCAAACCACCTACAGAACTGTCGCAATTGATACAGCAGGCATCGTTTACAATCCTTATTATGGAGGATAATATCTACAATAAACATAAGAATGCAGTTTATTTTATGCAGTCAATTAAATAATATAATTTATAAACATTCTTGAGATTTACAAAGAATGAGTCACACTGTTCGCGTCTAGTTCATCTAGATTACGTTATTATAATACTAGCTTTTGCCAGCGGCTTCGCCCGCGTGGATGTCGGTTATCGCCGCAAAACATTTCATAAAAGGCGTAGGTGTACGAAGTTTCATTCATGCTTCTAACTTTGAAAATGACGAACTTTACATACAAACGTTTATCACCTATTTTGCCCTTTTATTAGTTAAATTTTGAAAAACGCTGATACATGTATTCATTTATTTCTCAAAAGACACAGGTTTATGAAATTGAGTGCATCTAACTCTGAAAATGACGGACTTTTACACAAACTTACATCCCTTATTTTGGCTACGTACCCACTGGACCCTCAAAATTCGACCTCATCTATAAATATGATCCACTGGACCTCCACGTTAGAATTGGACCCTCAATCTTGGATTTCATTTTTACATTAGTGTCCACTAGACCCTCTGCCAAACATCGAGTTCCATTCGACCTCATTTGTACATAGTAGCAAAATTTCCAAACATCCTTTCTTAACGGATGCCTAATTTATAACATCTACCTGCATGCCAAATTTCATCCCGGTCCGTCCAGTGGTTTGGGCTGTGCGTTGATAGATCACTATGTCAGTCAGTCAGTCACCTTTGAGTTATACCTATATACTTACTAGCTGTCCCGGCGAACTTCGCACCGCCAATTTTTTAGATCCCGTTCCCGCTGCACCATTTAGGGGGATGAAAAACAGATGTTGGCCGATTCTCAGACCTACTCAATATGCTCACAAAATTTCATCAAAATCGGTCCAGCCGTTTCAGAGGAGTATGGCAACGAAAACTGCGACACGAGAATTTTATATATTAGACTAGCTGTCCCGGCGAACTTCGTACCGCTAATTTTTTCCTACCCTCGTGGCGTCAGATCCCGTTCCCGCTGCACCATTTAGGGGGATGAAAAATAGTTAATAATTAAATGACGATTGATCATTTTTCTACCGGAAAGAAAAAATGATTAAATTACTAAAATGGCTATTAAAAAATAAGTTTTGATCGTAGAAGGGTGAAAATTGAGGATTGTAATTTTTGTATGTTGTATCATAAAAAAATAGAATATAAAAATTTTGTGTACAAAATAAAAAATAAAATTTAGGGGTGGACTACCCCTAACATTTAGGAAGATGAAAAATAGATGTTGGCCGATTCTCAGACCTACTCAATATGCCCACAAAATTTCATCAAAATCGGTCAAGCCGTTTCGGAGGAGTATGGCAACAAAAACTGTGACACGAGAATTTTATATATTAGTTTTGGATTTAGATTTGTGAGTGTCTATAAATATGCTATCGAGGAAGCTCAGCAGAGTGCCGCGGGCAACAGCTGGTCGTGTCGTGTTTATAGTAGTTTTAATGAAAAAAAATTCCCCCTCCCATATCCCGAGGCCTGCACTCATGGAAGACAGAGATCAGCACGGGAGAGGGTTACCTCTCCTGTTCCTTTCTCACACTGCCTCAAAAAAGAGGGCTGTACCTACTGTGCAGGGAAATGTTTGGTGCCGAACAGAGGGGTAGATTAGACTTTGAGGACGAACATAGGCTAGTCTAGTAAGTGATAATTTCCTCCACCTCCACCTGCTTGCCAAGTGCCCCATGTACTCAAGAGCAAGATGGGAAAATATGGGGATGGACACATTAGAAACACCAGACCTTGAGGATCTGAAGGTGGAACAGATCGTAAGATTCTGCAAAGAAACAGGTAGGTTCGACGGAGCGCCGTGATTGCCGGACGCCCCTTGGCCTCCCCAAGGGGGGCACAGGGGATCTGGGTGAAATGGCCCACAAAGAGGGCAGTCACCCGTCCGGTCGACGGCGTCCCCCGCTGGAAGTAAGTAAGTAAGTAAGTGATAATATCAGTAACGCCTGTAATCGTATCGAGAGCACAGAGCATTGCGATTGGTCCGCTTCACGCAGACAGGTTCACAGTAGGCAGGCGGGTTTTTTTTCTTTGTCCTTCGCCGTCGGAAGGGGAGATTACGGTGCTAAGCCATAGGTAAGGTGGTCTTCGACATATCCCTCGCACGCCGGCTGACCCAGGGCCATCCCTTACGGTTTGGCCCTCCTCGAGAGGGGGGGACAACGATTTCCCCGAAGTAGGCAGGCGGTCAATCGCAATACTTCGTTCTCTCGATACGCTTACGTAACGATTACGATAGTTTTTTTGTGCTAGGGGCAGGGGTACTGGCCCCGGTTTATCCCTTGACAAGTTAGAATAAATTTTAAACATATACATTATAAAACGCATAACCATTTGATTATACTTATTACGCTCAACAAACAAGTTCGGAGCGGAAGCACTGAGCGACCTCCTACACTCGAGTAAATGGCTGCAATTTGCGCGTCCGCTTGTTATTGGCGCGTAAGGCGCAAATCGTACACGTCAACGGTGAATTTGCACGAGCTGGGACTGAGGTGCACAATACTGTAGATTTTTGAGTAAGGAAAATCTCCAGTCCACCCTCACACATTACGACCAGAAACTGTGCGTACTGTGCGGTATGAAAAGAATTTTCATTTCACACAAACACAGACTGTGGAATGAACTTCTTGTTGTGGTTTTTTCCAAGCGACTACAATATGGGGTTCTTCAAGAAGTGTCACACGTCCATAGGCCACGAGTTGGCCCTCGTTTCCATCAGGTGGGCCGTGTGCCCTTCTGCCACCTAAGAGGTATAAAAAGCTAAGCACAGGTTAACTAGTCTCTAATATGGATTTCAGAATCCGAGAAACGATTACCATGGCTATTATTAGGTTGGATACAAAAGTTGTCCTTTGGAGCCTTGGATCCGCTCCTGTATTTTCTCCTCCTGATAGCTCATCTTAGGTTAGGGAGTGTCTGCAGTTTGAGCTCCTAACCTAAAGAGAAAATCCAGTCACAAGAACTAAGTACCTAAATACCAATTATTGAAACCAACTAAATCTAGGTTTTGTTTACAAATAAAATGTATCAGTAAAAGAGGACAATCCGCCTACGTGGCCAGGATTGCCAGGAATAGCCCTCGGACAGGAACTAGCCAATTCGGCGCTCCTGCCGCTACCAAGAATAACAACGCACTCACATCCGTGATTATCCAATCTACAGGCTGCGGTGATAAAATGCTGCTTGTTATTCTTTTAAAATACGAGCTGACTTCGAACTTCGTCGAACTTGGCACCGCTAAATTTTTTCCGTCCGTGTGGCGTCCGATTCCATTCCCGTTGCACCCTCTACTATATTAAGCATGTATTATACATATAAACCTTCTTGAATTACTTACTTACTTACTTCCAGCAGGGGACGCCGTCGACCGAACGGGTGATCTGCCCTCTTTGTGGGCCATTTCACCCAAATCCCCTGTGCTCCCCCTGTTCTTCTTGAATTACTCTATGTATTAAAAGAAACCACATTAAAATCTGCACCGTAGTTTTGAAGATACACGCATACATAGGCACGGACATACTTGGAAAGCGACTTTACTTCATACTATTTAGTGAGTGATGATGGTCGTTAGTATCTGACAACTGGCAATTCGTTTGCCAGCGGAGCGGCGTATTGTAGAATATAATGATGAAAAACATGTATTTAACCTTTGTCAGTCTGCAACGTATGTCATAAACGTTATAAACGTCAAATTACCTATCAATCCTATGCTTTCGTCGTAGTATTCTACAATCAAGGAAGTAGTAGGGAGTTTAGGGAGGCAGGCATATAAACGTCATAACGCACTATTTTCCAATAATGAGGGCGAGTGAGATAGACATAATTTTTAACGACTATATTTTCTTTATTGCAATCATCTTGTCGGGGATGCTGCAGAACCTACATGTGAAGTGGAAAAGACTTTTTAAACAGCAGTAATAACTGCTAACTTTGGTAGGTAGACTCTGGCCAACGAAAAAAAAATCAACACGTTGCAGCACTGATACCGAAACAGAACCTCCGTCCTCCATGAGCGCTGGACTGGGGCTAGCAGAAGCAGGCCGCGGCGGCGGCGCAAAAATGCGCCTCCCCGTAACCGGGGCTAGATGGGGACACTGTGGTCCCCACAACCCGAAGGGAGCCATCTCCAAAGAGATGGTCCTGGGTCTGCCGGGGTGCGAGAGATATGCTTTTGGCAATCTCACCTCCGGCAACCAAGGACCCAAGACAGCGTGCGTTTTAGTCGGTTCGAGTTCGACATAGCCGCCACGATAGTAGAATCTTTTTCCTATAAGGCATGCATGAAAACTAGCGTATTATGGTACAAGGCCATAGTCTAGTCAGTGTTGCAACCTGTTGGTTTTTCAAATTTCGTTGGCCAGGGTCTAGATCGTTTGCTTTATTAGTGTTCAGTATCGGCACTTTCCCAGCTGTTTCATTGATTAGTACCATTAATGGTACTAGTGGGACCAAAATTCCCAGTAGTACCTACCATTCATCGTACTAATCAATGGTACAGCTAGGGAAGAGGGTCAGCATAATCAGCATCTTTGTCGCTCATACGTCAGCACTCAGCACAAATCTAGTATACTATTTAATCACCTGTGTTTATGAATTGACTTCAACTCATTTAAGTGTAATTATCTTGATTATTCATTGTATCTTCGTTTTAGAAGCACATGTATGTTGCACGTGACATATTATAAAGAAGATAACATGTTAGTTTGTGTTTATATGTTATTCAAATGAATGGTTATTAGTAAGTATTCGTTATAATTGCACGTCAAAAAACATTATAATTATAGATACATAGTAAAAAACTAAACAGTGTCTATATTTTTCGATAGCGTAATTTACTTACGCCATAATGTGTTATAAACTTCACCGTCTTCCCCTTTGGTAAGTTTGACTCTCCACCTCTGATAAGTAGAAGTGTAGGTAACTTAAGGGTGGGTAAACCCATATGCATACTTCGGTAGGTGTAATACTATAATGCATGTAATACTATAATATAAAATATCGTCGTCATCCCCCCTCCAGAGGAAAGCCAGACGGTAAAGGGATGGCCCTGGGTCAGCCGGAGTGCAAGGGATATGTCGAAGACAATCTCACCTTCGGCCTTGCGCCACGACCCACAGTCGACGTGTGTTCCGCACGAAAAAAAAAAGCCATTAAATAGACTAACTTTATAGCAGTATAGTCTTAAATTAAATGACTATTTTATAGTGTCAATGGAATGAATGGAAAAGTTTTACTAGTTTGCAAGTTTGCACTTTGGGGCCGTTCTCCGGAGTGGCTTTTCTTTTTTTTGTGACAGTGTATACCGTCTGATATTCTAAACCTGACAGAAAACTTTGCCACATAAACTAGTACGTCAGGTGTATCGACTTTGGAAGCAATCAGGACTAACGCTGTGAGGATAATGATGATTACTATTCTTTTTTTATTAAGAATATTAGACCCGAAATTACTAATATTCCCCCTAACCCCCCCAGCTAAGCTAAATTGCTTGAGTTAAGAAGGGGTTCACGTCGGTAGTGTAATTCCAGGATTCCAGCCCGGGACCTTTCGATCGTAAGGCCGACTCCTTAACCATTAAGCTGCCGACATAATTCTAGTAGAAATATGACTGCAAGGCAAGCGCCATTTTATCGGTAACTAATTACGCAAAAAGTCGGCAAGTGGCTTTGTCAGTGATCTCTTGGGAATATTCAATAAGGATGACCAAAATCTTAGTAATGTGGATCTAAAACTCATAACTAACAATTCTTCTCTATTCTTACAGGTGATAGAGATACGCTTTTTCTAGTAGCTAGTAGGTAGGCATGGCCTGACTCTCCTCGTATGGGCGTGGATGACGTCACGAATCAGACTCCCTGGAAACTTATGAAATATGCAGTTTTCACTCACTATTTTCATGTACTTATATTAATTATGGTCTATTTTCCAGGCCTAGTTAGGGTTCCGTAGCAATATGGCAAAAAACGGAACCCTTAAAGATTCGTCATATCAGTCTGTCTGTCTGTCAGTCTGTCCGTCCGTATGTCACAGCCACTTTTCTCCGAAACCATAAGGCCTTTTCTTTTGAAACTTGGTAAGTATATGTATTATGTGAACCGCATTGAGAATTTCACAAAAAAAAATAGAATAAAAGCAATAAATTTTGCAAACCCGTGGTGTATCTAAAGATAGGTCTGCAAAAATGTATTGAGGTTTCCAACATCATTTTGTTTTCGAGTGCGAGAACTTACGTTAGGTAAGTCATGCTAGAATGTAGATATTATTTCTAGGAATGGCGGATGCCCTAATAACAGACGTTGAGTCTTCATACTGTTTAATAAGATAATAGGTACTTCAGTGAAGTTATGACGTCATTGTGGTAATTACTATTAAGGTAATAGTGACTCAGTAGTATGTTTGATCTTAATATAGGCGTGAAGCTGGATCTGCCAAGGTACCGTGGTCTTGGTGGAGTCCATACCTCTAATTTGGGTTACATAAGTGAGACTTCTATTGTAAATCCCAGTGGGTGGAAGCCAATAGTACCTGCACCTTGTTGATTCACAGACGAGGTACTGGTACAGCTTTCTCCTTGGGATAAGAGGTTCAATCCGACTGAAAAGACCAAAATGAGTGTTTAGTTGGGTAATGGTTATTACATCACATATCACTACTCCTTTTATTCGATCTCACATAATAGGGGTGAGCCTATTGCGTATTCTGGGCACTATTATTGAATCGAGCCGATGCATCTGAGGCTGAGTCTAGGCTGTATATATCTGTCTGGTGTTAAACAGCCCTATCCCTTAGTCGTCTTGTGCGAAATCGCATGCGAAGAGATGGGGTCGTCGCCCAAATTCTACTCTGTGATGTATAGCGTAATTGATATCTCACTTTTCTTAACCCAAACCAAGACCTGGCAGGGGTAGCGCCCTTTTTTCTTGAAAATTATAGCTTCAAATCATGTCCTAGTTTACAATAACCAAAGACTAAAACATTCTACAGTTGATAGCTATCTATGCGGCTCGGCTCACTAACCTGCCTACCCCGCCTACGAGCACAATGCGCGATGGAAGGGTATTGTTTCAGTATCTGCATTCATCTGGACCCGTCTTACCGCTGACAAGGGTGGCAGGATGCTGGTGTGAGCGTTGTTTAGGTAAGCAGAATCGATTGGTACGTTAGTTATACGTAAGAAAGGAAAAAGGTACTCATTTTCATTTGCAGCCTCCGTGGCGCAGCGGTATTGGTATGCGGCTGCTACGCGGATTCGATTCCCGCTCAATGCAAATGTTTGTATACATGAACAAATCACTAAAGACATAACTTTACTGAAAATTCAGTATGGCGGCTACAGGACGCCATATTGTGAAAATGAAAATCAACAACCTATTTCAATTAGGGTATCGTTGAATATACTGACCTCTGTCCCCATGAGCGCGGGCCTTGGGTGTGGGTGGAGCCACCTGTCACCCCAGCAGAGGCAGGCCACGGCGAGTCGGGGACACCGTTGTTCCCCCTCCCGAGGAGGGCCAGACCGTAAGGGATGGCCCTGGGTCAGCCGGGATGTGAGGGATATGTTGAAGACAACCTCACCTCCGGCCTAGCACTACGACCCTCAGTCGGCGTGCGGTTTTAGTCGGTACGAGTCCGACATAACCGCCCTTCCCGGCTCCGGCGGGGGAGGTAGGTATCCGTGGGGATTTTGGCACGGCACAAAGTATTTTGTTGAAATATAAATGACTTATAAAATAAGGGATCCCGGCCGTTCAGTTACTCTTTTCGATTATTAGAATATATTTTATTTTCTTTAATAATATTAACTAGCTTTTGCCCGCGGCTCCGCCCGCGTAGTTGTTGGTTCCCGGCAATTATTCGAGCTTTCTCACCTTTTAAACCTTCCCTAGACCTCCACGAACATTTCAAGACCAATATAAGATAAATCCGTTCAGCCGTTCTCAAGTTTTAGCGAGACTAACGAACAGCAATTGATTTTTATATATATAGATTCAATTCAATAATATATTATAGAATTCTAGACCACATCTAAAGTACTTTTTCTTTTTCAATTTTTTTATTTAAGTACGTATTTCGATTCACTTTTTACGCAGTTGTTTTTTATTTCAATAAACACCCGGTAATACACATTACAGAGGTATCTACAGACATTATCATGATAGGTAAGTACATAACCCACAGCTTCGCCACAGTTTGATAATAAATAAACCTTTCCATTGCGAAATAAATGATAGATATCACATAAAACTAGTGAACAGATAAACGCGGGAAATACCTGTCACAATTTGCCAAATTGGCCTCTTATGCGATTGCGTCAATTCACTGTAACTACATAACAATCAGGCAAATTGGACAAGCTGCCCCTTTGGCCCAGTGTTATTAGTTTGCGATTTTTCACTGAGTTGGTTTGATTGTTGGGTTGGGTGAATTGCTATTAGGTTGTAGTAGCAGAATTTAATAAAAATTGATCGGTCCAGGGCGGGATTCGAACTGGCAATTCTTCTCTCTAACTACTAAGCTACCGGACTAATAAAAATCTTTTTCTTTATATATACTAGCTTTTACCCGCGGCTCCGCCCGCATGGATGCCGGTTATCGCGACCAAACATAATCTATGTCCTTTCTCATGGTATTAGACCCCTAGGTATACCAAATTTCTTCAAAATCGGTTAAGTCGTTTAGGCTTGAAAGCGTAACATTCAGACAGACAGACAGACGGAAAGCACACAGACAGACAGAGTTACTTTCGCATTTATAATATTAAGTATGGAAGTATGGATTTCCGTATTTAGGTCGACGGTGGAGCCGTCTACCGACACTCTTACGAACTATTGGAATCTTATGTAATTTAAATAGTTAGCAATATATAAAGTTTATTCCTAGAATAAACAAGCAATATCAGAATATCACCCACAAATTGGCTGTTTATTCTAGGAGTAAACTCGCGTTTGGTCGAACCGGCCCTAAATGCTTTAAATATTTCATTCAAATGTCATAATGGTTCAATCATTTTTGTAACAAAAGAATTGATGCCTGCTTATTATTTACTTAATGTCATATACGCTATGAGAAACAAAGCAGGTGTATTCAACACTGTGCTCATAGTGTCCTATAAAATGGAACAGCAGCCCTGACATGGAGACCTAGTTGCTGTATTGATTGTACGAGCATCTGTTAATATTTTATTGGAGATGCACAAGCACTTCTATGTTACTACTAAACAAAGTGTTTGGAACAAAAATTGTGTTCCGGATCCGGAGTGAGGCGGGTAGAGATTAAACAGACGAGTTGTGTAATGAATTTGACACCTATCAGGGCCTCGATTCTGCTAAAGGCAAACCACAGTGATGCCCCTGTCACGGCAAAACACGGCACTGAATAATACATTTTATTGCGATACTGTTTGTTACCTAAAGTTGAAAATGAAATGACTTTTTGCAGAGTGATTGAAAAAGTGTAATAAAACTGTTTGCATTTCATTTTGAACTTACTCGGATAGAAATAAAGTCTAAAAATTTAATGTCATTTTTGCAGTGACTGCGGCACCACAGTGATTTAGCTTTAATAGAATCGAGGGCCAGAATAGCTACTCATACTTATCTACTCATGTGCTCATAGCGCGCTAGTCATCATTACCCGACAGCGACGGTAGAGAATGTTTTCAGTTTTACGCACGTATTTATATGTAGTTCTCTTTGCTCCCCTCTATAGGCCTAGCGGGATTTCAATTATTTGGGTATCAAATAAAGGGTACCCCAAATAAACCACGGTATCTCTTTATCTCTCGAGTTTTACTTTTTTTTTATAAAGGACACGTCAATTTGACTTCACCTCCACCTGATGGTAAGCTAAAGGCAAGCTTGTTTATCATCTAAATATTCTTGGACTTTATAATAGCCTTTCTGGCACAGTTTACTCTTAACTGCATTTTTGAATTTTTTTACAGGTTAATCTCTAATTTCAATAGGAAGCTTGTTAAAAAGTGTATACAACAGTTGCCCTGGACTACTATCTGACCCTCTGAAAGATGCTAGTTCCTCTCATATAATTAGAAAACACCTTTTAATAAACTTTATAATTATTCTTTAGACAAAAAGTTTAGAATTCACGACGAGATTGGAAACTAGGAGTGCGGGCAAACCTTTCTTTACTGGCACCAGTCTAACTCGAAACTGCTCTTTTGGCACCGCTCCAAGAGTTAGTTCTAAGCCGTGATTTGTAATTTAGTGTTAAATAACTGTTTCGAAGCGATATAGAAAGCCTTGTCAGCGTGTCACCCTTAGAAATGGCTTTTGAAGTTTTGGCAATATTAAATGGGATGGTTGTGAAGAAATTTCCCAAAAAATTTTTTGAATGTGCCAATTGATAAGTACATAAGTACAGATAAGACAGATAAGTACAGATGAGCTTTTCTTTCGTGCGAAAATCCCTACGGATACCACCCACGGCTGCCACCAGGAGCCACCCGGGGTGGCTATATATAAGCGTCGCTTAGTGTTTAAGGAGTCGGTCTTACGATCGACATGTCTCGGGTTCAATCCTGGCCATTACACTACTGACGTGAACCCACTCCTAGCACAAGCAATTTAGCTTAGTTGGAGGGGTTAGCGGGAATATTAGTAATTTTGATTCTAATATTCCTTTAAAAAAAATTGGACTAGAGCCGAATAAAATTACACGCAGTGTTGGGTGTTTATCAATACCTCGGGTAGGATTGGCCGTAGCGTAGGTGGCAGTGTTACCGTCGTTGTCCTTGACCGGAACGCACCACGTAAAGGTTCTGGCCCAAGCAGTCCTGTACAGATGACCTCTCTAAACTAATGTCGCTAGTGAAACTTAACTAGTAGAACTATTCCTTATCACATTTTCTCAGATCTAAACTGTCTCTTTTTCAGTTCAACAACGTAGTGTTAAACATAATTCAGCATACAATTAGTAATTGCTAAAGATGCTGTGAGACGGATTAGGCAGTTGACTGATGTAGCTACTGCTAGGCTCGTATACTTTAGTTACTTCCATAGCTTGATGTCCTATGGAATACTACTTTGGGGAAATGCAGCAGATTTAGAAACTATATTTATATTGCAAAAGAGGGCATGTATTGCTTAGGCAAGAGAGACTCCCTCAGGAAAAGATTTAAGGATATTGACATTTTAACTGTAGCTTCCCAATATGTATTTGAAAATATAATGTATATCAGGAAAAATATATCTCATTACACAAAAGTAAGTGATATTACAGACAGAAATCTGCGTAACAAACATAGACTTCTACTTCCATGTTATCGGCTTAGCAGGGTTAGTGATTCTTTTAAGGGGGATGGTATACGTTTTTATAACAAACTGCCAGAATCGATCCTTGGTATGCCTGACGATAAATTCAAAACCTTTGTAAAGACCACCTTATCCAAAAAGGCATACTATAGGATAGATGATTACTTGAAAGATAAAAATGTCTGGCTTGAGCATGGTGCAGGCCCCTCGTAAAATGCATAATTACAGCATGGTACTGTATTAGTTACGTGACTTATTTGTTACATTATGTAACTTTGTTTTAATTCTTAATTATAAAGAGTTTTATATACTTGTTGACATTTAGCTTTAAGAAAATAAATATTGTAAATTGACGTCCAAAAAATGCCGCAGTGGAGTTTGTTGCGCCGTTTCTTCTCCACCAGCGCCTTGGAAGCGGTGGTAAACTTAGATTAAGTAGAATTAAAATTGACGTCAATAAGAAACAATTTTATTGTTCTATATTGAAAAATAAATGCCTATGACTATGACTAATTACAGTCAGTTATATAAGACTAGCTGACCCGTCCCGGCCACGCCCGGGAAAATTTCGTATTCCATATTTGATAGTGACCTAAATGACGAACTTTCCTTTGGTCTATGAAATTTACTGCATCTAGCTCTGAAATGACGGACTTTCATACAAACTTTCATCCCTTATTTTACCCTTTTAGTAGGAGGAATCCAAAAATCCTTTCATAGTGGATGCTTACCTCATAAAATGCATCTACTGTCAAAATGTCAAGTTTGTAGGTCCAGCGGTTTAGGCTCTGCGTTGAAGAATCGGTCAGTAAGTGTTGTGGGTTTCTGAACGAGCTGTCAGTGTGTGACAGCCCGCGCGTGGGAACTGCAATAATACATAGATAACGAACTACAACTACAAAAAGTTAGACTTAAGACTGTACCACGTTTTTGTTAACCTTGAACTAAAGAATATATTAAAGACACATAATAAGAACTAGACTATTATTATATTATACCAGAAGCAGACACAGATACTACAGTAAGGACAAGTAATTTTATATGTATAGATATCTTCCAAGACGTCTGCCTGATTATAATACAACTAGATACCTACGTCCTACTGTGTACATGTCTGCATGTCACGCTCCGGTTGCTGCGAAATCGCACCATTGACGCACTTTCCACCGCCCAATGGTCCACTGTGATGGAATGAAAACGTCTGTCATGACACAAGGCGTAGGTAATGAGCACCTGTTTATGCTAAATGAATACTTCATAAGCACGTTGATACAAATAGTGAAACACTGTGCACGCCATAGACATAGATAAGGTGAGATAACGTGTGTGCATAATAATATGAACACGTGGCTTGTTTTTTTTTGACATTTAAGCAACATTATACACAACGCTATCTAGGCCCATAGTAAGCTTTTACGGTTGGTGTTATGGAATCTAGAATGCGGATAAACATACTTATATACTTTTTTTTGTAAATACATACATTTTATACATAGAAACACCCAGACCAATTTTCATGCATACAAATATTTGCACCGAGCGGGCATCAAACCCGCCTGCGTGTGGCAGTCGCGTTACTACAGTTGGGGTGTGTCTTGCTCTTTTGTGTGCAATTGAAAAAAAAAAGAATATGGATGAAGCGATGGTTAAATGAGAGATTTTTCTGAGTCCAGTCTTTGTACGACTCGCAAGTTAAGTCCCAAAGTCTCTATATAGATCGAGAAGTTCTGTAATTACTGCTCTTTCTTTTTCTTCCCGTGCCATTTTGGCGCTCGTCGTCGTCCGGTACGTCTGCCTGCGCTCGCCGCTGCCACGCGACTGTCGTTCGCGAGGTTAGGCAGAGTTGAATTAACACCCACATTTCACCACTCCTTGTATTCGCTCCCACGTAATAGCGGGAGAGACTATTGCCGTATTCCGGGCACTATTATTGACTCGAGACATGCATCTGAGGCGGAGCCTGTATATACAGGCTCCGCCTCAGATGCATGTCTCGAGTCAATAATAGTGCCCGGAATACGGCAATATATCTGTCTGATGTTAAACAGCCGTATTCCTTGGTCACCTTGTACGCCCTCCACTATAACATCGGTTAATCAGATCAGAGGGATACGTGAACCATAAGCAGTCATCAAAAAATCAAAGTTCGTTTATTCAGTTTAGGTACATAAAAAGTACCTACATGGATGTCTAAATTTTACATTAATGTCAGGAAGGTCAAGAATCCATACTAATATTATAAATGCGAAAGTAACTCTGTCTGTCTGTCTGTTACGCTTTCGCGCATGAACTACTGAACCGATTATGATAAAATTTGGTATAGGGGTAGAGTAGACCTGGAGGATGGACATAGTCGCGATAACCGACATCCACGCGGGCGGAGCCGCGGGCAAAAGCTAGTAATAAATAAATCATTTGAAAATTATTCTTTCGCTGGTTCGGTAGGTTGATTCTACTGAGAAGATACCAACAAGAAACTCAGTGAACTCGATTATCTTTCTTTATTATAATATACTTTAGTATTATGTTATCTGTGATATGGTTTTATTTATAACAAATTTATACAGTGCGAACAAGATATTAGATCAAGATGAACATGCATCTTTATGAATTTAAGTTTTCGTCTGATACTGCTTTTTATTAACCTTGTGTCTCCCTACCTTGTAAGAAAAGCACTTCCGTCTCCGTCGTTACCCAGGGTGCACCCCGGTTACCCCATTACCGACTTTGCAGTCTTAGCACCCAGATGCAGCAACGCAGCATAATATAACATTTTTATATCGACAAGGTTGAACGTAGACTACCAGTAGGAACTACTACTCAATCTTTGGTTTTGTCCACTGCATCACTTTGGTGATATGCTGTGACCGATGCTTTGTGGTATCTAGGCTACTCGATATCTGTGACACACGTACTGTGCTTATAACGCAGCTGTAGTAGGTACCTACCTACTATAAAAACCACAAAAGAAAGTTCAATCTGTTGTTCACGAATACGATAGAACGTAAAACGTTATGTTTATGTATGACGTTCACTTTGATTTGTATTATTCCCTTCACTATAGCATTACAAGAAAATGAAAGCCGATGGTTTCAATATGCATACGATGTATAAATTTGTTTTAATCGATTAGGTACTTGGTAGTGTTGAACATTTACCACTAGCTAGACAGCTAAAGACCGTAGGTACTACGCGATACTAATAGGTATAATTCTTCTTGAACAATTTTTTCGGATAAGTAGGAAGAATATTCAGAACATCTCTCGCTCTCCTTGTCCTAGTAGTCTTGGCCTCTGACTTCTGTGAACAGGTACCTACTACTAGCGTGGCTTCGAGGGACAAAAAAATGAAACCATTTAAGACCTACTTGACCGTTTCCCTAGATACTTACCTACCTATCAATTATCTCTAGGTAAATCTGTAAGCACAATGCATTCAATTCGATAAACGAACAAAGATTAATCCCTGATGCGGAAGGTAAAAAAAGGTATTAGGTAGAGGAAGACCCAATCAAAAGTGGGCACCAAGCGACACAAAAGCATTCAAATAAAACAAGATCCTTCTCAGTTCGCGGTAGTCTTGCAATAACAGAAAAAACGTACGAAATTCACTGTAGTTTCCACCAAAAAAAAATACTATTTGTTAAGTAAAAAGTTCGCGTTGGATAAAATGTCTGTCTAATTCCTCAGTAAGTTTTTGTGGTTATTTTCTGTGTAGACTGTCAGTCTAGAACAAACTGATCAATTAGGTACCTCAAACTTTTTACCTTCGCGTGGTTTGTCAGTAAAAAAGCAAACTCCTAATGCAGGTAGGTACTATTCGGGACAAAAGTAGCTGAGCGTTACAAATTTAAACGCTCAGACTAAAAAAATAACATAGACGGAACGTATAGATCTAGCAAATAAAGCCGCAAAAAGGAATACGACAGTACTTAGTGTCATTTCGCTCGCACTTGTGCGTGCTCACAGAGAGTGCGAACCAGATAGCACTACTTTAATATTCCTTTTTACGGCGTCACTTGCTAGTTCTATGTTATTCTTTTAGTCTGAATTTACAGGCTGCGGCTTGAATAGGTAGGTAGGTAGGTATTATAGACCTTGCTTCCCGGTATTCGGGACCCGAAACTCTTGCGGATTTTCTCGGTTCAAGTCCGACTTAACTGCCCCAATGATCAACTGTTTGTAAAAATGATACTTGGGTACTTACTTATAGATCAAAATACGAGTGATGTACTACTTTGTTGCTCCACTATCAGCAATATCCCCTTTAAGGAAAAAGGAAAAGCAACATCTGAAACTTAGTTGAACAAAGACAAACAGTTTTTGACGTATTTGACCTGCGAACCTAACGAATAAGTAGTCACATAAATTACCACACAGAAGCACTCCTATAAATACCTTATTGTTCATCTAACAATACAGCACCATGGAATGTTCCGTAATGACATCACACCATAACATTAGCTACGGATACTTGACAATAGACATTACTTTACTATGAAACTCCCTGTAAATTATTCTAAATATGGAGTTGTTACAGCGCTTTGTATGTTCAGAGTATGTATTTTAATATTAGAATTATTCAGGACGTTCAAGACGTTAGCCTTCTGACGAACTCTCTCAAGTATCTTCTCCCTTCCTATCCAGATCAACTCGATTTTTTTTTTCACCTCGCCTGATTTTAAGCTAAAGGCAAATTCTCGGAAAGAGGGTCACCATCGTCACAGATAACATAATACTAAACCATCGTAGACATTTACCATGTTAACAGTGGTGGCACTCAGCTTGACGGCGTCATTAGATGCCTTTTCACGCCCGGCATGAAGGACCCGGGACTGTAGGAAGGAAACATGTGAGCTGGCAGGGAGTTCCAGGTCTTAGTGGTGCGGCATAGGGCGTCCACATGATGGTAGAATTCATACTGTCTAGCACCAAGCGGTTTAATTGAGGCCTCATTTTTCTTCTTCCTGTCAGCGTCAATCTCAGTCACATATGAAGTCTTCAGCTTGGATTCTAGGGCCCGCTTTACCAGTTTAACTGTGGATTTGGCTGGACTTCGATATTTTCTGTGAAGTGACTGCCTTCTGACCTCCACAACCCGAAGACCAATTGTTGGATTTTGAGGGCTCCAACTACACCCGTAACGACTACCAGTGATGTTCGTATGGCAACCGGGTCCGACGGCTTAACGTGCTCTCTCTCTGAGGCACGAACAGACTATGCAAATACTTATATTCACGCATATAATATTTGCACTGAGCGAGGATCAAACCCGCGCCTCCTGCGTAGCGGCCGCGTTTTCCACCGCTATGCCACAAAGACTCTCCAGGGGCCTCCTTCCTCTGTCACCCGATAAATAGCTGGAATACTATGCCCGCGCATGTGTTCGGCGTTTCCCTGTCTTCCACTTCCGGGTAGGTAGGTACTTCCCCTTTAAGCGGGGCGTGAAAAAGCCTCTATTGAGGCCATCAAGTAGGGACCACCATTCTGAGGTCAACAGCATTTAAAATGGTGGTCCATATCTAATATCACATTTCAAATCCTTTAAATATGAATTCGGAATCCTCATCAATCAATGACAACAGACAGCTTTTTAATCTCAAATCTAATAAAATAAAAACCGCTCTGAATTGAACTATAAATAACCAAATTGACCAAATAAATAAATATGCCACTAAAATCTACACCACGCTATCTAGACCCATGGTGAGCATAGCATAACTAGCTTGTGTTATGGAATCTAGAAAGCGGATAAACATACTTAGATACTTTTTTTTGTAAATAGGTACATACATAATAAATCTACATAAAAACACCCAGACCAATACAAAGAGCCATATTCATGCATACAAATATTTGCACGGAGCGGTGATCGAACCCGCTCCTCCTGCGTGGCAGTCTCGTTCACTACCGCCACGCCACAGAGGCTGTCAAGTAAAACGAAAATGTTATGAAACTGAATGAATTTGACAGATTCTATAGCGGTTGGCAGGTCTGTCGTTTCATGGCGTGCACGTGTAACAACACGCAAGTACACGTGGTCGTGTAGTCTGCGTGCGACTGGCGGCGCAACGTGCTGCGGTTATGTTTGCGGTTCGTGCGGTCCCAGGTAGGTACACATTGTACCTACATCTACCCTCTACAGTGCAGGGACAATATAGCAAGATGTAACGTTAAAATAATATAGGGAACTCCGTGCCAGCTCACGTGTTTCCTTCTTCTTACAGTCCCGGGTCCTTTAAGCGGGCCGTGAAAAGGCATCTAATGAAGCCGTCAAGCTAAGTGCCTACTACTACTACTGCTGTTAACATGGTACATATTTGCGACGGTGACCCTCTTTCCGAGACTTTGCCTTTGCTTAACATCAGGTGAGGTGAAGTCAAATTAACGTGTACTATATAAAAAAAAAGGTATACAGTGATACTAGTCAAGAAAAATGCACGAGAGCAGTGACTAAAATAATGGACTCGAAGCCGTCTCTTACCGCCATCGTACCACGCGACAGTAGTTCCACACTCACCATCTGAACGATTGGCGGTCCACAACTGTACGTTTCTTGAGAAACTTTCTGCCTCGCACAACTAAACTGTGGAATGAACTGTCACCAGCGGTATTTCCGAACCAATACGACCTTCAAACCTTCAAGAAAAGAGCGTATTCTCTTTTGAACGGAAGGCAACGCACTTGTGACTCCTCTAGTATACCGGGTGTCCATGGGCAGCGGCGATCGCTTACCTTAAGGCGATCAGTCTGCTCGTTTGTGTCCCTATTCCATAAAAAAAAAATGGGTACAGTGATACCGGTCAAGATAAATGCACGAGACCAGTGACTAAAATAATGGCCTAGTTTGAAATGAGTGGTTTTTCCAAGCGACTAGGAACAATCCGGGGTTCTTCAAGTTCATTAGAAGGTTCTTACAAGGCCGTCAGCACGTGTGTGACTCTCTGTTACACACGTCCACAGGCCACGGTTACCACTTTCCATCAGATGAGCCGTGTACTTGCCACCTAAATGGTATAAAAAAACTAATTTTAACGGTGATAAGGTTGCTTTTCAAAACGTATGTCTATTTTTTGCCACGGAGGTGAAGTAGATGTTCGGAGCCCGCCATGATTTTCGGAGCTTAAGTCAATTTCATCTGGCCCTCTGCTAAAGATAAATCATTGTGATGCACCAGTCACCGCAAAAATGACATAAAATTTTAGACTTTATCTAAACGCCTAAAGTCCAAAATGCACTTTTCCAATTACTCTGCAAAATCATTCAATTTTGAACTTTAACTGCATTGCTTTAAAGTCTATTATTTCATGGCATATTTTGCATTGGTGCTGGTACCACTGTAGTTTGGGTTTTAGCAGAATCGAGGCCCTGCTTGTCAGTATCAGTATAACTATGCATGAACGGATCAGACATGTTAATCTCTTGGGGTCGAGTACTCAGACGGTGGGTGGAGGTCGCTTCTGTTAAAGCCAAATCAGGAGAATCTATTGTCCCTGCCAACCCCAAAGGCGTGACTTTATGTATGACATAACATACCTAAATATTTAATTATACAAATACACATCATTATGTATTAAGTAAGACACTGTACTTTTCCACTACCTATATTTTATTTTTCACTTGACCGGTTTCGCCTTCCGGCAGTGGTTCTCAAACTTTTTAAATGACGGAACCCTTTTGGGAAGCAAAATACTTGATGGAACCCTACAATAAAACAATTATTTTTATAAGTGTATTCTTTATTAATCAGCATAATAAAAGTACAATGTATCAGTTACTAATTATTATTTACTTCACCACTTGGTAAGGACAATAATTTATAGAAAACATTAAAAAAGAAAAAATCTAACTAGTGGGAGGTATGAAACTGTTTTTTATTTTTCATCAATTGCTTGATATCAGGTTTGATGGAAGAAAGTTGGAGTCTCATATCAGCTTCGGCGTCCAGTCTATTGCGATATTTTGTTTTCGTGGCTGCGTAGGTAGAGAATCCTGTTTCGCACAAATATGTAGTTGGGAACGGGAGAAGAATATCCAGAGCCATTTGGCCAAGCATTGCATATTCATCTTGGATTCTGCACCAAAAATCATTAAGAGGCGTCGTTTTGAACAATGACTCCATACTTGTGTCTGATGACATTTCTAAATATATCTCATTTGACATGTTTTCAGGCTTTTCAAAGTTGGGTAAAAAAGGATTACGAATCCAGGAGTTCACTTTAATTTTTGTATTGTGTTCTTCGGGAAAATACTTTTCAAAAGATGCGCGCATCGAACTGAGATATTGGACCAATTCTTCAAACACATTATCTTCAAACATTTCTGAGTCGTTTTCGCTAACAAACTCACTGAGTAACGTAAAACTTTCTATTTCTTTCTTACCAATGCAAATGATCCAAAAATCTAATTTTCTTTTAAAAGCAGTTATTTTATTATAGGCCTGAAACACTGTTGTCTGTTTACCTTGCAACGATAAATTTAATTCGTTAAGTTTTTGAAAGATATCCGCCATAAAAGACAATCGGAACAACCAAGTTTTATCATACAAACGGTCCTTCAAATTAAAAGAAGTATCTGCTGAAAGAAACATTTGTAACTCGGCTCTAAGTTCAAATAGCCTTGTTAAAGTTTTTCCCCGAGACAGCCATCGCACTTCTGTATGGAGCAGCAGTGTTTTATGTTTGCTGCCATAATCTTCACACAATAATGAGAACAATCGGGATTGTAGTGGTCGTGATTTGATAAAATTAATTATTTTTACCGCTTCATCCATAACTAATTTTAGATTAGACGGCATTTGCTTCATCGCAAGTGCTTGTCTATGCAGAATACAATGACTGGAACTACAATTAGGCGCTTTATTTTTCATTCGTGACACTGCTCCTGCTGTTTTACCTGTCATCGCCTTGGCCCCATCTGTACAAATGTCAATGCAATTGTTCCAACTGAGATTATGTTCTTCAAAAAATATATTTATTTTATTAAAAATTTCTTCCCCGGTAGTGTTTGTAAGCAGCGATGAACACATAAGCAGGTCTTCTTCCAAAGAACTTTTATATGGATATCTCACAATAATCAGCAGGATAGCCAAACCAGCGACATCAGTCGACTCGTCCATTTGCAAAGCGAATCGTGTATTTTGTAGACGTGTAACTAGTTCTTGTTTGACGTAGCTTGCCAGATCATGGATTCGTCGTGAAACAGTATCGTTTGATAGCGGAACAGTAGAAAGATGCTTTGCAGATTTTTCATCAAGCATACATTTTGTTATGTCTAATACACATGGTTTTATTAATTTCTCAGCGATAATGTGCGCTTCACCTGCTTGTGCAATGCGATAGCTAACTAAATATGATGCCTCCGTGGCCTTTTCGTTGGTAGTTTGTGTTACATGCATCATATTTTTTTGACTTTCTAATAACTGATCTTTTTTGCGAACAAAAAATTCTTTATTCTTGTCTTTAGTCTCGGGGTGTACGGTTTCTAAATGTCGACGCAATTTGGCAGGTACCATGGAACTATTAGGAAGCAGTTTACTACAGAGCATGCAGAGAGGTGAGCCGTTGGAATCAACAAATCCGAAACTGATATAAGATTCATCATACTTCCTTTTTTTCGTCTTTGAAACCGTCGAGCTTGACGTCGTGGCACTCGTGGCATCATCTTCTGGATCGGTGATTGCTAAATTCTCCGCGCGCATTGCTTTTGAACATTCAGCGTCATTAGAAGATGTTGTTGGAACACGTTTAACACCTTTAAGCCAACGTTCCATTCTTCTTTATTTATAATGTTACAAGTCAGGATAGTGGGGTTTAAATAATGCACAATCGTTACTGCGTATACCTAAGAGACTAAATTTAGAACCTACAGGGAAGAAATGTATAAAACTGAGACAACAGAATACAGCAGGCAGTAAAACAATGAACACTAGTTTCTCGCTAGCGAGCTTGTAAGTAGGTAGTAACTTATCGCTCCGAACGCTAATCATCAACTGACGACGCCAACGCGCGATCGCCGCTTTTATACTTAGTCCTAGACTCGATCTCAAATATTCTCGAAAATACTCGAGTCGGCACCTTTGATAAACAAAAAGCAAAAATAAAAACAGAAATTTAAAAATAGCGTTGTAAACAATATCGACTTTATCCTTTGAAGTTAGAGACGAAAGTCGCTTGTTGACAACTATAGCGTCTAATTCAGAGGCGGCTTTTATCAAAGAGACTGAGCGCTTACAAGTATACTAGGTACCCGCTCGTTTTAAGTTTGCCGCTGGCGATAGGTATGAGTGTATGACGTTCGAAATTTTTTATTTAATTGTAACAATAAAAATTGTGTACGTTAGATATTTGGGTAAAACTATGACACATTATAAGTTTTGTTGTCACGTGGGGGAGGGTACGCGCATTCCACAGACCGGCAAACTTAGAGCGAACGTGTTGTACAAGTATAAAATTGTTGAGACCAAACTTATGAGATATTGTACCAGCTAATGTAACACAAGCTTATACAAATACAAATAAATAAATAAATAACATTCATAGCGTTTTGTCTCCGCGCGGCCGCGGAGTCCGCACAGCCGCGGAGCGACCAGAGAGAGGTGTTTTGATTTTTTTATTTCTAAATTCTTGCGGAACCCCGACAGAGGTATCACGGAACCCTAGGGTTCCGCGGAACACACTTAGAGTATAGCTGCCTTACGGCATTCTCAAACCGCAGTCTCAAAGGAGAGTGCCGTGAGGCGAAACCGATTAGGTGAAAAATAAAATATACTTAGTGAAAAAGTACAAAGTGTATTACTCAATATGTGTAGCAGATTCCACCAAGATCAATACATAAATGCTTATGATTATTAGGGGCTTAGGCTAAGGAACTTTGCAGTTGAACACTACTTACCACTAAGTACGCCACAGAGGTCGTCAAAAAAACCATACCTACCATATCACCTACCGTATTAAATAAGTAAGTATCCAATTTTATATGTGCACTTCACACACGCCACACTAAAAGGTCGTAATATCGCAAATCGGGCGACGAGTGATGTTCCCCGACACCCGTCTGTCAAACCCTTGTTACTGTCCCGTCTCCCCTGCCTGTCCCCTGTCCACTGGTACTTGGTAATGTAACTGTCAAAAACAATGATATATTCATAAAACGATGGGTACGCTCACGTTCAATAGCTCAATCGCTATAGGCAATCGTTTAAGTACAGTTCGCAACAAAATTCCTATTGAATCAAATGAAGACACCGACATATTTGAAGATTATTTAAGTAAAAAATAATAAATAAAAAATAAATAAATATTCCACAACATTCTACACAACGCTATCTAGACCCATGGTAAGCTTAACCAGCTTGTGTTATGGAATCTAGTATGCGGATAAACATACTTAGATACCTACTTTTTTTTTTGTTAATACATACATATACATAGAAACACCCAGACCAATGCAAATAGCCATATTCATGTAGGTATACAAATACTTGCACTGAGCGGTGATCGAACCGCGCGCTGCCACGCCACAGAGGCTGTCATTAAAAATACCTAACTGAAAATATACAGCCACATTATTGAAATAGGTAGGTATATAATGTATATCATAGTATGAGAGCCTCGTCGCTGTGTGTCCGACTAGATTATCACATTAGATGTTATTATTATATTTAAGCGGGGCGTGAAAAGGCATCTAATGAGGCCGTCAAGCTGAGTGCCACCACTGTTAACATGGTACATGTTTCCGATGGTGACCCTCTTTCCGAGACTTCGCCTTTAGCTTAACATCAGGCGAGGTGAAGTCAAATTGACGTGTCCTATATAAAAAAAAATTACTTAGCAATAATAATTTAATAATAATAATGCTTTTATTTTCTCCCACGATAGATTTAACATATGCATACGTGTATATAATAGAAGTTTCACATAAGCATTTCTTAGCATCTAGAACAACACAAGAGTGGATCTCACCAGCAGCACGAAAGGAATCCGGCCCAAGCGTAACCAGACGCTCCATGCTTTGCCCGATGAATTTCACTGAGCAAAACACGAGGATCCCAGATACGTTATCTAGTTCACCTAAATATGTTTGGTCGTTATGTAGCTATGTAGAAACAAACATTCAGACACTAGGTACTTCATTTAAAATAATAGGAAGATATAGGTACGGTTATTTACAGTAGGTAAGGTAACACATAACTTAGTCTTCTATCGGTCACCTACTAGATACAGCACTTACCAAATGAACAGTTTTATGTTCAGAGTGCACTTACGCCTTTTGTATTCCTTTGAGTGCACTCGCGTCTCCTGAACACAGATGGGATAAGCTACTTACGTCGTTGGCTGTACTTACAGGGCGTGATTGCCAGGGGAATCTCGGGTTAACGCCCGGGCACTTTGTTTTGATATCATAACGTACCTATTTTACGGAAAATGATTTTGTTTGTGTTTTATTTTACTTATACGAAGGAAGAAAATCATTTTTTTGCTGGAATGTGGTAAGGTTGGTAGGTACCAAAATTTGATGGTAAGTAGTGTCAAATTTTGGTGCTGCAGAAAATTTCGGATCGTCACTCAGTTCACCGCAGATTTCCTTAATAAATACCTCCTTTGCGTTCGGTTATAATCATGGAGGACTTGTGGACGACAGAATAAGATTAAGTAATTTTCTTCCCCATGGCTATAATTAATTTTCCACGACATGCTACACAGCGCCATCCAGCTAAACCCAAAGTAGGAATGGCTTAACACTATGTCAGAGACTTTAAAAGTATAATAGGTACCTACTTACTCTGTGGACTAGTATACATTATACATTACAGAATAATTAAAATATCGGTTTTACGATCACAATAATAATATTTTCATCCCACTATCTCGGAAAGAGTATTTTTAATCTTCAATATCTGAGTGGAAAAGCCGTTTTTATTCTCTAGAGGATAAAGTAAATTGAATTTAGAACATCGTGTGCACTAAGCTTGTGAATTAAAAAAAACATTAAACCTATTTACTGCTACCTCTATGGTGCCGAACAGTGCCGAATATATCATACAACTTTTTTTTTATTTATTAAAAACTCAGACTCGGAACCTTCTTGGTGTTCTTTTTTCAATTTGCTTTGTACGCGGTTCTTTACGCGGCATTTTTTCACGTCATTGTTAAACCTTATATTAAAAACAAGAAACTTGAAAACAAGTGAAAAAACTAAAATGAGTGATTCTAGCGACGAGGAAGTTTGTTTGACGCCAACAGAATTGACTGAAACTGTTAATAATGCGCAAATGAGCTTTTCATTTCCTCGCTGAGGTGGAATGAAAAGTTACGTGTTGCACAAAGATTTTTCACCTCGTGCTCTTTTGATTCCCTCGCTAACGCTCGGTTAAAAAGCAACTTTGCACTCTTGTATAACAAATAACTTTTATTGCATAATCTGAACCTTATAAGCTGGAATAAAGTAAAAGTAGGAGGTTGTTAGCCTAACCTACTAAAAAAATATAATTTAAATGTGGATATCTACTACCTATTTAATACTTAGTAGATATCCACATTTAAATTATTTTTTTTTGCAAATTGGCAATAACCAATATAATTAGAAAACCGGTTGTATGGTATAGCTGCAAAAACTATTGTTCTTGTGGACTGGATACTGCATTGCAACCATTGCAAGGCGAGTTCTTGGGTGATGTCGTTGTGAAGATATGCTGACATCTTCTAGCTCACTTATGGCCCCCAATACATATCTACTGTCACTTTCAGGATACTAAAACGTCATCAAGCTCCGATAGATTTTATTGTCCAATATTTCTACCATTGATCTGTAATCCTACTGCTTATCGATTGTTGTACCATGAAAAAGATACAAATTTGTAATTATAATATTGGGACAGCAGTCACAGATACTTCAAATTTAACTGTTTATTTGAAGGTGCGATCTACATTTAACTGTGGGTATGTTATTTGGAACGGCAATGACAGACCTCTTTAGATTAGTACAAATAAAATTGTACGTCTCACGACAGTTGCTCCCATAAAAGCCAAGGTAAACCAAATGAAATGGAGCGCAAGCTTTAGCTGCTCCTGATTTGCAGTCGGATGATGATGGTGCCTAGATTTCTACGCATGTTTGACTGCACGGCACTTTCAAGTAAATAAGTTAATCAGGGGTTAAAAGGCAACGAGTTTTAAGAAAACGTGTAGGTGCGTTTAGGCAATCTATGTCTATATGTTAGCTATATCACGGTCTCTACTTTAGGTGCTCGACAGTTAACCCATTATACTGTGCCCATTGCTACTTTAGTTTGCTTATTCTGAGATTATGGCGGTGTTGATTCTGAGATAATTTGACTTCACCTCGCCTGATGTTAAGCTAAAGGCAAAGTCTCGGAAAAAGGGTCACCATCGTAAACATGCACCATGTTAACAGTATGTAATCAGCTTGACGGCCTCATCAGAAGCCTTTTCAAGCCACGCTTAAAGGGCCCGTGACTGAAGAAGGAAATACGTGATTCTCAGACTACAGTCACTCCCGGGAAAGCTGACATAGCATACAAAAATAATAACGTACCTCGGGCTCTCAGGGATTATTCTATTAAGAACCATGGAATGATCCAAATATGAAAAGTTATGAAAAGAAACACCAAAGTAATTTTTTTGGAGTTTTTTATTTTACCCTTAGATTACTTAACAGGAAGTTCTTAAATCCTGGAAGGATACAACATCTGAAACAAAGGAAAAGCCATGTTAAAATAAAATGAATCTTTTAGATACTATAGTTAGGGTTCAAAGTATGCTATCAGTCAAATTTTGTCCACAATTAATTCAGGTTTCAAATGTCTAAGCATCATTTAGAAGTAGTTCTATATTTATCATAAATCATATAATCACGCCTTTATCCCTGGAGAGGTGAATTAACCAGTCATTGTATTCGGTCACATGTAATAGGGGGTGAGCCTTTTGGCATATCCTGGGCACTATTATTGACTCGAGCCATGCATCTGAGGCTGTATATATCTAATGTTAAACAGCCGTATGCCTTAGTAGCCTTGTACGACATCGCATGGGAAGAGATGAGAGTGGCCCAAATTCTACTCTGCCGGGAAATGCCGGCATTTTTATTTTTTAATTTGATTTATCATACATTATTGAATTTCTGGCGTCAATTGGTAAGATTTTTATATAACATTTTACCACAAATATGAACCATCTGGTGTATACAAATCAGCATAGCATTATTAGCAGGCAATTACACTACAGCGAAATGTTCAGGTAGTAAGGCATTAAGCACAGTCCTGCATCACCCAGTATAACGCGGCAGTGCGTGTTTTTACTTATTACTACTATATTAAACTACGCGCGACTGCATTTTGTGTGTTGCACTACACTAGTTGTCAATGCAAACATATTAAAAGCAATGTAAGTACACACTCCCTAACTATGCTATGTGATATAGGGGAAGTGGGCCAACCACCAAGTCCTGACATCAGTTTCCTGCCAATAATACAACTAAACTAACCATAGGTATGGTTTATTTCTTGCTTGGCAAATAAAAAAGGTTACCCACAACTTTTTTTCACAGAGGGAAAAATATGACCAAACAAGAATCTGCAGATAATCAGCTTATAACTGTGATAGGTCAGTTTCTTCCTTTACTTTAGATGAATAAACTGAAAAGCAGTGGCGAGGGATCCCTATAATGATTCCTGCCGGCTTGCTCTGCAAAGCAAAGCTGTGGTAGAGATTTCTACATTTACACTCTAATATTTCCATCGGCTTGGCTTTTGAAAATGTTCAACCTTCACCACTGCTGGAAAGTACAACACCAACTAGTTAAGTAGATGCATGAAGCATTCAGAAATGTCAAAGTTGAGGGGTCAGATAGCAGTTGCTCTCATAAAGCCAAAATAAACCAATAATGGAGATAGAAGCAGTAAGGGAGCAGACTCTCCAGGTTCCACAGCAGATGCAACCAGAATTGGTTCTGTAATGAATAGGAAGCCGCAAGAGTATTTCAGTATTTTAGCATCAAACTCGCTCCTTTAAAATCTGTCAAAATATTAAACGGCAACTCACCACCCGTATCCTATGTCCCATAGCCTGAGCGGGCAGGTTGGAACGGAAGCGCGCTCGCACACCACCAGAGTTGCCATGGGGACGGGTCACCTTGCCCCAGATAGCGCGCAGCTTGGTCTTCTTGCCTCGGGGACCTCCAGCAATGGGTGTCCTCTTCTTAGCGCGGTATACATACACGCATTTCTTGCCGGTATAGAAGACTGCGTCATCGCGGTCTTTCGTGCCTTCGATCTGAAAAATTATGGTAAAAAATTCTTAGATTATGTTACGATAAGGTGTATTAGATTTATTGTGATCGAGTACAATCAGTGAATCAATTTTGTCCACATGGTGGTTCAGGTTTCAAATGTCATATAAGCATCATTTTAAAGTTACTCATACCTAGAAATCCCTGAAGGGAAATGCTGATTTATGATACCATTTTACGGCAATAGGCTCGCCCCATATAAAAGACCAAGAATCAAGGAAAAATGTGTGTGATAATACACCTCTTTTTACCTCTTTGGGGATTTACAGGAGTGGGTGTATATATATATATATGCAGAGGTGAATTAACACCCACCTTTAACCAATCAATATATTCGGTCCAATGTAATAGGGAGCGAGCCTATTGCCCGTCCCTGTACTGTAATATTACAATAAATAAAGATGAACTGTAGGTAAATTGTTAAACTTCATTCCACTAGCACCATTTCCAGTTGCATCCAGTTTTCAAATCTGAGGTCAGGTCTTTTAAAGAATATTAGCAACTAAAATGACTAATATTCCCTTTAACCCCTCCAGTTAAGCTAAATTGACATTTAAACTCTTGCGTTCAAAGATATACAATAATAATAACTCTCACAATAATTTGCCTAATGTTTCTACCAGGTTACACCAGGCTGAGTCAGCATGTGCCCACGGCCAGTAATTCCTGTTATTATTGTATAAGCGAAATTGCTTGTGCTAGGAGTGGGTTCCAAGTATCAAGTTTGTCAGATACCAAGGTATGATAGGTAGGTGTGCTGCTACTGTTATAAGGTTCCATTTCCCAAAATTAAAGAGCCAGTTAGTTTACAAATTCAATGTTTCTGTTTATGTTATAATTAGACAGATTGGACTACAGATAACAAACCAAAGTCTATTTCAATCCAGTGCTTTCTTTCCAACTATCTAATTGTTAGTCACAAATATGAAAAAAGTACATTGCAAATAGTATATTGTGAAATAAATAGACAAAAGTTGTGAATGTCACTCACAGTTTGATTAAAACACAATATAGAACATAATGATGAAAGTGAGCCTAGGACCAGATTATGCAGGCAGTTGATAGGTGCAGTCCTCATGGTTTTACACTTTGATTATTTTGTTAATATAATAACTCTTACCTTCAGAAGAGCTGTGTTCTCATGCTGATTGCGCAAACCGCGCTTGTATCCTGTGAAGACAGCCTTGGCGTACAACCTGCCGTGACGAGGTTTCGGGTTCACTTTGCGAATAGCTTTTGGGGGCTCCGCAGGCGCCGCGGGTGCAGCTTTGGCGGCCTTCTCTTTAGGTGCCTTGGTTTTAGGCGTTTTCGCCTTAGGCGCAGTCGACGGCGCTGGGTCAGCCATTCCTAAAACATCAAGTTACACTGGGTTCAAAGATACCACCACGAACTGGTATGACTGATAGGTTATGTTGACATCCGACTTGAATCGCAATTTATCTCGTTAGTTGAAGTAAATCTATAGTTTTTATATATAGTAGATGGTGAAGCCATTATAAGTTTTGAACGTGTTAAACTTATTTTTCAGTTATTCTATACAATAATAGAAAAATATCACAAAAATTGGTACACGAACCGTTTGTTATTTTCCTTTGGAAATGAAAGAACGGGATATCGTATTGCCAGCCTTCAAATGAAATAATTCTACTCACTGTATAACACGAACAAACTGTTTAAAATTAAAAACTAAAATTAATTTTTCATGGTTTATAATAAACACAGAAATGTACTACAAAATTATTCAATATGAATAATATGATGTCTAGAAAAATATACCGTAAATATTTTTGTGAATAATTATGATACTGATTGCTACCAAATTAGTAGAACATAAAAACATGAACATACAGCTTTGTCGTTCAAAAACACAAAGTAGCTGACGTTTAGAAACAATAGAAACTTAGAGATAAATAAAGTGAGTAGTTGAGTTCTTTATTTTTAAAATGTAACTAACATGGATGGATGGATGAATAATTTAAAATTTTATGGATAAGTTGGTACAGTTATTTTACAATACGACACACTGATATCATCCGTATTTTTTTTATTGCGTCTTAATATCCATATTATGGCAATAATTTACAATTTGTCTAAACTCGTTGTCTGATTTGGACCAATGAGAAAAAACCACGAAAAGAGACGACGAACGAAAGATGGATTGTAGTTCTGTCAAATAATTATTTTGTATTATTGAAATAGAATTGTTGTGAATTAATCGTAAAGACTGCTGTAATTAAATTATAAATAAATAATGGACTACTTAGTTAATATTAATTGGAACAAAGTCACACCATGCCTTGTTTTATTAGTGCTAGAAGTAATGTTAGAATGTGTGTATTTATTTTTATACTCTTAACCTGTACTTATAATGATTTTCTTGCTGTTTTTTGTGTGAAAGTATGTGTTTTGAACTGTCGGTGTGTAGTTTCAGAGTGTGCAACACCGGCGGAGGTGAATAAGCACTTGGATCTGGGTCGAGACTTCTTGGCGCGAGGACAACTTTCAGACGCCCTAACTCACTACCATGCAGCAGTAGGTAAGTGCCTACTGTTCGTTCAGTACTTCTGGTTTGATACTAAAATTCAAGGGCGAAACAAAGCCCTACTTCTGTACTGATATTGGCAATGGCAATGAAGTATCAGGGTTATGTGATCAAATATCAATAGAACATTAAAGCTTTTAATTTTACAACTGAATTTATTATTATATTAATTTATTTACATAATTATTTATTTAAAAAAATATTTATTGTGACCTTATTTAAAGGTAGAATAAAATTTAATGTTATCTTCTATTTACAATGGTTATACTAAACTCTGTTGATAACAGCTGCTATCAGTTTAGAACTAACATTTTAATATAATATTTGCGCTTGTCGATAATGGCCTGACTAGTAAATGCAATTAAATTGAAAAAAAAAAAGCATAAAGCCAACTATTCCTATTGATTAAAAGGGACTGCTTGCAGGTTCAAGTCCTGTTTTAGACATTCACTTTTTGACAATCTATAAAGTCGCCAGTGAATATGATAAAAATATTTTAAATTAAATATACATACAATTATACAATCACGCCTTTATTGGAGGGTTAGGCAGAGTTTACTTAACACCCACATTTCACCAATCATTTAATTTGGTCCCATGTAATAGGGGGTGAGCCTTATTGCCATACTACGGGCACTATTGTTAACTTGAGCCATGCATTTGAGGCTGAGGCCGGGCTGTATCTATCTATCAGATGTTAAACAGCCCTATCCCTTAGTCACCTTCTATGACACCGATTGGGAAGAGATGAGGTGGCCCAAATTATATTCTGCCACGAATCAACCATAAACAGAGTTAAAAAAATTTACTCAATGAATTCAGCCAAGTAAATTGAAACTGTATTTAATTAAACATACAATAATAATAAAGTGAACTAATCTAACTTAAACATACCTATTTGTCAACAGAGGGAGACCCACACAACTACCTCACCTACTTTAAGAGAGGGACAGTCTACTATGCACTTGGTAAAGCCAAGTTTGCCCTACAAGACTTCACTAAGGTATGTTACACTTTAATTTATTATATCCTATCCTACTAATATAAGGGTACATTCAACCAAATGCGAGTAAAGTTTATTCCTAGAATAAACAGGCAATATCACCCACATATTGGCGGTTTATTCTAGGAATAAACTTTACTCTAAGTAAGTAAATGTTTGTTACCCTTTTAGGCAAAAATTACTGACCAGATCTAGACTAAATTTGATGTAGTTACAGATTTCTAGTTTGAACAAGAACATAGGTAACTTTATTTGGTAAACAGTTTCTTTTGGTTATGGAAATGAGTTTAGTATTTTCCACTGATAAATCTGTAGGTATGACTAGTAGTTAAAACTTAAGGGCAGGTCAGAAATACCCTAAAGGGGTGGGCTTGCTTGTAAGGTTTAATTAGTGGGAGATCATGAAGTATGTAAGGATCTCAGAAATAGGTCCAAGCATATTATGTATGTATGTCAACTCATCCATATTCAAAAGTTGATTTTCATTAAAATATGCTAAAATATTTTTCTGGTCTAAATAGCATGATACATTAGGAATTAATTTTGTTTTCCGTTTGTTAATTTTTAATTGGTTACTCTGTGATTAAAATATCAAGGTCTATGCATGTATAAAATGTGTATAAAATTAAATTAAAAACAAGTGTATCTCGGGGAATACATCTTAGGAGCCAATATGCGCTCTAACGCGCAGTACGCTTATCTTGGGTATCTTTTGAGGATAGTATGGCAAAATGCTATGGTGGTAGACGAGCTCAAATCCACGAATTATAAACTATATCAAAACAATCCGCGCACGACAGAGCCTTGTTTCTCTCACGAATTAGGTCCAAGATGTGATCTAGATATAATAGGTATTTTAACTGGCGAAACTTAATAATGTAATACAAGAAATTATATATGTATGTACCTAATTATATTATAATATGTAACATAATTTTCTGAGTCCACCAGAATTTTAGGCCTGCATTTGACTGATTTGCATCTGTTGGTAGCCAATGATTATGGTCTATGATGAAGCAAGCTCATGGTCATTAGCTCGAAAACTAAAAAGTAGTATGTGCCGTAGTGGCTGCCGCACTAAAATAGTCTTAACATCATGCAGGTATTGGAGATTAAGGCTGACTTCACTTCAGCTCGTCTGCAGCGAGCCAATGTGTACTTGAAATTAGCACAATATGTCGACGCCAAAGAGGACTATCTACAAGTTGTGAGTATGCAAAGTATATTATCGGACCTGTATATCATTAAGATATCATCACACTTCCCTATTAGTTTCTAAGTAACGCCCCAGAATTTTTTTTAATTGACTGAGGGAAACACAAAAAATTAAGAAATAATTACCACGAATATATTTGTTTTGTGTTGTTTCTGACTACAAAGTAGCTGCCCCTAATTGGTTAGTTCTTTGTTTCGGGCAAGAAGGGAACCCGGTGGTTCCCACATCCAAGAGGGTCATCTCGGAACCGAAGATGGTGGATGGTCCTGGGTCAGCCGGAGTGCGAAGGATATGCTTTACGCAATCTGCAACCCCGTGACGGCGTGCGATTTACGTCAGATCGAGGAGATATCCCAACTAAAAAAAAAAGTTTCCTGAAATGAAATCATTTACTCGCAGAAATATGGTTGAAATGCTTGGTGTCCCCATATTTTATTATAAGAAAACGTTTTGAAAATGGCAGGTCAGAAGTACTCGAAACCGGCGGGCGTGCATGAAAAGATTAATGAGTACTACTGCCAGTGGGGACGCCGTGTAACCGGACGGGTGATCAGCCCTTCTATGTGGGGCTATTTCACCCATTTCCCCTATAATGACTGCCATACATGTTCGTATGGCAACTGGGACCGACGGCATAACGTGTTCTTCGAGGCACGACCAGATCAATGCAAATACCCATATTCATGCATACAAATATTTGCACTGAGCGGGGATCGAACTGACGTATGTAAGGATAGAGTCACTTGGGGGGCTGTTGTCTCTGCCTACCCTGATGGGAAATAGGCATGATCTTATGTATATTTTGATAAATATCGCAATTCAGCCAATATGCAGTTAAATCTGACTCCGAGACGTAGGCGTAGGATGCTACTAGGATTAACGCAAGGACCATGATAATTAAGTACTTATTATTGGCGAAGCATCGGTAGCTTAGTGGTTAAGGAGACGGCCTTACGATCGAGAGGTCCCGGGCTCGAATCTTGGCCGTTACACTACCGATGTGAACCCACTCCATGCACAAGCAATTTAGCTTAGTTGGAGAAGTTAGAGGGAATATTAGTAACTTCGGTTCTAATATTCTTTAAAAAAAAAATTGCATAATGGTAATCATTCTTTAGTTAAACAGCTGGTTGATAAAGTCATAATGACGTGTCCTCTATTAAAAACTAAATAATGTATACAATAATATGTTAATAACACGTAACTGTTGACTGTGTGGTGGGCGTACATTGGTTGGGTGTTATCACAAATTATATTCAGTGATACTCCACTTAACTTCAAAAAAACTTTATTAATTTATTATTTTAGATTAACATACACTAAGTGTAGGTTTTGTGAGTTCTATGTATAGTAGACCAATTGTTTATAGTCCAAGATCCCAGTGCTGTCAGACATGAATATTTTCTGAGGAATGAAAATATGTGCGAGAGAGAAAAAGGGAGAGAGAGAGAGAGAGAGAGAGAGAGATATTCTATAATTTTCTTCATCCTTCATTCATCCCAGTCGCATCCGAAGCATTGAACTTGTCTGGGGTCCGCTTTCCCAGTCTATCTGTGGATTTACTGAATTTCGATATTGTAGCATCTGACTGACCTCCACAACCCAAAGGCGATATCGAAGCATTGCAGTTCGACCAGTTGTTGAAATTTTTTAAGGCTTCATCTACCCGTAACTAGTCATAGTCATAGTCATAGTCATTTATTTCTCAATATAGAACAATAAAATTGTTTCTTATTGACGTCAATTTTAATTCTACTTAATCTAAGTTTACCACCGCTTCCAAGGCGCTGGTGGAGAAGAAACGGCGCAACAAACTCCACTGCGGCATTTTTTGGGACGTCAATTTACAATATTTATTTTCTTAAAGCTAAATGTCAACAAGTATATAAAACTCTTTATAATTAAGAATTAAAACAAAGTTACATAATGTAACAAATAAGTCACAAAAGTCACCATGCTGTAATTATAGCAATTTACGAGGGGCCTGCACCATGCTCAAGCCAGACATTTTTATCTTTCAAGTAATCATCTATCCTATAGTATGCCTTTTTGGTTAAGGTGGTTTTTACAAAGGTTTTGAATTTATCGTCAGGCATACCAAGGATCGATTCTGGCAGTTTGTTATAAAAACGTATACCATCCCCCTTAAAAGAATCACTAACCCTGCTAAGCCGATAACATGGAAGTAGAAGTCTATGTTTGTTACGCAGATTTCTGTCTGTAATGTCACTTACTTTTGTGTAATGAGATATATTTTTTCTGACATACATTATGTTTTCAAATACATATTGGGAAGCTACAGTTAAAATGTCAATATCCTTAAATCTTTCCCTGAGGGAGTCTCTCTTGCCTAAGCAATAAATGGCACGAACTGCCCTCTTTTGCAATATAAATATAGTTTCTAAATCTGCTGCATTTCCCCAAAGTAGTATTCCATAGGACATCAAGCTATGGAAGTAACTAAAGTATACGAGCCTAGCAGTAGCTACATCAGTCAACTGCCTAATCCGTCTCACAGCATAAGCAGCAGAGCTAACTACTGCCATAGACGTTCGTATGGCAACTGGGTCCGACGGATTAACGTGCTCTCCGAGGCACGACCAGACCAATGTATATATCCATATTTATGCATTCAAATATTTGCAGTGAGCAGGGATCAACCCCGCGCCTCCTTTTTTTTTTCGTGCGGAAATCCCCTCGGATACCCCCCTGCCGGAGCCGGAAGGGGAGATTATGTCGGACTCGAACCGACTAACACCGCACGCCGACTGTGGGTCGTGGTGCTAGGCCGGAGGTGAGGTTGTCATCGACATATCCTTCGCACCCCGGCTGACCCAGGGCCATCCCATACGGTTTGGTGTCAACGGTGTCCCCGACTCGCCCCCGGAATGGGGAGGCGCGCTTTTCAGCGCGTCGCCGCCGTGGCCTTCTTCTGCTGGGGTGACAGGCGGCTCCATCCGTCACTCCCAGGCCCGCGCTTATGGGGGACGGAGGTCAGTCAGTGCCCTCCGGCGCCCGAGTTGCCTGCGCGCGCGGTCGGCGCGATCCGCGAGTCTCTCTTGCTCGCGCCGCCTCTCCCGTTCCGCCGTCTCCTGCGTAACGGCCGCGTTCACTATCGCTACGCCACAGAGGCTGTCCTAGAGATTCTATGATAACCAATTCTAAATCAAATATTTACTATTTTTATTCTTAAACCATCATTTGTTTTTATTTAACCGTGACATCAATATGCTATAACTCGCATCATTGCGCGTGCGACCATGAAAAATTTAACTTATAACTTTTCATTCGTACAATAACATTACAGGTGTTTCGAATTAATCTCACTGCATGTAATACATGTTGATTGCAGGACATATGTGTCGCAATGGAGAATGGGGCAATAATGTTCCAATTGCACGTGATCGACTAGTTATAACAGTAATTGTTTTATATTACATGCTCTTCATAATATTTCACAATACCCTGTATGTCTTTCTGTTACAATTTCACGCCTCTTTTTATTGTACATACATACATAGATATAATCACGCCTTTATCTCCGGAGGGTTAGGCAGAGGTGAATTAACACCCACATTTCACCAATCATTGTAGTCGGTGACACGTAATAGTCTATTTTTGACTCGAGCCTATATCTGAAGCTGAGTCTGGGCTGTATATATTTGTCTGATGTTAAGCAGCCCTATCCCTTAGTCGCCTTGTACGACCCCGCATGGGAAGAGATAGGGTGGCCCAAATTCTTCTCTGCCGGGAGAAGAAATGAAAAAATAAAGAACGAGTTCAAATCACGCACATTGTAGAGGGTCAGCCGGCTGTCGCTCCCATGAGAGCACCGGGATAAAAGCTTCTAAGCTTGTTAAAATGATGATGATGACGACATAACAATCGTTTAGGTTCATAATGTCCAAATTCCAGAATGTCCAGAGATTGCAAAACGTCCGTATCCCAAAATGTCCATATCGCAAAATGTCCATATCCCAAAATATGGGTGTTAATACTACGTTGCTTACCCCCTTAATAACATAAACAAAACATAAACTCACGCCTGTATTCCCCGAAGGGGTAGGCAGAGGTGCTAGCACCCACATTTCGCCAGTTTATGTTTAGGTCCCAATGTAATAGGTGGCGAGCCTATTGCCATTTACCGGGCACTTATAAACCTGCGATACCCCCTTAATGACATAGCTATTAGCTACATGCGTGTATAAAAATACAATCTTGAAATAGGTATTTTGCCCTTGATAATGTCATTGGCAATGCAACGTCGAATAAACAAATGATGCAATACAATGTATAATTTTTTTTTAATTTATTTGAATGAAGAAGTATTCGTAGAGATGTCTGTCCCTTTGAATTTAATCGATATCATAACATCGTGTAAATTGTGTAAACGATTAAATTGAATCAGAATGTTGTATCATGAATAAAAAAGAAATTATAAACCCCTCTGTAGTGTAGTGCGTGCGTGCATGAGTAAAAAAGTATGTTTGAAATAGTTATCAGTCGCTTGAATCACAGATGACACCGCCTCTTATCAGCTTCATTACAGTATTAACGTCACTTCCTTTCATGTCATGGTACGAACAGCAATAATATTGAAATGTGCTCTTATTGCAATAAATAAATAAATACTTAGATGGAAAAGGACGATCTGCCTAATATAGGATACTAGCTTTTGCCCACGGCTACGCCCGCGTGGATGTCGGTTATCCCGACCAAACATAGCCAATGTCCTTTCTGGAGGTCTAATCTACCCCGAATCCAAATTTCATCAAGATCGGTTCAGTCGTGTAGCCGTAAAAGCGTAACAAACAGACAGACAGACAGCGATACTTTCGCATTTATAATATTATAGCTTTTGTCCGCAGCTTCACCCGCGTGGATGTCGTTTATCGAGACGCAAAAATAGCCTATGCCCTTTCTAGGTCTAATCTACCCCGATTCCAAATTTCATGAAAATCGGTTCAGTCGTTTAGGCGTGAAAGCGTAACAAACAGACAGACAGAGTCACTTTCTCATAGGAATCTGTACCTATTACAAAAATAAAAAATATCTGAACTGAATCTGCTCGCTTGATGGCAATGGGCTTGGTGAGAAAGTCATAGTGGGATAAATGAGTAAATCTCCGAAGAGGTAGGCAGAGACGCGTGGGCGGCCGGCGTCTCCTTCAGCGAGCAGGTAATGGTCGTGAAGGAGACGGCGGAGCGGGAGAGGCGGCGCGAGCGAGAGAGACTCGCGGATCGCGCCGCCCGCGCGCGCAGGCAACTTGGGCGTCGGAGGGCACTGACTGACCTCCGTCCCCCATGAGCGCGGGCCTGGGGGTGACGGGTGGAGCCGCCTGTCACCCCAGCAGAAGCAGGCCACGGCGACGGCGCGCTAAAAAGCGCGCCTCCCCATTCCGGGGGCGAGTCGGGGACACCGTTGTCCCCTCTCCCGGGGAGGGCCAGACCGTAAGGGATGGCCCTGGGTCAGCCGGGGTGCGAGGGATATGTCGATGACAACCTCACTTCCGGTCTAGCAGGGAGTGCCCCCCCTTCCGGCTCCGGCAGGGGGTGTATCCGTGGGGATTTCCGCACGAAAAAAAAAAGAGGTGTATAATTAATTACATCTCTGTCTACCCCTTAGAATATTAACAGGCGTGAATAAATGTATCCATGAATGAGTTGGGTCATGATCGCGTTAATTCCTCTTAACAATAGGTTATAAATGTTTAACCTTCTTGAGAGGTATGTAGATGTAAAACATACTCATCTTGAACCTTGATAGATAACACTTTTTCAATAGCAATGGTTGAATGATGCAATAGTACTCAACTACACAACATTTGACTGAAGTAAGATACAGACATATCAGCTAGATATGTAGAAAGATATGCAAACGGTGTGGAATGTGGATTGACTTAAAATTAAGCATTTTAACTCACTTTTCACGCTCTATAAGATTTGGCCGGGTAATTTTTTGAAAGAAAGGCAGATAAAAATCAATCATAGCTTGCTCCAAACAGCATACATAGGGATTAACAGGAATAGTCATTTCGTTTACTATCACTTTATTTGAGAATAGAATAAAACCAGTTTTTAAAGGATTTTATCGTGTCGAATACATAGGGAAAAAGAATCTTCTCGGGCGGGACTCGAACCCGCAGTCTTTCCTTACAGGGGGAATGCCTCACCAATTCGGCTACCGAGACACGCCCGATATGATTCAAATTTCCCATCTTATACGTCTTTAAGGCGACGTGGCGGTGAGATATCGTCTGCGTAGTAATACTTGTATTCTTTCTGCCTCCGTCACCACAATAAATTATAACCCTCATCTTTTGAATCTTTTGAACTTGTTCCGAAAGGTCGTAAAAGAGGAATATCGTTCCAGACATACGCGGACCCGTACAACGAGGAGGCTCTCAACCAGTACCACCTGATAGACAACTATGTGGAAGACTTGAGGCTGGTTGAGGCGTACTACCGCGGGAGTGAGTTCCGAGCGGCGGCCGAGCTGGCCACGCGCCTACTCGACGTGTCGCCCTGGTCGGCGCAGATCAGACAACTGCGAGCAGAGTGCTACATCGCCCTTGTAAGTATACCTACTGTTTATACTGGAGATTGATGGCGCTTGGTGGAATCTGCTACACATATTGAATAACACACTTGTACTGTTCCACTGATTTTATTTCTAGACCTGTACTGTTCCACTTATTTTATTTCTAGACCTGACCGGTTTCGCCTTACGGCATAAAACATCAATGTGAACCTTTGAGAATGCCGTAAGGCGAAACCGGTCAGGTCTAGAAATAAAATCAGTGGAACAGTACAAGTGTGTTATTCAATATATACCTACTGTCTTCTTTCCCTTCTTCTATACAAGGTGATTTTAGTCTTTCCGGAAAAAAATAATTTGAGCACAGTTTCGACAGCACAGTCATCTGGAAGTATTAATTTGGTGAAAGAAAAAAAAATTACAACCCCTATACATTTTTCTGTTCACCTGAACATTATTCCCATAGAACATTAAAAAAAAAAAAAAATTCAATCGTCAAATTAATACTTCCAGATGATTTTGCTATCGAAACTGTGTTCAAACGAACGAAACGACTATAAAATCACCCAGTAGAGTTCGGCAATCTTCGTGATACAATCAGGCTGCATAACACGCGTCTTTAAGTTTCTCTGGTTGAAAGTGCTGAGGTATACTTACCGACTCTACTCAATGAACTGTATGAACTGTAATCCATATCTAATATATAAATTTCTCGGTGTTTGTAGAAACTCCTCCGAAACGGCTTGACTGATTCTAATGAAATTTTGTGTGCACATTGGGTAGGTCTGAGAATCGGACAACATCTATTTTTCATCCACCTAAGTGTTAAGGTGCAGCGGGAACGGGATCTGACGCTACGAGGGCAGGAAAAAATTGGCGGTACGAAGTTCTAGTAATAAATAAAAATGAATGTCGCCAAGCATTTTTTCGTATGTACCAAAAGGTCCACGGTACCTAGGTAAAAGTAGCAGAAATAAGATCAAATATCGTTCGTGTATAGAAAACCTAAATATTATATTTGCGTTTCTCACTTCCAGAACGATCTATTCAGTGCTGTGTCAGACATCAGGTCCGTGAACCGGCTGCAGCAAGACTCCACGGACGGGTACTACCGGCTCGCCACGTTATTGTACCGGCTAGGGCATGTCAATGATGCGCTAAAGGTATGGAATATACCTAGAACTGAATTTTTAATGTGATGATTAGATGTGAAAATTCTTCTTTGTAAACTCTTGAATTTACCGAGAAGCTACCAATTTACAGTTTTAATATTGATTAAGCAGTGTTAGAAAGCTTACACGGCACACTATCCAACGGATTAGGAGTTATTACAATAGTCTGAAAGCTTGCAACACTGGAAATGTCACTTAAACAAAATGTTGCCACACTAAAAAAAGAAACAGTAGGAGGGCTTACACAAGATAAAAGGTGCTTATGGTCGGTATTGAAATGATGATAGTTTTATTTAAAATTCAGTTTGTTAATAAAATACTACATATTTCATTGAGTTATATAAAAGTATTAATAATTTTCCAGGAAATTCGCGAGTGCTTAAAACTAGATCCAGAACACAAGAAGTGCTTCCCGTTCTACAAGAAAGTGAAGAAGATAGACAAGCTCCTGCTGGACTGTGAGCAGCTGAGTGAGGCGCGCGACTACGGCGCGTGCGTGACGTCAGCGGGCAAGGTGCTGCGGCTGGAGGACGACGTCACGCTCGTCGTGTTCGAGGCCAAGCGCTGGATGTGCTCCTGCCTCGCCAAGGTACGCTCTCTCTCTCTCGCGCGACTACGGCGCGTGCGTGACGTCAGCGGGCAAGGTGCTGCGGCTGGAGGACGACGTCACGCTCGTCGTGTTCGAGGCCAAGCGCTGGATGTGCTCCTGCCTCGCCAAGGTACGCTCTCTCTCTCTCGCGCGACTACGGCGCGTGCGTGACGTCAGCGGGCAAGGTGCTGCGGCTGGAGGACGACGTCACGCTCGTCGTGTTCGAGGCCAAGCGCTGGATGTGCTCCTGCCTCGCCAAGGTACGCTCTCTCTCTCTCGCGCGACTACGGCGCGTGCGTGACGTCAGCGGGCAAGGTGCTGCGGCTGGAGGACGACGTCACGCTCGTCGTGTTCGAGGCCAAGCGCTGGATGTGCTCCTGCCTCGCCAAGGTACGCTCTCTCTCTCTCGCGCGACTACGGCGCGTGCGTGACGTCAGCGGGCAAGGTGCTGCGGCTGGAGGACGACGTCACGCTCGTCGTGTTCGAGGCCAAGCGCTGGATGTGCTCCTGCCTCGCCAAGGTACGCTCTCTCTCTCTCGCGCGACTACGGCGCGTGCGTGACGTCAGCGGGCAAGGTGCTGCGGCTGGAGGACGACGTCACGCTCGTCGTGTTCGAGGCCAAGCGCTGGATGTGCTCCTGCCTCGCCAAGGTACGCTCTCTCTCTCTCTCGCGCGACTACGGCGCGTGCGTGACGTCAGCGGGCAAGGTGCTGCGGCTGGAGGACGACGTCACGCTCGTCGTGTTCGAGGCCAAGCGCTGGATGTGCTCCTGCCTCGCCAAGGTACGCTCTCTCTCTCTCGCGCGACTACGGCGCGTGCGTGACGTCAGCGGGCAAGGTGCTGCGGCTGGAGGACGACGTCACGCTCGTCGTGTTCGAGGCCAAGCGCTGGATGTGCTCCTGCCTCGCCAAGGTACGCTCTCTCTCTCTCGCGCGACTACGGCGCGTGCGTGACGTCAGCGGGCAAGGTGCTGCGGCTGGAGGACGACGTCACGCTCGTCGAAAGTGCCGCCCTATCTCCAAAGCTGGCTATGTATCTAACAGTAACATTGTGCGTACAGGACGAGCAGTTCACGGAGGCGCTCTCCGCGTGCGGCGGTGCCCTGGAGCTGCAGCGGGACGCGCGCATACTGTGCGACAAGGGGGACGCGCTGCTGGGACTCGACATGTTCGACGACGGTGAGCGCTTACCCTGGGATATACACTTCACTCACCAAGATCTTTCCTTCGTCCGTTCATCCTTGGAGCCAAATCTGTTCTTATTCTCCTCTTTTCCTTGATTTGGTTAGTTTTGGAATGGTGCCACCACTGTTTTAACGCCTTACCCAAAAAGAAATCCTGCACCAGAACCTCGTCCGTCATACAACAGCGGAGCCGCCAGCCCTGATAGAGACTGTCATTGGGCGAGCTTGTACCGCAGGTTTATAATACAACTGCCTACACCATGTAGCAGCAGCAGTAGGCAGCATAATATATGATATTCACCTTTTTTTTGATCGTGCGAAATATCCCCACGGAGCCGGTGGAGGTGATAATATCGGACTCGAACCGACTAAAACGCACGCCGTCTTGGGTCTTTGGTTGCCGGAGGTGAAATTGCCGAAAGCATAACTCTCGGATCCCGGCAGACCTAGAAGCATCTCTTTCGAGATGGTCCCCTTCGGGTTGTGGGGACCTCGGCGTCCCCATCTATCCCCGGGTACGGGGACCGCCGCGGCCTGCTTCTGCTAGGGTGGGCGGCGGCTCCACCGGTCACCCCCAGGCCAGCGCTCATGGAGGACGGAGGTCGTTCTGCGACCTCCGTCGTCCGGTTCGCCTTCGCATATGATATTGACCTGGGTCATATAGATGGTGGAACTCACACACAACCAACCATTCGATTTTATTCCTACTTATTTTATGAGTGCCGTAATTTTTCTAATTTTTTTTTGATATGAATTGTGTTTTTACATTATGTTACAGCCATCCATGCGTTCAAAGAGGCTTTAGAAATAGAGGAAGGTTTACAGCGAGCCAAGGACGGCTTGAGTCGAGCGCAGAAACTGCAGAAACAGTCTGAGCAGAGAGATTATTACAAAATATTAGGTGTTAAGAGGTGAGTTTTTCTTATGATATAATACTGGGTGATTTTATAGTCGTTTTTCAAAACCCCCATACATTTTTCCTTTCACCTGAACATTATTCCCATACATTATCAAAAAAAACTTTTTTCTTTTGCAAATTAATACTTCCGGATGATTTTGCTATCGAACTGTGCTTAAACTCTTTTTATCCTTAACGACTATAAAATCATCCAGTATACATTAGATCACAAAGTAATGTTTAGAGTCTATAATTTACTTCATGATTTATTATATTATAGAAACTGGAAAATTGGTTCGTTTTAGGTAATTCATTTGATATACCTACTGTATAATGACATGGTGAAATAGTAACGCGGTATACTATATACTGGCATGTTACTACATACCCACGCGGTATCTATATATATAAAAATCAATGCCACTTTTTGTTGTAATGTTATAACTCAACAACGCCTTTACCGATTTGGCTAATTTTGGTCTTAATTATTCGTAGAAGTCTAGGGAAGGGGCGTACAAAACGTAGAGAAAAAATCTAATAATTGCCGGGAACCGACATCCATGCGGGCGGAGCCGTGGGCAAAAGCTAGTACTGTATATAATATAGTGACGTGGCATACTTTATATCAACGCGGCATACCGTATACCGACATGGCATTCTATATATCGACGCGTCAGACAATATACTGACACGGCATACTATACTGCTGCGGCTAGACCGACCCATTTGTCGAGGTACTAAAGTAAAGCCAACGAGACAAGAGAAAAAAGGTAAACAAAGCGACCATTACTGAGTTCCGTTGCGATAACTAGCGATTATTTTCTCTGTCCTTGTCGCACATGTCACACGTACGCGACAATGGCCGAGCGACAGCTGTCGTTGCGTGTTTCGTTGTACAGGAAAGCGGGCAGCACAGCGGTTCTAAACTGTCAGATCCGCCATCTTAAGAGCAATTTCATTCCTGTCTGGAATGCGCTTGAAGTGATAAATATTTGGAACCGCTGCAACTTTGTTTACCCTTTTTCTCTCGCTTCGTTGGCTTTACTTTACTTACCAACTGACCCAACATGTTGTCCCGCAGGTCGGCCAACAAGCAGGAGATCACGAAGGCGTACCGCAAGGCGGCGCAGAAGTGGCACCCCGACAACTTCCACGGGGACGAGAAGAAACTCGCCGAGAAGAAGTTCATAGACATCGCCGCCGCTAAGGAGGTACTCACTTTTATCTTATTTTTGACGTGACAACGTCTTATAATTCGATGGAGCCGGCTGCACGCACGAAAAAACATGACGTCATGCGGCGTTACCTCGCTCTGAGGCGTTCCATTTAAGACTTGAAGTGCAAGCGAGAGCGTGGAACGAGCGACAATTCAAACAAATAAAATTAAAATTTTCTTTTGAAAAATGAAACCATTCCATCAGTTTTTTCTTATGACGTTCAACTATAGTTAGTAAACCGACTTTACAGACAACCGAGTTTTATAATATTGCATTAAAATACCTTATTTTTGTTAAATAAGTTACGCACACTAAAGCCATTTCTAACACACACATATTCATGTCACTTACGTGTTCATACAGCTATTTTTCTTGCGGATGTCCCCTCGGATATCCGGAGTGGTTATATTGGACTCTAACCACTAAAATTCGGATTTCGGGGTGTGAGCGACGTATAAGGCATTTTTCTCGCTCCCCGGCTGACCCAGGTCCATCTTCGATTTTGAAATGGCCCTTCGGAGTAGACAGGAACCGACCGACAGGGCCTATCATCTTCACGGGCTTTGTTTAATGTCATTAAACCTTCAGAAATTACTTATCAGAAAACTAGGCGCACATACCTGGACCAAATCGGGGAAGTGTTAGAAAAGGGGCAGGTCAGGAGTACCCTAAACCGACGAGCATGTATAAAGAATGTAATGAGAGTGAATGAAGCGAGAGTAGTATGTCAGGATCGTAGCAAATGGAGATCCGATATCTCTGCCTACCCCTATGGGATACAGGCGTGATTTTATGTATGTATATTCAAGTTGACAAGGGCAAATGCTAATAAAGCTTTACCTATCGCCTATAAGAATGTAAACTAATAGTGTAATTTTGTTATTTACAGGTACTAACAGACCCCGAAAAGCGAGCACAATTCGACGCCGGCACAGACCCCCTGGACCCCGAGGCCCAACGAGGGGGTCAAGGGGGGCCCTTCAACAACCCCTTCCACCACTTCCAGCACGGCAGCCCCTTCCAATTCAAGTTCCACTTCAACTAGCGGTCACTGCCCTCCCGTCCGACTGTCTACGTGTGGCTTGATACGACGACAATACTGTCTCATAACTGTCGTATTACTACAAAGTATTTATGACAGTAGTGAGATTATAATTTTAGGGTGTGGCTCCATTGAAGCGTGCTTAACGCGTGGAATGTGGTTCCAGTGTTGCTGGACCGACAGCTAGAACCCTTTTAGGCGTCGTTTTGATATAAAACAGTTATGCGATAAATGCAAGTTTGTGTGAATATTAAAATTGGACCTCGTTATGTTCTTGCGATGCGGTTAGGCGATTAAAATATTTATTATCAGATCGCTAATTATCGTGATAATTGAATTTATAATTCTCACGATAATCGCATCTCTAATTCTCGCTATAATCACATCACTAATTCTCACGATAATCGCATCTCTGATTCGCGCGGTGCGATTATCGCTCGTATTTGTTTTATATTACGACGATGCCTTACACTGCGCATGAAACTTACTCAACTAAACATAGCGTATGGTGTCTAGTGCGAGATTTCCACAATTTCGATCGCCAGCAAGTAAAACGATATGTTTCGTATAAGGGTCATAGCTGACATATCAACTATGAATCAGAACCACATCGCCTGCAATAAATGAATACGCGCTTACGGTCTCCTTGACCGCAAGCGGTAAATGCCATGTGTAATGAACTCTTTCTTTTAATTTTGGACTCTAACCTAATACTAATGAAGTCTAGAATCGGGGTAGTGGTGATAATTAGTTCAACCAGTGATAAGCAGCCGAAAGGCGATACAGTGACGATCCCTTTCCGAGTTAATAGGTCTGCTGTGACCCTGTGTACATAATTACGTACATCAATAAAATTATGTACATAGCTCCGATTATATTCCGTGTGTACAGACTGCAAAAGAGATAAGTATACACCTTTACATACGAAAAGTTTCATACTTATCTCCCTTGTCATGTGTACATTCGATTCTAATAAAAAAAACGAAATGTCCAAACTATACAAGCAATTTCTATGATTTTTGTATTAGGAGGTCACGTCCTGATGCCCCAACTCGTTCGCTGACTGATCATGTTGATGATATACTACAAATATTATGAGTACTTAGTACAGTTTTATACAGGAAGCCAATTTAACTAGTTAAAATGTGGTCTACATTAACAACACCTTAGTATTTCAGAATATTGTGTTAATTTTTGTCAGAATATGTACGTTTACATCAGAATATGTACATTTTTATCACAAAATTGACATTTTCATCACAATATGTAGGTACATTTTCATCACAAAATGTACATTTTCATCAGAATTTGTGTACATTTTTCATCAGAATGTGTTCATCTATCATCAAAAAGCTGTACAAAGCTTGCTGTACGTTTCCTCGATGATCTCGCATCATGAACGCCACGCATCTAGTACTATTAGATACTATTTTATTTTTAAAAAATAACATGGATTTGTGTATCGGGAAAAAGAAGCGCTCAAGTGGGACTTAAACCCACGACCTTTCCCTTACAGGGGGAATGCTCTTCCAACTGAGCTATTGAGCCACACCTGAATCACTTTAAATTTTCCTTCTCTTTATATCCCTATGTATTTGGAACTTAAAAAAATTAGCATAATAAATGCTATAAAAAATTTCATTCAAATGGATTTGTGTAATCAGAGAATTGTTTTGTATGTAAGAACAACGAAATACCCTGTTTCATTTCATTTAATTATTCCCCGGTCCAAATAGGCTTCCTGTATATATTTTTAAATTACGTTACACGCCCATCTGTGATTATTTCATAGAAATACATTTAGAATTCATTATTACCCTGAAGTTTATAAAATATCGCGAAATATAACGCTTAATTAATCGAATCCTTTGGAATGTTTTCTTAGTGAAATATTAACATACCTATTACTAAAGTACAAATGACGGGTATTTTCTGTTTAAAGGCTTTTTAATGGGAAGATGAAATCATCCTATTGTACGTCGCGAACAACTGCTCTGTACGAGAGAAAACTCGATTATCCGGACTTTTTTTTAGTCTTATATTTATTATTTACCGGATTTTCGATTCATGCCCAGAAGTTAGTAAAATTTTCTGTAGTATATGCATTGTTATGAAGATAAATAATGCAGTCAGAGCAAGAATAGCCTTATTTTGTGCTCGCGTTAAAAAATATGTTTCAATTTAAGTAAGGCCGCAGACAGTAATCTCACAACATTCGACTTTCTATTTTTTCAGTATCATCTCTTGCCCAATAACTATAATAATTTCTAAGTCAAACTATATTTCATGGTTCTGAAAAATTGAAGCATATATAATTTTTAATTTTGCTACAAAACGCAGTTATATAGCTAACCCATTAGTGATTGAACCGCATTAAAAACATTCGGCAAAAGATACATTTTTATCTTTCCCTGAAGTTTGTGTCATATTTGTCAGTTAAACCATAGAAGTCACCCTTCATTCATATTGTTTTTTTATATCTATTTTTTGAGGTGACAATGGCCAGTACTGTAGTAGTAGTCACTAAGTGTACAAGAAACATACTGTACACAGTGTACATGTACACGCAGTACACAGTGTACGGTGAGCATCAGAAAGATGTGGACGAACAAAGTACTCAAAATGATCTTAATTTAATTTTTTACACCCTTCCTGGTGAGCGATTGTTCTGATATTTGGTACACACCTTTATATTGGACAATAATACCATTTAAATCAATAAACTGGTTTGATTTGCTCTTAATACGAGAGTTTTAAGATCATTTTGAGACTTCGTCGTCAAGATATTATTGACGCTGACTGTACATGTACTGTACACGCAGTTCAAAGTGTACACAATATTTCTGTATTTTACATACATCTAAAGATTTAAGTTAGCGAAAAAATGTACAACCTTATTTATGTAAAAGTTTCGCAAACTAAATTATTATTTGGTAAAATTGTTTTTTTTTATGGCAACGAATTTGAAATACCTACCACGTATCAGTCACAGGATGTTTGTAAACTATTATAGTATACTATAGATGTTCGGAACGTTAGCTTTATTTTGCATTACGAGGTCTTAGCAGTCCAAGAATAAATAACATATTTATTTATTAATAAGTTATTTTGTTGTGATTCTTATAACTTTGTAAATATTATAGAAATATAAGATAGTGTAAAATGACTGTGTTTTGTTTACTATTTTCCTAACGATACACTCGTGTGTAGTGAATATAATAATGGCGACTGTAGTAATATTCTGTGCATATATCTAAAGTCAAGCCAACGAGACGAGAGAAAAAAGGCAAACAAAGCGACCATTAGTGAGTTACGTTACGATAACTAGCGATTATTGTCTCTATCCTTGTCCCACATGTCACACGTACGCGTCAATGGCCGAGTGACAGCTGTCGTTACGTGTTTCGTAGTACAGTAAAGCTGTCAGTACACCGGTTCTAAACTGTCAGATCCGTTATCTTAGCAGCAATTTCATTTATTCATTCCTGTCTGGAAGGCGCTTGAAGTGATACGTAATAATTTTCACATAAAAATGTTTGGAACCGCTGAAACTTTGTTTACCTTTTTTCTTTCGCTTCGTTGGTTTTATTTTAGACCTCAAATACGTATCAAAATGGACTATTTATGCGCAGTGCGGGTTTTTGGTCGTTTTGAGAATTGCACGGGGTTGCTACGGCCGTGAAGGACCACAAATCCTCCACTCATCTTCACTACATAGAAGTAAAACCAAGTCACTGTCGCTGTCTGTCCGTCCCTATGTATGCTTAAATCTTTAAAACTACGCAAAAGATTTTGAAGCTGAGCTTTTAACAGATAGAGAGATTCAAGAGGAAGGTTTATACGTATAATACATGCTTAATATAGTAGAGGGTGCAGTTGGAACGGGATCAGACGCCGCTTATGACACCAAGCCTCGTTTTTCGTGTGACTTGGGGTCGAGATAAATGCCGGAAACTACGGTAATGCTTCCTATTCTTCGGAGATTTCGCTAAAATATACACACAAAGAGAAATAAAAAAAAAAACTTAATATACTTAAAAATTTAATTTCGTCAGGAAACGATTTAACATAATTTAAACCGCAATCACTTAAATACGATAACTTAAATAAATAAATAAAAACTAAAAATACTTTTTGAAACTATTCTGCATCAGTCCATATAATCTTTGGTCTCCTGCCTTTCTGATCTACTTTCAACATCTTTGCTACTCTTTCTATTTCATTGCTGAGTTTAGCTTTGTCCTCTTCTTTCTCACAGACGTACCGATGTTTTAGCGAGCAGTCCTGGCCTCTATACACATAGGTATTGACTGTTGGGTCGTGAACCCAGGCCAAACACCTTCCTTCGCCGATAATTGTGGCCATTTGTGTGGTGTTAGAAGACGTGCTAGTGCTGTTGGTGACTACAGGACGAGCGGAGTGGGACCATATCCAGAGGAGGCCGGGATTCAGGCCGCCAGTCCAGAAGTCGCTACCTGTGAATTGAAAAATGTAGTAGAGTCAGGGTATTTCAGAACACATGGGGAACTTAATATTAGGTAAGGTAGGTAATGACTCTATAGACGTGTGAGTAACTTGGTTTTTTTTAACGTGTGGAAAGTCCCCACGGAGGGGGGTATCCCCTCCCAGAGACGGTGGAGGTGGTTAGAGAACCGACCGAACAAGATCAACAGGATGCAAGAACCGACTAAAACGCACGCCGTCTTTGGGTCTTTGGTTGCCGGAGGTGAGATTGCAGGAAACGTATCTCTCGCACCCCGGCAGACCCAGGACCATCTCTTTCGAGATGACCCCCTTCGGCTTGTGGGGACCATAGTGTCCCCATCTATCCCCGGGTGCGGGGAGGCGCACTTCGCGCCGCCGCCGCGGCCTGCTTCTGCTAGGGTGAGCGACGGCTCCACCGGTCACCCCCAGGCCAATCCTCATGGAGGACGGCGGTCGTTCTGCGACCTCCAACGCCCGATTCGCCTTGCTCTTCGCGGGCCGCGCGGGCCCTGAGTAACTTGGCTGGTGTTAAAAGCAGTGATAATGCCGTCCCTGCTTTTGGCGTTCGTGTGTTTGTTTGCTACTTTAGTAGTAAGTAGGGTATAAAACGTAACACTTAGAAAATATAAGCTAATATTGCATCAGTGACCTCAATGTACCGCAAGTTATATTCACTACATCTGCGTTGTATAACTCATGTAAACTAATTATCACAGATCGATTATGATTTGAACCCCAGGGACTTGAACCCCAGTCCTTACAGGAGGAATGCTCAAACCACTGAGCTACCAAGTTTACCCTATGCTTCAAAAAATCATTAAATAACTAACAGTGACCTTCCTTTCGGATGGCTACAACAAATATTATTATGAGAGCCTTTAGTTACATCCTAATAGGTACCATAAATAATGGAATCCTATTTATATCCTAGTAATTTCAAATATTTTTGCAACATTAAATTATTAGCTGTAAGTTTTCCGCAAAAAAAATAAATAAAGATCCCATTATTCGTAAGATATTTACAAGAAACTAGCTTTTTGATTGAAGAAGTAATAAACTAACAAGCTTACACTTACACACACACACACACACACACACACACACACACACACACACACACACACACACACACACACACACACACACACACTATGCTCACCCCTGTGCGCCTTGTCGCCGAGCAGCGCGGAGAGCAGCTTCCTCCTCTCCAGGTCGGTGTCGAGCTCCAGCATGTTGGCGCGCAGCCGGCGGCACGCGTAGTTGGCGCCCTTCCAGTTGGCCGCCTCGCCCGACACGTGGTAGCACCCGTCGCCCACGCGGGAGAAGTTCGCGGCGCAAGGCTCTGCGGCTAACCACACATTTAGAGTAGCCAGCTTTCTCTTTGTCTACGGCGAAAGTGATTAATGGTTGTTTGACATTTTGGTGATTGAATTGTAACCGGTTTTATGATTTTAGCTTATTAATTTTTATTTCTTACTGATTAGGACTTGTTTCTATATATTTAGCATATTAACAGGTAGGTACACAAGCTTAACAAGACAGAATTTTTAGATAGATTTTTTGAAAAGCAAAGAATTGTCTTCTTTACAAATACAAACTAGGATACACAGGGTGGAAGATTTTCATGTCCCCTAGAGGGGAAGTACTCGAAATACTGGAGGAATTTCACTAAAACGAAACATTCCTTTATTTTTTAAAAGAAACAAAATTAAAAGTTCGAAAAACAACCGAAAAACGGCTCCACCGTAGCCCTTAAAGAGAAGGAAAATTTGAAATGATTCAGGTGTGGCTCAATAGCTCAGTTGAAGAGGATTTCTCCTGTAAGGGAAAGGTCGTGAGTTCAAGTCTCACTTGAGCATTTTATTTTTTTCGATGTTTTTCGAACTTAAAAGTTAGCCTAATAAACGCTATAAAAAATTCATTCAAATGCAAGTTTTTTGCAAATTCGCTTGTCCGGTAATCGAACACTGAACAGAAACTTTATTGTTGATAAGGTAACTGATGACTCCTTGGCTAAAAGTGCTGTCTATGTTAGCAATAAATTTATAAGTTTCTAGATTAAGATAAAAGAAGTTGGTATATTTTCTCTAATATCTATAAATAAACTCTAATAAAAATAACTAACCTGGCTTTTTATCAACTCCAGCCACGAGATAGTGAACAGTTTCCTCCAGTTTCCTGACTCGCTTCTCCATGAGGTCTGCTCGGTAGACCAGCTTCTCAATAGCGCTCAGCAGGTACAGGTCGGTCTCGGAGACGGAGCCCTGCTTCTGTGGTTTGTTCTCGTCTACTCGGTCTGTGATTGGTGCGTGTTGCTGGGGTTGGTTGTATACTGGTATCGGCTGCTGGGGTGGTGGGTTCTGTGGAGAAGGAAAGGTATTTTTAAATAAATCAATTGAAATAATCATCAATGAAAATTAAATATCCAAGCTTTGATTGAGTCTTAGAGCCCAGAGTTGCTTGACTTATCGCCTAAAAAATGAAAATTGTTAAACTTTCCATAAATGCAACGTGTGGGTGTCGAATCCATCATATGGCAGAGAGAGAAACCCGAGCAAACCTGTAGGTTTAAGTTAAGGGGCCCTTTTCCGATGTACTTCAACATGCATCTTCAAATATTTCACTACACTGTGGTATTCATTGTCACGATAAATGAATGTGGCTCCATTATTAAAGACACAGAGAATGCTTAGCTATCCATGGATTCACCGTGCGAGTGCTGGGTCCATCGTCACCCGTTTTAGTGTGGCCCCATCATTAGGAAATTATGTAGTTTGTAAATACTTACGTAACTGGGGCTAGGTTTGAACTTATCCTTATAAGGGTTGGGTGGTCTGTTCACAATCTTCCCGGCTCCAGGCGAAGGCGGCGGCGTGGCCTGCCACTCGTCGTAGGGCCTACCTCCCGGGGGTAGGCCCGGCTGCATCTTGTGGTAGTGCGGCGTGGGGTGTGGGGGAGGGTGGTGGTGCGACTGCGGTGGGGGCGGTGGTGCCAGGTCTATGCGATCGGATACGTAGTAGCCTTTTGCCTGTGGTAGGGCCATTATGCGACCTAGAACAAAAAAGGTATATTCGCTATATCAATAATCCATAAGTTGGTTAGATGGAGGTTAAAGAGGCATCCGGTGATTTTAAGTTTCTGCAATAACTGTCCAAAGGCTTTGCTATTGCAAGAACAGCTGTGTAAGTTCGCACTACTTGAGCTCAAAATAAAACGGTTCTGTAAGAACTGTCCGAAAGTCTGCTATTGCAAAAACAGAAGTTGTGAAAAAATATTATTTAGTTATTAGGTACTGTATTTCTAATCAAAATCACAAAAGTTTCCAAATTTTCTTATTATCCAGGTTCTTTTTGCAGCGTCATAGATATCTTGATGACAAAGTCTCAAAATGATCTTTAAACTCTCGTATTATGATCAAATCAAACTGTTTTATTGATTTAAATGGTATTATTGTTCAAACTAAAGATATGTACCAAATATCAGAACAATCAGGGAACAGGGGGGGGGGGTAAAAAAATGAAATTAATATCATTTTGAGTACTTTGTACGTCAACATCTTTCTGATGCTCACCGTACATGATACAACCTACTGACGTGTAAATCCATAACACTGTATCTCAGAAATACCTATTTCGTGAAAAGGGCTTTTAAAACTTTTTTTGGTTTTTGGTACGTTTTGGTAACATATTTGTAACATAGCATATAGTGTTAGGTATCAAATGATAGGTATTTTTACGTATTATTTAGCCATGTAAATTTTGCAACCATAAAATGCATACAAGTAGAAATAACTAAGTGAACGTGTATTGTCCCTATAAAACTTATAGAAATCTATCCAATTGTTTGAGCAAAACACTGTATGTTTAGTTACAGTGTATTTGATTTATGAGAATAGAACTTATGTGTCACACTGTATTTTCAAATACAGTTTATTACCTAAACAATCCATACTAATAATTATTATAATCACTCCTTGCTTAGTGACCGGCAATACGGTTTCAGACCGAAACGGTCAACGGGTGATCTTCTGGCGTACGTGACCCACCTTTGGAGTGAGGCTATGGAAAAGCACGGCGAGTCACCGGCAATCAGTCTTGACATCGCCAAAGCTTTCGATAGGGTATGGCACAAATCGCTTCTTTCCAAGCTACCAGCCTTTGGCCTGCCTCCCAAATTGTGCAACTGGGTTGCAAGCTTCCTGCAGGGGCGCCGTATTCGCGTCCTTTGTGATGGATGAGCTTTGGAGTTCTTGCAGGTAAATGCTGGCGTGCCGCAGGGTTCCGTATTATCTTCTCTTTCTTCTGCATATCAATGACATGCTCTCTAAAGGAAGCATTCACTGCTAAGCAGACAACAGCACCTTACACGGGAGTTATTACGCACATCCTGCTGCCAAGCAGTCTTATATCGCGACAAAAGGCAGCTTCTTGTCACTGAGCTGGACCGGATCCTGGACCAGATTTCTCAATGGGGCGCTAGGAACCTGGTCGAGTTCAATGCCAAGAAGACCCAGGCATGTGAGTTTACAGCAAAGGTATCTCCTTTCCTTCCCCTTCCCACTCTTCAGAGCACACCACTGCCACCACAGGATCACCTCAATATCCTCGGTATGGATGTTCGCTGCAAACTGAATAACAAAAACTATATCGAGAGCATCAACAAATCAGCCTCGCTTAAACTCGGAGTCCTGAAAACTGTGAGATGATTTTTCACGCCGGAGCAACGGTGTCTTCTATACAAGACCTAAATTTGTTCCTGCGTGGAATACTGCTCACATCTCTGGGACGGCTCCGCAAAGTACTTACTAGATGCTCTCGACAGGTTGCAGCGAGGTGCGGTCCGCATTATTGGGAATCCTGAGGTCACGAACACCCTCGAGCCTTTGGAGATGCGTAGAGATGTTGCGTCTTTGGCAGTATTCTACCGTCTGTTCCTTGGTGAATGTTCTGACGAGCTCTTCCAATTAGTCCCACCCTCTCCTTTCCTTCACAGGACGACACGTGCAGGGCTAAGATGCCATCCATATACGGTGCAGAGTATACCTGCTATAACCAAGCAGAACTCCCTGCCAGCTCACGTGTTTCCTTCTTCTTACAGTCCCGGGTCCTATAAGCGGGGCGTGAAAAGGCATCTACTGATGAGGCCGACAAGCTGAGTGCCACCACAGTTAACATGGTACATGTTTACGATGGTGACCCTCTTTCCGAGACCTTGCCTTTAGCATAACATTAGGCGAGGTGAAGTCAAATTGACGTGTCCTGTATAAAAAAATGCGAAAGTGACTCTGTCTGTTTGTCTGTATGTTACGCTTTCACGCTTAAACCAGTGAACCGATCTTGATGAAATTTGGTAGGTACAGAGATGGATTAGAGCTTGAGAACGGACATAGGCTACCTTTCATCACGAAAAATGGGCTTGAAGGGGGGCTAATAGGGGATGAAAGTTTGTATAAAAGTTCGTAATTTTTAAAGATATCCTGATGAAATTTGGTACAGAGATGGATTAGAGCTTAGGAACGGACATAGGATACTTATTACATTTAGAGTCCATGTTAAGGTATTATGTCTCCTTGAATTAGGGCCAGCAGTTTTGGTAGCCGTGGACATTTTGTGAACCTGCCTTGACAAGAAATCCCTTCGTCTCTGTCTGTCCATACTCCAAAACTGACTGTGAATGATCTCTGTGTCCGCTTCGGAGATGTGAACGGAACAGTTTTTTTTTTGCAGTTCTGGCAGGGAGGTCTCATGGGATGCATTTTTGCTTGATTCGCCAAAATAACTTTAGGATTTCGACATCTTTTGACTGGTAGAAAGTAAGATTCTTCTGGCGTATCAGACGGGAATATAGCTCTTGATGTATCAGGACACTCAGCGTTAGAAGTAGAAGAGGAAACACCGTCTTCACTATTTATCGGTCCAGTATCGGGATTTTTCTTTTGCAATGATGGACTCTTTGGGCAAGTTTGAAAACTTAAACCCTTAGATAAGATTGTCAGCAATACATTCATTTATTTGAGGTTATCTCGCAGAAGGAGGCGGCGGAGAGGGAGAGGGAATGTGACCCCCTTTCCCTCCCACAGCGCCGCAAGAGAACCGGGGCTCGGAGGAGGCGGTACCACCAACTCCTCCCCCCCTAACCAGGCCGGGCAGTAGACGCGGGGGCGTCTGCTGCCCTTACATAGGCCTCGAGGTTGAAGGCGCACGTCGTGTCGCGTGTGCCTTGCCTAGGCGGGTGGCAGAAGGACTCCTCTTCTGCCGCACCAGAGATGGGCCTGCCGTAGATCAGCGGCGGGCGACCCACACGACGATGGCGGAAGATGTTGTTCCCGCCATCGTCGATATGTGGTGACGACGGACACCGTGGTGGTTTAGTGGGTAGTCTGGCCTCCTTCGAGGCTAGGAGTCCCACACGAAGCCCGCTCCCTGCCCCCGTGGGGGGTGAGCGAAGTGCTTAAAAGCATTCCACCACGTACAAAAAAAAAAAAAAAAAATTATCAAGGGGCTGATATTACATCAAATCAAAACAAACAAACGTAAACAGATTGAACAACGTTCGCGCTGGCCGTCGACTATTCATCGACCGAGCAAGAGCAATGATTCACGAGTCACGACCACTAAACGTTGAGCTCTCGCCCTCCTGCCCCCCTCGCGTCTTGCACGTATTACGCGTAGAGACGTGACGCCGCGCGCGGTGTCCAGATAGTTTGGTTATCGAAAACACTGTATCTCAGAATTTGAACTAATCCCGCGCAAACTATTTAGCCAATAAACTGTAACTTCAATCACAGTGTTATGCCATAACAAACAATAAATGTAACTTAAATACAGTGTTTTTTAAATCTCTTTATCTCCACCTGTATACTATGAAATGAAAAAGTAATAATATAGGGACATGTAGCGTCCTTGAAAAATTCAAATGAGCGCTATTAAGGCAAAACACTGTAACTCGAGTTACAGTGTTTTGGATATACACGTCAGCTATGACCTGAACTACTATGAATGAATCGGTCGACGGCTTTTATCCTACATAACGCGTCCGTTGACCTTGACCTACACCCGGGGACAACGCTAAGGTCAATAAACTGTAGGTAGCTGTGAACATGACAACGCTTAGTTAATTTTGAGATTTTTTTCTGATATTTTTTATGATTAGACCTAAATTACTGGGTATTCGGTAGGTATTAGGTACAAGAATACCTATAGAATTATGTATCAATATAATATCTATAGCTGTCTCTATGCCTCGACTTCTGTAAAACTGCAGATAGCTTTCTATGAAGGGCACTCCAACATAACTTCACCTCGCCTGATAATAAAGTTGAAGGCAAAGTCTTAGAAAAGAGAGTCACCAGTCACCATTACATACACCAACGATGTTACATTGACGGCCTCAACAGATTAGCACTAATAAACATAACATAACATAACATAAACTCACGCCTGTACTCCCAGAAGGGGTAGGCAGAGGTGCTAGCACCCACATTTCGCCAGTTTATGTTTAGGTCCCAATGGCACTAATATACTTGTGAAATTCTTACCGTGTCTGTTATTCTCAGTGGCAGTAAGTGCCCACTCCCTGAGCAGCCCCGTCCAGGGCCCTGCTTCGTCGTGCAGAGCGCACGTGGTTTCATCCAGCCCACACGTGCCATCTGCCGTCTCTCCACTGTCATCTGTGCTGCCATGGCCAACTAGCAGAAGCAACACAACTGCTGCTTGCAAACGCCTCATCTGAAGGTAACAGATCTAAGAATTTTATATAGTTCATCCCCTATTACATAGAGGTGTATGCATCAAGCCTTCGATACCCTAACCAGCCTCACCTAAACCGGGTAATAAGTTTGTCTACCTAATGGAAAATAATATACTTTCTTTTTCTTTCTTTCTTTCTTACTTTTTAGTCTCTTTGGAAATAATACCTAATAGTTAATATTTCAGAGGACATCACTATATGTGTAAAAACTAGTTTTTATTATACATATGACATCACAAAGCAATTAAAGCTAAGTATAGCTTGGTCGTGGGTTCTAGAACAAAGATAAACATTTTATTGAAATTCAAAAATTATACACTCTTAGAAATATTATGGACAGACAGACCGGGACTTCGATCTGCGATAGAGTACATTTTGTGACGAATTTGTGGCCAAGATATGTGCCACTAACTATACTGCCAGCGATCAAGGATCAAGATTACGAATAAAAGCTTTTGAAACCACACGACTCACCTTAAGTACCATTAACCGTCAGACGAGTTATATAAACCACACACAACCATTTGCTATTTCATATTTTGTGCCGGAACTTCCACTTTCACCACACGACATGACGCACCCACCAACCTTTACCTGCCTAGATTCATCTTTAATTTCCAAACAATGTGAGTCATGATGCGGAGCAATGTTATCGAGTTTACGTGAGGGGTCACTGCGAGGGTTCAGCGCGCGTTGCGTAACCGCGGTCGGCGCCGGCGCACGGCATTCGGTGAAAGTGAACGCAACAGTAAACAAGGATTAATAACGTTATGAGTTTATGTGCACACGCTATCTGGGGTTTTCCATCTGATGCGTAAGAAGGATAATATGTAACGAGTAATGTAACTTAAAAGTGGGCTACGGGCTACGTAATCCAAGATAAGGACCTCGGATGCGGGCGAGACTAACGTAGAGGCGATAAGAATCCATACTAATACATTATGCGAAAGTAACTCTGTCTGTCTGTCTATATGTTACGCTTTCACGACTAAACCACTGAACTGATTTTGATGCAATTTGATATAGGGGCAGATTAGACCTTGAAAAAGGACATATACATCTCGGGCGGAGCCGCGGGCAAAAGCCAGTGATGTATAAATTAAAAAGTAAATAAAACCCAATAGACCAATATCATACAAAATAACAATAAATCATCAGGTGGAACTTCAAGATATCTGACAAAAGTCAAAGAATCCAGACTGAGTTAGTACGGTCATATACTCCAAAGACCAAATAGCTATGTCGTAAGGAAGTGCCATTCCATAGCTATAGCAAGAAGGGGGAGGAAACCTTCTGGCCACCTGGATTACGAATGTCCAAAAGGACATGAGAGAACACTGAACTAACAGGATAAGACGAGGCTAAAGGAAAGAAGATCAACTTATTAAGTGAACGGGACCCCGAGTCCGAAGAGTAAGTTTTGGATGCAACCCAGGTTGGGTGCTACGATAATTATTGTTTATTAACACAAGGTTCAGGCTATGTTTTCTCGTGGATATCACAATTCTACTAAGTGATAAGATTGGACTCTTCTCCATTCATACAACTCATAAAAGAGTACCTGATCCACGGAGCTGAGGCTCTGCCTTCATAGGGACTGAAGAGCACATTGCGACCTTCATGATTAAAATAATTAGCAAAGGGTGGTACCTAATTCACCGCATGAGTTAACCCATTCATGCGGGAAAAGTGTAGCTCTACATACCGGTCGTATTTTTTATAAAACTACAGTAATTTTAACATATTTTTAAACACATTACCGTTTCTATTGTGCTGTAGATCTGCGAATATATCTAATCGGAACAATAAGACTTCAAGAGGTAGCCTGTGAGTAGGATTTAGCCCCAATTTATCTGACCTATTCGCAATTTCCCCGGTTTTTTTTCCCTTCGAAATTTTGAGAAAATCTATAATATTATTTTCTGGGCGTTATTGTTGTCACACGTTTACAACTTCATAAACACAGAAACATTTTTACTCTTAATTACTTACACAAACAAAGTTTATAATAGTGGTGGAGTTGTGCTTTCCCGGCACGAGCTTACCAGGCTACTGCTCTACCCGGGAAGTATCACTAGTACCACCCACAATACATACATACTTACATACATAAAATCACGCCTGTTTCCCATAGGGGTAGGCAGAGATCACGGATTTCCGTTTGCTACGACTCTCGCTTCATTCACTCTCATTACAATTCTTTATGAATGCTCGGTTTAGGGTACTCCTGTCCTGCCCCTTTTCTAAACTATAAGTACTTCTCATTATCATCCACATTTCGTATGGTATGTAAAACCCTGAGATTAAAAAACACAACTATTTTCTTCCTTTTCTTTGTAATATTACCTTCCCATTCACAATTTGCTCTTTCAGATTACAATTCACGATTGATAAGTTTCCTGAAGTTTTCATAAGTCCCGGTCATCACTACTTCATAACTGGAGGTGGACTTGTTTGCTACTATGGTCACGAAACATTTACTATTTTTACATACACAATCGAGAATTAATTAAGTAATTGGAAAGTCGTACGTACCTTGACTCCAGAACTCGTTCGTATCGTATTAATATCACTTTTGCCACTACTGGTGCGGTTAGAGAGTTCCACGTCTGTCGGGCCCGAGGTAGCGTTCGTTAGTATCGCCAGTGTCGGCGCGGGCGCAGCGAGCGGGTGAAACTGTCTTGTGTGGAATCTCACGTGGGAGCCGAGGTGGGGAATCTACTATGTGTATTTCCTGCAGAGGTTGCATGAATTCCATTATTTTTTATGCATTTGGAAGCCGGATCATGAAATGTACTGCATTTAACTTTTAAGCTCTCGCCCATGATCTACAATATTAATAACGGGAATTAACGCGATCATGGTATAGGTACATACGTACCTTTGATTTGCCTGACGTTTCGACCAGGTTATACAGACTGTGGTCGGTCAAAACTTCTGGCAAATCAAAGGTACGTTTGTACCTATACCATGATCGCATTGATTCCCGTTATTATTATTGTTTAAGTACTGCATTTATTTTACAAGCTACTTACTGTCAGGCAGACCTATCTAAAATTGATTATACTCACCTACAAATCATAATAATAAACTCGCATCCAAAGCTTCTACCTTCACGTAGTCTTGGACATCTTTAGCAGTGAGATCATTAGAACGCTTGTCATCTTCTATTACGCCAAGCCAGAACTTCTTGTGCCTACAGACCAACTGGGGCTAGGCATAGACGGTATGGACAGAGATTTGTTAACCACGTAGTAGCCACAAACCGTGGCCACGCCAGCGAAGGGAGCATTCCTATTTTTATAAAATACAGGAGAGCAACCTCGTCATCGGTCTGCAATGTCGCGGATGCAGGAGTTGCTCCCACGATCTTTATTGCTTTATGGCATACTAACAAAAAAATTACAAGTAAGTACTTCAAATGTGCGGTTTCGTCGCTTGAAAAAAAAGGAAATTAATATGTAACCGAAATGACTGTGTTAAGAGTCTCGTCGGTAGTAATGTTGTAGTAATGACCAGGAATCGAACCTAGGACTTCTGAATCGTAAGGCCGACTCCAGCAGGACGAGGTATCATTGGATGTTAGACCGGTAAAGTTAAGACGCCTATGATGGCACTTAGTACTTACCTTGGCCGAAGTTTACGCTTATGCCCGTGTCATCCTAAAGACTTCTTTCGATTTCTGGATGAGGTCATTTGATATAGGAATTTTTCTGTCGGGAAATTTGGCAATATAATGACAATTAGCAAAGAATAACTTAACGCATTTCCTTATTATTATTTTTTTTTTTTCATAATAAAGAATATTAGAACCAAAGTTACTAATATTCCATCTAACCCCTCCAACTAAGCTAAATTGCTTGTGATAGGAGGGGGTTCACGTCGGTAGTGTAATGGCCAGGATCGAACCCGGGACCGGGATCGTAAAGCCGACTCCTTAACCACTAAGCTACCGACGCTTCCAAATTCTATTGATTTAGAAACCTACCAAGGTTTCACGATAGATTCAATTGGTGTCATGAGTGTTATCATACTTATATCCTGGATTACGTTAGCACACACAGACAGAACAGTCAGACACTGTCTGGAAAATCCAAGCAGGCACCTAAGTACATAATTTAATTTCTAAATGATTAGGTAAACCTATTAGTTTAAGTTAACAGTAATAGAATTCTGATGTTTTTAACCTATTTACACAAGAAACACATGCGCAATGTTGTTAAACCTATTACATATAATATATATACTATGTTGTACTTGGTACTCTTCCGCCAATGAACGGCCATCGACAATAACATAACTCGTTGCATCACTGCGCGTTGCTCCCGCGCATCTCAATGGACCTCGTTGCGCGTGCCTGTCTGTTACCGGTTACGTAACAAATAACCACTTTCGTTACAAGGTCGCGGCGATTCGTGACGCGGGTGACGCCATAACACCTAACCTAGGCAGAGGCGTAGTTACTGGCATATATCTCAACCCTAAGTCGCAAGAGAAACGAGGCCTTGGCGCGCAAGGTATTGGTAATTTATGATTGGTGAATTTGAGCTCATTTGTTGCTCTAGCACCCCGTGCTATCATTTAAAGACACCCAAAAAACCTAAAGGTATCTAGAGTATGTATATTTTTATGACGTGATTGGGGTTGAATACATAGGGAAAATTCTGTATTGGAATTCGAAAACAAAATGTACCTATTCCATTATTTTAGCATACATTAAGTATGTAGGTATGTGTAAAATTCATTCAAGCATTTGTCGTGCGGAATTTACAAAAATCAATGTTTAAAAATTATTGTTACATCATTCATTGGTTCCGATAGCTCGTAGGAATATCGGTAGATGACTCCACTGTCGCCTTAAAGACGGATAAACATAGAAGGGAAATTTGTATCACATCGGGCGTGTCTCGGTAGCCGAGTTTGTCAAGGCATTCCCCCTGTAAGGGAAAGATCGCGGGTCGAGTCCCACCCGAGAAATTTAATGTTTCCCTATGTATTCGATTTGTATAGTAGCATAGCATACATAATGCTGCAAAATTCATTCAAGTGATTGGGGTAGTTTAAAAAAAACATATATTACATGCCGGTGACTATACACAGTGATTTTAGTCCTGTATATACTTTACTACAATCTCATTAAGATTTCTCAGAAGAAACGAAAGTGTTACAATGTAATTTGTTTACTGATCAAATTTCCAAGGTTATTTGACAGGCTTTCACCTGGTTTTAAATTGTTGAATGCATTAATTCGGATTTAAATTTTATGCATATTTGATCAATCGAGTAAATTTGGCTTTTAATCACGAAATTGTTTTTCAACTGCTGTTTCGACTATTGCAACAAACTGTCTAGCAACTGCCTCGTTTTTTAACCTGCAGGTGTACCGGATGCAAGAGAATTTTCCTGATTTTTGAATACGAAGATTTCCCGATGCATCCATCTCCTCCTTCAAGGTACGTACCTAATCTGACACTTCCTCTAAAATAAGACCTAAAATGTCGCTTTGATGAAATAAAAGCATGTTGACCACACCTTGACAGTCTTACAGAGATGAAGGTACTTAGCAACTGATTCTCCTGTCTATGCAGTACCTATCTTCTTTTAAAAACAACGAAACAGTAGGTACGTGAATCTCAGGTGGTCAACCCTTTAGTGTTGCTAGCATCTACAGGCACTTTTCCCTATAAAATTCTACCACCTCAATTATGGGAATTAGAATAAGTGGAAAATTAAGGGAAAACAAATGGTACGATGATAGGTACGTTATTTAAGGGATTGGTCTTACAAACTTTAACTAAGTACCCTTAGTTTTATTTTTTACTTTGAATGTTTGAAATAAAATTTCCCTATAAAATTCTACCACCTCAATTATGGGAATTAGAATAAGTGGAAAATTAAGGGAAAACAAATGGTACGATGATAGGTACGTTATTTAAGGGATTGGTCTTACAAACTTTAACTAAGTACCCTTAGTTTTATTTTTTACTTTGAATGTTTGAAATAAAACAAAACATTCAAACAAAACATTTTAATAACAATTCATACAAATTTATGCCTAATAAATATAATTACAAAATGTATAATCGCGTGTCAGTATATATTTGCAACCCACCGAGACAGCACCTCGGACCAAATAGTACCATGTCATACTTGGTCCGAGGATAGCACTGCTCTGGTGTTGCCAGATAAAGAAAACATACAATAAACAGTATTATTTTATAATCTTCATATCTTGCTTTGCGTTTTCTATATCATTATTTATTTACAGTTGATATTGTTTATTTACTTACAAAAACATTTCTGTATATTACTTAGAATCTCAATAGCTGGTTGTGTTATTGATATCAATAACTCGATGGTTAGCCCGGGAATTTTATTGGAATTAATTCAGAACTGTGTACTTATTACATATATGATTATTGAAATACTGAATATTTGTACGAACGTTGACAAAAGTTTAAAATTGCCTTTTTTCGTAATATTATAAAAGTAACTTAGTTAAAAGTATCTTCGTACTTTGTTCAATATAAATAGATAAGTTGCTTTAAATATTAAAATAAAAATGGTCGTTCTTAACTAATAGTACGAGTATAAGCCAGGCTTAGCAAAAGTTTTGACGCAATGCTAACTTTCCATAATATATTGAAAATGAAAAAATGAAAAAGAATTTATTTCAGTAACACAATGGTATATTTAACAATATTTTTGTCTTTGTGACCTTCTTTAAGTGTTATTATGTCAACTGAGTTGAGCTTTGAACCCATAACTATTTAGTTAAGAATGAACGTTCATTATCTTTAAAATACTAGCTTAATAAATTACAAATAATCATATAATCAATTATAATTCACGTGTGTCTAGCATTTAAAAACGAAACCGATTTAAAAAATGCAGCAGTCGTACTCTCATTGGCTGCACCGAGGTTCATTAACAAAAACTATCATCTAATAGTGAACATTGAATCATAATACTGTTTTTTAAAAACAACACTAATTGTATCATATTTCCCCGGGCTTCCATTGATTTAAACTTAGTCATCTATATATTAAATCTATTGATATAATCTCAACACTTACCACTTTAATTAAGATTACAATCATACATCTATGTTAATGCCGTAATATACAATCGATGTTCCTATTAAGAATTTTTGGTGAACGGTAAAGCCTTACCACAGCCTCTTAAAGCTCATAAAGCGATATACTAATTCTGATTCTGATTTACTAATAATTATTGTTAAGATAAACGTTCAAAGTTATAAAAAGGAAGACGTTATTCGTTGCATAAAAACTATAAAATAAGTATTACCTATCCCCATACGATTAACTGGAATTAAAATAAAAGCATTGAAATAATTAAAAAGCCAATTACCTACTTAAATGTTGATATTGCACATATTTTCTCTAAAAAATAAGAAGCCGCACAAAAGAATTATGAAAATTGAATACGCATTTTGCGAGGCACGAGATACGCACGATATGTAACGCATACCTTGATTTGCGATGTGAGTGCGTGCTAAAATATGCATGCAATGCGCGTAAATATGCAGCAAGGCAGATACAACAAACACATAGCGCACTACTCAACCTAAGGCACTTTTATCGTGGCTGTGTGCTGAAGTAAGCCTTGCCACAAAATATGCAAGGAATGCGACGCATGCTCACAGAATGCGTACTCAATTTAAGGTACAACCAATGCGTTCAATCTGTGTTCACGGTGGCGGTGAAAAGAAAATCTAAAACGATGAGTATAAAATGCTATTCACAAAACTTTTCCGAAATTTATTTAGGTACAAATATATATATTTTAAATTTTTCCCTTCTATACTACGTCTATGCGAATAAGTGTATACTTATTGTATAAAAATGACAAAAGGAACCTACTTTGCTCATTTAATCATTTAAGTCCAATCGATTTAATTTCAATGAGCATTTATGAGAATATTGTAAATGTAATTTCTTGTAAGCGGTGCCTACTGTGCACTGAAACTACATAAAATATTCACAGGTACCGGTAAATTTCTTTAGCATTCCCCATCTTATTTTTTTCGTCAGAGAATTATATTAGCGATTTTTTAGCAATTACTTCCATTATAATTTTCGCATTAATACTTATTCTCTTTCCACTAAAAATCTCAAAATTTTCATTTTCCACTTGTTTCCCGAAATATTTTTTTCCCCAAATTCGGGCAAACATTCCTAATTTGGTAACACGGCTGGTAGCTTCCAATCGCAAGGACGTATTATTCGTTTGCATTTCAGATTGTGGACTAGGTTATAGATAGAAAGCTAGGTTAAAAATTCCCCAAAACTACATACCTATATATAATAGGTATGTAGTTTTGGGGAATTTTTATTATATTATCGTTTATACCTTATTTCTTTAATAATCCACGCCCTGTAATACAGGGTTTTGGTATGACGTCACATTTCGCTACAAAAATGGCCCCACCACAGTAGACACAAATTGGACGCTTTGGTCCTAACTTTTGTGTTTGTCCCACCACCAACAGCTTTAAATTGGTTAAACAGTGATCATTTATAATTTTAAAAGAATAAAAAAACATAAAAAAAGGGTTGGCCAAAAAGTCCGTGCGAATATCTCTCGGTCATTTTGAAAGTAAAAGATAAATGAGCGCTCATTCGCATTCAAGAATGAATGGGAAAGTTTTAATTTTTATTTAATTTTTATAGAAGTATTGAAAGTTGTCGTATTTCATTTTGATAATATCAAACTATAAACATCTTTGAATATCGTTATTTTTAGTTTTTTATTTGTACTTGGGTCGTGGGTTTAAAAGTAATAATAACAAATATATCGCGATAGAATGCGTAAAAAGTGGTTTTATTTCAATGAGTGACATTCGCGTAAACTTCAGAAAATATCATTTTTATTTAAAGTTTGACCTTAACTTACTCCGGTTTTACACGTGTTTACTGTACAATAGAAAAACATCGAATTAAGATACAGACGGCTAATTTTTGTAATAAAACTATTTTCAAAATTCAGTATCGAATGACATCGATCAAGATGTCAAAGTTGTTTCTCGTTTTGACCCAAATAAAATTGTAAAAAATTGTGGCCTTCTGTACTTACCGTCTAATCATCCTATAAAATAAAATAAAACCTTTAAAGAAGTTAACTTATATTTTGTTCTATATACCTAAATATTGCACGAACTTTTTGGCCAACACAAAAAAGGTAGCAGAGCTAAATCGATCATTTTCATAACGGGTAATACCGATGGTGAGGGACCATCCCATAAGTAACAGGCTTGATATGCTTCGTCCTCAACTTTCGGGGATCCACCGTGGCGTACGAAGGCGGAGACCCTGGAAGATGTAAGTCTGGCTCCATCACCGGAGCTGTTGGAGGAACTGCGTACCTTGGCTTGAGGGTTGCAGGATGCTGGTTCACAGGCAGTAAGGCAATGTTATGAGAAGCTTGGGTCGTGGGGTTCGCAGATGGTAGAACGTTTATCATTTTCTTTCTCGGCGGTTTCAAATGCTTCGTTGGCTGTTTGCCATGACCAGTAGGTGGAATAACATGATGTGCATTGTGGATTATATCTTTTGGATTTAGTTTTGGAGGATTATTGGTATCTTCTATTATCATGGTCGGATAATTTGAGGGGGATGGGTAATTTGGCAAATTTGGGCCGTTATTATTTTCTTCGGGGGATAAATAGTTGTTGTATACTGGTATCCCTACGGTGTTTAATGCAGAATCAGAAGTAGAGGATGATAAGGCGTAATTTGGATGATTATTTACATGAGACAGGAATTTGGCTGAAGCTCTCCTTCTAGGTCCTGAAGACCTTATCGAGTAAGTGTGCGGAATGTTAAGCGCACTTCGCAGCTTCGCAATATTTTGGGCCACAGAAACAGTTCTGGCGAAATCTCTGGGCATATTCAAATTGTGTTTAATATGGATGTAATTCTTGTCATCAGGAGCCAAAGCTCTCATTTTGGCGAGTTTGGCTTGGTTTGAAATTATCGGTTTTGGATCTTTTTGGTCGGCACCTTGAGCTTCGTGGTGCTTCGCTAGTGGTATCTTCTTGGTCGTGTGTTCCTGTGCTGTGTGTAGCGTAGCACATTCCTGCGGCCGGGCGGTCAGAAGTAGACGGTGAGGTTCATGTGGTCGGCGACGGAGGGGTTGGTCGCGTCGGTCACCTCCTCCCCACTGCCCTGCAACGGTATCTCTGTTGTAGCTTTAACGGAACGTTTGGTCGCGCCTGTACGCAGCTCGGAGTTAGTACGCGGAACGGAAAATTAACCAAGTTTATAGTGGGGTCACAGATTGGAAGCTCGTTTTGTAATGTTATTTTAGATTGGATCTGTTAGCTTGAAGAGTTAACTACTTAGAAGTAAATAAAATGTAAATATATATTAGTATTTATGTATTAGTTTAGTATAATTAAAATATTATGTTGGGAGAAATACTTTATAATATTATACAATACTCCTAGGTGGTTGCTCCAGTTAGGAGTATTGTATAATAATGAGCCCAAAATATTAATAAAATGTAGAGTATTTATAAGTCATGCGTCTATTGATATTTTTTGTTAATATATCAAAGAGAAGTAATAACAATACAACCTGCCACCAGGAACGATATACATAGAATATTTGAATAATATAATAAAAACTAATGGAAATATGCTCTACTTTTACTACTTTTACTAAGACTAAATTGCAGTGAGCGTGTCGTTTTTTGGTATTGCACTTAATAAAGTGCAATACCAAAAAACGACATAGTTTATAAGTGCCCGGTTAATGGCAATAGGCTCGCCACCTATTACATTGGGACCTAAACATAAACTGGCGAAATGTGGGTGCTAGCACCTCTGCCTACCCCTTCGGGGAATACAGGCGTGAGTTTATGTTATGTTTATGTTATGTAAATCATACAATAGTATGTGATCTGTACTATTAAATTTCTAAATACACATGAGTTTTGTTAAACAAATACTACCTACTATTAAACAAAGTTGTTTAAGTAATGGATAAGTATCCATTTCTTAAATTTTCTCACAAAATATCACATACTTGAAAATTGGGGAATTTGTATTCCTATTTAATTGGTAAATTAAAATAAAATTAATTATTCCAGTAATGATAGATAGTTTATAAAAGAGGGCCAATAAACAGATTTTAAATTCAAAATACCTACATAAGAAACAAGCACATCACTTTGCGAAATCGAACTCGCAACGATGCACATGCATTCTCAAAACAACCACTACTCTTATCTAAGCACATTCATACTAATATTATGAACTAGCTTTTGCCTGTGGCTCCGCCTGCGTGGATGTCGGTTATTGCGACCAAACATAGCCTATGTCAAATTAAAATTCAAAATTCAAAAATCGTTTATTCTGCATATACCATTAAATCGGCACTTACAAAAATACTAGTTTAGCAAATGGACCACAGCGCCGGTTCGAAACGCGGCCCAGACCTGAGGTGAGGAGACTCCGGCAAGAAACTCAGCGGGCATTTGTTTTTCCTTTCTCATGGTCTAATTTACCCCTATACCAAATTTCATCAAAATCGGTTCAGTGGTTTAGGCGTGAAAGCGTAACATATAGACAGACAGACAGACATAGTTACTTTCGCATTCATACTAATATTATAAATTTTGGAGAAATTTGGTATAGGGATAGATTAGACCAAGAGAAAGGATTTAGGCTATATTTGGTCGCCATAACTAACATCCACGCGGTCGGAGCCGCGGGCAACAGCTAGTATCACATAAAGCACACACTAATAGAAGGAAAACTCGAAAATAAAACCCTGTACCACTTGGAAATACCTACTGCCGAATGTAATGATGTGTCGACCCGTACGAACAACTCGATCAGCACTAGCCGATTGAAGTCGAACAAGTGCAGTAAGTGCTTCGGGTCGGCTTTGCCGTTCGACAAATACTGCCGAACCGACAATGCCGGCTCGCTTATGCGTGTAGCTACCCTTAATTGATTGATTGACACATATACGAGTATATACCAAAGTAATAGTTCCATGTACCTTATGTTGTCCATCCTGGGCGGCGTCATCCCAGCTAAGTTTCTTGACGCGGGCGGGGATGGTGGTGCTGGGCCACGCCACTCCCGAGCGGCTGGCCTCGCGCCCGCACAGGTGGTCCGACATCAGGGACACCCCGCTCGACGGGGGGAGCCCAGGGTTGTGGGGGGAGATGGGGGCGAGGGGGGCGACTTTGCTGCGAGGGAACCGCTGTGATTGGCGACTTGCTGCTGCTACTGCTGCTAATGGAGGATATGGAAACCGTTATTATCGGTTTTATCGATATCTGTGGCTGGAGCACGAATAATAATCGTAGTTTTATCGTAAATGTATCGAGAGAATGGAACATTGCTATTGGCCGCTTGTCTACTGTGAACCTGTGTGTGCCCATTACAACACCTTTTTTTTCGTGTGGAAATCCCCTCGGATACCTCCCCAGCTGAAGCCGGAAGGGGAGGTTATGTCCGACTCGAACCGACTATAACCACACGCCGACTGAGGGTCGTTGTGCTAGGCCGGAGGCGAGGTTGTCTTTGACATACCGTACTTAACTGAATAAATCTCTAGGGCGGAGGCGCTGTCTGCTGAAACACAGGCTACAAGCCTAGCTCAGCAGCAGATACTACTAATAATTTCCCAATAGAAAAAATAAAATAAAAATAAAGTAACCTTTATTTATTTCCTATCACAGAAATGCGAGAATGCTTTTTATAATACAGTACTAATTTTGTAATCTTATTTGCATTGTAATCATTTTAATCTGTGTTGTGTAGCAAATAAATAAATAAATGATCAGAGAATGAAATTGATGAAATTAAATTGAATTGAATTGTATTGAATTGAATTGAATTGAATTGAATTGAATTAAACTGGAATGAATTGAATTGTATTGATTTAAAGTGAATTATGTGACTTGTAATGTAAAAAATAATGCATTAATGTTTTAATTTATAATAATAATATCTGGAACTCATGTATTTAGCAAAATCAATTTACTAACACAATTAACATTACAATAAGAAATCATTTGTAACTAACAATACTAACAAATTATGGATTTTATTATGTTATGAATTATTACTATTATTTGATGAATAAATTATAAATTATAAATTATACCTACCTATCTCTTGCACCCCGGTTGACAAAGGGCCATCCCTTACGGTCTGCCCCCCTCCGGGGCCAATTACAATCCCTCAATCAATCGTTTACGTTACTAATACGACTATTTTGCGTGCTCGGGCCACAGTGCCCCTAACATGGAAAACTATCGTATTGTAAACGAATCAATAAACCGGGCATTATGATTCACACTTCACACACACACAGGTTCAGACTAACCTTCGTTTGCCTTAGTTCCATTGTTCAGTTCCATGATGCTACTGCAATTTTTTTTTCGCATTATAGTACCATTTATTTGATCGCAATGCTCTGTCCTCTTGATACGTTTATGTTAAGATTACGATATTTTTTCGATCAAAGGGCACTGGCACCTTATTCTGAGTGACAAACCATTTCGTAACTAAGCGCATTCGTAAAAGCTGACACATTTAAATTAGCACAATTTTACGCTATTCCTCTCTTCTATGCTAACCAATTGTAACCATCACGGTCTTACGTTATGACTACGTTTGAAACTCGCTATCACTCAGAATAAAACCCGAGGATAGATATAGCTCGATTCATATATCTGGGACCTAAATCGCGAAATATAAAAGTCCCTGGCGCATGCAGTTTGTTTTGTAATTATTTAATCCATACTAATATTATAAATAATTAAAATAATTTAAAAAAAAAAAGCGAAAGTAACTCTGTCTGTCTGTATGTTACGCTTTCACATCTAAACCACTGAACCGATTTTGATGAAATTTGGTATAGGGGTAGATTAGACCATGAGAAAGGACATAGGCTATGTTTGGTCGCGATAACGGACTTCCACGCGGGCGGAGCCGCGGGCAAAAGCTAGGAACCTATACTTAGTGAATTTGAGCTCGTTCACCGCAGTGGCACGCCGAGCTATACTCAAAATACATGCAAGACCACATTATACGCATATTTTGGGTCCAAGATATATGAATCGAGCTTTAATGTTTATGCAATATTATTCCAATAAATTGATGGATTAAAAGAATATTAGAATGATTAGAACCTTCTTGTAGCATACCTACAGTACAGTCCGCGCGCAAGCTCTAGTCAGGAGCCGAGAAAAAAATCCAGGACCAATCGTAAGGATGAGGATGGAATATCAATAACTTTGCTTAGGATCCTGACGATCTCATTTTTTGCTTTGTCCCGATTCCCCAGAACATTTATCAAAATGGATTAAATCAAATCGTTTTTTACATGAAGAGATTATGGTCTTCGAGAACTAAGGTTCTCATTTTGACTTGCTTGGCAGGAGTCTCTTCTATTCATTTGACCATTGATCAAAGATATTAGTCCATTGAAATCTTTAATTTATTTTCATTTAGCGTGCATTTTTCAGGAGTTTGCAATTTTCTTTTGTCGATATCAAGAGGGATCAGTTTGGAGTTAGATCTAAGTTTGTGGGGTTGCAACCCTTGTGCCACGGTCACCATCTTAAATCTTTGGGTTCAATCGTCAGATAAACCCAAAACGCATTTGGACCCCTTTTTCCAAGATGTTGGCCGTGGCATAAGAGTTGCAACCCTACAAACTTGAATTTAACTTTAAACTGACTCCCCTTTGAGATCGAAGAAATGAAATTGTATCCTCTGACTAACCTCATATAACATTACTAGATTCAAAAAGAGGTGCCGTGCTTGTTGCTTACGACTTTATATAAAAACTGGTAGGTTGTGGCCGTTAAAGGGTTGCCTCAAGTTCTCCTGGTGAGACGGTCCATGCTCCTGGAGTGGGAGCGGCGGCTGGCCAATCCCACGGCTGGCAGAAGGACCGTCGAGGCGATCCGTCCTGTCCTCAGAGACTGGATGGACAGATCGCGGGGGTCGGTAACGTTCCGCATGGCGCAGGTCCTTTCGGGGCATGGATGCTTCGGAAGCTACCTGTGCCGGGTGGGACGAGAGCCGACCAGTGGGTGCCACCACTGAGGCGGCGATGATGACACGGCGCAGCACACTCTAGAGGAGTGCCCCGCGTGGGCTGGGGAGCGCCGTGCTCTCATCGCCGAAGTGGGGACGGACCTCTCGCTGCCGGCCGTAGTTCTGTCTATGGTCGACGGCGGCGATGAGGCGTGGGCAGCGGTTCAGACCTTCTGCGAGACGGTTATCTCGCAGAAGGAGGCGGCGGAGAGGGAGAGGGAATGTGACCCCCTTTCCCTCCCACAGCGCCGCAAGAGAACCGGGGCTCGGAGGAGGCGGTACCACCAACTCCTCCCCCCCTAACCGGGCCGGGCAGTAGACGCGGGGGCGTCTGCTGCCCTTACATAGGCCTCGAGGTTGAAGGCGCACGTCGTGTCGCGTGTGCCTTGCCTAGGCGGGTGGCAGAAGGACTCCTCTTCTGCCGTACCAGAGATGGGCCTGCCGTAGATCAGCGGCGGGCGACCCACACGACGATGGCGGAAGATGTTGTTCCCGCCATCGTCGATATGTGGTGACGACGGACACCGTGGTGGTTTAGTGGGTAGTCTGGCCTCCTTCGAGGCTAGGAGTCCCACACGAAGCCCGCTCCCTGCCCCCGTGGGGGGTGAGCGAAGTGCTTAAAAGCATTCCACCACGTAAAAAAAAAAAAAAAAAAAGGGTTGCCTCACGTTATTTCCGTATTTCTTCTAACAGATATACATTTATTTGTTTCTAACCCCTCCAACTAAGCTAAATTGCTTGTGCTAGAAGTGGGTTCACGTCGATAGTGTAATGGCCAGGATCGAATCCGGGATCTCTCGATCGTAAGCTTAGTGGTTAAGGAGTCCTTAACCACTAAGCTACCGACGCTTATCGATATCGGACTTAGCAGATAATGCTCAAGTGAGACTTGAACTCACGACCTTTCCCTTACAGGGGAAATGCTCTTCCAACTGAGCTATTGATCCACACCTGATTCATTTCAAATTTTCCTTCTCTTTATATCCGTCTTTATGGGCGACGGTGGTGCCATCTACCAACATTCTTACGAACTGTTGGAACTTTAAAGTTAGTACTAAAAATGCTATAAAAATTCAGTCAAACCCTTTTGGTCCACCGTACTCACTGTGGCGACAAATTAGGTATCTTACGTCCCAACATCTGATGATTCGAGACAGGATGCGGTTTTAGTCGGTTCGAGTTCGAAATAACCATCCTCGCTGGTCGACGGTAAGGTATTCGAGCCGAGTGAGTCTATTAGGCTTTAATATCCATTTATTATTCCAATAATAAATAAATAAATACTCATTTTATTCCAAACATTTTAATAAGAACAAAAACATACACGTCCTACCTACATAAAGACTACTTTTAATACTATTCCCGTTCTTAGAGTACTTATAATCTGTGTCTTTAGTTTTCGAGGGTAGGGTTGGGTTAAGTTTGTGTTGGCATTTAAATGAGTTTGTTTACAAAATTGAAAATATTTGTTAGTATAGGCCAATTTTGTTGAATTGTGGAGATTTTGAAAAGAACGTGATAATAAATTTTAGAGATTTCTAGTGTTTTTTACCCAATATGTGGGTGATACTGCCTGTTTTTATAGGAATAAACTATACTCGCGTTTGGTCGAATGTACCATCAGTTTTATAATATATGATTTTTAAATACTTCATATAAAATCTTTTTATTGTATAGCTGTGTTATCTATATATGTATTTGATTAATGGGTTAGTAATTCCTAAAAGCATGATTATGTATTATGTTATGAACTGTAGGCCAATCAATTCATACGGTATTATATAGCAAGGTCAAGCACTGCTGGCCAGGTAAATGTCAAGACAGTCCCATGACGATTACATCAGGCAAATTGAATTACTCAGGTGGGGATTCAACCCACGACCTTTCCCTTACAAGGGGTACTCTTTCAACTGAGCTACTGAGCCACACCTGAATCAATTCAAATTTTCCTTCGACTTGTCTTCGACATATCCCTCGCACCTCGGCTGACCCAGGCCAGGTCTGACCCTCCTCGGAAGCTAATGTGGAGCAACAGACATCCAGCTCTGGCAGACAGACAGTCCCATTTATTATACATAAAGTAAAGCCAATGAAGCGAGAGAAAAAGGTAAACAAAGTTTCAGCGGTTCCAAACTTTAATCACTTCAAGCGCATTCCAGACAGGAATGAAATTGCTCATAAGATGGCGGATCTGACAGTTTAGAACCGCTGTGCTGGCAGCTTTCCTGTAGGTACTACAAAATACGCAACGACAGTTTTCGCTCGGCCATTGTCGCGTACGTGTGACATGTGCGACAAAGACAGAGAAAATAATCGCTAGTTACCGCAACACAACTCAGTAATGGTCGCTTTGTTTACCTTTTTTCTCTCGTCTCGTTGGCTTTACTTTAGGTACTTATATGGCAGTGGTTACAGTTGCTTATAGACATAAAAAATCCGGCATCTGGTCGAACTACAGTACTTCGAAATCACCAGGGGGTTTTTATGGAGGTTATGTGGTAGTTGCTACACGGAACATTTCTCTTTTCTTTAGGAATTTTAATTTGCAGCAACTAAAATACCTAATATTCCTCCAAACCCCTCCAGCTATCTCTCTATAGCGTAATGACTAGGAACCCTGGACCAGTCATAAGACTCCCTAACCACGGCACAGACTAAATTTCAAGAAAGTGGTCCTTTCAGGAAAGTAGCCATTTTTGGAATCAAAGGTGGCTATTTACGGAAAGTGGTCAATATCAACCTAAAGACAAATAATACCGTTACGAATCAGTTTGGAACAGCCACAGTTCTTTAGTGTCTATGGGTAGCATGAAATAGTATAGGTAGTTACCGGCGTGCGTTGTCGCGTCGGGGGCCGCGTCGAGACTCGACGTGGAGTTCGCCAGGATCGTACTCGCACCCGCACTCACACTCAGGAGTGATCCCGCACTGGCGCTGGATCGTAAGGCCCCAGGGACGATGTCCTGCGGAGGTGGGAGGTCGGTAGGAGCGGAGGTGTTCTGTGTCCTGGAGGACACGGTGGAGGTGGGTGGCGGAGGTGCCGGGGTTACTGGAGGTTTCTCGTGGGAGACGTATCCGGAGGTGTGTTTTGATCTACGGCGGCTGTGGATAATGTAAATACGAGTGAGAATGGATTAAGTTGATGAAAATTCGTTTCGTTTAATTGAGCTAGGTAATTAGGGAACCAATACAGTAATCACGAACAATAAATGGACCCTCAACTCCACAGTATAAACTTTAGAAGCAATATAATATATTATGAAGATGAGGTTATATGAAACTAATTCTAAACTAAAAAGGCTTGTATGGTTGGTGAAGGTTTCATGTTTGGTCTGAATACTGCCCCCGCGAACTTTCCGTCGTTAACAATTTTCCCGCTTCCTTCTTATGACCCCACTAACCATCTTGATTATAACGTGCCGAATCTTTGTAGACACGCGCCCTTCTGGCGTCTGTTTTCTTTCGGGCATGCCCTACTATTTTAGCGAAGGCGAACCGGACGTCGGAGGTCACAGAACGACCTCCGTCCTCCATGAGCGCGGCCTGGGGCTGACTGGTGGAGCCACCTGTCACCCTAGCAGAAGCAGGCTGCGGTGGCCGCGCAAAGTGCGAGTCCCCGTACCCGGGGCTAGATGGGGATACTATGGTCCCCACAACCCGAAGGGGGCCATCTCGAAAGAGATGGTCCTGGGTCTGCCGGGGTGCGAGAGATATGCTTTCGGCAATCTCACCTCTGGCAACCAAGGACCCAAGACGGCGTGCGTTTTGGTCGGTTCGAGTCTGACATAACCGCCTCCACTGGCTCCGTGGGGATTTTTCGCACGATAAAAAAAAATGCCCTACTATTTTCATTAGGTACATAAGCCTTCTGTCGTATGTTCAAGAAGTTTGCCGGGCCGTGGCAGTAGACTCACACTCGGTAGATGTACAGCAGCAACGCACACACCAGCACGGCGAGCGCCGCCAGTGCGCCCGCGAACACGAGCAGCACGCCCGCGCTCGAACCGCTCGCTCCGCTCGCTCCCGCCTGTAGGAGCCGCTCGTTCACGTGCACCGTGACGGGCACTGACGTCTGTAATGACAGCAATCGTACTTTAACTGCTAATGATTTGAATTTCGAATACAGCTTTGAAATGGGAAGGAGCAGGTACGAAAAACATCGGAAAAAATTAAACGCTCAAGTGAGACTTGAACTCACGACCTTTCCCTTTACAGGGGGAATGCTCTTCCAACTGAGCTATTGAGCCACACCTGATTCATTTCAAATTTTCCTTCTCTTTATATCCATCTTTAAGGGCGACGGTGGTGCCATCTACCAACATTCCTACTAGTAGGTAATTGGATAATAAAACAAATGAATAAAAAATAAAAAACCCAACTGCCATGCCCATAATTTTCTTTCAGTTTATGATTGGCACATGGATACCGCATGCTATCAAACTTATTTCGATCTTTTCAGTGTCAATCGGGTTTTTCATTTTTTAGTCGTTTTATTTTATACTTTTTAGTTATGATATGACATGTATATCTTTTTGTAATCGCCTTGTAATTTCCATCATTTAGATACCCTACTCGATAAGTTTGATTCAAAAATATTTTCAACAACATACGGTTTGGCATCAAAAACCCACTATTTTCATTTTCTAGAACTTTTAATGTACCTGGTGTCACTCACACAATCACGACGAATCAAATGACACCTCACATGTCCAAATCCGTCGAGCCGTTCAGGCTGTAGGCCGTGCCAAATAAATGGACTTACATACATACATACATAGTCTCGATAAACAATACCCTCCTTCCTTCGGTAGTCGGGTAAAATGTTTAATTCCTCAGGATCTAGTTGACAAACGGAATCATTTTGTATCTGATTATAGGTATGTACCTGTCGGGGAGGGGCCCCGGAGTCCACGGCAGTAGCCACCACATGCAGCACGGAAGTGTTCAGTGAACGGAGTGCTCCCGACCGCAGGAACATGTCGCCTGAAGAGTTCACGTATAGCATCCTGCACAGGAAGGTTGTGTTATTTTATTATCTTAAAAATTAATATTTTATTTCAGGGAGTATGGTGTCCCACCTATATTTTCACTGCCCAAGCTAATTTGACTTACAAGATGTTACACGGATTGGTATTTTTTAAAGAATATTATAGAACCAAAGTTACTAATATGCCCTCTAACTCCACCAGCTAAGCTAAATTGCTTGTGCTAGGAGTGACTTCACGTCGGTAGTGTAATGGCCAGGATTTGAACCCGGGACCTCTCGATCGTAAGGCCGACTCCTGAACCACTAAGCTACTAACGTATCAAGATGTAACACGGTATTGATAGATGAGGCCTGGGATCGTGGTTTTCCTTTCAGGGTCTGAAGGTATGATATGACAGGTGGGGCCGCTTGACATCCTAGCAGAAGCAGGCCGAGGTGGTGGAGCGATATCCTCCCTTTACCCCGGGGACAAGATGGGAATACCTTGATTTCCACACCCGAAGCGGCCAGCGATGGAACAATGCGCGAACGCTTGGGGTGCGGTCGCCTCCTTCTGCGAGCAAGTACTGCTCGAGAAGGAGACGGCCGGTCGGGTCCGGACTAGACTCCAGTCCTGGGTCTGCCGGGGTGCGAGTGATATACTTTCGGCAATCTCACCTTCGGCAACCAAAGACCCAAGACAGCGTGCGTTTTAGCCGGTTCGAGTCCGACATAACCATCTTCACCGGCTCCGTGGGGGTGATATCCGTGGGGATTTATCGCACGATAAAAAAATCACCCGAAGCGGCCTAGAGTCAGATGCAGAGTGAGGGATATGACTGGCAATCTTACCACCAGCAACTGAATTATTTATGACAGAGTATGGTTTTAATCAGAAGCGTCGGTAGGTTAGTGGTTAAGGGTCTGCCTTACGATCGAGAGGTCCCTGGTTCAATCCTGGCTATTACACTACCGGCGTGAACCCACTCCTAGCACAAGCATTTTAGCTTAGTTGGAGGGGTTAGAGGGAATATTAGTAACTTCGGTTCTAATATTCTTTTTAAAAAAAAAAATCGGTTTGGTTTGAGTCCAACATCACCACCAGGAGTGAGGAGGGATGGGAGGGCTATGTATGGAGATTTCCGTACAAAAAAAAGTACAGAGAACCCGGGATCATACGGCAAGTGGACTCACTCTGCGCCGGCGCCGCGGAGAGTGAGCGTGACGCTGTCCCGGCGGTCTCCGTCGAACACGTGCAGCTTGCCGACGGGCAGCAGCTCCGTGTCGTCGCTCGCATCCTCGTCCACGCGGAACTCGTACTGCGGGTGCTTGAAGCGCGGCTCCCACTCGTTTACGTTCGCCACCGAGATGTTGATGGACGCCGTGTCGTTCTGCAATGAGGTATTATTATTATTCTCTGATCCGTGACTCTCGGGACTATGGAGTCCCGGGCCTTTGGAAGGCGTGCGTCGGGCCGAAGCCAAGACGTAGAGGCCCTTTCAAGAGAGTTTAATATGCTAGGGATAGGCACACATGGCGGATACCACCCCCGAGCGCACAATATGATACACCCGGGGATGGTCCCCGCCAGGTGCAGAGACTATTGGAATAATGGAAACTAGATTATGGGCTATGGGGTTGAGTATTGGATGGACTGGTGAATGGGCTATGGGGGGAGACTAACGGACGCCTGCCATGACAATAAGTCTCAAAATTGTTAAAAAGGCAGGTGGTGACTCGCCAACTCATTGCATGGGCCCCATTAAAATAGCCACGCATAATGCGGCCATGGAGCAACACCCGTTGAGCGGCTAAGGTTGTCGAGAGGTGAGTCTGCGGGGTGCAAGATCGTAATACAGAAGTCGGTCAGCAGGCCCCCGGTGTTATGACATTTTACACTTCCAACCTGGAGCATAGGTTCCGCTCTTGCGACTCCACTCTTGGCCGGCCAATAAAGGCAAGCACAAAAGGCGGGGCGGAATGAATTCCAACCCTCGGGAGAATCAGGGTTCGTGGTGTCGCCACTCACCAACAGCTCGCCACAAGCTGCCCCTGCGGGTATTATTTCTTTTATTTTAGTAAATAACATATAAATTACATTTTTAAATATATCCTAAAAAAAATACAAAATATATTTAACAATATAAAAAACAGTGTCCCACCGGCATCGAGTACAGGGACCAAGCTACCGGTGGTCAGGGCTCCAGAGAGAGGAACTTCCTCACTATGCGCGCCGTGTCGAGGAGTACTGCCTTCTGTATCAGGCCCTTGATCCAGCTGCCCAGCGCGAGCCTCTTTAGGTGTTGGTCTTTATTATTATTATTATTTTTAACAGGCAGGCAGTCGAAACAACTGATAATGCCCGTATCCTGCTTATGCCCACCAGTGTTTATTTATTTTGGTTAAGGTGTTGGTCTAATCTATTCTTAAACTGATTTGTGTTCTGGGCTGTCACAACGTCAATATGGTAGCTTATTCCACTCTCTCACTACCCTATTACTTATAAAGTTTCTGTGTGGATTGTTATTCGAGAAGCTGGTGGATAGTCTCAGGTGGTGACCTCTGAGGTGGTTATTATTTGACTATTTTTTTTTACTTTCGAAAAATGACCACTGTCTTATAATATAATGCACTGTAAAAGTAAAATTTTCATACGACAAATAGTTTTCAAGATATTTGATTTTGAAATATTGAATTTGTCGCGCCGCCCGAAAACGCTCTTTACAAAATCGTGCGAAATTGTGACGTCACGCTTCGGTAGCGCGTAGTGCAAATGTATGGAGTGCAAGATAATATCGCATTAATCTTGGTCTACGTTGCGTTTACACTTATATTGTTCATAATAAAAGTTATTTACAATTTCATGAGGAATCTAAAAAGTTATATATTTGAATTGAATTTGATTGTTTATATTTTGACTTTTTTTGGGAATTTCAACTACTGAAAAGTCATAGTTTCAGTTTAGATATGCAATATTTTATTTTGCAAGGCATATTTTTTCAGAACAAGCTATCATATTAAGCAGTATTGGCAAGGATCGGCGACTTAGTCAAATACGCTATTGTGAAGGAGATAACTGATCATCGTGTCTTTCTGTTAAAGGAGGCAAATGGTACCATGAAAGGCTAGATGGCCCCAAGTAGCTATAATAATAATAATATAATAATAAAAGCCTTTATTAACAAATCATTACATTTCATTTACATTTATCGTATTGACACCGGTACGTATTAATGATCGTCTTGCTCTTCAGCATAGGCCTCCCCAAGGACTTTCCAGAGTGCTCTGTTTTGTGCTGTTCTCATCCAGCACGGTCCTGCTATTTTCTTCAAATCATCTTCCCATCTATGGTGTGGTCTCCCTCGTCTTCTTTTGTTATATCGAGGACACCATTCTGTAACAGCTTTAGCCCATTTGTCTTTCTGACTCCTTACCATATGACCAGCCCATTTCCATTTAGCTACTATAATTTAACTTCCCTTTCGTGGTCTGCGGTAGCCTAGTGGTATGGGTAATGGACTGCTGAGACGAGGTCTCGGGTTCGATCCCAGGTTTACCATGGCACACACCAATGACTTGTCGATGCTTTTCGAAGTTATGTGTGTATTTATCGCAGGTTTATAAGTGCCCGGTTAATGGCAATAGGCTCGCCACCTATTACATTGGGACCTAAACATAAACTGGCGAAATGCGGGTGCTAGCACCTCTGCCTACCCCTTCGGGGAATACAGGCGTGAGTTTATGTTATATGATGTTTCGTGGTCCTATGAATTTAGTTAGACACAAAGTTTTAAGGGTGCATTTCCTGGTAAATGTGCTTACCGTGACGCCGTCTGTCAGCATGACCTGGTAGTGGTAGCTGTCCTGGAGCTCGTAGTCCAGCGGCCGTCGCAGGAGTACTTCGCCCGCGCTGTTGATGGCGAACTTGTCCAGGAACGAGCGGTCTGACACGTAGAACTGGAGATTGTTCTGGAACGTTACGACGCTGGTGTTAATGCGATTTCTGAGGGGTCATTCTTGCCTGCAAGGCCTGCAATGAGCGGAGGCAACTTGGCATTGAAGGTTGCAGAACGACCTCCGTCCTCCATGACCGTGGCGCTGGGAGTGATAGATGGAATCACGTCACCCTAGCAAAAGCAGGTCGAGGATGTGGCGCAATACCGGCAATATGCGACTCGCCATACCCAGGAGGTTAGATGGGGACTCCGTGGGCCCTACACTCGAAGAGCGCCTATTCGAAAGAGATGGCCCTTGGTCGCGAAGATCAAGGAATAGTCAGGTGTATACCTCATACATCTCGCCAATTATGATTTCTGGTCCCATGCAATAGGGGGCGATTCAGAACACATGTATTGTGTGGTACTATTCACTCGAGACTCTTTCCAAGCCAGTACTTCATCTGTTAGTCAGCAGGTATACCGCTGTAAGCTAGCCAACTTGTTCCAGTCTGACTTATCGACCAAAGATGGTGGTTGTCTCCTAGTAAACCATACCTGTGAGCTAGCAGGCGGTGAGGTATGCAGGGTCAGCACGACGTCCCCTGGAGCGGCCGCCTCACTGACGGCGGTGCTGTACTGCTTGCGCCGGAACATCACCGGGACTGCTGGGGAGGGTGATACGCTGGTCGGACCCGGACCGACTCCGGGAGTGATGGGACTGATGCGGCGGATGGAGAGGGTGGCTAAGGCATAGCGGTCTGAGTTGTCTACTTGTGTGGCCTGGGGGGAGAAAAACAAGGAGGTTCAAAATACATTTTTTTTTTATTTATCTAACATTCATGCACACATAAAACAATTTACAGAACATACCATGGATACATCGGGAAAACAAGAGCTCGAGCAAGTGGGACTTGAACCTTTCTCTTACAGAGGGAATGCTCTTCCAATTGAGCTATTGAGTCACACCTGAATCACTTCAAATATCCCTTCTCTTTGTATCCTCTCTCTTTAAGGGTGATTTCGAAATCTTTATGGGACTAATGCGAATTTCGTGCAAAAACTAATATAATTTAGTGAATAAACCTCACTCCTTCCAAAAAAGGGAGACCAACTTACTGCTGCATATAAAAAATCGAATCGGGAGCAGTATTGGGAGAGGCCTATGTCCATCAGTTGCCTGCAATAGGCTAATTCTAATGCTAATGATTGTGTACGAGCCAGCTCTGTACAATGATTGTTATTGTTTTATATTAAGCACGGCGGCGAGGCACCACATTGTTTTTACTTTAAATTCAGTACTAATAAAGACGTCGAACCAGCAATATCGTGTTACTCATTTACTCGCCGACGCGGTACTCATCGTATCAGATGTGTGGTAGTACAAACCATACACCTTTTTGGTCCTTCGAGCCGGATTTGAACCAGCGATATAAAAAATCCGTAATGATTCGTAAACACAGAAGTGGTAGTGTCGTTTGAATTTCGTTTCGGTTACATCTGAGACTTTCACTTCAATACCATTTTACCCATCCACCTATCATTTCTTCCTGATCCTAATTTTCGACAAAAATATATGAATACCCAACTTACTTTTATAACTACAGTGACAGGCTGATTCAGTTCCTCAATCAGATGCTCCGTAACGGTGACTTGTCCAGTATCCTTGTCGATGGAGATGAGACGCCCGTTGTCGCCAGTCGTGGAGTACTGTAGCGGAGCGTTGATGCCTATGTCCTGGTCAATCGCGGAGATGGGTCCAGGAGACGTGGGTAAAACCGTACCCTGGAAAATACAGGTATAGAACTGATATATTTTCTGGGCTCATTGGAGAAGCAATGGGGCTTTCAACTTAGAGCCCAGGATATACTTGCTTCTTCACCTGTGCTAGAGGATCAAAGGTTGCAGGTGAGGTTGGCTTAGCCCTGATGATCATGGTGACCCCCATACAACCAGATCCCTTTTTATTATACCTTTGTTCCTAGGTATAAGAGGGACGACTCCCACTGGGTACGTTTGCAATCTACATTCTGCTACTAATAAATTACTTAACAGAATATTCGAGTAACACATTCCCTAATCCTATTCGGATTTGTGTGGAATCACACACAAATCTTTGCTATGATACAGCACGAAGACGAAGTCGAATACACACACAGATCTTGTGTCTCCCTCTTTTACGAAGACTAAACTGAAAAGATCATACCTCTTTCGCATCTTCTGGTAGCACCGCAGTATAATGCTCATGACTAAACTTGGGGTTCTGATCATCAGCATCTAACACCTGGACCCGAAGCTCTGTATCATTGTGGAGAGGGGGAGTCCCCGCGTCCTGAGCGCGTAGAGTCACGGTGAAGTTCTGCAGTGTTTCGTAGTCCAGGGGCTTCTTTACAATTAGTATGCTGTCCAGCTCGTTCGGGAAACCTAGGTAGTCCTGGAAATAAGGGTAAAAGGTTTTTTGAGCATTTATGTAAATTATAAAGGAAGAGGAAGAGAATGGAGAAAAAGTCAGAAGGGAATTGGAGGCCTCTGACTGCTAGAAAAAGTACAGAGTATTTTTTGTATTAAACCCACAAAATTTTTGAAACAGTCAGCATCTTGCCTCTAAACGTAGGGGCCACTGTCAGGTCTACTATCAGAGATACAAGCCACCCCTGCCTGCTCTACACTGCGCTGTTTGCTAGTCATAGATACATGTGGAAAGTCGCTGAGCTTCCCTAAAGTAGGGTTGGTCAGTCCACTACCACGGATGGAACATCTCCCCTGCAACAGAGCCATCCTTTGCCCAAGGTACACCTGTACCTTAGAAGGTCCCAACCAAGTTAAGATAACCTATTTACTCCCAAGAAATAACAATAGCGGAGGTCAGTCAGTGCCGACCGACGCGCGAGTTGCCTGCGCACGCGGGCGGCGCGATCTGCGAGTCTCTCTCGCGCCGACGCTCCCATTCCACCGTCTCCTTCACGAGCATCACCTGCTCGCTGAGGGAGACGCCGGCCGCCCACGCGTCCGCACAGCGGTCCATTGCTGTGAGCAGGGTGGTGAGGCTGAGAACTTTCACTCCCAGGGCCGCCACTAGCTCCCGCTTCGGTCCGACCCACGCCGGACACTCGGTGAGCGTGTGCAGCCCTGTGTCCTCGCTCTCGGCGCAATGATGGCACTCGGACGTTGGCTCCTTACCGATCCGACGTAGATACCGCCCGAAGCACCCGTGCCCGATGATAATCTGCGTCATACGAGTCGATACGAGAGGCTGCCATGTGGCCTCTCTAGCCATTCCCCCATGGTGGGCCTTACCGCTTCTATGACGGTATGCCCTGGCGTGGTTGCTCAATTCGTCGCTCCTACTCCGCCATCATGATCCTGTGGAGCCGGGATTTCTCGGGCCGAATGTCTTCGGGAGAAATAAGAATAGCAGTTGAGCACTCACACTATGCGGCCCCGGCAGCACCGAGTAGTGTATGGTGGCGTGCGGGCCGGGCTGGTCCGCGTCGCTGGCCCGCGCGCCCACGGCCACGCGCGTGCCGACGGCCGTGAGCTCGGACAGGCGCGCCTTGTACGGCGCCGCCTGCCACACCGGCGCGTTGTCGTTCACGTCCCACACGCGCACGGACACGGGGATTATAAAACTCTGAAACAAACATTGCCTCATTCATCAACTCGCGCTCGTCAAACTCGCGGGCGCCCGCGAGTTGGCATTATTCGATTTTATTTTATTTTTTTGTCGGGTCAAATTTATTAAACTATCAAAAAAAGGCAGGTAAGAAGTACTTGGAACCGGCGGGCTTGTATGAAAGGATTAATGACAGTGGAGGAAGCTAGTGAAGTATGAAAGGATAGAGGCAAATGGCGGATTGTTGTCTCTGCTTAGCCCGGAGGGAAATAGGCGTGAGCGTATGTATGTATGTATGAAATAAATATTCTACTATTATTTTACATGTACAAGATCCAAAAGGAGAAGAAAATTATGTTCATTAATTTGTTATTCCAGTGTCTGTCTTATAATCTCCACAGTCTAGTGCAATGTCTAAATCCAGTTTTTATTAAACTAATTATTTACATAGCATGAAATTGCCCTTTTTTTTTATGCTGTTGCAAAAAAAGTTTGAAATTTTGTTTTGGTTATCGAATCTTGGCTAATATATCTACTCGTTTAAAGTTCGTAGCTAATTCGCTAGGTATTTGGGTATTTACCAATAGACTGAAATAGTATTTTACTACCATGGGAGCCTATGATCGTGGGAAATGGAGGAGGAAGAGCCCGAAACCGAAAAATACGTCTCCATGACTGATAGACATTTCTGAAGGTATACTGGACGCAAAAGATAAATCGATTTAAGAATGTTACACTAGTGCTCACCGGATCAGTAGTCCGCCTCCTATCACAGCGCACGTTGACGTACACATTGGATGGTCCCTTCTTCTCCTCGCGGTCGAGAGCACGCAGTAGTGTCAGGTTCTTGGTGCCGGGCGAGATACCCACCGCCGCGCCCTTCTCCTGCAGCCGCAGGGTCACATCACCCTGCTCCTCGCTGGGGTCGCCATTCACGCTTAGTGTGCCTGAAATGTTAAGAACCATTTTGAAATTCAAGATTTGAAAGGTCAATTTTGATGTTTGCTCCACTAAGGTCCAAGGTAATCTCATCTAAAACTGTTATTCCTACTGATTGGCAGACGAGGCTCTGCTGTCGAATTTTCTATGAAGATTGGGAGGTTAGATCCCAGTGCTCTCATATGATGACCTCCATAAAAATGCGATGCTCCATAAGAAGCAGACAAGCAGCTCCCGGGTATTTTTTTAACCGTGAGGTAAAATCCATCATATATGCTATGCCGGACTCCTACCAACTAAAAGCGACAAGCCGCCGACTGTGGAACTCGGGTGGGAGAGTTCTCTCCGAGCGGCTCCCGGGTACTAAAGTGGACACAACCGGTATTGGTACCCATATGATGACGATTCTTTATAATAACAATTGACATAAAGATCTACGTTATTCACCTGAGAGCATACCAACGGAGCTCTCATTAGTCAAAAGCTAGTGACTATGGCCAAACACGGTCGCGATAGATTATAGTACCTTACCTATAATTATAGTTAAATAAGCAAAATTTACTTAAGTGTAGAAAAACTACTCACCAATGACACTTCCAACGGGCGTATCCTCACTGATGTAGAAACTTTCGACAGCGCCGCCATTCATCAAATAGCAGCGACTGTCCTGGATCGCTGCAACACAAACAGACCATTGGTAATCGCGAACTACGGCTATGCAACCAATGTACAGTCAGCGTCATAAATATCTGGACGATGAAGTCTCAAAATGATCTTGAAACTCTCGTATTAAGATCAAACCAAACTGTTTTAATCATTTATATGGTATTATTGTCCAAACTAAAGATATTTGTCAAATATCAGAACAATCGGTCAACTGGAAGGGGGTAAAAAACGAAATTAAGATCATTTTGAGTATTTTGTTTGCCGAAAATTTTCTGATGCTAACTGTACGTGATACGTCTACATACTATTTTACCTCCGACCCTACGTCCATCGCTGTCTAAGTGCGCTGCACAAACAAAAATCACACTTATAAGACAGAGAACAAACATTGGACAAGTGAAGTGAAAGACATTTTGTTTACAATAGTTCTACAAGGGCTCCCACTTCGCCTCACTAAGCTGCCAATGGGGCTAAAGTGGAATACAGTGGAATTAAACGCTCTATATATGGTGTTGTGAATTGATACTGTTATAATGCTGGTTCGCTACAGTGAATAAGGTGCATACACAAAAAAAGTAAGTTATGCTAATAACAAAGCTTAGATAACAAAACGAACCCAGTACTACGTAAAACAAACGTTTAAACGTACATATTACGTAAAATAAACGTTAAATGTTACTTATAGGTTACATAGGCAATCACGTATACGTTATAAATGGTTGTTGTGAGTAATATTACTAGGTATCACCGTTGCTACCCTTAACCTAACTTTATGCCCTTTTTGAAGAACCTCATACTGAAGAGGCTAGTACTAAGGGCCTAAGGAAACTAAGGCAGTTATTGTTTGACAATTTGGGAGACCACAATAGAAAAAGTTTCTTTAGGAGTCCCAGTGCACATAATTCTACAACAAATACCCTTTATGTTTTATAACATAACTTCTTCAATATTTACATTAACTCATAGCCTAGCCGAAAATCTAGCACAACAACTCATTATTCCGAGAACACATAGTCCATGCCAGTAGTCGTCGTAGATGGTATATCAATATGTCTAATACATTTAAAGCAGGTCGCGCCATTATTTCAGTCCACTTATCTATCCAGGACAGGGGGCTGGGGCGGTTGGTGGCAGGTCATTTCCTGATTGTAACGAAACATTTAACCCTCTTTTATTAGAGTACGAATACACGGTTATATAAATGATTAGGATTTTGTAAAATTACTCAAGCTGTAGAATAGATTAGATATAGTGATCCATTCTATTTTTTTAGACTTTGGAGTTGGTAAACAAATAACATGTGATGCTATCTGATAACTGTGAATAAAGCTTTGGAAAATAGGTGATAATAAGGTAGGCAGTGAGTTTTAAAATAAGTTTTCTTGCGTTTTGTACGGCTCGCTCTAAAACGATGCTAAAAAGCAAGAAAAAGAAAGAAAATCCCAGCTACATCCAGGTATATGCCGAGGGGTTAGCTGGAAAACCTCATCTAACAAAGGCACACTAAGCCTCCGTTGGATGAGGTAAAAATAGATACTATATACTCTAACATACAAACTTTGAAAATTATGAATGCTCTACTGAAATTCGGCGGAGGCTTCAAAACCGATTATAATAGCCAGGCAGTAATAAACATGCAAGGTCAATCCATCCATATAATACTGACGAAATTACAATTAAGGCAATCAGATGAGTAGGTATTTCTAATTATTGCGTTATTTCCTTCGACGCGCGTGTCATCGCGTAACAAGTTCAATAAGTAGGAAAAAAACTGAAGGAATAAAAAGTTGGATTTGCAGAGGCGTTGCGCGGCGGACCGTGAAGCGCGAGCCGCGAGCTATGTCTGTGCTGCGAGTAGGTGTGTGATTCATTACGTGCCGCACTGGCGAGCCTCGAGATGATGTCAGTCTTGCACTATGCGTTAGGAGGACATCAGTTTCTTTCATTCAACTTCTTTTTTATCTAACCACAAGTGCTAGGCGGCTATTCAGGTTATTGCAGTTTCAGATGTTTTTAAAACCAAAGTAAGTTGATATGCACCTTGTGCGATGCTATCCACTTTTGTCTAAGTGTCTGACAATAATACCACTATGGAACAATCCCTCAATTCTACTAAAGCTAAAATATTGTGGTGCCATAGGCAGTGGAAGAAATGACATTAAATTTTAAACTTTATTTCTATACTCCTAAAGTCCTAAATGAAATGAAAAATTTCATTACACTTTTCCATTCACTCTGCAAAAAGTCATTTGATTTTGAACTTAAGTTCATTGGTTTAAAGTCTATTATTTAATGCCGTTTGCAATCGCTGCGGCACGACTATGGTTTGGCTTTAGTAGAATCGAGGCCCAGTTTGTTAGACTATGATCACCTTTTTATGGAAACTCAAACTAGTCTACTATTACTTATTGTAAGAGCATAGAACAATGTTATTTTCGTACCACTAGTGCACCCAACTACGTTTTTGGGTACAATTTTGTTTCTGCACCACAGCAACACAAAACTAAATTATTTATGTACTGGCTGTAGGAGTACAATAAAGCAAGGTTTTTGGCAGTTTCGATAAAATGAGGGTTGACTTTGACTTAATTTCAAGAAGAAAAATCAGTTTCTGTTTTATACTTTTGCCAGTGTGATTTTGATAGAAAAATTATTTACCAGGTTAGTTTCTAAGTAGGTTTTTTTTTGTAAAGGACACGTCAATTTGACTTCACCTCGCCTGATGGTAAGCTAAAGACAAAATCTCGGAAGAATAAAATGTTCGAAATCCGTGCATGTTTTACAATAATAATTGCTATAACTATCTCGGCGTCATTGTGGATGAATCATAGATGCGTTTCAAACTTTGGTTGTTGACTGTTATCATCGTGATGCAGTGACGATGTGCACGGGCCAAAGTTTTTCAAAAATTGTGGCATGTATTCAATGCTTAATTATTAATATTTTCCGGATTATCATTCCAAATTTATAAATAACTGTGCACCTATGCACTCTTGTTAACTTCATATAGCCCGTCAAGAAAGTCGTGAAAATTGAGGGTGGCGCTGCTGCGCTTAATCTGGTATCCCTGTTATACTATAACTAAACAGACTTGATCTGTTGTTTTTTATGGTATGATTTAATTACGATAGTAGATAGGGTAAATAAAAGTGAACTTAAATTAAAATTTAAAAAACCCCCGTCACAAAAACACCAAAAAGTTGAAAATAAATGAATAAATTTTAATTCAACGGTTGCCATGTCGGGGGACCGTAACTGGTTAAGTACACCTTTATATCGTAAGGTCCCCCGACATGGCAGCCGTTGAATTAAAATTTATTCATTTATTTTCAACTTTTTGGTGTTTTTTGTGACGGGGGTTTTTTAATTTTTTATTTTATACTTTTTAAATTGATCTACTAGTCAAGCTCTTTCATTTGATACCCATATTGAGGGAATTATAAAGAAATATGTATTCCAACATGTTGTGGCGGCGGCCATCTTGGACCGATTTTTTTCAAACATAGCTAAGAACACTCCCGACTAATATACCTTTCAAACAAAAAAACTAAATCCAAATCGGTTCATCCGTTTGGGTGCTACGATGCCACAGACAGACACATACACACACACACACACACACACACACACACACACACACACACACACACACACAGACACACACACACACAGACACGTCAAACTTATAACACCCCGTCGTTTTTGCGTCGGGGGTTAAAAAAAAATAATTAAATACGGCAATTATTTCCTTCACTTTTATTTAGGCACTAATTGCGCACACTTTAGAGATAAATCAAACTTCAGGCTAGAAAATTATATATAATTACAGAATGGTCGTTATATCCTTTCTAAATGGTTGCAGCCCTTGCAGCAACATTTAGACATTAATTTTTGCTAATAAAATCTTTAACAACTAATCGAAATCAACGAGTGATTGAGTTTGGAAGTCATTGTTGTCAATACAAGGAGAAGTAATAGGGTGTCTCAGTAAGAGTGCACTTTTTCATTTTAAAATAAAAACAAGTATTCTATGATAGACTTGTGATATTTTTATTGCATTTTAAAGAAGACATGTTCCGATTTAGTATGGAATAAAATATCCGGCATTTTCATGAAATTTTTTATGATATTTGTACAGAGATGTGGCTGTATCTCACCGATGACGCGTTGGATTTCCGATTTGACCTCAGAAATAGTTTCGGGTTTATTTGCACATACCCGAGATTTCATGTAACCCCAAAGAAAAAAATTGCACGGCGTTAAATCGCACGATCTTGGTGGCCAGTTGACATCAGAATTTCGTGAGATAATGTGTTCTGGGAAATCGTTGCTGCAATAAATCTATTGTTTTTTAATGAGTTTTTACAATTGTATATTACAATTGTATGTAAAAATATTCCAATTTTAAAAAGAGCACTCTTAATGAGACACCCTTTATTAATTCCTCAAGTATTCATTCCATGCGTTATTATTTATATCACTCAGGTGGCAGACAAACACCCGTCCTGACCTGATGCATTATTAATTACATGTGTAAAAACAAACTTGAAGCCTAATAAAACTAACTTTCGAGCTTAAAAGTTAGCATAATAAATGCTATAAAAAATTCATTCAAATTACAGCGTAACGATTTATAAGCATAGATATTATGTTAAATTTGGTATGCGTGATCCGAAGCCTCCATTCGGTGCAGCCGGTTCGGTCCATTCGGTACTCAGCACATATGGGAGACACTACCACTTACTGCAATTAACGGCCGCGGCGGGAGCAGCCCCATAGAAAGCTGCTCGGAAACTCGCTACGGGTCCCTGTGACTAGCAGTGGGTATAGAGGTTAGAAGAGGACACCCAAGAGGCTCATCTTGAAACCGTATATGGATCAAAGTTAACTAGGGTGTGAGGGAAATTCCGTTAACCTTACACCCCGATAAATGACAATAAGGCCTCATATACGAGGACATGGCGTGTCGGACGTTTTTAAGATATGCCTCAGGACACGTATCTTGGATCTAAGCTGCGAGATAAACGAGACCCTGGCGCGCGCAGATTGTTTTGTAATAATCTATGCTTGGTGACTTTGAGCTCGTCCACCACCGCTCTGGTCACATAGAATAAAAAAAAATCGCTTCCTCAGTGGTACACTTTAACTTTATTAGATCCACGGTACCACCAGGAGTATGGCCAGGGGTACCGTGGGTGTGAAATGTATTTTGAGCATATTTTATGTCCAAGATACATGTCCCGAGCAATACCTTACCCAAAGTACACCTGCCCGTCTCATGAACCGTGATAGCTAGACAGTCGAATTTTTTACAGACGTTGTAAAGTATTAAACAATGAAAACAAAAGATGTACAGCACGTATTATAATATAATTATAATCTTTTAAAACATTAACTTATTGGTATGAGTATTGAACACCCAAAATGCTGCTTGAAACTCCTGCGTACTTTATTTGCGATAGTTTCTGACTCACTGGATATATCATCACATACTGAAATGATATGTCTTGAAATGTGCTTTTAAAAATCTGAAACAAATAAAAACGTACGGTACTGGATAAATATAGCTATATTATACCTTTTAATATTTTATTAGTCCTAAAGGCCTCAGTGGATAATACAAAATGGATCAAGACTGTTCAAAAACGTCAAAGTGTCGTACTACGATTTTTTATAATCGTAAGTTAATGACTCAACCACGACAAATGAAAACAATGCTTTGAAAAATAAAATATTCACTTAATACACATAATTTTTAATAGATTACACTTCCCATACCGTGTTTAACATTAAAATATATGTACGTACCGGCTAATTTAGCTGTTTGGCCATAAATATCCTCCAAATCAGAAAGCAGCTTGCCGGCTTGAAATCCCGCTGTATATCATACTAAATCCCTGAAATACTTTAAATACGACATGTCCCTCACAACTAATATACACATTGCAATTAATTTTTAAACTTCATATTGTTACTAGACGTAAATGAATTAAATGAACGCAAAAGATATGCGAAACATAGCCACAACAAAACAAGGAATGACAGCTGAAAACTCAGTTTGACACTTATTGAGTGTTGCAAATACAATGAAAAATATTAGTTCCTTCAACATTAATTTCACGACTTTCTTGACGCACTATATATCCAATAGGATCGGATATATAATAATAATAATAATAAAAAAATGGCAACCCTACATCGCCTGCGTCAAAATATTTTTTCCGATTTCAATTTTAATTTCAATTTTCGTATATAATATTTTAACTTCAATAAAGTGCAATAATAAATAGCAACATAAACTCACATAAATAGCCCGAAGATTTAAGTTTCAGTAGTGAATTATTAGAAAAATACATAATACAACAATGCCGTCCCGAGGTGACAGCTGTCACCAAAAAAATCACAATTTCATAAATTATATTTACAAAATTTGGAAAAAATGCTGACTCGGGCACAAGCCAATCGAAACAGGAGTGCACCAACAACATCTCCGGACTCGTCGCTAAGCTCCGCCGCGCAACCTCCAGCAGTGGAACCAGCGGCGTCGAGCTCCTCTTCGAGCGACGAGTTCTTCTCCCCGCCGACGTCGCCAACACCTGTACGTCGGCCGGGGAGAGGCCGGCCACCGACCTGCTTGGGACCCCGACGCCCTCCGGCTTCGAATAGGGCCCCCGCTACCGGTGGTGATGTGCACCGCATGCGATGGACTACTTCCATAAATGAAAACGTCATGCGGGCATATTTTGCGGCTACAGAGGGGGGAACTAACCTCAGTGCGTACCGTACTCGGATGCTTCCTCTGTTTCAGGCGCTTGAACCTTCCATCAACGTATCGGCACAACGACTATCGGACCAAGTGCGGGTCATTCAACGCAATCGTATGTTGAATGAAACCGTACTTGAGACTCTACGGCTAGAATGCTTGCGAAATATCTGTGTCACCCCCGCCCCGGCTCCTGTTCCTGCTTCTACAGTAGAAATAAATGACGATACTTGTGTTGCGCCGGATGACACACCTATTCCTGTAAGTATTCAGTACAATGAAGAGATTAAGGAGGCTTTGGAATATGCGTTGCGGGAATATCGATCAATGCCCGTACATGTCAGGCCACGTCTCCCGCGGTTGCCCATACATAGACGTAATATAGCGCTGGTGAGTGCCCTTGATTCATTATTACCTATATATCTAGAAAATAGTGAAAACCTCGGTGACACCCACTCAATTCTGTATTGTACTGCTGTGGCGGCATGTCGTATGGCAGGTGCTAAATTTCCCAATAAAGATCCTGCCATACGACCTAAACCTGCTATACCAGCATGGCAATGCAGAATTGAACGACGTGTGGCCGAGGCAAGGGTGCTCATCGGTAAACTAATCTGCTTCAGGTCGGGCAATACTCGCCCAAGAGTGATGCGCTATGTGACCCGAGCGTTTGCGGGAACTGATATTAGTCCCCAAGATTATACGTCTCGGGTCACAGAGCGTATTGACTTCCTGAAGCAGAAAGTCTATGCATGGGCAAACCGTATTCGGAGATATAAAAAACGAGTTGATCGATATACTGTCAACCGTATGTTCCAAAGAGACCAAAGGTGGGTATATAGAAGCTGGGAACGAACAGAAGAAAGTGTGGATGACGTGCGACGGCCGGATGCTGAAGCCACAAATGCGTTCTGGCGCAGCATTTGGTCGGTGCCCGTTAACCACACTGAAGGCGATTGGATGCGAGAGGTCGAAAGAGCATGCGAAACCATTCCAGAAATGGAAAAAATTAACATTGATGCCATTGATGTAGATTGTGCGGTCCGTTCGCTGTCTAATTGGAAATCTCCGGGACCGGATGGACTGCACAATTTCTGGCTAAAATGGCTACGGAGTTCGCATGTTGTTTTGGCCTCACAATTTCAATCCTCTGTAGAATCTGGGACGCTACCAGCTTTTATGACGACAGGAGTTACTCACCTGCTCCATAAAACTGGTAGTACCCTGGAGCCCAATAATTATAGACCGATTACATGTCTCCCAACGGTCTATAAACTTCTTACATCCATCCTGAGAGCTAAGATTAACAATCATATAAACAATAATTCTATTATGTGTGCCTCTCAGAATGGATTTAGGAATGGGGCCCGGGGTACTAAGGAGCTCCTCCTGATTGATATGGCTATTAGCCAACAAGCTCGCCGCAATCGTAAGGATCTGACAGCATGCTGGATAGATTACAAGAAAGCGTTTGACTCCGTGCCACATACATGGCTTTTGAGGGTGCTGGAGTTGTATAAAGTGAATACAACTCTATGTACCTTCTTAAGGTCATGTATGGGGCAATGGAGGACGGTTCTTTTCTATCCAGGGTGTCGCCAGGCTTTGGATAGTGGCGAGCCGATAACAATAGAGCGGGGTATTTTTCAAGGGGACAGTCTGAGTCCCCTTTGGTTCTGCTTAGCCCTGAACCCACTTAGTACTTTACTAGTGAATTCAGGGTTAGGTTATAGGTTACGAAGAGAGGGTCAGATGGTATCCCACCTCTTTTACATGGATGATTTAAAGCTATTCGCCCACACCAACCCTCAATTAATAGCTTTACTGAAGGTAACTGAAACATTCAGTAATTCTAATAAAATGGCGTTTGGTGTGGACAAATGTGCAGTCATTCATGTAAAGCGAGGGCGGGTGGTGGAGTCGGAGGGTATACAACTCTCTGATTCCACTAACCTAAGATCACTCCTCGTAACTGAGACCTATAAATACTTGGGTATGTCACAGGCGTTATGCATCAATGAGGTCGACATGAAACAAATGTTACAGGAACGTTTCTTTGGCCGCCTGAAAAAGGTACTTAACAGTCTTTTGTCAGGTGGTAACAAGGTGCGTGCCTGTAACAGTTGGGTCATGCCACTCTTGATGTACTCTTTTGGCATACTCAAGTGGACTCAGACTGAACTCGATACCATCGATAGGAAAGTCCGGACTCAGTTGACTGCATTCCGAATGCACCACCCAAGGTCGTCAGTCATGAGATTGTACATCCCGCGGAAATGTGGGGGTCGAGGTTTTTTAAATGCTAAGACCCTTCATAATCGCGAGGTGTGCAATCTCAGAGACTACTTTCTAAAGTCGAACGTGGATATGCATCGTGATGTAGTCAACGTAGATACCGGGCTAACCCCGCTCGGTTTGGCTAAAGAGAACTGGCGCAGGCCTACAATAGTTGGCACTGACAGCCGCAGGGAGGTATGGCAGAGTAAGGAGCTACATGGCAGGTTCTATCGGGCCCTCCACAGGCCCGAAGTAGACCTACTGGCATCCGTGTCCTGGCTACGTTTCAGTGACCTTTTTGGGGAAACTGAAGGTTTTGTCTGTGCAATTGCAGACGAAGTTATCAAGACGAATAACTACCGGAAGTATATCATGAGGGATGGCACAATTGACATTTGTCGAGCGTGTCACCAACCTGGTGAATCCCTCAGGCATATTACTTCCGGTTGTTCTCGTCTTGCTAACGGCGAGTACTTACACAGACATAATCAAGTAGCCAGGATAATCCATCAGCGACTTGCTCTGAAATACAACCTTGTGGAAATTGAGGTACCGTACTATAGGTATGTTCCTGAGCCAGTTCTAGAAAATAGCCATATCACATTGTACTGGGATCGATCTATCATCACTGATAGGACTGTTGTAGCTAACAAGCCTGACATTGTGGTGATAGACCGATCCGAACGCCGAGCATTGATTGTTGATGTCACCATTCCTCATGACGAGAATCTCGTGAAAGCTGAGAAAGATAAACAAGTTAAGTACTTGGACTTGGCTCACGAGGTTGTCGACATGTGGAATGTTGACTCAGCAATCATTGTACCGATAGTCGTATCAGTCAACGGACTGATAGCACAGAGCCTCGACCAACATCTAAAGAGGCTCGGGTTGGATGGTTGGGTCAAGGGCCAGATGCAGAAGGCAGTACTCCTTGATACGGCGCGCATCGTGAGGAAGTTCCTTTCTCTGGAGCCCTAACCACCGGTAGCTTGGTCCCTGTACCCGATGCCGGTGGGGTACTATTTTTTATATTTTTAAATGGATTTTTTTTAATATGTATTTAAAAATATAATTTATAGGATTTATAAATGAATAAAGAGAATAATAATAAATATTCACAACATTTCACACAACGCTATCTAGACCCATGGTAAGCTTTTATATCCATCAGGTGGGCGGTGTGCTTGTCACCTACGTGGTATTAAAATAGAATTGCTGAAGAACACGTCTGCATTCAAGATTCTGCATTAAAAATACGTACCTACATACACTTTTGTAAGTGATACAGTTAGTTATAGATATAATATGTGGTCATAGTACCGTGTATACCTACTTATGAAAATTAGTTAGATAACACACTTGGATTTCAAAACACTGTTATTACGTCCCTGTACACCACGGAACCATGACCTCATGAACCAAACGGGAAGTTCTCAACTCCCTCGAAAACACATAACTACATAAATATCTGTTGTTTAACAACATAGAAAGTTTTAGATAGTTTGGGCAACATCTTCGGTAGTAAAACTCTCATACAAACAATTTAGAGGTCAAAAGGTGTCGACCTCAGAAATAAAATTACTAGAATCTTCCTGAAATTGGCGTCTACTTTCTTCTTTAGCCAATTTCCTTAACCTATCACGATTACGACCATGATGGCCATAAACCACATGTCATTTTGCGCCTGCGCACATCAAAGTATACTTATTATATTTGTATCAAAATAATACTTATGAAGCCGAGGCGTTCAGTTTCATCACAAATAATGACCATCCAGTGAAAGTGACTCGAAAGCGAGCGAGTAAATGAAATGATTTTAATTTGTTAATTAAATTTTATTTCTTGTCTGCAAATAAAACAAACATAAGAGTGATGACATTTTAAAACTGTGACGTATGTTTGTCTACCTGCCAAAATTTCATCAAACTTATCATAAAGTGATACCAAAGTATAGAATCGTTGGAGAAGATTTCAAAGCGTTGCTATATAGTTATCGATATTATATCACATTAGTTTCTCTAATTGAAACTTCTCTTATTAAACATTGTTGTTACGTACTTTGAAGGCTTTTCTATTCCATTTTTTTTCTTATAATCTTTAATTTATTTATTATTAACATTCTGGTTGTAGAATACTTGTTTTGCTTGCCTACTTCTCAAGGGTAGCTTCGTAGGAACAATCTACCAAATTCGTAGATTACCATCTACCTATACCTAGGTACCCAGCATCTTTTACAGTGTTTCATGGTTTTTCATATTTCTTGTAACGTATGTAAAGCATCAATTACTTAAACTATAACAGTTTTGGATTGGATCTCTTAGAAGGATAGTGTAGGTACTTTATATATTTTGTATTGAACATGTGAAGGGTCTAAGTTCTAAGTATTGAGGTTTCTATTCTATATAGTTAATAAGGTGACTTTTTGAGAAACAGATTATGAATTCTAATATTATGAATAAAATATACAACAAGTAAATTTCAAAATTCATAGAACTTAGAAATTTACATAAGTCATAATATAATGCACAGGTCAGCAGAATGGCTTGAACCACACCGACGTGTTTCAGGAAAAAATAATTTCTTCCTTTTACTTTTCGCTCAGTCACGCAATCTACATACACGTCCTACACAGGTCGATGCCCTCAAAACTTTGTTTTGTAACTATTATACCTTTAATATTTATAGGTACCTTATAAATACTACACTGTGTATAAATACAAAAAAATATATCAATTTAACAGAAATTGCAAGTACCTATGCTGTAGTGTAGGTAAGTTTATGTATCTACAGCTATTTTTTCTTTGAAGTCATGTTTTGATATTGTTTGGTATTGTTTCTTTGAGGTAAGTTTAAGTTTTAGGATTTTTATGCCTTTACAAATATATCACTTGACTGAAACCAGTACTACTATTATTATTTTGTTCTGTGCTGAAACTGTACTTATTAAGCACATTAATATTATGTGCAGATAGGTAACAGTTTTGTTTAACTACCGTTCGTAGATGCACGATCCACTATAAAAATGTCATCATAACCTATTGACAAAAAGAGGGATGGAGCTATACATTCCATACAGCTCCATCCCTCTTTCTCGCCCGGATTACAAACTCTTTAACAGGTCATGCTAGAGTTGCTGTACGCGGAACAAATTTGTAATGTTTTAGAAAAAGGACAAGTTAGGAGCTCTCGTAACTGATGAGTTATTAATATTTAACATTTCTACAAATCCTTCGTAAATGATGGGCTTGCCAACGGCAATGGCTCACCAACCCCGACCGGCAAACATCGTAAGTATATGACTCGTAAGCTGCTACACACGCGAGTTCTATGACTTCCGTCTATATTATTATTTTGGTCTAAGGTGTACGTATGAAATGATTGCTAATTACTTGTAAAACTTGAGCACTGGTTACTTGTCTACAGGGATAACAAATCTACATGACAAACACACGTGCACCAAAACTACAACTAACTACTTGGCAGTGCATTTTCCACTGTCCAGTACTCACTCACCCCTGGATTTGATCGAGAGTGCTATGGCGGCGATGGTGGGTTTTGTGGGAGCATCAGTCGCCTCACCCTCGCCCACACGCCACGAAAAGTGTCCTGAACGTAAGCACTAGTAAATCATGTGTTTTACTTACAATATAAAATAATAGATTACTTAAAACTTAAACATCTGATTGCTGCTACCCAGAACCTTCAGCTCGCTTTTCTAATTTCTTAAAATGGCATGCTTTTATTGCTTGATCCTAGTACTACGATAGTTCATCTTTTTTTTTATGACAGGCTACTTCAATTTGACTTCACCTCGCCTGATGGTAAGCTAAAGGCAAAGTAAAGAGGGTCACCGCACCGTTAACACCTGGAACTCCCTGTCTGCTCACGTGTTCTCTTCTTCCTACAGTCTCTGGTCCTCTAAGCGGGGCATGAAAAGGCATCTGATGAGGCCGTTAAGCTGAGTGCCACCACTGTTAACATGATAAATATTTGCATCTCTACTGTTGGTAGGAGAAATCGTAACTCTGAGGTTGAATCTATACCTACTTTAGTTTTGGTAGGATCCTTTCTTTTTGAGGTAAAGAAGTTCGTGTTATTCGTAAGTTTATTTTATTTTTATATCCAGGTGAAAAATAGAGTCAGCCTTCTATGCTACACAATTTTTATGGCATATCAACTAACTCGTAATTCTGAAATGGTTACAAAAGGTTTATTAGGTTATGGTTTGTAACTCTATACGTACGTTTATTAATTGCATTTTATATGGTCAGTATGTTTATAGCTAGATCTCACGAACATAACCAGCCGTTTTTGGTGATAGACTCATGGTGTTGCTATAATGGGCTGGCTCGACTACAAATGAACTAGTTCTACCCACTCGTTAGTCTCCATTTTGTTTACTAATATGGATACTGAAGTCTGGTGAAAAGTCTCTATTTCACTGGTGAAAACCAGAATGTTATAAAATAAAAGCTCTGCGGTAGCCTAGTGGTATGGGTAATGGACTGCTGAGACGAGGTCTCGGGTTCGATTCCAGGTTTACCATGGCACACACCAATGACTTGTCGAAGCTTTTCAAAGTTATGTGTGTATTTATCGCAGGTTTATAAGTGCCCGGTTAATGGCAATAGGCTCGCCACCTATTACATTGGGACCTAAACATAAACTGGCGAAATGTGGGTGCTAGCACCTCTGCCTACCCCTTCCGGGAATACAGGCGTGAGTTTATGTTATGTGTGTATGTAAAACCTTTTGAATTTCCTCTTTATATTTTAGGTTGGATTGAACCCGCCCATCATACTGGATTATGAACAATATGGTTCTACATACAATTTGATATTTTTATGAATATAATAAGGCTAGTAAAAAGCATAATTACCCAATTAGCATTAATTCCCACGCTATAAAAACAAATAATCAGTACAAAAATAGTTCGGTATAGTAACGTTAATGAAACGTTTTCATGGCAGGTGCGCAGAGACAAGTGGGCCACCGGAAGGCGGTCTCGCAATAAATCCCCCGCGCCGGGCCACTTCCGGCGTCGTTGGAAACAACATGGCGCGGGTTCATAGCCACCGATGTGGGGCGCCGAGTGACCAAGCGCCCTCAACCACATGATACGCTTTCGATTTCATTATAATTAGGAATAGCCCAAGATTCACACATCGACCTTCGATGCTTGTTATAACTATCTACCCTCTGAGTTATTTGACTTAGATATACTTTATAGAGACAGAAGTTAGCAACAAATCAGCCTCCGTGGCGTGGCGGTAGTGAACGCGGCCGCTACGCAGGAGGCGCGGGTTCGATCCCCGCTCAGTGCAAATATTTATATGCTTAATATATGAGTATTTGCATTGGTCTGGTCGTGCCTCGGAAAGCACATTAAGCTGTCGGTCCCGGTTGCCATACGAACATGTATGGCAGTCGTTACAGGGGAATTGGGTGAAATGGCCCCACATGGAAGGTCAAACGGCGTCCCCAATGGCAGCAGTAGTAGTAGTAGTACAACTCGTGCGAGTTAACATGGCACCTGGCTCGGGGCTTTGCGCGGGGGAGCGGGAGGCGTGTACGCTGACGCTACTAGCGTCGCACGGCGAGAGCGGGGTCGCGCGCGGGGAAGCGGGAGGTGGGTGTCTTCGAGGCAGGTGCCATGTTAACTCGCACGAGCTATAGCAACAAAATGCATTGTAAAAGCATACGTATAAAAACTAAGTCTTTACACATATGGTAAAAGACGGCTCGAAATACGCTTTATGTGAGAGTAAGCTAATATCAGTATTGTCTATTAACTGTCAATGTGTGTATGTTAAGGGATGGAATGTATAGGATAATTATCACACAAGTCCCAAAGTTATAGCTATTGTTACGCCGCCGCCTTGTAGTGGCCATACTGTGTCTTTAGAGTTTATTATTATAGTCTGTGTATCTACCTATTTCATTGTATTATTTATTACAATATTATTAATATTTGACAGCCTCTGTGGCGTGGCGGTATGAACGCGACTGCCACGCGTGGGTTCGATCCCCGCTCAGTGCAAATATTTGTATGCATGAAGATGGCTATTTGCATTGGTCTGGGTGTCCCTTTGTATCATATGTATGTGTTTACAACAACAAAATGTTTATCCGCATTCTAGATTCCATAACAGAAGCTAGCTTATCATGGATCTAGATAGCGTTGTGTGGAATATTGTGCAAGAAAAATAGATAATTGCAAAAGATCTATACCTAGATCATCTACTATTTGCTAAAACTGCACGCTGAGTTCTTCAATTTGGGTCAATTCATGGACAGAATTATATTAATTTTAATTTGAGACTGATTAGTCTTGTACTGTCTGTCTGCTCTTTCAGTTTTGTAGTCTTGCAGCATAAAACTAAATTTGGGCAAGGTGAAGCCGATGCAATTCACTTTTCCAAGGAGAGGGAAGGTCGTAAGTTTAAGTCCTGTCTTGTATGCTGAATTGTTCAGATTTAAAATGATAAAAGAGCTTCTACCTCAGACCTAAACGAATAAATATTATTTTTTTAGTCTGAGGCTTATTGGGGACACAAAGAATTCCCTAAGAGGGTTGCCATATCAGGCGGCGATCAATAGTTTCCATTAAACTAAAAGATCAGTCGTTTGGTTAGTTTAATATGGTCCTTTTGTGGATATCGTCTATCTTGGTGGAACTTGCAACCTGTGCAACGACTCAGGTTTTGCACACGATTAACAGGAGCGAAAAATCTTCCCCAAAACCACAGATTCGCAAAGAACCAAAACAACAAGGATAACCTTGACTTCAGACACGGTGGTCCTCAGCGAAGTGTGTCCTAACTGGAGATAGGTAACACCACCTTATTTATAATTGTTAATAAAATATGTAAAAAACAAAAATGTAATCATTTTGTTTTTTTTTTTGTTTTTTTCTCCCTGTTTAGGATTTATGTATGCCAATGTACCAACCTACAGTTTGTATACTCTTAGCGAAGCTGTTTAACATTTGAACGCTGTGTGCAAATAATTGGATATCAGGTTCAAAAAGTGTATTCGAAAATTTTATTTTAGTACTATGTACCTAATCTGTAATCTGTTTTTGTACCTAATAAAAATAAAATATTTTTTTATATGGCTATCCCATCTAATTGCTTCAAAGGGTAATGCTATTTAGGGTTTTAAATATGAATATTGCACTCACTGTAATTACATGTGATGGGGCGATTATATCATCGGGGCGTACATGCACATATGTCAGGTACTTAAGTAGTTACTATAAAGCAATCGGAGGGTTTCAAATTCACAACAATAGTCTTTAAAGGCAAATACTTAGATCGAATGAAGGAAGTTGTGGCATATGACAGCTTCAGGTGTGTGGGGTTCCACTATATTCTGTCCTCCGAGGGCTCCACCAAGACCAAGTCAAGACAACCTCACCAGCAAGCTGCTGACAGATGGATGATGCTCTCGGGGTTAGAGGCAGACGGCAGTCGATCATAACAAACCGGCATATTCAAAAGGAAAGGAGAGAAAGAGTTAACGTGCGCCGGGCACAGAGGTACAGTCAGCGTCATAAATATCTTGACGACGAAGTCTCAAAATGATCTTAAAACTCTCATATTAAGAGAAAATCAAACTGTTTTATTGATTTAAAGGGTATTATTGTCCAAACTAAAGGTGTGTACCAAATATCAGAACAAGCAGTCAACTGGAAGAAAGTAAAATAACGAAATTAAGATCATTTTGAGTACTTTGTACGTCAACGTCTTTGTGATGCTGACTGTACCGGGAATGTAGCCTCAACCAGATACTACGCAGAAGATACTTACTTACTGATTAGTTTTTGAAGGAATAAGTTATTTTTTGCTTATAGTTAGAGTCAAAAACCACACCACGCCTTTGATTATAACAATACTTTATAATGTCATATTAGTGAATTGTGTTCAAGATCTTTTTTCGTAACCTGGGGTCCGCCTTCCGGCATTTTCTCCTTCACTTTGCACGGTCTTAGGTATCTCTGGCAATGACAGTATAATTTTATAATGTGTTTGGAGAAAAGTAAATAGGTAAACAACTTAATATTATTATAGCGATTATTATGAGCGTCATATCATTATGTGCGTTTCTTTATCAACTGGACCGAGAGAGCGAAAGCTTACCCACTGAAGATAAGTCAGTTTCCAATAATTTCAAGGACAATTTATTTCATAAACAACGGTTACGTGCGGCCGGGGAAAGGCGGACGCGATCTCCATCGGAGCAGATGGCTATCAGTTGTATTACTGACGACAGTTTCCGATCTGATTCATCATACTGTAGGTACAGTCGCTATCAATATAACTTAACATATTCAAAGTCACTTTCAGCCTGTTTCAGCCGTGGTCACGGCCGGTGGAACCTGGTCGAAACGAAAGGCAAATCAAAAGTACGTAATGTACCTATACCACGATCGCGTTAATTCCTGTTATTATTATTGCATATTCCAAGTCAGCCTCCGTCTAAAGCTTTGTGTACCTTTTTTATGATAGATTCGAGTTTGTCCACTATCTCACCTGTTAGTACCTAAGTGACGATGTTAAATCATTTAAAAAAATATCCTGTTTTCTGTCCTATCCTACTTTTGTAATTATCTGCGAAGATGTTTTGATGTTTGTAACTCCATCACGCTCAAACCACAGAACGGATCTGGTGGAAATTTAATCCAAGCATGTAGTCTGGAGTAACACATAAGCTACTTTTTATTCCTTGAATAGGTCGCGGCACGGGAAAAGAATTAGACGCCGGAGGAAACGTAATATGTAATTAATTTAATATGTAACGTAAACTGTAATGATAATAAACAGTAAAATAAAAATAAAAAATCTTCGAAAAACACAAAAAAAATCGCCCATTTATTTGGTGTCTTTTTTCTTTTTTATGAAGGTCACGTCAATTTCACTTCACCTCGCCTGATGTTAAGCTAAAGGTAAAGTTTCGGAAAGAGGCTCACCATCGTAAACATGTACCATGTTAACAGTGGTGGCACTCAGATTGACTGCCTCATCAGATGCCTTTTCACGCCCCGCTTAAAGGACCCGGGACTGTAGGAAGAAGGAAGCACGTGAGCTGGCAGGGAGTTCCAGGTCTTAGTGGTGTGACATAGGAATGAGGAATGTTTCTACTTTTTTCAAGACTTTTTAATATTATTAGTGTTCAGCAACTTCTGAGGGCGACTGTACCAACCATTACGGCATTACGTGCATTATTATCAGGTAGGTAATGGACAGTTAAACGATTTATCTTTATTTTCATCTCAGTAAACACATAATTTCGTTGTTAAGCAGCCATTGACGGGTTTAATACGGCTCATTTTCGGCCTGTAGATATAATAATGACGATTTTAAAGATCTTTATGAAATAAACTTCCTAATGCAATAAATTTTGTAATCTTAATTTTTACGATTTATTCAATTACGAAGTGAATGTCCTGATGCTCGGACTGCCTCGGTACAGCAGCTGTCGTGAGTGGGACCATAAGAAGTACTAGATTCGACTCCCAAGCTGGCTAAAGTGTAACTTATTGGGTTTTGCTGTTTGAAGACTACTTAATTATAACACTTCATGTACAAGTACATAGGCGTATTATTAAGAAATTTAAAAATATTTAGTTGATAAAAGAGCCAGGGTTACACTCTGATACCTTTTCACATATATATATTTTTTTATTATTTATTTAGGCAATTGCCATCTGACCTCCCAATTTCAAAAGGGAAGCTTCGCAAGAACCCTATTCGTCAATCAGGAGATTTACCAGCTTCGAATTGAGGTTTCCAAGCCGAGCCGATACAGATTACAATAATAGGTTTTTTTTACAATTACGTAGAAAAACAATTAATCGTCTGAGCATACCTACTTAATGTTTCCATCCTGTATATAAAAGAAATCATATAACAACATAATTATTGTTATGTAGTCATTGAAAGCTAGCAAATACGTTTTACGATGTGTCTGTAAATAAAAACCTTAACGATGTTACACATCTTTGTGAAACGTACTTCCTTGTTTTAATTACAAAATGCCATTACGAAGTGAATGTTTTGCGACAAGTAAGTCTCCTGCTGATGTAACCTGTTGCTGACTCCTCAATACGTGTTGAGAAAGTCGTTTGCGTATTGTGTGGTTAGTAACACAGTATCTTGGTATGATTACCGGTATATATCTTGAACAAAAACATCACAAATTGTACTCTATATGCGCAGTACTCGTTTTTTGGGCGTCTTTTGAAGATAGCGCGGGATACTACGGCGGTGGAGAGGCTCAAAACCTCAAATCCTTAAACCACCCATCATAGATTCAATCAATCAAGTAGCCTATTACAGGCCACTGTTGGATATAGGTCTCTTCCAATGTTGGCCAGACGACCAGCGTAAAAACAGTAGACTAACAGCGTTGGTACAGCCAACAGGGTTGGTACAGGTTTTTATTTTGTGTTTTCTTCTCTCACAGAGATATCGTCTGCGTATTTTTTCGATAGTCACCTCTTACGACATCATTCGGATGAGATGGGGTGGTGATACTTACATATTACACTACATTCTCCGTCACCATGTCTATATTATGTCAATTCAATCCATGCGCGCCAAGGTCTCGTTTCTGTCGCGATTTGGATCAAGATATATGCCGGTAGATATAGATGCGTGCGTAGCCAAGTGTGGTGGCGGAAGCATGCATGGAGGAGCACGACCCCTCGCGGACACCGCTCGCCTCTTGCCCCTGTGACGAGCCACCAAGCCTCACAACGTTTGCTACTGATTGAAAAAGTATATTGAGTCCAGTATTGTTTATGATAAGGCTATAATGCATTATGAGTTATGACTGTAATATTCTTTCAATTGGTGTTTTGTTTTTACATGATAAGTACCTGAGTTTAGTAATTGAAGATTTAAGGTTGAATTAAGCATCTACTACCTATATTGAACTGTTGATGTAACAGCTGTTTTGGCAAATAATAGGAATTTGTTTCTATTAGCATTTAATTAAGTTGGTAAGTAGTTAGAGATATACAATAATTAGGTAAGTACCTACAATCACAAATAATATAAAATAGTTCTATATTACAATGATTTAAAGAAATAAGGTATTGAATGCAGAAACCATTATTTCGTTTGATATTGCTTGATTTTGATTAAACTAAATAAATACCAAATAAGATAAAATTTTGAGTTTTTTTTTAACAATAATCATTTTATTCACATAACTTTCACAGAATTTACAACACATAAACAGTTTATTTATATCTACTGCAAGAAAGTGGTAGCGTCGGCGACTGTATATAATAAAATAAAAAATAGACAAAAGAAGCGGATATGACAGCTCCCTGATGAGAGGATAGTGAGAAAAAACGATACCACAAATTGGATGGTCTCTATAAACATTAAACGATATGTCAAAAAGTTGATTTGAAGACTGCTTTTGAGGCTAAATACACGTTCATACAAGGACCTTTTAGAAGTTTTATTTAATGAAGCTTAATTGAATGTAAGAGTGATGTTAGGTTTGCAGAGTGGGCTTATACGTAGTTCATTGGTCAAACTAGTCAATTAGTGCTGCACAAAGCTGTGCTCTACCTTAAGAATATTTTATACGCACTTTAATTAGGTACATTATTTTACTATGATTAATTACGAAGATACCGTGAAACAGGAGAATAAATCATAATTTTGTTTGTGTACGCAACCTGTATCTAATAGGTACCTATTATGGGCTAAATACAAAAAATAAAAAATTAAATGAGTCTATTGAACATGCATCACCTTTTCAAAGAGCGCATTACCTATTATCAAAAGCTTTTGTTAAAATCTATTACAAACAATTTTACGCTCTCAATTTGAGTAATAAGTGTGAATTAGCATCTAACAATCACGGCTAGCAGAAAACGGATCCATTTTAAAATTCGTGATGTTTTCACATAATGCTGCAAAATGTAAGTTTGAGTGTATACCTACCTACTCATTAGTTTTGTAATTTAAGAACCCGGTCTTTGAAGTCTTGCATGGATGCTTGCATGCCCCAATTATTTAGATCCCTCCCTAGACTTGATAGAACTTTTCCCACGGGCCCACTTTTCAATCTTGAATCAAAAATTTGAGAGATTTAATAATATTATGTTAATTCTTAATTCTTTATGCACACACATAAAGAGATCATACATAACATTTCAAGGAACATGTACCTACAAAAGAGAGCTTGACTCAAAATAGGGAGACAAACGAGCAGACTGATCGCCTGGTGGCAAGCGATCACCGCCGCCCATGGACACCCGCAATACCAGAGGAGTCACAAGACTCACAAGTGCGTTGCCTTCCTTTTAAAAGAGAGTGCTTACGCTCTTTTCTTGAAGATTTGAAGTCAATCTTAAATTTTGTTTTAGAGAACATTTATGTGTCTACCTATAGAATAGTTTATGTTAGGTAACAACAAATCGATACAGAAGGAAATAGAATTAGCTAAGCAAATTAGCTTCCCTTCGATATTGCCGTTGTTGAAATCAATTTTGCATTACGATTTCTATTAAATTGCAACTAATAATTGATTAGTTTTCATTTAGTAAGGGCAAAGTATTGGTAAGTAGTTTGTACATAAATGTAAGAATAATGTTGCATTCAGTTTCCTATTTTACATTACATTTATTTTTTACAAATCCGTTTCTATAAAATGGATGTGTCAAAAAACTTTGACTTGTTGGTTGGTTTTGTTAACTTTTATGTTTGCGTGCGAAATACTTGGTCGGAAATGAGTAAGTAAAAAGAAACATTGTTCTACGTAATCAAAGGCATTGGTTCAATAAGGGTGACTTTCTATCTAGCTATTCTGAAGAGAGATAGGACATATTACTACTTTTTCCAAATGCCAACGATGCGATGATGATTATGTTAAAGATGCTAACAATGATCTATGGTAAAATGACCACCATTTTATTTACCTTTCTTTATCTTATCTTAAACGCTTCTCACGCCCCACTTATAGGAACCCACAACGTAGGGAGCAAAGACGGAAGAAAAGTTAGGGAGAGTATCAGTATTTTCGGTTCTAATATTCTTTATTAAATAAAAAAAAATCGGTCATGTAATGGCACACACAGAAACGTTCTCAGAGCTTGTAAAGTACCAAATTTTGTTACTTAGGTTGTCACTTTTGAAGATTAACTATTTTTTTCAATAATGAAGATAAGTAGGTACAGATAACATACCTACTCAGGATTTCCTGTTCAGGAATGAATAAATACCATGTATCCTATAACCTCGGGAGTGTACATTGGCCATTAATTTATCTCTAAAAACAAAAGGAAGAGTCAGTTTTGCACTTAGCCGTGAATTATTACCAGTTTGGAGAACAATGTATTTCCGACAGCTGTTAGATGAATAGCTGTACGCACCTTGTGTGATTGCAGTGCCTACTAATGTCTAGTTTCACCAGGATGGTAAGAAAATTGTTTTGACATCTGTTAGGAGTATTTTACCTCCTTTTTTTCGTGCTGAAATCCACACGTATAACTCCACCGCCGGAGCCGGGAGGGGAGGTTATGTCGGACTCGAACCGACAAACCGCACGATGACGGTCGTGAGGTGAGGTTGTCTTCGATATATCCCTCGCACCCAGGCTGACCCAGGGCCATCTCTTACGGTCTGGCCCTCCTCGGGTGGATGGGGGGACAACGGCGCCCCCGTCGTGGCCTGCTTCTGCTGGGGTGATAGGCGGCTCTACCCGTCATCCCAAGGCCCGCGCTCATGGGGGTCGGAGGTCAGTCTGGGAGTATTTTACCTCCAGCGATTTTCCTTTATCACATAGCTACTCCAAAGTATAAAATGTAAAATATGCTAGGCTTATTAGGTCTGAACTGTGGAAGTTGTGGGCATCAACTTTGACCTATAAGATTACCCTGGGCTGCTTGATTTCGGTTCTGATATTCTTTAAAAAAAACTCGTAACCGAAGATATTAATACCTCAGTAAATATGTTTTTATCACATTTCACTGCTACACATCTCCAATTTAATATAGATTAACTACAATAATCAAGAATATTGTGTGTCCTACATTTGAAAATTGTACGATTCAACTCATATCTGGAGCAGTCAATGTCAAGATATAAAATAGATATTGTTATGATGTCAAATATCATCATACAGTCATAACTCATAATAGGTATAATAAGCAAAATGCAATAAACAACTACTTATCTAGAGCGGTCTCTTTCAATTAACCTCTAGAATAATTTATTAGGTGATAAGATAATATACTAAGTTGTAGAAAACGATCAATACTTAGGTATATGCCTCGAGACACATACCGTGGACCTAAGTCGTGAGACAAACGAGGTCCTGGCGCGAGCGGATCGTTTGGTATTTATCTATACTTGGTCAATTTGAGCTGGTCTACCACTGTAGTAACCCGTGCTATCCTCAAAAGACACCCAAGCGTACTGCTCGAATAGAGCATATTTGGTCGTGTCGGTAACCGGTGGAGGCGGTGGAGTAGAATAGAACCACCCCATCTACTCCTGTGGGTGTCGTAGAAGGCGACAAAGGGATAGAGCAGGACCTCGATTCTACAACTATAGTCATGCCGCAGCGATTGCAAAGAACAGCATTAAATAATAGAGTTTAAAGCGATGTAATTAAAGTTCAAAATTAAACGATTGCAGTTGCAGAGTGAATAAAAAAGTGTAATGAAACTGTTTTCATTTCAAAGTCTAAAATTTTTGCACTGACTATGGCATCACAGTGGTTTTAGCTTTAGTAGGATAGAGGCCATTCGTCAGTAAAGATACAGCCCAAGACAATGTGTCCGCTAGACGGCAATAGGCTCGCCCCCTGTTACATGGGATCGAAAATTATAGTTGGCGAAATGTGTTAATACACCCCTGCCTACCCCTTCGGGGATTTACAGAGGTAAGCACATGGCGTTGATTACTTGCTATAGACGTAAGTACCAAGTGAATGGAAGTAATGAATAAGGGCATATCTAATAGCGTATACGTACCGTAACTCAATCACCATACCAAAACCAAACTAACGTTTCCGAAGTATTAGTATGTAGAACACGACATGGTGTTCTAATTTTTACTATAAATATCCATATTTCTTCCTTATTCGCGTGCACAATGTGAATGTTTTATTGCCTGATCTAAATCTTAATAGTTATTTAATTTTTAAGTGTTAGCGTCAGGTTATGGGCCCGAATGGTGGCTGTAAACGCTTATTTATTGGTTGTGTATGATGTGAGTAGTTAAGGGGTCAGTCCTGGGTCAATACCTGTCGTTAATTTTTGTTGTCAAAATTAAGGTGCAATAGAATAGACGATAGCTGTAATTATGATGTATGCTCACAGTATCTTACTTAAAGTACAAAAAAGGACAAAAATACAGGTTAAATGATAGTAGAGAAAACTCGTGAAGTGTGTGTAGGCAAGTAAATATAAGTAATTAAATCGTGAAGTGCAGTCTTTACCTACTCCAGAGTGACAAAGGCGTGATTGTCTCTCCAGAGGAAGCAAAGTTAGCATTTTGCTGATGGTTCAGTCGCTTCTTACCTCCACCTTTTTGACAGGTATCAATTTGATCTACATCTGCTCTTTGAACTTCTGACACACTATCTACTATATAAAAATAAGTCGGGTTTTCCTTCCTGACGATATAACTCCAGAACGCCTTTACCGATTTGGCTAATTTTGGTCTTGAATTATTCGTGGAAGTCCAGGGAAGGTTTTTACGGCGAGAAAAATTAGAATAATTGCCGGGAACCGACATCCACGCGGGCGGAGCCGCGGGCAAAAGCTAGTTTATATTAAATGTTACATCAGTCACTTCTGCCTAACCTCTGCGGCACTTTGGGCGCAATATAGTCAGAATTATATTGTGAAGAAGCAAAAAAAACGAGGTATTTCACAATTCTTACGCAAATACATACCAATTTATTTTTACTCGGTTTACGCTAATAAAACTCTCTATATACATAAGTATAAATACTAAAAATTTGGGGCTACAAATTAAGACTTACTAAACCCTACTAAGTAGCCGCAATTACTTATATATTAGCTCGAATAGTTACCTATTTACATACATTCATACTCATAGCGTTTTCGCCTGAAAGAGTAGGTCTCATTCACTCTTCTCATTCATTCATTTTATCTATTCTTCGCCATATCTGAATTCCACTAAGATATTGTCTCAACCACCCCCGACTGTGTTACTCAATTTTCAAATCATCAAATAATCAATCAAATTACAATACATAAATGTAGATACTAATCTGCATTAGACACACTTTTCACACTCCATTTATTTTCTTACAGAAATATTAGGACCAAGCACCTCTACAAACTGTACATACTGCATTAGGTCACAAACGACGGTATTATCAACTACTTCCATTACAGTTATGTTTTACTAAAATTTAACTATGAATCGAGGTACTTCCCGTTGGGCGTCTTGCCACCGTTACCTCAATTGAGACGGAGTATTCAAATGGATTGGAACAGGAAAGTTGCGACGAGACAATGGCTACCGCGACAGATCGGACGATCGCACAGTAGCCAACGATTTGGCAATCCACAAGTTGCTCTATTTGACTTTGATATCGCTTTCTGAAATGTACGTAGTAACAGTTCTTTTGTTGAATTGGGGAAAAGGTTCTGTGGAGTGGAATGGAATTGTTATGCATAATCAAGTTACTTAGTGACAGAACAGATAGGAATGTAGTTAAATCCGGTGCAGTTTTGAAGTCAACGATTCGGAAAAATACCAGTAGGTAGGTACTTTTGTCAACAAAATTCCTCACCAGTACTGGAGGGAATAGTTGAGATAAGTCCAGTAAAAAGCATAGTTTTTAAGTCTCAGAACTAATGAGAAAACTCTTACAAAATTAACTTACTCTCGATCTAAGTATTTCTAATCTTAATCCGCTGGATTTTTGATTTACTTCCAGTTTTTTGTAATTATGACAACATCCTATACATGCGCTAATGCTCTATCTAAGCCAACAATCTATAAAATTGGCAAAGAAGATTTTTTCCTATGGAGAAAGTGCGTGTTTCAATGGAACTCAACAATTTCACATTTTTATTGCTTTATTTTTATATGTATAAACTAATGCAATTGCCTGGAAGAAATCACTTTGGAATGATAAGACCGCCCATTGTGCATTTAACTGTAAATAGTAACTATGTACAGTATTATCCGTAATGATATTGGTGTGCAATAAAGAATTATCTATCTATCTATTACAGTAATAAAAGTGTTATTATAATAGAAAAGAAAAAATAATCCTTGTAAACAAGATTTATGGAAGTTTTCATATTTCATAGTAGGAAATTCGCTACCTGTGTTAGGTACTTGTCAGTACATGTTAGGTACTGAAAATAACGCTGAGGAGTTTTTTTGTTTGAACAATCTATGGAACTACCATGTTCGATTTGGAAAATTCTTCTTGGATTGGATAGCCTAGTTCTTAGGGATAGTTTAGGCATTTAACATCATGTATACCAAACTCTTAAAAGCCAAGTAATTAGAGAACATTAGTAAAATGGATAGGACGCAGTCGCCGAGTAAAACCGAGTGCATCAAGTAAAACCGCGAGGCACAGATAGTGTGTAATATCTTAGCGTATCCAATTCAGTTTTGTTACGTTTAACGCTATAATTTTGATATGATCATGTTTAAAAAGAGATCGTCTCGTTCCCACGACAATATTAGAAATGTCATTTGGCTTTCGAATTATGTCCCGGGTTCGTTTCCCGGGCTTACATTTTTTTTGGATGATTATTTTTTTATTATTTAGACACTAACAGGAATTCAGAAGTACCTACTCGAAACCAGCAACCTTTTATAAAAGACGCTAAGTCGGTGTTTGCACTACACACCAAGAGCATCAAATACCCTTTCAGAGAAACCCAATATTTTTTTAAATAAAGGACACGTCAATTTGACTTCACCTCGTCTGATGGTAAGCTACAGGCAAAGTCTCGGAAAGAGGAGCACCATCGTAAACATGTACCATGTTAACAGTGGTGGCACTCTGCTTGACGGCCTCACCAGATGCCTTTTCACGCCCGGACCCGGGACGTGTGTATGTATATTATGTCCAGCTTCATGGACAAACTGTTCATTAGAACGAAAGCTCTATTATCAATTGCCAGTTAATATTGCCCGCGGTATAACTTTAATTTCATTTTGTCGTGTAACACACACGTTTTCGTCCCTTACAAGGTACAAATCAAATTGAGTTGTCTATTAATTTGTTAGCGTTACCAATGTGTGATTGTTACATTCACTTTAACTCACGGATAAGATATTATAAGTCATTTACAGACGATATTTGATTCTGTGAATATGGAGCTAACATGCGAATAAGAGATAAAATAGTAGGTACAGTCAGCGTCATAAATATCTTGACGACGAAGTCTCAAAATGATTTTAAAACTCTCGTTTAAGAGCAAATCAAACTATTTTATTGATTTACTAGCTGTTACCCGCGACTTCGTCCGCGTTTAGTTCGGAATAGCTCAAACTCATTATTAAACATGTTGGAATATTTTCATCCCAACTGGAACGGAAGTACTGGAAATAGTGAAGTGAATTTACGCAAAGGAAACATTTGTTTATTTAAAAAAAGAAACAAACTGTATTCAAATTATTTCGAAAACTCGCTTGACATCTTCCACATTGTATTTTTAAATTAAATATTATGAAGACAGTCTTTCGAGTGACTGACTTATAAATACAGGGCTAAACTACTGAAAACTATGAAAATTGACAGACTTCTTCTATGGGCTTGGCAAATATTGCAGAAGGATTTTGAAAAATACAACATTTTGCTGACGAAATCATTATCAAGTATGTGATGAACATTGTTATTCATGTGGACTTGGTAATGTTCACCAGTTTTAATGGTTTAAATATTCTTCCTTCCTCCCAAATTCTTAAAACATGCTGCCACCACTTACGAATTGAACAAATTAAAATAAGTACATCAAGTATCACACAAAATAGTTTCAAGAAAACCCGGTGCCTTGCACGCCCTGAGCAGTGAGCAGTGGTTCTCTTCTTTGCCGAGCCAATGGTGGGTAGTTCCAGTTTTATGATAAATTCCATCGACCACAGTCACATCGTTGTTCATTGCTTTATACACATGTAGAGAAGAGGGGCGCAGTGGGCAAGAGAGCAAATACAGCATTGACTGGGATGGGGTCATATAGCCTCATTTTGCTATATATTCCTTGTATTTGTAAGCTTGTTTCCAGCAGATGATGTAGATACTTCCAAATTGATACTGGAGTTGACGTCCACGTGATGGATTTTTTTGGTCTGATGAAATTTAACGGAACTGAGTGTGTCTCTGCCCACATTCAGTCTCTTCTAAATAATAGGAGCAGCGGTATCTTTTATATACCTAATACATAGGTTGGCTTCTCCTGGCGTTATCATTTCTTGGATAGATTTATCTACGTATTTACTATTAGATACCTACTTATTAGACGGAATCGATAATATCGCAGCGGCGTGCGTTGGTAGTCATCAGGTCACTAACATTGTATAATGTCTGCAGTTGCATAAAGACGTTGTCTCTCTGGCTGTATTTTACCATTTCTACCGCACCACGGCGAGTGAAAGAGCCTATTAGGAGTCTTTCAACTAATCTCGCCTTCCTTCCGTCAGTCACATACGGTAGAAATAATGCCTCCTCGAACCAAGCTGTTCGGAACTTCATTTCTTTATCAGGCGGTTAAGAACTGTATTGCTCTTCCCACACATGTGTTTTCTTCTACCATTATAAACTCACGCCCCCTTTAAGGACCCGGGACTGTAGGAAGAAGTAAACCGTGAGCTGGCAGGGATTTCAGGTCTTAATGGGGCGACATAGGAATGGGTCACCAAACCGCTTTGTTCTTGATGGAATATTCTGATCCGTATGTGGATGACATCTGAGCCTTGCATGCGTTGTCCTGTGTAGGAAAGGAGAGAGTGGAACTAATTGGAATAGCTCATCAGAACATTCACCATGGTTGAGACGGTAATACGATAGGGACAACTATCTCCCAGAATACTTAATGTGCTTCAGAGAAGGTGCAACGATTTACTTCCTCCATGAGCGCGGCTTTGATGGTGATAGCTTAGGCTACCCATCACCCTAGCTGAAGCAATCCCTGCTTTTCACGATGAGACCGCCTATTTATGATAGGTAACCAAGGCAGGTATACTGGGGTACCTAACCCCAGAATACCCCCAATGCCCCATTCCTCTGTTAAATTATAATCGGTTTGATTCCAATATTGCGCTTGCCCCGATGTGATGGAATCGGTATCAATGGAGGATACCAGTTTCAGTTTTATGACTTCTCAGGCGGGTGGGACCACTTTTTCATTCTCCGAAATGAAGAATTTTGTATAGGTAGATCTAAGAATATTATATAATAAGTTCTCAGCTTCAGCCTAGTTTTATGTACTACCTATAGAATACTAAGCATAGAATTTATATTTTACTTCAAATAAAACTATAAATACAATAAAATACAACAAATACACAATAAAATAAAAAAGTTGAACAAAAGTAAATAAAAAACCATAAAAAAAGAAAAATTATCTTAGATGGATTCGAACGCGACTCAGCTAAGTTATAAATACACCGCAGACGTACTGAGCCAAAGTTACCATGAAATCATAGTGTGAAATGGACGTTTACATATTATGTCATAAAAACATTCTGTCCCATTCCTTACTATAATAGCGTGATGATATTAATTATGAAAGCCAGGAGTCTTTTAACCGAACCAGCTGCTTACTAATTTGTTGGAATCGAGAGAAAATCGTTCGAGAATAATGTGAATTCTATCGAGACACCTGGTGTGCCGAAGATTCTGCAGTAACCTGACCTGACTTGGCTGAGATGTAGAACTCTGGCCTCTCGAAGTTCTTCAGATTCCTATGACCGAAATAATATCTTCTTGTAAGCATTGTTGCTTCTTTATTGGTTCGATCTATTCACACAATCACAAATTTTTTGCCGTGATATGCTATTATTGACATAACTTTTTTATTTATGAACCGATTTCAATAAACCAAACACTAAATGTGAAGTGAAGCCTACCACAATATATTAGTGAAAACCGCAACCAAATCCGTTCAGCCGATTCTGAGATTAGCGTGCACAAACTCACAGACAAACAGAGAAACAGAGAAACAGAGAAACAGATAAACAGACAAACATACAAAAATTCCAAAAAATGTTGATTTGGCTTCTATTACGTTTATAAAGTCCCCCTATAACAATTTTTCTCATTTCCTTTCCATGTACAGACATCGATCGTTTACAGATTTATTATATGTATAGATATGGTACTAGCTGACCCCGGACCTAAACATAAAGTGGCGAAATGTGGGTGCTAGCACCTCTGCCTACCGCTTCGGGGAATACAGCCGTGAGTTTATGTTATGTTATGTAGCTGACCCGTCGAACTTCATACCGCCAATTTTTTCCGCCCGCGTGGCGACCGATCCCTCTACTATATTACACATGTATTATACATATAAACCTTCTTCTTGAATTACTTTATCTATTAAAAGATACCGCATTAAAATCGGTAGCGTAGTTTGGAAGATATAAGCATACATAGGGACGGACGGACGCGGAAAGCGACATTGCTTTATACTATGTAGTGATGTAGGTATGTCCGAATTAAGGGAACGTTCATATCTGACGGAACATGCGTCGCGTATTATCGGTCGCGTAACGCCAGAACAGACAAATGTATAGAAAAACACTTGACCGTTCACGCTCAACCGATGTTACGTTAGTGCGTCGAGTGTGAACGGTCATGTGTTTTTCTATACATTTGTCTGTTCTGGCGTTACGCGACCGATAATACGCGACGCATGTTCCGTTAGATATGAACGTTCCCTAAAGGTGTTTACCAAATATCAGAACAATCGATCAACTGGAAGAGGGTCAAAAAACTAAATTAAGATCATTTTGAGTAGTTAGTTCGTCAACACCTGTCTGATGCTGACTGTACTAATCTATTTAAGATTTTATTGACATGTTGTTGAGTACCTACCTAAGTTTACAATTATTGTTATTTTAGCCTTCATAATAATGTTGTCTAGATTTTTGATTAACTGATTTGAATCAAAATCGGATTACAGTTTAACCACCCAGTTTTACGTAAATACTATCAAAAAATCAAATACAGATTCCATTCCCACAGTAATCATCATCTGTCTCTCGGTAAAATATCATTAGAATCCATTCAACAGTTTTTGCGTGAAAGAGTAACATTCATCCATCCATTCTTACAAAGTTTTTTGTTTATGAGTAACGTGATAATATGATGATTATTAGTCAGCTAAAACTAACTAATAATTAATAATTCATAATCATCATCCTCCTACCCCAATGGGATGAGGCATATTTTTTTACAAATAATTTGCTATACTTACACTTCACTATACAAATAACAATAATATAACTTAAATCATGTCACCTTAGTGCCAAATAAATAATAACATTTCAGTATTAATCGAATAACCAACCCCTGATCAATCCCGGGTGCAAAGGTACCCGGGATTCACACTTGCCGTGTTTCCAAGCTGGATTGCGATGGCCAGCCTTCACAACAGAGACGATCCAGCAAATATACAAATTACAGTAGATTACCAGTCGTTTAGTCAAAATCTTGAAATTATTTTAAGTATGCTCTGAGTCTTATTAAGTTTCCAGAGCCTCTCTTTATCCAACCAACACAAAAATGGTTGTAATTTCCAGGTTAAATGACACACAATAAAACTCAATCATCTCAATTGCATGGCGTGCTATTGAGATAATCGATGTAAACTGATAATTTAGTCGAAGCATGGTATTTGCAGCTTTCACTGCTTTCATTGAATTTAAGTTGTAATAGCGATGATGGATCACGTTTTAAATAGTGATATAAGTAATTTGATTTATCATTATCACGAAGTAACTAACTTGAGACTTGATGATCTAATAAAGGTGGAAAATCAAAAACATAGGGAAAAAGAATCTTCTCGGGCGGGAGTCCCGCAGTCTTCCCCTTACTGGGGGAATGCCTGACCAATTCGGCTACCGAGACACGCCCGATGTGATTCAAATTTCCCATCTCATACGTCTTTAAGGCGACGGTGGAGTCATCTACCGATTTCCTTACGAAACTCTCGGAATCAATGAATGATGTTACAATCATTTTTAAATATTGATTTTTGATAACTCCGCCCAAACAATTGAATGAATTTTTACAGTATTAAAGTATGCTAACTATACAAATCGAAAATAAAGGTGGTTGGGAGATACTGGATGCGGAAGCCCCGTCTTCCGCATCCAGTATCTCCCAACATAACGCATATTGGCAGAGACATATGTCCAGCAGTGAACTGTAATAGGCTAATTGATTGACGAAGTTACAACATTTATCGGCGTATATGATGATCCCAGTCGCACTCACATCACAACAACTAATGTATATAAGCAATATGCGTGTTTCAGGTCCCTTTTGAGGAAAGCACGGGGTGCAATGGCGGCGGAAACGCGACAATCCATCAATTTTTTTTTTAAATAATGAATATTAGAACCGAAGTTACTAATATTCCCACTAACCACTCCAAATAAGCTAAATTGCTTGTCATTAATAGTATAACACTCACCGGGATATTTACCATGTTTATGATTGGTATTTGGTAACCGATATTTCGGCGCTGTTACAAGCGCCATGATCACGGTGTACTGACGACCGCCGAGCTAGTTGTTATTGGGCAGACCGTATCTGTCTACCCTCTTCCGCACTCGTTTATGACGCGCGTCGTCCCTACCCCTGTCCGCGTTCTCGCACTGTACTCGATCGCGTTTTTGACATACAACACTCACTGAATCGACTCGCACGGGTTTTGAAATTGTAATTAGGTTTGAATAGGTAGAAAATAAGGTCGCCAACATTTTAAAGAAGTACTCAATAAAAACTATCTTCACTCCTTTCAAAAAGCTGTCACAATACCTACGCACACCTAAAGACAGTTTTCCTTTAGAACGTCCAGGTGTCTATAAAGTTGACTGCAGCTGTGGGAGCTCCTACATAGGCCAGACCAAACGCACTGTCTCATGCCGGATCAAGGAGCACATCAGGGCGGTCAAAAACAACGAGCCACAGAAATCGGCTATCGCTCAGCACCTGCTGGAGGAAGGGTCGAATCACTGGATTGAGCTACACAGCCCTCAGATTCTCTCGACAGAACGCCACTACATACCCAGAATGGTGAAAGAAGCAATTGAAATTAAAAAATACAAGAACTTCAACCGGGAAGATGGGTTTCAACTGTCGAGTGTCTGGCATCCAGTGATTCGAATGTTCACAAGACCTACAATTTCAAAACCCGTGCGAGTCGATTCAGTGAGTGTTGTATGTCAAAAACGAGATCGAGTACAGTGCGAGAACGCGGACAGTGGTAGGGACGACGCGCGTCATAAACGAGTGCGGAAGAGGGTAGACAGATACGGTCTGCCCAATAACAACTAGCTCGGCGGTCGTCAGTACACCGTGATCATGGCGCTTGTAACAGCGCCGAAATATCGGTTACCAAATACCAATCATAAACATGGTAAATATCCCGGTGAGTGTTATACTATTAATGTTAATGACCATGTAAATCTCAAATCATAAATTGCTTGTCCTAGGAGTGGGTTCACGTCGGTAGTGTAATGGCCAGGATTCGAAACCGGGACCTCTCAATCGTAAGGCCGACTCCTTAACCACTAAGCTACCGACAAATATACGTTCATAGATCATAATAAATCAAACCAAATTCTCGTTTCCCTCGCGACTTGAGGTCATCGTATGTGCCGAGAACTATAAATATCTTAAAAAGGTAATATCGCAGTTATGAAAGCAAACACTTTTAATGGTAATACAGTGATTTACATTCACAAGTGCAGTACTGCCCTCATTCATTAACAATGGTGAGGTAAAGCACAGAGAGGGCCCGGTCGGCGACCCTCTTGGCACCATGCGTCCACCCACTGTGGCGGACGAGACTGGCCTATGGCACGCGATGACGCGGGCTAGTTCGCAAGCACGTCATTAGATACCCTTGATTGAGGTGATAATACTGGTAAAGTGAATCATTGCATGAATAACAAACCTATATACGTGCGGCTCCGCCTGTATGGATGTCGGTTCATGCGATTCTGGTCATAATATCTCTGGTTTTACTCATTAAATTAATGTCGAAATTATTTAGTCATTCGCTCGATGCTATGAGCTGAATGGAAGCAAGAAGAGAAAGAGGATTCCCCAGTTGCCCCTGGTGGGGGAAAATCTGTCGTGAACAGTGGGAGTAACACCTGCTAGAGGGAAAGAAGCAATTCTAGATCTCGGGCACTTCGTAAACCTTGTACATTGTAGTGTATTTCTTGCCATAAGTGTTATAGAAGGCTGAAAACGGAAAGGCTGTATAGGTACAGGTATAGGCCTAAGGCTGTAAAGGGTTAGGGTGATCTGTTCTACATACAACAGTAGGAAAAATTCTTGAACATGTATTTATTCACCTCAGTTTAACTCTTCTATGACGGATAAAGTACTCATATATTCAAATAATATATACACACGGGCTGACGCTAAAATCATTATATAACAGGCATAAAAAAGAATGCCGGATTTTTAATGGACGGACGAATTTAGCACGGAAATAACTACTTAATAACTACAGTAGGTTAAACTTAAAATTATGCCAAGAGGCCTTGCCAACTTACAAGTGGAAGTAGTGGTGGGGGCAGGGAGGGGGTCAGTGAACGCGACCCACCCCTAGTGCCCCCATATCAATATAAACAAGCCTTCACTTATTTGGTCTAGGTGGTGGAAGGCATTGAAACGCCGTGATTTTCTTTGTTTGTATCTAAGTAATCTAGGTAAAGTATACTGTATGTGCACAGCTGAAATGAAAGCGATATCAGGTCTTTTGAAGTGGTGGTGTTTTATCCAACTTTTAGGAGATTTTTATCTAAGTGCGCACTCTGATTTTTTTTTTCATTACTACTTATGTGGCAGACACAAGCACAACAGAAAGTCACACTCGTGCTGCTGACCCTGCTAGAACAGAGAGTTTCTGTGCCTTCAGTGCAGAAGACAGAGCAGGACAAACCTTTGGCTTTCCAACTGACAGCAAAAAAAGAAAGCTCGTTGCCTATAGTCCACCTGGATGTCCATAATGTTAACCACGTGCAAATCTATGCGATTATATTCGTTTTGCACACGTTAATCTCAGGAACAGTTTCGAATTGAAAAAATATTTTTACGTTCAATAGCCTAGTTTATCCAGGACAGTAGCCATAAACAACAATCTGGTAATTCCTATACAATATATGAAAATTAATAAATTGCTGGTCCTAACTACAAAAATTCAGAAATCATCAATAGGCTATTTGACTATTCTTTTTTACTTTCGAAAAATTACCACTTTCTTTTAATATAATGAACTGTAAAAGTAAAATTTTCGTGCGACAAATAGTTTTCAAGATATTTGATTTTGAAAAGTTCAATTTGTCGCGCCACCCGAAAACGCTCCATACAAAATCGTACGAAATTGTGACGTCACGCTTCTGTAGCGCGTAGTGCAAATGTATGGAGTGCAAGAGAATATCGCATTTATCTCGGTCTACGTTGCGTTTACACGTATATAGTTCATAATAAAAGTTATTTAAAATTTAATGAGGAATCTAAAAAGTTATATATTTTAATTGAATTTGATTGTTTATATTTTGACTTTTTTTGGGAATTCCAACTAATGAAAAGTCATAGTTTCAGTTTTGATATGCAATATTTTATTTTGCCAGGCATATTTTTTCAGAACAAGCTATCATTTTAAGCAGTATTCAGAAGAATCGGCGACTTAGTCAAATACCCTATTGGTAAATATGGCAGTAGCTTCACGGAAAATATCAAAGTTTAGCAGCATCACAATTAGACTAGGAAACCAAGAGAATGATGATGATATGCTAATGCCTAAAAGGGATGAAACGGAGTCTCGAAGTTTGCCACGAGAGGGAAGCCGAGGTGGGCCGGCTGGTCTTGTACAACAAGTTAGACTCGCTCATTCGTTTTTATTGAGACGGATATGCATACAAGAAGTGGAAAGAATACACATGCGAGCATTAAAATAACCACATGGTAAATTAATAAATTGAACGTAAAACACAAATTACAATAAATACGATAATACGATACGCCTCTATAATTCAGGGATAAAGAGTCGTAAGTTACGCTTACGTCTGTTTATTCCCAAAGCGTAGAGGCGTATATAAATATACGATCTTTATCAGAATAACATTACAAAATACGTATTCAGCGAAGTATCAAACGTCTGGTGTTTCCTAAGGATAATTTGGCGCGTGTCGAAGAATGGCTGGCCGAATGTGGAGTTGTGAAACCAGTGGAACAAGAGCGAACAATTACTGCTACGCGAACAACTACTTAAATGATTGTTTGTACAGAAAATTGCACTGAAGTTTTTTTTAAACTTTTGCGAGTTGTACACAAACCTACTGCAGGTAATAAGGGTGGTACAATTTATAATTTTGACAGCCTCTGTTGCGTGGTGGTAGTTCACGCGACTGCCACGCAGGAGGCGCGGGTTCGATCCCCGCTCAGTCCAATATTTGTATGCATAAATATGGCTATTTGCACTGGTCTGGGTGTTTCTATGTATATGTATGTATTTACAAAAAAAAGTATATAAGTAGGTTTACCCGCATTCTAGATTCAATAACACAAACTATAAAAGCTTACCATGGGTAGCGTTGTGTAGAATTTTAAGGAATATTTATTTATTTATTTAAAATTCCTTATATTTGCAGCAGCTTTCTTGTAAATACAGTCAGTTCTGGCAGTAGACAACGAGTGGTTATAGATTTCTAAGCTTTACTTAAGATTCACATTGCTTGATATACCTATATCCGGCGACTTCATACCGCCAATTATTTTCCACCCACGTAGCGGCAGATCCCATTCCCGCTGCACCCTCTACTATATTAAGCATGTATTATACACATAAACCTTCCTCTTGAATTACTCTATCTATTAAAAGAACTAGATGGGGACCCTGTGGTCCCCACAACCCGAAGGAGGCCATCTCGAAAGAGATGGTCCTGGGTCTGCCGGGGTGCGAGAGATATGCTTTTGGCAATCTCACCTCCGGCAACCAAGGACCCAAGACGGCGTGCATTTTAGTCGGTTCGAGTCCGACATAACCATCTCCACCGGCTCTGTGGGGGTGGTATCCGTGGGGATTTATCGCACGGTAAAAAAAAATCTATTAAAATTAAAAATTTAAAAAACCCCCGTCACAAAAAACACCAAAAAGTTGAAAATAAATGAATAAATTTTAATTCAACGGTTGCCATGTCGGGGGACCGTAACTGGTTAATTACTTTACTTTATACTATACTTTATATCGTAAGGTCCCCCGACATGGCAACCGTTGAATTAAAATTTATTCATTTATTTTCAACTTTTTGGTGTTTTTTGTGACGGGGGTTTTTTAAATTTTTAATTTAATTTTTATTTTATACTTTTTAAAGTGATCTACTAGTCAAGCTCTTTCATTTGATACCCATATTGAGGGAATTCTAAAGAAATGTGTATTCCAACATGTTGTGGCGGCGGCCATTTTGGACCGATTTTTTTCAAACATAGCTAAGAACACTCCCGACTAATATACCTTTCAAACAAAAAAAACTAAATCCAAATCGGTTCATCCGTTTGGGTGCTACGATGCCACAGACAGACACACACACACACACACACACACACAGACACGTCAAACTTATAACACCCCGTCGTTTTTGCGTCGGGGATTAAAAAGAAACCGCATATAAAATCGTAGCATAGTTTAAAGATATAAGCATACATAGGGACGGACAGACGCGGAATGCCACTTTGCTTACTATGAAGTGATGATAAACGTTACTCTGAGACTTTGAATGCACAATAGAGTAATTCTAAATTGAGTGCTCAGCTATTTCGAACACACGAGTTTAGCCTAGCAGTCATATACACTAAAGGCCTATTCATAAAATGCTGTATAATGCTGTGTTTGCTAAATTCAACGGTAGGTAATAGCCCTGTTTTGAGTTGGCTAAATCGGAGGTGCCTAATGTAGGTACCCATTGTACAATTACTATTATTATAGGCTGGCCATTCAATATTTGCTTTGTGTTAAAGCAACACATTTTATTGTACATAAACATTTCAATTTAGTTAGTAAGTGTATACTGTAATCTATATATCGTCGTTGTCAAACCAAAATCTGCTATGTGCATTTTTTATAATTTTAACATGATGAAAATTGCAATTGGATTTTGACAATTGCGACTGGCAAATGAACCAATCTATTGCATGAAAGGCTATGTGCTTATAAGTACTATACGACGTACTATGACATCTTATTCGAATATGCTATGTGGAGCAGCTAGAAATTATTGTCAAATAATATCTGCTAAGTGAAGAGAGTGCACATAGCACATTTTGGTTTGACAACGACGATATATAAAATCACTTGTCCCGACTGACTGACTGATTCATCAACGCAGAGCCTAAACCGCTGGACCTACAAACTTGAAATTTTGAAAGTAGTTGCATTTTATGATGTAAATATCCACTAAGGAAGGATTTTTGGAAATTCTGCTACTAAAGGGGTAAAATAAGGGATGGAAGTTTCTATGAAAGTCCGTCATTTTCAGAGCTAGATGCACTAAATTTCATAAACCTGTGTCTTTTAAGAAATAAATGAACACCTATATCAGCGTTTTTCAAAATTTAACTACTAAGACGGTAAAATAGGTGATCGAATAATTGCCGGGAAATGCCTAAAAACAGCAAATCTTTTTGACAGAACGAAGTCTATCGGGTCCGCTATTTTAGTTATAAAGAAACCTGTTATTTCTTAACGAGGAGAAATTACTTATGTCGTTTGGGGATAGCGTACCTATCAGAAAAAACTACCATTCATTCACTCTTCCATGAGCACTTAGCATAGGTGGTATCTCTGTAGGTACCTCGAATTCTTATGCAGCAGGCAGAGTAGGTAATACTTTTTGCAAATAATGTGTTTAAATTAGTATGGCAACGTTACTACAGATGGTCCATCGCATCATACTGTGACGTTTTCAGATGTTAACTTACTGAAGCAGCAAAAAGGCTACTCTACTAGCTCAGACCATAATAAACTGTGTAGTAACCGCTTTGTTAACAAAATTCATTGCAAAATAGTCTAAGGCTACTAGTTAATGAAAAAACCAGGGAACTGCGAGTCGGACTCGCGCACTGAGAGGATTCTGTACAAAACTGAATCGAGGGATGTACTTGTTACATAAACGGCAATATCTTTTTATTGCGTTGACCTAGCAGTTCGGTTTTTTCACAGCCATAAGAGTTTGCAGATTTGAGTATTTCAGTTCATTTTGAGAAAAAATGTGGCTTGACTCTCTTCATCACCATAGCGACGGTATTTGGTATAAATTTCAACTCGATCCGTCCACACATTACCAAGAAAAAGGTCTTGACTGACACACGGACAATTGAGTGATCCTATAAGGTTTCCGTTTTTTTCCTTTTGAGGTAATGAGACCTAAAAAGAAGATGATGAGCAACAGTACCTTGTGCGCGGGCGTGCTGCGCCAGGGAGAGCAGCGCGAGGCACAGGACGGCGCGCATGCTGCCGCTAGCGCTTGGGCCGTACACGCATGCCGAGCCGCCACTACATTCGTCACCCCAACTGGAAATAATACAATAAAATTAAATGGAATTTGTCAAGAAGTCCTTGCTTAACGTCGTGGAGTGTGATATGCGTCCCAATTGGGTATTATCCTGTAGTTACAATATATTATCTAACCGAGCTTATTAAAATAAGAATGGTAAAAGAGCGGTTAAAATTGCAGCGGTTCTTATATTACAGTTTTTATTTATTTTTAAACATCCACCCAACCTATAATAGTAACTGATTTGACTATTAAATTTTATGATGTCACTAAATCTTTTTTCAAACAAGTTACCTTATGACTTATCGTTTTGACGTTTAGTAAAAAGTAACTGATTTGACTATTATAGTTAGTAGAACTAGAACACCCAATTGTCTCACTACTATACACGCCCAAAATCGTACGAAGTGGAAAAGGCGAACCAAGAAAACACGTCTTCATGAAGATGATGAGAGATGAGAATGATGATTTTAATGGAATTTGAATGGATCAGTTACATTTCTTATAGAATCACTTATAAGTAATCCTCCCATAGAGATAAAACCATAGATCCAAGTTTTCAAGGAGGTCGGCCGAGATCGTTAGAGCATTCCTTCTGTAACGGACTAAAAGCGTGTTCAAGTCTTGGATAATCACCTTTTCCGATCTACATCTAAGTACATAACGTAATGTTTTACAATATTTTAATATTAACGATGAAGTGCAGTAACGATGATATGACGTAGTATATTTAAAAGACCTAGACCACAGATTACCTAATAGTTGCCTAGACGATCTTTAGTATCAATATAAAAGAAAGGGAGAAGCCATGGCGGTTAGTTTGGACATAGCGAAGGCCTTTGATCGGGTCTGGCACAAAGCGCTTTTATCAAAGCTTCCTTCTTATGGGCTTCCCGAGAAATTGTGTAAATGGATTGCTAGCTTTTTAACAGACAGAAGCATAAAAGTCATAGTCGACGGTGAATGTTCTGACTCTATGTCTGTGAATGCTGGTGTCCCTCAAGGTTGTGTGCTATCGCCCACTCTGTTTCTCCTCCATGTCAATGACATGCTGCAAATTAGCAGCATTCATTGTTATGCGGGCGACAGTACGAGCGATGCCCTCTATACCGGGTGCGCGAACATTTCTCGGGAAAACGTCAACGAGAGCCGAAACAAACTTGTGTCTGAAATTGAAACCTCTCTAGATAAAGTTTCTATTTGGGGTAGACTTAATTTGGTCCGTTTCAACCCCACAAAGACACAAGTTTGTGCGTTCACCGCAAAAAAACAGCCGTTGGTCGTATTCCCTCGTTTTGAGAGCATCCCCTTAACTGTCTCAGTCGATATTGGAATACTTGGTGTTGACATATCGAGCGAAGTCCAGTTTCGCGGTCATTTAGAGGGTAAAGCTAAATTGGCCTCGAAGAAGCTGGGTGTACTCAATAGATCGAGACAGTATTTCACTCCGGCTCACGCCAACAACTTTATAAGGCGCAAGTACGGCCACATATATGGAATACTGTTCTCATCTCTGGGCAGGAGCACCTCAGTGCCAACTTCTCCCTCTGGACCGCATCCAACGGAGAGCGACTCGAATCGTCAACTGCCGGGATGTTTCAAATCGGCTAGACTCTTTGGCACTGCGTAGAGATGTGGCTTCGCTTTTCATCTTCTATCGCCTATACTATGGGGAGTGCTCCGAGGAATTGTTCGGATTGATCCCCGCCGCCTCTTTCCGCCATGGTTCCACGCGACAGCAGTTCCACACTCACCATCTGGACAGCTGGCGGTCATAACTGTGCGTTTCTCGAGAAACTTTCTGCCTCGCACAACTAAACTGTGGAATGAATTGCCACCAGCGGTATTTCCGAACGATTACGACCTTCAAACCTTCAAGAAAAGAGCGTACTCTCTTTTAAAAGGAAGGCAACGCACTTGTGACTCCTCTGTTGTTGCGGGTGTCCATGGGCGGCGGTAATCGCTTACCATCAGGCGATCCGTCTGCGCGTTTGCCTCCCTAATCCATAAAAAATCATAATAATAATAATATGGCAACCCTACAACGCCGAAGTCAAATTTATTTTTGCTCCATTTTAATTTCTTTAAATTTAATTTTTAGGCAATTTTTTTAAAGTGATTTCACCCACCAGCTGGCAAAAGGAAAACCCTAAGCCCCACTAAGTCCGAAATTTCCGGTAATAAGTGTAATCCAATAAGTAAAATACATAAATACTACAATAGAAGAATGCCGACCCGTGATGACAGCTGTCACCAACAAAATTTAACAAATAAAATTAAATGTTGAGCAAATGCTGACTCGTGCACAAGCCAAGAGACACAGGAATGCACCAACAACATCTCCGGACTCGTCGCTAAGCTCCGCCGCGCAACCTCCAGCAGTGGAACCAGCGGCGTCGAGCTCCTCTTCGAGCGACGAGTTCTTCTCCCCGCCGACGTCGCCAACACCTGTACGTCGGCCGGGGAGAGGCCGGCCACCGACCTGCTTGGGACCCCGACGCCCTCCGGCTTCGAGTGGGGCCCCCGCTACCGGTGGTGATGTGCACCGCATGCGATGGACTACTTCCATAAATGAAAATGTCATGCGGGCATATTTTGCGGCTACAGAGGGGGGAACTAACCTCAGTGCGTACCGTACTCGGATGCTTCCTCTGTTTCAGGCGCTTGAACCTTCCATCAACACGTCGGCACAACGACTATCGGACCAAGTGCGGGTCATTCAACGCAATCGCATGTTGAATGAAACCGTACTTGAGACTCTACGGCTAGAATGCTTGCGAAATATCTGTGTCACCCCCGCCCCGGCTCCTGCTCCTGCTTCTACAGCAGAAATAAATGATGATACTTGTGTTGCGCCGGATGACACACCTATTCCAGTAAGTATTCAGTACAATGAAGAGATTAAGGAGGCTTTGGAATGTGCGTTGCGGGAATATCGATCAATGCCCGTACATGTCAGGCCACGTCTCCCGCGGTTGCCCATACATAGACGTAATATAGCGCTGGTGAGTGCCCTTGATTCATTATTACCTAGATATCTAGAAAATAGTGAAAACCTCGGTGACACCCACTCAATTCTGTATTGTACTGCTGTGGCGGCATGTCGTATGGCAGGTGCTAAATTTCCCATTAAAGATCCTGCCATACGATCTAAGTTTACCATACCAGCATGGCAATGCAGAATTGAACGACGTGTGGCCGAGGCAAGGGTGCTCATCGGTAAACTAATCTGCTTCAGGTCGGGCAATACTCGCCCAAGAGTGATGTGCTATGTGACCCGAGCGTTTGCGGGAACTGATATTAGTCCCCAGGATTATACGTCTCGGGTCACAGAGCGTATTGACTTCCTGAAGCAGAAAGTCTGTGCATGGGCAAACCGTATTCGGAGATATAAAAAACGAGTTGATCGATATACCGTCAACCGTATGTTCCAAAGAGACCAAAGGTGGGTATATAGAAGCTGGGAGCGAACAGATGAGAGTGTGGATGACGTGCGGCGGCCGGATGCTGAAGCCACAAATGCTTTCTGGCGCAGCATTTGGTCGGTGCCCGTTAGCCACACTGAAGGCGATTGGATGCGTGAGGTCGAAAGAGCATGCGAAACCATTCCAGAAATGGAAGAAATCTACATTGATGCCACTGATGTAGATTGTGCAGTCCGTTCGCTGTCTAACTGGAAATCTCCGGGACCGGATGGATTGCACAATTTCTGGCTAAAGTGGCTACGGAGTTCGCATGTTGTTTTGGCCTCACAATTTCAATCCGCTATAGAATCTGGGACGCTACCAGCTTTTATGACGACAGGAGTTACTCACCTGCTCCATAAAACTGGTAGTACCCTGGAGCCCAATAATTATAGACCGATTACATGTCTCCCAACGGTCTATAAGTCTCCCTGAGAGCTAAGATTAACAATCACATAAACAATAATTCCATTATGTGTGCCTCTCAGAATGGATGTAGGAGTGGGGCCCGGGGTACTAAGGAGCTCCTCCTGATTGATATGGCTATTAGCCAACAAGCTCGCCGCAATCGTAAAGATCTGACAGCATGCTGGATCGATTACAAGAAAGCGTTTGACTCCGTGCCACATACATGGCTTTTGAGGGTGCTGGAGTTGTATAAAAGTGAATACAACTCTATGTACCTTCTTAAGGTCGTGTATGCGGCAATGGAGGACGGTTCTTTTCTATCCAGGGTGTCGTCAGGCTTTGGGTGGCGGCGTGCCGATAACAATAGAGCGGGGTATTTTTCAGGGGGATAGTCTGAGTCCCCTTTGGTTCTGCTTAGCCCTGAATCCACTTAGTGCTTTACTAGTGAATTCAGGGTTAGGTTATAGGCTACGAAGAGAGGGTCAGATGGTATCCCACCTCTTTTACATGGATGATTTAAAGCTATTTGCCCACACCAATCCTCAATTAAATAGCTTTACTGAAGGTAACAGAAACATTCAGTAATTCTATTAAAATGGCGTTTGGTGTGGACAAATGTGCAGTCATTCATGTAAAGCGAGGGCGGGTGGTGGAGTCGGAGGGTATACAGCTCTCTGATTCCACTAACCTAAGATCACTCCTCGTAACCGAGACCTATAAATACTTGGGTATGTCACAGGCGTTATGCATCAATGAGGTCGACATGAAACAACTGTTACAGGAACGTTTCTTTGGCCGCCTGAAAAAGGTACTTAACAGTCTTTTGTCAGGTGGTAACAAGGTGCGTGCCTGTAACAGTTGGGTCATGCCACTCTTGATGTACTCTTTTGGCATACTCAAGTGGACTCAGACTGAACTCGATACCATCGATAGGAAAGTCCGGACTCAGTTGACTGCATTTCGAATGCACCACCCACGGTCGTCAGTCATGAGATTGTACATCCCGCGGAAATGTGGGGGTCGAGGTTTTTTAAATGCTAAGACCCTTCATAATCGCGAGATGTGCAATCTCAGAGACTACTTTCTTAAGTCGAACGTGGACATGCATCGTGATGTAGTCAACGTAGATACCGGGCTTACCCCGCTCGGTTTGGCTAAAGAGAACTGGCGCAGGCCTACAATAGTTAGCACTGACAGCCGCAGGGAGGTATGGCAGAGTAAGGAGCTACATGGCAGGTTCTATCGGGCCCTACACAGGCCCGAAGTAGATCTACTAGCGTCCGTGGCCTGGCTACGTTTCAGTGACCTTTTTGGGGAAACTGAAGGTTTTGTCTGTGCAATTGCAGATGAAGTTATTAAGACGAATAACTACCGGAAGTATATCATGAGGGATGGCACAATTGACATTTGTCGAGCGTGTCACCAACCTGGTGAATCCCTCAGGCATATTACTTCCGGTTGTTCTCGTCTTGCTAACGGCGAGTACTTGCACAGACATAATCAAGTAGCCAGGATAATCCATCAGCGACTTGCTCTGAAATACAACCTTGTGGAAGTTGAGGTGCCGTACTATAGGTATGTTCCTGAGCCAGTTCTAGAAAATAGCCATATCACATTGTACTGGGATCGATCTATCATCACTGATAGGACTGTTATAGCTAACAAGCCTGACATTGTGGTGATAGACCGATCCGAACGCCGAGCATTGATTGTTGATGTCACCATTCCTCATGACGAGAATCTCGTGAAAGCTGAGAAAGATAAACAAGTTAAATACTTGGACTTGGCCCACGAGGTTGTCGACATGTGGAATGTTGACTCAGCAATCATTGTACCGATAGTCGTATCAGTCAACGGATTGATAGCAAAGAGCCTCGACCAACATCTGAAGAGGCTCGGGTTGGATGGTTGGGTCAAGGGCCAGATGCAGAAGGCAGTACTCCTTGATACGGCGCGCATCGTGAGGAAGTTCCTCTCTCTGGAGCCCTGACCACCGGTAGCTTGGTCCCTGTACTCGATGCCGGTGGGATACTATTTTTTATATTTTTAAATATATGTTTTTTTTTATATGTATTTAAAAATATAATTTATAAGTTTTTTAAAATGAATAAAGAGGATAATAATATCAACGTAGACGATGTGTTAATACTATTCGTCCAATTCCGAATTGAAAGGGAAAATCTTTAATGAGATTATTTAAATCAATATTAATTAATCTTCCAGATAACTAAACACTAGAGGTACCAATGATATTTTGACTGCAGTGATGTGGCCTAAATGTGATTGGGCAACTTGAATATTTATCAAAAAGTAGGTGAAATACCCTCAAAATAGCATCTTGAATATTAAGTATTTTGTCACAAATAACTTGAAGCAATAAGTAAATGATTAGATAATAACTCCGTTAGCAAATATTTACTCAAATGTTACTAACATAACGGTAGGTTTACTGCTGATATGGCCTTATATTCGCTATGTTTAATTATATTGTCTGTTTGAAAATTTCATAGTGTAAATATCTTTCATTTCATATTTCATAGTGTAAATCTAGTGTATATATCTGCGGTAGCCTAGTGGTATGGGTAATGGACTGCTGAGACGAAGTCTCGGGTTCGATCCCAGGTTCACCATGGCACACACCAATGACTTTTCGGTGCTTTTCGAAGTTATGTGTGTACTTATCGCAGGTTTATAAGTGCCCCGTTAATGGCAGGCTCGCCACCTATTACATTGGGACCTAAACATAAACTGGCGAAATGTGGATGCTAGCACCTCTGCCTACCCCTTCGGGGAATACAGGCGTGAGTTTATGTTATGTAAATATCTTTATGGTTTGGATGCGGAAGGCGGAGGATCTTTTTTTTATTTTGAAAACAATAATAAAATACATATTCATACTGGATTGTAACATAACATGCAGTTAGTGTTGTGCACACGGTTAAAATAATAGATATAACAAAAATAGGAAAAGCTCTAAATATGTAAAAGTGTAATATTTTTTTTTTTTCATAAAATTTAGCAATGGCCGATATTCCTGTAGAATCTATTGAAGCATATTATTCATACTTGTTGCCAATTGTTTTCGGGTACGTTTTCGGAGTCGCGAGTCGGTATATACTACTGCTGCCAAAAAGTATCAAATAAAAGAGTCCATTAATAAATCTTCATAAGCGTCAGCTCAAACATATGATTATGAACAAATGGACATATACCGCGGAATGTGTTCTACTTCTACACTACTTTATATAACTACACAATTGTTTTAGATACTATCTAGTGACAGATAGATCACACACAATGTGTGTATATAGATTAGATAGTAATCTTATAATTTGTACAGCCACAAAAACTTTCTCCTTGGAGATGGAGGAAAAACAATTATCTACTGTACGCAAATTTCCTCGAGGAACTGTCAACTGTCAGCAATTTATTTAATACAAACTAGAATAAACTAGATAACATCTGAACTTCAAATAACTGAACAAAACCTACTCGAAAAAATCACTTCATATCAATCGAAAATCAATTCCCTTTGAAGACAAAGGCCCGTATTCTGAAATGATACTCAACCCTGAATTGAATCTCGATTTATAACTAGATCTGAGGTCAGGAGGAGCTTTCTGGAATATGGGCTTATATATCAATAATAAGTTCACCATACGTTTGGAAATTTCAATACCACAGACAAATAGATAGGTACGTGCTCTTCACCTTTCATCGATTAAAATTAGTTCAAGATAGAGCTGAATTCCTATTTGGTTGTCGATTATTGATAGATTGTATATTGTTTCATATTGAGGCCCTTAATTTTACTATGTACCAGTTTATTATTTAAATACTTATGTAGATAGTTCGACTCGCGAGCCTCCGAGCTGTATCTAGAAAGCGGAAAAAAACCATCAGCATCAGCGTTGCAATCGCTGGCTCATTTCGCTTTCTTCAACCGAAACATATTTAAATGTGAGCATAGTTACCTACCAACTTTATTATATACGATTACGTACTACTGAAACTCGCAGCTAAATCAGTTAAATAACTAAGGTTATATCGAAATACGCTAGTGTTTCGCCGAAGACGAACATTATGGTGCCATAATTACGAAGCATGTCTGTTCAAAATTAGAGAAAGCTTGCTAAATAAATATTTAGTAGATTAGAACTGAATTTGAATGGATTAAACCGTTAAATATATAATTGTGAAGTTGTTGCTTTTTCGAAGGTAGTATTGTAGTATTTGATTTTTTTGTATGCCTTCTTTTATTAGGGTCTTTTACCTCTGAAATTAAAAAATAGGGTGCCTGTAATTCGAATAAAATGATTATAGTAAGAATGCACTGATGGAAGACGAAAAGACCTTTGCAATGTGCAAAGATTTCCAAAGACTTCCAAAGACTTAATCCTACTAGGTCAAAAAAGGTTTTTTTTTTTTTTTTTTTTTTATATTTGGTCCGTCAATTGACTGCACTCCGCTAGATGGCAACAAAGCTGAAGTGCAGTCCAGAAGATACAGACCACCATTCCCGGTGCCATTGGACGTAAAATGGTGGTCCCTAACTTGACGGCCTTGATAGATGCCTTTTCACGCCCCGCTTGAAGAACCCGGGACTGTAAGAAGAGGGAAACACGTATGCGGGCAGAGCATTCCAGCTCTTTATCGTGCGGCAGAGGAAAGAGCCTTCAAACCGTTTAGTGCGAGATGGTATGGATTCCACCGTGTGTGGATGGCACCGCAGACCAGCACGTGTTGTTCTGGATAGGAAGGGAGTGGGTGGGATCAGTTGAAATAACTCCTCAGAACACTCGCCGTGGTAGAGGCGGTAGAAAACGGCCAGAGAGGCAACGTCTCTACGCAACTGCAGAGGTTCCAAGGTGTTGGTAACCTCAGGATCACCTATGATACGAACTGCACGTCGCTGCATTCTGTCAAGAGCGTCTAACAGGTATTGCGCGGAACCATCCCAGAGATGAGAACAGTATTCCACACAAGAGCGAATCTGTGTCTTGTACAGAAGACACCGCTGCTCCGGCGTGAAAAACCGCTTCGCCCTGTTCAAGATCCCGAGTTTGCGCGACGCTGTTTTGATGACGCTCTCGATGTAATTCTTGTTGTTCAGGTTGCAGCGAACATCCATTCCGAGCATGTCAATGTGATCCTGTAGAGGCAGCGGTGTATTCTGGAGAGTAGGGAGAGGAAGGAAGGGGGAGGTCTTGGCTGTGAACGCGCACGCTTGTGTTTTTTTGGCATTGAACTCGACCAGATTCTCTGATCCCCATTGGGAGATGCACGTCAGGACACGGTCGAGCTCAACGACAAGCCGCTGTCTATTTGCGTCAGTGTCAGCCCGCTTGGCCGCGGGGTGCCCGAAGTATCGCCCATGTAAAGTGCTATCATCTGCATAGCAATGGATACTGCCAACTGCTAGCATATCATTTATATGCAGAAGAAAGAGAGTGGGCGATAAGACGGACCCCTGGGGCACGCCAGCATTAACCTGCATGAACTCTGAGGCCCGGCCGTCACAGAGAACTCGGATACTACGCTCATGCAGGAAGCTGGCAACCCAGTCGTACAGTCGAACAGGCAGACCATAGGCCGAAAGCTTGGAAAGTAGCGAACTGTGCCAGACTCTATCAAAGGCTTTGGCGATATCAAGACTGATAGCCAATGATTCGCCATGCCTGTCCATAGCCTCACCCCAGAGGTGAGTGACGTAAGCCAAAAGATCACCCGTTGACCGTTTCGGTCTGAACCCGTACTGTCGGTCATTAATTAGGGAGTGATCTTCTAGGTAACGCATGAGCTGTGCGTTAATGATATGCTCAAACACTTTACAGAGGACTGAGGTGACAGCTATGGGTCGGTAGTTCGCCGATCGATCCCAGCGATCCCCCTTTTTGGGGACCGGCTGTATGTTCGCCTCCTTCCAAGCCCGCGGCACTACTCCCGAAGCATACGACAATCGGTACATTCGCGTGAGCGCCGGCGTCAACTCCGCTGCGCATTTTTTCAGGACTACCGGCGGAATACCATCGGGGCCACTGGCTTTCCGGATGTCGAGTGATTGCAGGGTTTTGCGGACGTCGCAGTGCCTGATACGGATATCAGGCATTGAGTGACCGCAACTTGGCAATGTGGGCGCCTGCACACTACAGTTGTCAACCCGGGAATTAGCCGCGAAGAGGTCTACCAGCATATCCGCTTGCTCCTGCGGCTCATGGGCCAGTGATCCGTCTGGGCATCGCAGCGGGGGCAACGAGGGCTGGCAAAAGTTAGCTTGTACGGCTTTGGCCAGTCGCCAGTATCCACGACTACCCGCAGGGTGCGACATGAGTTGCTCGCCAAGCCGTGCCACGCGCTGGGCATCCGCTCTGATGTAAGCCCTTTTGCAGTCCTTGGTGGCTCTGTTATACGCCGCCTTGAGATGGCCCTCACTTGGATCGCGCATTGCATGTGCCCTGGTCCAAGCGCGGTACGCCAACTGTTTTTGCTGAACAACAGCAGCGCACTCACGACCGAACCAGGGTCGAGTTCTGCGGGCACTGGTGACCTCAGTGTATGGAATATAATACTCCATGCCCAAACTGATTTCACCAGCGATGGCAGATGCGCAATCTGATGGGTCCCCACCATTAAAGCAGCGCTGAGTCCACGGGACGGATGCAAAGTAATCTCGTAGTCCATCCCAATCTGCTGACGAATAGTGCCATAACCGTCTTTTGATCTCCACTGGTCTTGGGGGGGTAGCGATAGGCACCTTGGCGCAGATCAACTTGTGGTCGGAGGTACCCAAAGTGGCATGAACAGAGACACTGTACTGGGCTGGATGGGTCGTCAGCAGAAGGTCCAGCAAAGAGGGCTGATGACCCGCTATATCTGGTACCCGGGTGGTTTCGGGTACCAACTGGGCCAAGTCGTGCGTGAGAGCGAATGCGTGGGCAGTCCGTCCAGCATGGTCAGTTCTGGTAGATCCCAGCCACACCTCGTGGTGGGCGTTAAAATCCCCCAGAAACACCAGTTCTGCGGACGGAAACCGCTCCTGCGCTGCATCTGCCGCCCGACTCAGATGGTCGAAGAGATGAGCCGTTTCTGAAGGTCCTCCCTTAAAGGGACGGTACACGCAGGCGTAGACTCGGCTAGACGTGCCGTGGTCCACGTGTAGCCAGAGAACAGAAAGAGAAGGGTCCTCCAGGCAGCGTAAGCGGCGACAGCAAACATCCGCCCTAATATACACGCACACTCCAGCCTTTGCCATGAAGTTCTCCTCTATCACAAAGCCGGGGTATAGAAGGTAAGACGTGTCACCAGGGCGGCTTATTTGTGTCTCCGTGAGGAAAAGTAGAGCAGGCCGTGCCGTCTCAAGATGTTGGTGGACGGCTATGAGGTTAGAGTGGAGTCCACGAATGTTTGTGAACTCCACCTCAAATGGTGTTGTTTTGATGGAGAAAGGGTTTGCCGCTGTATATCCTGCTCTTATTTTATTTGCTGCCATTATTAAAATGAGTGGAAGGGAAGGCGTGAAAAAAAAAGAGGTAACAACCCACGCAGCAGTATGTGACAAGGCGCGGGTATTGGTTTCGTCGGCGGATGTGTGGCCCAGTGGTGGCCGACCCGCCGGACGGAAGGGCCCCCGTACCCCCCCGATAGTGGTCGCCGGGTCCATCTCCGGTCACCAACCGGCACGACGAGCCACATCAAGATTATGCGCGGCCTGGTGGGGCAGCCTCCCAGAGTGGTTAGTTCCAGTTGGGCCCCTGTACTATGCCGCGGGCGGCCAGCGGCACCACCGTTTCTACGGGTCTCCCTGGCCGACGGATCGACCCACACCAAACCACACTCGACCTACTCCACCATTATCCCACTGGTCCCAAGCGTGCTGCGTGAGCTGCCTCCTCGTCATCTCCGGCTATGCAGTTCCTGAACCTTGAACGCACCCCAACCAAAGTTAGGATACTTGGAGGGTTTTTCGGAAAAGCACGGTGGTACCAACCCGGACCAAAATTGTGCCACCAGTAAATTTCGCCAGAGCCTCGTTCCTTAATCAGCAGATGCACCAGCTTGCAGGTGAGGTTGGCTTGGCCCCAATGGTCTTGGTAGGACCCATTTACATCCAAAAATGGTGCAAAAATCTATCTAAAGTGGCGGTATTTTTTATTCTACACAAAAATATGTTTGTGATAGATAAATAAATATTTAGGTCTTTATAATATAGTATAATTAGGCACGGTATCACAAACTTTTATTCATTATACTGTGGTGTACATATTATGTTTTGGGGTCAGAACTACGAGTCTGGGTGCCTGGGACTCCTGAGAGCCTGTCTGGGTGCAAAATTATTGATAAAAAATTGCCTAGATCACTGCACCACCTCCTAACAATGAGCAATTAAACACATAAAGAAATCAGTTATTCATAATCAACACCCATTAACGTAACTGATAAATGCAATAAAACCTAATGTTATGGCTTTTTCCGCCGATATGAATTGACAGTCGACGCCTCGATGGTACTGTCTGTGGGAACTTGTGGTTTGAGATCATTTGTGGTTACGGGATTTACGGTGAAGCTGTGTCACTGGGCCATATCGCAAGCCACCGATGTAGACTATAGGTACTTTCGTCGTGGTTAGTTATGATAACTTCTTATTTATTAGCAAAGTTAGTAGGTAGGAACTATTACAATACACTACACTAAATAAAGCACACTTTATCCTCTCCAGGGTGCGGGGTAGGTCAGATCAGTGATCACTTTGTCATGCTGTAGGTACCTAAGAATGTTTACTGTCAGATGAATAATTTACATCGTATTATAATTTCTAGTCAGTGTACTCGGAGTACAAGGAGATACGGTTGCACTTTTAGATACAACTTTAGATGAAGTATCTGCTTTGTCGACTGTAACTAGTCGTTGAAGGTTCATGTGAATGTTTTCCGTCCCCAACAACAAAAAAAGGTAGGTAAAATGATAATTTGAATTGTAATATGATAAGTATTCAAATGTTGCCGTGACCTGCCGAGACCAAGGTACACGTCAGTAAGTCGCACCAGCAGAGCGAGGACAACAGTACCTGTACAGGCTACACATGAGTGCGTAGCTGATCAGTGACCGTCGCAAAACGACAATAACCCGACAAGGGGCGTCGCACACTTAGCACAACTTAATTATTATGCCTAGGGAACTTCCTGGCGTCGTACAAAGAAACCGTTCTTAGTTTCCATATAGTTAGCGGAAATTTTGGCACTACCACACCTTTACCTACTTCTTCAAGGATACGAGTACGTTGTAGATGTCACACTTCACAGACTAACGTCAAACATGTGCTGCATGCCCAAACACATGCTAAAGTAGCAAACAAGACATAGGGGATCACCATCAGTAGGTATGTTGCTAGCTTCTGAGAACAGGACAGGACAGCCTCTGTGGCGTAGCGCAGGGGGTGCAGATCGATCGATCGATCGATCCCCACTCAATGCAAATATTTGTATGCATGAATGTGGGTATTTGGGGTAGGTATGTGCATTGGTCTGGTCGTACCTCGGAGAGCACGTTAACCTATCGCATTGGTCCCGATTGCTATATGAACATCTAATGGCAGTCGTTCCGGGTAGTTGGAGCCCTAAATAGTCCAACAACTGGTCTAACTGCAATGCTTCGATACCGCCTTTCGGTTGTGGAGGTCAGATAGCAGTCGCTTCACGGAAAATATCGAAGTTCAGCCAAATCCGCAGGAAGACTAGTAAAGCCGACTCCAGACTCCAAGTTGAAAGCTGCGGATGCGATTGGGATTAACGCGAGGATGAAGAAGAAGTGTTTATGCTACCTCAGTAGTATAAAAATACCCTAGGAGTACATTTTCAACCCCCGACGCAAAAACGACGGGTGTTATATTAGGTACAAGTTGTTACTTGCTAATTTTGTTGTATGCGACACATCCCCTACCAAACTTTTGCATTCATATGATGTATTTATAAGAGTACAGATTAGTTAATAACGTAAAATTTGAAGATAATTATAACTATAGTTATTGCGCGAACTACATACAATATGGGGTTCTTCAAGAGGGTTCCAGTAGAGTCAACAGCATGAACTTATATATTTATTTTTTAATAAAACATTACATATCTGATACAAGATTAGCCAGTTATTTGATGACAATGTGGCAGTAAAAGGCATGTAACAGTGTTTCTACGCGAGCGCCGAGCTACGACGCGCAACGCGGTCGCGACAGCGCGTAATGCCAGTTATTAAACAAACGACTGTGAACATTAAATTATAGAGAGAATGATAACTACCCGAATATTAACAGGTTAGGACCGACAAATCGGTCAGGGAATGGAACAATGACGTAGGTGAGGAAGAAATAGGAAAGCTTTTGATAGCTATAACTTTCGTTTGCAGATTAGGTAGGTACCTACTTATCAATTCTTCACAAATTAGTATTGTTTTCATGTTATTATCTATTACTTAATCAGCATTGTTAAAACAGAATTAAAATAATTTAAATTCGTATATACCTATCTATCAAAAAAGATTTCAAAACTAGGATTCCGAACTAAAACTAGGAAGCCGAAGAAGAACAGCCTTTGTGCTGTAAACTACGGGAAGGGAGATGTAAATTATCTCGAATTATCACTAATTTCTTCCTCTACAGACGAGAGGCTTGTCCCCGTATGGACTAAGGGATCATCATATTAACGTGGTACCTGGTTGCATCCGAGTCGGAACCAGAGTCTACTTGCTTCTTATCTTTGCAGTTTGACTTGTACAGCTTTTCTGGATAAGACCTTCAGACCCTAAGATGCGGGATGACACCCGAAAACCCCCCATAGACGCGGGATAGTTCCCGAACCATCCCCTAGGCGAAGCCGCAGTAGTAGCCGTAGGTCTGATGGCAGTCCTGGGACATCCTTCCGAGGGCTTACCCGGAGCTCCTAACCGTAGGCTGTTGGGCAATACGTGAGGGTTTTAGTCGGTAGGAATCCGGCATAGTATCCATGAAGGATTTTCCCTAACGTTAAAATAAAAAAGGACGTTGTAAAGTGGTGGTAGATGCCCTTAACCCCACACAGAATGAGAGGACATAATGCACAAAAGTGACAAAAACGTATAGCGCCGAAACATCTATTCTTGCTTAAAATTATACAATATTATACATACTTACATAGGTATACATACGAGTATCATATCGAAGTAAAAAGTTTTTGTTTTCAACACAACTCCCAGGAAGTAACCTTGAATGAATTCAAAACAATTTTTTACATTTGAAAACTACGAATTGAAATTGCCTTATTGTGTATTATTTAACAAAACAAAGACCCGTACATACGGTAAAGTGTAAGTAATACGGGAGTGTGAAGTTATGAACGTCTGGAGGTCGTTCCTCGATAGCAGCAGGTTCAAAAAAATAAAATGGTGTATTTTTTTTTTAATTACCTATGAGGAAATCTAAGTTTAGTTTGTCATAAATTTTAAGTATTTTATTCCAAAGACTCGAGACTATATACACAACTCTTTCTTTTATGTGCGGAAATCCCCAGGAATTTCTACTGTGCGGCAAGAACTGACTAAATCCGCTCGCTGTTTCAGCTCTAAAAAAAAGGGTGTAAAGTGGTCTGGCATTCCCTCCCACCCCGGCTGACAAGGCCTTCTCCGGGTTCGATATGCCTCGTGGAGTTACACACACAACTCTAAATGATTAACGTGCTTTTGGCAGTCTTGGCCACACTTTTTTCCACTTTTTTCACGTTTATCCTTAATTTATGGTCAGTAGTTGTACCTATCTATACTGTTTCTTTTAATTTTCATTTTACTGTCAGCACTGTAGGTACCTGTCCAATAAGTATCATGCTAAATAATATTAAATTAGTTGTAGGTACTACGAGTCTGCCTGCTAATGGTCTGAAAGATATTTTTCTTATAAGAAATTGTTAACACTTTTATCAAATTTGGTGACTGGGACTGGTTTCTAGAGTCTAAAGTAACAGTGAAAGTTAATTTTTATTTTCATTAAAATTTTAAATTGTATGATTCTTTTAAATATATTATTACAGGATAAGTCAATAGCAAGAACCTGTATGAAAAAAGTGATACTGAATATAATAAATAATTAAAGATACCAGTATATTTACATTCGATTCCCGGCTCAGGCAAATGTTATGTTATTTGTGTTCGTAAACTCTCTATAATATCGCGAATAGACTGCTAAAATAGTAATAAGCTAGGTAAATAAAAATATAATGATGAAATTAAACCCACCTAAGTATCTCTACGTTCCTAACCAAATTATATTAGCGTTGGTACCTACACCTAAAGTCAGAGTAAACCCTTTTTTGGGAATTTAAATTTGATGCAGTGGCACTTGAATGGAATGCTTATTGAAACAAGATCCGCATAGTATACCGCTCCAATTGTCATGTAAACTATTCAACAAGTATCTAACAGTACAGTTTTCGTACGGTTTGTGAGAGTACTGGATAACCCTTACCTGATCCCCAGGGGATTCAAGTGAGGAGATTCAAGTGGAAGGAGCGATAATTCTTTCTATTCCTTTTTCCTGTTCTCCATTACTATTACCACGCCATTAGTCGGAATAAGTCATTAGATGAGCTTTGTGGCTCTGTTCAGTTGAACAGTTGAGCAGTTGAACGATCCGCTGCTTATTATCACGGGTTTGATTCCCACTAGTACATTTCTTTTAAAGAATATTAGCAACCGAAATTACCAATATTCCCGCTAACCCCTCCAGCTAAGCTTGTTAGGAGGGGTTTAGTAGGTTTTAGGTCGGTAGTGTCCAACCAGAATTCTAACCCGGGACCTCTCGACCGTAAGACCGTCTTCAGTCTCCTTAACCACTAAGCTATTCTATTTGCAGATTGTTTCGACGTCTAATATAAATCTCTTCACATATATATGCACATGGTCGTATTGACAGATAACTGAACTCTGTGACGTATAGCGCGTGCTAACTGGGTCTGCCCGTTGCGCGGGCGGCCAGCGTCACGGTACCGCAGCTTTTACTACTACGGCATAATGGTGCTTATATATGTACGGTACCGTGGAGGCCTCGTGGTGATAGACATATTGTAGAAGGTGAACCTACAGGGTAACTTGTGTGTTATAGAATCTTTAGATCCCATTATGCCTAGGTACTTATATAGATAACTAGCTGTCCCGGTGAACTTCGTACCGCCAATTTTTTTCGTCCCTTAATATAGTTATCTAAAGAGCAACAGAAATAACAACACTGTCACTTAGTTAACCGATGCCGGCCGAATTTGCGGACATTATGATCACTGCTTCTGCCCTTGAGTGTGAGATGTATAAACTACTAGCTTTTGTCCGCGGCTCCGCCCGCGTGGATGTCGGTTATCGCGACCAAATATAGCCTATGTCCTTTCTCATGGTCTAATCTACCCCTATACCAAATTTCATCAAAATCGGTTCAGTGGTTTAGGCGTGAAAGCGTAACATACAGACAGACAGACAGACAGACAGAGTTACTTTCGCATTTATAATATTAGTATGAATATTATTGTAAAGTTTCATGAAAATCTATTTAGTAGTTTTTACGTGAAAGAGTTACAAAAATCCATCCATACATACATCCATCCATACCTACTCAGAAACTTTAGCGTTCATAATATTAGTAGGATATTATAAACGCGAAACTTTGTAAGTATGGATGGTTGGATGGACGTTTTTGCTCTTTCACGTCTAAACGGCTGGAGCGATTTTAATAAAATTTGGTATGGAGTTAGCCGATACCCTGAACTAACACATAAGCTATGTTTGGTCGCGATAACCGACATCAACGCGGCCCGAGCCGCGGGCAAAAACTAGTACATACACCATAAATTAATTAGGACATGAATAAAATTTATCGCAAAAGTATACAATAGATCTCTATAAGATCTCTATGACGATATTGTTAGAGAACAAAATAGGGTTTCTGTAATTTCGTGTTCTAGCTCTACATAGCGACATGCTGTGTAATAAAACAATTCATAGGTACTTAACAATATGGCATGTACCCGGAGGATATATTTTTAAGTATATAGGTAGGTACAATAATTTCATCTGACTGCTTAGGCAGTTAGACAGTACTGACCAGCAGATTTGGTGTAAATCATCTGCCATGAGTCATACATTTATCGTAACTATGTAGAATACCTACAGAGTGATCTACCAGTATGCCTACACATACCTATATCTCTAACTCTCTAGCTATCTGTAGGCATATTAGGCATACGTAGGTACGTGTTTCAGGCAACAACACCGCGTTTTCGTGTAGGTCATAAATCTATCGTAAACGAAACAATGGAGGCACAATGTTGAAATCGTTACGAAAGGTGTTGCACATACTGTACATATCTAATACCAAAATGGCGGAAAAGGATAAAGTTCGAATCATTTTCAAATTAATATTATTTTATTCCTTAAATTTACTTAATATTCGTAATCATGACTCTGACAAAGGATAACTGGTCTGATTGAAACCAATAATTATCTAATTTATATAAAAACAGTTAATCCTGCTGTTGAATTATAAAATTATGTTTGTTAATTGCATGCAAGCAGGTGCATAGCGATGCAGTGCGGTGCGGAAGCTCCTGCCGCCTGCGTACGCGTCCTCTGCCGCCCGTGACACCAACTTGTAGTAACTTTGTAACGGAAATCGAGGGTAGAAATACACAACAAAGACAGAGCCGTATTAATCAACTCTACAGTCTATAGGTACCACTCCTGATGTTTAAGTAAGGTTTAAGTATTTGACCAAAAAAAAATCAAAATCTTACCACAATAAAGCCTTATGTTTGCATTTCACAATTCTTCCGTCATATTGTAATTAGCACTAGAAACACTAACATAATATAAAAGTAAATTACACACTTCGGTAACTTGTGAAAGTAAACATTAACGAAATTATTTTAAAAGAGTAGAATTATTACCTGCTTCTTCCAGATGTTTGCAAAGATTTCCAATTAATGCAAGATTTCCCACCAAAGCTTTTCGAAAATCGAATTAGTTCACTTTTGTTTTTTTTTCACAAATAAGGTTACAGACCTACAAAATATTATGCACTATGCACGCAATGTTCGTTATTTTTTTAATCCTTTTTTTTTTTTCAAAAACAAATTGTACACATCGAGAACGCAAAAGGTTGCGTTACGCGTGAGTTTGTAACGAGTCGTTGCTGTGGCGCCGTACTGGCCACCCGCGCTTTATAAGGTAAAGTCTGTGACTGGGGCTCGGGCTCCGTGCTCAGTGGCGCGGCGTTGAGGGCGAGCTTGTGGGGGTGGGGTTCCGCCATGGCTCGCTGCTCTTTTCGTGTCTTACGTATTTAAGTTTAGGTTGCAGTACAATACACCTACGATTTACGTTTCTTCTCTAAGTATGTTATTGAACAGTCTTCCTATTACCTAATAACATTCCTAACATTTAGATATTTAGGGACCTACTTAAGCTCAAGTGTGTGTGTAAGTACCTACTGTGCTCGCCCTAGTCCAGGTTGTATTCGAATATGATATGGCCCGGTTTCATTTTCGGGCACATTGGGGGCGACTGCCGACGCCAGCTTCACTTGCTAATCTGCATACTTGCAGATTGACAGACGAACCTCTAGCACAGGTTGTACTCTTGGGGTGGGGAGGTCGCTTTTATAATTCACTGTCGTACCTCCTGCACGAAATGACGGCATGAAAACTTTTGTAAAGCAATATACGGAATAGTATGAAAGCTTCCACGTCCACCTCGGCCGTAAACGACAACATCTCCCTTGCGGGAAAAAGGACCCTTGTATATTAATAAATAAATAATATATAAATATTCCACAACATTCTACACAACGCTGTCTAGACCCATGGTAATAGCTTATCTAGCTTGTGTTATGGAAACTAGAATGCGGATAAACATACTTAGATACTTTTTTCTGTAAATACATAGGTACCTACATTACATAGAAACAGCCCAGAAGAATTCATGCATACAAATATTTGCACTGAGCAGGGATCGAACCCGCGCGGCCCGCGCCTCCGGAGTAGCAATCGCCTTCACTGTATACCACCACGCCACAGAAGATGTCGATTGAACGATGATAGAGATTGAATTTTGATTGATTTAAAATGGAAAAGTAATCAAAATCATTAATTGCAATGGAATTCAGCATGGAAGTATTAAAGGTAAACTATTGATTTTGGGCCATACATATAGGGGGGACCAAATTGTAGCATTTTAGAACCACTAACACCTCCTGATAGGAACGTCGAGTTCTTAGCTGATAAGGTCGAGTTACCAGTAACCCTGCCTGCATATATATACTTATAATAGTCATAATACACTACGTTTGCCTGTTTATATACAAATACGTCCATGATTTTCAGTTTATTAAATCCCGCCATTAGCATCGGCGCGGCGCCATCTATATTCTTTTTATATAGTTATAATGATACCCTGTACATACCACAGACCATAGATAGAATAATAAAATATCAAGGTCCAGATAATTTTAGCCATAGTTTTTGTACAAGATTCAGGATAAATTTATTAAAATCTATTAAAGTATACTTACTGTGTTATTTGTATCAATTTCTGTGTTTCAATATAAAAAATATTTTCAATTGCATAATTTATAAACTGTACTTACTCACTATTGTCAAATATGTCACAAATAAACGGGAAAATAAACTCTGCTTACTCGAAATGTCATTCGCCTCGTATGCATTTTGTTTTTCTTGTTTTGTTAAAAAAATACGTAACTGGCTTGTTAGTAATAAGTGATGTTAGAAACTGTATTTTCTCGCTATTGATACTCAAATTGTATGGCTACTTCATGCTGATACACAACGCTATTGACGAGAATGGAAGGCGAACGTGTTAAAGAAATGGCCGAAGCAAGCACAATGAACTCAGATAACAAAGTGGATCAGAGTGAAAAGAACAAGAATATGCAGCTGATTAAGACGGAGGTGGAACTGATGGTGAAGCACGAACCATTGGAGTGCATGTTATGCATCTCCCGCAGCCGGGAATGCTACGATATGTATGCGACACAGACCAGCGCCTCCGGCACTTTGATACACGACTTCCTGAGCAAGTTTACCCACTACGATTTTGCTACCGCACAGAACTGCACCAAATACATTTGTAAAACTTGCTACGAACTCATAAATGTGTTAGAACAGGCTGAGATAGAATATATCAAGTTGAAGGAAACTTTCGAAGCTATACTGAACAAGAACCCATTATTTGAGGTGCCGGTAGCGCAGCCAATTAAACTGAATGTGGTGAAGGCTGAAATTGAAATACAACAGAATGATGATGATGATGACGATGATTATGTATGTGATTCTTTTAATCCTGATGATTCTGATGATGAACCTCTTGCTAGTCAAAGTAAAAAGAAGCGACATAAAGTTGAAAGGAAAAAGAAAAAGGTAGTAAGTAAACGGAAAACACGAACCAAAACTAGTGAAAGAGTGAGGCGAGAGAGGTAGGTTTCTGAACTGTATTATTATATTTTTAAACTTTAATACGTACACCGATAGCATATGAAATAGTAGCTAAAATAGACAATTTGACACAACAAGGTGTATGAGATTGCAATGGGTTCCATCCCACATAGGTATATATGGTAACGAGGAGGCTGACAAACTGGCTAAACAAGCATGTATAAGTGGCGAAGAAATCATTGTAACATCTTACTACTCAGAAATGATACCTACCTACAGGAGGAAATGCTATAACATGTGGAAAGAATATTTCAATCAAATATCTCTAGAGAAGGGCATATGGTATAAGACCATACAATGTCAACCTCCTCCGATTCCCTGGTTTGTTAATAATAAGTTACCTAGGAAATATATAGTCATAGCACATAGAATTAGAAGTGGTCATGTTTTATCAAATAAATTTAGATATTTAATGCGTATAACAACCTCTCCAAATTGCGAAACTTGTGGAGTAATGGATGACGTACAACACATCCTCATGGAATGCGCGCGCTACCAGACTGGAAGAGACCAACTGATGGTAGACTTAGAGGTGAACAAGTCAGACATAGGTGCCTCCCACAGAATACTGACCACTCCTAATTCGGAAGAAGCATTCTATTTATATAGAATGCTTTCTATAGTACCTACTTAATGTTTTAGTTTTTTAATACTTGTTTTGTAGAGATAATACAATATGTACTAGCAGGGCGACATATACTTATTGTATAAAGTCCTTAAATAAAGAAAAAAAAAAAAAAAAACTTTAATACAACAAAATGTTACAGTAATGAAAATAATGGATACTTATACTCTTTACATATTGTAAAGTATACATTCAGGAATTTGTTTTAATTTTAGTTTTAGTTTTTAATTGGTTTCTTTTATTTTTATTTGTAATAAGTAATTGTATGCTAATGTGTGCCTTGGAGAACACGTTAAGCTCCTATCGGTCCTAGTTGCCATACTAACTTGTATTTTTTTTTATTGTGCACAAAATCCCCACGGATACCACCCCCACGGAGCCGATGGAGGTGGTTATGTCGGACTCGAACCGACTAAAACGCATGCCGTCTTGGGTCCTTGGTTGCCGGAGGTGAGATTGCCGAAGGCATATCTCTCGCACCCCGGCAGACCCAGTATACCCCTATACTAACTTGTATGGCAGTCATTATAGACCATATAAAGGCTGATCACCCCTACGGTGAAATGGCAGTAGTAGTAACCTATAATGTAATGTAATGAAAATAACTGATAACTGCAAAACATCTTGATATTACAGCTGGAAATGTGATGAATGCAACACAACAGGCACTGTAGGGGGTGCTATAGCCCTGGCGGCTCATAAGCTCACCACCCACACTTTAGAAGATGCCTCCGCTCTGCTCCAAGGTGTAAAAACAGAAGATTCCGCAGAAGGGTATGTACATTTTGGCCCTATTATCCAACAAAACTTATTAAAAAGTCTGAAATGGGTATCTGACCACTTCCATTTACCATTTACTGAATTTTTTAATACCAAGGTGAATTGTCCTAAACGCTTGTTCCATACTTCCATACTATTATTATAAATGCGAAAGTAACTCTTTTTGTCTGTCTCTCTGTCTGTCTGTATGTTACGCTTTCATGCCTTAACCACTGAACCGATTTTGATGAAATTTGGTATAGGGGTAGATTAGACCATGAGAAAGGACATAGGCTATGTTTGGTCGCGATAACCGACAACCACGCGGGCGGAGCCGCGGGCAAAAGCTAGTGGATTATACGGTCCGAAATTCTCTCTGAGGCATGAAAACATCCATAATAATGCAAATATTGTACATATTCATTCACACAAATACAAAACTGCAATTGCACTGAGCAGGAATCGTACAATCTATTCTAGAGTGGTAATCATAATTGCCATAATTGTATTATTAGGTAGGTATAATATTTTGAATTATGTTTTTTAGATCACAAAGCCCTCTGTTCAATAATGGATTTGAAAATGGTCTCAAGATAGAAATTGAAGAGACATTCAATGATGATGACAGTCTACCGGATCCTGCAGATGAGATCCTACAGGACTCCAAAACTAGAAGTAAACTTGTACTGAGCAGAAATAAGACTAAAAGTATACAGGTCCGGAAGAAAAGGGTCAAAGAGATGCACCAATGTGAACAGTGTGATGCTAAATATTCTTCTCTGGGTAGGTGAAGGTTAATATTAAAAATAAGTGTCATGTTAAATATTACTTTTTAAAGGATCCACGTGGGGAAATATTACTTTTTAAAAGATCTACTTGGGGAAATATTACTTTTTAAAGGATCTATGCGGGGAAATATTACTTTTTAAAGGATCTACATGGGGAAATATTACTTTTTAAAGGATCTATGTGGGGAGATATTACTTTTTAAAGGATCTACATGGGGAAATATTACTTATTACAGGATCTAAGTGGGGAAATATTGATTTTTAAAGGATCTACGTGGGGAAATATTACTTTTAAAGGATCTATGTGGAGAAATATTTCTTTTAAATAATGTAGGTGGAATAATGGTGAATTTCAGAGTATATGTCCCATTGACTCAATATGAAGAATATACTCAGTAGTTTGAGATTGCAATGGTCATTCACATTGATGTTTTGTGAAGTTTTTGAGGATACAATATTTCCGCACTGTCACAACCGCTAGGATCTAGGATGTACTGATGACTGCCGAGTCAACTCATCCTCAAAAATATTAAAAAACATGGTAAATCTCCCGGCGAGTGTTTTACTATCTCATATAAATTCTTGAAGTCAACTGATGTCCACATGTTCAACAGTTCTGTATTCAGAAACAATTCTTATATTGTCCTAACCTATATTGATGGCTCCGGTTGGGTGGAATACTGATCCCATTCTCAAGACCCACCCATTTCGATTAAGGGATAAAAGTTGTATATACTAGGTATTGCCAGTCACTTTATCTATAAAATTCCTATAACATTCAGTCATATATGGAGTAACCCTCTTTCGCATTATTTTTTTCTAAGACCCGTTTATTTTACGTCTGATAAATTTTGCCCTACTAATCTGACATACAATAACATGACTTCCGATGTTATTTCCAGCTCGCCTTGAACAACACAAAATGAAGCATGACGGCTCCAAACCGCCGTACATTTGTGAAGTCTGTGGCGCCCATTACAAACACAAGCGAGCCTGTGACATACACATTGCTTTACACAAAGGTAAGAAAATACCACCACCCAGGAATGGCTCATGTGGTTTTAATCCTGGTTACACTACCAATATGATAGAAAAGAAAATTTTCTTGCAATTGGTTGAACAGCTTAAAATACGAACAAGGAGGACAAAGAAGATCGCGGGTTCGTGTCCTGCCCGAAATGATTAATTTTACCTATGTATTCGAAAGGACAAGCATTATACTCGTAATATAATTTTATACATAATTTTTTGTAATCATATTGAATAAATTTCTGCATATTTTTTTATTATGTAGAGTTATGTATTACTAATAGAAATTAAAATAAAAGAACAAATTAAGAACTAAAGCTAAAAATTAACTTAAAACGCGTCGTAGAATTCCTTTGCATCACATTAAATTGAATACTATCGAATTTATTGTTCAATCTTTCGAATCCTAGTGATTAGATATTTCATTTTCGTATTGCCAAAAAATACTTATTATCATCTGCATCAGATGGTATTATTCTACAACTGAATGTAAATTTCTGAATGCAATTTACCATTTCCGTCAGTGTATAAATATTAAATAACAACATGCGGTTTCAGGTATAAGCGACTGGAAATGCGAAGAATGTAACAAATTATTTCCCTCCAAGAATGCTTTGCAAAGGCATAACAATATTCACACTGGCAAATTGAATTATCAGGTAAGTTATTTATGTAGTTATCAGTAAGTAGAATTATCATTACTCACTGTGGTGTATGACTCTACTAACACCATGAAAGCACAAGTCAAATGGACCAGGAATTTGGTGCATCTACTTAACAATGAACGAACAATGGCACTAGCTTTCACCTCAGGCTTGACAGGTCCATCTAATGTAATATCTCTTCTAGAAAGACCGATATACAATTCCAAATCAAATCACTATAATTGACGTGCAAGGTGACCAAAAGATTGAGTTGTCAGTCAGTCAACAACATTCAGCTCAGTGGGACAGCCTCCGTGGCGTGGCGGTAGTGAACGCGGCCTCTACGCAGGAGGCGCGGGTTCGATCCCCGCTCTGTGCAAATATTTGTATGTTTATATATGAGTATTTGCATTGGTCTGGTCGTGCCTCGAAAAGCACGTTAAGCTGGTCCCGGTTGCCATACGAACATGTATGGTAGTCGTTACAGGGGAATTGAGTGAAATGGCCCACATAGAAGGGATGATCACCCGTCTGGTCAAACGGCGTCTCCACTGGAGTAGTAATAGTTTGTTTGCTATACTGAACCTGTAAGTGGAAGCCGTCAGTGTCTGTAACACAGTTAATACTAGCACTGGCACTGACGTTCACTCTCTGTCCGTGACTGTACATCAAATAAATAATAATAATAATTGTTCTGATATTTGGTACACACCTTAGTTTGGACCATGAATCATTTAAATCATTTTAACTGTAAATCTATCTAATAAACTTAACAAACATAGAAATAGAAATTCATTGTACCTCGAAAAACTTCGTACTCGAAAAAACTCGAAAAAATTCATTCAAATTCATTGTACCTACTCAGAGGCTAGTGTAGATACTTATCTACATAAGCATACCCCTAAGTTGACATATGACTCATGTAAAAAAAAAATGTATTACAAAATTTTTATCTGAATGAATTTTTTATAGCATTTATTATGCTAACTGTTAAGTTCGAAAAACATTGGAAAAAATGAAATGCTCAAGTGAGACTCGAACTCACGACCTTTCGCTTACAGGGCGACTGCTCTGCCAACTGAGCTATTGAGCACCACTTGAATCATTCCAAATTTTCCTTCTCTTTATATCCGTCTATAAGGGCGACGGTGCAGCCATCTACCTACATTCTTACGAACTGTTGGAAACAATGAATGATTTTTCAACCATTTTTAAACATTGAATTTTGATGACTGCGCCTAAATATTTGAATGAATTTTTTATAGCATTTATTATGCTAACTGTTAAGTTCGAAAAACGGATATAAAGAGAAGGAAAATTTGGAATGATTCAAGTGGTGCTCAATAGCTCAGTTGGCAAAGCAGTCGCCCTGTAAGCGAAAGGTCGTGAGTTCGAGTCTCACTTGAGCATTTCATTTTTTCCAATGTTTTTCGAAAAAATTTATCATTTTGTTTACTATCATAACTTAATACATTTTCATTATTATTATATAGAATTAACAGTTTGTCAGAGCTTTTAGAAAATGTAAATGTAAAATGTTTAGTTAGTGAAATGCCATAGTTCTGCCTACCCTGTCTGTAGTAGTGCGCGTGCGTGTTGCAGTGCGACCTGTGCGGCAAGTCGTTCATCCACACGTCGTCGTTCAAGATGCACAAGCTGTCGCACTCGGGCGTGAAGCCGCACTCGTGCGACGTGTGCGGCCTGGCGCTCATGACGCGCTCGCACCTCAAGCGCCACAAGCGCGTGCACTCGGGCGAGAAGCGCCACGAGTGCCCCGTCTGCGGGAAGCGCTTCTCCGAACGGTACATCCCATACATACTTTTATCGACATTTCAAATCCATCATAATTTGCTTAAACAAAAATGTTAACTAATGTTGCTATTGCTAGATTGAGGATTCAAAAATCGTTGCTTGAGTCAACTTTCTTGTAAGGTATAGTGAATATTATTCAGAATCAGAGGATTTATCTATATGTATATTATAAGTACGTCAGGAGTACCTCAGGGCTCACATTTAGGCCCCATTTTTTTTTTATCGTGCGATAAATCCCCACGGATACCACCCCCACGGAGCCTGTGGAGGTGGTTATGTCGTACTCGAACCGACTAAAACGCACGCCGTCTTGGGTCCTTGGTTGCCGGAGGTGAGATTGCCAAAAGCATATCTCTCGCACTACATTTAGGCCCCATAGTCATTTTAGTTCATTATTTCAGTCTTAACATAACTGCCGTAACATTTCGAATCATGGTAAATTCACTGATGCAAGGTTCAGACACGGCGAGAATCACGCGGTCATGCCTGAACGATCTAATAGATATATACAAGGTGATTTTATAGTCATTTCGGAAGAAAAGTATTTGGGCACAGTTTTGATAGCAAAATCATCTGGAAGTATTAATTTGGTGAAAGAACGACTATAAAATCACCTTGTATATATCTCTATATAGTCGTCCCGTTGTGTCTGAACAAGCGCTAATACTAACGAGTAGGTATATTATAAACGTCTATAAATTTTACGAATTTTTGAACTATACGGCTCCAAAGGTTCGGTTGGATGTTTCTTTGTAGCCCCGTGGCTAATGTTGAGCCCCACCCCGGTCCGCAGGTACAACCTGGCGGCGCACAGCAAGTCGCATGAGAGCCCCGCGCCCGAGGCGAGCGCTCCTGATGCACCGGCGCCTCGCGAGCACACGCAGCGCCGCTTGTTCCGCTGCACATTCTGCATCGAGCGCTTCGAGCGACGGTGAGCTCCTCCCGCTGTACACTACACTACTTTTACTTATTTGTATTCCACAAGCGAACAGTTATAATGGTATAAGAGTTATCGAAAAGTTTTGTGGAATGCTACATCCCCGGTAGAGTGGAGTATTTTGTATCGCCTTTTAAATTAAACTTTTTTTCTGCACTGGTAACACGTAACATATCAATTTAAAATTTTGGGTAAGTTGGAGGTAACACTAAAGAATAGTTTGGTGTTACCAGTTTGGATAAAGAAGTGTCATTATTGAGAAATCTAGAGGTGGTACGATTTAAAAGGCGGTACAATATACTCGGCTCTCTCCTACGTTTAGTTTATTCCACAAGTAAACAGTTATTAAAGTATAAGAGCCTATCATAAAGACACGGCCGGTACGGTGAAGACTATAAAATGAACGTTAGAAATAGGTAGAAATACAGCTAAACGACCCTATACATTTGATCCCACAGCTACATGTTAGAGCGGCACATGTCGGTGGTGCACGGGCGCACACTAGAGCGGCCGCCGCCCACGCCGCGCAACACCATGAGCAAACTGCTCAAGGCGCAGGCGCAGCGCCGCGACCTCGCGCCGCCCGCCGCCTCAGGTACGTCACACTCTACGCGTGTAGGACATAGTGAGCAAACTGCTCAAGGCGCAGGCGCAGCGCCGCGACCTCGCGCCGCCCGCCGCCTCAGGTACGTCACACTCTACGCGTGTAGGACATAGTGAGCAAACTGCTCAAGGCGCAGGCGCAGCGCCGCGACCTCGCGCCGCCCGCCGCCTCAGGTACGTCACACTCTACGCGTGTAGGACATAGTGAGCAAACTGCTCAAGGCGCAGGCGCAGCGCCGCGACCTCGCGCCGCCCGCCGCCTCAGGTACGTCACACTCTACGCGTGTAGGACATAGTGAGCAAACTGCTCAAGGCGCAGGCGCAGCGCCGCGACCTCGCGCCGCCCGCCGCCTCAGGTACGTCACACTCTACGCGTGTAGGACATAGTGAGCAAACTGCTCAAGGCGCAGGCGCAGCGCCGCGACCTCGCGCCACCCGCCGCCTCAGGTACGTCACACTCTACGCGTGTAGGACATAGTGAGCAAACTGCTCAAGGCGCAGGCGCAGCGCCGCGACCTCGCGCCACCCGCCGCCTCAGGTACGTCACACTCTACGCGTGTAGGACATAGTGAGCAAACTGCTCAAGGCGCAGGCGCAGCGCCGCGACCTCGCGCCGCCCGCCGCCTCAGGTACGTCACACTCTACGCGTGTAGGACATAGTGAGCAAACTGCTCAAGGCGCAGGCGCAGCGCCGCGACCTTGCGCCGCCCGCCGCCTCAGGTACGTCACACTCTACGCGTGTAGGACATAGTGAGCAAACTGCTCAAGGCGCAGGCGCAGCGCCGCGACCTTGCGCCGCCCGCCGCCTCAGGTACGTCACACTCTACGCGTGTAGGACATAGTGAGCAAACTGCTCAAGGCGCAGGCGCAGCGCCGCGACCTCGCGCCGCCCGCCGCCTCAGGTACGTCACACTCTACGCGTGTAGGACATAGTGAGCAAACTGCTCAAGGCGCAGGCGCAGCGCCGCGACCTCGCGCCGCCCGCCGCCTCAGGTACGTCACACTCTACGCGTGTAGGACATAGTGAGCAAACTGCTCAAGGCGCAGGCGCAGCGCATATACAACATTTCCGTAGTAACTCATATCTTAAATTATTTTGTGCAGAAGTGGACACTAAAGACGACCTCAGTTCGGACTCTCGCACTCCCACTACGCCCATCACGCCTCAGAAGCTCATCGCACAACTCGGTAAGTTTAAGTACGTCACTTTAAGTTAGCCATAAGTCAACCGGAATTGTTATAGATATTATCACGTACTCACGCTGGGAAGCTCAGGGGAGCCGTATTCCGATATGTAAAACATTGATTACCAGATTCTATCCCGATTTTTCGGTACTAGCTTCCGTGACACATGGAAACTTCGTAAATCTTTCCGTGAGCCTTAAGGATTAGGAGCATAAGAATTAGAAGAAGAATTTACCGGATTGGTCAAACATCTCGAGTTTTGCTCTTAGCAAATTTTTTTATTTATAAGATTATTTTACACTGAGCCCGACGTTTATACTCTGTCCATTAGATAATAGTCTTTTCACAGCTCACTGACAGTGGTCGATATAACTTTGTTTTGGCGTTGTTAGTTATTGCTAAAAATCCGAACAAAAATTAGGCGCCAATACGTTATTTTTCATTCACAACGTCACGTCAGCCAGAAAGCAATTTTAGGGATGTAGTTAGTCGATCGACTGTGTTTTTATTATAATGACTTGATAATTGAAGGATATCGGGCGTGTCTCGGTAGCCGAATTGGTCAGGCATTCCCCCTGTAAGGGAAAGACTGCGGGTTCGAGTCCCGCCCGAGAAGATTCTTTTTCCCTATGTATTTAACTTGATAATGTCACAATCGATTTCAACTACAGAAAATAACAATTTTGAAAATATATTACATAACTGGCGGTTTTTATCCGATTTCTAAACAAGGAGGAGGTTCTCAATTCGGTTATTTATATATTATATCTCTCCGTCATATGTAGACGGATTTATAAAATTCTTGTATATTTTTGTTCTATTTGAAAGAGGTATATTCCGAAATAGTACCATGTAAATTTCATAAAGATCTGATAATGGGTTTCAAAGATAAACCACAAAACTCTTCAATAAATACCAGGAAATCAGCTGTTCTTCTAGAAGTCAGTTGTTTTGTTTTAGAGATAGCGTGTATGCCATGGCCCACAATCGTTTTATAATACAATTATAAATTGTACAGGCAGGAAATATATACTGCTTTATTATTTTGTATAGATAGATAATAAATTAAAATTCCACATGAAATCATATATCTACTATATAAAAATAAGTCGGGTTTTCCTTCCTGACGCTATAATTCCAGAACGCACGAACCGATTTGGCTAATTTTGGTCTTAAATTATTTGTGGAAGTCCAGGGAAGGTTTGTACGTTGAGAAAAAATCGAATAATTGCCGGGAACCGACATCCACGCGAGCGGAGCCGCGGGCAAAAGCTAGTTTATCATATAATTTCATTTATCGATTAATGATTTTTTAATCGAGCTTTTCAACTTTGTCGATATTTTAAATTTTCATGCATCTACTTTCATCTGTCAAAAAACTAATAATATAATGGACAGAGTATAGTATTATATTGTTTTTTCTATGAGTGATATCCGCCTGAATGTGTCAATGCAATCATATGCAATCTTTTAAAATATTTCTATCATGTTTTATGCAGCTGCGTCATCGACCTCCGTCATAGCGCAGGGCGCTTGGAGCGGTTCGTACGCGGAGTTCGGTGCGGCCCTGCGGCACGAGTACCCGCACTGACTCACCGCCACTATCTCTCCGCCGCGCACTCACCGCCGCTCACTCACCGCCACTATCTCACCGACTTCGCTCGTAAGTACGTCTGAAGAATGAACCACGCGATGAGATGCATCACAAATATACCTGCGTTACAACGCTAACAGATTGCCGCTGGTATGCCGAACCTGTATATACTTATACTCACTCAACAATTGTCAGTGATATAGAAGACTTTTAGCCCGGCCTTGATCAGGTACCGCATTTAGCTGCAATGAGTACCACTATATTCAAATACGGTAACTCACCGTCACTCACCGAAGTCAGTGACAACATTGATGCCCGTATTCTAGAATGACACTCAACCTGAATCGCGATTTATCTGGTGACAGATTGTAGACAGATTGATAGTATGGCCTATACAATCTGTCCTCAGATAAAGCGCGATTTAGGCTGTGTCATTCTAGAATACGGACCTGACAATATTAGTTTTCTCTATTGCACATCATATTGACATAGATCTAAAGACATTCAACTGCAACTGTGAGACGGCATGTGGTTTTAGTCGGTAATACAAAATTTTAATCTGTTATTCCAATGAACAATAGAGAAAACGCTCCACGAAACCGAATTTCCCTCTTCCCGAGATGCCTTTTTTTCGTGCGGAAATCCCCACGAATACCTCCTTCGCTGGAGCCGGAAGGGGAGGTTATGTCGGACTCGAACCGACTAAAACCACACGCCGACTGAGGATCGTTGTGCTAGGCCGGAGGTGAGGGTATCTTCAACATATCCCCCGGAATGGGGAGGCGTGCCAGGCACGCCGCTTTGAGATGCCAAGTCGAAAACCGGGTACTGTATATTGGGCGACTATCTGTCAGTCAGGTACGTCAGTCATGCATCAGTTATGTTAAATGGTGCATCTACATACATCACAATATTTGGTGATATTTACTCGTTATTTACTCATGCATCCTGTCTTTAAAGATGTCAGATGCAAAACACAGTAAACTGTTCAAATAAATAGATGAAAATATATTATAACAGATAGAATCTCTATTAAAGTGTGATCGCTATTATGTACATAAGATATCTGCTGTCCTAAAGAAACGGGTTGATCTGGTTAGATCACTAACTGGCGGAGAAATATACAAATAATAATTTAAGAAGGAACAATTAGGTGCAAGTCCTAAGCTTCAATATTCACAGACTCACCCTTTAGTGCCATCTCGTCCACTGCATCAAAATGTCCACTGTAGGTACCAAAATGTCTACTGTATCGAAATGTAGTTGTCTAAATTTGTTATAGACTTATTTATCATGAATTTATCAATCATTTGAAATTATCATGTCATTATTTAGATTTGTTACTAAAAACTATTTTTGTTACATACTAAAGTAAAAAAATTTTTTCTTTTACTTTTACTTTAGCTTACTTATTTTATTTATTTCCTGATTGTATGTATATAGATGAAAATGTCACCCCTCTTCTTTTTGACAGCAGATTTCTATACACCAAAACAGACAGAAATATCTACCTACTTCCAAATTACTTCCATTGAGAAATATCACGTGTAAATACTAGGCAAGTTGTAATATTAGATTAGTTGTAATATTTACATATTCTATAGTATAATGTAATGAAACATATTATTGTAAAAAATATATAAATAATAATATAGATAAATAAATGTACTATAGTGTTATTGCTATAATATTTTTATACTAAACTCAGATCACACTTACTATTATTATTATATTATCTTTTGTTATAATTGCGTCGTACGTTGTATGGTCACCTGATATGATTATTTTATTTAAATTAGGAATCTGTATTATATTTCACTGGAATACAGTTGATTACACAAATATAATTGTTTTATTTATATATTTATTCTCGCATCCAGAATGGACCTAGATACAATTGAAGCTAAATATTATATTTTTTACTCGGCATAGAATGTTAACACAGACTATTTTCCAATACATCGAAAAAATTAAATGCTCAAGTGGAACTTGAACCTACGACCTTTCTTTTACAGGGGGAATGCTCTTCTAACTGAGCTATTGAGCAACACCTGAATCACTTAAAATTTCCCTTCTCTTTAAATCCGGTTTAAGGGCAAGGGAAAGGTAGTTCAAATCTCACTTGAGCATTTCATTTTCCCGATGTATTCGAATTTTAAATTAAGTCAGCATAATAAATGCCCGCGGTAGCCTAGTGGTATGAGTAATGGACTGCTGAGACGAGGTTGGTGGAGCGCTTGTGTACTTTCTTAATTATTTCCCACATAATTTAATTGTATTTCAATTTTGTAATTTAAGAAACCGCTTTTATGAACGAATAATGTTTGAATATTGGCGCTCATTTGTTGACCACTTAGTGTTGAAGAAGGCCAATGGATGGCGCTGTGAACGGATCTTTTCGAACTATATTTTGAGAACGAAGTTCTATGAGCGGGACTCTCAAGCTTCACGGCTGACGTTCAACCCGTTCATTTTTAATCAGTCACTAACCCGCAGCAGCTCCGAAAGGAGTCTATGACTCCGCTAACGCACCAAACGGAAGTTTGAGTAATTCAACTCCTCGTTTCTTTTTCTGTGTGATTCTATAAGTTCCTTTGGCCACATTCTCAAGTCAGTATAAGGGAAGTGTATCGGAAGAAAACGACAAATTCAAGAAAATAACCGGCCGGTCGAAATATACCTACCCACCAGCACGTGCCAGGAACCACGCCTGTCTACAGCTGAATCCTCACGAGGTGGAACACAGGTCAGTGCCGGTTCTCTTGCGTTTTCGTTCATAGAAGCGGTCACATGTGTATTTTCTTTTCATTACAACCTAACTGCTGGTCATAGGAGCTTATACGCTCTGTGTGCAAACACACCATTTGGTAGGACTATTTACACGTCCTACCATAATTTATGGTCCTTACGAGTCGGATAGGCCAGTAAATAACATATTCACGTAATTATTGGTGAATAATATTTCTTTCCTATTCATTTAATTAAAAGATTCACGTAATTTTGGTGAATTCTTTCCGCCATCTTAGTTTCATTACTTTCATTCGCTAACAGATTTACGTAAATTATTTGGTAAATTCTGCATTTAAAACGCTAAATCTACGTAATAATTGGTAGATATTTATAATAGTTGGTGATTTACGTATTAATTGGTAAATAATCATCATTCTATTCGCATACGCGTAACTTTGTAGGTACCTATCTAGGTACGTTCGGCGCGCTGAATAGTGCGCCTCCCCATTCCGGGGGCGAGTTGGGGACACCGTTGTCCCCCCTCCTGAGGAGGGCCAGACCGTAAGGGATGGCCCTGGGTCAGCCGGGGTGCGAGGGATATGTCTTTGACAACCTCACCTCCGGCCTAGCACCAAGACCCACAGTCGGCGTGCGGTTTTAGTCGGTTCGAGTCCGACATAACCTCCCCTTCCGGCTCCGGCAGGGGGGGTATCCGAGGGGATTTCCGCACGAAAAAAAAAAAAAAAAAAAAAAAGGTACGTAGTTAGTTACATTCCCGCTCCGCTGTGCTACTTGCGCTATTATATAATAAGCCGTAGTACAATTTTCAATAAAAAGTAGGTATATCTAAACTGTAGTGAAATTGGAAATGCTTGTTATTCCGAGTTTTGACGGACGCCCTGAAAACTGGAATACATTTTATCAGTCCTTTAAGGCCAATATTCATTCAAACAAACAATTATCTGATTCGCAACGTGTGCAATACCTATTCTCAAAACTAAACAATGACGCATTAAAGTTCACTGCCGGTATTGTTCCGTCAAGTGAGACCTACAGTATAGTTTGGGACGCCTTGGTCAAGAAATACCAAGATAAACGTTCATTAGGTTCATATTATCTTAATAATATATTAGACTTAAAGAATTGTTCACCTAGTGTGAACTCACTTGATTCATTTATAGGTATATATTCCTCCTCTATCGCCGCGCTTAAAGAGTTAGGTATAAATGATTTAACGGACTTCATGTTTCTACAATGTGCCTTGAGGAAAATGGACACTCTAACCATCCAAGCCTTCGAACTTTCTGTTCGAGGTGTCGATATACCTACGACGCAACAGCTGATCGACTTTGTACAAGATTATGCTAAGATGATTGAACGGTCAAACCCGCGGTCTTCGTCATATGCGAAGTCGTCCACTGCTGGGACGCCACAGTCTAATGATAGGCGTGTACAGCGTAATTCTAAGTCGTTTGTTGTCAGTGTGCCGATTAATAATAAGTCGAATGCGCCCGCCGCAGTTGACGCGTCATGTTGTTTATGTGGCGGCCGCGACCACCGACACCTGTATAACTGCGCTCAGTTTAAAAATATGCAAAATGCAAAGGCTAGATATGAGTTTATTAAATCTATGCGTGGTTGCGTGAATTGTCTAAGCACATTACATAATCTCCCGCAATGTAAAAGTACGTCAGTTTGTTTCTGTCAGAAAAAACATCATAAATTATTGCATTTTTATAATAATGTTAATAATTCGCACTCGCATGCGACGACTGTTGCCGCATCCCCGCCGCCCCAGTGCGACCTTGTTAGTCCCACTCCTGAGTCACCGCTCGCTTCAAGCACTGTGCATTCGTATGCCTCTAGCCATAAGGGTGATATTCTCTTGGCAACCGCTCAGGTGTATGCTCGCCCTAAAGGTAGCACTGGAAATAAATCTGTAGTCAGATGTCTAATTGATAATGGCTCACAGAATAACTTAATAACATTGTCCTGTTGTCGTTTATTAAATTTACCAATAATACCAATGAGTAATTCTGTTGTCAAAGGTGTTGGCTCCACTTCGCACACGATAATAGGCTATGTGTATTTGGACATTGAATCTCGTATTTATGCAGATCATAAGTATACTATACATGCGTTAGTTATGAATAGCCTTACGGATCAATTGCCCTCGCAATTAATTAAGTGTGATCGCGAGTTAAATCTTCGCGATTTACCGCTTGCTGACTTAAGCTGGAACATTCCAGGAAACATTGATATAGTATTAGGTGCACAGCTCTTCCCGTATATTTACTTAGGAAATAGAGTCGAGTGTGGTCCCAGTGCCCCTTGTGTACTATCAACCGCGTTTGGGTATGTACTTATGGGTGATTACCCACGTAAAGTTGTTGTGCCTACAACCGCATCCTTTTCTGCGCTAGCACTAAATGATTTAGTGCAAAAATTTTGGGAACTTGAGGAAGTTCCTGTGAAGCGCCTATTGTCTCCAGAAGAAACCGAGTGCGAGAATATTTTCACATCTACTGTGACTCGCGATGACATAGGTCGTTATACTGTTGCGCTGCCGTTCTGCAAGGATCCCTCTGAACTAGGGAACTCGCGCGGCGTCGCTCACCGCCGGTTTTTGTCGCTCGAGCGTAAACTTCGTCAATCACCAACCGTACGCGAAAATTACAATAAGGTTATTCGGGATTGTTTGGATAACGGTTATCTTAGTCTCGTTAATGACTCTAATTTGTCTATGGATGGTTATTACATACCACATCACGCAGTAGTTCGACATGACAAACCGATGCCGCGTATTGTGTTAGACGCGAGCGCTAAAACCCACACTTGTCTTTCGCTCAATGATATTTTACATATTGGTCCCAATTTACAGGCAGACCTGTTTTTATTATTATTAAATTTTAGGCTATTTCCTATCGCAATGAACGCTGACATAAATACTCACCGCAAATCGCTTGAGTTTGATGTTGGCAGTCATGTCGCAAAGGTTTTAGGTCTCTCGTGGGAGCCGTGTGGAGATAATTTTTATTTCACATCCACCTTGGTAGATGAGAAGTGCACTAAGAGAAATATACTCTCTATAGTTGCGCGACTATTTGACGTGCTCGGGTTGGTGGCACCTGTGATACTCTACGCCAAGTTGTTAATTAAGGAACTTTGGCTTAGTAAGAGTGATTGGGATGACCCTGCTCCAGAGCATATACGCTCACGCTTTTCCGCTCTCGTTCAAGAATTAAAATTGCTTGACACTTTAAAAATTCCGCGACATATAGGTGTCGAAGTTGATTGCGAATTACGTCTTGTCGCATTTTGTGATGCCAGCCTGAATGGCATGGGATGTGTTACTTATGCACATTGTACCTACCCATCTAGCATTCAAACTCGCATTTTGTGTGCGAAATCAAAGGTCACTCCGACAAAGATTACTACGCTTGCTCGATTAGAGTTATTTGCTATTTTGCTTATGTCAAAGTTAATAAGAACTGTACGTGATTCTTATGCATTACGCATTCCCATTACTGACATTTACGCCTTTTCTGATTCCACGATCGCCTTATCATGGGTTCACTCGTCACCACATCGGTGGTCGATTTTTGTTAGCAACCGGGTCGCTCAGTGTCAAGAAAACTTGAACGCTAAACATTTTTATCACGTCGCCGGAGACATTAACCCGAGTGATTGTCTATCACGCGGCATGCTCCCTTCGCAACTTTTGACTTATGATTTGTGGTGGAACGGTCCAGCATGGATCCGCGGCCCCCCTGATAAATGGCCTATTAAGTCATTCTCTCCCGCCAACTGTTCTGACTTACCTGAGCATAAGGCAAATGTGTTGAGTGTGACAACAAAACACACAGAGTCGCCATTGTTATGTACATTAGCACAACGTGTTTCTTCTTGGCAGAAACTACTACGCATCATTACATACGTTTTAAAATTCGCACGATTTAAATTTAAGATCGAACCTCATTCTGTATCAGGATTACATCCTGTCCTTCTCCCTAAACGCGATCACGTTGTTGATCTAATAATTCAGCATTTTCACGTTGTCAATTGTCATACTGGACCTGGACTCCTCATGTCTATCATAATATATAAAACGCGTACTGGTACTTACAAACGTGCTGTAACCAAATTGTATCCTATCCCAACGCAATAACTTACAACGCTGAATAGAATCTTAAACTTTAATTTTTAACTCACACTTTAAACATACTTTAGATAGAATATTGTTAGTCTAAGTTGTTATTTTAGCTATGTGTATTATCATGTTATACAAATTCACTATGGGCTCTAATCAGCCAGTGTTCGCTTGTTTGTTTCGTAACGTCTTGCGACGTTCCAAAGCCGGGTGCATGGTGGAGCGCTTGTGTACTTTCTTAATTATTTCCCACATAATTTAATTGTATTACAATTTTGTAATTTAAGAAACCGCTTTTATGAACGAATAATGTTTGAATATTGGCGCTCATTTGTTGACCACTTAGTGTTGAAGAAGGCCAATGGATGGCGCTGTGAACGGATCTTTTCGAACTATATTTTGAGAACGAAGTTCTATGAGCGGGACTCTCAAGCTTCACGGCTGACGTTCAACCCGTTCATTTTTAATCAGTCACTAACCCGCAGCAACTCGGAAAGGAGTCTATGACTCCGCTAACGCACCAAACGGAAGTTTGAGTAATTCAACTCCTCGTTTCTTTTTCTGTGTGATTCTATAAGTTCCTTTGGCCACATTCTCAAGTCAGTATAAGGGAAGTGTATCGGAAGAAAACGACAAATTCAAGAAAATAACCGGCCGGTCGAAATATACCTACCCACCAGCACGTGCCAGGAACCACGCCTGTCTACAGCTGAATCCTCACGAGGTGGAACACAGGTCAGTGCCGGTTCTCTTGCGTTTTCGTTCATAGAAGCGGTCACATGTGTATTTTCTTTTCATTACAACCTAACTGCTGGTCATAGGAGCTTATACGCTCTGTGTGCAAACACACCATTTGGTAGGACTATTTACACGTCCTACCAGAGGTCTCGGGTTCGATCCCAGGTTTACCATGGCACACACCAATGACTTTTCGATGCTTTTCGAAGTTATGTGTGTATTTATCGCAAGTTTATAAGTGCCCGGTTAATGGCAATAGGCCCGCCACCTATTACATTGGGACCTAAACATAAACTGGCGAAATGTGGGTGCTAGCACCTCTGCCTACCCCTTCGGGGAATACAGGCGTGAGTTTATGTTATGTTATGTTAATAAATGCTATATAAAATTCATACAGACTATTTTATTGATATACTAAATATATACAATTCTTTACTCTAATGTGACCTTTTGCGGAATATCTCTAGGTAGTCTGTAAGAATACCATAGCTCTGTAGCAGACACGTTCACTGCACCTTCCTCCTCATAGAACGACCGAGTCGGGTGCCATCCTAGCACGTGGATATCTATATGGTTGTAACCACGAGCTCTGGCCACCTGGAAAGACAATAATTGATGACTGTATGTTTAGGTGTAAATTCAATATTTCCAAGTAACTAGAAAAAAAATCTTGCAAGATTATTGTTAAGCGTTGTCGCCCACCGAACTGTAATTTGCTCGCGCACTTTTTAAGTGTTAGTTAAATATCAACCTTATGTATAATAGAATACATTTCAAAATCGAATATACGTCTAGATTAATTAGTCTATGCTCGCGGCATCTTCAATTCAATTTTGCATAAACTCACGCCTGTATTCCCCGAAAGGGTAGGCAGAGGTGCTAGCATCCACATTTCGCCAGTTTATGTTTAGGTCCCAATGTAATAGGTGGCGAGCCTATTGCCATTAACCGGGCACTTATAAACCTGCGATAAATACACACACATAACTTCGAAATAAATAAATACATAAGGTTGATATTCAACTAACACTTAAAAAGTGCGCGAGCAAATTGCAGTTCGGTGTGCTCCAACGCTAAAGCGTCATCCATTAGGCAACATTTGACGCGCGACATGTTGCACAACATGTTACTTGTAGCAACGTGGCACTTTTATTTAAAAAAAAACTTGAAACTGTCTGTCCATGGATGAGTCGTCGAACAGATAAATCGCGCACTTATTGCTCACCACCTGGCATGGCAACTTCGGATCTTGTTGACTAGCATGTGTTGCGTGTTGCGTGTCAATTCCCGAGGAGGGCCAGACCGTAAGGAATGGCCCTGGGTCAACCGGGGTGCGAGGGATATGTCGAAGACAACCTCACATCCGGCCTAGCACCACGACCCTCAGTTGGCATGCGGTTTCAGTCGGTTCAAGTTCGACATACCTAACCTCCTACTGCCGGCTCCGACGGAGGCGGTATCCGTGGGGATTCCCGCACGAAAAAAAAGCGTGTCAATTGTCCTAGTGGATACGAAGCTTATGTTGTAGGTATTTGCTTTCTTTACCACTTTGTGCTCATCAGTGTAAATTGTAAAATAATTGTTACCTCAACCACAGATTCAAGCAGTTTCTTGCCAATTTCTTTGCGCCGCTGATTGTCACGTACATACAGATCTTCCAATATCATAGTATGTCCATGGCCATCCCAGGTAGAGTATGTAGCGTAGTATACTGCATAACCTACTATAGGGTTATCGAGTATAGAGTTATCTATTGCTAAGTTGCATTGGAACGCGGCTGGAACTCGTTCAAACCCATCATATTCTAGATCTGAAAGTAAGCCATATTTTAAAGATTTCTTTCAAGCTACCTACTTATAAAGAAGTTGCGTACTTTTATAATTTTAAATTGAAACACCTATATTTAAATTCAGTGTTATTTCTAAATTAACTTTAAAAGTCCTAAAATATCTGTGCCTCTTGTGAAAAGTCATAGAAGTTGGCAGAGAATTAAGGCCAGGTATTCCAGCAGAGGCCGCATTTTGAGTTTTTTTTTTTTTTTTTTATACTGGACACGTCAATTTGACTTCACCTCGCCTGATGTTAAGCTAAAGGCAAAGTCTCGGAAAGAGGGTCACCATCGTAAACATTTACCATGTTAACAGTGGTGGCACTCAGCTTGACGGCCTCATTAGATGCCTTTTCACGCCCCGTTTAAAGGACCCAGGACTGTAGGAAGAAGGAAACACGTGAACTGGCAGGGAATTCCAGGCCTTAGTGGTGCGGCATAGGAATGAATCACTGAAACGCTTGGTTCTAGCAGGTATACTCTGCATGGTTTTTTAAAAGCATCTGAATCATAGAAAAAAGCGTTTTAAATTGCGAAAAAAAGATATATATTAGTTAAGGATCCAGTCTAGTCAAATTCGCATTCAGTTACCAGATCTGATGAACTTCACTCGATAGAAAAAAATCACAAAGTTACCCCTTTTCGTTATTTTTTTTTTCATTATTATGACTAAACTACTTATGCTTTCTATACAATTTTTGTACTAAACTAAAGCCACTACATATGTCTAGACATTTTCGCAGATTTTGACTAGATTATGAAATAATTTTTAAAGTTATGTTTAAATACCTACTAAATTCGCGAGTGCTCGGGCCGCTGAGGCCCGAAAAGTCGCGCCAGTCGCGCGCTGGCGCTTACCGAAGTAGGACCTGTGTCAGTTTTTGCGCGACAGTTTCGTGCATCAATCAATCGGTTTACGTATTTATCATAAATTGTTGCAAGTCATTCAATATGGGCAATAAACAACGCAAGCGAAAGAAGTCGTGCAAAGCCATGAACTAAATTTCTAACTCCGATTGGTAATTTAAAAAATTATCATACCTAAATATTACGTTCATAGCACCATAGTATAAGAAAATCAGTATTACTACTGAAGATGCTACTTACGATTTTCTATAATTCATGTTTTATCTATATCAGTACAGAGGTACCTACAACACGATTCCTGCCAGCTTACCCTGTAAAGGGAAGCCGTGAGTGGTGAGGGGTTCCTACAACACGATTCCTGCCGGCTATTAATCTGTATTCAATTAATAGGTAACAGAAATTTCAAACTATGTATTGAAACAGTATTCCTTTAGTAAGCGATAAGCATCAGGCGAGGTGAAGTCAAATTAACGTGTCCTGTATAAAAAAAAGCGAGGCAGCCCTAGCGTCATATAGTTTGCTAGTACGTCACTAAGACGCCGAGTTGTGGCCAAGTGGCTGCAAAGTAATAATAACCATATGGGCGATAATTAAAATACCTACATATTTTTATGCAGTTATTAATCTCGTTAACTTTAGGTATTTAACTGCCCTGTCGATGACGAACGGTGCGATGATATAAAGTAACCGTTAGCATCAATTCAAACAAATGTTTGTAAAATTACTAGCATTATTATTTCCTTTATTTCAGTATATTACATATAAATTACATTTTTAAATATATCCTAAAAAAAATTACAAAATATATTTAAAAATATAAAAAATAGTATCCCACCGGCATCGAGTACAGGGACCAAGCTACCGGTGGTCAGGGCTCCAGAGAGAGGAACTTCCTCACTATGCGCGCCGTGTCGAGGAGTACCGCCTTCTGCATCAGGTTCTTGATCCAGCTGCCCAGCGCGAGCCTCTTAAGGTGTTGGTCGAGGCTCTTAGCAATCAGCCCATGGGCTGATACGACTATCGGGACAATGATTGCTGAATCAATATTCCACAAGTCAACAACCTCATGAGCCAGATCCAGATATTTCATTTGTTTATCTTTTTCGGCTTTCATGAGGTTTTCGTCATGAGGAATAGTGACATCAATAATCATTGCAAGGCGCTCTAATCGATCTATTACCACTATATCAGGCTTATTAGCGACAGTAGTCCTGTCAGTGATAATAGATCGATCCCAGTATAATGTGATACGACCATTTTCGAGAACTGGGTCGGGCACATACCTGTAGTATGGCACCTCCGAATCAACAAGATTGTATTTAAGGGCAAGTTGTTGATGTACTATCTTGGCCACTTGGTTATGCCTGTGCAAATACTCGCCGTTGGCAAGACGAGAACAACTGGAAATAATATGTCGAAGTGATTCTCCGCATTATTATTATTATTATGTAATTTTTTTTTCGCCCAAGCAACTATACACATAGAACATCTCAAACTCATACAGTTTTTTTTTTATTTCCTATTTATTACTTACTTAATATAATCACAAAACTAAATAAAGTTATAAAAACTGCATTTAATTTCCTAAGTCAAATCAAGTTTTCATACTGCATATTTCTATACTGTGACGCTGGCGGGGTCACCGTCGAGTTCACCGTCACTGCGTTCGCGCGTAATATTTTACGAGCGGCCGGGATGGCGACAAATGCCTACTTTTGCAAGAATACAGGGCCTTAACAGTTTTCAGCCATTCTGTGATAAATAGACCGGAATTAACGGTTTTTAATTTAAGTAATCCTTGAAAAACCTGTGATTGGTTTGACCTTTTTAATTAAAATAAAGTAACACAAGAAGTAAACAGAGAGTCCCGCCCGAGAAGATTCTTTTTCCCTATGTATTCGATTTGTATAGTTAGCATACTTAATGCTGTAAAAATTCATTCAAAAATATATTTAAGAATACTATGTATTTTACAGCATTATGTATACTTACTATACAAATCGAATACCTACATCGGGAAAAATGAAACTTCTCAAGCGGAACGGACGGGAAGATCGTGGGTTCGAGTCCCGCCCGAGAAGTTAAATTTTTCCTTATGTATTCCATATTTGAGAATACATTTTGAGATAAATGTACTAAATGCACAACTTGCCTTTAGCAGATATTTGAGGGCGATGCGACATTTTCTCGAAATTTGCTAATTCCTGAAATAAATTATAAGTATAACTGTAGGTATTTTATTTATTCAAGGTAGAATAAATATAATAATATGAAACCACAAAATAAACATTATGTAACTTGTATCATTTCTGCAACTGCCTCCATATCTTCTTTCTTGGCGGCACGAACGTGTAATTTATTGGCCTGCGAATCTGCCATCTTTAAAAAAAATAATCCTTTATAGTTGTGGTGTGGCACAGGTAAACGTGTAACATTAATAGCTGAACAGCATGAACACCAATAATAGGACTGTTAAATAGGTGTCAAAACAAGTATGTCAAGTGTGTGATAAAAAAAAATGTAGGTTGTAGATAGTGAAAATTGGCGCAAGATTAGCGATTTTTTAAATCGATTCGCCTCAATGCCATTTTTAGGCGTATAACCGGCGCTTGCGCAGCTTCATGGAGGCAATGAGCGCTGGTGTAGGAATCTGCTACCTTCGTCCAAGAAATTCATTTATAGACCTGGGGTCCATCTAACGGGCAGTCTCGTGCAGCATTCCATGAATTTCCTTGAGAAAAACTTTAGGGAAGGAAGCCGGAACCGGCAAATAACAAGTCTGCAGTTTTGTCTGTTACAGACAAAAGCGTTTATTAGCGTATATATTATATATAGAGGTTATACATAGAAATGAAATGGGTACTGGGCTTTTCGCCACACATTATTCCCTCCCAGGTTGGATAGGTGGAAAGGTGGATGAGGCAGTACATGATTTCAACTTATCTATTCTAGAAGGGAAAAGTAAAAAAATAACATTTTCCTTAGGAGAAGCCTGATGGATGTATTAGGTACAGTTAGAGGTAATAATAAAAAACAAAATTAATAAATAATACCTATTTATTGCACAACTCTGTATAGATTTTATCACAGGCATACATCATTTAATGTTTAAAGGTTTGAAATCTATTAACATGAAACATCAGAATTATTGCGCGAAAACAGGAACTCTCATGTTTCCTGGTAATAAAACTCAAAAGCAAATAAAAATATAAGAAATATACATAATTATGTACAATTTCTACATTTCTTTCTGAAATCATGTGTGCTATTAATAGAAAAAAAATTTTTTTTCATCTGATAGCGCAGTTAATAGGAATGTTATAAGCCATATGAACATCACACTCGGACCTTAAGCGCCAAGCAATAAAAAAACAGATGAGTATGATAGCCAGGTAAATGCAATGCAATTAACCAAATATCACAGGTAAGATTAGATGGTACAATGCAGGGTACAGCTCATTGTGTTATAAATCTATAATTTTCTATGCAGATGTGACCTTATCCAGAGCATCTCCGGTAAGCCTGTAGTAATACCACTGTTCTGTCGAAGTCAAGTTCACCGCACCTTCCTTCTCGTAGAAAGACCGTGCTGGATTCCATTCTAGCACGTGAAAATCTAAACGGCTGCAACCGCCATCTTTGGCCAACTGAAAATTTATCATGGAGTTTTATATGTTATGATATTCAAGATTATAAATATCGTGCAATGATAATTACTACCTTAGCCACAGATTGGAACAGTTTCTTTCCGATTCCTCTGCGCCTTTGGTCAGCACGGACATAGAGATCTTCTAACATCATAGAGCGACCTTCCCAGGTAGAATATGTAGGGAAGTAAAGTGCATAACCCACTACAGGGTTATTGACTAAAGAGTTATCAATTGCTAAGTTACATTGGAAGGCAGCTGGAACTCGTTCAAACCCATCATGCTCCAGATCTGAAAGAATGCCAATAATAAGACTTAAAAACCGCTGTGAATGTTTGCATTCAGTGTTATCGCTGTTTTTGAACATCGAATAATAATTTGATAAGATAACCTAAATGCCGGTAAGACAACTTGCCTTTGGCAGACATTTGAGGCCCGTGCGTCATTTTCTCGAAATCTGCTAACTCCTGGAATAAATAGATGAAATAAATTAACTGCACTTTGTATAAATAAAATGTTACAACGGTTTAAAGATACGATATAAATATTACTTGTATCATTTCTGCAACTGCCTTCATGTCTTCTTTCTTGGCGGCACGAATGTGTATATTATTGACTTGTGTATCAGCCATTATAGATTAGTTTTATCAATTTCTTCAGGAATAATTAAAAATAAATAACTAAATTAACCACACTAAACAATAGGAACACCAAAACAAAACTATTTGAAATTTCTGTATTTTTTCCACTTAATATCTGTCAACTGTCAGAACAGTCAGACTGACAAGATAAGTGAGCGTATCCCACAGGGTGGCCCTATTCAACATATACAAATTTTAGTTATACATATATGAGGCAAACATGAGACAGACCATGAAACATCACTTTGTCTCTTTTTTTCTAATATACAGTTTTGCCTGTAAAAAAGAGACAAAACATTTAAGTTATTTCTCATTTGGGAAAATGAGTGTATAGATTTGACAGCGTGCCGAGTTTTGGCACAATCCATGAATGATTTGTTACACTCATTCATTACTTTACTCTACAAGAAACTACAAGAAGCATGATAGTGATGTACTCCAACAAATGATTTGTCGACGAAAATACTCTTTTTTCACATAATAGTACAAATTAACTAATAGCTGGTACAGATAACTCACTGTCTGGAAAATCAACAATCTAACTCAGTTAAGTTCCTTAAGTTAGGGAGATTAACCTCTGCATACCTACAAATTTGTCGGCCTACGGTTATTATTATTTTCTTACTTCGCAGTCGCTCGGCCACAGCCCGCCAAAAATAGCTTAGTGGAGATCGCCGAAGATTTGTGTTAAAACAAATATTGATGCGTATACAGAGAGTATCACGCAATACAAAGCTGGCTTTATCACAAGGAGTTTTATTAAAAAAATTTAATGCGAGTTTTTGCATCATTACTGCTCGGAGAAGAAGACGTGAAGAGCCTCATTTACAAAAAATCAAGAGGAGGCCTTATATACTCCTCATCGAGCGTGGTAAACATACACATAACAAAAAACAGAAAAATTAATTTAAATGCACCTGACAAACAAGACAACCCCCGAAAGTTATTACTTATATATATTTAAATTTATTTGTGAATTTTATGATAATATATATGAAAAATATTTTTGCCGATTCTGATGCAACACATATAACTAATCACAAGTTTATTTTAATTAAATGTGTAATACAGACTTTTCTAGACATCCAGGTTTAGACACCACGGTCGTACACAATGCGATAAGCTGTCACATTGACAATATTTAAATAAAAAATGCTTATAATATTTTTATTGTTACTTTCTTCGCATAAACCGTCATGATGAAACCATGCGCCTAGCATTTTTCTATACTCCTAAATATAAGATATCGACAAATATTACGATACTAGAAGCTACAGCCCTAACGTAGTAACCGTCGGCCATACGTTCATTCACGAAAATGGAACGTAGCTATACACGCCTAATCTGTAGGTATGGCCTATCTACTAAGCGCGCGCGCGTTCTTCCTATATCTATGGCGTATCCATAGCGTATCAGCTGGTGCTTGTTTTCCATAGACATAGTAAATATAAAGACTTGAAGCTACTACGAAATTCATTCATAAAATCATATAAGGGAAAACGCCAATCTCCATATTGCGTTCAAACGTAGTGGGGATGTAGTAGCACCTGATTGGTCAAATAAAATTGCTAGTGATGCGGTGATAGAATTTTAATTATCGATATTTTCTCAAATATTTAAAGAACGAAGACCACTTTCCATACATCGTGAATGACTTTTGAAATGCCATTGACTTTGATTATTCTATCGCATAATGGTACTGGTGTTACTGGTTAATAGATACTAAAACATTTTTTACATCTATAAAACTACAAAATCAATATGATATAAATAGTTGAACAAGAAAATGTGTATTTGGAATATCACCTTCTACAATCAAATGGTAGGTCAGCCTTAGAGTACTTAAAGTACTATACCACAGTCTAACGATTCATACTACATACAGTTTGTCGACGAAGCGGTCTTGACAGAGAAATCGTGCGGGGAGAGGGGAGTGGTGGGGACGGGGTGTTATTCGGTACAGCCTTACATTTCACTCGGTACTAAGGATTCAGAGCTGTCTCATTTGTAATCACGTTTTTTAAATAACAATATTTTGTGACTCCACCGCAGCTCCGCTCACGTGGATGTCAGTCAGTCCACCCATCATTCAATACTTCCAAACTTTCACGTTTATAATATAAGTAGGATAATAATATTGCCTGGTGATAGAGTTATTAAATTGATAAATATAAATTTAGATAATAAGAAATTACTTCCATTTTTAAGTTAAAAGTATGATTTTATACAATTCTCCTTGATTTTTATTCCGAAGCCACACTGCAACCTGAGAACACAAAAATAATCGGCATCCACTTAAGCTACCCACGTAATTATGTAATTTTTCTTTCAAATGTATAAATTTTTAGTCTGTGCCCTTTTTATATCGATAAGTAGTTATCGACAGTTTATTGGATTCCCTACTAGGAGTGTTCGTTATAATACGTAACTAATAAAATAACCTGTTCAGGTACAGATATAGCGTAAATTTATATAAATACTTCATAAAAACTAGCACCAAGATCCACAGTCGGCGTGCCTACAGTCGGACTCGAACCGACTTTAAGTCGGTTTGAGTCCGACATAACCTTCCCTTCCGGCTCCGGCAGTGGAGGTATTGGAGAGGATTTCCGCATGAAAAAAAAAAGGTACAGTGTAAATTTATACAAATATGGCGCGAGTGTAGTTTGTGCGAAATTATTCTCTATGTGTGAGCGCTTAGGATTCATATTGCAATAAATATCTCGTATGTTTTCGATGCACGAAACGATTCTGCCAAATTATGCTTTACCGTAAGCAAATAAGAGCTACATTTCCAATTCCAACAATAGTTTAGAATCGAAGTTAAGTTAATTATTTTTCTGATATGTTCTTTCGTTCCGTTCTTTTGTTCCGTTCTTTGTAATGTTGTTTTGTTATAATTACAAAGTAACTTAACGAGACGTTCGGATATATTTTTTAACGGAACGTAACGTTATTTCTTTTCAACGTATCGTTTTAACATGTTATCAAAATGTAGCCGTTCCGAACACTACTATTCCCTACTAGGCCGCCATATTGCGTTCTGTTCATTCATACAATTGAAGTTTAGGTAGGCAGTTTTTTTTCGTAGGTATGGCAGCTCTTGATACTCTAAGATCAGCTGGTGCTTGTTTTCTGTGACTTCATGACTTAGTTTGGTAACTAAGACCTTTAGGTCAAACATGTGCTGAATGCTCGTTGTGATAAGTGATAATCCTGTAATGAAGTGAACAATCATGCTAATTAAAGTGTAACAATAGCGAATCAATTCACTTCAATTTGCCTTTTTAATTAGATTCAAATTATGGTGCATACCTATGATGGTATGTTCATACGAGGGCGACACTGAAAGTTTTTAGAACTGGCTACTTGTAAATGAAATAATAAAAAAATTAGATAGATAGATAGATAGATAGATAATTCTTTATTGTACACCAATAGATTTACATTGGAACAAGTAGGTAGCATGATACAGTTTAATGTACAATGGGCGGCCTTATCGCTGGAAGCGATTTCATCCAGGCAGCCTTGGGATGGACAGTAATGTGCTAAAACAGGGGCAATACGGTGTAGTTAGCAAATAAGGTCAAATAAGGTGTGTTACAAAGCGAAAAAAGATAGGGAGAGAGGGAGGGAGAAATAAAATAAAATAAATATTTTCATAACGTAAAGTATTATAACATAAATACAACCAAGTTTAACACATAAATAGATCCATAAAGTAAATAGTACAACAAACTAATAAGATAGGAAACAAGTGAGTGAGAAAATACCGAAATTGTGAGCTATCATACTCTAGAAGATGATAGGAAGTGGTCCTTTACCAGATTTTTGAAGACATTTAAAGATTTTGCTTGTCTGATGTTCACTGGTAATGCGTTCCATAAACGCACAGCCTTGACAGTGAAAGATTTGTCAACAAAGTCGGTGGAATGCACTGGCATCCTCAGCCTCAAATTTTCGGATGACCTCAGGCATCTAGTATGTGTGTCATGGAGGAACTGGAATCGTTCTTTGAGATATGATGGAGTGGTAGGATTAAATAAAACATTATATACAATATGGGCATTCCTGCGAAGCCGAATTGGGAGCCACTTGAGTTGTTTACGGAAATCTGACACATGATCATACTTGCGTAATCCAAATATGAATCGTATACAAAAATTTTGAAGTCGCTCAAGTTTATTTAATTGCTCCTCTGTGAGATCTGGATAGCTGACATCGGCGTAGTCGAGAACAGGAAGAAGAAGTGATTGTGCGAGCGCAGTTTTAGTGGCAATTGGTAGAAAGTTTCGAAGCCTTCGTAAGGCACCGGCTGATGCAAAAAGTTTTCGACTGGTTTCCTGTAATTGGATGTTCCAGCAAAACGATTTATCCATATAAATTCCTAAGTTTTTAACATTGTCACTGACCGGTACGACTGTTCCACCCATAGTAACTTGAGGAATCTGTGTCCAATCGATTTTTGATGATAACCTTGGACTCCCAATAACAATAACCTGTGTCTTGGATGAATTCAGGGTTAGTCCATGGTTCTTGCTCCATTCGCAAATCCGATCCAAGTCCTCGTTGAGCACAGTAAATGCATCGGAAAAGTTGTTTGGAGGTGCTTGGATGTAAATTTGCAGGTCATCCGCATACAGGTGGTAGGATGAAAGTAATTTTTCGGAGATGGTATTTATAAAAATGGCAAAAAGTAACGGAGATAGAACGCCACCCTGCGGTACACCAGCGGTCGTGCTGCACCACGAAGAGCTTGCTTCCTCGACGCGAACACGTTGCCGGCGACCGAACAGGTAACTACGAAACCACCCAATAGCCGTTGGAGATATGTTAATAGAGCCGAGTATACCAAGCATATATATATATATATAGCATATAGTTCAAATTTTGCCAATATTATTGTAGGTATATTATTATCACAGTCTAACGATTCATACTACATATCGCACCTCCGCTCAAATAACGTCATAACTCCAAAAAACTAGTTTTTCAGTAGAGACTATTAAAGTTTGGCCCACTTAAATTTTTCACTTTTTGGATCATAACTAAAAAAGCAATGACTTTAGACGAAAACGTTCTTCAAGGAATTAGTATTATTTTTTAAGCTCTACAAATTCATATTTTTACTAACCTGTATATCCTGAAAAAATGCAAAATGAAATCGGGGTTGTGACACTATATGTACAAAAAAACAAAGGTTTTACATAAATTTATTTATTATAATGTCATAACTGTTTTGTACTTCTTACAAAATACAATAATTTCTTAACTTTATTAGGCTTAGAAATGTCTTATATTTACTGACAGTAAAGTGTTCAACCGTATACTCGTAAGTAACTGAAGTAAATAACTTAAATCAAAAATAAAATCAAATAATCAACATTCTAATAAAACGAGAGAAGAACACCTCTAAAACCATCTAATAAATGAAAACAAATTAAGGAACTCATAATTTATAACTAAATTAAGACTAAAACTAAGACTAAAACTGAACTTCAATCAAAATAAAATAATTTAAGTAACTACTTAAATTATTATTTATGTATTCATCAATATACATTTATAAATACGTACACCGGTCGCGACAGTGCTGACGCATGTGGCGTCACACACTAGGCACTTGCCGTTTTTCCACGGCACCAAAGTCAGACCATCAGGCCGCTTTCCTCTGATCTGCTTAGACCTGAGGGTTCCTTCACGCATGGCATGTTCGTGGATATTAGAGCCGTTCGGACTACGTCATTGAGGGCATGGTGACGCCGGAACCTGCCTGTGCAGCGACGACAGCTCAGTGCGTGGCGGCCGTCCTCTTCCACCGTGGAGCCGCAGATGCATCTGAGAGATTCACACACCTTAGAGCCCAGGCGGAGCGCCACTGCCACCCGCAGGGAGTCGTCATCTAATAGGGTGCCCAGGTGCCGTGACGGCAGTGCGTGCAACCATGCTCCCGATTCAGGCTGCGCCACAGTCCTGGGCCACACCGATCTCGTCCCATGCTCTTTGCACGCTTGGATTTACTGGACACGGTTAGCCTGGGCTGAGGAACGACCATGACGATAGCGCCTCGCGCACATGAGGTATTTCTACTCGATCGCCGTTTGAGGAGGGTTTGATAGCGACAGTCTGCCACCCCGTGAGCTGACGCTAGGAAGGCCGGCAGGCCAACGTCCGTCACGCGCCGTAGTCCGAGACCCCCACATCTTATTGGCAGGGAGGCCTGGAGCCGCTGTCGTTCGTCGAGTAAGACATTGAGGATCGACTTCGCAGCATCTTTGATAGATACTACGAAGTCGATCCTGCGAAGATATATATATAAGTCGAGGAAGAGACTGCATCCGGACAGAGTCAGTTTGGTGTAGTCCTCAGCAGGTATGAATGAATGAATGATAATTTATTCGCACGAAATACGGTACATTACAGTTAAAATGGTTTTGGGAAAATTTTGGGAACCGCAAAACACATCGGCAACAGCAGCACGGCAACTTAGCTGAAAGGTTCCTCAACTGTTCCCGTGCAGCAAGAACAAGAAGAAGCTGGCGTGAAGTAATGGCCTCTGGAACCGCCTCCAGGAAAATGGGAGAACCCAGTAGGTTGAAGGTGCCTGGAGTAAGTTCTTTGAGGCCAGAAACGAGGGTGTTGAAGGATGCGAAGTGGTTGCGAGCTTCTGTGCTGCAGGGGAAAATCTCACACTTGGGCGGATTCACCTCCAGACCCAATTCCCCGAGGCGCGGGATCAAAACCCCAAGGACTCGGGTAACCCCAAGGTCGGTATGAGCCAGTATTGGTGATCAACAAATATTTGTATTGTATTGTTTCAATCATGTATACTGTCATAACTCGGTATAGGTCAGTATTAGGGTACAACCAATAATTTTATTATGCTGTTTCAATCATGTGTACTGGCATTAGTCGACAAGCATCAGCTTAAGAACAGAAAACGAAAAGAAATTTTACTTACCTCTCAAACAAAAACAGTCTTTATTCAACAAAATTCACTTTTACTGAACAGCGTACGTATGACCACCTCGCGCAAGTCGTGACATGACACTGTATATGTTCGCCGCGTGACAACTTTCGGTAAACATTATAACGACACTAGTGCTATCTAGACAAAAGTAATTGAACTACGTCTATGAAATTTTGTGAGCATATAATTATGTGATATTCTGATACGAATGGTCAATGATATTTTATACAAGATATGTTACGTTCATAGTAACTGACTCCTCAAATCTGATCCAGTAGTCTGTCAGTGCACAATAGTTGACAATTAGCGTTAAAGTAGTACGAAAGATGGGTTAAGCACGTGAGTAAAAAAGATAGCTATAATTCGGACGATTGCGCTTCTATGATAGATTCGAAGCATAGATTATGATTTTGTTGAACAGAAGGGGTATTTCGTTGATAGGCAAGAAATGAAATTCGATGAATAAATAATACGTCATTATTTATTTCGGAAAATTATAATAATTCAAAAAGATAATTAAGAAATATTGAATAACACACTTGTACTTTTCCACTGATTTTATTTCTAGACCTGACCTTTGAGAATGCCGTAAGGCGAAACCGGTCAGGTCTAGAAATAAAATCAGTGGAAAAGTACAAGTGTGTTATTTAATATGTGTAGCAGATTCCACCAAGCGCCATCAATCTCCAGTATAAACATAATTAAGAAACTTCTCGAAAATAAAACCATAGTAGACGTACTGACGATGACGTTATAATCAAAACTTAAACTCCTTCAAATAAATTTAATTTATTTCTTTCCTGCCTCTTAGAATGTTTTTTATTTCGGGATTATTTTTATGCGCAGAATGAGGCCGAACAGTGGTACCCAAACATGGTTTCTATCTCTTTCTCCATCCAAAGGTTACCTGTAAGAGATTGCCACTGTGCGATAAGGCCGCCTATTGTCTATACCTGAAATGTACCTACAAACAACACATGTTCTTATTCCTTGGTGTACACAATAAAGAGATACTTTACTTTATATTTGTCAGTTATTTATATTCTTCTTGAGCAATGTTCGACCTTTTTTCGAAGTATATCTCTCAGTGGTTTCAAAATGATTGCTACAAATTCAGCTGCTTTTTGAAGGTGTCCAGTCAATCTCATTTAGTTGTTCTTTAACAATTGTAATCCACTCTTGAAGTCGAAGTTCATTAGTCGGAAACCTTGAAAAAAAATTTAGGTTATTGCAATTATTTAAAGGACAACAAATAAATAAAACAAAAATTTTGTTACTCAATTTTAAACAACAAATAAAACTGAACAGCAGGTCAATTACAACATTAGTAGGCAGTAACTGAAAATTACCCTATGTCGCATCTGTACTGATAATCTATGCAAGCAGTGTTGTTGTGTCCTTGTGCTCATATCAAAAAGTATCTCTGTCTTTTTTTCTTTGCCGCCATTATTTTAAAAATATTATTTAACTAATTTTCATGAAATACACTAAAAAATCGATAATATTGTATGTACTTACATGTGATAGAAGATCCCTCGTGTTTTATTGATTTTAGTGTTGTAATTTGTACATTTTTAAAACACACGATGGCATTTTTATTGCAATTTTATTATGCGCTTACATACGTGACGACTTGGCGTTTGCCAGACATATACTAAATGCGATACGCCCCAATTGGAACGTTTTCGCGTCGTCACCAGGCGCAGTCTAATAACATATCTGCCTCTTTTTTGTATGTAATATCATTGCGAATGGTACAATAAAAGTCATTTGTCATTTTATCGAGTTATGACGTTATTTGACCGGATGTGCGATATTATTATTATGTATTTTATTCATTTGTCATCTGTTTACGATTTGGCAGCAAATTAAAAATTAGTACATCAGTTCTTTCATAGAAATGAAATACCCACCATCGCAAAGGTTAGTTTACATGTCGTCACTCATCTTTTTATTATACGTTATGTATGTTTTCTCCTATCCCATGTGTAATATTAACTAATTAGGTAATAACTATATTATTTTTTAGGTGCTGCAAGTTGTAAATTATGAACCAGGATTGCCCAACTTCTCGAAAGAGACACTGAGAAAAATTATGAAACATCTCAATTTCGAATTCGTTACTCGATCACGCAAGAGTGTGCTTATTGATAGACAATATATCATATCATGGCGCCAGCGCTACCTGCGTTTAATTAAACAATATCGCAGGGAGGGTATATATATATATTATCAAGACGAGACCTGGGTAAATGCTGGTACCTACGTGATTTTTTATTTTTTTTATTTATTTATTTACAAATAATGGTTACATAATAATATTACAAATAATATCTCGCCAAACTAAAAAGTTTAAGTGTCAACTCTTAGTTTCTTATATTTGTACCATTTTTGTTTTGCTAACGAAACTTATGATTTTTCTTGTTCTTTTCAGTAGTGCAATTCAGTAAGCGAGCACAACGATGCGAGTCGCAACGTTGTGCTCGATAAAGATTGTCATTGGTCGGATTGTATCACGTCACTGGAGATCGACCAATGACAATCTCTATCGAGAACAACGTTGCGACTCGCATCGTTGTTCTCGCTTAGTGAATTGCAGTGCAGGTCATACTACAAAAAAAGCCTGCTGTGCAATTCACTAAGCGAGCACAACGATGCGAGTCGCAACGTTGTGCTCGATAGAGATTGTCATTGGTCGATCTCCAGTGACGTGATACAATCCGACCAATGACAACCTCTATCGAGCACAACGTTGCGACTCGCATCGTTGTGCTCGCTTAGTGAATTGCAGTGCTGGATTGATGGAAGCATTACCTCTTCTCGACAGGCATTTTTAGACGGCCTGACTACGGGATTAAAAAATCCCACAGGAAAGGGAAAACGACTAATAATTAGTCACATAGGGGGAGAAGAAGGCTTCCTGGACGACGGACTTCTTATGTTTGAAGCAAAGAAAGGTACAGAAGACTACCATGACGAGATGAATGCAGAGTGTTTCGAGGATTGGTTCCGCGGTATTCTACCCAAACTCAAACCAAATGCAGTAGTCGTAATGGACAATGCGCCCTATCACTCTAGGAAGATCCAAACAATCCCGAAGATGTCGTGGACAAAACCACGAATTCAAGAGTGGCTGACTAATAAAAATATTGTATTTGAACCAAATATGGTAAAGGCCACTCTAATAGATATTGTGATACAGCAAAATCTTACTGAGAAATATGCCGTAGACGAGATGGCTGCACATAAAGGCATCACAGTTTTAAGATTGCCCCCTTACCCTTACCACTGTGAGCTGAACCCCATTGAGTTGGTATGGGCGCAGGTAAAGGGTCACGTTGCAAATAATAATAAGACGTATAAAATGCAAGAAGTTAAAAATTTATTTCAAGAAGGTATAAACAAAGTGACACCGGCTAAGTGGAGTGACTGTGTGTCTCACACTATAAAAGTGGAAAACAAAATGTGCCACCTCGATCATATTATAGATGAAGTGACAGATAGATTTATTATTAGTGTTACCGAAAGCGACAGTGACAGTAATTCCGAAAAAGATTGATTAAAGTACATTATTATGGCATTTTTGTTTCATTTTAAATGTACCTCCCTATACTTCCAATAAAAAAGATCAATCCTCTAGTATAGTAACAATAATAGAATAAAAAAATACATTACAACTTAATATTAAATCTCAAACACAAAACCAAACTGTTCATTCATTTATGATTCACTCATTTAGCTACATCCCTATTTATTTTTCTTCAAAAACCGGCAACCCACAAAACGTCATTTTACTGCAGCTAATAAAAAGTTAGACTTTTTAGGTGTCACATCAGCATGAATTTAAACGCGAGAAAATTATCGTGCAATATTTTTTTATGACCTATGTTATTTAAGTCAACAAGAAAGTTATGATAGACTTCGATCGGCCTTTCACGATGAAGCCCCATCTCGTGCCAATGTTTACAACTGGTTTAATGAGTACAAACGTGGTCGCACTAGTCTCACCAATAATCTGCGTGAAGGACGACCTTCTTCGGCGACGACTGAAGATAACATCTGTGTTGTGCGGCGTATCATAGAGACTGACAAAAGAGTGACTTATCAGCAGATTTGGACAAGCTTAGGCATCGGTATGAATCAAGTGCACGTAATCCTCCATGAACATTTAGCGGTCAGGAAGCTTTGTGCCCGGTGGATACCATCATAATTTGACAGAGGCCCAAAAACTCCGTCGTGTTGATTGGTGTCGTGAAATGGTTCAAAGATATAACAGCGGTGGCTCGACATACAGAAGATGACGAAAACTGGATTTATTGATAAGATTCCGAAACTAAGAGACAGTCTGCAGTCTGCTGTCTGACCGTTTCCTTCCAATGAGTTGACAACTAAAGTGAAGAGATGTCGAAGCGTGGGAAAAAAGGTGGTGGCCTCGTTCTTCGGAAGGACAGGTCATTATGCAACAATTGCTTCAGAGGAACGAAAAATAGTTACTGCAGAGTGGTACACTAACAATTGTTTGCCACTTGTCTTATAAAAAGTTCGGGAGAAACGACCTCGCAGTAGGATCCTCCTTCACCACGACAACGCCTCGTCGCACACCGCCAAGCAAACAATCGACTACTTGACGACGTCAGACATGGAAAAATAATTTTCGAAACTTAAAAGAAAAACTTCGAGGAAAACGTTTTATGAACGCCGAGGAACCAGTGGCTGCGTTTCAAAACGCCGTCGAAGGAAGAGACCCATAAGGACGAGTGGACAAAGTGCTTTTCTCAGTGGTTCTATCGGATGCAGCGATGTATTGATGTAAATGGACACTATTTTGAAAAGATATAGTAAAACCAAATAAAACTACTAAGTAACTTGCTAATTTGTTCTGTTGTTGATTTTCTAGGAACTTTCAGTGTCACCCTCGTATGAGACCTATTCGTACCTGATGATTGAATCGAACGAATTCTGGCCAACGAACCCTGGCGCAAAAAAACTGCATAAAACTGTTTATGTGATAAATAGGGGGTGAAAATTTGTAAGTATGGAAGTCCGCCATACTTAAAGTAACTTTTGCGTATACCAACATTTGATTAAAAATAAATGAACACCTTTATCAAGGTTTTTCAAGATTGCACTACTACGGGGGTAAAATAAGCGATGAACGGCGAACGAATTAAGGGGACGAATAGGCCTCAAATACTTACTCTCTATGTATAAGTTCGTTTACTATCCAAGGTGCTCGGTATACCTGAAGAATCATATTTTCTTGAAAAAAATATAACGAAACAAGCACCGGTCTCTCTGTGGCCAAGCTGAGTTGATTTGATGACGAATTTTAATATTTTACCTCTCGTATATAATAAAGTATTGATCCTAGAGTAATAATGTCATTGGAAATGTAATTTAGATAAATAATGTAGAAGTAGGTAACTAAAGAGTTTTTATTGACCTTTCCCACCTCCCTCACCGCTGGCTCATGTCTCACCCTCGGGGACTTTTAAAAAGTCCACTCCAAATTTCAAAACGACACCACAACACGAATTATTTGAACATAATAATCTTCTTATGTTATGGTGCATCTTCGAGTCCGAGTCCTACAGACAGTAGGTACGGTAGGTATGGTAGATTTATTAATACTTATTATTTACGACAGCCTCTCCGTTGGCGTAGAGGTGGTGAACGCGGCTGGTTCGAACCCCGCTCAGTGCAAATGTTGTATTCATGGTATTTGCATTGCTCTGGTCTGGCCTCGGCAGAGAGCACGTTAAGCCGTCAGTTCCAGTTGCAAATTAAACATATATGGCAGTCGTTACGGATATTTGGAGCCCTCAAAAGTTCAACAACTAGCATAAGTAACTCCGATGCTTCGATATCGCCTTTAGGTTGTGGAGGTCAGATGGCAGTCGTTACTCAGAAAATATCGAAGTTCAGACAAATCCGCAGTTGGACTGGTAAAAGCGGACCTTAGAGCCTTAGACTATATGTATTGAGTTACAAATAATACTTTAATCGCCTATCACCACGAAACAGGGAAAGAGGTTTTTCTGTTCTGTGCCTATCTGATAGGGTGATAGGCTATCACCTTATCACTATCAGAGTGACGTCATATCATATCGTTGCCAATCTTTTGCCAATTTGACATTGACTTGACATATCTACTTGACTTGAGTGCAGTTGCAATTGAGTGTTATTTGTAAACAAACAATCATTCGGTCGGCACTTCACGTCGTCCACTTGTTTTTGAAGAGCTAGAAGTTATAAAAAGAATTCCTGTATTTAATAATAAAAACACTAGGTACATATTTATAATGGCTGACAGATATGTAAAGGATAATATAAATATTCGTGCTGCCAAGAAAGAAGATATGCTGGCGGTTGCAGAAATGATACAAGTAATATTTTGTTTAGATAGGTAAGTATTTTGTCACTTTTAAGTATTGTATTTTATTTTTATTTTTATTTTCAGGAATTGGCAGACTTTGAAAAAATGTCGCACGGTCCCCAACTGTCCGTTAAAGGCTAGTTGTCGTATCGGAATTTAGATTGTCACATTGTTTTTAAACTTTTAAGAACAGAGGTAACATTGTGAACATTTAATACTTGCTACTTGGAAGAAATCTAAAAAATATAGCTTTCTTTCAGATCTGGAACATGATGGGTTTGAACGAGTTCCACCTGCCTTCCAATGTAACTTAGCAATTAATAATTCTGTGCTTAATAAACCTGTAGTGGGTTATGCATTGTACTTCCCTACATACTCCACCTGTGAGGGACGTGCTATGATGTTGGAAGATCTTTATGTCCGTGCTAATCAAAGACGCCAAGGAATTGGAAAGAAACTTTTCAGATCAGTTGCTAAGGTAATAATATTTCTTTAATGATTCACAATCATGAAATTCTTCACATGTTATATTTATCAATGGCTTTAATCAGGAAGCCAGAACAAGTGGTTGCACCCGTTTAGATTTCCACGTGCTAGAATGGAATGGTATGGTATGGTATCACGGGCTGTTATCCGCAACTCCACTACAAGGCGCGGTTTTTGCGTGAGGGTGGGATTTTATTCGATCCACCCCAACTCGTTGAAGAACCCCAGCAGGTTATTCACACTGCTGGTGATCTCCCGGAGCGTACCTGTGTTTCCGAAGTACTTAGCCCTGTATGTGGCGGTTTCAGGACAGTGTAGGAGCACGTGTGCCGCAGTTTCGTCCTCGTTCATGCAGGCTCTGCAGAGAGGGCTGTCGGTGATACCTAAAATATAAAGGTGTTTATTGAAGGAACCATGCCCCGTGATGGCAGCCGTAGTCGTGCGTAGTTGCCGTTTGTTCAGTTGTCGAAGACGCCTGGTCAGTCTATTATCAAGCACAGGGATTGCCTCCCTGGCCTGTCTGCATACTTCCAGGTTTATCCATTCTCTGTTGTGTTGGTCTCTCGTTCGTTGGTTCACTATGGTTCGTAGGTATGCAGGAGAATGGAATCCAGCACGTTCTTTTTATGAGAAGGAAGGTGCGGTGAACTTGACTACTACCGCACAGTGGTATTACTACAGGCTTACCGGAGATGCTTTAGAGAAGGCCACATCAGAGGGTAATTAAAGAATTGCTCAAAACTCAGTGCTATGTGCTCAATTATATATTTCGTAATACATATTATATACAACAGTAATTGACTTGTACATATATTTTTTATATATTTATTTGATCTTGAGCTTTATCACCAGAAAATACATTTTAAATTTATTTTATTTTTGCACAATTTATTTTTCTGGTAATAGATCTCAAGCCTTAATTTTCATGCCAATGCGTACTGTGATAAAATCTGTGCAAAATTGTACAATAAACAGATTATTTATAATTTTATGTTTTTAATTTTATTTCTAACTATATCTAATATGTACATTACAATAAATGCCATTTATTCAACTTAGAATTACTCACATTATGTTTGGAAGAATCATCATTATGTAACTGACAATCTTTGATATTATTTTAAAGTACTTACTGAGAGATGTAGGAGACATTATCAAAACTTATTTGAAGTACCTACCTAACACAGTAAGATAACAAATTCCTAAGAAACAAAATAAAACATTGAAATTAGGCTACAATATGTACTACATAGAATTGCTTATTTTTAGCTTAGGTTGATTCTGTTATTGTACCTAAACTTATAGAAATTTAAAAACTTCAGTTGTGTGGTTTTCGGCAGATGAGATTATAAGGTCTAAGTACCTCACAAAATCTAAAATTAAGAGGAAGTGCAGCACTTAAAAATGGTGTAAAAAATGCTGTAAACATGTTCAGAATAATTTTCACAACATGATTGGTCATTATCAGACATTTTCTTTTAGAGATGGTCTTTTTGCAACACTAGTTAGCACACTTAGGCGCACTTCCCCTTGATTTTATACTCCGTGATCTACCCCGTTTAGCCTTGAGTGTCTTACAAAGTGTAAGGCCGGAATTCCACCGAAGCGGAGATGTGTGCGGTGTGCTCACAACATCTCTCGTCTGCGCTGCACGTCGACGGCGCCAAATTCACATCTCAGCTTCCATCGCGCCATACAAATATTCCACATCTCCGCATAGCGATCTCAACTGAAGCTAAGTGGAGAGGAGATGTATCAATAACGCATTTCTATTGGTTGTATAAAAAACATCTCTCTGCTCGTCTCGTCTCCGCTTTGGTGGAGCCCCGGTCTAAGGGCTGTTCTCAAATCAACTGTTAAATATACAGCGTATCAAAACGAGATTGGTTGGACTCGCCATCTATACGTTAGAAGGACTGAAATGTAGCTATCTATTAGTCCAATAGTTGAATAGCACCGTATGGTACAGTCAGCATAAATTTTTTTGGCGACAGTTATTTGTCTATGTTAGACAGTATCAACGATTTGGACACGATATTATAAAGTACTTTGGTACAGTACCGGCCTTAGACCTTGATCGGAGTAGAGCGAGATTGTCTTCCAGCCATCTCTTGCGGCCTAGAAATGCTGTCACAATTTAATTTAGAGTACGAATTTTTTTTTCATGTTTAATTTTGTTTTCTCTCGCTCTGCTTCCGACCTAGATGGCGCTACTTTTATAGTAAGTATCTAACAATTGGGTCTGACTGTCCCCATGTATTTGATGCTGATAAGCTTACAGTACATTTATTATAAATGGATCATGAACAGCTGACACAAAACAACTAAGGTTGGCACAACGAATATAACGTCGGCAGACTACGAAATAAGATCCTCGCACCCATTTTGCTTACATAATCTCATCTAACACAAAAATGACATATCTACCTGATCTCATTTATTTTCTACCTTTAAAAAAATCGAACTATAATTTTGAAAACCATTCTTCAAACGTTTTGTGAACTACTTGGTTGTTTAACTTTTTAAATTGAATTTATAAAAACTTGTTCTAGGATTCAAAACATAGATGGCGCTTTTACAATTTTCACCGAGATCCAGAAAATAAACCAACCAATTCTCTAACTCTATGTATCTTTAATAATTTCCCTTCAATCTCTATAAAATAATTACTGGTGTAATTATTATTCTTGGTAAAAGTATTTTATTACTTTATCATTGCATTGGATGGTTATGTATTATCACATAATAAATAAATACTATTTCTTATCTTTATTGATATAATCTAAAACGATATTTGAAAAGGTCTCCTAGTAACTGAAAACACAGCGCAAGTTATATAAATATTGGAATCATTTATTCACATAAGTAGAAAGATTATTATTTCAGCTTCAAGTCTAGTAAATATGTTGGTTATGTGTAGCTTATTGTGAATACTGTTCAATATTATCTAATTACTTATCTTTATTTACATAGTTCAATAATCTAAGATTCTCGTTACCAGAGTGCCTAGTGTGTGATTTTTTCACTACTCGATGGCGTTATAGCAAACTGGAAAGGACCTACTATGATATGTATATCCGGAATTTCGGGTTTTCGCACGAAAAATCTGAGCAAGTGCATACCATGGAATTAAATTGATTTTCTTTCAGTAGGTAGCGCTTTTTGCTCTAGGTCAGATTGCAATATATATAACTCAGTTTCATGGGAAGTACGTACGTAGGTAATGTCCAAAATTTCGAATATTATAGATACATTTTATAGTAAGACTACGGATATAAACTAGCACTGAGCACTCTGCATTAAAATGGATTATTGGTAGATGTGGTTTTGCAAACAACGATCTTATTAATAATGGGATGACAAAATATCTGTACGACTTCTGCCACTAGCTAAGTATAATTTAGAATATATTTTCTTAAACATATTTTGTAAGTACGTAATAATTTATTTCAAATAATATTATGGTATGAATTTAAAAAGCTTTATTTATTTGTTAATTTAAATTGTTATGAATTATTAAGACTTATGATACTGTCAAACCAAAGAATATTTTTACAAAGCCGTTTCATAACCACCGTATTCGCCTGAAATTATCTAAAGTTATTTTCTTGTTTCGGTCTTTACAAAAATACTTGAAATGACAAGATGTTATTAACGACTAGACTGCCAACGGTATTTAAAAGTACAGCGCCCAGCACTAGTCTAGACTCGAATCCCTCCAATCTGTTTATTTAATTTTGACGTAGTAAATTTTTTTGACCAATGAAATGAGTCGTTTAGGTCACGTATTAGATTTTTCTGCTATTTCATTGGTTAAAGTGTCTCTAGAGACTCGCGTCTACCCTGTCATGCTGAGGGTCTTTTATAAATAGACAGAATTCTTAATGAAAATTGACATCAATTTATCCAAAAGATGACAAAATAATGCAGGTATAACGTCACTGAATGACTTTGAATAGTTTACCTTGAAACTTTTATTTATGAGTACAGTACCTAACCAGTTTTTGAATAGGCACGTTGCTTGTATTGTTTGGTGAACTTAGCCGGTGTCTTATTCTGCCCGACATGCTAAACAAAAAGCTGGGTATACTGAATTAGCTCTTTTGACATATATCGCACGGACTTTAAGCCATCCCAATATATACTTGTAACGTGTCTAGTTACTACGTTAACAGATAATCATTAGACTAGTTTTCGAGATTAAAATTGTCATGGAACGTTAAAATTAATCATTATTAATACTTGCGTTATCATCATGTCAGTCAGTATGGCAAGGTGCCCCGGGGCGTACGACTTCGTACAGTCTACAATGCTTTGTTACTAACACTGAATATCATACAACATTATAACTAAAATTATTATTTACATTTTGATAGATTAACAAGCTCTATTCAATGTCGGAACTACTAACACAACTAATGAAAGTTGATTATAATCACAGATTTCAGATTCAGTAATAATGCTCACAGTTAACAGAGTCGTTCAGTCACTGTTAAGTTTGTCCATTACACCAGTTTGGCGCCACGCTAAGACAGACAACTTGTGCTATTTAGCCTACTTTAAATCTGATATCCATAAAAATAAAAACTCGAGTGAATCACAAAAGGTTCCAAACGACACTGATAGTTACAAGAAAATTCAATATTGTGATATTCTCTTCGATAACGATGTCGCTTACACCGTTTTGATTAATAAACATTTAGTTAGACTCGAATCTAAATTGTTCCTATTGCATACTTAAATATATTTGTGTTAACGATTAGCTGATGCGCTCCTACGCGATCCTTTCGACTGATCACATCAATAGTATAGGGACCGGCAAACTTCGTGACAATATACTCAGGCTGCGTAGCGTCTCTTTGGCGGTAAGCGCGGGGTGCGGCGGCGGAGGCGCGCCAAGCAACCAATCATAGCTTGATATTCACGCGCTTACTTTCTCAAAGAGCTCGCGTCATTGGTTGATTAATCCTTTAATTGATTTCTTGGTTGGACAGTTGCTGTACATGTGCGAACTTTGCCGATAACTATCGCCGAGAGAGAGTGTCCAGGATCGACCTGGTTAACACTGAGAGTCTGTCCTCACTGCCGACACTGGCGCGTCCCGCGTGCGTTGCTACGTGGAGGCCATGAGCTTGGCGTGCGCGGTGACGTTGCGCTGATGCAGGAACCCACTCCCTTCTTCCTCTTCACCCGTGCCGATGCCGTACTGCAATATCAATACGCTAGTTAGAACAAGGAAATAACTTGGAATATTTAATAAAAGAAAATATTACCCTACTTCCTTCGGCAGTCGGGTAAATATCAAGAGTACACCACAGTTAGTTTACTATCTTCTTGGGCCAAGAACCAATCTCATCCGATTGCTAGTACACCTGCTAATTAACGAACGAGGCTTCGGTGCAGGCTTTTTTTCGGTGTAAGGAGGTCAGACTTCCGCAAAAGCCAAAGTAAACCAAATTAAGAAAAAAATAGAGTGAACCCTGATTTTCAAAGTACAAACTCTTGCTTGCCACACAACCGGGACTAACGTTGCATGATGATGATGATAAAATCCAATGAAGAGTTTGAGAGCTAAGTAATTGATTAAGTATTGCCACCATATACTTTGCCTCGGACGAAGCGGTTGGACTAGGTGGCCATAGACGTATCTACTACGTAGCAGCAACAACAACCATTAGGTTTTTAGGATTCAGAACATAGATGGCGTTGTTAGTTTTCGAAGGACAAGTATAATAATTAGTTGTAAGAAACTAGCTGAGCCTATATAAGAACTTGCAGTTGCTGAGTTATTTTGTTGCCCTCCCTTATGTCCAGCGCTGCCCACAACTAAGCTACATCCATGTTCTGGCACTGTATTGTACACAAGTACGTACCTGTAATGCGTGCAGGTAATGTTGCTGCGAGTGGTAGTGTCCCCCGGAGTGCGTGGAGTACGAGTCGTACCCGTTGGCGGCGCTGGGCTCGCTCTTGATGTTGAACAGCGACGGGTTGGAGAGGAAGGCGGGCGCGGCCGGCAGCCCCAGCGGGTACTGCGCGTGCGCGTGCTGCGTCGCGCCGCCCTGCGTGTGCGCGTGCGCGTGCGTGTGTTGCGCGTGCGCGTGTGCGTGCGCCTGCGGGGACTGCGGCTTGCTGGCGCCGGCGCTGTGGCCTGACATGGACTGTGTGAGCGGCAGTGGCAGCGGCATTTCTCCTACACTCTGTTTGCTGTCTGGAAAGTAATAAAAATTTTGGAGTTAGGTAATTTTTATATCCTTTGTTGAATTTTTATATACCTACCATAATAAGGAACACGATGATAGTGGTGGTTATGTGGCACTTGAATCGACTGAAATCACATGCTGGTATTAATGAAGCTAGCCTGGTTTAGAAACTGCTTGTTTTGGAAGCCAGGGTAGCTAGGCCCGTAACTACAACAGGAATAGTTACGCTATTCCTGTTGATTTAACGAACCAGGCTCTGAATCTTTGCAGGATTGCAAGGTCAAAAGGCAGTCGCTCAAAGTAAAGATAAGCCAAATCAATGTTAATTTGAAATCTTTGGACGCAATCGAGATCAACGCTGATGTCTTTTCTTTCACAGTCTTATCTTATTTAGGAATATGATGAAGTACCTTCAAGTCCTGGGGAGCTGTGGTCATCCTTTTTGGTGCCATCTTGAGGAGGTTTCGTTCCGTTGCCAGACTTCTTAGGTTTACGTTTTCGGGTCTGGATGCCATCTTTACGCATTGCTAAAGGCCTGTTGACGACAAAAAGCATTAAAAATATACCAACAGCATCAAATTGATTTAGATATTTTCATGTCTGGACAGTTTTGAAATAATTTCTCGTATCTCAAAATAGATAAAAACAGGTAGCAATTATACCTATTATAAATGCATGCATTTAATCTTAAAATGATGCAAGTAGAATTAGATTTTTAAATTCATTTATCTCACTTTCTTTAATCGTAATTAATGAGTCTGTCTCTAGATTCATTTAATGAGGAGGAACGCGCACTGTATAGTAAGTTGCATAAAGTATGCTCTGAATATGTTTGATAAGAAAACAAAACAAACAACGAAAATAAATCATGAAAGGAATGAAAGACAGTATGAAATAACAGAACCTTAATTTACCAAGAAATGATGGGCTAACATACTCGTAATTAGCACAGAATATTAGTGATTAAATATACTACCAATTAAAAAACCTAAGTAGGTACTCAAGTGAGTACTTATCGATCGTTCTAATACTGACTCTCAGATTACAAGGATAACATAGACGGAAGCTGCAGAAATAATACTAAAGAGAAGAAATCGCTTGCACTCGTGCGCGTTCACAAAGAGTGCAAACAAGATGGCATTACTTTACTATTCCTTTTTGCAGCTTCACTTGCTCGTTCTATACGTTCCGTCTGTGTTATTCCTTCAGTCTGAGCACTGACTGAACTTACATTTAAAATTTATTGGTACCTACAGTCAGCGTTAGGCATATCTTGACTACAAAGTCTCAAAATGATCTTTAATTCCCGTATTAACAGCAAATCAAACTTAAAATCCATAGGTACTAAAATTATTTATAAATGCGAAAGTAACTCTGTCTGTCGGTCTGTCTGTCTGTATGTTACGGTTACGCTTTCACACCTAAACCACTGAGCGGATTTTGATGAAATATGGTAGGTAGATTAGACCATGAGAAAGGACATAGGCTATGTTTGGTCGCGATAACCGACATCCACGCGGGCGGAGCCACAGGTAAAAGTTAGTAGTATATATTATCGTCCGAACTTCCTAAAGATGTGTTGTGTACCGAATATCAGATCAATCAGTCATCAGTAAGGGGGAAAAGCAAGAGATTATGAACATTTTGAGTACTTAGTCGTTCGGGAAGTTTACTAAAGATCGGTATGATGCTGACTGTACCTAAAGCTAAATAATGCCAAAAGCAGTTAACTCTGTAGAATCTAGCGTGGCTGAATCCACTGTGCTCCAATATACAGGCTACTACAGCCTAGTTTGGAATTCAGTGTGTCAGTACTTCCCTGAGATATAAACACTGCTACCTACTGTTCTTGTATGGCACAAAAATTTCTCAACCTGTAAAACCATATGTGAAATTAAACGTTTTTTTTACCTACTCATACGGCATTAGCTGTTACGTACCTATTGATGCCGTGTAGCTTGTAGTACAGACCGCAGGCGTTGCAGACGGGCTCGCCGTCGTTGTTGCGTCTCCACAGCGTTGTGTTACGCGAGCCACAGTTCGTGCAACACTGCCCATGGCGCCGTTGTGCAGACTGCAACATGATACGATACACGTTGTTAGCGAGACCTCAACAGTCACCAAACTTCGCCCAGTACAAATGGGCCGTAGTGACATGAGGTCTCGCATGAAAAGTGCGAATATAGGAAAATGCTTTTGGGGTTCCCTGTTAGCAACATTTCAGTGGTAGGTAAATAAAGTAGAGAAATTTGCCCTTGCAAAAACAAAAAATAAAATAATTTCATTGAAAACCTGAAAGCTTTTTGTTTGGATTGAAAACTTTATTTTATTGAATTAAACTTTCAGACACTTTTAGGATGATTTTGGGATTGAACAGGTACATGTGTAATAACGCTTTTTCCGATTTTTTCTAGCGCGGTTAAGTTTACTTCCATACCAAATTTGTCTACCTAAGTCTAGAAACCAATACTAGATACTCTTTCATATAGAGCCACCTCTACCGCTTTCGTATACCTAAGACAAAATTAACGATACTAACTTTTAAACTCTCGCGTTCCATGTTATACAATAGGTAATAGTGATAACGGGAATTAACACAATCATATTATATGTATATTAGTATATACCTTTGAATTGCCTGACGTTTCCGCCAGGATAAATATGAGAGGTTGTAATATGATCGCGTTAATTTCTGTTATCAACATTGTATAATATTAACCAAATCGTAGAATCTGATGATGATATTTACTTTCACACTTCATCTGCCAAACACACACATATCTAAATATCTCGAAAACTGGCTATACTTAAACCGATAAGTAACTTGGTTTATAATTTTGACTACTAAAGTTTTACCTTATTTTCTTACTCAATTTCCTACCAAAACTTTTCTCTCTTAACACAGTCAGTCATACTTTCCATCTGTCATCTAGGTATTGTTTAAAAGCAGATCCAGTAAATCAATTAATCATTCTTTCAAAGACCTTCTTCCCTTTAGGGCAGGCAGAGACAGCCCATTATCTGCTTGAATCCTCACACTCTTCAAGAGCTTCTTTCACTGTCTTTATACCTTTACAGCACGTCTGTTTTAATACTCCTAACCTGTCATTTCTTGCCTTTCAAAAACCATCACTTTCTTTTTAAATAAGTCTGCTTATAGTTGTATTTATTTACTCGTTCTATTTCCTATCTTGAAGTGTTAAAAGTGAATGAACTTTGTTACTAATGTAAGGAAATAGCACACTAGCTTATGAATATTCGAATTTAGCTAAATATAGAGTAGGTACTAGACTTGCTAGGTACGTACGAGCATGTTATAATATTAGGCACCTACTTGTCGGTAGATACGTGAACATCTTCGGTAGATATTGTTCAAGGTTTCAACTTTTTTCTTATGTCTATGTCTAATAGTTAGCTACCCACCGAATTAGTATTTGGAAAATATCAAGTCAGAAGGGAATTTGAATTTTGTACAGCGTTCTCTTCCGCACATAGGACCTTACAGTTTAATATCTTTAAAGAGATGTTAAAACCTTTAATGGTCATAAAATATTGAAATTATTTAAGTTTTCAATCGCAATAAAAGTTTTCAAGTTTATCAAAACTATTTACCAATGTTTTTAAATATAAAGATTGGTGTTGGTGAGCGAAAAAGATAATGCAGGTATTTCTATTATTACTGGGCCAGCATTAGAATAACTACTCCTTCCTACTTCCTACTTTTTGCCCCTAATTCTACAGGTAGGAAAATTCATACCCCTTGTATTGCAAGAGTCCATAACTCACAATTCTTAATAATTAGGTGGCCGTTGATTTCTATTACTAATTAGTTATTTTAAAAAGAATCTTTTAATTCTTTTTGTGTGAGTTTGTTAGGTTTGACAATATATGGGTACGTAGTTACGCCTTATGTAAAGCAAGGAACCCAACACCAAGAAAATAAACAACAATAGACACCACCACCTTGCATACAGACAACCAAAACCACATGTCATTGTGTACCTACCTATCTAGCGAGTCCCGCCATCTTGTACACAACAAACGATATAATAAGCGTGTTCATTGACATGCACCGCCTCGACCCAATGAGGAGAGAGGCGCGAGGCGCGGGCGGGACCCTCTCCGCGCTCATTGGGCCGGCACCTGTCCTATCTACCGCCCGCCAAAGTTATTCACCCGCCAACCGATCTATAATTTCCATTATTGCAGTGTTGCTAACCGCGAGTGACGGCTCCCTACGCGCAGTTATCTATCTGCGAAGCTATCTTAGCGAAGTCTCGTTAGTGGCAACACCGGTCTCCGGCTCCAAACTCACAAACATGCAATTACCGAACGATTAGTTATCTTGTGCCGATAATCGTATCTAATTCTATCGACAATAATGGACTGAGTCGTAATCGATACGGAGTTCGATTGGTGCGTGCGTGCGTGAAAATCTGGGAAAATTACTACAAAATTAGTGCGAAAAATATTGTTTTTTTTACTAAGTGCAGAAGAAAGCGGGACTCTTTGTTTTTTAATTAGTCTAGTCTAGATATAACTTGCAAAAATGATTTGCTTTTTTAATAAATTAAAGATAATAACTTAGAAGAAGAGCAGTACGTTTTCATAAATAGCCAGGTACACTCTTGCAACAGAAGTTTTTTAATATATAATAGTTTAACTTAGCAATATCGGTCTCTAATCTACAACGGAACAGTTCGGTACAAATTCCAAGTCAAACACTAAGAAGCCCGGGCTGAAAAGCGAAGTGCTATAAAGCGTAGGCGACACTAGAAGGAGGGAGCGGTAGCGTGTAGTTTCCTAACACTCGCCAAAGCCCTTGTGAAAAGTAAGGATAGTCTAAGTACGGGAGGCGTGCGTGCGCCGGGACGGCTTGGGGAGGGGATGCATGCACTAGTCTACACGCCACCGACTCACCTTCTTCATGCCCCTGGCCATGCCCTCCACACTCATCCATCTCTGCACGGTGCCTTCCTTATAGAAGCGCGTGAGGAGGTCCGCGTCGGCACCTGTTCAGACAGATCGCGTTACTACAGTGGAAGGGAAGTGCTCACCAGCCGCTTGCTCGGCTTGACGAGCGGTCGGTTGACGCCGTTGATCTTGTGGTACAGCCCGCACGCGTTGCACAGGTAGTGGCCCGTGGCGTCACGGCGCCACAGCGGCGTGTTGTTCGCGCCACAGTTGACGCACTCACGTCCTTCCTCGTACATCTCCAGCACGCCATCTGTTCCGCACATACATGTCAAGGGTGCACACAATACCTTCTACCTAATAAAAACATTGTTTCACTCTCTATCTGTGTTATATCTACGTGTGTGAGATAATGTTATGGTTACTTTAAGCCATTGCACTTTCTGCCTATAAGTAGCGTAACATCAAAATCAAAATTGTCATCTTCTACTCTTAGGTTGTGGTGTGATCTAAATGGATATTCAGAGGTTTATAAGGGCCCATCCCATGGAACATTGGGTAGCGTGGTTTGAAACTGTTTTATTAGGTCGTTAAAGTGGCATCACGAGTTGTAAGCCAGTGACCGCTTAACATTATATAGTGAGTATTAAAATAGTAACTAGAAGCATATTAGCCGATAAATAATTCTGGTAGCTCTTTACTCTATTAGAAGGTATAAAAATCACACCACAGTTGAAAAGAGCACCTAAGTATAAGAAAAACTGCTGAATCTTACTAACTTATCATACTTAATTAATAGTAAAAAAAACAGAACAGAAGTACAGAACAGTATAATTGCAGCTTTCGCTAAAAAGTCTAAAAGCCACCTTGACCCAAGTAAGTTTTGAAAGGTGCAATCTTTGAAACTGTTTGACATCATCATAGTTCACTGACTCCATATTTTTTACACTCCAAACTGTCAAAATTGACAGCTGTCGATTTCATTAATTGCCGCCTCAAAAACAGCATTGCTCAGAGCTACCACGATCATAATAGCGTAACAGTCAAACCTACTGTATACCTAAACAAACTTATCATCATTCCGACGCGATTTATACCGTAGATTATTGTTTAATTAGTGGGTTGGGCCTTTGTATGCCGATTTTAGCTACTGGGAATATTACAATACGCTGATAGCAAATGGGTAGATCCATTATCAGTTAGTGAAAGCGTGGCAGCATACGATGTGACCTTCATTGGAGACATAGTATTAACAATGGCGATTTTATCACAATTTCTGAGAAGGGTAACAAATAGTTCATTATTTTATTATTAGAGTTATGACTAACGCCAGACAAACGTTGCTTTGTGTTACGATAGACTTCGGTATTTGGGTCTAGATCTATAGGTATATATAAGTGCTACTAGGTACAGTCAGCGTCATAAGTATACAACGATGTCTCAAAATGATCTTAAAACTCTCCTATTAAGAGCACATAAAACCGTTTTATTGATTTATAATATGGTATTATTGTCCTGCGGTGGCCTAGTGGTATGGGTAATGGACTGCTGAGACGAGGTCTCGGGTTGATCCCAGGTTTACAATGGCACACACCAATGACTTTTCGATGCTTTTCGAAGTTATGTGTGTATTTATCGCAGGTTTATAAGTGCCCGGTTAGTGGCAATAGGCTCGCCACCTATTACATCGGGACCTAAACATAAACTGGCGAAATGTGGGTGCTAGCACCTCTGCCTACCCCTTTGGGGAATACAGGCGTGAGTTTATGTTATGTTATGTTTATGTTATGTATTATTGTCCGAATTAAAGGTCTTTACCAAATATCAGAACAATTTGTCAACTGGAGGGGGTAAAAAAACTAAATTAAGATCATTTTGAGTACTTTGTTCGTCAACATCTTTCTGATGCTGACTGTAGGGTACCTTTTGATTTGCAAGAGCGGGAAAACTTGCTTCAATTTTGTAGAAAGTATTCTATATCACACACTGAATGGACAGCTTGTTTTAATGCTTTTATTAGTAAGAAAAAAACCCTTAGAAGGTATCTAGTTGCAAAGGTTCCAAATAAATAGCTCTGGAAGTGTAGCAAAAAACCACTTGCTTCAATTTTATAGAGCGTTTCTTCTGTCACTTATTGGACTAATTCAGTTCTGTTATAGAGTAGTTAAAACCTTTTGTGTTTGTAAAATATAAAAATTATTACATCGGTTTTAACTACTCTAAAAATATATCAACACTGTGCGATAGGGAGAACGCTCTACAGACCCAAAGCATAGCAAATAGCCGGACTGTTCTACCACGGGGACGTGCTAAATCAAATGTCGGGTACCTACTGTGGGTATTATGTATAGTCTAGTTTCTCAAGAATTAAAGAAATATATTTATAGCCTGCGATGATGATGGTCAGAATTTACATTTTAATGTAGCTGTAAATGTAATGATTCGCATTACAACAGGAAGAACTGTGAGAAAAGAGCAAGCAGTAATGACTCAAGCCACTTTTATTAATTGCCGAATTTTAATTAAAAAAGTTCAGACAAAACTAAGGAGGTGTAACGTTGTCGAGTGTTTTAGTTTTTATGATATTCGAATTAATATACATGTGAGCTGTCTTTGTATTTATAATTGGTTGGGTAGTACCTACATTCCTTTTGTTAATAAATAATTATTTAACTGAGATGATTAAACAAAGAATAAAATTGTAAAAGAGAAGAATTTTTTTAATTTTTTTTTATGGCTTTTATTTATTTTTAATCATTCATCTTACCTCACAAATGTAATCGCATAACTGTTTCATACAAGTTTCTATAGAAGTTACAGTTTTAAGTTAGCGTTTAAAAAACTAATTTGACTCAATAGCAACGTATACCAACATGCTCAATTGCAGGCCAGCATCAAGAGCAAAGAACTCACAGAAAACGTCAAAATCAATGAATTAAGCCATTAATCGTTTATTTTGGTGGATGACCGTACATACTCGTTAGCTTTAATTGGAGCCTACACTGCTCTGTAGGCCTAGACTCGTGGCAAAAGCTCCATGAAAACGCCTTATCAATATTTTTAATAATTTGGTATGACTCAATAGCAACGTATACCAACATGCTCAATTGCAGGCCATCATCAAGAGCTTCGAGCTCACAGAAAACGTCAAAATCATTGAGTTAAGACATCTATCGTATATTTTGTTGGATGAGCTTGCAAACTCGTTAGCTTTAATTGAAGCTATACTCTGCTCTGCAGTGACAGGCCTAGTCTAGGCTAGTGGCTCCTCGAAAATCCTAACGCCTTATTAATGTCGATAATAATTCGATAGTCAAGACTATTCATTCGTACGAAAACTCTTCAAATTTTTCTATGTCCTCCGATTGCAAGACAACATATTTTCACATCACAAGCGGCACTTTATCTATAATATAGAAATCGTATTGGTAAGTAATTTAACTTGAAAACAATAACACAACAGTTACAACATTAACTTCAAGTTTATTATTAGATCGTTAACTAAAGTATTTCCGCATACCGATTAAGCTTGACAGATAAATACCAAACCACATTGAGGATAAGAAATGTACAGTACATGCAATTAGTTCGCAGTAGGTATAAGTACAAGTAGTACTGTGTAATGTTATTCGACAGTAGGTATAGTATCGTTATCATTATCCGGTGATAAGGCGCGACGGTTAGCTTCGGTCGGTTAACCCAAATCCATTAATTTTGGTCCTACTTGTATCGATGTTAACGTTAATTGTGCTCGAGTAATTGGAAGAATATTAGGCTGAAATTGCTGTTGAAAAGCAACCGAAACGTCGGGTTGAATGAAATAACACTAATTTAATAAATAAATTCCGATAGAATTCGTTACAAATAGTTAGAAATTATACTGAAGACTATTGGGCTATCTTATAAGTATTGGCTAAAATATAGCCAACTAGCTTTTGCCCGTGGCTCAGCCCGCGAGGATGTCGGCTATCGCGGCCAAACATAGCCTATGTCCTTTTTCAAGTACTAATCTACCCCTGTACCAAATTTCATCAAAATTGCTTCAATGGTTTAGGCGTGAAAGCGTAACATCAAATCATCAATTCGTCGTTCAATCAATCATCGTCATTCAATCGTAAATGAGTGGAATTTTTGAAAAATAGTTTTCTTCCATATACTGACCCCTTTCTCCAGCCCATAGTCTCTCCACCCTGTGGGTTAATTAAGACCGAATCACAGGAGATGCGTGCCTTAAGTAGGTTACGCGGTTCGCCATTTTGACATAGAAGCTCATGAAAGAGCTCACGGGCTGCTTAAATGAACCAGGAATTTAAATAGAAGGAACCACGTGCACTGGTGAAGAATTCCAAGGGTGCGACAAATTGTACGGCTTGTGATGGAGTTTTTCCAACATATGTTTTACTAGCTTTTGCCCGCGGCTCCACCCGCGTGGATGTCGGTTATCGCGACCAAACATAGCCTATGTCCTTTCTCATGGTCTAATTTACCCCCATTCCAAATTTCATCCAAATCCGTTCAGTGGTTTAGGCGTGAAAGCGTAACATACAGACAGACAGACAGACAGACAGACAGAGTTACTTTCGCATTTATAATATTAGTATATGTTTTATGATGAGATTTTTTCATTGTAATTTGTTTTTCCATTGTGTGAGTGTTATTTTGTTAATTCAATCATCCTTATAATTGCGATGTATCAACAATTGCGGTTAATCTAATTCAGTGTCTAGATATCGCTTTATGAGTTAATGAATGAATCACTCGTTATCAGTTGTGGTGACGTCAAGTTGTTAGTATTGTGAATAATTAGGTTGTTTTTAGGGTTCCGCAGCCAAATGGCAAAAAAAAAGAACCCTTATAGATTCTTCATGTCTGTCTGTCTGTCTTTCTGTCCGTCTGTATGTCACAGCCACTTTTCTCCGAAACTATAAGGCCTATTCTGTTGAAACTTGGTGAGTAGATGTATTCTGTGAACCGCATTAAGAATTTCACACGAAAATAGAAAAAAGCTAAACTTTTATATTATGTTACTTGCTGCAACGGGACCATTCCATTCACCACCGACTCGCACTTGTCCGGTTTTATTTATATAATACTGACAATTGTCTCCATAAGCAAGTCTAGGAACCTCATAAGTCTACCTATTCATGCTCTACAACCATGACTTAATCTCGATTATAACCCAACCCAGAGGAAAAAGAGTTTTTATATCAATTAAGTGGCCGACAAGCACACGACCCACCTGATGGAAAGTGGTTACCGCGGCCTATGGACGTGGGCAACACTAGGGGCGTCACACTCATGCTGCCGAAGAACCTTCTAATGCTTTTCAAGAACCCCATATGGAAGTTACTTGGAAATCCAGGATAAAAAGGACGAAAAGAATTTCCCTTCTTTTGATTTGGCCTTATCTTGGCTTTTACGGGAGCAACTGACACTTAACCATACACCCTTTGGAAGAGGTTTAAACGCTAGTTTAAAAGGAGTAGGTGTTTCCAGTTGCCAGGCCCTCGATTCTACTAAAGCAAAGCTAAACCATTGTTATACCACAGCTACTGCAAAAAGTGGTATTCAATTTTAGACTTTATTCATATACATCTAAAGTCTAAAATAAAATGACAAAAGTTTCATCACACTTTTCCATTTACTCTGTAATAAGTCATTTAATTTTGAACTTTAAAGCCATAGCTTTAAAGTTTAAAATTTAATGCCGTTTTTTGCAGCGGCTGTGGCATGACTGTGGTTTTGCTTTAGTAGAACGAAGGTCCAGATGAGTAGGTATAACTTGGCCCTCGAACCTTGTAGGTCCTAATTAAATGAATAGTCTATCCTAAAGTAGTAAGAGAAGCTCTCAAAACTTATATCAAAATAATCGTTGGAAGAGCATTCCCCCTGAATGCTAAGGGATAGGTCGTGGGTTCAAGTCTTGAGTGCTTCATTTATCCCGATATATTTCGAATTTTAAAGTTATCATAATAAATGCTATAAAAAAAATCAAATTATATCTAAATGCTTCTAATAATTTAGACAGGTAGACGAGATGTAGACAGATTACAGCTCCACATTTAGTTCAATCTAATTAAGTTAATTAGAATTTATCGAACTACCTATGTATCTAGATATAAGTAAGTAATCTAAAGAATCAATGACAGTCGATGTCCGACACATGTTTGTTATTAAAAATTGCACGAACACATGTCTTAGCATGGCTATGTGCACAGCTTACATAGATCGACCACCATAACAGTAGAGATAGCGTATAGATAATCTCACACACGGATATCGTTTTATTTTAAACACACCACAAAACTAACAATGTTATCTTAACACGCCAAGTATGAACTATCAAATAAGTGACAGTTATTTATTCGTCAAAAAACGAATTTAATAATAATTGGTACAAAAAAATAGTCTAGGAGTCAGTAGACATTTTATATCAACATATTCTATTTACACAAATATTGTACAAATTGTTAAAAATAATTAAGAATCAAATAAAAAAGGTATCTTACCATAAGCAGTAGGTCTTTGCAGAGCATCGTAAGGCGGGCACCAAGAACCCATGACCATGTTCTGCGAATACAGCCCGCCGGCAACAGATCCAACGCCGCTCACAGCGCCACCGCCAGCTGCACCACAGAATAACAACATTACACACCGAAACATTTAACTATTACTTTATTAACTATAGATTTACACAAAAAAATAAGAAGTTTTTAAAAAAATCCTCAAACGGACCTGCGAGCAACGCCATATTTTGCAACCAATTTGTAGACAAATCAATACTGTAAGGTAACGCGTCCATTGTAACAGTCGATCAGATAGATATAAGAGGGATAAGTGTGGAGGTGTGAGGTGTCACGACCAGCGCGGTCAGAGGTCAGAGCGCGCACTGACATGCACTGAGTTGAGTTGGGCAGCGGTTGCGCGGCGCGGGCGCTCGTGCCACGCGTGCTTATCACCTCTGATTCACAATACACCACCATAATTCACGAACTTGATTCCAGCTTCTATTTCAATGAATTATATGCACACGTGACGAGGTAAACATAAATAATAATGAAGTTTTAACCATTTTGGATTTATTTCTTTGAATTGCAGGCGTTCCCGATTCTTTTTAAAGTTAATTATTGTTGTTCAAACTAAGATGTGTGGTATTGAGGGGGAAAATATATCTGTAAATTGAGAATTAGCGCACGATAATGAATCACAGCTGCGGTTAGTTATATGTGTAAAATAAGGACAAACATTGATACCGAACTTCGCCTACACGTTTGTCCTTCATGTAATATAGCTGACGGCTACGGCTCAGAAATATGGATGATCTTAATTCTTGATCACTTAATCTTGACAAGATTTCGAAGTTATAAGCAGAAAGATACTGTCTTTTTTTTCATTAGACATTCTACGCTAGTGATGCATTTAGATCAATGAGCTCTAAATTATCTGGAAGTTCACAGTTTCGAGCTTTATTGGTGCGTCGAAGTAAACATAATTATATAAGTCGTTGTCATATTTTAACATAGGCGCCTACTATTTCAAAGTGTTAAGGGCGCCAAATAATTTAAAGTCGGCCCTAATTAGCAATATAATTTGTAATAAATGTATCTAACTATGATAACAAGAACCCATAATACAAGAGAAGTCAGTATGGGTCTTGATAGCGCCGTGTAGTATTAGAATATTGTTATTTCATCATAAACAATACTATTAATACAGTTGTATTACGCTATATTATGAGTACATAGAGAACCTCGCTTCAAAGGCGATAAGATAACCGAGTTACAATTATGTTAAATATTAATGATAATAAAACTATCAGACAATATGTTGTTATCAGCTATACTTTGTAATTACGTTTTAATCTCTATTCCTATTTGCTTAAATTATTTATAATATATAGGTACCTATCGCACCTACCTATTTGTAGTAGGTAGGCAACAAACGACTGCCTATATAGTATAGTTACAAAGTCAGCTAAAGATATTCACAGGTTCAATTTCAAGGTTGGGAATTGATACATACATGGATATAATGGCTCCTTTATCCCCGGAGGGTTAGACAGAGGTGACTTGTCACTCACTTTACACCAATAATTGTATTCGGTCCCACGTAATAGGTGAGCCTATTGCTATATTCTGGGCACTATTGCTGACTCGAGCCTATATCTGAGGCTGAGTCTGGGCTGTATATATATGTCTGATGATAAACAGCCCTATCTCTTAGACGCTTTGTGCGACACCACATCTACCTATCGCCCTGCTACCTTCCCAATGGGGTCTAGCCCTATTACACATTATACAAATGAACGAAAATGAGGAAGCTGCATTTTAGGATGAAGGTACCTACATACAACAATCAAGCTACTCTTAATTTAAATCCTAATAAAGTAAATATAATATATTTCATGGCAAATAACATATTAAAGACAAATAGAGCATAATATCATTGTATAGGCACAGTATAATTATGATACAGTATTACCGTGGTATAGGCATAGGTGTGAATTGTGCTATACAGATGCTTATACCTCCAGGTATATTTTGAAAATACACGTGTCAGTGCTATCCCATGTTACGGTTACATTATTCACAAGTATTGCTATGAAGTGATTGGTTAAATAAATAATTTATTGATTTGATCAAAATATTATAGTAGGTCCTATAAACGACCAGGCTTTACACGGGAAAATTTCGTTACAGCATTATCATTGTAGGTAGGTAGGTAGTTATGCTAATAACCTTCACGCAAGTGTAAGCAATAAGTTGACGAAGTTTTATCACAATTGGATGAACGAAACGGATGAACACATCGCATAAAACACGAACAAACTACCATTGTTTTTCTATATTTTAGACGTAAGTAAGTATACAAGTGTACATAAGCTATAAAATTCGTAGTAGTATACACACAATGTTTGTAAAATTCATACACTACATTGTTTAAGCGAATAACACTTTGAAATAAAACCGCTCTTTAACGGCTTCTATCCCGAATTATTTGGTATTATTTACACTTAACCCAACTTATAATAAAATAATACCAAATAGAACCCGTTAAAACGTGGATTTTATTAAAATTCGTACACTAAAGCAAGATTAATTTATTTACTTAGTGAGTTTTTCATTATGGATCTAAACACGCTTTGTTTCCGTAGGAGATATGAACAATTAAATTACATTTAGTCATAACTCTATAGGTAGTGACTTATATAAGTACGCACCTACCTATATTTTTTAAGTTAACCTAATTCCCCGCAAGCATTGCACTGCCTCATTAACTTTTTTCTAGTCACGCTTCCGTGAAGCGTGCACAGTGCACACAATAATATATCAAAGTAATCGCTACTGGGCGTATTTTAAGGACTTATTTAAGGATATTACGAATAAAAAAATATTATTATGTTAAATTATGACAGATCGGAACTTTAAACCACTTTTAAGATAGACATTCTAAAAGTTATGCTTAGTTTTGGTTTAGATAACATTGCGTAGTTTATCCCAACATGGTTATTATAAAAGTTTTTATACGGAATATTCAAAAATAGAATTAAGCGATAATTTACAATACCTATTCAATATACCTACTTATAAAAATAATTCATCAAAACAAAAGTAGTTAACCTAAACGTCTCGAAGCTCCCAGACTATACTAGGTTATTGTGATATATTGTAGCATATCCTACTACAATTATTAGGTAAGTGATGTGTCGAAATAATCTAGTAGGTTCTTTTTTTTACCACAATCCATATCCATACTAATATTATAAATGCGAAAGTAACTCTGTCTGTCTGTCTGTATGATACGCTATCACGCCAAAACCACTGATTAGATTTTGATGAAATTTGGTATACGAGTATATTAGGCCTTGAGAAAGGACATAGGCAATGTTTGGCCGCCACAACCGACAACCGCGCGGGCGGAGTCGCGGGCAAAAGCTAGTAATAAATATTTTTCGATTTTGTGTTCCTCATTATTTGATTTTCCTGAAATTAATTGACTATTCTAACTATCGTTTTATTGTACTTTATTAGGTACTAATATTCTATTCATTTGTTTTGCTTGATAAGGAATTCTAGCACCGATAGGTATTACTGTTGATTGGGAAAATGTGTATTAACTACCATTCGATATCGAAACTACTATTATCGACAGAAGCACATTCGAGAATACGTAAAAATAATCAACCGAATTGAAAACCTTTTCGTTTTTTTTGGACTCAGTTAAAAATGAGATAATACAGCGCCGGACTCGGAAGAAATATCTAAGTAGACAAGAGTCTTATCTCCACCTAATGGTCTCCGTACACCAAAACTGCCGACGTCGGCTACTTAAGTGTATATAGGCCTTCTACACGTTGGTTGATGTATATCTGTTACCGGAAATGTATGAAATCAAGGAATTGTATACAAATCCTAGGAAATGTGTGTTAATACATAGAATGCCTGCTGAAATAAATGGGTTATTGTCTATATTTGCGGATGATTTTGTGGAAAATTTATATTTTTGAATGAATAATTTATATTTTTGAATGGAAAATTTATATTTTTGAATGATTAATGCGGGAGCTTCGCTCCGCTCCGCTCCCGCATTAATCTTCTAACCTAATCTATCTAAGTTAAATTGCGTGGTGTGGACACTGCGCCCCGACCTGGATATATTATAGGTTAGAAGACTGAAGCGCAAGCGAAGCTCCAGCATTAGGCTAAGTGGTTGCATTTTTTATAACCACCATCAATATTCTTTGATACCATTTCATATATTACCTGCTGCGCACTCGGCATTGTATAGAATTCCTAGGAATTGTATAGAATACCGGATTATACACATTCCCGGTAACATATCGATCAATATAATACGATGTTATATTCCATGCGCTTCTTTTTATACAAGGTTTTGACGTGTAAATGAAACTTTGGTAGTGAGTATTTTGTATCTGTATGTATCTGCTTATACTATACTATGTATCGACCTGGGAGATGCTATACAAGGTGATTCTATAGTCGTTTCCAAAAAAAAGAATTTGGGCACAGTTTCTAAAGCAAAATCATCTGGAAGTATTAATTTGGTGACAGAAAAAAATTTTGATAATGTATGGGAATAATGTTCAGGTGAAAGGAAAAATGTATATGGGGTTGCAATTTTTTTTTTATTTAACCAAATTAATACGTCCAGATTATTTTGCTATCGAAACTTTGCTCAAATTCTTGTTAGTTGTGTGTGTGTTTTAGGTAGGTACCAAAGTTTTCATGGCGGCCATTCCGGGGGCGAGTTGGGGGCACCGTTGTCCCCCCTCCTGAGGAGGGCCAGACCGTAAGGGATGGCCCTGGGTCAGCCGAGGTGCGAGGGATATGTCGATGACAACCTCACCTCCGGCCTAGCACCACGACCCACAGTCGGCGTGCGGTTTTAGTCAGTTCGAGTCCGACATAACCTCCCCTTCCGGCTACGGAAGGGGGGGTATCCGAGGGGATAGCCGCACGAAAAAAAAAAAGGTAGGTACCTAAGTAGAATACTGAATAATACACTTGTACTTTTCCTTTCAGTGGAAAAGTACAAGTTTAGTGTATTATTAAATATGTGTAGTAGATTCCACCAAGTGCCATCTCCAGTATAAACATAACTAAGTAGAAAACAATAAGTCCCACCTCAAACCACAATATGCCTATGTATAAATTTCATTACGGATTTCATTTGAATGTATGAAGTGAGATCATCCATTTACTCATATCCGTCAGCACTCACCTATGATATTAATAATAGTATCCAGGTACCTAATAGCACTAATAGGTTAGTAACAATAACACGCTTCCATACCCGATCATCCTTGAGCACAATACCGGGTGTAAGAGGAAAAAAAAATCGAAATTTTTTTTTTTGTCAAAATCGCTTTTATTTTTGTGCCTATTTTTTATGTATATTTTATGTGATGTGTTATGTACCTGAAGTACTACTAGGGCTTTCGGCTGAAGGAGCGTTTCTCTTACACCCGGTATATACCCACTCTTTGCCTCAAGTCCAGTCAAGATTGCCAGATTCATGAATGCCTTTAAATTTATTAATGTGAAAGTTTGTGAAAATAGGTGAGCCGTTTTTGTGTGATTGATCCAAAAATCAAGATATTCTAATATCCAAATAACCAGACATCGAAACAGATATTTAATATTAGTTAGGATTTACTACATGTCATAATATGGGTAATGATATCAGTGCGAACAAAGGCTGATCGGCTCAAATACCACGCTTATCTCTTTGTGATATCCACTGTGATTCATCCTCGATGTGTATACATACTACTAATAAAATTCAACTTTATAAAGGGGAATCTTCTTTATTTTTATCATATACTAGTTTTTATCAGCAACTTCGTCCGCGTTAAATTCGGAATAGAAAGGTATAGGACACACTGCTCCTGGGCCACGATTCTACTAACGCAAAACTATTGTCAAACCACAGATTGCAATAAGCGGCAATAAAGATTAGACTTTATTTCTATACACTAAGGTCCAAAATTAAATGACAAAAGTTTCATTACACTCTTTTATTCACTCTGCTAACAGTTATTTGATATTGAACTTTAAAGGCATCGATTTAAAGTCTATAATGTATTGCCGCTTTTACAATCTCTGTGGTTTGACAATAGTTTTGCTTTAGTAGAATCGAGGCCCTGTTCGCGCGACCCAGATAAAGTTAAAGAGAGCGCGACCCACGGGAACCTATACCTGGGGTAAAATTGAAGATCGTACGGGATTAAAAGCATTCTATGTCCGTCTCCTGGTTTTAAACTACATCCCCATAACTTTTCAGCCAAATCAGTACAGCCGTTCTTGATTTATAAATAGTGTAACTAACACAACTTTCTTTTATGTACAGTCAACAAAGTAGATATGGTTGCACCTTGACATACAACTTTAAGTATATGAAAAAGTGGAACCTTATCTGCTTTGTCGACTGTACCTATAAGATTCTTACTTAGATATGTATGTATTTTGTATTTCGTGCGCAAATCCTCTCGGGTACCTCCCTCGCCGGTTATGTCCTCCCTTCGGAGAGGTTATGTCGGACTCGAACCGACTAAAACCGCACGCCGACTGAGGGTCGTAGTGCTAGGCCGGAGGTGAGGTTGTTTTCGACTTATCCCTCGCACCCCGGCTGACCCAGGCCATCCCTTACGGTCTTGCCCTCCTCGGGAGGGGGTAGATATATGTATGTCACGTGACACAAGAAAGAATTCTGGTAGGATCATTATTAGAATTTATTAATCGTAACATATGTAATGCTATATATAGCTTGCTACGAACGCACTAAATTAATGGATAGTCAACTTCAATAAACACATTATTGGGACGCTGAAAGTTTAGGATTATTTAGGATGACTTCGATGAATCAATTACTGTCAGAGGGAGAATAGGTACTATGACGTTAAAACCTAGGCTTCGGTATACTCCCGCTTGCCCACTACTGCGCAGATACGAAACGTCCGGCTTCGGTATACTCCCGCTTGCCCACTACTGCGCAGATACGAAACGTCCAAGTGGCGAAATATGGCCGTAAAATATTCCTCTGCTTATCCCTTCCTGGATACCCAAGCATGATTAAAGTTTAAAGTCTTACTATACGTTTTCCTGCTACCCATTATCAGTTCGCAGTAATCCAGCTCGACTAATTCCCCGTGACTCGATGGATCTAATCTAACCGCATTGTTGTTTTAATATTAAAGGATATAAAACACATTGTTTATTGAACGTACTAGTAAATAACTATGGTTAGATTTTGTATTGTCTCCCGCCAAATTAGGAGATCAATTACATCTCTTCCCGTGAGTGTCACATACTTGAAGATTGATAAGCGATAAGTTATGGCTTATGGCAGCTGTTCTTCAATCAAGCAGCACATGAAAAATTGACCGGTTGTCGGTAGACGTGTCCTCTATTAGGTACATGATAGACAATGGTTGTTGTCGGACTAGGGAGTAACATCCACCATCCAACAAAAAGGTTTTCCGAAGCTAAATATTATAAAGAGGTGTATGACGGCCATTAAGCTATCTGGGGCCCAAGCCGATCTCCCTGTCTGGCGTAGGTTTTCCTTATTTCAAACTAGCTTTTGCCCGTGACTTCATCCGCGTTAAGTTTGGAATAGAAACGTTGACGTTTGACACACTGCTCCTGTTCCTGCGACCCAGATAAAGTTCCTTAAAGTTAATGTGAGCCTGGTACTTCAAGTACTAGGGTCACAGATATGCTGATCACATGACCGCGACCCACAGGAACCTATAGCCGGGATAAAATAAAGGTCGAACGAGATGAAAAGGATCCTATGTCCGTCTCCTGGTTTTAAGCTACATCCCCACCAATTTTGAGCCAAATCGGTACAGCCGTTCTTGAGTTATAAATAGTGTAACTAACACGATTTTCTTTTATATAGATAGATACTAGCTGACCCGGCAAACTTCGTACCGCAAATTTTTTATCGGCCGCGTGGCATCAGATCCCGTTCTCGCTGCACTATCTACGATATTAAGCGTGTATTATACATATAAACCTTTACCTGGGGACGGACAGACAGCGAGAGCGACTTTGTTTTATATACTACTAGCTTCTCACACAGAATAGCGTCATCCCTTAGTAGGCGTCTACGACACCGAAGAAGGCATGAGGTGACTCTATTCTACTTCAGCGGGTACCAAAAACTGACTGTATTTATATACTACTAAATACCTATTTAGACTTGATTGTATGTCGCAATAAGCACGTAGACCTCTATAGGTATTGTTTAGATTCCTTCCTTAGAGGAAACTATAGTGTACTTTTACTTTTGCAGTATTATTACAAAGAGCATTTTCCGCGTTCCGATTGGGTGGTTTCCTATAATTCTAAAATAAATTATTTAATTGAACTTATACGGAACCACGTCCGTTCTTTTTATCTTTTAATTATTATTAATAGTAAAATATTTAATAATGAAGTATGATGTCAAACCCAGTTGTTTTTCACGATTAGTAGAAACAAGCTCATGGCCGAGGACACCAAGGCTGCCTACTAAGACTATAGGACGTATTGTCTCTGGTAACATTCGGTTTTAGTCGGTTTGAGTCCGATCATTGCCTTCGGTGATGTGATGCCTAGTGCAGCTTTTTACGTAGAAAAAGAAAAGATGCTACGGTTGGTGAAGGGTGAAAATTTTTAAAAGTTATACCGGTGGAATCATACTTTTACCTGCATCTCTTTTGTCACGCGCCATGCGATTCTACGGATGTTTTTACTGTTGCTTTCTTCATTATAACGTTATCCTTATTCATTTATGTAGGTACAGGAAATTTCAACATCTCGAAATCTCGGCGGGAATCGGGTCTCTCGCCATTGGGGGCTACAATGCTGTGAACTCAGTAGAAATGTCACGGGCCGCCTTAGAGCTGCTACGAAATAAATTCTCTTCGTGGTAGTGATTGACCTAAACTTCGAACCGTGTTAGGTATGAAGGTACTTACCATAGGTATCATGGTGCGTGGGATGGTGATGGTGCCAAACATTCTGGTGTGGTGCGAAGTGAGCTGCGTACTGCTGCAGCCGCGGACCGCCCGCGACGTACCCGAGGCCGTAGCCATCGGCGCAGTCGCCGCTGCCACTCGAGTACGCGCCGCCTGCGCCGCTCACCCCACCCACGCTGCCGCTGCTGCCGAACATTGCCGATCTCTTGTCAACTCAGATCGACAATGTTCGCAAAACCTGTGGAAGAAATAATGAAGGTTAGTGAATAAATCTTTTAAGATATACACAGGGATTACTAAATATGGTTGCCTTTTTTTTCGTGCGGAAATCCCCTTAAATACCACCTCCACCAGAGCCGGAAGGAGAGGTTATGTCATACTCGAACTGACTAAAACCACACGCTGACTGAGTGTCGTGGTACTAGGCCGGATGTGAGGTTGTCTTCGACATATTCTTCGCACCCCGGCTGACCCAGGGCCATCCCTTACGGTCTGGCCCTCCTCGGGAGGGAAATATGGTTGCCAAGGATCTTGTTATTCGGGAGAAAAAAATCAGAACCGGGGTCGGTTATCAAAGGGCAAAGTTTGTATGTAATCAGAATTTGGCACTCGGTTGTAGACAAAAAAGACAATATGCGTTTGTCGAATTAAGTGCATCGTTTTTCTGCGCAGAATATAATAAATTAGTGAATATTTTATGCATAATATGCTAAAAGACAGTAGGCAGTAAGTGGGATGGCCACATTTGTTGAGGAGTTTGTTGGAGCAAACGAGTCCTGGGGTGCCGACCGCGAGAGGGCAACCGAAAATGGTGGGACGCCCTTTAGCTAAATAGATTCAGGACCTGAAAAAGGTGGCAGGGATAAACTAGATACGGAAGGGAAGGTTCGGGAGTTCGGGAGCCATGACGTATATTGGGCAGGTCCAGCAATGAACTGTAATGCCTTAATTGGTGGATGTCAAAACACTCTATGAAACAAAATCCTTCCTTGCGACAGAGAGCAGTTGTTCATAACATTGTTTTGATAGGTATGTAATAATAATGCAATTCGGCTTATCTAATTATCTTATACCACGCGGACGTTCTCAGCGATAAGAAGCACGTGAGTTGGTTGATGTAAAAAGTTCGCACGTGTTTACTATCGACAGGTAAGTTGAAACAGATTAAGTACCTATCTTCTTCTGTCGTGTCGACCGCATATTATTAATACCTTTGATACCACCTTGATGCCACCCTCAGAGGTCTACGCGAAAGTCTACGCTGAACCTTGCCTACTTTAGTACCTAAGCAAGTGCATCGAAAAACTTAAACAGTTTGTAACATCTAGCTTGTTCTAAATCCGTAATTCCCTTTTATAATAAAATTTGTTTACAAAACCTTATCAGCTACACAAATTATCCTGTTTTTTGATGACATAGGTATGCCACAAGAATATTGTCACATGGAAAACCCACTAACCATAACCATGATATTAAGTCATAACTAAATACAATATTGCTTATATCTTGCGGCCACGGCACAAATTGTAAATTATATACTAACACATGAAGAGGATAACGACGGGATATCTACAGGACAAGCTGACGTAAGTGAACTGTTGTGACAATTGTCAGAGGTAAACAGATTGTGTGCGGTTTCTATTTTCAATAAGTGTGTAGGTGTTTATTAGATACGTGTACCAGTAAATGGGTATTAACTTCCTTAATCGATTTTGTTTCGTTTTATATTTTGAGCAGATATCACGCGTGTCTTGCGGCAAACGCTACGTGGGTAACAAACGCCTGGCAATGGCACCCCCACCGGGTCCAGGTAGAAGGGTTAGGCTCAAGAAGTGCTGGCTTGGCGTCATGGAGGGTGACATGCGTGCAAAAGATCGTGCGAAGTGCAGGAGGAAGAGCCGGGAGGTGGACCCTGAGCTCCGAGGGCACTGTGGCCTCGGGTGCAATCAGGACTAACGGCTTTATGTAGATGATGATCACGCGATATACCCAGGAACCAATATATATATATATGCTGAATTGGCAATTTCGAAACCAGAGATGGTCGAGGCTGGTTATGAGGGATATCTTTACCCCGCATCTGAAGACCGACGACGGTGTGGGTTTAAGTCAGTTTGAGTTCAACATAACCACCGCCGATAGCCAACACTAGTTATAGAGGCCACATTATCATAAAGGCCCCAATGCCTTTGTCAATTGAATACGGTCTTAATAACAAAATATAACATCAAGTCTATATCACATTTTTAGTCAGTCGATACTATAACCTGCGATTAGCACACCAGAATTGCTGTGAGGGCATATCACCGCGCAACCGCCTCCATAAGAGATGATACGACACGTAATTACAAATCTATATCACAAAATGCTTTTTACATGCATACGCATCTAATATGACCTTTATTACAATATAATAAGATATCTATACGCATATGTAGATGTGAAGAATATGTTTGTCAGATGCGCTTGCCACAGTGACTGAGTTACCTAATACAATGTTATTGAAACAATATCATTGCGACAAGAAACTGAGTCAATCGTCACGATTACCCTCATTTTCACATCAAAATTATGAGAAAACATTAAAATACGTGTGTTTTCTTATCAGTCATTTAATAGGGGTCACATTGGTACAACAAGTGGATGCACTTACATATTAAAAAAAGATATGAGACCATGCACTCTACTATAGCCACTATGTCCAGCACTGCCTGTGTCGAAAATTGATACCTTTCCGGAACCCATAGCAATCTACTCCCGGGATAAAGCAGAATTTAAGTGTTATCTTCAATAATTGTGGTCTACTTGTGTGCGAAATTGCAGTCAAATCAAATCAGCGTTTGCAGCATGATTGAGTTACAAACGAATTGAACGCACAGTTGTCATAAATAAATTATATATCTACCTTGCCAACTTCCTTCTTCTTTTATCTATCACGCCCTTTTTATTGGGTTGTTTTTCTCCTTCATTCATCCCAATGTTCAGGGGATTTCCCCGAGCATGAAATCTATTCCATAAGTCTAGTATTGAATGAATTTCATACTTGGGGAAATCCTTGCCTTGCTGAATATATCCTTCATACAATGCGTGAGATGAATTGAGTCAACGTATTCCCAAAATAACATTTACTTATATCCTTACTAATGTAATCTGCGGTAGCCTAGTGGAATGGGTGATGGACTGCTGAGACGAGGTCTCGGGTTCGATCCCAGGTTTACCATGGCACACACCAATTACTTTCCGATGCCTTTCGAAGTTATATGTGTATTTATCGCAGGTTTATAAGTGCCCGGTTAATGGCAATAGGCTCGCCACCTATTACATTGGGAATTAGGGAGGCGCTCGTGTATCACGAGGTGCCTCTCTACCTTCGCCGCATCGTCGGGGCGTATCTGTCGGAGAGAGCAGTCGTCTACCCAAGTGCGACCGGGCTCGGTCGGCGAGAGATGTCGTGCGGTGTTCCGCAGGGATCGGTCCTGGGACCGCTACTGTGGAACATCGGTTACGACTGGGTGCTTCGCGGTGAGTTCGCGGACGGTGCCGCCGTCACTTGTTATGCGGACGACACGCTGGTGACGGCGTGCGGAGCTACATACCGCGAAGCGACCCTGAAGGCCACGACCGCGGTTGCCCAAGTCGTGGAGCGGATTCGGCGGCTGGGTCTCGAGGTGGCTCTGCATAAAACCGAGGCCATGTTCTTTCATGGGCCTCGGCGCGTGCCACCGGAGGATTCCAGCCTCATAGTGGGAGACATTTCTATCGGCATCAAGACCCAGATGAAATATCTGGGGCTCGTGCTTGACGGCCGGTGGAACTTCGGGGAGCATCTCCGAAGACTGGCCCCCAAATTGAAGGACACAGCTGCCGCTTTGGGGCGGCTGCTGCCCAACATGAGGGGGCCGGATGACTCCTGCAGGAGACTCTATGCGGGAGTCGTGCGGTCCATGGCCCTATATGGGTGCCCAATATGGGCGGACACCCTGACGGTACAATGCGCGTCTGCTGCGTGGACCGCAGCGTGCAATGGCCAGCAGGGCCATTAGGGGGTACCGCACGATATCCTTCGAGGCGGCGAGTCTCCTTGCCGGATCCCTACCGTGGAACCTGGATGCGAGAGCCCTTTCGATGCTATATCGGTATCGTAAGGAGGCGCGGGAGCAGGGACGGGAACCCGAGCCCGAAGAAATTCGGGCCGTGAGGTCTCAGCTCCACAGGGACATGGTAGCGGAATGGGAGCTACGACTTGGGCGCAAGCGCAGGGCACGCCGTTATAGCGGCGGTAAGACCCATCATGGAGGAATGGCTAGAGAGGCCACACGGCAGCCTCTCGTACCGGCTGACGCAGGTGATTACCGGACACGGGTGTTTCGGGAGTTACCTGTGTCGGATCCGGAAGGAGCCAACGTCCGAGTGCCATCACTGTGATGCGAGCGAGGACACAGAGCTGCACACGCTGACCGAGTGCCCGGCGTGGGACACGCCGAGGCGGGTCCTAGTGGCGGCTCTAGGGGTGGGAGTCCTCACACTCGTCACATTGCTCACAGCGATGGTACGATGCGCAAACGCTTGGGGTGCGGCCGCCTCCTTCTGCGAGCAAGTAATGCTCGAGAAGGAGGCGGCCGGTCGGGTCCGGACCAGACTCCGGGCCCGGGAAGCCCGTGCAGAGCGAAGGCGAACCGGACGTCGGAGGTCGCAGAACGACCTCCGTCCTCCATGAGCGCTGGCCTGGGGGGGACTGGTGGAGCCGCCTGTCACCCTAGCAGAAGCAGGCCGCGGCGGCGGCGCAAAGTGCGCCTCCCCGTAACCGGGGCTAGATGGGGACATTTTGGTCCCCACAACCCGAAGGGGGCCATCTCGAAAGAGATGGTCCTGGGTCTGTCGGGGTGCGAGAGATATGCTTTTGGCAATCTCACCTCCGGCCATCATGCGCGTGAGGACTCTGGCGAAGGACGCCGTCGCTCGGGGCGAGGTGGTGTTGGCGGTGTCACTGGACATCGCCAACGCATTTAACACCCTGCCCTGGAGCTGCATTAGGGAGGCGCTCGTGTATCACGAAGTGCCTCTCTATCTTCGCCGTATAGTCGGGGCGTATCTGTCGGAGAGAGCAGTCGTCTACCCAAGTGCGACCGGGCTCGGTCGGCGAGAGATGTCGTGCGGTGTTCCGCAGGGATCGGTCCTGGGACCGCTACTGTGGAACATCGGTTACGACTGGGTGCTTCGCGGTGAGCTCGTGGACGGTGCCGCCGTCACGTGTTATGCGGATGACACGCTGGTGACGGCGTGCGGGGCTACATACCGCGAAGCGACCCTGAAGGCCACGACCGCGGTTGCCCAAGTCGTGGATCGGATTCGGCGGCTGGGTCTCGAGGTGGCTCTGCATAAAACCGAGGCCATGTTCTTTCATGGACCTCGGCGCGTGCCACCGGAGGATTCCAGCCTCATAGTGGGAGACATTTCCATCGCCGTCAAGGCCCAGATGAAATATCTGGGGCTCGTACTCGATGGCCGGTGGAACTTCGGAGAGCATCTCCGAAGACTGGCCCCCAAATTGAAGGACACAGCTGCCGCTTTGGGGCGGCTGCTGCCCAACATGAGGGGGCCGGATGACTCCTGCAGGAGACTCTACGCGGGAGTCGTGCGGTCCATGGCCCTATATGGGTGCCCAATATGGGCGGACACCCTGAAGGTCCACAATGCGCGTCTGCTGCGTGGACCGCAGCGTGCAATGGCCAGCAGGGCCATTAGGGGGTACCGCACGATATCCTTCGAGGCGGCGAGTCTCCTTGCCGGATCCCTACCGTGGAACCTGGATGCGAGGGCCCTTTCGATGCTATATCGGTATCGTAAGGAGGCGCGGGAGCAGGGACGGGAACCCGAGCCCGAAGAAATTCGGGCCGTGAGGTCTCAGCTCCACAGGGACATGGTAGCGGAATGGGAGCTACGACTTGGGCGACCAAGCGCAGGGCACGCCGTAATAGCGGCGGTAAGACCCATCATGGAGGAGTGGCTAGAGAGGCCACACGGCAGCCTCTCGTACCGGCTGACGCAGGTGATTACCGGACACGGGTGTTTCGGGAGTTACCTGTGTCGGATCCGGAAGGAGCCAACGTCCGAGTGCCATCACTGTGATGCGAGCGAGGACACAGAGCTGCACACGCTGACCGAGTGCCCGGCGTGGGACACGCCGAGGCGGGTCCTAGTGGCGGCTCTAGGGGTGGGAGTCCTCACACTCGTCACATTGCTCACAGCGATGGTACGATGCGCAAACGCTTGGGGTGCGGCCGCCTCCTTCTGCGAGCAAGTAATGCTCGAGAAGGAGGCGGCCGGTCGGGTCCGGACCAGACTCCGGGCCCGGGAAGCCCGTGCAGAGCGAAGGCGAACCGGACGTCGGAGGTCGCAGAACGACCTCCGTCCTCCATGAGCGCTGGCCTGGGGGTGACCGGTGGAGCCGCCTGTCACCCTAGCAGAAGCAGGCCGCGGCGGCGGCGCAAAATGCGCCTCCCCGTAACCGGGGCTAGATGGGGACATTTTGGTCCCCACAACCCGAAGGGGGCCATCTCGAAAGAGATGGTCCTGGGTCTGCCGGGGTGCGAGAGATATGCTTTTGGCAATCTCACCTCCGGCAGCCAAGGACCCAAGACGGCGTGCGTTTTAGTCGGTTCGAGTCCGACATAACCGCCTCCACCGGCTCCGTGGGGGTGGTATCCGTGGGGATTTTTCGCACGATAAAAAAAAAAAAAAAAAAAAAATCTCACCTCCGGCAACCAAGGACCCAAGATGGCGTGCGTTTTAGTCGGTTCGAGTCCGACATAATCACCTCCACCGGCTCTGTGGAGGTGGTATCCGTGGGGATTTATCGCACGATAAAAAAAAAAAAAAAAAAAAAAACCTATTACATTGGGACCTAAAACATAAACTGGCGAAATGTGGGTGCTTATGTTATATATGTTATGTTATGCTTACTAATGTTTTTCAGAAATATTTCTCTTTCATTTTTAGATTTTATTTATTTAGAGTTTACGATTCGTCGTAACATTTGCTTTCTCCATCCTCCGTGCTTGCAATCATCATCAAAATGGCGTGATATCTCTCTTCTTGGCTATAATCATCTTTCACAAGGTCCATCTTCTCTTAAGACTTTGATGCCTCTTATAACCTTCCACATCTATACCTAATGCCTTTATTTCCCCTTTTTAAGGACTAAATTTAAAAACGTACATGTTGTATAAATATAGTACAACATGCATGCCTTCTTCACGACATACTTTCATCCCTACACATCCCATCCCAGGTAACTTCTAAGTAACATCACAGATAAAAATAATAATATTCTACAGTAATATTCCGTACAACTTTATGCTGACTTGCACTACAGACTATAAACGAGAATATTTCCATTTCTACTTGTTTTGTTATTAAAATAGGTAAAAGTAGTTTTTTACAGGGACTGAGTTCTTGAACATAAAGTTTGATACTTACGACTTCATTTTTCTGTTAATAGTTGAAACTCATGAGAGTACGGTACGCTTTGCATGTCCTGTGAAACTTGTCCACAAAGTGGGACCCTTTATTACGAAGTGGAGAGTGCGCGGGTGTTGGCCTGGATCATACCTATATAACTTAGCTGTTTATGCGCCGCGCTGATCGTAACAAACGTACAAGATTGTGCCACAACAAGTTATAAGTACTTGTCCACACGACATAAGTAAATTACTATTCGAAAAATTAGTTGAGCTTGGAAAGTACGTAGGTTGAGCGAGTTTGAACCCTATCCAATGTTAGTAATAGATAGATAAGAAGAAGTGCTCGAATTCTTCATACATACATAGGTAGACTAAATATGTTACAGTAGCGTCTGGTTCATGCCAGACTTATACTTCAATAAGTGTGCAGAAAGTATTTATTGGGTTGTGAATACTATACAGTAGCTTTAATCTTATCTTTTAATTTGAAACTAGATATAGGTTGCCTGTAGACTCAAGACTCAAACTTGTAAAAGACTCGGTGATGCCAGTTTCCGAGATTCTCCAAGAACTCACTTTGTTCAAATAATTATGCCTTGTTAAATAACCTTTGTCCAAATTATTAGTTAGAGTTCGCAAAATGTCAGTTTCTTCGATACATTCCTTAATGACTTCTTTCCTTCTCTTATTTTCTTTTACCAACTCATCTCTACTTGGCCCTTTTCTATTATAGTCTCTTCTCATACTATGTCCGTACAATAACAGCCGCTCGCTTCTCAATTTTTTATTCAATGGATTAACTTTAAATGCGCGCTTACCAGGTCAAATTCAAATTATGCCTAATAAGGTAATTCAAAACACTCTTTTGTTATTATTTTAACTATAATATTTATGTTAACTCTGTGTAATATCTAAATGTTTTAACAAAATTTTAACATTAAGATTTGTTACGAACTTAACGATGACAGAAATGGCGTGTTAGTTGATCATTAAATTTATATCTGATACTATATTTACTATTACAAACACTATACTCTATAACAATCAGTCACAAAATATGAAAATGATTTCATATATCCATTCAACGATCTTGAAAAATAAACAAACGAAATCAACCCTGAAACTTTACTACTAATACTACCTACGGTAGGAACTTTAATTGAAATCACGCATATTATGCATAATTTCAACGTTATAATTACACAAAAAATCTTTGAAACCTATAATTTGTCACGTTAACGTACCTACCTGTATTTTGGGCATTGGCATTTTGAATTCCGTTCCGACAAAAAAATTGTCCACAGATGTGGTCTACAGTCTGCAGTCTAACAAACTATGCAATATAAGTAAACTGTGGTATGATTCTATATTTAATTTATTAGGTACTAGCTGTCCCGCAGAATTACCTACGTCCCGCCGATTTCCGCCCGCGTTGCGTCCGCTGCGCCCTCTACTATATAAGAATGTATATATACATATATACCTTCTTCTTAAATTACTCTATCTATTAAAAGAAACCACATTAGAATCTGTAGCGTAGTTTTGAAGATATATACACATACATAGGGATGGACACACGCGGAAAGTGACTTTGCTTTAAACTCGTACTATGTAATTAAGTAAAATTAATGATAAGTTAGAACTACCACTTTTCCTGTTTAAATAAATATGATTACTAGACCTATTACCTACCCTTTACCAGGAAAAAGTTACCAGAGTGGGTGATCAGCCGTTCTGTGTGGGTCACATTTTTCACCCATTTTCACGACTGCTGTAGATATTCGTATGACAATCGGAACCGACGCGCGAAGGGTTAACGTGCTCTCCGAGGCACGGAAATATCCAGACTAATATACATGAATACAAATATTTCCACTGAGGGGGAATCCAACCCACTCTCCCTGCTTATCAGCTGAATGCACTACCACCACGCCACAAAGGCTATCACTTATCCCCCGGGAAGATCCACATTAATATCAACATTTCGATGCAAGTACATAAATAACTCTACCTAATTCCGACCTACGCTTATAACCTAATTAGGCTTTCAGGTTTAAAAATAGGAAATGAAATATCAAATTCGCTACCTAATCAAATTTAAGAGGAAAGAGGATGCGTATAACAAAAACCCACCATCAAAATTTAACCTGGGAGTCGAATCTGGTTCAATCGCCGCTTGCGCAAAGTTATGTTCACGAACAAACTAACTTACTTTTTTTATACATATATCAGAAGATATTTGTCGCTGAGACTGTAATGTCACACCGGTGTCTGCCTATGATAAATGACTAGGTAGGTATAATAAACGCGAGTTATAATTTATGCGTTGTCAGCTTGTTTAGTACTCAGGTTACGTAAATTTGTTGCTATTAGTGAGTGCAGTATATTTATGCGCGTGCGCCGGTTCCGAGTTCTTACAGATATGTGCGCGCGCGCAATTTTAGAGCAGCCTACTTGTTATTTGTAATTAAGTTGAAATTGATATGAAATGCTCAATCTTGCAATTAAATTTTTGGGAGCTATCAAATTTCAAACTTGAAAACCTCAGCCTCTGACAGAGAGACAAAGACAGCCTCTGAGCCGTAGTGAACGCGACCGCCACGCAGGAGGCGCGGGTTCGATCCCCGCTCAGTGCAAATATTTGTATGCATGTACATGGCTATTTGCATTGGACTGGGTGTTTCTATGTATAATATGTATGTACCTATTTATAAAAGAAAAGTATCCAAGTATGTATATCCGCATTATAGATTCCATACCACAAGCTAGTTAAGCTTACCATGGGTCCAGATAGCTGTGGAATATTAAAAAAAACTTTATTTGTACAGTCAGAATCAGATCAATGTTCACCGACAGGGTGCTCAGAAAGGTCTTAATACCATGACATTAAGATCGTATTGAGTAATTTGCTGGAGAAATTTGCATTTGTTAAATTAGTCCTGATCTGCATAAATGTATGGGTATGTGCTAGTCAGCGTCATAAACACTCGTATAATGAGCAAAAATCAAACCGTTTTATTTGTTTATATGGTATTATTGTTTGAGCTAATAGTGTGTACCAAATATCAGAACAATCCATAACCAATAAGACCTTCAAACCTTCAAGAAAAGAGCGGACTCTCTTTTGAAAGGAAGGTAACGCACTTGTGACTCCTCTGTTGTTGTCCATGGGCGGCGGTGATCGCTTACCATCAGGCGATCCATCTATTCGTTTACCTCCTTATTCCATAAAAAAAAACTGGAAGGGAGTAAAAAACTAAATTAATATCATTTGACTAGGTACTTTGTTCGTCAACGTCTTTCTGATGCTGTCTGTACGTACAATAGTTTTCCAATAGCAACGTTTACTTTGTTCCTTCAGTTTCGTACAGAACCCTCAGGTAGAGAATACGGCTTGCACTTGGAAGTTTTTTTTAATTACTACTAGTTCGTTAATATCAGTTGTCTGACCGGTGCACATATGTTGCAGAAGTTGCAGCAGCAACTTTGATTTGTAACAATTTCATTGCAGCAAATCCTAAACAGGCTTAATTACCTACTATCTTACTAAATTCCTTTAGATTAAAACGGCTGTAAACTTACTACAAGAATACATGTTTCCCCTTTTTTCTGTTCCGTGGTTTTCCCTTACAATTATTACATAGTTGGGATCGGCTTTCCAAATCAGTGATGAGGTTGAACTTCGATATTTTCTGTGAAGCGACTGCCATATGGCCTCCTTACCTTAATCAATTAGCGATGTCGAAGTTCTGTTCAACTACCTGCAACGGCTACCATTGATTTCGTATGGCAACCGGGACTGACGGCTTAAAATGCTCCCCGAGGTACAGGAACAATCAAAGAATCAATTTCATTTATTCAGTTTAGGTCATAGGTTTACATTTAATGAATGGAATGTCAAGAATAATAAATAGAATATGTAAATCACTTGAAAATGATTCTTTCGCTGGTGGAAACATCCATAATAATGCACACAAATATTTGCACTAGACGGTAATCGAACCCACACCCCCTGTGTAGCAGTCGCGTTCGCTATACCACAGAGGCTGTCTGTGTGTGTTTACACTGCCAATATTACTCTGTAAATAGTGCGTGCTTGTTATTTACGAATCTTAAGTATGTTGTAAGCACTAAACAACATTCTCAGGTGCAACGTCTCCCTCGGAAACAGATCCTGCGGCACCCACGCGGATGCCGCAGGAATGTAGCACGGTGTCACCGGTGTCATGTCCACACGTGCCGGCGGCCGATATAAATCACGCCGTATTCCCTTCGCACATAACCCGCTCGTAACAACAGTTAACGTGAGTATTATTGCCACACATGTGTTAGGTTGTCCTCATAACTTTGTTACAGTGATTTAAGACTGAAGAAATGATCTATTTTGGTGTTCGTTTCAATGTCATGCAGTTATTAAGTAATTAGCTTCGATTTTTTTCTTGGGCAGGAAGGCATCGTAATTATTGCAGGACAACCCCTAATCAGTCCCTGCATATAGGTATTAAATTTGTAACAAAGTTTTTGTAACTGACTGTACACAAATACTTCAATTTAGATAGCCGTGCGAGTTGACGACAGGCAAATAATCATAAATTGCAAGTTGCCAACTCGCGGTTGTCCGCGAGTTTGATGACCGCGAGTTGATGAATGACCCCTTAAATATTATTTTAACATGAAATACTTCCCAATAATTTACACACGGCCAAGAAGATAAGTGTACACCTATACAACCTCATATCTACCTAACGGTGTTGTTGGAAAGTGTGCAGGATGCGACTTCTTACAGGGTTGAAGAGTGAAAACATGATTGGTGGTTCGTTGTACAGTGAATGACAATAGTAGGTTACAGAGATTCGTTACCAGATAGCGATCAAATAGCTTAAATACCTCTAATATTAATACACTATTTTAGTTCGGGTAAAGTCCTTCAAAAAAGAAATGAATTACGTTGGTCAATGTCATTCAAAGAAGTAATATTTCCCGTAAAATTTGCAACGTCCGGTGCGGAATGTTAAAAACATAACCATTATGCAATGGCGGTTATTATTGGATAAATGAATGCATGTTGAAGGAAATAATAATAAATAAAGGTGAGTACGAACGTAGAAACTACAAAAGGAAAACTGGATTTAAAAAAGTTGTTTATTGTATAATCCTGTTTGTAATTGAAGCAATATGCACATTGACGCACATCCCTTTGTGTATTTTCATTTATTTATCTACATATGTGTACGCGTATATCCTCAATGGCGTAGGCTTTAAGGAGCTATAAGTTTTGCCATTTATTTTTTCAGAAAAGATATTTTTTTTTCATCAAATGTTGGTGCTTAAAATACATGTATGCCAAATATAGTATATCTACCGCCAAGTATGGTAAAACTACCACCAAATATGGTAGAAATGCTGCCAAATATATCAACTACTGTCCGTAGAATATGACACAGCGTGTCCCGACACGGATACAAATACGTAAAGTAAAGCCAACGAAGCGAGAGAAAAAAGGTAAACAATGTTTCAGCGGTTCCAAACCTTTTTATTTGAAAATGATTACATATCACTTCAAGCGCGTTCCAGACAGGAATGAAATTGCTCATAAGATGGCGGATCAGACAGTTTAGAACCGCTGTGCTGACAGCTTTCCTGTACTACGAAACACGCAACGACAGCTGTCGCTCAGCCATTGTCGCGTACGTGTGATATGTGCGATAAGGTCAGAGAAAATAATCGCTAGTTATTGCAACGTAACTCAGTAATGGTCGCTTTGTTTACCTTTTTCTCTCGTCACGTTGGCTTTACTTTAGGTTAGAAGAGATTGGATAGACCAATCCTAACAAATCCTATTTTGCTGACAAACTATTATATATTCGTTGGCTGGTCAATATCGGTGGCCAACAAGTGCAAACACGTTGGCTCAATATACTGGCCTAGCACCTTGGTCCAGTGTGTACAGTCGAACATAAACGCTCACTAACTAGATTATAAGATTGCTGCGGGCGTAATGACAAATATGGCGGATATCGCATAGCTTGTCAAGTGTCTTGTAAAGTATCTTGATCTTGTACAACCTGTGTAAATACTTCTTAAGATTAAAATAATATATCCAATATCTTTTCATCTGTAATCATTGCGATTTACATACCTAATTACTTTTTTCTATTTGCAGGTAAGTATCTAAGGATAAAAAACATGTGTGCGTATTTATAATTATTCTTTTCATCGATCAAGCCATTTAGGTTACCTGTTAGCTGTGGTTAGACCCAGTAGGTGTCGCTGTTGTCGAAATACATATCCAATTAATATCAAGAGGAAAACCTATGTTGGAGCCTTCGGTTACAATTTCGATTTAATGTCCTAATTTTAAATTACAGGTAAAGTAAGCGTATCAACTAATTGTATCCAAAATTTCATACATTATATTATTTCCTCCTAATTAAAATAGTTATCCTCTGGATACCAGCCAGACCTCCTTAGAGCCATTGCCCTTGAACGTAGCTCCGAATGTTGCCAACCAAATTAATTATACTCTGAATGATATACAACAATCAACTTTATCACATTACAATAAAGTTGTTATTTTAACAGATAAGTGGTATGAATTTACTCGGTCGTGTCTGATTTACGCGATGCATTAGCGGTTGGACGCTCGCGCTATATTCGCTTCGATTTATGGTCTCTGAAAATTATGCATTGAATGTATTTTACGTTGTGGGTCTGATAGCATGAGCGTTGGAAGGGTTGGGACAACCTGCTGACATACGAAAAGCTTGCCAAAGAACGATATTAGTCTCGCTATGTAGGTACAATTAGCAACAAAAGTGGGGAACCACTAATTTACAAACGGTCTTGACATTGATATCCTAAAATAAATTGATGTTGTGTTTTGTGATCTTCGGAGGTTAATGTATTTCATGTTTTGTTTATTATTATTGAAAGTTTTATGTACTTTTGTCGCTGATTGTACATTCTTAAGTAGGTTCTATAAATATTAAGGAGAAATCAAAATCAAGTTATACGTTTAAATTACCTCTCTCTCTCTCTCTCTCTCTCTCTCTCTCTCAATACCAAATTCTAAGAAAATCCGTTCATAAAAAACAACAAGTGGAGCTATTTTCGAATTCAAATCTTAAATTATGGAATAGAACTCGCTATTCCATAATTTAAGATTTGAATTCGAAAATAGCTCCACTTGTTGTTTTTTATGAACGGATTTTCTTAGAATTTGGTATTGAGAGAGAGAGAGAGAGAGAGAGAGAGAGGTAATTTAAACGTATAACTTGATTTTGATTTCTCCTTAATATTTATAGAGCATGGTTTTTCGTGGGAAGTAGTAAAATAGTCTTTTAGTGTCTAAATTTTAATATTTATTCGTCTAAAACCAACTAATATAAAAAACCAAAAACATTAAAGTTCATAGTTGAACATCTTTTCTTTTAGGGAGTCTAGTCTAGGTACTGTTCTCACGTTGGGCAGGTGGATTGGTAAGTACAGGATTTATTTCCAAGCTCCCCTTCTGTGAGGCAACTTCGACGTTAGCAGAATATCAGCTAGAAGCAGCAACAGTGTAGCAGCAAGGCCCTTAAGCAGCCCTTCTAACTCCTTCTAACTCTAACTCTACCACAAAAAGGTTTGAAGGCACCCTAGCACCACATGAAATAAGTAGAATTTCCTTAGATGGTGGCGTTCAGGGTTCATTAATAAATACAATATAGGTATTTAGCTAGGCTGACAGCCTCTGTGGCGTGGCGGTACTGCACGCGACTGCCGCGCAGGAGGAGCCGCGCGGGTTCGATCCCCGTTCAGTGCAAATATTGGTATGCATAAATATGGCATTGCATTGGTCTGGGTGTTTCTTTGTATAATATTATTATGCATGTATTTACAAAAAGTAGGTTTATCTAAATATGTTTATCCGCATTCTAGATTCCATAACACAAGCTACTTAAGCTTACCAGCGGTCTAGCGTAGCGTAGCGTTGTGTAAAATGTTGTGGAATATCTATTTATTTATTTTATGTATTTAATTGAAATTGTACCTCATCAAATCAACGCGTCATTTATTTTCACACCACAAATACGCAATGTATTAGGTAATCATATGTATCACGTACGCCACTCGTCCACATACCTAAGTTGTGTGTTTCTTTCGTTGTTATTGCCGCAAACTGTACCTATACAATGTAGTCTTTGAATGATGACAAAGGACCTAAATATAGATGGATTATTTTGTTGACAAGTGGGGAAAACTGGAAGATAAAGCATTCTAAAATAAATGTTTAGGTGCCTACATTATTGGAGTCGTTGGTAATGGTGGGTGACCTAAACGCCGTGAACCTTGGGAAACTCTCACATGGTAGGAAAACGCTGCTATCAGTGGCCAACTCTGACCGAAGCAGGAGTTGAGCGAGTGTTTAGGGTGCTCGGAAGCTCTTGACGTTCGCGTTACCTAGGTATATCTCACACTAGGTAACCTGCCCCAACTTCGCAAGAAAATATTCTATTATACGTAATTTCACATCTCATTCCGAAAGGAGTAATTTATATAGAAAGTTGAAAACCCACCTAGACCAAGATTACCTACTTTTTATTTATAATTTTAATTATTTAGATCGCGTAGCATTTAATTATCCATATCCATACTAATATTATAAATGCGAAAGTAACTCTGTCTGTCTGTCTGTCTGTCTTTCTGTCTGTCTGTCTGTCTGTCTGTCTGTCTGTCTGTCTGTCTTTCTGTCTGTCTGTCTGTATGTTACGCTTTCACGCCTAAACTACTGAACCGATTTTGATGAAATTTGGTATAGGGGTAGATTAGACCTTGAGAAAGGACATAGGCTATGTTTTGTCGCGATAACCGACATCCATGCGGGCGGAGTCGCGGGCAAGAGCTAGTATTATATATGCGAAAGTAACTCTGTCTGTCTGTCTGTCTTTCTGTCTGTCTGCCTGTATGTTACGCTTTCACGCCTAAACCACTGACCCGATTTTGATGAAATTTGGTATAGGGGTAGATTAGACCATGAGAAAGGACATAGACTATGTTTGGTCGCGATAACCGACATCCACGCGGGCGGAGCCGCGGTAAAAAGCTAGTTTACCTATAATATCATAACATGAATAATTTTGCAACTCTAAACACTGAAGTGCCACCCTCTCTAATTCCGCGAATGAACAACAAAAGATATATAATCTAAGAAAGTTCTGGTATTGCCTGTCTTATTGCGGTCAAGTCAACATGGACTAAATTATGGGCTGTAAGTAGGAGTAGGAGAAGGGATATAGGGCTAAGGTTTTGGATGTCATCGGGATGGGTACAAAGTTTAGCCAGCGCGCTGACTATACATACATATTATACTTTACGATAGCGTCCATAAAAGATAATATCTACACATATAAAAATGAGTTTGTATGTTCGTCCTAATTCCAATGTCATTCATCTGATTCCAATCTGACACTGACAAGTAGCTGTGCACGTGCCCGTGAAGGTTCCTGGTATAAAAAGAGGCTTTATAATCACCACAGGCATTAGCTGGTAGGTACACTATTAAATAGGCGTTTACTTTTAAAAAAGTTATCTCTTATCTCATAATCTATCTCGTTTGGCGTAATTATAATCAAAGAGTACAAAAACGACCTAATTGCGAAAGTATATATGTATGTAAGCACGGTAATGTAATGGTACTACTTATGTAGGGCGAAATTGTTTAAATGTAGGTCATAGGAATTGGTTTAGACAATGTTGTCATTCCCAAGTAATAAGTATGGCCATATACCTAATCAACAAACAAATGGAGATTTCAAAGTGACACTTGTAGATATCTGCATTCTGTCTGTACTTGAATCAGAGTATGTGTATGAGTACTTCTATTTTTGTAATGTCTTGGTGCTCCTAATGGACGCTTCACGGTTGCCTTTGTAGTAGGAGCACCAGGACATAGGTGTCCCGGTGCTCCTACCAGTAGGACTATTTAGTAGGAGCACGAGGACGCACTCAATATTTGGGTGCTATGTAAAGTAAAGCCAACGAAGCGAGAGAAAAAAGGTAAACAATGTTTCAGCGGTTCCAAACACAAGTGCGTTCTAGACAGGAATGAAATTGCTCATAAGATGGCGGATCTGACAGTTAGGAACCGCTGTGCTGACAGCTTTCTTGTACTACGAAACACGTAATGACAGCTGTTGCTCGGCCATTGTCGCGTACGTGTGATATGTGCGTCTAGGACAGAGAAAATAATCGCTAGTTATCGCAACGTAACTCAGTAATAGTCGCTTTGTTTACCTTTTTACACTCGTCTCGTTGGCTTTAATATTAATCTTAGCAGAAGCTGGCCGGGGCGACGCGGCCCTACTAGGTAATATTGGGACACCGTGGTACCCACATCCGAAGGGACTATTTCGAAACCTATGATAGCCCAGGGTCAGCCGAGGTGCGAGGGATACGCCTTATTGGGCCACCTTACTGGGTATTTGGGACTCGAGGCAGCGTGAAGTTTTAATAGCATCGAGCCTGACATAACCGCCCCTGGCCGGCGCGGAGGTATCAGTGGAGATTTTTGCAGAAGAAAGGGTTCCTCTAGGTCACTGTAATTCTGTAGATACCTACAATAATGTTAACGGGAATTAACGCGATCAAGGTATAGATTAGTAAATGGGAACGTCCGTTAAAAAATTTGAAAAAACCCAAGACGCGACGTATAAAAAATAATTCAAAAAATGTTTACTGCAGCGCCCCCTAGTGGATTGTCACCTAACCACAGAACCAAACCCAAACCGATAATTGAAAACTGCATCAAAATCTGACCAGTATTTTTATTTTTGGCAACTTTGATTTACATTAAAATGCTAAATGGCAACATGGATTTGCACAAACAAACATACAAACACACAAACATCCTCTCACCCCAAACGCATATACCGTCTCGACCGTACCGACGGAACGTCGTGGGTAAAAAAGTAAACCACAGAAATTATGATCAGTAAATAGGTAGGTATTTCACGCAGTCACAATATAAAATCAAGGTTACACAAACACGCGTTGATCGCGATTCAACAATATAATCTTAACAGATATTAATACAATCATATCGCGTTATATCTCTGTCCGATAGCACTGAGATGTCTGTATCTGACCTATGCCAACGTTTGGGCTCCTTTTAGAAGCACTTGAGAGGTACGGGGCGTCTGCCGGGCGCCAGTACCGCCGACGTTCCGCACCGATGCTAGGGAGCTATTCAAGAACGACACGTTTTAAAAACGTGTGATTTCAATTCTTTTTTTTTGTTTTTTAAAAGACACGTCAATTTGACTTCAACTCGCCTGATGGTATGCTAAAGGCAAAGTCTCGGAAAGAGAGTCGCTATGGTAAACATGTACCATGTTAACAATGGTGGCACTCAGCTTGACGGCCTCATCAGATGCCTTTTTACGCCCCGCTTAAAGGACCCGGGACTGTAGGAAGAAGGAAACACGTGAGCTGGCAGGGAGTTCCAGGTCTTAATGGTGTGGCATAGAAATGATTCACTGAAACGCTTGGTTCTAGCAGGTATATTCACCCCTGTAAATCTTCGAAGGGTAGAACACCATCATTTAGCCAACTATAATCTTTGGTGCCACGTCATAGGGAGCGAGTCTAATATCTTCAAGGGATCGCTTTGTCACAGGCTGCATGTTTACTGTCGGATGGAGATAGTCATATTATCCCTTACGGCCGTTCCCAATAACATACTTACAGTTGAAGATAGATCACAGCAGTCAAATTTGACGTATCGGCTATTTAAATTGAAAACATGGTAACTGATTTTTTGCGGGAATTTTATTTTCCGAAATTAGTGTGAAATAGGAGTTACTATGTTTTGAATTTAAACAGCCGAGCCTTTTATCCGTAGATGCGATCTATCTTTAACTGTCAGTATGGTATTGGGAACGGCCGTTAGTCGGCTTGTACGACAGCCACATGAAGAGATGGGGTAGCCTTATTCTATCTTCTTCTCCACTGGGAATCAAAACGCAAGAATCAATTTCGATATTCGTACTTAAACGAAACTTAATTATGTTTTTGTGTGATTATTAAAATGAAATCTCCAGAATCATTACAAATATTATAAACGCATAAAGTTTTTAAATATGGATGGATGTTTGTTACTCTTTCACGTAAAAACTACTGAATGGATTTTTATGAAACTTTACAATAATATAGCTTATACATCAGAATAACACATAGGCTATGTTTTGTCGTTATAACCGACAACCATATTGGCGGAGCCACGGACAACAGTCAGTCACCCATAGGTACTTCAGTTCATTTTGTGAGGAGAATTTGAAGTGTGTGCACGTTTTTTTTTAAGTTTTCGTAAGTTTTGAAATCACATGTTTTAAAAACGTGGTGTTAGTGAATTGAGTTCCTGTACAGCACTGCGTATCAGTCGATAATCAATCAATATTCATTACAGGGCTATTAGCCGCCGCCACTCGGCTCTATTACGGACTACATCTGGCGCATTTATTTGAGTAACACATCATGCGCGCGCGCATGCAACTATTTCTGTTTGATGTTTCGTTCCTGTAGTTTGTACTCTAATGCGTTATTGTTTTGATGTCAGGCGAGACAGTGTAGCCTCATGGCGGTCTATTAAATGTCCATAAGTATTGAAATTAAAAGCAAAGTGGCTCTGTCGTATAAAAAGACATAGGTACTTAATTAACGATATTGAAACCATAAATATTTTTTTGGAATTCTTGTCTGTTTGTCTGTGTTTGCGATGGACAGCTACTGAAAGGATTTTGATACAGTTTTTTTAATAAAAAGGGTCTTGGTCAGACTAAAATCTTAGTTTGTTTGATCACAATTGGTTGAGCAGAACCGAAGATATTACCAAAAACCGCTATTCAAGCGAGTGGAGCCGCAGTCAAAGGCTAGTATAAAGTATAGAAATAATAAACATAAATGATAATAATTAGCTATTTATTTCCAACGATCTCGGAATATTAAGATTTTGAGTCAAGTTGCCGATTGAAAAATCAATTAAAAAGGTTGTTGTCTGCTCTTTGTAAATAGATTTCTTTTTAATTTGATAGAGTTAGCCCTTTGACCTGGTATCATGAGACGTCCTCTTCATATCAGATCAAAGACACTAAAAGATATCGTTATAAATTGCTCCAGGACCAATAACATTTGATAAGTATGGTATAAACGTTTTTTTAAATTACTTATTTGTCGAAGTCGATATCAAATGATCATTTTGAATTACTTATCAGACATAAAAATAACTATTATAAATACTTTACATTAGGTATAGAGGACATAGGCACCGTTTCGTCCGATGCTTCGCCCTCCGCATCCAGTCTGACCCAGTCACCATTTTCAGGTCGTAAATCAATCTGGCTAGAGGGTTTCCAAACCTTTCGTTTGAGATCTCGCGGTCTCCACTCTTGGACTCATTTGCTCCAACTCAAAAAAATCCATGGTATGGTACTTCAATATCCAGATACCTTTAATAATAATAAGAGTGACCATTATAGCTTAAATAAACACATAATGTTCCAAACTGTTTATACTGTTGATTAATGGTACTTGGTGGAATCTGCTACACATATTGAGTAAGACACTTTGTACTTTTCCACTTAATTTTATTTTTCACCTGACCGGTATTGCCTCACGGCATTCTCAAAGGTGCACCGTCTGACTCAATTCATAATGTTCCCTTTTTAACTCCCGGCGCAAAGAAAGGGATATTATAAGTTTGATGTGTCTGTATGTCTGTGGTATCATAGCTCCCAAACGGATGAAGGGACATCAATTTAGTTTTTTTATGTAATAAAGGGAACTTATGTGCTGTTGTGTTCTTAGACATGTTTGATGAAAATCGGTTGAGCCGTTTAAAAGTTATAGAGGGTAAAGTAGTTCTAAATTAAAGGATATTTGTTAGTCAATCACGCTCTACCGGCTGCACAGAACTGGCCGAAATTTAATACAGGGATTGATTATAGTTTGGAATAACATTTATGCTACTATACCTATTGTCGTTCTATTAGTATTAGAGTTATGCCGTGTATGAAAGAGGTGTGAAAAAAATGTTTTCACACTTTTTATTTTAAGAAACTTATGGCTTTATGTTTATGGAGATTCCGACTTTTCTAGCGTAGTGAGAATGGTGTACTATCTAATGAACACTTATTGTACTTGCGTATTTTTCTCAAGAGAAATGCGGGGAAATATCTATATAAATATATATATAACTCAAAGGTGACTGACTGACATAGATCTATCAACGCACAGACAGCCCAAACCACTGGACGGATCGGGCTGAAATTTGGCATGCATGTATATATTATAATGTAGGCATCCGCTAAGAAAGGATTTTGATTCATTCTACCCCCAAGGGGATAAAATAGGGGATGAAAGTTTGTATGTAGCGTTGACTCAACACTGAGCGATAACCGACCTCCAAGCGGGCGGTGCCGTGTGCAACAGCTAGTAAAAAATAAAATTCAAAGAAACTATGTACTCAGTATCAATAAATGTTTTCAGATTCTTACCTACCTTTTCTTCTGCTTTAATGAAGACATAAATTCAATACTAAATGTATCTTCTATCTTTAAATCTAAGTAGTGCAAATTGCAATCAATAATATCAATGTCATAGGAGCTCACAAATAACAATTTATAGTACCTAGTTGGTTTCCCACCATTTTACATCAACTTTTTTTTAGTCTGTTTTCCGAGCCTTGCTCAGGCAAATGTAGCTCGACTCTGCACTGTGCAGTAGTGACCGTGGCGGTCAAGAAGCTTTATATTCTGAAATTGATTATGAAGGTGCATGGAAGGAGGTTCTTTATAGATCAGATTAAAAAAGATATGAGAATTGACTGAGGGTGTTTTATGTTGACAGCCTGTGTGGCGTGGCGGTAGTGCACGCGACTACCACGCAGGAGGCGCGGGTGCGATCCCCGTTGTGCAAATATTTGTATACATGAAAATGGCTATTTGCATTGGTCTGGGTGTTTCTATGTATAATAATTATGTATATATTTACAACAAAAAATACTATTTAACTATGTTTGTCAGCATTCTAGATTCCATAACACAAGCGATAAAAGCTTACCATGGGTCTAGATAGCGTTGTGTAGAATATTGTGGAATATTTATTTCTATATTTTATTTTACTATTTTTTTGATCTTCTAACAGGGTTTAGGTATACTCGTAATATCATTTAGATATCCGAGTATAAGACGATAGAATATACCACGGGGCCGAATAAGGAGCAAGTGTATAAAAACTGGCCCATCACCATATATCAGAAGCCACTTCAGAGTGTCGCGCCGCACCGAAATGCATTTGTCGCACAGTTCCCACGTCGTTGCGGGACATGTGGCGTCAAGTGGCTAAAGCACCTGCATACTCTACACACACACACACACATACCGCTATAGGTAGTATGCAGTCGCAAGATCTGAGGGTATGGACTTTTTACAGGTTTGATACAAAAAATTGCTTATAACATGTGCAATAATCTGCAGTCGCTTACGCTCTCGTAAAAGAGAGCGCAAGCGACTCCACACGACGTCGAGTGTCGGTTGACATTGGCATTGACTGCGCATACACATCACACTGGTGAGACGTCATGAATTGTTTTAATTCGGGATCGATTTAACTGTGTATTTTATACCAGCCAAGCTAACATGAGGTGGAAGGTACAGACAAGGGCAGAAGAAGGTTAAACCAGAATTCTCTTTTTTTTTACTCAGGGCACGTCAATATTACTTCACCTTGTATGACGGTAAGCTGAAGGATACAGGCTCACCATACAGACACCAACTATGTTACAAAATGGTGGCCCTAAGCTTGACGGCCTGATCAGATGCTTTTTCACGCCCCATTTCAAGTAGCCGGGACTGCAGGAAGAAAGTGTAATCTTTAACTTGGGTTAATTGTATCACAGGAGGGTTTACGTTTTATATTTGAAGAATTTTCAATGTATCTTAAGAGATATTTTGTGATTCCTACCTTTTGCTTTCGTGTCCATGATTTAGTTTTACTTAAATTATTCGGGAATAAATTCTACCATCTCTGCCGCATTATCGGTGGTTTTATTAAGATAATCTTTAGTGCAGAAGGTAGGATAGGTTATAAAGGAAATGAGAGCAAGTGTTTTTGTTTTTAATTTATTTATCAAACAATAAAATATCTATGATGTTGACAACATGCCTGCAAAACTGTTCTAACAGTTTGACTGCAGGAAAGAGTCGCTTTTGAACTATTTAACTTTTTAATCTATTATTTTCCTACTTATTCTCCTCATACCTTCAATCCTGTAGATAGACCTCAAGTATAAAATATTACGATAACCATGAATCAACAGGGTATTATTATTTAATTATTCGCTACCTTACCATTTCAAAAAAGATTAGCAATAAATATAAAGCACAAGGGTATTATGGGAATCCTTCGTTCTATATCGTTACATTTATAACTATCAACGGTTCGTTAATTTTATAGGTGTTGGCGCCAACAGTAAGTCACCCTTCAATAAGTCCTCGTTCAGAAATTACACGTTTTCACCATTAGGACGAGATCTGCAGCGAAGGGACACCTAATAATTAGGACATTATTATCTAAAGGCGCGTTATCTGTCGCCATATCGCGGGGTGAGATAGGAGCATTAATAGATGTGGCAAAAAGTGACGCGTGCGCAGTGCTCGTCGTTAGCGACATCTGTTGAGCTGTTGCGGACTTTGTATAGAAGGCTGGATATTATTTGTATAAAGGCCACGTCAATTTGACTTCACCTCGCCTGATGTTAGGCTAAAGGCAAAGTCTCGGAAAGAGGGTCACCATCGTAAACATTTACCATGTTAACAGTGGTGGCAATCAGCTGAACGGCCTCATTGGATGCCTTTTCACGTCCCGCTTAAAGGACCCGGGACTGTAGGAAGAAGGAAACACGTGAGCTGGCAGGGAGTTCCAGGTCTAAGTGGTGCGGCATAGGAATGAGTCACTGAAACGCTTGGTTCTAGCAAATATACTATCTAGTAATTGTGAGTAGGGTAATGCCACACACAGCCAAGTAGAAATAAACGGCCGCCTCTCAGCTTAATGATCTCTGCCTTGTAGTGCAGGCGGACAGCGCTGGTTTTCAGAGACGGTTGGACTGCAAACATTTCATGGTCTGAGTGAGTCTTTGTGATTCAAAATAAATGACAACCTATACGAGTATATTATTATTTTGATTAATCATTATAAAATTGATGACCAAAAACGACGCTTTGAATCGATTCCGCTAATAGCATATCATTTTGTGTAAAAGCTCTGGGCGTGAGTGAACCAATGATGGAATGAACGTTCATTTTCGTTTGGCGTATGAAGTCAGCTTTCTGTATCAATTTAGTTTGCGTTGGCGGAGTCAAAAGAAAGACAAATAGGGCGCGTTAGATAAGGAGCTGAAATATTGCCTCATGGCGACAATGACATGCTGATGTATAGTATACGGGTACAAATTGCTGTTTAGTGACGTTGCTTTTGGCATTAGGACCACTGTTCACGGAGGCGTAGCTTCATAGATGTTTCAAAATACGATGTGTTACTTGTGAAGCACAGCGTATTGAACACTATCCACGAGGCGTAGTGCACGTGTACGTTTTCATACTTTTCATTCATTTGTCGCCATTTTTAAGAAAAGAATCACTTGCGTTCACTCTTTGTACGCCTGGGCGTATAAAATGCGGTACGCCAGGCGTCGTCGTGAAGCTTGCATGCAGCTACGCGAGCGCGACGCTGACGCTCCGTCGACAGTTACATTGTTTTGTATGGAAGCAGCAAGCAAGCGTACACCAGGCGTATAATGACGAATACGCGTCTATGAAGCTACTCTTCCGTGGACAGTAGGCCTTATTGTTACGTTTTACATTGATAAACTGACATAAGTTACTCTATTGTAAAAATGGTGGGTACTTTTGTAATATATCGGGAAAAATGAAGCGCTCAAGTGGCACTTGAACGCACGGCCTTTCCCTTACAGGAGGAATGCTTTTCCAAATGAGTTATTGAGGCACACCTGAATCACTTAAAATTTCCCTTCTCTTTATATCCGTCTTTAAGGGCATGACAAAAGGCACACAAGGCAAGGGCAAAAGTTAGCATAATAAATGCTATAAAAAAAATATTCTAATGATGGATAGTTACTAGTTACTCTCGAGGTATAGAAGGGGTGTATAGGATTCCATTAAAATCTTTGGGTGTCTAGTGTCCCTCAATTGTAAGCCGATGAGGCCCTCACGAAGGTTTTCTCGGGGTAGGGAGGTCTGACGGTTGTCGCTCCATGTGGTGACTATTATAGAATTGCAGAAACAAATAGAAAAGGCTTTAATAGTGATTAGCAACCCTCAGTTTCATGGCCTTAACAGATGCATTTTCACGCCCCACTTAAAAGAGGTTACAGGAAGAAGGAAACGAGTGTGCCGGTTAAAAGGACAAAAGAATATTATTTTTTAGTATTTTTAAAACGTAAACATTAGTTTACGTTATTATAACTATAAAAAATAATTATAACTATAACAAGATATTCATTTTGTTAAAATATTTTTAATAGTGGAATGTCGTTATTGAGTAATAATAAAATTATTATTATTGTTTAATAATTTTTAGTATGAATAGCAACCGGTAAAGGTCGAGCTAGGCTTCGTATGTCAATCAGATCAGGGTCATTTTAAGTAAAGGCTAGGTCAAGAGTAGGTACCTCCGCTGGTGAGCTTGTATGAAAACAATTATACTTATTATGTAAGAAGGTACAATCAGCATCAGTACGATCCCCCTTCCTGTTAACTGATTGTTTTGTTATTTGGGACACATCTTTAGTTTGTACAATAACCCAATTTATGTCAATAAAACAGTTTGATTTGCTTTTAGCAGCTTAGTTTTAAGATAATTGTGAGAGTTTGTTGTCAAGATTATTCGGACGCTGACTGTACCTAATTAGAAGACGCGAAAGGCATATGATTGGTTCCAGATGTTGTCTCTGTTAACCCCAGAGGTGGGTAGGCAGAGGTGTATTAGCACCCATGTTTCGCCAATTATGATTTTCGGCCCCACGACGTAATAGGGGGCGAGCCTATTGCCGTTTATATCGGGCTGTATGTTTACTGTCATATGGAGAACAGCCCTATCTCTCAGTCGCTTTTAACGACCCCCACAGGAAGAACTGGGGTGGTCCTATTGAACCAACACGGAAATATATATAATTATACAAGTATGTATGTATTAAGTATGAATGTATTTTAAGTACATATGTATTATCGTTTAAAACGCTAAAAAACATCAAATTTAATGGAAATGAAATCAATATTTTTAAATATTTATCTGTCTGTCTTTCAGGTGTATTCTTTCAAGTAATCTCCAAAATTACTGGGTCGATTTTGACGATAATTTCCCCTACAGCTAGTTGATAATATAAGGTTATATTCACACACCGTTTTTTTTTTAAAATTAGTCATGGTTTCATCAAAGAAAAAACCACTCAGACCTTTCCATGCTGGCATAGTCTATGGCTCAGCTAATGTGTAGGTAATATACACATTAACTATAGATAATATCTATACCTAGTTGATACAATCGAAATTTAATGTTGTTGGTTCGTTGAATTCTGCTATCAAGATTTTGTTTACCCACATAATAACTTCCTATGTTATGTACTAACCATGATAGGAATCTTCCACCACATAACTGTCTTCTTGTACCTATGTGTAGAACTAACGAATGTATATTAAATTTATCCTATGGGGATCATAAAATTTTATTTCAAAATGGTATTTGTTTGAAATTCTTCATTGCACACATACAATCCATACTAATATTATAAATGTGAAAGTAACTCTGTCTGTCTGTCTATCTATCTGTCTGTCTGTATGTTTCACGCCTCAACCACTGCACCGATTTTGATGAAATTTGGTATAGAGATAGGTTAGACCTTGAGAAAGGACATAGGCTATGTTTGGTCGCGATAACCGACATCCACGCGGGCGGAGCCGCGGGCAAAAGCTATTATAAAATAATTTATCCATACTAATATAACAAGAAACATGTACGAAAGAGAGCTTAATTCAATATGAGTTCTCTCCCAGTAAACCTTTGAGTTGCAGAGAAGTAGAAATGTTAATGAAGGGATGGGAAGTGTAACAAAAAAGGAAAAATAAAAGTATTTAAATAGTAAATAACAAAGGTACTTATACAGGTACATGCATATATACATACAATACCTATTATAGGTAATAATACTTTTATGTACACTTCGCATAAACATGTAAATATAATAAGTATGCTACTTATTATATTTACATACACCAAGATACATAAAGGTTTTAATGATTTATTAAAAGAAAAGCTACCTATGTTTTCGTCAGATTTTAAACCTCCAGAATTATTCAAAACGCAAAAAAAATAATTTTCAATTACATTTTACACAGCTTATCTTGGGGGATCTAGAATGCGGATAAAGATGCCTATATAACCATACTAATATTATAAATGCTAAAGTAACTCTGTCTGTCTGCTTTCACGCCTAAACCACTGATCCGATTTTGATGAAATTTGGTATAGGGGTTGATTAGACCTTGAGAAAGGATATAGGCAATGTTTGGCCGCGACAACCGACATCCACGCCGGAGGAGCCACGGGTGAAAGCTAGTATATATATATATATATATATATATATATATATATATATATATTGTAAATAGATACTCGTACATATTATACATAGAAATATCCAGTCTAATGCAAACATACATATTCATGCATACAAATATTTGCACCGAGCGAACCTCCGCCCCCAGCGTAGCAGTCGACAGCTCCACCGCTACGCCACAGAGTATGTTTACATCGGAAAATTTAGCCCATCACTGCACATTTCAAATTTTCATTCACAAATGGCGATCATGATTGGCTAACAAGTACTTATGTAAACGTTTGCACCGGCCCATGCTTTCACCGAAAATTAAATGAAAATAAATGTAAACACATTTAAATTGTCACGATAACGCTTCGCACCTGTTCCATTTAACCAATAATACTTGAACTTAATTTAACGACATATTAATGTCAAAATGTCAATTTGACGTAAATATATTGTATCGTTCTATTTTCAAATACAATATTCTTGCTTACAGGTTATGTAGGTATGGAACTTGCTGTTTTTCAAACAGCTGTCATTTGAGGACGATATTATAAGAAAATATATTTTTCGTGAGCAAAGTTTATATTTTATCATCAAATAGCTTTTGCTCGCGGCTCTGCCCATGTGGATGTCGGTTATCGCGACCAAACATAGCTTATGTCCTTTCTCATGGTCTAATCTACCCTATACCAAATTTCATCAAAATCGGTCAGTGGTTTAGGCGTGAAAGCGTAACATACCTACAGACAAACAGACAAACTTACTTTCGCATTTATAATATTAGTATGGTATGGATTAGTATGGATACAGCAAGCAAAATGGTAGATATGTCAACAAATAGGTAATATATATCGATTTATTGTCCGCAGTTATATTACACCGTGCGCCTCGACTCGGATAGATATAGGTTAAAAAAGACTCTATTATTTATTTAATTACTGAAGACTTCTTTTATTTATATGCCAGTTGTGCAACAGGAACGAATGCTAAAAATATGTTGTCAGGTCAATTGGCTGTAGGTACCTAAATAGAGAAGCAAATTTATATAATACAATTGTTAAGACCCTTACAAGTTAAGATAAGGCCCGTAATACACAGGGTATTTCCCTAAAAAAATTAACATAAGAGCTGTTTATAGCCAGTGTAATTTTTTATTAGTACCTAAGGGCTTTAGTGTTATAAATTTTCAAATACTTTTTATTAGATACTAACTACATACATTTAATAAAATTCATCGATAACAATTTTCTGAGGGTAACCTTACCAGGTTGTATACTTGTTTACTACCTATCGAAGTAATTGTAGGTACAAGTATATAGCAAGCTCTTTACGATACATCGTAACAATATAACGGCGTGTTCACACGACGCCATCGCTGCTGGTTCCCTCATAAAACCGCCGTGTGCCCGGCAATTAAATATTTGTAAGATTTACTTTTGACACACTGACTGATTTATGGACATATAAATTAATGAGCTTGGCGTTCCCAGTGTGTTTCATAAGGCTGGTCGTATGGTATGTGAAAACGGGGCTCCGTGGAAAGTTGTACGGCCTAAAAATTTATCATTTCAATGTAAGTTTTGAATATGATAAATAGGTAATTAATTTAGTGATCTTTGTATACCTACCGCAGAGCGATTTTGGTATGTTATTGTTAGTTATCAACGAAACAATAACACAATTGAATTAGGGGCAAATTCAAGTTTAAGATATTTTAAGTTAAACTGTGGTACAGTTATGCTTACTTAAGAGTTCCAACCCAGCTTCGGACAGATGCCATTCGATTTCCGTTCTTCAAATGCAATAAATATATAACTTACTTAGAAAAAATATAAGAAATTACAATGAAAACCGTAAGGAAATCGAATGTGTGTTTTAGAAGAAGAGAAATAGTTTTGCTTCCACGCTTACCTACACAACTCACGAACATAGTTCATCCTTCATGTACCTTCCCGCCAGGTTCGGGTACTTAGGTATGTTTGACCTGTTTTTGTACAAAATTATATAATTACATTGTTCTCTATAATTACGTTAACTTTTATAGGTAAGTAAGCTACTACTTACCTACATGTTTAATCCAACACGAAATAGTTACCCGTTTTAACGCTTCTCATTACGCATTTCAAGCCATACCGCTCTTGTAAATATGCATTACACTTTCTATTAAGTACGTAATCTTACTCCACACTATCAATGCAAATCAGCAATAATAGGTATTAATTAGCATGTTATATTGTTGTTCAACAAAAATAAAATGTTTGTACGAAGCCGCCGTATCATAAAGGAACAATTAAAACATTACCATAAAAACATACAGAACGCCTAACGAGCGAGACACTCACAACATCCAAGCTTACTATTACACGACCAAAATAAAACAACTAAAAGCTGTTCGAGTAAAAGGAAAAACAAGAAAACGAGTCCCGTGGTCCCGCCTCGCGGTCCGGGAAATGTGACGTGCGACCCGCCCCGTGTGGCTCCGCCTCTATTATATAGAGCGGGGCGGTGGGATGGCGTGTGTCTCCACAGATCGGGGAATAAACGGAACATCGGGTAAGGTCGCGAGTCGTGACTCGCCGACTCGCGACTCATCACTCGGACCGTTATACCGTAATTTATGAGCCGCAGTCAGCGCTGTGGGTCTGACCAGTGGTCAAGTATTGATACTCTCAGTAACAGATTGCGGTGTCTCTCGCGAAGGTAAGTGATCGTTATTAATGTATTGATTCGTATTTGCTATCGTAAGTATTAGTTTGTTAATGCCGAAGTGATTTGTTGTTTTCTGCCATCCAAAGTCTATAGATTTTTGTAGGTTTATATTATTTGGTACTAGCTTTTGCCCGCGGCTCCGCCCGCGTGGATGTCGGTTATCGCGACCAAACATAGCCTATGTCCTTTCTCATAGTCTAATCTACTTGTATACCAAATTTCATCAAAATCGGGTCAGTGGTTTAGGCGTGAAAGCGTAACATAAAGACAGACAGACAGAGTTACTTTCGCATTAAGATTTTCAGTGAAGTAGATTACAATTCATGGACTCCTCATGGGTGTCACACACTGTGATTAAGGAATCCATATGTGAAAGAAACTCGGTCTGTCTTTCACGATATTGATGAAATTTAGTAGGTACAGAGATGGACTACTTAGAGCTCGGGAAAGGACATATTTAAGCTACCTTTTATCGCGATAACCAACATCCACGCCTTTTATCGCGATAACCAACATCCACGCGAGTGTAGCCACACGCAATAGCTAGTTTGAAATAATGCTTGATTTAACAATACTTATAACAGTTTCTAACATTGAGAGTTTTTATTTAGTACCAAAAATGTTGAGATTTTTTTTGTACTATGTAAGAAAATATTAATAAGTCTCTGCCAAACTTATACACATACACTACTACTAGGTGTATTATATAGGTAGACTGCGGTCAATTAATTCAAGAACATGGTCACCCTATCTCGAAACACGCTGTAGACATAGGTAAGTACATGCAGTAGGTAGGTGCGTCGTACGTACGCTCTGCGCATGTGTGGGACCGGTTCACTAGTGTGGCTCCATGGCCCGTGGTCAGTGACTCCATATGCGTCGCAGACAGACGGCGACTCGCGCCAATGGTAGCCGCGAGAATTTCCGGCGTTACGCAACGCCCGTCTGCCGGCAACTGGCCCCCTTGTGATTGGATTATGTTATGACAAAGCGTTGTAGGTTCCAATCATAGCAGCATGGCTACGATTAACGCACTCTCTTTTATAGTTCCCGAAAATGTAAAGAAACAAAACAAAAAAAAAAATATAATTCCTGTAATAGTCCGTGTTGTGACAGAGAAAGAATACACGTACATATCATTACCCCATCTGAAGGTACAATACCCTACCAAAAGGCAATTAATAGAAAATTATGCATAAGAAACTACGAGAGAACGGAAACTTAAAATAATACCCTGTACTTACCGATCCGTCTGTCCAGCGTAGAAATAGTTGGCTAAAGCCTCTCAAGTCCCAACATTGGGAGAGGCTCGCTGGCCTGGGGGTGACCTCGCTGGCCTGGGGGTGACCGGTGGAGCCGCCTGTCACCCTAGCAGAAGCAGGCCGCGGCGGCGGCGCAAAATGCGCCTCCCCGTAATCGGGGCAAGATGGGGACACAGTGGTCCCCACAACCCGAAGGGGGCCATCTCGAAGGAGATGGTCCTGGGTCTGCCGGGGTGCGAGAGATATGCTTTTGGCAATCTCACCTCCGGCAACCAAGGACCCAAGACGGCGTGCGTTTTAGTCGGTTCGAGTCCGACATAACCGCCTTCACCGGCTCCGTGGGGGTGGTATCCGTGGGGATTTCTCGCACGATAAAAAAAAATATCATTGGGAGAGGCTATATGTTATAGTGGACTGCGGTAGGATAATTGATTGATTTGATTATTTGCTCAGAGCGACATTATCAAGGATAAAAACTACTATTGTTTTCAGGGTTCATGTTTGCATACTTATTTATGAGTTTCTGTATAATACCGGCTTCTGTGCGTCTATTTGCTGATAGATGGGATAAATATTCACGACTGTCACCAGTGATGACGAATGATACATACTTGCCCAATTGTAGCTACTAGCTTTGTCGCCAGTGGTGACAAATGGTAAAAAACATCCTCATTATCACTAGTGGGGACAAAGGACACAAAAATTTGCCGTAGCGCTTGAATGCTACGCAGGGAGCGCGGGTCATTCCCACTCAGTGCAAATATGTATGTATATTTGGATTGGTAATCTAAGACAACAACGATAAGACTACTAATTATTATATCTTAATATTCTTAGGCCTACCTCGGCTCTTAAAACCCTCTACTCATACGTTCCTATGTTCCCTATGTTACCTACGTTAGATGGATTTAGATGACGGAAAAGCTTGAAGCCAAAGACCTGGTCCTCGATTCTACTAAAGCTAAACCACTGTGGTGCCACAGTGACTGCAAAAAATAACATTAAATACTCTGCAAAAACTCATTTAATTTAGAACTTCAACTGCATCGCTTTAAAGTCTATGTATGTAAGTGTAGAATCGAGGCCCTGATTCATACACTCCAACCGCCAGAAAACCGGCACGCTCAGCGGTATTGGAACATGTATTTAGTAAATTTTGCCTTACTATGCTGCAGAGCAGTCTTTAAAATAAGTATCTAAACAGAAAAAAATATGCTGGTTTTAAATTAAATATTTTAAAGATTGAAATACAACCACTTTTTACGGATTCTATCGCGATAAATTTGTTATTATTTACTTTTAAAGTGACGTTAATATCATAAAAGAGACAAATCAATTTCTTTTACGTTTAGTTAAGTTCCTAACTGGACGGAATATACACTTTTTCATTTGTTTAGTTATATGTATTATGGATACTACTCCGCGAAGCCTGTGAAGCCCCCAGTAAACTTCTCCGCTTTTGGCGGAGCTAGGCTGGCTGCTCTAGCCAGTACTCTTTACTGCAATGGCCCAAGAAAAGAGGCTATGTGCGGGCAAGAGTCCTCTATCGTGTATTTTTATAACATCCACGAAAGCAGACAGGGTGACCCCTTGACCACTGTGCATAACTCTATAATGCAATAAAAATTTATTTAAGTATATTAAATGAATGCAAATGATCACCTGTAATCTGCAACAGAATTGCAATTTCTAAACGACTTGAGTCTTGATTTGAGAGGAGTTTTATGGGAACTGGGTCTTACTTCTTAAGTAGATTGGCTTGTTCATCGAATAACGTAATATCTAAATAATAATAAATAGATATTAGCTAGAACATGTTATACTAAGATAATAATTTCCATTAAGTGGGTTGCTGTGTGTGATATTCAACTCATAATTTTAATTTCACTTCCTAACGACGAGGTGGTAATTAAATTTAATTTAATTATTAATTATTACTAATTATATTCTAGGACATTTCACACAGTGCTATCTATCTAGACTAGATATAATGTAGATATAATTTAACTAGTTTTAAGAAGTAAAATATTCTAGTTTTACAATGTTTCTAGATTATGATTAAAAATAAAGACCATTCATGCATATTTATTTTATTTTTATCAATACGTAAGTAAATATTGTGGGTAATTAAATAGATTTTATAGATACGATATGATATAGATAAAATTATTATATTTTAAGACATCCTACATACCTACATAAAATTTAGACTCAAAGTAGGAATACCAAAACTAGTAATAGATATATTATCTAGAATGCGGATAGACATACTTAAACATATTTTTTTAGTTAATTTATGTATTACATAATATTACTAAGTATCCAGTAATTGAAACAAATTACTCAAATATACAACCACTCTAACACTAATGCTACAAGTACTAACATAAACATTTAAATAAAAATATAATAATTAACAGGTACATAAATAATGCTCTTGAAACTAAGGCATTTAGAACGTTCTTGAAAAATATTTCAAATATTCAAAATGGTGTAGCACTACTACAGCTTTTTGACGTCAAATTCTGCCTAAAACTAAGTTTATCACCGCTTCCTAGGCACCAGTGGAGAAGAAACGGCGCAACAAACTTCACTGTTTTGTCTTTTATTCTTACTGGTATTAACAGCAAATCAAACATATAGGTTTAAATTGTACCTACCTAATTGTCCGAACTAAAGTTGTGTATCAAATACCAGAACAATCCATCAACAGGAAGGGAGTAAAACCAGGTAATTAAGATCATTTTGAGTAAGTACTTTGTTCGTTAAGATCAATTTTTGCTGACTGTACTGATTCCCAAAATAAGCTAAGCTTGTATTTTGTTAAAAAAGTGTATATTTTCACTTTTTTTATATCATCTGTTGATAACAAGGCAAGTGGCAAATTGTTGCTAGTCCAGTGTTGGTCTGAAATAGATATTATACAGCCATCCATATACTCACGTCTGTAAATCTCCTATAGGCAGAGGTGTACTAGCACCCAAGTTTTGACAATTATGATTTTCGGTCCCATGACGTAATAGGGAGCAAGGCCCTTTGTCTTGGTTTCTATGTTTACTGTCGGATGGAGATCAGCACTATCCCTTAATCGCCTTTTACGACACCTACATTATACAGCCAGTCTACTTGTATACATAGAAGTCAGTTACCTACTTATAATATTTCTTAGAATAAGCATTATATGTAACCAGCTTTTGCCCGCGGCTCCACCCGCGTGAATGATGGTTATCGCGACCAAACATAGCCTATGTCCTTTCTCAAGGTCTAATCTACCCCTATACCAAATTTCATAAAAATCGGTTCAGTGGTTTGGGCGTGAAAGCGTAACATACAGACAGACAGACAGACAGAGTTACTTTCGCATTTATAATATTAAGTATGGATTTAAAAGTGGTGCTCCTATTAAAAATAGTTTTTATATAGCCAACAAAATGGTGAGGTAGGAAATAAATATAATATGTTTTAAGTGTTAAAATTCTGTCATGTTTCATGCGAACTAAATAGATCATAATTACGTAAATACCTAGACATAATTACGATGTATTATTTATGCTAATCCATTTTGGCACTACATTTTTAAATTGCTTGAAAACATAAAAGCAATTTAGTAGTGGTTAAAAAACAATAAAATGCACATTAAATTTTTAATGGTTATTTTGAGAGTAGAGATGATTATCAGATTTGCCACACGCAGTGAGTGCTAGTTTGGCACCGGTATGCTTATCGCTAGAAGACTCTCTTCGTCACCACAAAATAGTTGTATAGGAGACAAGCTTTTGCCCGCGGCTCTGCCCACGTGGATGTCGGTTATCGCGACCAAACATAGCCTATGTCCTTTCTCAAGGTCTAATCTACCCTTATACCAAATTTCATCAAAATCGGTTCAGTGGTTTAGGCGTGAAAGCGTAACATACAGAGAGATAGACAGACAGAGTTACTTTCGCATTTATAATATTAGTATGGATTTTTGAAGAAGAAAGAAGTGGCTCCGTAGCTCTGATGCATTCCCCCTGTAAGTGACTGCTCACGGGATCAAGTCTTGTCTAAGCATTCACTTTTTTTAACCTATATCGATTTGGTAGTTTATCCAGTACTTAATAAGCCTGACCATGTAATGAATAGTTAGCTACACATACCTAATTACCGTACTCAAGTACCTACACTCATATATATTTGCGCGACATGTCGACTGTCTTGTCCTGAGACAATGCGCACGCGACGACTCCCTATCTCGACACCTTGTCCGACAACCGCGACATCTGTCGGCCACACATTAGCATATTATACCCCCTCCGTATGCCCCTCCGATAGTGCTTCGTCCCTCTTTCGCAATACCTCTTTATTTATAGACGCAGATATGTATCTATCGTTAGTTATACGTAGGTAAAGTTAACTTATCTACATATTTACCTAACTGCATTATGTTTACGAAAGGTTAGAAGTAAGTTGTACCTACTAAGTATGTGTTAACGGTTATATTGCTCATGTATTCGATGGTTATCAATAATTAAATGTAGGTAATTAAATCAATTTTAAAAATAAAGAGCTCATAATTATGAAATTTAACTTCACTCATTATCGATTTAGATTATTAAAAATTTATGACAGTGCGAAGGGTGTATACAAAAATAAAGCCGGTGAAAAGGTCTTATAAAACGATAGCATGTGTGGTATTTTGGTGCTTGAAAGTATAAATTTAAACATCCCTAGCACTACTTCGTTTTGAAGAAAAGCCGGCAGGAATTGGTTCACAGGGATCCTCGACACCACTGAATGCTAAAGACGGAACTTGGATGCGCTGCAAGTTTTTCAGACCAAAATTTAGCCTTACGCCTAAGTATACATAATCCAGACTCAACCTCAGATTTATGGGTCGAGTCGAGTAGTGCCCGGAATACGGCAATAGTCTCACCCCCTCAGGCTAAAAGAATAACTCATTATTATTTTTTTAGTCTGAGGTCACCTACTATTACATGAGAGCGAATATATGTAAGTACATTGATGGGTGAAATATGGGTGTTAATTCACCTCTTCTTAACCTTCCGGGGATAAAGGTATGATTATATGTATTTATGTAATTTTAGCCATTGGTTTGCAAGTACGGTTGTTTTAGGCTTTATTGCGGTATTACCCTCTCTAATATTCATAAATATCGGTCTTTATCTTTTGATCATAAACTTATTTACTACATTAGTAGTCCAAGGCCCGTATTCTACAATGACACTCAGCCTGAATCTCGATTTGTCTGAGGACATATTGTATAGGCAATATGTCAAACTATCAATCTGTGATTCAGGCTGAGTGTCATTCTAGAGAATGATCTAGAGATTACGGGCCTAAGCTAAGTAGAAAGTCTAACTTAATGTTTTTATTATTTACATGGCAGTAGCCGCTCGGTGCTATAAAATGGAGAACTTAATCAAAGATGGACTGGAACAAACCCATCTCCAGTTACAATGTAATCTGATACTATATTAATAAGCCCTCTCAACACAAAAAGGATCTGATATCGATCTTTTTATACCTTTGTTCATTTAAGACAAAAAGTAACGCTAATTAATGTAATTCACAGGACAACAGATTGCCTAAAATGACTGGACAACTAAATTCACGGTAAACCATCTTTAACCGATTTCTGAAAAGAAGGAGGTTCTCAGTTCGAGTATACCTACCTACTTATTTTTATATTTGTACGCTCATTTCTCCGTTTTAATGTAGTCGGATTTTTAACATCTGAGTCACTAAATTAACGTAATTTGCCTGTATATTTGTTAATCTAGATCCAAAGGTAGATACAAAATTGATTAAAAGACATCATAACCAGAGGACTAACTATTGGAAAGTTCATTTTGCTTTATAAGGTTATGATCCGGATTCGCTCCGATCCGCGTCAGATCCCGTTCCCGCTGCACCATTTAGGGGGGTGAAAAATAGATGTTGGCCGATTCTCATAGATACCGGATAAGCACAAAAATTTCATCAAAATCGGTCAAGCCGTTTCGGAGGAGTATGGCAACGAAAACTGTGACATGAGAATTTTATATATTAGATTATACCTCTATAGGAGTGGGCCCGGCTATTCATTTACTTTGGTCGAAGCCTACATAGAAACCCTCTAAAAATATATCTACCTATTAGGACCGGTTCGACTAAACGCGATTAAATTTTATTCCTAGAATAAACAGCCAATATGTGATAAATTTTACTCGCTTATGTCGAATATACCATAATTATGCTTATAAACATTTACACTCTCTTTGATTTGTTCCCGGCAGAATAGAATTTGGGCCACCCCATCTCTTTCCATGCGGTGTCGTACAAAGCGACTAAGGGATAGGGCTGTTTAATATCAGACAGATACATACAGCCCAGACTCAGCCTCAGATGCAGAGCTCGAGTCAATAATAGTGCCCAGAACATGGCAATAGGCTCACCCCTATTAAGTGGGAATAAAAACAATGATTGGTGAAATGTGGGTGTTAATTCACCTCTGCCTAACCCGCCAGGGATAAAGGCGTGATTATATGTATAAGTAAGTATGTATTTTATTTGGTATCGTATCTGTGACCTGTGATTAAATGGTCGTAAGCTCTGTCTATACGCCACACAAGTTATCATTTCTATTTAATAGAGGTCTGCACAACCAGGTAGTTAGAGTAGCATTAGGTATCATAAACGTATATTTCCAAGTCCCTGTTCAAGTAAATGTTAACCAGTGTTACTGCACCCATTAACGTTAGTTATAAAATCGAAGCACATGTTATAAAAACTCTTATCCAAAACCATCCTCCGCTGTCCAGAGGGAAAGCACTCCGGAACTCTAAATCGATATTTATAGATAGATAGATTCATTAGAGGGACCGGCGCTAACGTATTAGAGGCTGCTCTATGAAAGATAAATTCTATTTTATTATTCATAGGCTTTGATAACAGTGTTGTGTAGTTTTGAATGTCTGAGGCAATCGGGTAGTGTGGTTGTTGGGGACAGTTCCCATGCGCGTGAGTACGGCGTCTGACCCCCCCGTTCCCCGCGTTCTCGGGCCCGCGACCCGTGCTGGCGCCGTTGCTCTTAACTCGCGACAAGTTTTGTTTTTTTGTGACACTCGCGGCAGAAGTAATTAATTAGGGCGGTCCTCTCAGAGAGCTACACTCGCCGACAGATTTGCGACCTACACATGGAACCTTTTTTCGCGAATATTTTTACACTTACTTCATAAATCCGAGTGTCGGTAGCGTGTCGCTACTCACTAAGTTAACTCAAACTTGTGTAGGTTTTACAAAAAGCTTTGTATGTTTGTTACTTGAATCTTTTAGTAGTTATTGTACAGATCCGTGGACGTTTCTAATATTCCATCTAATGAAAATCTTTGGCTGTTTGACGGATAGATCGCGCTGAACGGATCTGGCCCAAATTATGTACAGGAATAGATTACCTACAGTCTCGAATAACACATACTACATAGGTTATCCCGGGAATAGGTTTCTGTAGGTGCGGAATTGGGAACCACGGGTAATAGTTATAAAATCTTGCCTAGCTACCCTCACTGTATTCATCGCTCGAGGGATCCGGACTAATCTGGAGCCTCTACGATGTCTGTGCAATATTTGGTATCTTTTTTGTGTGGAATTCCTTACGGGTACCCCTCGTCATTCCACTTTGGTTAAGTCACTCTCTAACCTGCATGCCATCTCGGGTCTTCGGATGCCGGAGTATAAGGTAGCACCCTGACTGACCACTTTCTAGACGGCCTTTCGAAACGACAATGTTACTTTGCGAATATCGACATAAAACTATCCCTTAATTTCCGTGAGTGCCTCACCCAGGCAGGTTTATTTAAAAGGTTTTTTATTACTCATCAGTCCAGGAATGCTATTGTTCGGACGTCCGGGGTGTAGGGTGCAGTGTGGTGCCTACTGCGCGTGCCAACAGGCGCCGTCGACCGGCCCTTGCGTAACGATGCCTTACAAGATAAGTGACTCACTGAGCAGCCTGATGTACTGATAAGGCCTTGAACTCGGTGATAAAACGGCTACTAACTCACAGGTTTCTTATTAAAGTTTGAATGAAAATTACGTGGTAATTTGAGGACCGACCGATTCTGTAAAGCTTTGTTACGTAACGCGTGATTTAAATTCGATTAAGAAGAAAAGCGTACAGAATATATTAATTGTAAAGTCATTGAAAGTTTTAATTAAAATCACACGTTTTTATTTGTACTTAATTAGGCTTCCTCCTAGCTCCTTTAGCTAAGCTAAATTACGTGCGTTAGGACCTCACAGCGGTAGCTAAAATAACGATCAGGATTCGAACACGGGACCTCTGATTGTAAAGTCGTCTCCGTAAACACTAAGCTGTCCAAGTGTCTGTCTCAGATCTTGCGTTATTCCGTTTCAGGTTCTACATAATATAGAAATGAATATTTACCTATCTAAAAATGATAACAGATTCTTATGAAAGCTACCACAGAATGGTATAATAGGAGCATCTGCTTATATCCCAAGATATGATAACAAGTTCAGCATACTGCGAGACAGAGACCGCACGTTTCACAACTCCTGCGCCAGAGCAAGACAACAGCCTTTGTTTGTTAGCTATTAATAACAGAAAAACAAGGTGATCTGAGTGGATTAACACGTTAACGGCCGGCTTGTCGCCGGAATAAAAGCATTCCCGCCGGTTGTCGCCGCGAGAAAAAATAATGTGAGAGGAGCCGCGACAATTAGTTGAGAATCTGTCGCGGTGTATCAGGTATCAGACGCCTAATGTATCAGGCCGGTGTGCAGCGCGAAATGTTTTTTATACGGATTGTATTAATCTACTAGCTGCTGGCGGCGACACTGTCTGAAAACCCTTTATTGAGAAAAAAAAAATGATATGTAGGTACTGAAAAAAAAGTGTCTTTATTCTTCTTCCAGGACTATGCAACACGTTATCTTGCCTAAGCCCTGTCCAAACTGAGGGTCGGTTTTCAGCCTGACTAAGAAAGGCAGAAAGTCGATAGGTATCTTTCGTGAAGCAACTATCGTCTGATGACACTACGACATAGAAATTCAGTAGTTAGATTAAGCTGTTTGACTTTTTAGTGCTCTAACTACCGGCTGAACCAAGGTACGCCGCGCCGGGCCAGATGGGGGTTCTCGGAGGGGGCGGACCTGCGATGTGAATGTGGAGTTACAGGTAATGGCCCATCTGTTAACGTCTGCTAAATGCCTATACACATGTACACCGCAGGACCTTATGTGTGCCTCCGAGAACGCGATACAGGTGGCAGCACACTGGGAGAAGATAATTTGAGGGCCGAGGCGCCATCACCACGATAGTATTAGTTCGATTGTTTTAGCTGTTTTGACTTTTTTTATGGAATAGGAAGGCAAACGAGTAGACGCATCGCCTGATGGTAGGCGATCGCCGCAGCCCATGGACACCTGCAATACCAGAGGAGTCACAAGTGCGTTGCCTTCCTTTTAAAAGAGAGTACGCTCTTTTCTTGAAAGTTTGAAGGTCGTATTGGTTCGAAAATACTGCTGGTGACAGTTCATTCCACAGTTTAGTTGTGCGAGGCAGAAAGTTTCTCGAGAAACGCACAGTTGTGGACCGCCAACTGTCCAGATGGTGACTGTGGAACTGCTGTCGCGTGGAACGATGGCGGAAAGAGACGTGAAATGGTAACAGACAGATAGAACTGAGTTAAGGCTAAGCACAAAATATAAACTCATGTGTCCGGTGGGACTCCAAAGTGCAAACTTTGAATGCAACAAAACAGCTAATCTTGTTTGGTGTAAAAAGAAAAGGAAGGAGAGTAATATTGCACAGAGAATAACTAAAGTCTTCAATGGCGATCACTCACCATAATATGTAGCACAACAAGCAATAAAAAAGATGTGGTTGTGTAATCATTACCGTCGGTGTTACACTATGCAGTCGAGACTGCGACAGATTTATCGACTAATCACTCGACTCACGCACACAAACGACGCACGCGCACCTCCAAACAACTTGTGTAGAGAAGGACGTCTAATGAATGACCGTAATGGAGGTATTTGTCGTATGCGCTGTCTATTCATTATGAGAACTGTGTATAAAATATGTGAGAACAAAATTCTGACTTCATTATACCTAATTGCCTAATTACCTAACTACATGTGAAGCAAAAATGTTCGATTTCTTTTTTTTTTTTTCAAAGAATATTATGCGCATGGGTGAGTTTTATTTTACAGTTGTAATAGGCTCTCAAAAGTCTAAATATTGAGCTTCGATATCTCTAACTGGCTGTGGAGGTCAGCAGGCGCTTCACGGGAAATATCGAAGTTCAACCACATAACAGTAAGACTGGAAAGCCGACCCCAAATGTCCCCAAGTGAGTTGAGAAAAGGCTTAGAGTATGGGGAGTGGGGCCTCATCAAGGGCTTCATCAAGATCTTTTTAAGTCAACCCTGGGTCAGCCGGGGTGCAAGGGATATGTCGAAGACAAACCCCACCTCCGGTCTAGCACCAAGACCCTCAGTCGGCGTGCGGTTTTAGTCGGTTCGAGTCCGACATAACCTCCGCTTCCGGCTCAGGCGGAGGAGGTATCCGTGGGGATTTCCGCCCGAAAAAAAGGGGTTAAAGTCAACCTCACCTACCAGCTAGTACACCAGTTGATTCATGACGTGGCTCTGGTGCAGGTTTCATACAAAAAGAAACCAATATGAACCAAATATAGGAAGAGGATCTCGAGCTCCAGAGTGCAAGCTTGGGATGTAACCAGGACATATCTATTTTTGTTACCTGTTACTTACTTGACCCGATAATCTTACCAATAGGAAAAGCAAAAAAATAAAAAATAAAATTCGTTCCTAAGCTAACTCTTTATTAACCTAACCCTATGCATTTTTTCCTAACCATTCTCTTTTTATTTTGATTTCGTTACCTTATTTTGTAATTATCTGCGGTAGCCTAGTGGTATGGGTTACCATGGCACACACCAATGACTTTTCAATGCTTTTCGAAGTTATGTGTGTAGTTATCGCAGGTTTATAAGTGCCCGGTTAATGGCAATAGGCTCGCCACCTATTACATTGGGACCTAAACATAAACTGGCGAAATGTGGGTGCTAGCACCTCTGCCTACCCCTTCGGGGAATAAAGGCGTGAGTTTATGTTATGTCATGTTATGTTATTTTGTAATTAGTTCTTAATACAGACTTTAAAAGTATTAAAAAACTGTTAACGACACCCTTAAGGGTGGCCAACCATTAAAACAAAACTGTAAAATATCCTTTCCCTAATCCCATTAAGAATGCAATTTGTCAATTTTTTGCTTCAGTTTTATTTGGCTCAGTTCGCAGTTCACTTTTTGTTTGCTCAAGAGTATGAGATGAGATGAGGCGATAACAGATGGTCTGGTTTGGGACATTCTTGTTGTTTTTGCAAAAGAGCTGCAAAGTTAAAACATTGCGATTTAGGTGACTGGTATATCAAAATCATAACCCTCCTTTTGGCTTCGCCGTAGTCGGGTAAAAATACGTCCGAATGTGGGTTAAAATGTTAAATTTTATTGTTAAGTTCAGAAAGGTATAACAAATATTAATTAATTTATTCATACTTTATGCACGATTTACTTTGACAGATTTAATGCCGTATAAATTCTCTATCAGTCTACCATAGAGTGGTGCTGAGCTAGTACGAGATTTCATAAGGTACATTTAGGCCAGTATTCTAGAATGACACTCATCCTGAATCACGATTTACCTGAGGACAGATTGTATAGACAGATTGATAGTTTGACATATGGCCGGTACAATCTGTCCTCAGATAAATCGAGATTCAGGCTTAGTGTCATTCTAGAATACGGGCATTAGATTGTTGAAAGTTCGATAGCCTCTAGACTAATGCACTCTCTTCTCTACTGTTGCCGGATCCAGCGTATCAAATAATAGCTAAACATTGAAATAATCGAGAAAAAAAAATTTCAATTCAATCAACATGTTTTGTGTGCAATATCTATCTATATCTATCCATCTATAAGGGTAGGCAATTTTTAGATTCAATGCCTTTTGCAGTACAATAATTAAGCATGATTAAGTGAATCATCAATCATTTTAGTCAGAAGTTTAGTCTCTTAAAATGGTACATTACCATAACAAAATTTTAACTAATTAATTAAAAATTTCTTAAAACTAACAAAATTCTAACAACGGTTTTGACTAATTAAACCTTATCAGCTCATAATTACCTACCTACCCAGTTATATCTCTAGAATTATTTGCAAGTTTTATTTTAATAACTAGGTACAGAGTAAGGAGATTAGTTTCATATTTCAAGATGCAAAGTGAATACAGTAACTATTCCTGAAAAACAAAACGTCTCTAGCCAGTGCAGTGGTCGTGTCTGTTCAAGGGAGATATTAAAAAAATGGTTTGTAAATGAACGATACTGAACATGTACCTATTTATCTGTATTTTTGTCTGTATTACCACAATGGATGCTAAACTACCGAACGGATTTTGATGCGATTTTTGTTTCAAATGTCTTGGCCAGACTTAAAATTTTACAAGTTTCATCTATATATTAAGTTTATGGTTTCATCGCAATTGGTTGAGTAGAACCGATATACCTATCTCCCTATCATATCTCTGGATTCCCTTTCACAGTTGGGTGGTTAGAAGGCATCGCTCTAAATTATTAGTTATTATTAGGCAAAGCAAAATAAATGCAGTTACTGTTTTTTTCAGTCATCTCTAGACATGCAAATTTTTAACAAAACCGTACAGTCATAGTCGTGAAATATAACAGACAGACCGAGTTACTTTCACATTTTTAAATAGACTAGCTGACCCCGGCGAACTTCGTTTTATTAATTTTTTTCCGTCCGCTTGGCGTCAGATTCCGTTCCCGCTGCACTCTCTATTATATTAAGCATGTATTATACATATAAACATTCTTCTTGAATTACTCTATCTGTTAAAAGAAACCACATCAAAATCTGTAGTGTAGTTTTGAAGATATTGGCCACATTATATAATATTTTCATCCTTTCGAAATAATTATGTACCGCTAGATATTTTTAAATAGATACGTACAAATATGTTAATCTGATACAAGATGTTGTTAATGAGCCAAACTAAGAAAATATCCTGTTGTCCTACTGCTTTTATTCTACTAATATTATAAACGCGAAAGTTTGTGAGTATGGATGGATGTATGTATGAATGGATGTTTGTTACTCTTTCACGTAAAAACTACTGAATGGATTTTCATGAAACTTTACAATAATATAGCTTATACATCAGAATAAAACATAGGCTATATATCATCACGCTACAACTCAAGGGAACGGGCAGTGATCATTAATGTCAACAAATTCGGCCGGCATCGGTATATACGCAGAAGTCACAGTGTTGATATTTCTGTTGCTCGAAAAACATAGGAAAAAATTAAATGCTCAAGTGAGACTCGAACTCACGACCTTACAGGGGGACTGCTCTTCCAACTTAGCTATTGAGCCACACTTGAATCATTCCAAATTTTCCTTCTCTTTATATCCAGTTATATACGGTTTTCGAAGTTAAAAGTTAGCATAATAAATGCTATAAAAATTCATTCAAATTTCTGTTGCTGTTTAGATAACTACATCATTGTATAAGAGGGTGCAGCGGGAACGGGATCGGACGCCACATGGGTGGAAAATAATAGGCAGTACGAAGTTCACCAGTTCAACTAGTATTTAATAATTTTTGGTGTACAGTCTTGATATGGCACACTACATTAGTAGTTCCAAGGAACGCCACTGCGGCACAGAATAAAGAAGGATATTTTTTTTTTTTTTTTTTTTATATAGGACACGTCAATTTGACTTCACCTCGCCTGATGTTAAGCTAAAGGCAAAGTCTCGGAAAGAGGGTCACCATCGTAAACATTTACCATGTTAACAGTGGTGGCACTCAGCTTGACGGCCTCATTAGATGCCTTTTCACGCCCCGCTTAAAGGACCCGGGACTGTAGGAAGAAGGAAACACGTGAGCTGGCAGGGAATTCCAGGTCTTAGTGGTGCGGCATAGGAATGAATCACTGAAACGCTTGGTTCTAGCAGGTATACTCTGCACCGTAAATGGATGACATCTTAGCCCTGCACGTGTCGTCCTGTGAAGGAAAGGGGAGGGTGGGACTAATTGGAAGAGCTCGTCAGAACATTCACCATGGTAGAGACGGTAGAAAACTGCCAAAGACGCAACATCTCTACGCATCTGCAAAGGCTCGAGGGTGTTCGTGACCTCAGGATCCCCAATAATGCGGACCGCACGTCGCTGCAACCTGTCGAGAGCATCTAATAAGTACTTTGCGGAGCCGTCCCAGAGATGTGAGCAGTATTCCACGCAGGAACGAATTTGGGTCTTGTATAGAAGACACCGCTGCTCCGACGTGAAAAAACGTCTCACTCTGTTCAGGACTCCGAGTTTACGCGAGGCTGATTTGATGATACTCTCGATATAGTTTTTGTTATTCAGTTTGCAGCGAACATCCATACCGAGGATAGTGAGGTGATCCTGCAGTGGCAGTGGTGTGCTCTGAAGAGTGGGAAGGGGAAGGAAAGGAGATACCTTAGCTGTAAACGCACATGCCTGGGTCTTCTTTCTTTCTTCTTTCTTTCAACCCCATATAGGAAAAGTTAGGACACTATTTGCTTTAAAATTACATTAACTCGATATGATTGTAGGTCAAATTCATTGACCTCATGTCAATTACAGGATAATATTCGATTTTTCCCATTAATTGTTTACATGTTTCTTAGTTCCCTGTAATTTGAATCACTATTTATCGGGCGATGTGCGCAAACGCAAGCTTAATGTTTAGATGAGGAAAAACGTAATGTATTATGGGCAGATGTTTTTGCTGACTTATCTAAGCTATACTTAGCGTTATAAAGGAATCTTTGTATTTATTTTAGTATTTAATGTAAATTTGACTTGTAATATTGATATAGTTAATTGCTATTATTGAGTGGGTGGTCCGATTCATAGTGTGTTATGGAGATTCTAATTATATTTAAAATAAATGTGGAGATTAGAAACTTTAGTTGTAGATAACTCTGACGTTTAATCCTAACCTCTGCTCTTCGTAAATAATATTAAGTTTGTTTTGTTTGTGAAATTTAAAACTCACACTGTGGCGGAATCGTATCGGTTTAAATGGGCTTCAGACTACTTGTTAGGTTCTGTTTTAAGATCTACAACGGTATTTTTTTAAATATAAATTCTTGGGACAAAAAGTCCCGGTTTTGTGCCCGGTTATACTCTTCTCTCTATTTATCTGTCTACTACATTGAAAATTAAAACTTAAGTTACATTTAGTAGTCTTAGGCACGTATTCTAGAATTAAACTCAATCTGAATCTAGATTTATCTAAGGACAGATTGTGTAGGCAATATGACAAATCTATCAATCTGCCTATACAATCTGTTCTCAGATAAATCGCGATTCAGGCTGAGTGTCGTTCTAGAATACGGGCCCAAGAGTACCTATGTCGTGCAGACAAGTATTATTTATGATACAGAAGTTGAACACACAAAGTATTACGTAATTAATCGATTACTATAATAAAAAAAACCGTTAAAATCGAATCGAGACCCCATTTTTAGCAATCACTTCAACTACTTATGATCTAACCCGTTTTAAATGTTTCGCCATATTCCAAATAAGTTCTTGTATTCTCAAATGAGCGCCTAACGTTAGTAAAAATGTGGCTGGACCACATTAACGTTGTCCATTAACAAGACGGCGACCGGCTCATGGTTTTGACTCTGTGAGTCGTCCACATCCATGATTTGATTAACTTTGAAAATTTATCGTCGGGTTTAATTGCGGCGGCGGCGGAAGTACTGGCCACAGTCGAGGGTTAGCAGGCGAGAGCGGGGTCTGAGGGGCCTGAGACAGTGGTTCTTTGCCGCGGAACACGGAAAGGCTTTTGAGGCGGCGTCTTATAAGCCGCGCGGTCGCGACACACCGCGCCGTCCGTCGGGCCCGCTATGCCTGCGTATATCTGACTGTTAACCGTATACGTTGTTAATATTAGTCGATAAGAGACTATCTGAGTAATTAAATTGGTTACTACTATTAATTTATGTATGTACTGGCCAGCATGTAACCCGTGTAGAATTAACTGTACACTTCAGCCTAACCCTACAAACATAGCATTTATTATGCAATTATTTCTACAGCAGCGGTACAGTGTTCAGTTCTGTTATGATTTCAGCGCGACGTGAACTTCCCGAGAATTGGTGGAATTTTTAATACTTACTGCTTTTTTGTGGTCTGTCAATGCTTAGTGTCAAAATTCTTGTAGGGAAATAATATTGATGAAGGGAATCCTAAGAAAAATATCTATCTGTAATCTCAATCTAATCTCTCTCTGTAACCCAATCTAATTTTCTAATGCATCAACACCACAATAGTGCATGTAAACGAATTTACACGTACTTACTATGTAATTACAAGGTGTTCTTTTCTTTTTTTTAAGTTTCCGGGATGTGCCTAAACGCACATTAATCACAGAATTAATAGCATAAAATATGTAGATATAAATCAAATTGTGACCATAAAAAGCAAATCGTATTTGAACAAAAAATCAATAAATAGTTTTTTAATTATTCTGTCGAACTGTGATAGAAAGTGTCACAACTAACACTAGGCACTGCGCACTACGCCTAATCAATCAATCGATCAATCGATAAATAGCTACGATTACTAAATAGAAGATATCAATCGATTAGATACATTAATAGACATTTTGATTAAATAATTATCACTATTAAAAAAATGGGTGCATGGTGACATGTCAAAATCTTCGCCAAGATCTCACCTGCAAGTTGGGGCACCTGCTGGTTGATGAACTCTGGCGCAGGCTTGCTTTCCGGAAGCCGGAAGCACCCTTCCGGAAGGCAAGCCTGGTCAGGCGGCTGCCGGATGGTGAAGAGAGTCGTGTTCTCATAAAAGCCACAATAAAACAACCCTGTTTCGGTTTTCTTCAGATTAGTAGGAGTAGGAGATCAGAATGATTCAGGACTCTGAGTACTAATCCCAGTGGATTAGTCTTTTCGATTAATTTTGGTGTTATTTGTGTGATTGAATACTAACTTTTACCCCTGGCTCCGCCCGCGTGGATGTCGGTTATCGCGACCAAACAAAGCCAACTTTTCATCAAAATAGGTTCAGTGGTTTAGGCGTGAAAGCATTAAAGACAGAGTTACTTTCGCATTTATAATATTTGTATGGACGTCTAGTGAATTATGGTATAATAATATTAATGTATTTTTAAAACACACGTAATAAAACAAGGCCGGTGGTCCAACGGCTTGTCTAGAAGCTTGGTGTGCTCTGTATACCAGATTGGTACTGATTTACATTGCAAATCATCATCATCATTCTTAAAGTAAATACTATCAAAATTTAGATACGACTTACTCAAGTAATTCTTAGCAAAGAAATAGTCAGTTGTCATTTAAACCAATAATTTAATCCCAAGAAGCCTCTCAGTCCATTTTATAATCGGTAACTTAGTGGACAAAAATACGGATCGAGAAGTCCCGGGTTCGAACCCTGACCATTACACTACTGACGTCGTACTTTAGCTTATTTGGAGGGCTAAGCGGGGAATAAAAGAAAAATCTATTACTTACTCTTAAAAAAAAAACTAAATTAAAAAGCTATTGAAAGTTATTAAAAAAATAATAAGGCAATAGATACACTAAATCCTATTAATTACACACCCTTTGATCTCTAATTACGAATAAAGATACAATCTATACTCAACTTTGTACATAAAAAACTACTTATTGGTCAGGTCACTCTCGGTGTGTCCTGCGGGATATGGCACTAGCGCCGGCGCCCGCGCATCCCCGCCGACACGGGCGACACTCGAAATTGATACCGCTCTTAAATTAGGAGCCGAGATGGGACGCGATGGGACAGTCCGATAACGCTAATGTACTTGTACTACAAATGTGTCGGCCGCGACACCCGCCGCATCAATACCTTATAATTTACTAGGCTTTGCGCATTATTCATGATGTGAGATGAGAAGAGAATGGGGTTTTCTGCTGCGTTATGTAACAAACTGGACTTTATTTCGTTTTAATGCCTAAGACAGGCAATGCAGGAGGCAGGAGTATATCAGTAATCGTCTCAGCGGTATCAGCGGTTTGTGAGATGGTAGAGAAGAGGTTTTTCTGCTGCGTTATGTAACAAAGTGGACTTTTTTTTTAATGCCTGTATTTACATCAGTAATCGTCTCATTGGTTTCAGCGGTTTGTGAGATGGTAGAGAAGAGGTTTTTCTGCTGCGTTATGTAACACAGTGGAGTTTGTGTTAAGGAAGAGAAGAGGTTTTCTGCTGCGTTATGTAACACAGTGGAATTTGTGTTAAGGAAGAGAAGAGGTTTTCTGCTGCGTTATGTAACACAGTGGAGTTTGTGTTAAGGAAGAGAAGAGGTTTTCTGCTGCGTTATGTAACACACTACAGAATTTTGCTGGCCATTATATTTCTATTCACTCTTACATCCCTATTCACCGTTTCATGAACCCTTCTGCTGTAACTCATGAGATAAGGTGAGTGTATTATTTTGTTTGTTTTTTAAATTACTAAAAGTTTTAGAGGTGACTTGTTATTTTGAATATTAAATTAAAATATTCTCGACAATGATTGTACGCTAAGTAGGTACCAGATTTTATTATTATAATTAATTAAAGTGTAGTTGGCATTCAAACAATTATAAAATACAAATAGGTGAAATAAAAAACTGTAATAAAATTTTAAATCTACATTATTTAAATAAACTGTACAATAATTTTCACTTAATTTTATGTTGAGTTATAATTTTGGTATTTTGTTGATATCACGCGATTTGAATATGACCTTTTATTTTATTTAGTATACTCACGACTCTACATCCTCTAAGGGGTATGAAAAGTCATCATCATCTTAGCGATAATATCCGAAGGGAATTAAAAAAGTTTACTCGTGACTAAACTTTAAGCTAATAAATAAAAATTAGGCAGTTCATTTAAATTAGGCTTTATGTCTTTGTCATAAGGTTTAAATTTCACTGAACGAACATTTTCAAACGTAGCTGTATGCTAATGTCGATAGGTATCAAATTACCTTAACTCATATATCTATTTTCTTCATCCCGTTCCAAATTCGAAATTCAAAACTCATCCCCACTTATCCAGGAACCCTAAATAAGTTTAGTGGTATACGAATAAAGTCCTTAATGACATAATTATTTTATAGAGGTATCTTTTTATTCATGAAATCGCAGCTTTCAAAAGATTTTTTTTTCCGTAGCGTCCGTCAAACCCAGACTCGGCGTCGAAGGTGGGGCGGACAGAGAATCGGCAAACGGAAAGGGGGACGCTCCCCCATTAAGATGGATGGATGATCTGGAAAAGGTAGCTGACACACACTGGATGCGCAAAAAAGGGTGTGCTATGGCGTAATGTAACGTAGGTCAAGTTGTGCTGCATCCGCAAGCCCAGAAACCTCGTCAATCCAGGAACGATGTTCAAGGTTGCAAGGAATAATTCTCATAAATAATGACGGAATTATCTACAAATAAGATCTAGTATGCAAATTGTCATCTTAATTTATATCGATTTTATGCATAATGGCTATTTAAATTTTGTTATTTAAGGAGGATGGGCAATAAGACAAAATAATATTTGTGTCATATAATGATTGATCAAGTCATGTACTTTACAATTGTACTTTCTGTGGAATTGTTCATTGCATTCGATAGTGTTCGAGTGAAAATCTTTAGGTTTTTATAAATTTTGTGACCTTTTGAATATTTGAATGAATTTTACAGCATTAAGTGTGTCCATCTTTCGTCCGTAAGCATTAAATGTGACCTTTGTTTACATCCCAGATTCTGTAAAATTTTATGATACTTCTGATTAACGACATACGCAAAAAAGCATCACTCTGCATTATCAGCAGCTTGGATAGCTTAGTGGTTAAGGAGTCAACCTTACGATCGAGAGGTCCCGGGTTTTAATCCTGACCATTACCAACGTGAAGCCCATATCAGTAACCCTAACACAGACAATTAACTTTAACTTTAAATTACTAATGTCCCTTTAGGGTTAAAGGGAACATTAGTAATTTTGGTTGCTTAAACTCTATAAAAATCACATAAAGGTTCATGGAATGTGGTTTATAGGCACTAATTATGCGCAATATTTATCATGTTAAAATATTAGAGCAATTAAGTTAAATTTTTCATCTCAAGTTTCACATAAATACTTAAGTTCTTACTAATTATAATAATCTAAAATAATGTTAATTAGGTAACTTAATATTATTATTGAATGTTTCAATAGGTCATAAGTAATAAGTCTCTGGCTTGATAGATAAAATAAGTATTCCACAACATTCTACACCACGCTGTCTAGATTGTAAGCATAGCTTAACTAGCTGGTGTTATGGAATCTAGAATGCGGATAAACATACATTAATATATTTTTTCGTAAATACATACATACTATAGGTACATAGATTTAGTCACTATGTAGACCACCAGAGTAATTATGTTCGGTCGGCCATGTGTGCTATGTATGATAAAATTTTGCCCATTCTCCTCCTGACATTGAAATTTTTATCTTATCGAAGATCTTTGTCTTAAACAGTTATGAATAAAAAATAAATACATGAATAAATTGTCATGTGAATCTATTTAATAATATTCTAGTACTAAGCGGTTGACAGAACTATACTGGTCTAGAAACTTGAAATTTTGCGCAGGAGTTTCTTCCTTATATACGTTAAAACAGGATTTAAAAATGCATATCTTTTATTTGGGACTTTCTTAAACTTGATTACAGTAATCATATCTGTGATTATTATGGTAATTTGCATGGGTGGTCTTTAATAGCGTGTTAATCCCCACCTTACTATAATTATAACAGTAGCGATACTACTTTTATACCAATTAGTTGGTAGAGAAGCGCACGGTTCACCTGATGGGACGTGATTGCCAATGGAAGTGTGCAAACCTGATATTAAATTGGTGTAAAATTGGTCGATGGAAGACCTTCAAAATCTAAAAAAAAAACAAGTTGTAACACCGCTGCTTAGTGGTTAAGCAGTCAGCCGTACGATCCAGAGGTCCCGGGTTCGAATCCTGGTCATTACACTACCGACGTGAACCCACTACTAACACAAGCAATTTAGCTTAGCTAGATGGATTTGGGGATTCCCCGTAACCCCTGCAATGTAATAGTAGTAATTTCTGTTTACGCCAAATATAAATCATTTGGTGAGATGGAAGGGAGACACATGATATAGGTAATTAGTACGGAGAAATTCTCAACAAATTTCGATTTCTATACCTAATTTTTACAGTTTACTTAGGGGCTCTAGTTTTTATTTTACAGCAGGGCTTTTGTTCAAATGATTAAACAAATAGATATGTTATAATTATATTCTAAGACTTACCAAAGGAATATCCAAATCACTCCTTTGAATCTGCAGCGTAATTAGGAAGATGAATGTCCAAATCCTGCAATCCACAAAAAACAGGCACTTTATCACTTGAAAGCTACAGGGTTCACAACAGAGTGTTACAATTTCAGAAGAAGAAATATTTTTTTTGGGTAAAATAACGGAGGCATACGCGTGCGACAAACGCACGCGCGATGCAGACTAGTGTGAAAAAACAAATCACGCTGTCTACACTGCGTTACTATTTACTATCAACCAATCAGATGCTTCAGCCTTCGCAGATGGATCCGATTCAGCAAATAATCTAATTTCATTCGATATTCAAATTCTAAATTCAGAATAGTCATGAGAATTCGAAAAAAAGTGAAATTTCTACAGGTCGAAGCACAGAATATGATTTACTATAGTACTGACTACAGTCGAGGTAAGGAAAAGTTCGTCACTTTAAAGTCTATTTTCACTTATCCTATACAATTTATCAGTCAATTTCTGTCTCATTTTGATGAAAACAACTGTTGACAAATGTTAATTTTAGATCAAAAAGGTTTCATGTTGAGACTTTTTCTTTCATATTGATATGAAGTTACATGCAGGTTAGTTCTATACTATTTTGATTCTTGTTGACATTGTCTATTGAATCCATCCCTTTTTCTCGCCAAGAAAACGAACGCTTATTAGTACGTCATGGCAGATCCACAGTACCGGACGCCGGACGCCATTGATTTAATTGATACGAAAAGTGAGAGTCCGGTAAAATCGATTTGCTTAGATCCTTAGGGTTTCTTCTTCTTTATTACAAACACTCCTTAGTATTATCTAAATATCGCTGTGCAGGTATAGAAGCGATATTCATACGGGCATTAGCTAAACAGTTGTAATTATAGAGCCATGCTATACTATGCTATGCAGTCTATGCATTGTTATGATATTTTATGTTTTGTTACGCTATGCTATGCTTTTATCTATTAATTTATAACCACCTTGTTCTTATGTCCACGTGCAGTCATAAGACCACAGGTTCGATTCCTAGATCGAGCAAAAACCTGTCTGATATTTGTCCAACACTTGCCCCTTTAGCTATAAAATAAAACAACCTACGCATAAATAAGGTATAATGATGGTATGATTACAGTTAAGTACACTACTTAAAATTATCTAACAATAAAATCAAACATCTGTACGTAAGTACAGGCAGTAGTTAGCACCATGTAAAGAAAGATGGCCCATTGCATATTAAAGAAAACAGTATTTTTTTACGATGTGACAACCGTCACTGTAACATTAATTATGTGTGTAGAATACATTTAGTTGTAATTTAATACGATTTTAAAGATATTTTAAAATTATTAAATAAGCTAGAATGACTTTTATTAAATATTTACAAATTTAATTCAGTATTAAGTATGTGTAGACTAAAGGAAAACTGGTCTATATTTATCAATGTCGATCTGTGTGACATGGCGCAGCGATAGAATTTTTGTCTGCTAGATGTCAGTCGCAGGCTCGATTCTCGCTCAGTGCAAATATTTGTATGCTTCCATGTATTAAGTGCATTATTCTGGGTATTTTTATGTGTTTTAGTTCGACCTGCATGGAAATTGGTTCCTGTTTGCGCAGCCCATGTGAATCTATTACGATTAACGAAAAGTTGCTTAGACTGGAATGCCTCCCGAACTAAATCAAACTAATCTATCCCTGTACCAAATTTTAGCCAGATCCGTACAGCCGTTTAAGCGTGATAATCCATACTAATATTATAAATGCGATAGTAACTCTGTCTGTCTCTCTGTATGTTACGCTTTCACGACACTGAACCAATTATGATGAAATTTCGTATATGGGTAGATTAGACCTTGAGGAAGGACATGGGATATGTTTGGTCGCTATAACCGACATCCACGCGGGCAGAGCCGCGGGCAAAAGCTAGTAATAAATAAGAAACATCCAAATATCTACACAAACTTTCACATAATAATCTCTTCGAGCACGCTCTTGTTGGAATGGTTTTCAGAAAGAGGCACTTGAATTGGTGAGTTTCTATGAAAAGTTGCCCAACTTTTTATATACCTAATCATTTTGTTGTTATTGGCCCTTACTCAGTCTATTCGTAAGCACTGAAGGCACTCGACCGTTAAGCTTTAAGCAACGTTATCCAAGGTTACCCCCCTGTGGGTCGAACGGTTTCAGTTGCTGCTGGAAAACTGGGGTGACCTCGACCTACATTTAAAATGGAGCACGGTACGTTTTTCGACCTCGATTAGCGAGGGCGGAACCACCTACATTTTTGTAAGGCAAGTTTTCTTCTAGGTTTTTAGGCAAACTATTATATCATTCACATTACTATTATACATATCGAGATAGTTCGAGCGTATAGTGAAACCAATGGTAATACTATTACGCATATTACTTTGATTTGCCTGACGTTTCGACCAGGTTACACCAGCCGTGGTCACAGGCTCACTGGCTCAGTAGTGCACGCCCGCCGTCTTCGAGTAGCTGAGGTAGTAGGTTCTTCATCTTGCAAATCAAAGGTATTCTTACGTGGAGGACAATAGGTTTCCGAGGACACATGCAAATTGATCGTCGGTTCACATCGGTGTATCAAGTCAATAAAAATCGTATAAAAATCATAACGACACTATTATCCTGCTTTGGATAGGTTAAAGATGCAATGCATGCATGCATGGTACTGGTTCAGTTACGTAAAGTGCACTTAACGGTCCGTCTCAAGTGGCAGCCAGCTCCCAAACACGCCCGACATGTTGTCTGAAGTATGCAGACGCCACTTGAGAGCACATGATGTTGTGACGCCGACACCGACGCTGTTATGACAGGTTGCTATATACGTCAGGACATTTATTTTGAACCTAAAATATACGCGCAATACACAGTTCTTGGGTGTCTTTTGACGATATGGCGGTAAATGAGTTCAAATTCAGCAAGCATACTTAGATTTTACAACAAACCAAGTAAGTTGAGCTATGTATAGCGGTCTTAACATTACCTCTTAAATTACATAATATTATTTGAATCTTACTTTACTTTCATAGTGCGATTCGGACTTGGACCATGGTCTTTCATCAACATTAACAAATTAAACAAATAAATGTATCAACTACAGTAAGAGATACTGTGATGGTTTGATCTATTTTAATAATATAACACTAGCATCCTGACGAACGTTGACGGTCCGAATCTCACTATGAAAATAAAGTAAATAAATTTTCACAAAATTCCTGTGACCTACAAACTGTCTAGGCACTTACAGAGGAGGCTAATTCCATTCATTTTAAGTTAGGAGGTAGTCCTACTAATGTCTTTTAGACTGTTTTGTCTCTACTACATAGACACATCTACTCGCTTTTATACATAGTAATAAGCAACGCTAATACGTTATTTGATATAGACTCATTATTTGAATTGAAATTTAAATACCGATGTTATCAACTGTAACAAAATATGATGACTATCTAATTTTTTTACCACCATAATATTGTAATACGATAGTAATGAAATAGCAATAAGATTATTAGATAATTATTAATACACACATAATATTCATAAATTCGCGCCTGTTTCCTATAGCGGTAGGCAGATACGACAAACGATATACAACTGTAACTTCTACAAGTTGCCAGTAGATGGCTCTACGATATTTTTCGGGGGACACGATGGGGACACCACAGTTTCTCCATCCGAGGGAGTCATCTTAAAGCTGGAGACGGCCCAGGATATGCTGGGGTGCGAGGAAAATGCCTGATTGGGTAACTTTGCACATCAGTAATTTAGACCCGAGATGATATGCGATTTTAGTTTGTATGTACGAGTCCGACATCTCGTCTCTCGACCCAAGGACTCTCGCTAGTTTACAGGGGATTTACGCGAGAATAAAAAGCTATAGATAATATAGGATAGGTATAGGATGTAATCTAAAGGCGGAGGTTTTGTCGTGAGCCACGTCTGGTATCAAGCACTCTTGGGTGTTAAGGTTACCTATGCCTAACCCTCCAGGGATAAATACGTGATTATTTATATGTATGTATATATCTTGAGGGATGTTAACGGTCCGAATCCCACTGTGAAAGAAAATTAAATTTTAAATAATATCACTTTTAAGAGGTAGCCGGTAGTGGTATGGGTAATGGACTGCTGAGACGAGGTCTCGAGTTCGATCCCAGGTTTACCATGGCACACACCAATGACTTTTCGATGCTTTTCGAAGTTATGTGTGTATTTATCGCAGGTTTATAAGTGCCCGGTTAATGGCAATAGGCTCGCCACCTATTACATTGGGACCTAAACATAAACTGGCGAAATGTGGGTGCTAGCACCTCTGCCTACCCCTTCGGGGAATACAGGCGTGAGTTTATGTTATGTTATGTTATGTTATATTAAACTCTCCGCTCATGAGACGCGAGTGGGTCATATCATGGCTGCCATCAGCATCCTGCTTTCCCTTCTCGATCAGGTGTAGCATTTGTCCATTCAGTAGCACATTGGTTTCCACCTGTCCACCATCTTTTAATATCTATTTAAACTATCACGGTGACTAACATTATTAGTACAGTTAATTAGATAAATTACCATGTGTTAAGTGTCAGATTTTCGGAGCTGTTGCAAGCGTCATGGTTATAGAGGAACTGGGTAATGACGGTTAACGGTGCACGGGTTAAGAGTAAATATATCAATCTACGATGTTTCCTAATCTTTTTTTTGACATGCAACACCTTGTAAGTATAATTAGTAATTACAGTTTTGACCTCAATCATGTACACGACATACTACACTTGTACTGACAGTGTCAGACTAGCAAAGTACTCAAAATGATACAAATAGGTATACTATAGTTAGATACTATCTACTACATATAGGTACTATATATAGGTACTATAGATATATAGTAGGAATTGAATGAATTTTTACAGCATTAAGTATTCTTCGGCAGCATTTATTCGATTTATTCATAAGTAGTAAGTTGACAGCGGCCGTGGCGTAGCAGTAGTGAACGCGACTGATACGCAGGAGGCGTGGGTTCGATCCCCGCTCAATACAAATATTGTATGTATGAATAAGGGTATTTGCATTGGTCTGGTCGTGCCTTAGAAGGCCCGTTACGCCATCGGTCCCCGTTGCCATACGAATATCTATGGCAATCATAACGAGTAGTTGGAGTCCTCAAAAATCCAACAGTTGGTCTAGTCTTCTGCGAGCAAGTAATGCTCGAGAAGGAGGCGGCCGGTCGGGTCCGGACCAGACTCCGGGCCCGGGAAGCCCGTGCAGAGCGAAGGCGAACCGGACGTCGGAGGTCGCAGAACGACCTCCGTCCTCCATGAGCGCTGGCCTGGGGGTGACCGGTGGAGCCGCCTGTCACCCTAGCAGAAGCAGGCCGCGGCGGCGGCGCAAAGTGCGCCTCCCCGTAACCGGGGCTAGATGGGGACATTTTGGTCCCCACAACCCGAAGGGGGCCATCTCGAAAGAGATGGTCCTGGGTCTGCCGGGGTGCGAGAGATATGCTTTTGGCAATCTCACGTCCGGCAGCCAAGGACCCAAGACGGCGTGCGTTTTAGTCGGTTCGAGTCTAGTTTACAGCAAATATTTGTAGGCATGAATGTCTATTTGCATTTTTTTTTTTTTTTTTATATAGGACACGTCAATTTGACTTCACCTCGCCTGATGTTAAGCTAAAGGCAAAGTCTCGGAAAGAGGGTCACCATCGTAAACATTTACCATGTTAACAGTGGTGGCACTCAGCTTGACGGCCTCATTAGATGCCTTTTCACGCTCCGCTTAAAGGACCCGGGACTGTAGGAAGAAGGAAACACGTGAGCTGGCAGGGAATTCCAGGTCTTAGTGGTGCGGCATAGGAATGAATCACTGAAACGCTTGGTTCTAGCAGGTATACTCTGCACCGTAAATTGATGACATCTTAGCCCTGCACGTGTCGTCCTGTGAAGGAAAGGGGAGGGTGGGACTAATTGGAAGAGCTCGTCAGAACATTCACCATGGTAGAGACGGTAGAAAACTGCCAAAGACGCAACATCTCTACGCATCTGCAAAGGCTCGAGGGTGTTCGTGACCTCAGGATCCATGCATTTGTTTGTGTATTTCTATGACTCCAAAGAAAGTCCGACAACAGGACCCCGAGGGCTAATTTTACCACAGTTATACCACAGATACTGCAAAAAATGTTATTTAATTTTAGTCTTTACTGTTATGCTGCTAAAGTGCAAAACAATATGGCATCATGGAGAGTGAATAAAAAATATAATGAACTCTTTTTATTTAACTTTGGACTTTAACACTATAACAATAAAGTCTAAAATGTCGATGTTCATCCAAACACGCAGTTAAGACTGCAAAAAGTGGAAGACTGAGGTGAAAACATTGGATGGAACCAGGAATAAGGCTAGGATGAAAAAAAAATTCCTGTAGGTGTTAAAAACCAGATTAGCATCCTAGTTGGAGCCGGATTAGCATCCTAGATGGAGTCACGTGCTAGCCTAAGTAGCACGTGGCTCCATCGTCTCCATAGCCTAGTGTATTAACACATGAAAAAATCAAGCATAATTTAGTGCTAATTAATAATTAAATATTCACCTAAACAACCTACTACTTAATTCTAGATCGATATCGCACCGGTTTATCTATATCGGAATTGATAATCGTGAGATCACATCTCTTTATGTGCTGATAACATCAGATTAGAATATTAAAATGTGAACATCTTGTCATACAGCTGCGTATGTCCTATATAGCTGACGAGTTTATCACTTGTAATGGGCCCAATTAAAACCTAATCAACCCTAACGGGAAGTAGCGGTCTCTGTGGGTTAGTGGGTCTTCTGATCGAGAGGTCCTGGAGTTTTTTTTTAAAGGACAAGTCAATTTGATTTCACCTTGCCTGATGCTAAGCTAAAGGCAAAGGCTCGGAAAGAGGGTCACCATCGTAAACATGTACCACATCAGATGCCTTTTCACGCCCCGCTTAAAGGAACCGGGACTGTAGGAATAAGGAAACACGTGAGCTGGCAGGGAGTTCCATGTTTTAATGATGTGGCATAGGAATGAGTCACTGAAACTTTTGGTTCTAGAAGGTTCTAATACTCTATTGACGTGAATCCACTCCTAGCATTTTCGATTTCGATTAGCTGTAGGGATCAACGAAGGCACACGTAATTTCACTTAATTATTGAGGGTCCGGGTCTTAAAAGTAAGGTTCTATGGATGTTTTTGCCAGGGGGGCATAACTTTAAAGAAATATCCAGTATTCCATTACTCGAAGCTGTAAATATTTCTGGATATCTCATCTTAGTATTAATCCCAGTCACCTCCGAAGCTTTGACCTTGAAGTCTGGGGTCCATAACAATTCCTAGTACTTACCTATATTTTACTAGAAAGTTCGACAATATTTTACATAATAATTAATATCAATTATACTAGTAGCTTAACATGATAATACTGTTGTTATTTGATCTTTCACACCGAAACGATATCCTTATCAGTCGATCTAATCTTATCTAAGATGCGAGTATTATGTGATACGTGATACTATTTATACCTGTTGTTGGTACCTGTTTGGTATTTTGTGGGAATTTATAGTCACGGATAGCCTTGGTGACCTCGCTTTAACGTTAAACAATTATTATTATAGCATAGAAAACAAAAAAAGACACGATAATTCCACCAAAATTATGTGTGGGACCAAAAAATAAGACCAGAGCCGAAGGATTAACTAGTAGCCGTTAAAACTGCTATTATACACCTTCCGACTTCAACAGATGGTGACAGTTTAATATATTTTTATCCGGAAGTCACATTACAGAGATTTAAATCGGTACGGTCATTAGAAGTTAGTTAGGCTGTGACTGATGCAAGCGATAAGTCAGTCAAATATTTGGACTCTAAGGCTCGCCTCACACAGCACGAATATCGGTCTGAAATCTGAATTAATATCAGGCCCGTCTTAATGACACTCAGCCTATGATCGCTATTTATCTGAGGACCGATTGTATAGGCAATATGTCAAACTATCAATCTGTCTATACAATCTGTCCTCATATAAATTGCGATTCAGACTGAGTGTAATTCTAGAATATGGGCCTTAGAGTCCATGTGATACATATTTGGCATTGTGTTTTTGTTTATTTAAGACATTTCCATAATCTTTCGCCTCACCAGATAATAAACTGAAAGGTCTCATGAAAGGGGTCACCATTACAGACTCCATCAAAGGTGGCAGGCTTAAAAGGCATGGAATTCATATGTTTAGTTGCCAACACATTCTGAATAAATCGGATTCCGAATTTTTATTTAAAGAATGATACTTTTCTGAATAATTCTAGATCGGAATATTTTTAACTTAATGATTGAAATTTGAATAGAGTGTGTCTACTTATTTATACTGGAATTGGACATATTTTTATATGGTCGAGTCAAAAGATTATGATTAGTATTAATTACTCATCCATAACGATGTTTGCACGAGCTGTGAAACCCGAGATTACTGATCTATCTAATTTTATATATATTAATAATTATTATGTGTCTGTTAAGTATGGTCATTTAGGCCCGTATTCTAAAATGACACTAAGCCTGAATCACGATTTATCGGATGACAGATTGTATAGAAAAATTGATAGTTTGACATATGGCTTATACAATCTGTTTACAGACAAATCGCGATTCTGGCTGAGTGTCATTCTAGAATACGGCCCTTAGAATTTCCTTCTGTGTGAGTTCAGCCTTAGAATATAGTTCCAAACAAATCATTGAGAGCACTTAATTGATTTTTTTCCAATTAATATCGATACTTTTATAAGTTAATACCTCACTCTATCTCCGGTGTATCGGAATTTAACACATTTTTTAATTTACAAGCGGTAGTCCATGAAATCTTAACTTATAAATCCAATGTTACGGTAACCACTATCTTTGACGTCATCTATTCAATAAAAAAAGGTACTAAATGACTGAACTGATATTCATCTCAACTTGTTATAAGAAGTTACTGGAAATTAATTTTATAAAAGAGTAAATTTGTGTATCCTACAAAAAGGAGTTCATTTAGAAGAACTAATTAGTCCGATTTTTGTTTGCGTTCATTTAAAATAAAATACACATTAAATGAATTCCCTTTCATTTTACTTACTATTTTTGTTAGAGATTCGATTCTGATGGTTGATTCGATCGATTGATATCTTATAGTACTTTCGATTTTTAATCGATTCGATTACCGAGTGTGGCAAACGAGTTTTGTTTTAGGGTCTTTTTCTAGAACGGTACTCAGTTCTGAACCTCAATTTATCTGTAGACAGATTGTATGGATAGTCTGTCAAATCTGTCAATTTGTCTTTACATCTGTCCTCAAATAAATCGAGATTCAGGATTGAGCAACGTTATAGAATACCGGTCTTAAAAATATTTGAATTCAGATTTGTTACTTTTTAAAAATGAAGCTATGTTGACATTGCGTAAAGTTTGTTATTTTCAATGTTTTACTTTCCTCCACAACCGATAAAAAAAGAGGAGGTTATACATTCGTCACATAGAACGTTCGTCGATGATGTATGTTCCTCGATTGATCCGTCATGTGTGAACCAATTTTTCTTTTATATGAAATACTAGCTTTTGCCCGCTGCTCCGCCCGCGTGGATGTCGTTTATCGCGACTAAACATAGCCTATGTCTTTTCTCATGGTCTAATCTACCCCTATACCAAATTTCATCAATATCGATTCAGTGGTTTTGGCGTGAAAGCATAACATACAGACAGACAGAATACAGACAGACAGAGTTACATTCGCATTTATTAGTATGGATTTTAAAATGTAAGTATGCCGTTTTTGAAAATCGTCAAAGTATGCCAATCCCTTACATTAATTATTGTATTCTATTCTTTTGTAGCTTAGTGGTTAAAGAGTCGCCATTGCAATCGAGAGGCCCCGGGTTTGATCCTGGCCATTACACTACCGACGTGAACCCACTCCTAGCAAGCAACTTTGCTTAGTTGGAGGGGTTAGCGGGAATTCTAGTAATTTCGGTTGCTAATATTAAAAAAAAAAACAATATTGCCTATAGTCTACAGAGGCTGCTTTTTTAACAATAGATATCCACTGCATTAATTACCTTGCCATTCGTCTATTTCGTCCACAATAGCCTACTCCACTATTATTAGAGCATTTTCAAGAAATTTACTACTCAAAGCTTAGTACTATCTGCGTGGTCTAAAAATGGCTTTGTCTCTATGAATAGGATTATCCACTATTTCTTATCAAGTGGCTTTTGTTTGTCCAGCAGTCTGCAGTTACCTGGTAGCGATAATAAGTTCATAATGATAGTTATCGAGTTCCTGGAATATTAGGACCGTGGGAACGTTCGTGTTCTAGTAAATTAATAATTTCACTTTTAGTATTTTTGGTGTTACGTTATTTATGCCTACATTCTCTGTGTATGATGAAAGGCATTTAATCAAACTAATATTATTATAAAGGCGAAAGTTTTTGAGTGTGTAAATTTGTTACTTCTTCACGTCTAAACGGCTGGAGAGATTTTAGTAAAATTTGGTATGGTGTTAGCTGACACCCTGGAGTAACGCATAGGCTATGTTTGGTTACGATAACCGACATCCACGCGGGCGGTGCCGCGGTAAAAGCTATTACATCATATAATAGGGCTATTACGGGCATTTGCCCGTAATAGCCCTATTATATGATGTAATAGCTTTCATTATTGTTGGTACGAGTCTGAAATGGTGACCTGAGACCTTCATCTTAGCATCAGGCAAGGTAATGTCAAATCGACAAGTCCTATATAAAAAAGAAAGTTTTTTTTTTACATATTTTAGAGGCTAAAGCCTGCTTTCATCATCATATTCGAACATTTTATTAAACAAGTTCGGATAGGAAATTACCTAAGATTAAAATTAGTACTTGTCAGATATTTCAATAAGTGACGAATCCACCGGTCTTCTAAAATTCGTTCACTGAAATATTTGTTGAACAGGTTTATCCCCTAGTTAGGTGCCTACTGTTTCCCTGGTAGGAGACCAGTTGGGTAACATTATTATAATATTTGGTAATATTCATCCCCTGGAAGAATCTACTCACGTATATTTTTGGTACCCTGGTAGAAGATAAATAGTGTCAGGTTCTCAAGGCAATTATAGAACCAGTGAAAATAGAATCTGCTGAAATAAAAAATATTTAACATGACCGTGTCCAATTGCTTAGGTATAGTAGGCGCGCAAGCGTTTTTTGTCCCCGTTCTAAAAAAACATTGGGCAAATTATAAATAAAAGGAGTCGATTCGCACGTTTCGGGTGAGTTTCTTTCGTGCGAATCGTCCAATAAGCCATTATAAAACCAAATAGACTGTAATTTGACATTTAGGGAATTTAACGAATGACAATTACGGTGTCGTAATTATTAATTACCGTCAATAAAATAACGACGTCCTGTGGCGTGGTAGTAGAGTGCTCAGCTCTGGTACGGCAGCAGATTCGATTCCCGCTCTGTGCAAATATTTTGATATATTACCCATTCACAAAAAATAAAGGTATACCTAAATATCAGCGGTTCCTACGTAAATTAATACATTTCAAAAATATCATACTCATTATTTTGTCTGTGCTATACATTCCTGTCCATCCTAAGGCGTGATTCATACTTATAGTTGCTTGGAAGAAATCTCTTCTGCGATAAGGCCGCCCATTGTGCCTTATACTTTTACTTAAGTAGTACTTTTTATGTCCGTGCCATTTTTTTGGTGTACAATAGTTATCTATTTACTTCTACTATATTATGTACATACTCTGATAATTAATTAGGATTAGTTGCCAAGAAACTTGAATTCAAAAACTGACGACCTTGTTTTTAAATAACTTTTGTCCGCGGCTCCGCCCGCGTGGATGTCGACTATCGCAACCAAACATAGCCTATGTCCTTTCTCATGGTCTAATCTACCCCTATACCAAATTTCTTCAAAATCGCTTCAGTGGTTTAAGCTTGAAAGCTTAACATTCAGACAGACAGACAGACAGAGTTACTTTCGCATTTATAATATTAGTATGGAAGTATGGATAGAAATGTAGATATAAGTAGCTTTATGTGAGGTATAGGGACTACAGTGATCAATAAATTAGAATTTTTTAAGCAACTTTTTTCATTGACTGTACATTGGTTTTAAAGTATTGATATCGTAGAATACGGAACCACTGCGTATCTTGTTTCATTAAGAGCAAGCAGTAATTCAAGTAAGTATAATTTTATTATAGTGACAACGTAAAAGATTGTAAGTATTAATTATTTTTTTATGGCTCCTACGTATAAAATGATATCTTACATTTAGCTCACAATTATATAATATATATATATTATATTGAAAACGGTTATCTGTTTTAATTTCTTAATACATAACCATTTTCAACTTTGTTTAATTGTTAAGTACCTACATACTTTTTTTTAGTAACAATATTAGTAACCGAAATTACTAATATTCTCTTTAACCACTCCAACTAATCTAAATTACTTATGCTAGGAGTGGGTTCACGTCAGTAGTGTAATGGCCAGGATTTGAACTCAAGACCTCTCGATCGTAAGGCCGACTCCTTAACCACTAGGCTACCGACGCTACTAATAACATTTTTTAAAAAAAAAACGATATTATGAACCACAATTATTGATCAAGTAACATTTAAGTATGTACTTCACTTTTCTGTAAACCAATAATAGACTTGTGTTTACGTAAAAAACATTGTCCTCCTTCCATGGGCAATCGGGTAAAAACTAGCTACAATCATGTTTATACGCATTCGATAACTTATATCAAAAGCTAAGTCTGATATCACGGTATAATTTATCCGCAATATCTATATTTCGCATGACAAAAAGGACAAAAACATTGTTCGAATTCCGGCATGTTTAACTTAGGTATCCATACATAATATGCGTATCGCACGCGCCGTTCGACCGTTGCGCAAAGTGCCTGGGCCACACCACCCGCAGTGCAACACAACACACTTATTGAGCTATCGGTGACAGGCGGGGCCGCTAGCTAATTGTCTGAGAGAGCAGGACGCAGCACCACCCGCGTCGTATGCGCGACAAGGACGCCACACAACCCTATTAATCCCCCTATAAATAACCTGGCTCCTAATGCGAAGGCGCCACGCTTTTTTGTATAGCGCGCTCGAACCGACGCGATACTAGCCCACATACACTCCATGCCTGCCAGACCGATAACTCGTGATAAGCGAATTTGAACAATGAAAGCTAATACCGCTATTATAATACGGTTCACATTTATCTGCACTCTATTACCGGTTTGAGTCGGATAAGTTTCAATTAATCTACCATTTGAATGCCTGTTGTGATGTCGTTGAATATTTTAGTTTCCGAGCCTCTGATTAGGTCGAAGTTTTCGTGCCGGTCCTGTTTGTATGTTTCTGGATATTTTTGATTTTATTTACTTTGTATTTAGTATTTTTTTATTAATATGATATAGGAAACACGCACATAAAACATCTGATGGCAAGCGAAAATAATAGGTATGCAAAAAAAGACAGCATCATGGAAGATAAAATCAAGAGGAAGTGCCCTAAAAATTTCGTCTCGGAGACTATTATCGTCAAATTTTCACTTATTATGACCAATTGCGTCACGTTGGTTTTCATTTTCACAAGATAACTAGATTAAAATTAGGCGTTAGTAGTAGTTAATCGCGTTGCAAATTATGTTGAACATCTATATATTTGCTTAGTACGCAAGTCATACTCATTCCATAGCGCGAGCAAGCGTTTATTTATAATGTCTAGAGGTAAGTAAATAAAAGGGAAGAAAGGGCGATACTACCACAAATATATAAAATACATTTATCTTTCTTTATAAATTCGAACCATGCGTGCTGTAAAACCATGGCCATACCACTTATAATTTCAATTAATCAACAATTTAAATGCCTATTGTAACGCCGTCGAATATTTTGAATATTAATTAACTACTAAGTCTCTTATCAAGTTAAAGTTTTTCGTGCCAGTCTCTAATGTATTTTTCTTGATACTTTTACTTAATTTACAAAGAGTGTAATGTATATTTTTGTGATTGTATTATTTGGATTTTAAAGTACCTACTAAATATACAAGGCGTCCTGTACGCCAGTCAATACTTTGCAAACTTATACATAAGTTAGGTACTAACGTACGTAGCTGATATAGGTCGAGTTTACTGAACTCTTTTGCTAAAACTACAGTATTTGTACAATTTCTTTATTTGTTTATTCTTTTACTGTACATAAAGAAACATAGACAGAGTTTGCCCCAAACATTTGTATTCCTTCGCGATTTTAGATTTAAGAGAACTAGGTATTATCGCGAAATATATAAGCTCATTTGAGTAAAGATAAGTATCTTTATTCATTATACCATTTACAACACTTTGTAACATTCACACTAACAGGTATATTAATAGCTGGCTTTACAAAACAATAGAAAAAAAGCTATGAGAAAAATATGACTCAGTTTTACCTACCTACTAGGTAAATGAAAAATAAATATACAAATAAAAAAATCCTGCCACTCTTTATATTAAAGAACTGTATTTACACATTGGATGAATAACTGCAACTAATACACTGCCTGTGTGAGACTTTTTTATGTTGAATACGTCAATACGACTTCACTACTTCACTTCGTCTAATAGCAAGCTGTATTAAGATTTACAGTATGAATGCCACCATAATTAGATGCCAAATTATTAGCACTAAAATGGTGGTATTCAGTGTGAAACTTTCAATAGATGCTTTTTCACGGCCTAAATATAATTATTATCATTTACTCTCAAATGTGCTTGTGCCAAGACAATGTTTTCTTAATTATTTATTACTCTAATAATTATGAATAGAAAATATTTGTTTGACAATAGTCGATAAACTGTAAAACGAAAGAACCGATTTTAATAATTATTTCACCAAGAAAGCTTTCTTATTCAGAAATTTAATAACTTCAGCTATTTTTTTAAATTTTATACAAGACTTTTATACTTACAGGAGAAACGCGCGGTGTTAGCCATATTTAATTCTCATTAGCAATTATCAAGACATATAAGTCGCAGTTTAGAGGCAGGCGTCGCCCGTCTAAGTGCGAAATGTTCCGCTCCGGAACGTTCACAAAAAACTTCGAAAGCCTAATCCGATGACGAAGGGTGCGGCAAAAAACCTGAGCTAATGGTCCGCGCTGATGTATCAATGACTGTACACCCTTGCCCACCCCTGGCACCTCCCCTTTACCACTTACAAACAAACACGTATCGGCTTACAATGTTTCTACTATGTTCCTTTTTGTATTTATTTGGATGATTTTATGGACTGTCCATTAGGCGCCGCGCGCAATGTATTCCTACTTTGTTATAGGATCCGTATTCTAAATGTTACTCAGTTTTGAATCTAATTTATCTGAGAAACTGTCCGTGGTACTACTGATAGTACAGCCGGTAGTACCAATATGTGCTCAGATGCATCCAGAATCAAAACTGAATACGGGCATAAGTCACTTGAAACAACTTTCTATAGTATAATAAAAAAAAAATAGTCATAATAAATGTCTATTTACCGAATACGAATAGCAGCAGACTAAATTACTGATCAAAATAAAACCAGTAGATATCACTATTCAGTATCCGTATCACTATTCAGTATCCGTATTACTATTCAGTATCTGTATCACTATCCAGTATTGATATCGGGTGTCTCTGGGGATATTCGCACGAAAAATAAGCTACGAACCTGGGTCTATGGAAACGAAATTGTGAAAAGGACGAACAAGGGAGCGGATCCCGGAATTTATTACAATGGGGATCGGCGCCGGATGATCAAGAAAAACTGTTTAGTCGATTGAAATATAGGTAATACTAAGTATTACCTACTACTAAGTATTATTACTAAGTACTAAGTATTATTCTACACATTTGAAACCAAAGTACCATATTTGTACATTACCGTAATTTTTATTAAAACCCGTTAAACTATTCTCAAGATAGCGACCACCAAACAGACACAGACATTAACTTTTTAAAACAAAATTTTTGCAATTAATATTTTCAATTTCAGTTGTACAGTTTATCACATTAGATAACGTTTAGAGATCTGATACAGTTTTTTTGACCTTTTTTGTAGATTTTCTAATTCATTTTCATAAATATATTTTCTATGTACAGATTTTTTCAGGTGTGCAGTTTTAATAGTATAGATATTAGATAAGATAGATCGCGAGGATCGTTGATATCGCTATGGCTCATGAAAGCCGAATAAGATAAGCTAATTAGATAAAGATAATTATTTGGAATAGACTCTTGAGGTTATCGACACGTGGACTGCGAATTCGGCAATCATTGTGCCGATTATCAGTGTATAGTTGATTAATAGTTAAGATCACAGGTATATACTAGATATATAGATATCGTATCTGTTACAAATAGTATGAAAAGCGAGCGTGAATTTTTTGCTTACTACCAATGACGTCACTACTCATTCATTGATAACCACGGTAGGTATGCAGAATCGTGTCAATCGCAACGCATCGTTCGGCACAAGTCAGCAGTTTTATATTGACTATCAACCGATAAAATTGAATTTTACTAATATAATAAATGTGAAAGGTTATGAAGATGTATGTTATTCCATCACGCTCTAACGGCTGAACTGATCTAGCAGAAACTTAAACGGGGATAGTTTAAAGTCGGGAGTAATACATAGGCTACTTTTATCCCTGAAATCAATTAGACCGGGACCAGAATCTCACGAGGTCCAAGCAATTTAGAATATTGTATCTACAAGCTTGATAAGCTATGAAAAGCTTGCGTATTTTACCAGTTTGATGACATATTGGGACAAGCTGCTTGTGATACCTACCTAGCTTTTGCTAAATCTGTAAGTCGGAATCTCAAAAATCTCACTTTTTACCCTTTTATCATTGATATCGTGATCTTTTTTGAAATTGAAATTAGATTGATACTGAATTTTGAGCATTTTTATGATATTTTCTTATATCGTACTAGCTTTGGCCCGAGGCACCATCCGCGTGGATGTCGGTTATCGCGACCAAACATAGCCTATGTCCTTTCTCAAGGTCTAATCTGCCCCTATACCAAATTTCATCAAAATCGGTTCAGTGGTTTAGGCGTGAAAGGGTAACATACAGACAGACAGAGTTACTTTTTGTATTTATAATATTAAGTATGGATAATATAATATTTATTTCAACATTTTTTTACTTCGAAAATTGGCAAACTGGTGTCCAGATCAATTTAAAGTCTAGTGTCAACTGTGTGCCGCAGACTAAAGAGGTAGGAAATACCTTCTTAGTTAACAAAAAGGTCATAAAGCATTTTACGCAAATATGGTATGTATGTATATACAAATCAAATAGTTGTATGTAGATAAGTTTTGAATATTTTTTGACACTAAATTCATACGAAAGTGTTTTAAGGTCCTTACCGTTACACGTGTTAGAAAATAGCAATTTAAAAATATTACTATTAAACTATTTCAGCGTTTATATAAAGTAAAATAAAAAAGATAAAAATTAATTTTAATTTTATTAATTAATTTGCTTTTTATGCTAAACGCTCCTAGTAATATCTTGATTATTTTCATATTCAAATATACCCAAAGTACCTACGCTGTAATAAATGTTTATTAATATTTAATTTTTGCATTTTCAGCGCTTAGTATAGGCAAAAAAGAAACCGTGCAAAAATTAACCCTATTGGAGGTTCTGTATAAATATTTATATACAGGGCTCCATATTTAATTTCATATTATGTCGTGAAATCGGCTTGCGTCGATTTTATATCTATAGTGCTCCCTCTATTGCACATCAGATCAGGCTGACAGTTTATAACTTTATAGAGTAGTTAAAACCGTTTGTGTTAATAAAATATTAATATTATAACTTTTTTTAACTTAATATTACACCTGCCTTCAGTATCTCCTTTTTACGGCAAAGAACCCCAAAAACACTCAATGCTGAATTAAGTATAATAATTTTATTAATAATCATTTTAAATGTTTTTGCAGCATTTACCTAGATAACAAACGTATAAAATTAAATGCTGCAAAAACATTTAAAATGATTAAAAATGCTAAGAAATAACAAAACGAGGTCAAACATATATTATGCGTATCTTTTAGGAATGTGCACCATAGTACGTAGGTACAGTCAGCGTCAGAAGTATCTTGACTACAAAGTTTCAAAATGTTCTTGAAACTCTACTGTTTTATTGATTTCAATTGCATTATTTCCAAGCTAAAGGTGTCTACCATTTATCAGGACAACCTATCAACAAGAAGGGAGGAATAACAAGGGAATTAAGATCGTTTTAAGTACTTTGTTCATTAAAATCGATCGGACGCTGACTGTACTCATAGTAAAGACTAAACTAATGTCCTGTTGTCTGTTGTCATTATAACGCATGTTGTGACTTGGACGGAAATGTCCGGACGTGTCGTAAATAAGTCGGTAGTAATGGCGGTGTGCATTTTTTTCTGCGCACGCGGCGACAGTGCGTACCTGCGGTGCGCTGGCGCCGGCGACGCAGATGACGTCACTGACTGCGCAATGTTCCACGTTTATTGCCGTATTATATGTAGGTCAGAAGGGTTGCAGGTAGAAACTTGCAGTGATACGGCGACCACTTAAGATTAGACTGCATAGACTGGCAGCTGATAATCCACGGCTTACGTCACTGATAAAGATATCTGCTGACGTCTAGCCAATTTAATGGCGGTAGCTAATGACTGAGGTGTTGGCATTCCTGTCTTGATGTACAGGGTTTGAACTAGACTTAATTTATTGTCGACAGAAGTAATACCAGCAATTTTACTTTATAAAACTAGGAGCCTGGCAGACGCATTGTTCAATTTGACTGCCTCCGGCGCATACTACGAGGGTCAAACTGAAAGTTCTTAGAAAATCAAAAACTGATTACATTAGCCAGTTATTAGTTATATTATATCTTTTCAAAATATTGTCCATTCACGTCAATACACCGCTGCATGCGATGGAACCACTGGGAAAAGCACTTTGCCCACTCGTCCTTAGGGGTCTCTTCAATGGCATCGCGATACGCAGCCACCGCTTCTTCAGCATTCATAAACCGCTTTCCTTTAAGTTTTTCTTTAATTTTTGGAAATAAATAAAAATCACAAGGCGCGAGGTCCGGGCTATACGGCGGGTGACCCAGTAATTCAACGTTTGATGTCGCCAAATAGTCGATCGTGCGCTTGGCGGTGTGCGACGAGACGTTGTCGTGGTGAAGGAGGATCCTACTGCGAGGTCGTTTCTCTCGAACTTTTTCCAAGACAAGTGGCAAACAATTGGTAGTGTACCATTCTGCAGAAACTGTTTTTTGATCCTCTAACACAATTGTTGCGAAATGACCTATCCTTCCAAAGAACGAGGCCAACATTTTTTTTCCCGCACTTCGATCTCTCTTCACTTTAGTTGGCAACTCCTCGAAAGGAAACACCCACTGAGCAGATTGTCTTTTGGTTTCAGGATCATAACAGTAAATCCAGCTTTCGTCACCTCTTAGTATGTCGAACACAGCATTAGAGTCACCTCCGTTAAATCTTTCAATCATTTTACGGCACCAATCCACACGATGGCGTTTTTGAGCCTCAGTCAAATTATGAGGTATCCACCGGGCGCAAAGCTTCCTGACCGCTAAATGTTCGTGGAGGATTTTGTGCACTTGACTCATACCGATGCCTAAGCTTGTCCGAATCTGCTGATAGGTCACTCTTTTGTCAGTCTCTATCATACGCCGCACAACACAGATGTTATTTTCAGTCGTCGCCGTAGAAGGCCGTCCCTCACGTAAATCATCAGTGAGATTAGTGCGACCACGTTTAAACTCATTAAACCAGTTGTAAACAGTCGCACGAGATGGGGCTTCATCGTGAAAGGCCAATCGTAGTCTATCATAACTTTCTTGTTGACTTAAATGACATCGAAAGTCATAAAAAATCATTGCACGAAAATTTTCTCGTGTTAAATTCATGTTAACGTGACACAGACAATTTTCAATTTGCCGCCAAATCGTAAAACAAATGATAAATGAATGAAATATATACTCAGTAATATTGGCAAAGAGTTCTATTTTCAAATTTTAGAATTATTTTTTTATTATATTGTTTATAAGTGGCCAGTTCTAAGAACTTTCAGTTTGACCCTCGTACGCCCATTGAGCCACCAATGGGCGTAGTATGCGCCGGCTGTGCACGAGGTTATGGGTTCGATCCCCACACAGGATAAAAATTGCGTGATCCACAAATAGTTGTTCTGAGTCTGGGTGTACTTTGTGTCCGTTAGTTGTATGTTTGTAAAGTCCCCCGCGTACAGGGCTTGTTCCCTAGTGCGGGAGTTGTCTTTAAATAAAAAAGAAAAAAAAAACTAATTTGCCGAGGAATGGGTTACCAGCAACAGCATTAATACTCCCAAATTTTCTAGACAATCTATTTTTGTTCTGATTTTCTATTCGAGTAAGCAACTACATTTTATATCAGTGCCTGATTTGCAAGATAATCTGTAGAGCCAAGCGAAATCAGGCAATAAATTTGTGACTATCAGAGAAAGGTTTGCTCAAGAAAATTTGAGAAAATCCTCGAAGCAAAATACGAATAGCTAGTCATATATTACGATGGATAGACGTTAGTTAGAGTGCTTCCATTCTGTACCTACCCACAAAACTGTACCCACAAACTAAAAGAATCCATACTTAATATATAATATTATAAATGCGAAAGTAACTCTATCTGTCTGTCTGTATGTTACGCTTTCACGCCTAAACCACTGAACAGATTTTGATGAAATTTGGTATAGGGATAAGTTAGACCTTGAGAAAGGACATAGGCTATGTTTTGTCGCGATAACCGACATCCACGCGGGTGGAGCCGCGGGCAAAAGCAAGTAATATTATAAATGCGAAAGTAACTCTGTCTGTCTGTCTGTATGTTACGCTTTCACGCCTAAACCACTGAACTGATTTTGATGAAATTTGGTATAGGGATAAGTTAGACCTTGAGAAAGGACATAGGCTATGTGTAGTCGCGATAACCGACATCCATGCGGGCGGAGCCGCGGGCAAAAGCTAGTAACAAATATTCCACTCTTTCATGTAAAAACAACCAAATGAATTCCAACGAAATTTGGCACAGAAATACTTAGATTATAGCCTGAAAAGGCACGTACGTAGTTATACTACTATTTATGCGTTGTTCACGAGAACAAAATCCATGATTCGAATCGAGTAGACGGAGTCGCGGGTAACAGCTAGCAATAAATTAAATTAGCATACCTAATTGTAGTTCGCAAGAGCGCAGATTTATTCCAAAGACTTTGTTTATGTACCTACACTGAATTTGTTATATTTTATTTATAGCTGAAACTGCTTTGCAGGCTAATTTGCGTTACTAATGGTATACCAGTGTCTTCTTGCCGTTTTAAATGGTCTATTACCTACGAAAATGTTTCATTTTGTACGATATGAATGATATCAAAATGATTTATATAGTGGCAAATGAAATTTATAACGGAAATAATATAATTTTATAATTACAATGTAGTAACTCTCTTCAGAGACGGCGCGACCGATTTTAATTAATATTTATTTTTACACTAGCTGGTGCCCGCGATTTCGTCTGCGCAGGATTAGTATTTCGAGTAGCTTATAGGTATCATTAGAGGATGCGTATATGCCGATGCTGGTCGAATTTGTCGACATTAATGATCACTGCTTGGTTCCCTTGAGTAGTAGCGTGATGATATGTAGCCTATATGCTTTTCTGATGTATAAGCTATATTATTGTAAAGATTCATGAAAATCCATTCAGTAGTTTTTACGTGAAAGAGTAACAAACATCCACCCAAACATACATTCATCCATACTCACAAACTTTCGCGTTTATAATATTATTAGTAGGATTCAGCCCGTTGATTCCCTACATTTGGCTCTATGGTAAGAAGCTAGTGTCCAATAGGAGGCGAGCCTTAAATACCGGCCAAAAAGCATAACCCTCGTTTTTGCTTCACCATAGTCGGGTAAAAATAGGATATTATCGAATCAAGATCCCATGACATTCTGAGACAAAATTTAAATACTTAACCAACAATAAAACTTTGTATGTATGTAACATCCGGATGATAATATGGACAGTTGTAAAGCTTACGGGTATAAGCGACAACTACAGTCCAAAAAAGAATTACTTTTTAGTTAAGTGTTTTAGTGTCGTTTGGGCTCTTTTCCCTTTGTACATTAGATGTCACTTGTACCCTTTTGAATTTCAACGGTAGTAACAATACCTACATTATTTTCACACCATCAAGCTTCTCTAACGATGGGCCAGGATGTGGAAAATGAAACTCTTCATTATGAGAAAACCTCGCGAATTTGGGCTTATTCTTTCCCATATAATATGTATTACAATTATTACATTCAGTAAAGAAATATTTTTTAATTATGTATTGTATTTTTTTTTCATATTTAGCAATTTTTACCTACCTACCTATATTATATAATACCTACTGCTAAAATCTCTAACGATATTTTTAAGTTAAGCGATTTTTTAAGTTTGTCCAAAGTATAGCCTAGATTCAGCCTCAGATGCAAGGCTAAGTTTTAATCAACAGTAGTGCCTGGAATGCAGCAATAGGCTCACTCCTATTACGTGGGACCAAATACAATTTTTTGGTGAAATGTGGGTGTTAATTCACCTCTGCCTAACCCTCCGGGGACAATAGAATATTTATATGCATGTACTCCAGATATTATTTCTATTAGGCACAGCTGCTTAGATCTAACTTTCAGTCAAATATCTTTTCCTAACACAGCCGGGGTTCAATTATAATCTTACTAAGAATTAGCCGAACTGCGATATTTTTCGCAAAGCTACTAACTTCCACAACCCGCAGGCAATATCAAAGTTCTATAACTGTTGACTTTATCGACTTTTTTAGAGTTCCAACTACCCGTGACGAATGTCCCACATGTTTACGTGGCAACTAGGAACGACTGTTTAACGTGCTCTCGTAAGCAATGTGAGTAAGGATCTCCATGTTTTAAGAAAAGTTACCAATCTTTATACATATTGACTGTATAACTTAACCTTTGCCATAAGCTCCTAGGTGACCGTTACACGAGCCCCTATCGACGACATAATACTGAGTCAGCCTGTGACCACGGCCGGTGTAACCCGGTCGAAACGTTAGGCAAATCAAAGGTACATATGTACCTATACCATGATTGCGTTAATTTTCATTATTATTATTGTATATCATGGAACGCGAGATTTTAAAAGTGATATAATATACAGTTTGGTTGCCAAACAAAAGTTAAGAATGCGGTGTGGACGGCGGGTGGCGTGCACCCATAAGAGTCACAATGGTCTCCGCTGGCGCCACCGCTAGGCAATGATGTCGGAGATCTGCGGTACTTTACAACAGAACTCAGAGGATCGTTCGGATATCTTAACGGTGATGTATCCGCAGTCTTTAAAGAAACAATGTTTTGGAGGAATTTGCTTTTTGCAACCGTTTTCACTTTCGAGTGTAACACTGAAAGTGAAACGGTTTGTACTGTTATTTTTTTAATAATAAATACGTGGCAGTATTATTATGAATGCTTGTAACACATGTGTTAGAAATGGAGAATTGCTGTGCAATGGTCACTACATTGTGTGCGGTAGAAAATAATAAAAAAAGCCCTAGAAGTCCTAGATATTACAGTAATATGTCTGCCTAAGATGATATTGCACTAGTCCAATATTTAGAGCTAGGTTTTAAGGATTAAACGCGCATTTTCAGTTTTAAGCGTGTTATCACTCTATTATTAGGCAAATAAATTGAGAGGAAAGAGTGAGGGGGAGTGGCGGCTGATCTTTTTTGTGTGGTAATTCTTCTTCAACTTCTAAAAAGAAGGAAGTGACAATTTAGATGTTTTTATTTTTTGCACTTCAAGTGCAACTCACTAATACATAACTATGAGCAATATTTTGTTATGAGCAGTGTGACCTTATTTTGTAAGCTATACCTACTTATCTACTTGGCTTAAGTCCTGATATTAAACATAATGACTTTTAATTTTAATTTGTACGCCATGTACTTATTTGGTAGGACATAGCGCACCTATATGTATTATCTTAAGATCTCTGTAATACCTATGTTCCATAATTTAATAAATAAATAAATAACTATATGATTTGATTTGAAATTATATGTCAGTAAAAAAAAAAACTACCTATCTTTCTTTATTACACTCCATATCATATTATATCTCTCACATACGTACTTCTATAATATAATCTATGTACACATTTTTATATAGCTGCAACATCATGTTATAACAAAACATGCATCTATAACACCTATAAAGACGTCTTCATAACGCTGATGATATGATGATGACGTCCATTAGTATGAAAGTAACTCATCTGTTAAATATAATTGCATAAGATAATCATTCTAGCACATCACGCTACCAGAAGCCCTCAAACTTAATATCGACGTTAACTGCTTGAGATAAAGTTGCATTTCATACGCCAATGCGGCTTTACCTGCCCCACTATTCTTTTTTCCATTCTCTTTTCATTCTACCTTCTATTCTGTGACGACGCTAAGGGTCGGTGCACATCTGGCGGAACACGCGTTGAGCGTAAGTCGCGAGCGAACGTCACGCACTAACGGATTATCGGTTAAGTGTGAACGATTGAATCTTTTATCATACTTTTGTCTATTTTGGCGTTACGGGACCGATGATCCGTCTAATGTGCACCGTTCTTAGTCTCACCTCTCTAATGTTTGGCGTTCATAGACAATGGTTCGCTGGTTTTACTATTTCAATGAGAAAAGTGAAGTCCGTGATACACCATCAGATAATTTCTCACATCATAGCATAGTTACCGTCATCATCTAGCTGTTGAAAAAGAGACAAATTTGTCTTTGAAAACTAAAAAAATAATTTTATATCAACTATTTATTGGTTTATGATAATACATAGTTACTTGCAACGAAGATGGAAGTCCTTGCCTGTCATGAGGCAGTCGAAGATCTTCATAAAAAGCATGGACAAGAAGAAATCAAGCCAACTGTTGAAACTCGCTAGGAGAAACATGAGGCTGGTTATAGAAGTGATAACAGGCACCAGACAGACACTGTCGATTAAACAGGCACCTGCCACTTATAGGCCTGCAAACCGACCCCAAATGCCCGGAGTGCATGGAGGCCGAGGAAACCAGCCTCCACCTGCTTACCAAATGACCCATGTACTCACGAATAAGATGGGAAAATATGGGGACACGCTAGAAACACCAGACCTCGAGGATCCGAAGGTGGAACAGATCGTAAGATTCTGCAAGGTTACGGATAAATATAGCTATTTGATTAATTACTACCCACACTTATCATACGCGTGACAGCAGTTAGGCTTATTTTGAATGATTCTCTATTAAAATGAGGTAGATTATGTTATCAATATTATCGCGATACCAAAAGTGTGCCAGAAGCATTGAATAATATCAATACTAATATTACAAATGCGAAAGTAACTGTGTCTGTCTGTATGTTACGCCTTCACGCCTAAATTACCTAACCGATTTTTGTGAAATTTGGTATAGGGGTACCATTCAGGCCATCTCGAAAGAGATGGTCCTGGGTCTACCGGGGTGCGAGAGATATGCTTTCGGCAATCTCACCTCCGGCAACCAAAGACCCAAGACGGCGTGTGTTTTAGTCGGTTCGGGCCCGACATAACCACTTCCACCGGCTCCGTGGGGGTGGTATTCGTGGGGATTTTTCGCACGATAAAAAAGAAGGTAACGTGCCCTGTGGACTAATGGAAGAATTCGTTTTGTCACACAAAATACTTAGATAATAGACACCAACGACGTCCATCTTCAGTGTTGTCATATTCAAATATTTAAAAGTGCCACACAAATTTTAAAAACTGATATATTTATTCATATTAAGTTTTTACTGCTAGTGTTAATCTTAAAGTTTTTGCTACCTAGGTTTTGTATAAAAAAGGTGTGATGATTTCCGCGATGAGGGGAGTTTTTACATACGGCTGTAGTTTGTTAACAGTAATAACTTAACACTTGGTTTAATAAGATCCATTTGCACACATAATTAACACATATTACACGGTGAGTTGGCTGAAATACTAGACTTGGTAGGTATTCAGCGTACCTAGTATGTAGACAATGTTACTAGCACAAGATCTTTAATTCGAGAAACCAAATAAAATCACGTTTTTAGTATTGGAGCCTCTTTACAATAAAAAGGGGGGAAGAGACTGTAACTATAGGCATCGTAGAATTCCTCCCCATCGAGCTCTACTGGTAGGTACCGTGCCCAAAAGGCCGGCGCTATTACCCTGCTAAATAGCGATCGCAATTCTTCGAGCAAGGTAAAGGCCAGCCCTGTGGTCACAGGAAGAGTCGATTGGGAGGAATTCTAAGGTGCCTAAAGTTACAGTCCCCCTTTTTTTTCGAACACTTGAGTGCTTTATTTTTCCCGATATATTTTCGACTAGCTTTTGCCCGCGGCCCCGCCCGCGTGGATTACCAAACATAGCCTATGTCCCTTCTCAAGGTCTAACCTATCCCTGTACCAAATTTCATCAAAATCGGTTCAGTGGTTTAGGCGTGAAAGCGTAATATACAGACAGACAGACAGACAGAGTTACTTTCGCATTTATAATATTAGTATAGATATAGATTTAAAAAAAATAGCCTGGTGACAAACAGACAAGAAGAGTAGACGGGGCTCATAACAATCAATCAATTAATCTATCGCATTCTGCTGCTGGAAATAAGCTTCTCCCAATGTTGGGAGGTGTGGGCCTACCGTTTCTACGCTGACCAGACGGGTTGGTACAGGGTTTTATTTCCAGTTTCCCTTCTCTCGCGGTGGTATTGCATGTACCTATATTCTTCCGTTAGTCGCCTCTTATGGCACTCTTCACTAGTCAGTTTTTTAAATAGCCTAGTTTATTTGTTTAATAAAAAATTGCTTCAAGCTTTTTTACCTTTAATTAGGTGCCTAATTAAAGGTAAATGAATGGAGTATAAGTATGACTGGTACTTGCACTGCAGCACCAAGGTATATGGGTAGCATAGTCATAAGTTTAACAGCCTTTGTGGCGTAGCGGTCGTGAACGCGGCCGCTACGCTACGCAGAAGGTGCGGGTTTGATCCCCGCTCAATGCAAATATGTGTATGCTTGAATATGGGTATTTGCACTGGATTGGGTGTGCCTCGGCACGTTAAGCCGATGGTCCCGGTTGCCATACGAACATCTATAGCAGTCGTTACGAGGAGTTGGAATTCAAGAGTTCAACAACTGGTTTAACTGCAATGCTTCGATATTGCCTTTGGGTTGTGGAGGTCGGATCGCAGTCACTTCACAGAAAATATCGAAATTTAGCCAAATACGTAGTTAGACTGGTAATGCGGACTCCAGACTCCAAGCTGAGACCTTCGGAAGCGACTGGGATTAACGCATAGATGTAAAAGTCATTAATGTAAAGACTGAAGATATATCATAGTTTAAAACCTGCATTATTTTGGGCGTAAATACCTACACAGTAGTAGGTGTAAACATTTACTGCAAGAACCTTGGATGGTAATTATTTTGATAGATAACAAGTTGCAAGGGCAATAATATTATATAAAAAGGCAGATAAGGCGTGCCGTAACTGTTAAGGACGAATTAAAACAATAGTCGTAATCTTTGCATTTCAAGTGCAACTCGCTTCACATAGCTATCTCTTTCTGTTTCACACGCTGCGTATTATCTATTGCATTCGTAATTGCAAGTTATTGGTAGGTATACCTCGGGATACATTATCTTGAACCTAACTCACGAGAAAATCGAGGCCTTGGCGCGCGCGGGTTGTTTTGAATGAGTGGTAGGTTTGAGCAACCATTGCTACAGTAGCGTCCCTTATTAACTGAATGATTTTTTATAGCATTTATTATGTTAACTTTTAAAATTTGAATACATCGGGGAAAATGAAGTGCTCAAGTGGGACTTGAACCCACCTTACAGGGGAAATGCTCTTCTAACTGAGCTATTGAAATGCCATTAGTTTTTTGTTATAAGCTTATTTATTATGCCCACAATATTTTTTTATACTGTGTTACTATCAAGCAAAAAGCACATACCAAATTGTTAAAATGAAGCCAACCACTTTATTTTCCGTTATTAAATTAACTAACACCGAAGTACATCATGAGAGCCCTCTTAATAAAAAAATATTAATTAGCCATAGCGTAGGCCTATATTGGCATAATCTGACAATTATCTGCTTGCGTACGAATAATCTGACGAGGCAGAATGAACCCGCTATGTGTCAAATATGTCAAAAATCCGCTATTATTGACGCCAACACCTCATACTGACATGTGAAGGGCCAACCCAAGTTTTTTTACGAATTTGATTTTAGAATCGTAAGACTTTTCCATTCGACAGTGACATGGAAATTTTGAAAATAGCGAACACAGTCTTCGAAAAAGTGTTCGGTTGATGACATTAGACACGCCCTTCTATATGTGGGATCGATAAATGACATGACGAAATGTGGGCATTGACTTCTATGTAAATGTGCTGCTAATTAGAAGTAATATGAAAAAAAATGGGAGATGAGAGACCCCTACTTGATCACCAACGGAGAGAAAAAGTATTTTTTTTTGTTACATGCGGAAAATCCCTAAGGATATCCCACTGCCCGGACTCGAACCGACTATAACGTACGCCGTCTGTGCGTCGAAGTGTAAAGCCGAAGGTGAGGTTATTGGTTATATCCCTCGCACCTCCGTGGACCCCGGGGCCATCCCTACCGGTCTGGTCCTCCTCGGGAAGGGGTACCACGCAGTCCCTAACTCGTCCCCAGAGATGGGGAGGCGCGCGACCACCGTGGCCTGCTAGGCTGACAGGCGGCTCTACTGGTCACCCTCAGGCCTGAGGCAAAGTCCACGAATGATAAAACTAAAAATCACGCAATGTGTATAGAGATAGGTTTCAAAATTGTATAACCCTAATCGATAACTCATTTTTCAATCTATTCAAAATCGAAATTTAAAATTGTTTTCAGTCTAAACTAGGCGCAAACTGACGTCATCCACAACCATTATACTCGGTGAGTAACGGACGAAGCTTTGGTGCAAGACGTCCTTTCGGGGTTGGATGGCCAGACGGCTGTCACTCTCTTAAAAGTCAATCAAACTAAATTATAGAAAGGAGGACTCCAGTTTATAGATTAGATAATAGTTAAACACTACGTCACCTAAACTTAAAGCTCAGTAGCTTCGTAGCCAATCGCGTCACAATTAATTTAAAATTACTAAGTATACATTATTTTTTGGCACAACTGTAATAATAAGATCATCATTATAATAAGAACTACCTACTTAATATATTAATTATGAATACTAAATATTAAATTAATCTTATCTATATCTTAAATGATTTTTAAATGAGTTATTTAAGAACTCCTCGGCCGTATAATAATATTGTTAAGTTACAGCAGATATAACTGCCGTTTTTTACGTGGCTAAGTGGGTATGTCGAACTTCAACGGACTAAAACCGCAATATATCTTCGCATTTGTCTATGGCAACCTTGCTTGGCAACATGGGCAAGACTGGCCTTGGGAACTAGCGGTGGCGATTCCACAACAACGGCTTGTTCGGGGATCGATTTCCCATTCTTTCATAAGCGTGAACAGAAAAGGCATTATAAGGTACTAGCTTTTGCCCGCGGCTCCGCCCGCGTGGATGTCAGTTATCGCGACCAAACATAGCCTATGTCTTTTCTCATGGTCTAATCTATCCCTATACCAAATTTCATCAAAATCGGTTCAGTGGTTTAGGCGTGAAAGCGTAACATACAGACAGACAGAGTTACTTTTGCATTTATAATATTAGAATGGATAATTGGCTTATTTCAATCTGCCTCCGTGGCTCAGAGGGCGTAGTATGCGCTGGCTGTGCACGAGGTTCGATGACGAAAAAAAATGTGTGATCCACAAATAGTTGTGCTGAGTCTGGGCGTACTTTGTGTCCGTTAGTTGTATGTTTGTAAAGTCCCTCGCGATACAGGGCTTGTTCCCTAGTGCGGAGTTGTCTTTTTAAAAAATAAATAAATAAAATAAATACTATTAGGTCTAAGGCAGTATTAGGTGATATCGATGACAATTAAAAACAGCGTTAGTTAAACATTTGCACGGTATAGTCTGCGGCTAAATAAATTCTATTCTAAAATAGTAGGTATCGACACGATTTTGCTTTAATTCTTACATCTAATTACTTCGGCCTTTTTCTATATAGTTTACAATTTAGTACTTATGTGGCGTAAGGTATACATCAGCGCAATGCGTCGTAAAATCGCTAGAAACCATTATGGCCATTCTCAAGTTTCTTAAAACTGTTTTTTTAATGTTTTGTGCTGTGTGCTTTTTTAAAACAAAATGGTGTTCTGAGATTGTCCTGTAACCTCACCTACAAAGATAGAAAAGACAATTCTTTTTTAAATTATTTTAATTTTAATTATATTAGGTACTTGTCGATCTACAGTTTCTGAAGGCGACTGTACCCGAAATAGACAGTTCCTTTTGTATCTATATGTCGGGGTCGCTAGGACTGACAACCAATGCTGGTCTGGTCTCGTGGGAAACATTTAAATGTAATAGTAATGATGGTTATCAGTTTCTGAACAATGACAATATTGACATTTTTGCCAATGTCAGCCGTGTGATAGAATTTTGAATATTACTGTATGAAAAATAAACAAATAAAAGGAAAATTGTTGTTTTTGAGTGTTGGCCTTCATAATAAGTATTAAGATATGGTTTTGTTCACACGTCAAATTGATAAAAATATGGCGAAAAAGCGAAGGTAACTTTGCACTCGGGTAGATAGGTACTATGCGATTAATATGCGATTAGAGTGCACTTTATGTACAGTCGACAACAAAAAGTTTACCAACATTAAAATATTTACAAAAGTTTTGGACATTAGAATATTAAATATGAACTAGCTTCTTTCCAAGGAGAAGTAGGGTAGTGGGAGAAATTGCACACAAATGTCGCGGGTGGATCATTTTGAAATAATAATGCATTGGCATATACGTATCTATCGACACATCGACAAAAATTGGTGTAATCTACGATGTTACCAGTCTCTCCGTCTTCTTTTTTTAATATTGCTTTTTCTTTTTTGTATATATATCGTACAGTTAGTATTTAGATTAAAATTAGAATTGATTGAAATATGTGTATATATATCAATAAAATAAGATATATATTTTTTTCAAAACTAGTACTTTAGTACCTATATTAAGATTATAAAGGTCGCAGGGCAAAATTAATATAATATTTCAATATTTTGTTTTATTCTCGTGTCACAATGTTCGTTCCCGTACTCCTTCGAAACGGCTTGACCGATTCTCATGAAATTTTGTGAGCATATTGAGTAGGTCTGAGAATCAGCCAACATCTATTTTTCATCCCCCTAAATGGTGCAGTGGGAACGGGATCTGACGCCACGAGGGCAGGAAAAAATTGGCGGTACGAAGCTCACCGGGACAGCTAGTACCATATAAGTGGAAGTGGTTATTGCAGCCTATGGACAACAACTGGGGCATCATACTCGTGCTGCCAACCCTATATGATTACATTGATTACCTTCTAATGCCTTTTTAGAAGAACCCCATATTGCAATCGCTTTAAAAACCAAAGCAGGGAGATCATTCCACAACTTGCGCGTTACAATTCTATGAAAGGTTGGAAAGCTAACTGATCAATAAATTAGAATTAGTTCAGTTACTTTTGTCGTTGATTGTACTTACCTGTTTATGACAATGCAACATTATAATAACAGAATTGTAGTATTTAATTTTATGACTTCTGCAATAAAAATATAATCATAATTGCGAGTAGGTATAACGTTTTAGCTAAGCACTTGATACGAGTACCTAAATATATAATAAAAAAACAACAGGGTAATAAAATTTTAAGTGTATTATGTAAAAATTATAATGTAGCTTAAATAGCGGAATAAATACTGAAGATTTACAGCTTTTTATTTAGATGTAGGTCCAATCATCCATCCATCACATCTTTAAACACCCGAAGCGGAAGGCAGAGGTTTCGCCAGGGATGGCCCTGGGTCAGCCGGGGTGCGAGGAATATGTCGATGACAACCTCACCTCCAGCCTAGCACCACGACCCACAGTCGGCTTGTGGTTTTAGTCGGTTCGAGTCCGACATAACCTCCCCATCCGGCTCCGGCAGGGGGGGTAGTCGAGGGGATCTCCGCACAAAAAAAAACAAAAAAAAGCAGAGGTTTCGCCAATTATGATTTTTGGTCCCACGACGTGATAGGCGATGAGCCTATTGCCGTCTAGCGGGCCCTTTGTCTTGAACTGTATGTTTACTGTCGGATGGAGAATACAGTCCTATCCCTTAGTCGCCTTTTACGATCCACAGGAAGCGCTGGGGTGGTCCTATTCTACTCCGCCGGGAACCAACACGGCCTAGGTAGGTAGAACTCAATACCAGTTCGAAACACATCAGGAAAAAGAAGAACTCATGTGGGACTTGAATTTATTTCGAATTTAAAAGTTAGCATAATAAATGCCATGAAAATTTCATTCTATACCTGTTACTATAACTTCATTCTTTACAAGTTCAAGCTTTGATTTCACTACAATATGGGATTCTTCAAAAAGGGCATTAGGTGGTTCTTAGAGGGTCAGTAGTTCTAGTGCGATGCCCATAGTAGGTATTTTACGCCCCTGTTACCACTTACACATCAGTTGGGCTATGTATTTGACTGCTATTAGGTCTATGATTAGTAGGTAGGTACGCTTTTATAATATGTGTAGGAATATTTATCTATTTAGGTACATTTCGCAATGTTTATTGGTTCCGTGTAAAAGACATAAACGCACGCAAGCCCTTTTCCGTCAACCTAGCATTATTTCAATCCTTTGAAGTTTAGTAAGTAGAATGTTCGTATACAAAGAAAGGGGTTGTCCCATTGACTTCTATACTAGCTTCTATTACTATTCTATGCTTCTATAGCATAGAATTTAATAGTTAACATAGTATGGGCATTGAGCATGTGAGCAGTTAAGCGTGGCCAATTTTCAAGAAATTTCTGCATTGCAGGAACTTTCAAACCATTGCCTGGTTAAGACTAGCTTGCGATAATATCGTTTAAATACCATTAAAATAAATAGAGTAGTAGTAAATTTGAAAAATAGAGGCATTACGTATTTCTCTAGAGTATTCATTTAAACATAAAGAAATTCACCACGCGTGATATGCAGAAAAATACTGCTTTAGCCGTTCTGGGTCCTAATATATATTTCTATGGGTATTAGACTGGCTATACAAAAAAATGATATGTCACGAAGACATACATATTTTAAATATTTTTCGTTATTAAAAATTAGTAATCACCTAATCAAAATTACTAGGTAACCATGCCCTAATGCTGGAAGGGGCCAGACGAGCTAAATTGCTTGTGTTAAAAGTGGGTTCACTTCCATAGTATAATGGCCAGGATTCGAACTCGGAAGAGAGCTCTCGATCGAAAGGTAGATTCCTTAACAACTGAACCACTGAACCACCGAATCAATAGTCTATTCATATTTTTATATAATAACTAGCTTTTGCCCGCGGCTCCGCCCGCGTGGATGTCGGTTATCGCGACCAAACATAGCCTATGTCCTTTCTCATGGTCTAATCTAACCCTATACCAAATTTGATCAAAATCGGTTCAGTGGTTTAGGCGTGAAAGCGTAACATACAGACAGACAGACAGACAGACAGAGTTACTTTCGCATTTATAATATTAGTATAGATACAGTATTTTGAATTCATTTAGAATTCTAATCACGGATATAATAACCCTGTGTTAGTTTCAGAGGTTTAAGAAAAAGAAATTTAAAAAAAACCCAGGCAAAGTGCGAGTCATATAGGCGCACGAAGGTGTTAGTACTCGTACTTATTTCAAAAATACATCTTCTGTGAATATTTGAATGGCTTATCTATCCATACTAATATTATAAATTCGAAAGTAACTCTGTCTGTCTGTTTGTATGTTACGCTTTCACGCCTAAACCACTAAACCGATTTTGATGAAATTTGGTATAGGAGTAGATTAGACCATGAGAAAGGACATAGGCTATGTTTGGTCGCGATAACCGACATCCACGCAGAAAGAACGGCGTGCAAAAGCTAGTCAGTTAATAAGATAAAGCCTGATGATAAACAGACATATAACAGAGTTTAATTCATAGGGTACAAAACCCTAATAATGTGCATGATGTGAAATGACGCTGTCATTCCCCTGAAAAGTAGCAGAATTTTAAATTTCAAAGGGGCTCTTAACACCCTACCCCATTGGTCTTACTCACTTATACCTCAGGACATTATATGTATAATGGACCTATAATATGCTCAATATGCGCAGAACATGTTTCTTGGATGGCTTTTGGGGATAGCACGGGGTGGGTACAGCGGTGGAGGAGCTCATATTCATCAACCATAGATTTTACAAAATATTCCGCATGCTAGGGCCTCGTTTGTGTTGCTCCAAGATAATATCTCAAGGTATAGCTACCGCAGTTATTGAGAGACAGCCTGGTGAGAGACAGTGAAGTCCTAGAAAGGTTACGCCTTACCCTTTGTGTATGAAATTTAAAAAAATAGCGTGATGTTAAATAACGTTGTCATTCTAGATTATCCGTATTCTAGATTCCATAATTCAAGCTAGTTAAGCTATGCTTACCATGGGTGTAACGCAACGCTATTTATTTATTTACATTCATTGGAAAAAATAATAGGAGACAGATTTGCTTAAAAAATCAATTAATCAATTAGCCCACCGTTGTCCACTACTGGACATTGATTCATTTTAAATAGGTACAATTTTGAGTAGTCTTAACTTTTGTCTTACTTACCTACAGAAGTGTCAATACTAAATTTAGAAATACCTACATACATTATTTTAAACTACCTGTTTATATAAATATGAAAATAAACCACAATATTAAAGAAAAACAAGATATTAATATCTTAAAGTTATAGTTTCAGCGTGTCTGTCTATTCCTGTTCCCATAGAAGCAGGCAGAAACTCATACTAGATTCCCACACTAATGCCGCATTCCCATACAGTAGAAGTGTGGGAATCTAGCATTAATAAGTAGGTATAGGTAGGTATGTAATAAGTATTTAGATAGATATGTATGGTAACATAATATGTGTTGTTAAAGTATATTTAAATTCATCATAGCTATGACTCAGCATCAACAAAAAGTGCCTGGTAAACCACAATAGGCACTCCCCTTATTATTATGGGACTGTTACAGAGATTGGTGAATTGTGATGTTTAAATGTCTTGCTAGTCCTTCTAGGAGATTAAGCGTGAATATACATATTTGTTAGTAACTCAGACACCATCAGAAATCAATAGATATGTGTCTAAAATATCTAAAAACATTCCAACTAAAAAGTAAGGTTATAAAACAATGTTTTGTCAAATGATAAACAGAATGATTCAGAAAGAATTAAATGATTCAAAAATTCCTATAATTCAGTTGATTATCGACTAGTTTTAATTACATACAAAGAGATTATAAAGTAAATTTGTTTGTCCTAACTCTCAATCTCCAATCTGAAAACACATTTATGTAAAACACTCACTTGAATCTGGAATCCACGCAGGCGAATACCGTCAGCAATCGCAGAATCTCCCGCTGAATCTATACCAAGGTATATATCACTGTCACATCCGCACGTGCATCACTTATCTGATACAAACAGATGTCCACGATAACAAGATACTAAGATAAGCAGCGTGACGCGTGTATCCCGCTCGAGACGCGCGAGTTAACTGCGGCCGGGCGGTACTAACACACCTGCCTGACCGAAGCCCCGCCCAGGGGTGGAGTCTTACCCCTCCTCAAAAACTAAAACACCTCCGGAAAATGCGCTTTTCTAAACCTAAATTGCAGTTTCCATGGTGTATTAAAAGTCCTGTGGTGTTATTAAGGGAGGGGTTAAGTGGGCGTGGGTTGTAGCAGGAGTAATGGGCGCAGTGCGAAGATTTATTGAGGGATAGTTTCGGTCTTAATGGGATTAGTGCTGCGTTTTGTTTATAGTTCGGCGGAGTCATCAATCGTGGCTGCCCTCCCTTAGTGCGGCGCGGCAGTGCGGCGGGCAGTGGTCTGCTAGTTAATTGGTAGCAGCTGAGATATAGTACAAAGGGCCACTGTTACAAATATGGAATTAAAAAATAGTAATCGAATTGAAAATATCCTCTTTTTTGAAGTCGATTCATATCGAGAAGTGCAGCACTGTAGCTATCTTCTGTGTATAATCCTGTGTAGATGTTCAGTTTAATTCGTAATGCAATTGAATACTTACTTTTAGTTTTAATCATCTCTGTTGAAAATTATGGCCAATGACGTCATTATTTTATTTGTAGTTTGTGTTTTTTTATTTACTTTCTTGGCGACATCGTTGACGTCACGCGAGACATTTAGTGATAGGTAATTTTCATAGTAAACAGAATCAACAACGCGTCCGTTTGCACAGTTTGCTATTAATAATGTGTTCACTTGTTATTAAGTTACCTACCGGTAGGGTAAGGTTGAATTTAAAGCAGAAAGCTTATAGGTACACTATACCACTAAGTATGAATGTTACTTTCCTTGTTCTTGTCCTTGTGTATGGGATGAACGGATTGCAAGGCCCAGTCAGGCATAACATAATAATGATTATTATCTACATACATAATTTTAATGAAAGATCATCACGCTTAGGTTTTTAGAAGGTTTTATAGGGTCAGCAACTCGTATATGACGCCCTTGGTGTTGCATACGTCTATAGATTGCACTAAGAATACAGTACAGTATTCTGAGAGACAGACTGAGGTTGCAGTAACCCCTTCCCATCAGGGGTAGATTGAAGACGGTATACTTTTTTGCCACCTAAGTGATATAAAAAAGGTATATCTTATGGCAAAGTAAAAAAAACTTACTGCCTCGTGCCACATAGAGCACAAAAAACTTATTACCATAGGTATACCTACCCAGTTAAAAATCGTTTAATCGCACAAACAAAACACCAAAAAAATTAAATAAAATAATTATAATATTAACTTACAGCGTAATTATTCATTAAAAATGTTAATCAACAAAATTTTAAGCATTACTAACCTAATTACTGAATTAAGTGTTACCTAAGTAGCTCCTAAACAGAATTGTACTCCTAAACGACATTTAAGTTAAGTATGCTTTGGTTTAAGTAAACAGTTCATACTTGCTTACCTACTTAGTTTTTTATGAGTGGTATATTTTTTGTACGAATGATGGCAATTTGATTATAATGCGCAATTTTAATATTAAAAATAAATACCAGTATTATTACAGACAATATTATGTGGTATCATACACAGGCTAGTACGGGAACTGTCATTTTTGTGAGTACTTATATACTTACAAATTCTCGTACTAGCCCGTGAATGGTACATTATATGTATTTATTTGCAAATTTATCTTCAGAGGACGAATTTAACATTTTTCAATGTTATTTTTGTTTATTTTTTTTGTGTAGATAAAGTTTGAGAATTACGGTAGTTGGTACTTTGAATTATGTTAAGCTGATACCTAAAGCCATTATATGGTTCAATTTTATCCTCTAAAGATAACAGAACAACATTCATACCTACATTCCTCTCCACAACATTCTACACAACGCTATCTAGACCCATGGTAAGCGTAACTAGCTTGTGTTATGGAATCTAGCGTGCGGATAAACATACTTAGATACTTTTTTGTGAATATAAAAAAGTACATATTAAGTATACATTAGAAACACCCAGACCAATGCCAAAAGCCATTTTTTTTTTATTTTTTTTTTATACAGCACACGTCAATTTGACTTCACCTCGCCTGATGTTAAGCTAAAGGCAAAGTCTCGGAAAGAGGGTCACCATCGTATACATTTACCATGTTAACAGTGGTGGCACTCAGCTTGACGGCCTCATTAGATGCCTTTTCACGCCCCGCTTAAAGGACCCGGGACTGTAGGAAGAAGGAAACACGTGAGCTGGCAGGGAATTCCAGGTCTTAGTACTTTAGTACTTAAATAAAAATATTTGTACGGAGCGGGGATCGAACCCGCGCGTCCTGCGTAGCAGTCGCGTTCTCTACCGCCACATCACAGAGGCTGTCACATTATATATCTATTTAATTATTGAATTGTAAACATACAAATCTCTTTGCCTTACACGTTTTAAGAAAAAACAACATATTGTACTATAACCCCCTGGTCAGGATGGCCCGCCAGTATAACGATTTGGTTCTAAATTATCTACTCTTGACTTCACATATTCGCTAAAATCGCAACGTGCACTGGTTCATTCAAGTGTGTCCTTTATTCCACACGTCCACACCCAACTTCGAAATATTCTTAATTATTTCTACTGTACTGTATGTGTATGTAGGTCTAAGATGTTTATACATGTATGTAAGTATTTATTATATAATGCCTTTGGCAGGAGTATACCTTTCGTATACCCCTTCATTATAAACTTGACATTTAATGTACACAAGACTTTTGCCTCTCATTGGGTTGCTATTCCTCTGTGCACTGTCCCGGGTTGGCTGGAAGAAAACTCAACATTGAGTTAAGCTCGCCTTTGTACATACTATTTCTTTTCTATGTTCAAATGCGTTTTAAGTGTACAATAAAGTATAAAATAAATAAAATAAATACTATGTATTCCTCTGAATAGTTCTGTTATAACTTATAACTTAGGGTTAACTAATCTTTCTTGGTCTTTTTGTTTAGACAAGTTCTTGGATTGCAGTTCAGACTTTGATTGTATAATCTTATTTTTATTATTATCATAATTGTAATCAGTGTTGTGTAAGAAATAAATAAATAAGTTATTTTGTTTGTGCTCAGCAACTTGAAAAAAAACTACACACCTTTTTTTTCATATTCTTCAAGAAGGGTATTGGAAGGTTCTTATTACCTATTCATAGGTATACTTACAGGGCCAGTAGTAGTTCAAAATGGGCCATGAGTGGTAAAAAAAAATGAAAAAAAAAAAACCACTGCGATCACACAAATCCATTTTCCCACGAAAAAGTCCTAGCTCAAAACACCAGACACCTAAAAATTCTTAACTAAAAAGAATCTAAATGAAAACCTTTTAAAAAAACATTTATCTACAAGTTTCTAAGAACAAAAACATATTGTTTCAAACTTCATTCAATAGTATAATTGTATTTTAAACATAATTCCTAGTAGTGAGTAGTATTGGACACTTTCCCACGGTCGCTTCGTTATCTCTTATCAGTACTGTAGGACTGAGCCGCCGTCGGCCGCGACAAACGCACCGCGAAGACAATACTACCACTCAGGGACTATAGCATCAGAATAGATTCGTACGAACACAATTGATACCCTGATAAGTACATAGACATGCTACAGTCAGCCTAGACCGACGATTCTTTTCCCAGGCTTTTTTAAAAATAAAAGTAATTGGTTATTTTTTTTTTTTTAATTTTTAAATATTTATTTCATACATACTATGTCATAACAGGCCAACCCAATGCGACAAAGTAGCAACATACTTAATTATAATTATTACATTCACAATTCATCATGCTTCAAATATATTCTATAATAAATAATAATTCTCACACAATATTTATACTGAAAAATTAATAAAAGTAGATATAATTGTCATTTTAAATTAATGATGTCAAAATAATAATTCAATATAATCATGTCCAAACAATAATTAAATTAATAATATGTAATATAATAATTCAGGTAATGGTGTCAAAATTAATAATTCAATAAATCATGTCAAAACAATAATTCCAATAATAATGTCAAAATAATAATTCAAATAGTAATAGTAATATTCTACTGACTAGTCAAATTAGTTACTTTTTACTAAAACGATAACTTATAAAGTAACTTGTATGAAAAAAGATTTAGTGACGTCATAAAATTTCATAGTCAAATCAGTAACTATAATATTATTGGTTGGGTGGATGATTAAAAATAAATAAAAACTATAAAATAAGAACCAACGTAATTTTAACAGCTCAATTTAAAGTATTAGTACGTATTAGGTTAATTTTAGATTACCTATTTCATAAGTTGTATACCTATCAAATAATTTAAAATTAATGTCTACTAATCCTTGTTAGCAACAATCTTAGTAACTCTATGGATAATAATTTTCCGAAATAAATAATTTAATAATAACATGTCTTGAATCCAGTGATGTCAAAAGGTACTATTTATGAGCAGTATAGCTTCATTCATATATCTAGGACTTAAAATGTGCTCAAAATGTGATCTTTAAGCACAGTACTTACACGTTTCTTGGAAGTATTGTAAAGATAGCAGGACGATCTCAAATTCACTGCCTATTGAGGATTGCACGGGGTGCTACGGTAGGTATTAAGTATATCAAACAATTTTTTGCGAGCCCGTGCCTCATTTGTCTTGTGACTAAATAAAAATATTGTAAATATGCAAGTAAAATAAAGCCAGTCATTTAGGAGATTAGCCAAAAAAACAAACAGCAAGACACATAAAACGTTTATTTTTTTAATAAGTAGTACTACTTACCTATAAGTACCGTATTACATTGATATACAATCATTAAAAAGCTGTTATTTTAACAGTACTGACAGACACTTCACTTTATTTATATGTATAGATATGAGTATAGATGCATAGATAGGTATCTATAGATAAATTAGGCATAAGGCCGCCGTTAAATGCAACCTATTTGCTTTTTTTTTTTAATGAATGGAATTTGATGGACAAAATAGGTAATTAAGTATGAATCGTATGAAATACCGCGTTTACCCTTAGGTGCCACTAGTATAATTATATAGCGTCGGTAGCTTACCTAGTGGTTTAGGGGTCGGCCCTACGATTGAGAGGTCCCGGGTTCGAATCCTGGCCATTACACTACCGACGTCAACCCACTCCTAGCACAAGCAATGTAGCTTAGTTGGAGGGGTTAGAGGGCATATTAGTAACTTCGGTTCTAATCTATACTATATAATATTATAAATGCGAAAGTGACTCTGTCTGTCTGTCTGTCTGTCTGTCTGTCTGTCTGTCTGCCTGTCTGTATGTTACGCTTTCACGCCTCAACCACTGAACCGATTTTGATGAAATTTGGTATAGGGGTAGATTGGACCATGAGAAAGGACATAGGCTATGTTTGGTCGCGATAACCGATATCCACGCGGGCGGAGCCGCGGGCAAAAGCTAGTAATATTATAAATGCGAAAGTAACTCTGTCTGTCTGTCTGTATGGCTGTATGTTACGCTTTCACACCTAAACCACTGAACCGATTTCGATGAAATTTGATATAGGGATAGGTTAGACCTTGAGAAAGGACTTAGGCTATATGTGGTCGCGAGAACCGACATCCACGCGGGCGGAGCCGCGGGTAAAAGCTAGTATTCTTTAAAAAAAAGTTACTATAACCCACTAGTGAGTCTACGGGGATTTCCTCGTAATCTCACCACATTAAACAAAACTCAATGATATTCTACTTATTATATGGCAGGCTCAATCCATTGTGTTAAGTAACTAACTTTCTCACTTTTAATTTTTAACCCCCGACGCAAAGAGAGGGGTGTTATGAGTTTGACGTGTCTGTGGCATCATAGCTCCCGAACGGATGAAGTGATTGCAATCTATTTTTTTTTTTTATTAAAGGTAAAAGAATCAAGGAATCAATTTCATTTATTCAATTTAGGCACATAAAGAGCACATATGAACGCCAGAATTGTACAATGTCAGTCATATTAAAAATAAATAAAATAAATCAATGGAAAATGATTCTTTCGCTGGTTCGGTAGGTTGGTTCTACTGAGAAGATACCAGCAAGAAACTCGATTATCCTTCTTTTTTTATTATGGTTTTATTTATAACAAATTTATACAGTGCGAGCAAGAGATGAGATTAGGATGTCCATGGATCTTCATCATTTAAATATTCGTCTAATTTATAATAACTTTTTTTTATTAGGCAATTTTTGACTTCAATTTTAAATTTATTAAGTGGCATTACTATCAGATCCAGGTGACTTATGTTCGAGTGTTCTTAGACATGTCAGATGAACATCAGTTGAGTCGTGTTCAAGTGGGGGTGGGGAGTGTCAGAGGTTTTTAATTTTTCAATTTTATGATTATTTCCTGGTAAGCTGAATGCAAGGTTTCAGGAAAGAACCCTCTTTCCTGAGCCTTTGCATACGACTACAGATACTTACAATGTTATAATGGTAGCCTTGACCTTGAAAGTCTCATTAAATGCATTTTTTCGACTCGGGACATAATGTCATACAATGCTACGGAGTAATAAGGGGACCCGTTTTAGTAAAATGTGGGATTTACAAAAAATACTTATCAAAATCTGAAAACGGAAAATATTAAACTACTTACAAGCTGACCCGGCGCACTTCGTACTGCCAATTTTCCACCCACGTGGCGTTCGATCCCGTTCCCGCTGCAACCTCTACTATTTTTTTTAAACCTTCCTCTTAAATTACTCTATCTATTAAAAGAAATCGCATCAAAATCTGTAGCGAAGTTTTGAAGATATAAGCATACTAGCTGTTGCCCGCGGCTCCGCCCGCGTGGATGTCGGCTATCGCGACCAAACATAGCCTATGTCCTTTCTCATGGTCTAATCTACCCCTATACCAAATTTCATCAAAATCGGTTCAGTGGTTAAGGCGTGAAAGCGTAACATACAGACAGACAGACAGACAGACAGAGTTACTGTCACATTTATAATATTAGTATGGATATAGGGACACAGGTACGTGAAAAGTGACTTTGCTCTATACAATGTAGTCATGAGTGATTTGATGATCTAATGAAGCTACGAAATATCGTACGTAAGTAGGTTTTGTATTGTATACAGTATTTCATTTTTTTAAATTTAAACCATACGTTAAAAGTTGCCAGAATCGAGCCCCAAGGCTGGTTTTATCGTTACGCGTTTCGGCAGCGCCGTTGGAGCGCGCGCGTTCAGAGATATATGGGAGTAGAAGTTGCGTTTTAGTGTCGCGCGCTTGGGCAGCGCCGTTTAATAAACGGGCGATGTTCGACGGCGCTGTCCAAACGCGCGCTGCTCATTCGCTTCTACTGCCAGTGTGCGTTTTAGTGTGACGCTGTTGAGACGCGCCGTCGTAGGTATAATTGTGTAAGAAATGAATTACATCGATACGGCACGACACGACTGTCTCACAGCAGCGGAACGCGTGCTAATAATCTCGTTTTATAGTGCACCGCTGTTCAAACGCGTGCTGTTAACAGCGCGCTGCTCAACGGCGCGCCTAGCGGCGTGACGATAAAACCAGCCCAAGTCTTGATATTAAATTATTTAATTTCGATAAATAATTAGAAAGTTGGCATCGAAGTACTCATTCCATTACCTACAGTTGTGGGCCATAGTGATGAACAGCGTCCTTATCAGTACAGCTCACTACAATAGTAACTATAATAGGGACACAAAATGGCGGATGTTAATGCTTGCTTGTTTCAGATACCTTTGTGTTCTACGCGCTGGTGATGTCATAGATAGTCATACGACATTTTTATCTGTGGTACTAACTCCGAAATACATGGGACTTGAGCCTATGACCTTTCCGTTACAGGGGGAATGCTCTTCCAACTGAGCTATTGAGCCACATCTGAATCACTTCAAATTCAAATTTCCCTTCTCTTTATATCCGTCTTTAAAGGCGACGGTGCAGCCATCTACCAACTTTCTTACGAACTGTTGGAACTTGGAACCAATGTATGATTTTTCAACCATTTTTAAACATTGATTTTTGATGACTCCGCCCTAGGTACTAACTACTAACTATTGTCCGTGATAGGGCCTTACTAAGTCCTTCGGAGCCCAAGTATTCCTGACTTAAAAGCACACAACTGCTAATCGTCAAAAGAGACTGGTGATTGCTCTTGGGAATGAGAGGTCAGGCAGCAGTCATGAATGACGATAGTCCGGGCAAACCGGAATAACAAATTTTTCTATGTGGGGGCATACCGGCCGGGGGCAACCCGGAATGGGAGCATAACGGCCGGACCCGTTTGCGATAGGACTATCGAAATAAATTATAGCATACTTAGTTTGATTAAATTAATAGATTTTTATAAAATATCGAGAATCACCCAAAAGTAAGTTTACAAAGTTTTATCGCGTGAAGTTCCGAACTTTTATAAAAAACCATGGGAATTTTGATGTGTTCCCAATGTGACTTACTTGACTTAAGGTCCTTTGGCCCCTAGCTGAGGCAGAGGGCATCCACAGTGAGTTTCCATCCCGTACGGTCTTGAGCTTCGCGTTTGACTTCGCTCCAGGTTTTTCCAATGGCTTCCGCTTCGTCAAAGATAGTCCGCCGGCCAGGTCTGTTTTGGACGACCACGTTTGCGTTTTCCTTGGAGATTCCAGTCTAGGGCTTGCCTCGGTATGTGGTTTGGATCCCTTCGGATAGTGTGGCCTATCCAACTCCATTTAAGTACGGCGTTTTGATCTGCTGGTCGATCCGGACTTCATCACAACGTTCCCAAAGCTGCTCGTTGGAAATTTTCTCTGGCCAGTAAATACCCAGGATTCTTATAATCGGAAACATTAAAAAAACACGGTTAATATCGGCGGTACGGGGTCGAATAGCTAGTGTTTTGTAAAATCTCGCCATAATTTTATATTTAAGTATGCAGAAGTACATACCTTTCAAATAAACATACATATTAAAAATATTAATAGGTCTGTATGTACTCACACGTAAATATTATTACAGAGTTACGAAGAAGCTTGCCCGATTGATTTTATTTAAATATTATTGTTATTTAGAAATATAACAATAAATTAAAAAAAAATCAATAGATAAATAAATAATAAATAATAAATAATCCACAACATTCTACACAACGCTAACTAGACCCATGGTAAGCTTTTATAGCTTGTGTTATGGAATCTAGAATACGGATAAACATACTTATATACTTTTTTTTTGTAAATACATACATATTATGCATAGAAACACCCAGACCAAAGCAAATAGCCATATTCATGCATACAAATATTTGCACTGAGCGGGAACCGAACCCGCGCCTCCTGCGTGGCAGTCGCGTGCACTACTGCCACGCCACAGAGGCTGTCCGATAGATACGTGGACGAAATTAACGCAAGAATCACGATGATGTAGGCGTACCTAATACCGGTCGCTTTTGCATACCCCCTACTATGTCCTAAATGACCGTTTACCCGACCCGCGATTCGAACTCAAGATCCCAAACAGCCGTCGCGTTCCCTACTGCGCCTCTACAAGTACTACCTACTTATTACATCCGTCACATGCACCTTTTCATATTTAGCCACATGGCCCGGTTGTCGACTGTCCAAAATATTGATAACGCAATGTTTAACGACACTGCTTATGATAACGTTGGTAGTAATGAATTATAAATACTCTGCAATTGAATAGATAAGTATTTAATAACAGCCAAAAGTTTGCGTGAACACTAAACATAGACATAAATCTAATTATAATGGATTCTACGGCGATTTATTCAGTGTTATTATGTTATTAGTTATTGCCCGCGTTTCTGCTCGTGAGTAATTCTGAACTATGTGCCCGTAGGAACTCTTTTTTTTCGTGCGGAAATCCCCTCGGACACCTCCCCAGCCGGAGCCGGAAGGTTCGTGGTGCTAGGCCGGAGGTGAGGTTGTCTTCGACATATCCCTCGCACCCCAGCTGACCCAGGGCCATCTCTTGCGATATGGCCCTCCTCGGGAGAGGGGACAGCGGTGTCCCCGAGGACCTCTTTGTACCTCTTCTATAAATAAAATAAATAAAAATGAAATAAATTTTTCACAATAAAAATAAATATTTCACAACATTCTACACAACGCTATTTAGACGTTATGGAATCTAGAATGCGGGCAAATACTTTTTGTAAATACATACATATTATATATGGAAACACCCAGAACAATGCAAATAAATATTTGCACTGAGCGGGGATTGAACCCGCGCCTCCTGCATAAAGTGCGTTCACTAATCCACGCCTCAATCAATGGGCCCTAGAATTAGGTCAATGTGGGTTTTGTTATTGTTATGTGTCAATTTATTATAGGGTCCAAATTTAATTCGAACGGGTACGAAACCGAATTCTGAAATTTGTAATATAAACCTATTATCGTAATTTACTTATATTTAGAATTTAAATTAATGAGAAAGTTAGAAAAATAATCAAAATGGTGGTTAAAATACTTATAAATTCCGGATTCCGGAGTAAATCCGGAATTTTCGAATTTCTAATCGCAGTATGGATTGTCGATATACGGGATCGAATAGGCTATCTTTCTTTTTAGCTGTTTATCTCAAAAAATAAACCACTGTTGAAACATCTATGCAGCGGATTCCTGTTTGTAAAATAGGCTTCAAGTATCTATATCATAATAGGTTTAATAAGTACTTTAAAAGAAAAATATTGCTTGATAAATACTCAGCTTCTAAGTAAACGAAATTTTAAATCAATTAGTATGCTAATTTCCAATAAATTTAATTCGGAAATAGACATGTCTAGGATATTGACTTTTTCCTATTCTTAATGCTTTTCATTTATACTTATATTACAAAGCTAAAGAGTTTGTTTATTTATTTGATTGCACGCTTTAATCTCAGGAACTACTTGTTCGATTTGGAAAATATTTTTATCATGAATAGTCCGTTTATCGAGTAAAGTTATGGACTAAATATCATCATCTTAATATTTAAGGAGGCGGAGTAGTAATCAGAAATATCAACAAATCTGGCAGATCCCCATTATTTGAAAAATAATAAGTTGCGGGCATGATGGCTTGAAATATTATATAGGGTTTAAGAAGTATGCCACGTGCAGTTAAGAGTAAACTGTGCCAGAAAGGCTATTATAAAATCCAAGAATATTTAGATGATAAACAAGCTTGGAAATTAGCTGTTCGCTCAGCTATGCTACTCAATCAAAGCACTGTATTTAGACCATAAGTATTGGACTAAGTGAATGTTGTAAATAGACCAAATAAATGCTCGCTGAGTTTCTTGCTGGAGTCTTCTTAGATCTGGGCCGCGTGTCGGACCGGTGCGCGGTGGTCCATTTGCTAAACTAGTATTTAATTTTATATTGACGTTTTGGTGGGTCCATACAGAATAAATGATTTTTGACTTCGACTTTCGGCAAAGCTGGGGTGGATTGTGCAGTGTATTTTATAGTTGTGTAAGATGTTAACATCAGTCAAAGGACCTATCTTTATTGGAGCGAACGAGTCCTAAAGTGGAGACCGCGAGATGCAAACGGTAGAAGGGATCAGAACGTCCCCAAGCCAGATGGACCTGAAAAAGACATTTGAATGAACTTTTCATAGCATTATTATGCTAACTTTAAAATTCGAATACAACGTGAAAAATGAAGTGCTCAAGTGTGACCCAATAGCTTAGTTGGAAGAGCATTCCCCCTGTAAGGGAAAGGTCGTGGGTTCAAGTCACACTTGAGCATTCCTTTTTCACGATGTATTCGAAGTGAAAAAGACATCTAGGACGGGAAAAGGCGAACGACAGGAAGCGATGGCGTACATTGGGAGAGGAGCGTTGATTGACAGATGTACTTATTTTGAGGGAAGAAAAGGATTTTTAAGTGGACTTTATCTTCGAGGGGCCAACTTCACCTGTTAGGTAATGTACCATAATTGTTAATGGTTAAGGCTATCGGTAGCTTAGAGTTACAGAGTCGATCGAGATGTCTCAGGTTTGATTCCTGAATATTCTACGGACGTGAACCGTCTCCTTACACAGGCAATTTGGCAGTCAGGTTAATTGGAGGGCTTTATGATATTTCGGGCAGATATTTTTCAGGTTCTGTGACGTGGCGGCGTGCATTCAACTGCTACATAAGGGGTGTGAATTCGATTCTAGCTCAGTGCTAATATTTATATACATGACATGGTTCCGCGGAATAAAATTTGGGCCATGCCATCTCTTCCCACGCAGTGTCATACAAGGTGACTAAGGTATGGGGCTGTTTAACATCAGACAGATATATACAGCCCAGACACCGCCTCACAATCATGGCTCGAGTAAACAATAGTGCCCGGAATACGGCAATAGGGTCACCCCTTATCACGTGGGACCAAATACAATGATTGGTGAAATGTGAGTGTTAAGTCACCTCTGCATAACCTTCCAAGGATAAAGGAGTGATTGCATGTATGTATGATTGTATGAATATGTCTATTTCCATTGGTCTGACTATTTCCGTATCTCGGAGAGCATGTTAATCTACGGTGGTTATACTTCAATATTGCATCCGAAGAGATTTAATAGACAATGTAGTCCGTCTTCTGTTCTATTGCATTGCAACACTGTTCATAGCGAGAAAAAAAGAAAGATATGGAATACAGTCTGTGCCATCTGTCATGTTATTCGTCGTCGTGTGCACATTGCGTATAATTATGGTTGAATCTTCACTTAGGTAAGTTCAATTTAACCATCAATTATACGACCATCTATGGTAGTTAAGTCCGAATAATCTAACCAAAGAACTTTGATATTACCATTTCACAGGAAATTTGTACCGCGACGGACTTCATGGGAAGCCAACCCCAACTAGCTAAGAAATGACTCTCTTTAAAAAAAGAGTACGCTAGTGCAATGAAAGTAATAAATCTCACAATACATTAGACAAGTACCTAACTTCTTATAATTGTAGCGTCGGCAATAAAAACAGCTGGTCCATTAATTTTTATTCATCCTTACGTGATATAGGTATCTACCGACAGAAAAAACAATTGTTTAATATGGTTATAGGTCAGTTAAATTGTTCTAAACGAAGGTACTTTTCCTGAATAGCCAACATAAAAATGTTGTACAGTCGAAAAGTTATGAACAATTAAATGTTAATAATATTTATTTTATTCAGTTAACTTCTGTATGGTTACAATTTTATAGGTGCCCAGCTAATAGGTTGCAAGGCCACCCATCTCTCAGTGCTGATTGAAAGTGGTTTCCGTGGCCACTAAGCCACTAACCACTAAGCTACCGACGACGCCTACTAGAACTTTACTATCCCACACGAACAGCTGTATTCCAACGTAACTGTAATATTTTGGCCTAAAAAGTGTGAACCTCCACCCCTACCCCACATTTTTTGATTTTAGTACTTTCTATGCAGTGCTATCTAGGAGCGCTAGCCATAAGATACGTAAAGCTTAACGGACTTGTAATATGGGTTCTAGAATCCCTGCTAGCTCACGTGTTTCCTTCTTCTTACAGTCCCGGGTCTTTTAAGCGGGGCATGAAAATGTATCTGATGAGGCCGTCAAGCTAAGTTCCACCATTGTTAACATGGTACATCATCGTAACATGGTCGTGAGTTCAAGACTCACTTGAAATTTTCATTTTTTCCGATGGTTTTCGAACTTAAAAGTTAGCATAATATATGCTACAAAAAATTCATTCAAACATGGTAAATGTTTACGATGGTGACCCTCTTTCTGAGTTTTGCCTTTAGCTTATCATCAGGCGAGGTGAAGTCAAATTGACGTGTCCTTTATAAAAAAAAAGGATGCGGATAAACATACTTAGATACAATTTTTTTTAAACTCGTCAAAATAAAAATACAAAAAAAACGCAAACGCGCTCGCGACTAAAATGGCGCGCCCAGACCTGTACCCGGCGCAAAAGTGCCCATCACGCTGGCTGCGTTTCCTCTCTGGATTGCGATGGCCAACCAACAATTTTTTTTGTAAATTAATACATGGTACAACAATGGTCTGGGCAAAGCAAATAAATATTACCTATTCATGCATAAAAATATTCGCACTGAGTGAAAATCGACCCTGCAACATCCAACTTGGTTGTCTGTTATAAACTATTAGTGACAATGAATCTAGAAAAAAACATCTCTTTATTTGCTTTCACAACACTTTTTCTCATTACTTATAATAGTGTTGAGCTTAAACAATGCTCAACGCTCAAACTGTTGAGTAAACGTACCTCGACTCGACGCGTTGAGTCAACAATAGCGATATGTTTGTTTAGGTATCGCAACAACAGCTTGAACAAGGAAACAATCCATATCCATAACCATACTAGGAGGACATAGGCTATGTTTAGTCGCGATAACCTACATTCACGCGGACGGAGTCGTGGGGCAAAAGCTAGTCCATACTATAATATTATAAATGCGAAAGTAACCCTGTCTGTCTGTCTGTATGTTACGCTTTCTCGCCTTAACCACTGAACCGATTTCGATGAAATTTGGAATAAGGGTAGATTAGATCTTGAGAAAGGACATAGGCTATGTTTAGTCGTGATAACCTACATTCACGCGGACGGAGCCGTGGGGCAAAAGCTAGTATAACATAAAGTTAAAGTTTAAAAACTCCCAACACTTCGCATCCCCCATAACTTTTAAACGGCTCAACCGATTTTCATCAAACATGGCTAAGAACGCTCGCCCATAAGTCACTTTTAATATAAAAAGAATTAAATTGAAATCACTTCATCCGTTCGGGAGCTATGATGCCACAGACAGACAGACAACCCTCTATTTGCGTTGGTTATTCCCAGTTGACCCCACTGTCAATGCCACTACTGGTGGCAAATGGGATTTCTTTCCAAATAATGTCCCACTTGCCACCACTGGTGGCGTCACCAGCGGTGACAGTTGGGAACGTCGGGGGTTAAAAAATAGTAAGAATTACAAACGTGGATCTAAATATTTAGTAATGTTGTTACCTACGGATATTTTGAGGTGAATGGTCGAGGAATTACTACGAGTATTAATAAGTTTTATGTTTAGGTAGAGACTGCAAACTAATTATAGAACTTCAATATCGCCTATTGGTTGTGGAGGTCAGATGGCAGTCACTTCACGGACAAAATCCAAGTTCAGCTGCATCATAGTTATGTACATTGGGAGGGTTAGAGAATGATGAGAGAAAGCAGACTTACCTATGTCCTGTGCACATAACACATAAGGTGGGTAATCCATCCACGACGTAAAGCAAACTAAAGACTTCATGTATTTCCTTATACCTCTATGATATTATCCGTGGTTAGGGATAGCGTGGTTGATCCAACATAAGGGAGATAACGATTTTAATACTTCTTTACCAATTTTGCACCCTAACACGTACCCATAACTCCTGAACAAATTGCTATAAAGTTTATTAATTTGAACTATGCTGTGCAGTAAATTCTACTAAAGATATCTAATCACTTAAAATTTCCCTTCTCTTTATATCCGTCTTTAAGGGCGCTTCGTTTTCCCGATGTATTTTGAAATTAATTAGTTAGCATAATTAAATGCTATAAAAATTTCATTCAAATAAAAGACTCCGACAAGAAACTTGCATTTAGTGATCTATTTACAACATAATTATTTACTTAGAGTTACACCTAATAAATTAAACATTTCATTTAAATACCTCTTTTTCTCACAATAAGCTCATAGATTGTAGCTTTTTTATAAGGGACACGTCAATTTGACTTCACTTCCCCTGATGGTAAGCTAAAGGCAAAGACTAGTAACATGCACCATGTTAACAGTGGTGGCACGCTTGGTTCGAGAAGTTATATTCTGCATCGTATACGGGTGGCATCTTAGCTTTCTGGAAACAGGCAAGGAGTATTCTACGCTGTAACAAAGAGGTATCCGAACATTTCGTGCGTGTGGAATATTGATTCATCATCATCCACATAAAGACGTTAGTCCTGATTGCATCCGAGGCCACGGTGCCCTCGGAGCTCAGGGTCCGCCTTCCGGCTCTCCCTGTGTGGAATATTGATTGTGGGCATAATTATGATTGTATAACACAACGTAAGAGCACTGACTCCAGAAATACAAGCTTCGGCTTAGTTTGGGAACCAGCGTAGTACTTAAGCGTGAAAATCAATTAATGCCTTAGTTTTAAGACCACTAAATGTATACCTGATTTCTTGTGACAATAAACAATTTTTATTTATTTATTATTGATGAGTTCCCATGTCTGTTTAAACGAGTATCTATTATCCAAGGCTATCTAATGCTCTGAGTCCACCCCATACTCAGGTACTCGTGCAGGCCGGCACTAAGTACCTACCGTAATATTCTAAGTTGTAAGACATTCTATTAACTATCTCGATTTAAAGTAACCACAGATTCAGTAGCTTAAGGTTTCTAGAATGCGGATAAGCATACTTAGAAGTATCCATACTAATATTATAAATGCGAAAGTAACTCTGTCTGCCTGTCTGTCTGTATGTTACGCTTTCACGCCTAAAACAGAACGGATTGTGATGAAATTTGGTATAGTGGTATAGGGTAGATTAGACCATGAGAAGGGACATAGGCTATGTTTGGTCGCGATAACCGACATCCACGTGAGCAGAAGCTAGTTTTTTTTATAAATAATCAAACTGTTTTATCTGTACTGCGTTACTACAAAAAAGTGCTATTGGCATGGCTACCAAAGTACCAAGCAGTATGAGAGAACAGCCGTTACAAATATTTAAGAAGAATTTAACCGCTTTGTTACTAAACACATGTTATTACTCGGTATCGGACTTTCTGGATGACAAGCTGATATCAAACTAGAATAATGTACCTGAACTTTTGTGACACAAACTTAAATACTAGCAAATTAGATATGTCATTATAATTGTAATTCTGAAACTGACATTTTAATTATATTTTTGACTGTAATTTGAACTTAGAGACTTCATTTGACTGTATGTATTGACTAAATTCTTTGTTTAAGTGCATGATTAACATGTTTTTAATATTTGTATGCCTAAATGGTAGAATGTATCAGGAACCTTATTGTTAAAATGTAACACCTCTTGTAATACCTACATTCCATGCAAATAAATAAATATTCTATTCTATTCTATATTCTATACTTTATATTTAGTAATTTAGTAATAACTGTTTATTTTTTTAATAAAATGTTTGATTTGCTCTAAATACCTAGATTTATTATATATAAACTAAATAGAAATAAAACTAAGAAACGTTTAAATGTATTATAGTCGGAATTAAAGATGTGTACCAAATAATACTTACCTATATCAAAACAATCCGTTACAGGAAGCGAAAACCAAGGAATTAACTTCTCCTGATGCTGACACACAGAAAGACACAGACCAATGCAAGTATGAATTCATGTACCTATCTCTCTAAGCCCCTATTCTAGAATGACACTCAACCTGAATCTCGATTTATCTCAAGACACATTGTATAGGCCATTTGTCAAACTATCAATCTGTCATCAGATAAATCGTGATTCAGGCTGAGTATCGTTGTAGAATACGTGCCTAAGGCTCTACCTCTACACTTGATGAGCTCCCATGTCTGTTTATACGAGTGTCTATTAATTAAACAGAGGTGTCCCCTGCCTCATACCCCATGCTCACTGCTCCGTGCACGCAGGCACTATGTGCCAATACTAATCTAATCTAACTCAGTAGCGCTTGTAATTACTCAGATACTCTCGACAGCTGAATTACGCAATTACGCAATACTTATCCTGCGATTTAAACTCCGTAAACGGTATCGATTGTGTTGGTATTACGTTTTGGTTATTAGTTCAGTATTTAAACGTGAGTTAAATGTGCATATGACTAAGTTAGAAGGCACGGGTTTGATTGCCGTTCAGTGCAAAAATTTATATTGTTTTTTTTTTCTTTTATTTTATATTTTTTTTATTATGTATCATCTAGTTGCTAACACATGATAGTAAACTATGGTGTTATCCAAATAAAATGTTTTTTTTTCATAATTTACTATCTCTAGAATGGAAATCTCTTGGTCCCTTGACGGCCTCAACAAAATGTTCTTCCACTTTATCACTCCTCTTTTCCACAATTTGTTTAATATTGGTTTTACAGGAAGCGTCCGTCAATGAACAGGTATACCGACTCGCAGATGGAAATAAATTGGACTCTGAAGATTTTGGAGGGGTCCTATTAAAACTGCGATCTTTATCTTTTTGGGATTTTCCTGCAACGATTGCCTTCTGACCGAGCATGTACCAGACACATATCCATCAATCAGTTGGTATATCTAGTGACTTGCAGGTGAGAATAACTTGGATCTCGAAGATCTTAGAGGGTCGAATACAAAGGGAAAAATTAGTCTTCTCGAGCGGTCGAACCCGTGATCTTTCCTTTACAGAGGGCAACTAGGCAACTTGACCAACTAGGCTACCGAGACACGCCCGATGTGTTTCAAATTTCCCTTATATTATTATTATTTTAACGCGACAGTACATACATACCCTGATGTCCATCTTTTCGTTTTTTTCCGAGAACAATTCTCTTGTGAATCATTAACCGAGAAAGGAAAGTGTAAACATCGATCAGTATACCTAGGTAGGTATATTCTGACATGTCGACCTGGGTCTTTCAAGATCTTAGAGGAGTCCTATGCAGTAGGACAGGCCATTTCACCCAAGGACTCCTAGAGATATCCTGACCTCATTCTTTAATTGTTTCCAATACATTTCAGTTGAAAATCAAAACATAATAAAACGAGCTCTAAGTCGATCTCATTTGTAAGCCTCGTACACACAACATTGATCAAGCCCCGCGCATTTAAATAAATACCACCGTCGTGTATAATATAGCTAGTGCATTATAAGTCCGAGTGCATTGATAAGCCCCGGCGGGGCTGTCGGCTGCTTTGTACCTATTCTATTATTTCATGATCCGATAAAAAAGGAATAAAGTCTCGCGACCTAAACGCAGGAATGTTGTAGATTTTTGTTTTAGGCGGGCGCCGGCGCCGGCCGCATTAGTGGCGGCGAGCCTGCGACAACGGTTACACATTAGCCCCTTGCTTGCCATCAATACGATGAAAATAGGCTTAACTCACGTGTCTATTGTTATAAAATTCAACTCTATTACATAACTCATAGGATTTACATTCCAAAGGAGCGTTGTTCATTTGTTATTCTTTTGAAAGTCGTAACTAACTGGATACTTCGTCAAGAAAGGATATAATTGAACATACTGCTATACAATTTTATACGTTATCATGTCGTAGTAAAGTTAAATTTTGTATATCATGACTCAGTCGCAAGCGGATCGCTGCCGGCCGCGTCTCACGCCCACTTATCGATCGGACAATTTAACCGATACGTGTATAAGTGTAATATATCAATTGTGTTGGCTCGCTGCTGTCCGTCTGTCCGTCGGTCGCGTCTGCTAATGAATTTCGTCGGTTGATTGCGGAGGAACCCGCACCCGACTGCCGACTGCCACTCTCCTCTGACACGAGTTATTGACAACTAGGTGTGCGATAACGCGCAGTTTATTACTCCTCCACTGCGCACGCGCACGTACAGCGTGCGCTAATTACTACAATTGTTTTCGTTACGTCATTTACTTTGTTGTACAGTCATCATCAAATCGATCTTGACTAGCAAAGTACTCAAAATCATGTTAATGCCTACGTTTTCCCCGTTTTTTTGTTGCCTACGTTTTTTTATTTCCGTGCGGAAATCCCCTCGGATACCCCCCTGCCGGAGCCGGAAGGGGAGGTTATGTCTGACTCGAACCGACTAAAACCGCACGCCGACTGTGGGTCGTGGTGCTAGGCTGGAGGTGAGGTTGTCATCGACATATCTCTCGCACCCCGGCTGACCCAGGGCCCCGGCTGACCCAGGGAATGTTTTTCCCCCTTGTTGCTGACTGTTTTTTTTTTCTGATATTTGGTACAGTCAACGTCTGAACGTTGACTACAAACAAATTAAACTGTGCTATTGAAATAAAACCACGTTTTACGGATTCTATCGCGGTACATAATCCGTAAAAAGTGTTATGACATTCACGTAAACTGTAGGAAATATCATGTTTTATTAATTTAAATTGTATTATTGTCCGAACTAGAGATTTGTGCCTACAAAATATCAGGACAATCAGTCAACAGAAAGGGATACCAAGGCGTTAAGATCATTTTGAGTATTCTGTTCGACAAGATCGATCTGGTGCTGACTGTACACACATTAATTCAGACGATGATATAATTTAAATAAAAAAACCAGTTTGATTTGCTGCTATTACCTTGCCTTGGTATCAAGATCATTTTGGGACTTTGAGCAGTCAAGATAGTTCTTTCACTGACTGTACAGCATGCATTAATTAATATAATGTTATCATTACGTCATGTAGTTTGTTTCATTAATTACACTCTCATTGGTAAGCTACACTTTATTGTTGTCAAGTCTATTAAATGTTTGGGCGACCAGTGTCCTACAGTTTAATTTTTCCAATCAAAATCATCAGGAAAAGTTATCATACTAATTGGTTAAGAATTTCATTGAAAGCTGTTTTGTGTAAAAGAATATTAGCTACTGAAATTGACCGCCTCCAGCGAAATTACACTGCTGTAGGTTCAAATTCAAATTCAAATCTATTTATTTATTTTTTGGCTACTTACTTGGATTAAATTAACACTTGAATCCTTTTTTTTATGGATTAGGGAGGCAAACAAGCAGACGGATCGCCTGATGGTAAGCGATCACCGCCGCCCATGGACACCCGCAACACCAGAGGAGTCATAAGTGCGTTGCCTTCCTTTTAAAAGAGATTACGCTCTTTTCTTGAAGGTTTGAAGATCGTAATGCTTCGGAAATACCGCTGGTGACAGTTCATTCCACAGTTTAGTTGTGCGAGGCAGAAAGTTTCTCAAGAAACGCACAGTTGTTTACCGCCAGCTGGTTTTTTTCGTGCGGCTATCCCCTCGGATACCTCCAGCGCCGGAGCCTCGTACTCGAACCTATTGAAACCGCACGCTTACTGAGGGTCATGGTGCTAGGCCGGAGGTCAGGTTGTCTTCGACATAGCCCTCGCAACCCGGGTGACCCAGGGTCATCCCTTACGGTCTGGTCCTCCTCTGGATAACAAGATAATATCATCATCCTCTGGGCTTAATTAATCTGTGATACGACTGCTCTGATCACCACAAATACTTAAATCAAGGAATCAACTTTATTTTTTATTCAGTTTAGGCACATAAAGAGCACATATGAACGTCAGAATTCTACAATTATGTTAGGAATCACAGGAGCAATAAATAAAATAAATCATTGGAATTTTATTCTTACGCTGCGCTGGTTCGGTAGGTTGGTTCTACTGAGAAGATACTATATTATAGAAGAAAGAAAAAGAAAAAAAGAAAAAAGATAACTTTATTGACAAATAAAAGAAAACAATTTAACATAATATCCATCAAGTAACACTGTGAACACTTCAGCTTAACATGTCCAGCCGCAACAGCCATCATAATTGGTGATATTGTCTGTTTGTCTACGAAGATGCGTAATCTGCGGTCATGGATTCTTGGGCTATTAATTCTACAAACCTATAATTAATTTTACAAAAATCTTACGATTATGATTATTCATTAGGTCGTATGTATGTAAGTTGCTACAATAAAAAAACAGGTTTTATCGATATTCAGACAAAAAATCGCACTAATTTAGGTACCTAAATATTATTTCTGATCATTCAGTGATAAGAGGATGAGGAAGGAGGTAGGTATGTATATAAAGATGGTCGACAGAAAAAATCACACGCTCTAACAGATGTTTTATTTTTAAAATACATATAATAGGTATTAAGCGAGCTTCAACAAAAAAGTTGGCATAGGTTTGTCAAACTTTTGATGATAAAAATATCTAGGTATTTCGTGGATATAATAAACTGGCTTCTGCCCGCGGCTCCGCCCGCGTGGATGTCGATTATCGTGACCAAACATAGCCTAAGTCCTTTCTCAAGGTCTAATCTACCCTTATAATAATTTTTATCAAAATCGGTTCAATGGTTTAGGCGCGAAAGCGTATCATACAGACAGACAGACAGAGTTACTTTCGCATTTATAATATTAAATCCGGATGGAGATTTCGCAACATTGTACACAACGCTATCTAGACCCATGGTAAGCTTAATTAGCTTGTGTTATGAAATCTATAATGCGGATAAACATACTTAGATACTTTTTTTGTTGTAAATACATACATATTATACATAGAAACAACCAGACCAAAGCAAATAGCCATATCCATGCATACTAATATTTGCAATGAGCGGGGATCGAACCTGCGCCTCCTGCGTGGCAGTCGCGTTCACTACCGCCACGGCACAGAGGCTGTCAAAAATGCAATGGTACTTGAGAGTCAGGGTGTGAAGGTGGAGTAGGAAGGTGGTTATAGGAACTCCTTATTTATATAAGATAAACTTCTCGTGTTTAGCCTGGCCCCCCGACGACAAAACAGTCGGTCATCCATTTAATTTTAAGAATACTTTAGATATTCTAAGAGCATGCTCACATTTTTTAATACGATTTAAGTGTTATACAGAGTTCCTATGTATTGGTAAGCGGTTACTGCGGCCTATGAACGTGTTTAACACTAAACTCCGGGGGCTTTCCAGGGGCATCACCTGTTGCCTACTACTCCAAAAGACCAGTCCATCAAAAGGTTGTCTGGAAGAGATCGCAGTCCGCGATAAGACCGCCCATTGTACTAAATTAAATATGTTAAAATTTATTTATGTATTCATTACTGGTGTACAATAAAGTTTTATTCATTCATTCATTCATTCATTCATTCATTCATTCATTCATTCATTCATTCATTCATTCATTCATTCATTCATTCATTCATTCATTCATTCATTCATTCATTCATTCATTCATTCATTCATTCATTCATTCATTCATTCATTCATTCATTCATTCATTCATTCATTCATTCATTCATTCATTCATTCATTCATTCATTCATTCATTCATTCATTCATCACGCTCAATTTACTGCCACAGAAATATTGGAATAGAACGGTCATAAGTGGTGTTCACCTACAAGTCACGCGTGGGGACTTTTGCACTGTAAATAATAATCAGAAGATATAAAACATACCTCTATTTTTCAAATTAACTCCTCCATTTTTATTCTAGAGTTAGTAATAGCACAAAATTAAATATTCACGGTATTTTTTAACAATGTTATTACAAGCTAGTCTTAAAAGTACTGAGTAAGCGTTTGAAAGTTCATGTCTCATAGGACAGGAATTGAGTTAAAAAACGGCACGTGTTTTCCGCTCACACGGCCGTTCTACCCTAATTATATTTTTGTGTTACTGACCCTAGAAAAAAAATCGAATATGCTTCTTGTAGAACCCTATATTGTCCACAGCGTTTCGCCTTACGGCATTCTGGTTAGTAAAGGTTTGAGGAACCTTTGAGAATGCCACAAGGCGAAACCGGTCAGATTCAGAAATAAAATCAAACTCTGTGGAAAAGTTTAAGTTTAATTATTCAATATGTGTAGTAGATTCCACCGAGTGGCATCAATCTTCTCAGTATAAACAACCCCATATGGTAGTTACTTGAAGTACTTAATAATATCATAGGTTAGAAAATGTTTGGAAACTGTGGTTTTCTTATGTTTATGATGTCAAGTTTTCGTCAGCATTTACAATATTATATGAAATATAATGATTACCTACTAATTATTTTCACTCTAAACAGGTATGTGATTAAATTAAATATAGTCAGTAGTAGGAGCAATATTCCAACAAATAAATAAATAAATAAATAAAAAAGTCTATTATAAATCTCACAGTATTTTATTCGTGCAATAATATCTATTTATAATATAATAATTTCTAGTTTTTTTTTTAATTATTACATATCCTATCCAATTCCTTTTAATGGCTTCTGCAACGATCCTGAATGCAAAGAACTGAGCAATAACCTTGTAGGTATGTATTATAAGTTATAACAAATGAAAAAAAAAAGTTGTGTTCAGCATCATTTATAACATACTAGCTATTTTTCTTTTCAAATTTGTTCAATATGCAGTCACTATCCTAATAATATTTTAAACGCGAAAGTTTGTAAGTATGAATGGATGGATGTTTGTTACTTACTCTTTCACGTCTAAACGGCTGGAGCGATTTTAATAAAATTCGGTATGGAGTTAGCTGACATACTGGATTAACACATAGGCTATATTTGGTCGCGATAACCGACATCCAAGCGAACAAATAGCCATATTCATGCATAGAAATATTTGCATTGAGCGGGCATCGAACCCGCGCCTCCTGCGTAGCAGTCGCGTTCACTACCACCACGCCACTTTAAGTAGGCAGGTATAAAGTAAGTGGCTCATGCCTGTGACTGTGCACTGTGTTAACTAGGAAAGCAATTGTCCTAGTTTGGTAATGGATTTTGTAGGTACTTACATGTTACTTAGTTAAGTATTATAAAGCTAAATATTAGTAGTCAGGTTCTAAGTTTAATAAAATTGTAGATAGGTATCTATGTTTAAATTAACTATTATCAAGTCTAGAAGTTGTTCAGCGACACGCGACCGCTTAGTACCATCTACTTACTTTCTGAATTTCATAACACAAGCTAATTAAGCTTACCATGGTTCTAGATAGCGTTGTGTAGAATGTTGTGGAATATTTATTTATTTTTATTTACTTACCTACATTGTGTTATATTCCACTCAAGATTATTTTAAAAAGTCGTGGCCCTTTTAAAGTGTTCTTAAGTGTTTTTCCTTTTTTTAAGGCAGACCCGTGGTATGAACTTGAAGCCACGGTAGGTACAGACCGTACAGACCATGGCCCACCTGCTAACTATACATACATACACCGGAGGAACTCATGAACGCCACTGTTAACGCAACAAAGACGGTTGTAAGGTGAGTAGAGGCTAGATGGAATGGGTTTTTACACCACAACCAATCAATCAATTTTGGCTTGAAGCAAATCGGGGTGGATTTTCACTTACCCAAGTATTTTATAATACTTTTGAATATAGTTGGACGACAAGCACTCGGCCCAACTGATGTGAGTTGTTACCGGGGCCCATGGACGTATGCAATTCATTATATAGGTAGGTAATTAAGGATTCTGATACCTATATACCTACACATTAGGGGTGCACGAGATACACTCCTAATGCGTAGTATATCCCTATTCCTACTCAAGCCTACCTTATTTACGAGGTAGCTGGTACATCTGCTAATTAGCGGACGAGGTTGGGAGGGCAGGTGGCAGTCGCTATCGTAAAAAGATTAGTCACATCATAAGAAAAAAGCGTAGGAGAGCTCCAGGGTGCAAGCGTTGGATACAAATGGAAGGACCGATATCATACACATGTAGAGAAAAGACAATACCATAAGTATACCTACGAGTACATTTATTTAAATATCCTAGGTAAGAAAATAATCTTTTAAGTAAGTAGGGAACCTATCAATATTAAAACACATATTTCTAAATACAAATACTTGCACTAAGCGAGCATCAAACCAGCAACGTCGCATTCGCCACGCGCACGTCAGTAAACATTTCATCACATACACCATGTATCTTGAGATCAGTGATCAATAAAATAAAAATACGAAAGCGAGGTATCTACAGCCATCTATTGACAAATATTCGAAACAAGTATGCGGTAAACGCCCTCTATCGCCTTGTAAAATCAAAGTTGCTAAGTAATACCGCACGCACTGGCGCTCTGCAGTGAATAAAAAAGTTTAGGCGATTGGCACACTGCGACGCGCGACGCGGCGTCGAGCGTTGTTGCGTCGACGCGGCGTCGCGCTCGTCGCCTCTACGGCGCCCATTTTGTATAGAAAAACGCGGGGTCCCACACACTGACAACGCAATCACGCGCGTTGGTGCAGAATACGCGCGTACAAGCAGAAAACGCGAGGTATGGCACACTGAAATCTGCCATCACGCGCGTGTTTTTCGAGGGATTTTTAGTCCGAGAGCTGTTAGAAATTTCTGTGTAGGTGATTGAGACGAATTTTAAATTAATATTATTGCAATGCAACATGACTATTTAACGGCAAATTTAGAGCGCTTTCACATCCACTGACGTCCGTTATCCAATATCCGATATCCGAGATCGGAGGAAGTCAAATATCGATGCCCAATATCGGGTATTGGAGCCGACACCATTGTTTTGGCTCGTTATCGGAACACGCAGAGACTGCAAGCGACTTTCAACCTAAATGGCATTTTCTTAGTTACGTCTCTTTTCGCGTTAATAGATGACGCTGATCACGAACATAAAAAAAAATTTGTTACTATGTCATGTCAATAACTCGAAAATAGCTTGCACTTCTAATCATTTTCTTTTCATCTCTAGCGTTCTTAATATAGTCTGGGCTATCGAGCTAATGGTCGGATGGCTTTACTTTACTTTTCTCAAAATTTTAGATTACTTCACACACCTACCTACCAAAAAAAATTCTAATATCTCTCGGACTATACTAGCTCTCTCGCGTCCACGCGCGTCGACGCCCGACGCCGCGTCGAGCGTTGCAGTGTGCCAAACGCCTTAAGGCGATTGGCACACTGCAACGCTCGACGCGGCGTCGGGCGTCGACGCGCGTTGGCGCGATAGTCCGAGAGATATTAGAATTTTTTTGGTAGGTAGGTGTGTGAAGTAATCTAAAATTTTGAGAAAAGTAAAGTAAAGCCATCCGGCCATTAGCTCGATAGCCCAGACTATATTAAGAACGCTAGAGATGAAAAGAAAATGATTAGAAGTGCAAGCTATTTTCGACTTATTGACATGACATAGTAACTATTTTTTTTTCTTATATTCGTGATCAGCGTCATCTATTAACGCGAAAAGAGACGTAACTAAGAAAATGCCATTTAGGTTGAAAGTCGCTTGCAGTCTCTGCGTGTTCCGATAACGAGCCAAAACAGTGGTGTCGGCTCCAATACCCGATATTGGGCATCGTTATTTGACTTCCTCCGATCTCGGATGTCGGATATTGGATAACGGTCGTCAGTTGATGTGAAAGCGCTCTAAATTTGCCGTTTAATAGTCGTGTTGCATTGCAATAATATTAATTTAAAATTCGTCTCAATTACCTACACAGAAATTTCTAACAGCTCTCGGACTAAAAATCCCTCGAAAAACACGCGCGTGATGGCAGATTTCAGTGTGCCATACCTCGCGTTTTCTGCTTGTACGCGCGTATTCTGCAGCAACGCGCGTGATTGCGTTGTCAGTGTGTGGGACCCCGCGTTTTTCTATACAAAATGAGCTCCATAGGCGATTGGCACACTGCGACGCGCGACGCGGTGTCGAGCGTTGTTGCGTTGACGCGGCGTCGCGCTCGTCGCCTCTACGGAGCTCATTTTGTATAGAAAAACGCGGGGTCCCACACACTGACAACGCAATCACGCGCGTTGCCGCAGAATACGCGCGTACAAGCAGAAAACGCGAGGTATGGCACACTGAAATCTGCCATCACGCGCGTGTTTTTCGAGGGATTTTTAGTCCGAGAGCTGTTAGAAATTTCTGTGTAGGTAATTGAGACCAATTTTAAATTATTATTATTGAAATGCAACATGACTATTTAACGGCAAATTTAGAGCGCTTTCACATCAACTGACGTCCGATATTCAATATCCGATATCCGAGATCGGAGGAAGTCAAATATCGATGCCCAATATCGGGTATTGGAGCCGACACCACTGTTTTGGCTCGTTATCGGAACACGCAGAGACTGCAAGCGACTTTCAACCTAAATGGCATTTTCTTAGTTACGTCTCTTTTCGCGTTAATAGATGGCGCTGATCACGAATATAAGAAAAAAAACAGTTACTATGTCATGTCAATAAGTCGAAAATAGCTTGCACTTCTAATCATTTTCTTTTCATCTCTAGCGTTCTTAATATAGTCTGGGCTATCGAGCTAATGGTCGGATGGCTTTACTTTACTTTTCTCAAAATTTTAGATTATTTCACACACCTACCTACCAAAAAAATTATAATATCTCTCGAACTATACTAGCTCTCTCGCGTCCACGCGCGTCGACGAACGACGCCGCGTCGAGCGTTGCAGTGTGCCAATCGCCTAAGGCGATTGGCACACTGCGACGCGCGACGCGGCGTCGAGCGTTGTTGCGTCGACGCGGCGTCGCGCTCGTCCCCTCTACGGAGCTCATTTTGTATAGAAAAACGCGGGGTCCCACACACTGACAACGCAATCACGCGCGTTGCCGCAGAATACGCGCGTACAAGCAGAAAACGCGAGGTATGGCACACTGAAATCTGCATTCACGCGCGTGTTTTTCGAGGGATTTTTAGTCCGAGAGCTGTTAGAAATTTCTGTGTAGGTAATTGAGACGAATTTTAAACTAATATTATTGCAATCCAACATGACTATTTAACGGAAAATTTAGAGCGCTTTCACATCAACTGACGTCCGATATCTAATATCCGATATCCGAGATCGGAGGAAGTCAAATATCGATGCCCAATATCGGGTATTGGAGCCGACACCACTGTTTTGGCTCGTTATCGGAACACGCAGAGACTGCAAGTGACTTTCAACCTAAATGTCATTTTCTTAGTAACGTCTCTTTTCGCGTTAATAGATGACGCTGATCACGAATACAAGAAAAAAATTAGTTACTATGTCATGTCAATAAGTCGAAAATAGCTTGCACTTCTAATCATTTTCTCTTCATCTCTAGCGTTCCTAATATAGTCTGGGTTATCGAGCTAATGGTCGGATGGCTTTACTTTACTTTTCTCAAAATTTTAGATTATTTCACACACCTACCTACCAAAAAAATTCTAATATCTCTCGGACTATACTAGCTCCCCGCGTCGACGCGCGTCGACGAACGACGCCGCGTCGAGCGTTGCAGTGTGCCAATCGCCGTAGAGGCGACGAGCGCGACGCCGCGTCGACGCAACAACGCTCGACGCCGCGTCGCGCGTCGCAGTGTGCCAATCGCCTAAAGGTTTTAATGTGCTTCATGCAAATTCCACATGAATGGAATATAATAAATTAAATTGAATGCAGCTAAATTAAACAGTAAAATTTTGTATGTTTGTATTTTACATTACAATATAAGTATAATAAGTAGATAGGCATGAAGATTAAAAGAAGAACCACAAACTTGTGCTCTTGCTAGTTTTGCTAGTGAACACTAGATGGCACTACTAGTTACTTCTTTGTTATTGAATAGATGAATATCGGTACCAATGGGAATCCCGGTACTAATAAATTGGCGATGTCGTTTAGATACGACATCGCCAATATAATGGTATATCTAAATATATTTCGGTACCACGTAGTGGAGGGCAAACCTTTTGCCGTCCGTCAGTGTGTACTTTATCATGAACTCTATGTTCACTGTTGGATGGAGAACGGCCCTATCCCTTAGTCACCTTTTACGGCTCTATTTTGCCCCACCAGGAACAACCTACTAACAATTACATATAATTTTCGTAACATTCGTAAGTACCTATAGGTTAGGAAGGATCCCTCATCTATCGGTTTATTCTTGAGTAGGTATATTGAATAACTAGCTGCACCTTAAAGTTTTGTTAAGTATAGGTACAGTCAGCATCAGAAACATCTTGACCTAGAAAGTCAAAGAATCAAAGAATCAAAGAATCAATTTCATTTATTCAATTTAGGCACATAGCACATATGAACGTCAGAATTGTACTATGTCAGTCATATTAAAAATAAATAAAATAAATCATTGGAAAATGATTCTTTCGCTGGTTCGGTAGGTTGGTTCTACTGAGAAGATACCAGCAAGAAACTCAGTGAACTCGATTATCCTTCTTTATTTAATATGGTTTTATTTATAACAAATTTATACAGTGCGAGCAAGAGATGAGATTAGGATGTCCATGGATCTTTATCATTTAAATATTCGTCTAATTTATAATAACCTTTTTTTATTAAGCAATTTTTAGCTTCAATTTTAAATTTATTAAGTGGCATGTCTATCAGATCCTGGTCTCAAAATCATCTTAAGAGTATGGTATTAAGAGCAAATCAAACACATAGTATTATTTTAAATTGCACCTACTTCTTATTGGCCGAACTTAACTGCCTACATTCCTTCCCGGATCCTACTCGTATAAGCGGGGAGTGAAAAGGCATCTGATGAGGCCGTCAAGCTGAGTGCCACCATTGTCAACATGGTACTTGTTTACGATGGTGACCCTCTTTCTAAGACTTTGCCTTTAGCTTAGTATCAGGCGAGGTGAAATCAAATCGACGTGTCCGGTATAAAAAGAACTTGTACCATATCAGAACAATCTGTCAACAGGAAGGGAGGAAAATAAAGAAATTAAGATCATTTTTAACCCCCGACGCAAAAACGACGGGGTGTTATAAGTTTGACGTCTCTCTGTCTGTGGCATCGTAGCTCCTAAACGGATGAACCGATTTGGATTTAGTTTTTTTTGTTCGAAAGGTATGTTAGTCGAGAGTGTTCTTAGTTATGTTTGAAAAAAAAACCGGTCCAAAATGGCCGCCGCTACAAAATGGCGATGTACATAAAAATTTCACAAATCCCGCAATATGGGTATCAAATGAAAGGGCTTGACTAGTAGATAATTTAAAAAGTATAAAATAAAAATTTAATTAAAAATTTTAAAAACCCCCGTCACAAAAAACACATAATCCAAAAAGTTAAAAATAAATTGTGTTTGCCCTTTAATTTTGATATACCTACTTAAATTTTTAATGAGCACTTTGTTCATCAACACCTTTCTGATGCTGACCGTACGCTGCATGACTGGCGAAGTAAGTTCGGACTAAGTCCATAAATAACACCCGATGACAATTTTTTTTCTACAAATGATAAGATAAGGTATGTGATAAAATATATGTGGAGCAAAATAGTTGGACAACAAACAGAAGCCTGTTACTTGATTTCCTACAGCATAACTTATTTGTGGTAATTTTTAAAATACATACCCTAGGAGGTTAGGTAGATAATGTTCCCAGGATTCATGAAGTTAGTACCGTCGGTCATTGGTGATATTAACATAACATAACATAACATAAACTCACGCCTGTATTCCCCGAAGGGGTAGGCAGAGGTGCTAGCACCCACATTTCGCCAGTTTATGTTTAGGTCCCAATGTAATAGGTGGCGAGCCTATTGCCATTAACCGGGCACTTATAAACCTGCGATATATGGTGATATTAACATATTCCAAATTTTCCTATTTCTTTCTTTTGATTTCGATTTTTTTCTTTTGATAAAATCTAGCCTATTTGCAGGACACTTCATTAATAAAATACTAGAGAAAAATGATGATGATCGTAATATTTATAAGATCGTATTAATCAATATTCGTAGTTTTAGTAGGATTACATTTTGTAGAGCTTGTAGTTTTTAGGAACGAAATACTTGCCCTATTTTACTTACTTTTCATTGAATAAAACGTGAGTACGCAGTTTATTTGAACCGAGTTCCGCCGATGAAATTCACGCTGAAAGAACTCACTAGGTATCCTTTATATCATGTAGCTGCAATACTAAAGGCGCCAGGCAGAATAACAAGACAGTTAAATCTTCAACAATCATTTTATTCTCTCATATATTTTGTAAACTCTTATAACATAACAGTTTGAACAATATTATCAAAATATAAATATGTAAATCTAAATATACACACAAACTGTCACATATACCTATGCACACACATGCCTACACACGCACACATACACACAGAGACGCACACAAACAGACCACATAATAAACTCTTATGTATGTATATATTATAGTAAATTCGTCGATTTATTCTTCACAATTATAGTTACCTACTTACAAACAGGACTATTATTACCTAATTATTATGTACACCCTCTATCCCAATGGCGTGATGCGGAACCAGTCTGATGCCACTATCTTTATTAGATTAATATTTTTTTAACATTGCCCCTCGAAAATGGGACCGTGATTCATCAAAAACAGTAACGCTCTTTATTACACTGAGTGAAAAGAAAATTTGAATTTGGAATATGCGTAAATATATGGATTAGGTATAGTTAGAAAAAAAAAACATGCAAAGAGGTTGCACACTCTCTGTATAAAAACGTAATAATTAAAAAAAATTGAACAGACCGATATGGAGTATGGCTCAGTTTAAAATTTTAAATTAAGATAAATTGATTTATAATCAGAGAGTAATGATTTTCTCATAGTTAATGATAAAAAGTAGAGTACCTAACACGTGAAAAAAGAATTCATCTCGGCTCTTGTATCCCTCGATCCGCTCAGGTTTCTATCTAGAATCGCTCGCTACGCTCGGGATTCTACCGTAGAAACCTTCGCTCCTGTCGGAATACAAGTTAGTGCCTCGAAAATAATTCACCTTTTTTTTCACTTGTTGGGTAATAAACAGTAATAAAACAGTTGATGCTCTATAATAAACTACGTGAGTTACTGCTCTTCTAGGCGTAAATGACATAGAAAAGACAAGAGGCTTACAGTAATAATACTATACGTAGCCTATTGCAGTCCCTATTGAACATAGGTCTCTTATATTTCCCAATGTGCGCCATTGCTCTTGATCCCATGACTATAAAAACTTACTAATAAAATAATGTGTAAACTAATTTATAACTATTAGGGTCGTGTGAGGAGCCAGCTATAAGATGTGAACTGATAACGATAACAAACAACGCCTCCTAAACCTCCCTCCCATCAAACAAACTTCACGGAAGTCGAAGGGTACGTCGCAGCATCCGGTTTTAGAGACTGGGAGCGATGAGAACTAAATTAGTAAGGAGCATTAAGATATATACAATTATGTAAACGGAAATTAAGGCGACAGATATATTTATTTATTAATAGGGTAATGCGCAGGGATGACATTAATGTCGTAAGGAAGGTATTAACTATGGAAGTGGAACACTACAAGGCGAGAGGAAGACCTGAAAGGAGGTTGATGGACTGTATGAAGGATTTTTTTATACCACTTAGGTGGCAGACAAGCCCACAGCCCACCTGATGGAAAGTGGTTACCGCGACCTATGGACTTATGCAACACCAGGGGCATTACACTCGTGCTGCCTACCCTGAAACCTTCTAATGCCCCTCTTGAAGAACCCCATATTGTAGTTGCTTGGGAAAACCACAGCAGGGATGCTCATATCAGAAGGTTCAATAGATTGGGGTTACTACCACATTTTTCTTTCTATCTATGCGAGATGTCTGCAGTTCAGCGGTTAAGGGGTCGGCCTAACTATTTAAAGGTTCCAAATTCGAATCTTATCAGCGTGAACCCACTACTAACATTAGCTCTATAACTTTCGCTTTCAGCTTGAAATTTGATTTTTGGCCGCACGTAATCACACTCCACAATTTGACATGAGCCTTTCCTAATCAAGTTTCTAAGGAATGAAATCTACCAAAGTTAGGTTTCTAATTTTGTTAGATTTTGTTTTACTCTACACCGGACTGGCTCACGCGGATTCGCCTTATTCTTACTAAGTCTAAGGTTTATGTACAAATAAGGAACGCTACACACAATGTTTGTAGTTACGGCGGGCGGTAGTGCGTCACCGAGGTCGGCAGCACGCCTCGCTCTAGCGCTGGTACCCTGCAACGATGACGTAACATTACACCTTATTGGTTAAGTGCCTTATTCCTAGAAGGCTAAGGTATCTACTAGGCGCGGATACAGGATTTTATTCCGGGGTGGTCATATACAAAAGTTATTTTGAGGAAGGAAATAGGGTAAGATACAAAACTTCTTTCTCCTTTATAGCGTAAATCTATAAAATATCGAGGTTCAAGGGGACAAACGGCAAATTAAAACTATATAGAATGATACCCAGGAGACGTAGAGTGGTAGAAAAGTTTATAAGTATTTAGTAGTTATTTAGGGAATTCCTTTTAGGAGGGAAGAAAGAGGTAATATCCTTTTGAACTATGTTGGGCAAAACACTAAGCCATCCCATATTCCTGAACAACGCTCAGTTGTGAATCTATTCTTACAATGATATTAGAACTGTCACCTAGAATACAATCTAGTTATAAGTCAAGATTCAGGACTGAGTATCCTTCTATACGGGCGTTAGAATGATTTTCTGCTATTACCCTCTCTCACCTGTATCCACGCCTGTAATCGCTTACTTAACAGAACATTTAACACTAGCACTCGAAATTGCAGAGAGAAGCATCGTAAGAAACCTTGAGATAACGTAGAACACAAGCAAATAGGTATAAGAAAACGTCACGAGAAAAAATAAACAATGGAAGTGTTGGTTCGGTATCATTACATGTTTACAAGGCAAGGAGACGGCTCCTGTGAGACACTGTCACACTTTTCAGTTAAAAGCAAAATAGCTACTTAAATACCATCTGAAATAGGTATTGTATTATCAAAACTTATTTAATGTTTTTATTATATGTCTCTTGCAACATTGCAAATTTTATCTAATAGGTGGATAAATTTCACCAAGAATTTGCTTAAGTAAATATGTTTTGCATCTCAAGATTACTTAAAACTAAAAACAGGTCAAATGTAAGTGTAAATAAAACACAAAAAACTTCACAAAAGTGTTTTAAAAACAATGTCAAAAATTAAGGAGGCAGTGTGCAGTAAGCCGATATGCAGTACTATAGAGAGAAAATTGAAAAACAAATGAGATATTCTAAGTCTATAGTAACAAGCCTGCAGAATTCGCGGCAGAAGGAAGAGACTCGTACTTGACCTGTACGTCCAAGTCCCGTACTTCGGTAGATACTAAGTGCAAGGGATCTAAGAGTTCTTACACACTAGCGTTTTGCTCAGTAATTTTCGGCAAGGTAAGACTAAAGTGTACGCGGCAGTACAGCGCCTGGTTTCATACTATAAACACGCTCCGGAATTCCTGCAAATTCTTGTTTTATGTTCATATACGAACATCTTCTGAGTAAAATAGTTTAAGCACCTCGTTAAGGCTTTAATAAATAAAACTAATGAAGGCACATCAGGCATCAAAACTTAAAATATATACGCACGTTTCGTTATCCTTGTGTTATAAATTGATTTTAATCGAGCAATCTATGCTAATCCCACCCGATAATCGCCACATTTGATTCACGCCTCACCTTGTCACAAAATTGTTTAGAAACCACCGAGCAAAACGCAAGTGTCCAAAGGCCCTGAATGCATCTATCAGTCGCGGTGTACTCACATATCGGCTTGGTGCCTCGCGGGCAGCAGCAGCAGCGGCGATGAGCCCCCCGCACCCGTCTCCACCGCCGCGTACAGCGGAGGCAGCACCTTGAGCGTGTGTGCCTCCACTGCCAACACCACACACGTTACAGACTGACTCACGCTCTGCTCGAGATCAGGGCTTGCGCGTCGGGTACGTACCTGAGAGAGGAGCTGCGCCAGGACGCTGCACACTGTGCCCGCCACCACCCATACTCTTCGGTTTACGCTTGCGTGTTTGGATACCATCCTTCTTCATGCTCAACGGCCGGTTCACCTGCACAAACGTCGTCCAACCGTCAGTCATGTTATTGTGTACAGTCAGTATTCACACAAGAGACCGAGTGACTCCGCAGACGGGGAAACTCCTCGTAATCTCCCGCCACGCGGTCCTATCATCCTTTAAACAAGCGTATCTACTCGCGAGGAGATAATTGATAAAAGATTATTTATCTCATTATGAATATTCGTGGTCGCACGATGATAATTCTCTATCAGTCGGTAGCCCCGTGTTTTATCTCACGAGATTAGATGAGACCCTGTGTTTTGATTTTTTTATACAGTCCCAATATTTGCCGAGGAGTTCCCTGATAACTGTGACTGCAGTGGCGATTAGATACCTAGCGCTCGTCTAATCAGCATACCTAGCGTAATCGATGCACAATCGCGCGATACCAGCACTATCTACTGGTGCTTTACACCCGGCGCTTTACAAGCAGCCCCGGCAAGATCCGGCGGATACTTACGTTGTGCAGCTTGTAGTATAGGCCGCAGGCATTGCAGACGGGTTCACCGTTGTTATTTCTTCGCCACAGAGTCGTGTTAGAGGTGCGGCAGTTGGCGCATGTCACTCCTACGCGTCGGTTACCATTGGTTGGCTGCATAGAAAGTAAGGGATTACTCAGATATCAATAACATTCTTGGATTTTACTCAGTAGGCAGTCTACTTACCAGAGCTTGTTGTGGTTTCGTTTTCTGTCCCTTGAGCGGTGGTCGGTTGACGCCATTAATACGGGTGTACAGCCCACAAGCGTTGCATAGGTAGTGTCCAGTACCATCCCGTCGCCACAGTGGTGTAGTGGCCGCCGCACAGTTCACGCATTCCTTGACTTCACCCATACCTGCCATACCTAATATACAAACGACACGTTAACTAACAATTCAAAAATAATAATAATAAAAACAATTCAAACGCAGGTATACTTACTTGGATCGAATCCATCGTCTATGGGCAAAAGATTGTGTGGAGGCCACGCTTGTGAAGGTGCCGGGTACCCCTCTACGAGAAGACTACCTTCATACCCTGATACCGGAACATATTCGACTCCACCCCCTTGACCTAAGTAGTGTTCACCGCCCACCTTGTACTGAACTGTATTACCATGAGTGTACAACGTCACCTGCAGTTCCAAAAAGTAAACGTTATTAGCTATCCTCATAATTTGTATACATAGTCAAGGAATTAAAAAACTTCTACTGACCTGTTGTGAATTAGGACTAGGAGGTGCCTCGTAAACAGCTTGTGATTGTGGAACTACGGAACCGTACACAACATGGGTACCCCTTGTTGTCAACGACGATGAAGAAAGCGTGGGATCTGAGCGGTACAACAACTGGCCTGGAGGTGACTCGTCTCCACGTCCCCCAACGCCTGTGCCCGCTGTTCCTGCTGCACTACCAGGGGCGCCACTGTACAGAGTCAGTAACTCTTTGCTGCCTCCCGCATAAGCTCCATACGCGGCCGCACCCCCATACTGCGGGCTCTGTCCAGCGTAAGTATAGCCACCGTGCACGGAGGTAACTGGCTGTAGGCTAGCGTATGTGCTAGGACGAGGCTCTCCCTCACCACGTGTCTCATATTTCACTGGTTGGTACGCCACGCCCACCGCTTGCTGATTATTCAGCGATGTAGTTTGAATCATCTCGAGTGCTGTAGAAGCTTGCTCGGCGAGAACAGCAGCGTACTGACGCGAATCAGCGGCACTTTCACCACCGGCATACTGCATCTGTTCCTTTTCCTTGTGTGCTAAGAACGCATCATGCGCGGCTTCCTCGCCCTCACCATCCTGGGCCACGATTACATGATGAGGTGCGCCATATCGTAGCGCCAGGCCACGACCGTAGGCAGGTCGTTGGGGAGCGCGAGTATAATGTGGTGGCATGCGCTTATCCACAGGTGTTGGCGATGCCAGTGAACGGTAGGGCTCTTGCTTGAAGGCGAGGTACCGTGCCGTTTCAGCCTCTGCGAGTCTCAGACGTTCTTCGTCGTAGTGATGTTGTTGTGCGTCACGCTGCTCATCTTCAAGCTTAGGTGCGTATTGGTGAAGTTGTTGGGGATCGTGGTCGAGGGGTGCGGGTTCAGGAGGCTCGTCTTTGACGCCATCATCCGCACTCGTCTCACTACCCTCTTGAATGTGTCCAGCGGCAGTGATGGTCCGTACACTTCGGCGCGATGTTATTACTGACTGTGAGTGTTGTGCAGGAGAGGCGTCCGACGCCATGGAAACGGCAACTTGGTGCTGCTCGCCGCCTCCTGATAGAGGTGAACCTGAACCCACATTCCCTTCAGCGGCTGGTTCCTGCTCAAGTCTATCTTCATGTTTGACGAGCTGCAGTGCTTCAGCGGACGTGTCCACATTGCGCTGTTCGATATGCGTCACGTGCTCCATTCTCTATCTGTATTTAGAACACGCGCCGTGTACAGAGGATGCGGCTGCCTAAAAGAGTGAAAGGTGTCTCTAAGAAATTGGTTGGTTACAAATAACGTTAGTAAGTTTTTTACGGGGACACCTAAACAAACAAAAAGGCTTCGTTTTAGGAGCGGAAGAGCGCCGGCGCGGAAACACGACAAATAGGGAACGGACTTGAGCCGGCGCCAGCGTCGATATATAGCGCTATGAGTTGTTAGTCAAATACCCGTGTGTTGGTGCTAAATTTGTGAGATTAGTATGAAAATTATAATTCAAATTCAAATTCAAATTCAAATTAAATTTATTTGCAAGAATATGGTACAAAAGGTGTTACAATAAATAATATAGTGCATATTACTACATACTCTGATGGCAGAGTATGTAGTAATATGCACTATATTATTTGCGGCGTGCAAATTATTTTTTCATCAATATTACAATTTATGTTTTATTCAATGATATAATTATTATTACCAATGCCAATGCCACCAATATTGATGCATCAATTATAATAATTTATGTCAATTAAAATATAATAAAATTATCATTGATCATTGCAAATGCAAGCAATGTCAACAGAATAGAATTATTATTACAAATGCAAGCAGTGTCAATAGAATAGTAATGTCACCAATATCGATAAATCAATTCAAATAAAAATGTCAATGTACAATTAAATAAAAATTAAGTCAAAAATCGAATAGGTACTTATTTACTTGTACTATACTTGATTACAAACTAGGTACTAGCATTGGACTGTGACTTCAAGGTAAAACAGTAACACACAATGTAGTACGAATGTTTCTTCTTTACATTGAAATAAAATCTATCCAATATTTATTCGACAGATTGACAGAATTTAGTTCTAAGGATGTCACTGGGGATTTTCCAGAACAATTCTGTATGTGTATGTAAGCTTAGTGAGTGTACACTCGTCAACCTTTTATGGCAGAATGACATCGAGTTTTATTATAACTTTTGTTTCAATATTTGTGAAGTTATGTCTTTGGAATATTTTAGTGTAGATCATATAACTAATTATTACAGAAATATCCTATAGGTCTTAGTGTTTCATATTTCGTGTTGCCATTTTTTTATTGAATTTTTGCCTTTTTATATTTGAAGATATTTCCCTCATAATAATTCAAGAGAGCATAATCCTCTCAAATTAAAATTATCTTCGTTAGAACTACTGTGTGGTGGAAGGGATACTGTGTGGTTCCCAGTGAAGTAGAATACCAAAGGTATCCCATCCCAACTCTTCTCAATAATATCATAGAAGGTAATCAAAGATTATTCTTTACCCGTCAAAACATACCTTAACAAAGTGCCTTATTGTCGGGGCATTGTTTGATTTTTGGGACCATTATCATCACCTGAGTTACACCCGAGACTTTCACCTAGGAGTCCAAAATCCGTTGTCCATTTAACTATTACCGGAGAGCGACTGACATCTAACTTGCCAAACCCCCAGAGAAAAACCAGCGGCAGAGCCTCGTCCATTGAGACTTGGACCTCCCTCAAAGATGTTAATAAAACCTCACCCGATGTTCGCAGCTATAGTAACATGAAAAAAGTTAAAAATGACATATTCTAATTTTCAAACGCATCGTGACAAGGATATAATATTTTATGGAGACGCATGACACAGCAAGAGCATGGCCCGACGTCCGCCGGCGCGAGCAAACATGTGCCAACGAGCATGTATGTACCTAGTTTGTTGATAGTCTGTCGCCGTGTGTGTACGTAGTCAGGGACTCCAAATTGTACACCTCGGTACATTTATCTTGGGCCTAAAATGTGCTCAAAATATGCTATACCCGGTGTAGAATAGGACCACCCCAGCTCTTCCTTGGGTGTCGTAATAGGTGACTAAGGGATAGGGCTGTTCTCCATCTGACAGTAAACATACAGCCCAAGACAAAGTGCCCGTTAGATGGTAATAGGCTCGCCCCCTATTACGTCCTGGAACCGAAAAGCATAATTGGCGAAATGCGGGTGCTAATACACCTCTGCTTAACCCTTCGGGGATTTACAGACGTGAGTATATGTATGTAAATTTCATAAGTGTCTTTTGCAGATAGCTACGGCGGTGGACGATTTCTAATTCACCAAGCATAGATTATTACAGAACAAATCTAGCTTGCCAGGGCTTCGTTTGTCTCGTGACATAGGTCTAACATATATGTCCCGAAGTATACAGAGTGTTAGGGACCTAAGGCTCGTATTGAGGCGACAGCGCGATGTTTGTTCGCGCGATCGAGGCGATAACCGCCGCCAGTGATAACTAGGCTACACTATTAATAAAACTCTGAGGCCGTCGTGTTTTGGGTTCGGGTTCGCCCTCTGCACAGCTGTTTGAAAGGGCTGTGGTTACATCATTTTGAACTAATATCCAGTAATTTTTTTCAATTAGCTTCATAATTTACACAAATTATAACGGGAATTAACGCGATCATGGTATAGGTATACTTTACTTTTGATTTGCCTGACGTTTCGACCAGGTTACACCGGCCGTGGTTACAGGTAGTTTAGCTACATAACTTTTCGTTGAAGAATAAAATTCGTAATGAAATCAACGGACACAGAACTAAAGTTACTGACAAAACTTGCAGAATAAACGAGCTGATGTGACCGTGGGCTGGCCACGTCGGTCGAAGGGTCGACAGCCGTTGCAACAAATGAGTCCTTGAGTGGAGACCACGTGAAGGTAAACGGAAGGGAGGACACCCCCTAGCCAGATGAATGGAAGACGTGAAAAAGGTGGCTACAAGGAGAGACTGGACACGCAAAGCGGGGGATCGGGTGTCATGGCGCATATTGAGAGGGGCCTATGTTCAGCCGCGGACTGCAGTAGGTTAATTGCTATATAATGCAATATTGAGTAAGTGGAATCAATTCAACTAATGCAACGTATTTCATAATTTAAGTTCTATGTTTCGAAAAGGATGAATAGCATTCGAAAGATACGCTAGTTCGGGTTTGACCAATTGGACCATTATGACATAATACAATAAATTAAATATGCTTGAAACATCTTTTTCCCCAGACAAAGTGAGTATTCAATTTTGTTTTGCTTCATGTTGTAAATTATAAATGCAAAATATAGATAAGTACCTAGACTGATTATAAATTAATTACAGATTATGTAAAGCAGATTAGAACAGGTGCTGGCAACTTAACGAGTATGGGGTGGATTTGAAATTTTGAAAAGATAGTACGAATATGTATTTGATAACCCAGAAGTTACCGAGACAAGCATTTCGATCTTATGAATGAAGTTTTGTTTCGAGTGCAATGTTAACAACACATTCAACACAATAATGTCATAATTAATTAGGTACAGTACACGTCAGGATTTAAAAATTAGCGAGCAGAGGCAACTCGGGCGTCGGGGGTCGCTGAGTGACTTCAACACAATAATGTCATAATTAATTAGGTACAGTACACGTCAGGATTTAAAAATTAGCGAGCAGAAGCAACTCGGGCGTCGGGGGTCGCTGAGTGACTTCAACACAATAATGTCATAATTAATTAGGTACAGTACACGTCAGGATTTAAAAATTAGCGAGCAGAGGCAACTCGGGCGTCGGGGGTCGCTGAGTGACTTCAACACAATAATGTCATAATTAATTAGGTACAGTACACGTCAGGATTTAAAAATTAGCGAGCAGAGGCAACTCGGGCGTCGGGGGTCGCTGAGTGACCTCCATCCACCACGAGCGCGGGCCTCAGGGTGACGGGTGTTGCCTTTAACCTTTAACTTTAAACCGTTCAAAATTAAATTAAACTTTTTGTTATTTAATTTTGAAAATCATCGCTTTAAAGTCTATTATTTAATGTAGTTTTTTGCAGTGGCGGTAGCACCACTGTGGTTTGGCTATAGCAGAATCGAGGCCCATATTTGTAGCACGATCCCCTGGTCAATCACTTACTTATACGCGGTTATATAACTTCTCTTGTTGTTTAGATTTTAAATAATACTGTTATCTTATTAACGATTTAAGTATATGTGACATGTCAATTATTTTAGTTCTAGTTACAATTGATATATTAATCTTATATCTCTAAGATATCTATACCTACACGCAAATATTGTTATATTAGTATACGGCCGCGTACGACCCGCTTTTAAACATCATTCTTCGTACGCCCCAATTTATAAATCTTCATAAGAAACGCTATAAAAGACAATTGCGCACAAAAGTGATAATATAATAATGCCGCGTGGTTCCCGGCAGAGTAGAATTTGGGCCACTCCATCTCTTCCCATGCGGTGTCGTACAAGACGACTAAGGGATAGGGTTTTTAACATCAGACAGATATACTTATACAGCCCAGACTCGGCCTCAGATGCATGGCTCGAGTCAACAATAGTGCCCGGAATGCAGCAATAGGCTCACCCCCTATTATGGGGACCAAATACATTGATTGGTGAAATGTGGATGTTAATTCACCTCTGCCTAACCCTCCGGGGATAAAGGCGTGATTATTTGTATGTATGTATGATTAAGTTTCAAGAAGAATGGTTTATTAATTATTACAGTGAACAAATAGACAAAATTATAATTCAAAGAAAATGAGTTGAGTATCGTTTATATTATATACCTGCAGCATTAATGTACCTGCAGATATGTTCAGTATTAATAATTACAAATAAAATATAATACTAAATAAATAATAAAATGTCAAGACTAATCGAATAACCCACAAATAGAAATGTTCAAACTAATTCAAAGTGCGTGTCTATTATTCAAAGAAATCTCAAAACGTTTAACTGACACTACCCGTGACCAGAGGGCTGGTTTATTCCTTGCGCAAAGGATTGGCATTGCCATTCAGCGTGGCAATGCCGGCAGCTTTCTGGCCACCCTCCCGGTTGACGTCGATTCTTTGACGCCTAAACCTGTTTTGTTTATAATTTTTATTTATAAATAATTATTGTGTATATTATGTAAATAACAATTTTTGAATGAATTTTTTATAGCATTTATTATGCTAACTGTTAAGTTCGAAAAACATTGGAAAAAATGAAATGCTCAAGTGAGACTCGAACTCACGACCTTTCGCTTACAGGGCGACTGCTCTGCCAACTGCTCAATGGCTCAGTTGGCAGAGCAGTCGCCCTGTAAGCGAAAGGTCGTGAGTTCGAGTCTCACTTGAGCATTTCATTTTTTCCAATTTTTTTTTAAATAACAATTGTTTCAATAAATGTACATTTCTACGATAAAATAAATCATCAATATTCAAACGAATACAAATAAGTAGACATAATAACATGTTCATTTTGTTTTTTATTCGAAATATTTAGAAATATCCTGATGGCTACAAGCTACGAGTGCTACCGACGGCTACGGTGTAGCCGCCGTGCTACGCAAGTTAGGGTCACTCTAAGTATTAAGATTAAACTTAACCCTACCGTGATACAGAAGTAGCTAGTTGTAGTTTGGTTTCCAAATCTCACAATATGTTACTGGATACTTTTAGAAGGAATTCCTCCCATTCTAAAATATAATTATGTTATGCTCTCTTTTGATTTTTATAGCGCTGTGTATTATATCGTGAAATAGGTGTTATTATTAATTATTCAGAGAACATTTTGCTTTGATAATGATCAATTTACCTATGGTCAATCTCAACCACCTTCATGCCTTCTATGATAAGGTGCTTTTCTGGTTATCCTTGTCTCATTGATGCCTCATTCCTTCTTCCACAGAAAAGGGTATCCTTCCATAAAACTCATTCGATTTTTCCAGTACAAATGTTGATATGAACTATGGACCCGTGATCTCATGTTGTGATACAATGCATGATTTTTTATCAAACTTCGCGATGATGATTGATGATAATCGGAATGATGATAAGCGAATACAAATTATTCGTAATTTGGAATGTTTCCTCTATAATCTGCTAATAACTTATGGTATTTTGTTTTTATCCTATTAATGTATAGTTCTAACGTTGACATACCATTGTAGGTGGCGACGTGTTTGACAGTTTTGATGACCCATTAAAGCAATTGGAATCCACCATGTATCGCTGACGGGTCGCTGTATATGAATAGTTCAATGATGTTTTTATCATGCGAAAAATCCTCCAGGGTACTGCCCCTAACCGGAGCCAGTGGAGGTGGTTATATCGGACTCGAACCGACTAAAACGGACGCCGTCTTTGGGTCTTTGGTTGCCGGAGGTGAGTATGCAGGGAACATATCTCTCGCACTCCAGCAGTCTCTCGCACCACTATACTGTCCCCATCTAGCCCCGGGTATAGGGAGGCGCACTTTGCGCAAGTTTTATCCAATCTTATATCCCGGCATCATCTGAAGATGAAAGACGGCGTGCGGTTAGTCGGTTTGAGTTTGACAAAATTACCTCCAATGAATTCCGACCACTGTGGGTGGTATCCTCGTGGAAAAAATAAGGTACACGTCACAAAGAGATTTGTCCGTCCAGCAAGTTAGTGATTTTATAAATTCGAAAGAGTCGAGTCTAGTCAACACAGTGATATTTTAACTTGAGATTAACATGGTCATTAACATTGATATTGTATTTTGTATTGTATTGTAACACTCACCGAGTCTATCGGTTACCGAATAAAAATAATAAACATGGTAAATATCCCGGTGAGTGTTACACAATTAATTATATTTTAATTGCTTTTTTTCTTTGATTTTATTCGATAGAGTTATACTTAAGAAATAAAGAAAGAAAATACGTTGATTATATACACGCACAATAAAAATGAAGTAAACAACAATTAAAGAAGCTGCAATTATCAGGATGTGCAATGTATATCTAATAGTTTAAATGAATTTTATAGCATTAAGTATTCTAACTATACAAATCGAATACATAGAGAAAAAAGAATCTTCTCGAGCGAGACTCGAAACCGAAATCTTTCCCTTACAGGGGGAATGCCTCGACCAACTAGGCTACCTTTTTATTTTTTTTCGTGCGGAAATCCCCTCCGGTACCCCCCCTGCCGGAGCCGGAAAGGGAGGTTATGTCGGACTCGAACCGACTAAAACCGCACGCCGACTGTGGGTCGACGCCCGATGTTATTCAAGAAAGATTCATTTTTCCGTTTATGTATTCGATATGTCTAATAGATCACTATCTCAGCTTATATGCCGCAGATCACCAGAGGCCAATTTGCAGCGCTGGTTTTCAGATGGCGCCTCAGCCATGCCGTTTTAAAGAATTTCCTTTCGTGAATAATACTTTTATTAATGCAATTACTATCTTCACTATCAATGGTATCTAAATTTAGAATTTAGTTAGGTATATTGATAATTTAGTAGCATCATAAAGCAGATTGGGCAAATAGGACTGTGTTGTAATAGGTATTGGGTAATACCTGTGCGCCACCTACGGTATGATAAACTCTTTAATCATTCGTATATGTTTTTCATTTCCACGATAAATGTCAGCCTAGTTACCGTCAATCGGACGTTTTTCTGGCACCGAGGTGGCTTTGGACTCACGTTCATGAAGAAGCATGTCACAAGATAATACACTATCTAACTTCTACGCCAGTGCCGACAATATTTATTACGAGTATAAGGGGAACTTATTGAACTAGTCACAGATGCAAGTAGCCTAGGTTTCGAAGCGATTCTCATTCAAATAATCAAGGGCAGACGAGAGAAGAGAACAACCCTATCGTTTAGACTTTTTGAACTCATGTATAGAGTCATGGAGGTTCCTCGATTGTGTTTCTGATACTGGTCAACAAAACGTCTAATACTAAACAGAATCGGACTATTTTAGAGCGGATTTTTAACGTGCACCGATGGTGACGAGAACGATAGTTAATATTTAGACAATGTATCATTCTTTAATAATAATGCATGTTGTAATAATTCCCTTACATTTAAAGCGTAGGGATATAATACCTACAGAAATATTATGTAGACCCTACAAACTAATTTACCTACTTAATTTATTATAGGCGCGATATTATTGTAGCACTGTCTAAGTATTCTAACATGTAGTAAATCCATACTAATATTATAAATGCGAAAGTAACTCTGTCTGTCTGTCTGTCTGTCTGTATGTTACGCTTTCACGCCTAAATCACTGAACCGATTTTGATGAAATTTGGTATAAAGGTAGATTAGACCTTGAGAAAGGACATAGGCTATGTTTGGTCGCGATAACCGACATCCACGCGGGCGGGGCCGCGGGCAAAAGCTAGTATCTAATAATAACGGAAATAATGCAAATAATTCGTATTTAACTGTGTCATTATTTTATAGTCATAAGGAGCATATTGTATGATATTGTCTGCAATGAGATATAAAATGGCAATTTACAAGTTTGGATTTAGATTTAGTTTCTATTTATTATTACAAAATTTCCATAAAATAAGTAATTAACTACGTAAATAATGTTATAAACGTTCGAAATACTCGTGTCTTCTTAATTATTTATCAGGTTATTAAATGTATATGAGTAGCAACATGTCGTGCAATTTCTCCGCGTGACAAGGCAAAAGTTGCCGACAAAATGAACCAGATAATATTATGATATTCAGCAGTAGAAGGGTAATCCCAAATACTATTTATTCTGTGTATAATGAGTACTTAAGTATTTGGTACTATGAATTAAAAAATATAGCAAAATGTTAATCTGTTTCCCAGATCCCAAGCTAGCCGTTCGCTAGCCATGCTTGGTTTAGGTCTAGATTGCGTTGTGTATCATATCCTAGAATATTAATAACAGTATTATTCTGTCGGCTACCGCATTGTAAAGCACTGAAAAGTTATGCTGTGGTAAGTTCAAGAACTTACTTTTAAATCAAAGGCTAAAAAATAATGTTCTCGCAATCAATTTAGTTATTGTGAAAAAGTACCTACGCCATGTAGTCCACACATCTTTCTATAAACACTTAATATTATAACAACAAACCTTATAGGTTTTATTGGTAAAAACAAGGCTCACATCATGGTTAGCTCAAAGGCTCTTCTGCTTATAAGACTCTATTTCTGTTTTAAGTACTCCACACTTCTAAATGCTAATATAATTGCCGATATAATAACCATTTTTAGTAGGTATATTGAAGCCTAACATGTCTTTAGTTTATTTTCATCCTGCTATCACCTCCAGATTAGATAATGTCGTTATATGAACAGGTATCCCAACACACAGGTATATAACATCAAACAGCCAAATAAACATTACATGGTAACTCAATTTCAGAAAGGATGTCAGATTTACAACAATTATCTCTTGTAGACGGAAATCAACTCACCACTTAAGAGTGTCGTTCTAAGATGCGTGGCCTTTCCTAAATTAGATTTCAGTGTTAGAAAACGTTTTCCAACATCACAGTGTGTCACAAATAACGTTAAATCTCGTGTTAAACACTACACAAGCCGCGGCGTGTCTGGTCGACGCACGGCACTTGCCCGAATTGCTCTGTCGCGATTCCAGGTGAGCTTTCAGTGGGCGCGGACGATCGGATGCATGTGTTGGTGCGTGTGCGCAAGTGTGCGTGTCGCCCGCGCTCGTGATTGGTCGAGTGCTCCGTTAACGCGGTGACGCTCGCTGGAAATTATTTTCATGTTTCAGCACACCTCCCGCACCTATAGCGAACGTGCGGAGCGGATTGTGTGTGCCTACATACCTTCGAGCACATAGTCGCCACTGCACTGTCGATAGAGCTAGTGCTGATGAGGAGCTGGCTCCAACATCTCAACTATCGCCACAATCACTACGATAAATAATGATAAACGGATAACTAACTACTAGCTCATTCATGTTTTGTACAATTTCTGTTGATGTACTATATCTACGAAGTGTATAGTAATTTCTGTAGGGAGACCCTGTTTGATGGAAATCAAGGGGTTAAATCGACAAAAATAAAAAGGTATATGACATTTCCAGTATTAGGTAGATTCTTTCATTTTTGACGATAGATAATACTACACTCTAACAAACGTAAATAATGATGTTTAATTATTTGTATGCATGAATATGGGTATGTGCATTGCTCTGGGTGTTTTCTATGTATAATATTTATGTATTTACAAAATAAAATGTATCTTAGTATGTGTATTTTAGATTCCATAACACAAGCTAGAAGCTATGCTTACCATGGGTCTAGGATATCGTTGTGTAAAATGTTGTGGAATATTTATTTATTTATTATTCAAGTTATAATTATAGAATCTGGTAGATACTTAAACCAAATTTTTATATGAATTTAAATTGGAATTCTAAGATTTAATATCTGTTTTGGATGTTTTGAAAGTGAATTATTTTGTCACATATAAGTATGAAAACATTATTTAACTTTGCAAATGTAAAATTCTGTTAAGATTTTTCATCATTTTCTATTTCAAAATGATTAGAACTATCGCTGCCATAAAAGATACACCTATTCCGAAAAAAAAAACCTTATTTTTATAGAACTCATATTTATATTACGACATACCTATATTCGCTGGTGAACCTAATCGTTCGAATTTATCATTTAGGTCAACTACAAGTCAACGAGTAAGCAGAATAAGTCGTAAATGTTTATTTACCTGACTTAGTATCATCATGTAATAACTTAACTCAAGTTAAAGAAATAAAGTAGGATCCCACTTTTGATAATTTAAGTCAAGAAATCCCATCTTCCAAGTACGAAATACTACGCTTGTGCTGCTGCGGCATCTACGGAGACCCTAAAACGGCGAAAATATGATCATTTATCCAACAATTATATTATCTATTTGAGCCGTTTGGGGTCGAAACCCTGGCTTCGTGGGGTCTGAGCGCACAGTCGTTCTACAAAGAAAAATAGCGAAGCGACTGGTCGATGCTTCGCGTGACCAAAGAGTTGGCTTCTTTTTGCACAACGGATTGGCAATGCCATCCAACGGGGCAATGCCACCAGCCTTTTGGGCAGGACGCCTTTTATTCGAATTCTTTTGTATCCTTGTAAATATTTTAGTTTATTAAGTTAGCTTTAATTTAATATTAAAAAAATCCTTGTATTTAATCTCTGAATAAATATTCTTTCACAGAAAAAAAAATCAGTAAAACTATCATGTACAGCGGTGACATTTCTGAACCCCTTCGTGAAGTTCATATTTTTTTATCCCTTTCAATGTTAACAAACCTTATTTTTCTCGTAGAATTCACATACATGTCCTTAAATCCCAGAAGAGGTAGGCACAGGTGTATTAGCACCCCATTTCACGAACTATGATTTTCGGCAATAGGGGGCGGGCCTATTGCCGCCAAGCGGGCATTAAGTCTCGGGCTCTATGTTTACTGTAGGTGCCTTCTACGATACCCACTCCATCCTCCATCCGATACATACTCCATCTCTGGAGTGGCCCTATTCTACTCCACTGGGAGATAACATGGCACGTAGAATTTACACTGAAAAAGTCTCACTACTTTTACAACGCATAAAAATAAAATAATAATTTTTAAGCCCATTCTTGTCTTTTTTTTCTTAGCCTTAGTGGGGGAAAATCCTTCATGGATGTTATGCCGGACTCCTACCGACTACCGGTTTACTAAAAATAGGAAGATACGTGATTTCATAGAAATATACCTAGAGGTAATGTATCAAAATACACCAACTGCTAAAAATCTCTTCATTTTTATCTCTCTCCATCCCATGGTTGCCTGTAAGAGATTGCCTCAGTGCGATAGGCCACCAATTGTATACCACATAAACTTTTATTATACTTAATTTGATATGTTGTATATGTAATTAGTGAACAATAAAGAGTTCTTTATTATTATTATTACCTATACTTTGTAATTACATGTAAGTAATTTTACCGCCATTTATTACAATATACTATGTTTCGGCAAACGAAAGCTGGGATATGGACGGACGACCTGAAAAGGGGGACTTAGACTGACTGGATGCGCAAGGTGGAGGATGAGGTGTTAAGGCATACAATAGAAGGCTTGATAGTGGACTGATACAGGCCAATTGATGATGTACGAGTATGTAAGTGTTTTAGGTAGTGAAAGGTTAAAAAACTATGGCCACACGCCCGATATGTCCTTGGGCCAAACGCTCACAAACAACACCTCGTAGGTACACCCATAATCCGCACTTATCCCCGAATTTATGTCATTACAATAAATGTAAGTAACGCTAGGTGTGTTTTAAATAATAATTATTGTATTTACGATAGTATCTCAACAATAAAAACTCGATAAATGTAATGCGTCGCCGTTATCTTATCAAAGGCTTACTCGAGACATCGATCATCGGTCTAATTAGGTACTGTTGATACCTATGAACGAGCTCGAGGCACCTTCAGTTCCATTTACACCTCCCCTACCTCCTACCTTCCTTCCCTTCCAATTGCAGAAATCACGTGACTCAATACTGATTCTAATATGTTATTGTCTTGGTCTGAAGTCGATTCAAGGATTTATTTGATCGCATATGTTATTTATTGTTATAAGCCTCTGTGGCGTGGCGATTCCCGCTCGGTGCAAACATTTGAATGCATGAATATGGCTATTGGCATTGGTCTGGGTGTTTCTTTGTATAATATGTATGTATTTCCAAAAAAAAAAGGATATAAGTATGTTTATCCGCATTCAAGATTCCATTATACAAGCTATAAAAGCTTACCATGGGTCTAGAAAGCGTTTTGTAGAATGTTGTTGAATATTTATTATTATTTATTAAGTCCTACTTATCTGACTACATAACCTCGATATCGCGAATAAGTTTTGGAGATCAGATGGCATTCGTTTCACGGAAAATATCGAGGTTCAGCCAGCCGCCTCACATTTAGACTAGATAGCCGATCCCAAAAAGGGAAAGAACGCCCTGCAAGTAGATACTCAGACTTCATTGAAAATTACCGACCCATTCGGGTTTGCATGGGAACTTTAGATTTAAAAAATCTATCAGTCCCACTCGTAATCCCTATTGAAGCTAATGGTTAGGTTCTACCATTCCGAGACCTACTCAAGAAAATGAATTGAATTTTCTCTGAGGTTTTATTCCCTCAAAAGTGATAACGCTCGCATTGGAACTTCAAGGCATAATTCCCCTTGGGTGAAATTTCAAAAAATGACAGAGCTAGGCAACTCTGTAATATATAAAGAAATTTTATAAAATCCTTCGGAGTAAGTACATAGGAGATAAGTTAGCAAAACGACAAGGGAATTAAACAGATCAATAAAATTGAATCGATGAGTTCATTCTTTATACCTTTGTTCTTGCAATGCTTAGACTAGGAATATTGAACAATGCCTTAGTGTGATGTAGGTACTTTTTGTGTTAAATCCATTGACTTTCACTGAATCACTCGGATTTGAATTCCTTCAATGTGTGGTTGATAGTATGATAAGAAATTATGATTAATTTAATTTATAATACTAAGGTACATGTTAACTATATATTCATGTGTCTATTTGAAATACCAGTCGACGTTTATTATGTTGTACTAGCTAACCCGGCGAACTTTGTACCTCCAATTATTTTCCACCCGCGTGGCGTCCGATCCCGTTCCCGCTGCACCCTCTTACACATTGATATAGTTATCTAAGCAGCAATAGAAATAACCATACTGTCACTTTTGCGTATATGCCGATGCCGGCCGAATTTGTTGACATTAATGATCACTGCTCCGTTCCCTTGAGTAGTAGCGTGATGATATAGCCTATGTATTATTCTGATATATTAAGTATTACACACATTAATGAGTACTTCGCATAAAGAGTAAGTACAATTTGTGACGTGGCTGGGGGCAAGATAGCTATAAACCGGTAAAAATATCCTTGCCCTACCACTTAGGAATTTGGGAAATCACTTTTCACCCCACAAAGTGAATGGGTTCAGGATGGTTTAATCATGCAATCGTAGAATCTAATCTAACAAAATGTAAAAAATGATATGATAGGTAAGATATTAGATACTAGCTATTGCCCGCGGCTCCGCCCACGTGGATGTCGGTTATCGCGACAAAACATAGCCTATGTCCTTTCTCAAGGTCTAATCTATCCCTATACCAAATTTCATCAAAATCGGTTCAGTGGTTTAGGCGTGAAAGCGTAACATACAGACAGACAGACAGACAGACAGAGTTACTTTCGCATTTATAATATTAGTATGGATATGGATTAAAAGTAATTTTATGAGAGATTACGTCACAAGAGTGTGACTCTCATAAAATCTCACTTGAGCATTTCATTTTTGCCGATGTTTTTCGAACTTTAAGGTTAGCATAATAAATGCATACTAATATTATAAATGCTAAAGTAACTCGATCTGTCTGTCTGACTGTCTGTATGTCACGCTTTCACGTCTACACCACTGAACCGATTTTGATGAAATTTGGTATAGGGGTAGATTAGACCATGAGAAACGACATAGGCTATGTTTGGTCGCGATAACCGACATCCACGCGGGCGGAGCCGCGGGCAAAAGCTAGTAGGTAAATATCACTGTCAGAGACCGCTGTAACGACTTCGATGACACTATGTATTCACGTAAAATTTTGCGCTAAGTACATCGTAAAGCTTGTATCTTTGAGGTCTGCAAGGCCGGTCATAGTACCTTTCTTTTAGGCGGCATGGGGCTATATACGCCTCGAACCAACTAAAACCGAAGCAGTCTTCGGTCTTTATATGCCTTTTCACACCACCCTCGACAATGCCTCATTATATATCATGCAAACCTTACTCAAAGTAAATCATTATAGCCCTTGTCTTTTGCCGGGGTGTAATGTTGTACTGAATTTCATTATAACCCGCCGGGCAGTAATGTGATTCTCACTTCTCTTAGTTCTTATTGTTATGCATTTAAAGTCTAATTTCGTCAAAATCGCGTGGCGCGATTTGAAAATCGAACTTATTCGAAAATCGAGCTGGCCACGCCACGGCAAGCCGAACGAAAAAAAATCAATACGTAAAACAAAAGCCGCGAGTATTTCAATACGGTGCAATCAGTATCAGACAAAACTGCAAAAGAAGATAGAATAAAACATTAAGAAAATGTCGAGTGACGAAATAGTATTTTAATAATTAAAATACTTTTTCTAGTAGCCCTGGTTTTTATTGTCTCGCAAAAGGTGAGAAAAGTAGAGTATACTCCTCAGGGATAAAACTGATTTTTTTCACTGCTCTCAGGACTCCATTTTAATTCCCTCACTTCGTTCGGGAATCAACTCAAAACCCCCTCGCTACGCTCGGGAGTTAAATCTGGAGTCCTTCGTTACGCTCAGGATTCAATATCGCGCCCGTGACATAATTGACTTTATCCCCTTGGTGTACAATCTACTATTATATTCCTCGCACCCCGACTGGCCTAGGGCATCTCGGGTTTCAAGATGGCCCCTTTGGTAATGTCATAGTATGTACCTACCTCCTAAATAGTTTACCTACTATAACTGTATAATGAGGGTAATGGAAGTTTATTACGTTACGAATTTACGATAATGGCAGTAAATACTATCCATAAGTATTGTGTTAAGAGTACCTAGTTCTGACGTCACGAATGACACATTCGCCCAATATAGCTTTCGTTGTAAAAACAATGATTCACTAGTACTGACCAAGCTGTTAGTATACTTCGGGACAAATAAGTAAGACCTAAGTGGCGAGATAAACGAGGCCATGGTACACGTGAATTGTTTAGTAATAATCTGGTGAATTTGAGCTCGCCGACCGCCGTAGAACCTCGTGTTGTCCTCAAAACACATCCAAGAAACGTGTACTGCGCGTATAGAGCACAATATTTTGAGACCAATATATATGTCTCAAAGTATACGTATGTGTCGATACAACGGAACTTAATTACGGATAAGTATCGTGTAGGTATGGTTTGTTTGTCTAGCGCGCTTCCTACAAGCAAACCTCTCCCAAAATAAGTGATTTGTCAAGTCATTAAATAGTTCGATGTTATCAGGATATCATAGTAATACTCAACAATTCGCCAGAACGCGAAAATATTGATGACAATACTGTACTGAGTGTTGGCCTATGAGAAAGATGAACGAGCAGAGGGTCCACGTTGCCGAGATGAAAATGTTGCGTTGGTCAGGCGGAGTCACTAGAATGGATAGAATTAGAAATGAGTACATCCGTGGTACGTTCAAAGTTGCCCCGATCCAAGATAAACTGCGCGAAAACCGCCTGCGTTGGTACGGGCACGTCATGAGACGAGATAATGACCACATGACCAAGAAAGTGTTGACCATGGGGGAGGAGAAAAGAGGCCGAGGACGACCACCGACGACTTGGCTACAAACTTTAAGGAGGGATATGACTATTACTAACATAGAGGAAGAGACAACCCGCAACCGCACGGTGTGGCGCAGAAGTACTAGGAGAGCTGACCCCAACTAAAATGGGACAATAGCTAGGAGAAAAGAAAGAAATACTGTTAGGTTTATTTCAAACCCACGCGAGGGAAAAGCAAAGTTTTGTCCTGGGTCAGTCGAGGTGCGAGGAATATGCCTTATGATCACCTTACACTCCGGCATCCGAAGACCCGAGACAGCAATTAGTTTCAGATGAACAATAGAATTTATAATTTGGTTAATTTGTACACAAACTGTCTTTATAGATCCTGCAACTGCAATGCTATGAGATCTCGGGTTTAATTCCAGATCAGGCACAGTATCATAAAGTTATTCTCTCAGGAAACGACTGCATGAAGTTTAGAAAATACTATACCTTACTGTCGGCAATAGTGTCATTGCATGTGCCGTACATCAGAAAACTAATCTTTGAAATAATACCTCTACCTATTCTCTCGAATTAACAAGCGTGAGGATATAAAAAGTGTGTTCAAAATGATGTAAATCTCGAGGTAACCAGGCCCTAGGCAGCGCAGCGCTCGCACAAACACCGCTTGTCTTATCTACCGCACTTGACGGTAACTAGATAAGAAACCACTACACGCACGGGCGGTGATGCCCTCGTAACGACAAATGCAGTATTCGCAAGAATTATTCGGGAAAAGTTCCATAATGTATTACTTCTTTAAAGCACTCATCCCTATGAAGATTACTCCTACGCTCAAGTGCTCCCTGCCCGCTGCCCATCCCCAAAGGATATAGGAACATCAGCTCGCCATTTGACTCTTGCCTTACAGACTTCTTGAGCTTCCTACACTATAATTGCGAAAGTAACTTTGTATTAATTAAATCAGTTTTTATTTTCAGCATAGAGATAGCATCTTCTGGTTGTAGATCCCCACGGATACCACCCCTGTCCACCATCGGGATTGATATATCTACAATTTCAAGATTCAGTTTGCGAAGAGGTGTGAAGAGGTGACACCGCACCACCACGCTTGCACTCGGAGAACCAGCCAATATCCCACCCCTTGCCTGCTCTCCAATGTGCCCTCTGCTGGTCCGAGGGACACGTGGAAAATCTCCGAGCAGCCAGAGAGGCACCAAGCACACTTAGCATACTTGAAGTTGAAGAAAAGTACAGAATATTTATTGACAAAAATAGTAACTTTCGGTGATAAATGGATCCGATGTGAAAGTCTTGGATGCTACTCGGATGGTGTGAAATGTACCATTTGTTATCCTCATGGTTTTTGACGGAGGGAGTTGCCTATTTAAGTATGCGTGCTTCATGGCGTGAGCGAGAGAGACTCGCAGATATCGCGCCGCCCTCGTGCGCAAGCAAATCTGGCGTTGGAGGGCACAGACTGACGTCTGGCCCCCATGAGGTTTGGGGAGGGGGACCTGGGGGTGACGAGTGGAGCAGCCTGTCACCCCAGCAGAAGTAGGCCACGGCGGGATGGCTCTGGGTCAGCCGGGGTGCGAGGGATATGTCGAAGATAACCTCACCTCTGGCCTAGCACCCACAGTCGGCGTGCGGTTTTAGTCGGTTCGAGTCCATAACCTTCCCTTCCGGCTCCGGCGGAAGAGGTATCCAAGAGGATTTCCGCAAGAAAAAAAAGCGTATTTAACTTCCTCCATATAGCAACCTAATCCATCCGGCGGTAAGGTTCAATAGTCTCAAAAAGCAGCATTTCACAAACCCTCTTTAAGAGTGACAGGTTGATGCGTTCGCTCCCCGCACATCTCACAAACAGTTTGACAAGATAACGATCATTGAGATCGAGATCATCCGATATGTTGTAAATTATAAAAATAGAATGTTCATCTCAATATAGTATACAAATATTCTGTGAATAAGTATTTTAAATAAATATTTTACAACATTGTGCATGGTGTTATCTAGACCCAAAGTAAGCATAGCTTAACTAGCTTACTTACTTACTATTTACAGGTTCTAATTATGCGTAATTATGCATTTAGATATTTTTTTGATGTTGTAAAGTTTAGTAAGTGGAACCTCTCAAACAAAGTGAAACTAACCTGACAATTATTGCTTAACTTTATAATATACTAACCTACTTGGTGCGGTTACTATTACATGCAATATCATCATGCCAATCATTATGTGCTTGCCCTTATCGTAATATTATGTTGGTGTCAGCAACACGTCATTTTCCTTTATATTCACTCTCTTCCTTGACATACAATTTTTCACGCCATCCATCCAATATACCTACGTGATATACCTATTATCTTTAAGTAGCAGTAAGTACACCTATGTTACTTTTCAGTATAGTTATTAACGTGAGAGTCGGCAGCCTTACGTCTCTGCCCCATTTTCCATTCCCAAGCCCTAACCCTAGTAGTAGGTAGTACCTGACTGATTTAAATATCCTCTATTCATAAGCCACGATAACCACTTTTTGTCATAGTTAATAGTTCGGGACTTCACGTGATAAATTTTGGAAAACTTACTTTGGCCGACGTTTCGGGTACGTTACTGACAGCACCCGTGGTCACGACTTGACTATTGACGCACCCGAAACGTCCGCTAAAATAAGTTTTCCCAAATGTATCGCGTGAAGTCCTGAAACTATTATAAACTACGAGTATATACGCCGCGATAATTAAAAAAAAAACACTTTTTGTCCTGTATAAGCAAAGAAATAAAATAATATCTGTGTTACCGTGTTGGTGAAGTAGAATATAACTACTCCATCTCTTTCTGTGGGTGTCGCACAGAATTGAATGCAACTAAGAAATAGGGCTATTAAACATATAGCCAGGACAAACAATTTGATAGTACAACATTCAGACACGATTCTAAAACAATGTTAAGGAATAAATGAAACCAAATGGAAAAACAATCTCAAAAACAGCCTCTTTCACACCAATACGCTCGCTTTCATAGTTGGTGAAATGTGAAATGCCTACCCCGTCTTTAATTTATGGGCGTGAATATTTCTGTAGGTTTGTAAAGAAAATGATGAATTTACAGCACAATATAGGAGTGGTGCCCGTTTGCAGGAGGAATCCGGTACGCGTTATCTTAGCTGTCAAAACCGTCAATTTGGCGAACTGATAGCGAGGTGTTCCCGCGACACTCATGACTGGTGACACCACTTCAGCCCCTGTCATTCTTGAAGTTTGGAGAACATGACAAAGATGTATGTTTTACTAGCTTTAGCTGACTGCTTCGCTCGCATTGTTGTACACCTAACCATCTAAAAGTATTTTTTCTATCACTAAGGATTTAGATTACCTAATATTTTTTCTGATTGAAATATACCGACCCATTCCTTTCCTGTAAATAGCTGTGATGTCTAATAACGTGTAGGTATTTATGTAAAACTAGCTTTTGCCCGCGGCTCCGCCCGCGTGGATGTCGGTTATCGCGACCAAACATAGCCTATGTCCTTTCTCATGGTCTAATCTACCCCCTTACTTACCTATTTAATATTGTCATTTACTGTATAATTTTAAAATACAATACTTCCACACACCGTTCATTCACACGTTCACATTTACATATTCACAATTTTTCACTCTTTCACACTCGGCTTCGACGGTTCGGCGTCCGTGTGTCACTGCCCAACAGGGTTCTAGTTGAAAACCAGCGCCAGGTCTCCACCTGGCACATGCTGAACTGGACACCCATTTGGTGCATCTGTGTGTCGCATGTCACTTATTGCGCGTCTGTTACGTTTGGAGTTTGGAAGTATGTTCACTATTAATGAGCATGCTTCCAATACTTGATATTTATAATAATATCATTACTGTTTATAGTATAACTTGTTATATTGTGTGACCGCTTTGCACCAAATAAATGTTTCTTTCTTTCTTTCTTTCTTTCCTTACCAAATTTCGTCAAAATCGGTTCAGTGGTTTAGGCGTGAAAGCGTAACATACAGACAGACAGACAGTCAGTTACTTTCGCATTTATAATATCAGTATGGATTGATATGGTTCCCAGGTTACAACACGAATGTTGTGGTAGTTTGGTACATAAAAATTAACGTTTTATGTGTTGAAAATCGACATAAACTTAAATCTACAAGACTGTATCTACATTTATTTGTAAGTCACTCTTATAGGTGACTAGCTGGTGCCCGCGACTACGTCTGCGCAGGATTAGTACTGGTCCGTTCCCTTGAGTAGTAGCGTGATGATATATAGGGGTGGGAGTCCTCACACTCGTCACATTGCTCACAGCGATGGTACGATGCGCAAACGCTTGGGGTGCGGCCGCCTCCTTTTGCGAGCAAGTAATGCTCGAGAAGGAGGCGGCCGGTCGGGTCCGGACCAGACTCCGGGCCCGGGAAGCCCGTGCAGAGCGAAGGCGAACCGGACGTCGGAGGTCGCAGAACGACCTCCGTCCTCCATGAGCGCTGGCCTGGGGGTGACCGGTGGAGCCGCCTGTCACCCTAGCAGAAGCAGGCCGCGGCGGCGGCGCAAAGTGCGCCTCCCCGTAACCGGGGCTAGATGGGGACATTTTGGTTCCCACAACCCGAAGGGGGCCATCTCGAAAGAGATGGTCCTGGGTCTGCCGGGGTGCGAGAGATATGCTTTTGGCAATCTCACCTCCGGCAGCCAAGGACCCAAGACGGCGTGCGTTTTAGTCGGTTCGAGTTCGACATAACCGCCTCCACCGGCTCCGTGGGGGTGGTATCCGTGGGGATTTTTCGCACGATAAAAAAAAGCGTGATGATATATAACCTATGTGTTATTCTAATGTATAAGCTATATTATTGTAAAGTTTCATGAAAATCCATTCAGGAGTTTTTACGTGAAAGAGTAACAAACATCCATTCACCCATATCCACAAACTTTCGCGTTTATAATATTAGTAGGATTACACTCAAAATCTCACAGCTATAATTTTTAATTCCGTATAGTATAGTGTACAGCCACACCAGAGGAGTTGGTTATTTTCCTTGCAATCTACCGGGTAGCACATGGTATTCCAATGATAATAAACCAGTGGAATGTACGCTACAATTACGACACAGATATCTAGGTGAAGCAGACTGAGTGTGACATCAAAGTGGAGTGGCGGGGCGGCGCGGGGCTAGGGGGGAAGGTGGGATTACGCTTTGTTACACAATCGTTGACGTTCTTATGTAGAGCAGCGAACAATGCAGGCGATGTTCCTTTCGATGTAACAAAAGAAGTATGCTATTTACGCCTACCTCCCTCCACATACTAGCTACTGAACACTTCTATTTGAAAAAAATAAAACCAAAATAACTGTACTCAACTCGTAGCGTTCGTAGCCAGGTACGCTCATTATTCGGTGTACAGCCGGTCACACGAGCTCTTACCTCATAACCTCTTAGTGGTTTCAAGAACCTCATTTGAGCGCTTCCGTGGTTCGGAGGCCATGTTTAATATAGATCCCGGTTCTTAATAGTTGTTACGTCCAAACGGAGGCCTATAGGGCGATCAAAACAATTATGTCATTGGTGGGCTACAAACCACAACTCAGGCTGGAGGTAAGATGGCTGTCACTCGCACTATAGCCGAAAGAACCAGACTCAAGGTGAAGTGATAGGATGCGACTGGAACTAACGCAAGGATGGATGACTCTGCTCATCTCAGAACCTTACGATTGTATACAAAGATAATTATTGTACTATTATACCATGAAACCGAAGACACGGGTAAATACTAGCTACCATACCTTTTGAAATAAAACCACTCTTTACGGATTCTACCGCGATATATTTGTTATTGTTACTTTTTAACCCGACGTTTCGGCTGCTTTGCAGCAGCCATTTTCGCGGTGTGACTCACGATGGTAGTTGTCACATAGTTTGAAGTATGTGACAACTACCATCGTGAGTAGAGAGAATATATCGCGATAGAATCCGTAAAGAGTGGATTTATTTCAATGAGTGACATTCGCGTAAACTTCAGAAAATATCATACCATACCTTTTTTTCTTTTTTTATTCGTGTGGAAATCCCCTCGGATACCTCCCCCGCTGGAGCCGGAAGGGGAGGTTATGTCAGACTAGAACCAACTAAAACCGCACGCCGACTGAGGGTCGTGGTACTAGGCCGGAGGTGAGGTTGTCTTCGACATATCCCTCGCATCCCGGCTGACCCAGGGCCATCCCTTACGGTCTGGCCCTCCTCGGGAATACCTAGCTACCATACCTATTTTTATACGGTAGGAGTAAAAATACATTGATTGAGGCTCTAAGTAAGACCCAAAAGTGACCAATAGTAAAGAGAGGCTTGCAGAACCCTTGTTAGCCTATAGCTCCCTTGCCAGGACCTTCACACCACATTCTTACCAGTATATATCACTGTGTCTAATCTACACAAATAGGTCGATGGGATTCATGGTACCAGTTAAGTGTGAGTGTGTGTAACTGTGTGCGTGAGTGCATCGACCCCATCGATACAGTGTTCAGTATCGCTGGTTTCTTCAGATATGCAAATTGTTATCTCGTTTATCTTAACTAGGCGTTAATGTGAGACCGGTTATCTTGGAGTTTTGATAATCGTATCTAACAGATACAATATCTAGTAGAACAGCTGATTCAGAAGTCAACTACAAACTACACGTGTGATTACAGCACACACACCCTTCAAATTCCCCTGAACCATTGAATTTCTGATAGTTTTTGAACTGTTCCAAAAATTATTGTTAGTCACTGAAGGATCACGACATCGGAATTATTCGATGCAAGTTGTGTCGAGGGGAGTTGGTTGCTCGCTGGGTGTGTTCGCGAGTGACGTGATAACATGAGCAAACAACGCCATAGAGGTAAGCAAATATTTGTAGGGAACGCCGCCGCCATGGCTCCCTCCCCGCACTTCTCCCCGCACCCTGGAGCAGCGCGGGAGGGCTGAGGCGGCTATCTGCAATGCCTGAGATACCGCGATACCATCCCCGATACCAGCTAATTATCAGATAGAAGGCCTACAGATTTGATTACGAGAGCCCGTATCTGCTCGACGACTCATTACAGTCGATACAGCGCTGGCGCAATACCGCGTACACTTGCTCCCTTCGGTTACATCCAGTTACGTCTAACCACCCTCGAGGAGTCTATCAAGGGTGTAGGGGAGACTGGGGTCAATAGAAACGCGGGTCATTTGAAACAAGTCAAATAACTACGAGACGGATAGACTTAGCGGTGGGGGCCTGAGGGGAGAGAGGATCGGCGAACGTGTGCGAACCTGTAGTGTAGTGCGTGTCGCGGATCCCAGCGCGGCGAACATTTTTATGTGACTGTATTGGTTTTTTGCTACAAAAAGTAAGTATTCGTCATGTTTTTGTTTTGTTTGGTGATTAACAATCATTAATAATATGTTTTATTGAACTAAACTACTATAATTTATAATTATTCTAGTCAAATTTAAAGAGGTTTGTGTATGCCTACAGTAATTGTTTTTTTTTTTTACTGAATTAAATATTTACAGATAGGATCATGGGGCAATTGAAACAAAATTCTTGGGGGCACCATTACAGTTCCACCTACTACACCGCCGATGTCCGAAATCCAACCTTGTGAAACTACCTTTATCTACAGCAGCCATCCACAAGCCTATTCAATATTTCTTCACCAGAAACAACCAGGCCCGGAAACTCTTATGAATGTTGATTAATTTTGTAAGTCGATCTCACTACTGAAATAAGTAAGTCCTAAATGATAAGTTATGGTCGATAAGTGATATATAATTATATAAATTCGAAGACTGACTTCGGGTGATATGATTCTTAAGATAAATAGTTCTTAGAAATGATTATAATAATAAATACTAATGTTGTACTTGGTGTTTCCATTGCCCCCCACCTTTGTTTCAATCGACCCAGGCCTGGGGACATTTGAAACGTTTGCCGACGTTTTCTAAAAAGCCTCTAACTATTTATTATAAGTCCATGGAGTCAAATAACAATTTTCACTATATAGCTAGATAACTTGACCATAACTGAAACCATTCTAGAAACCAATTCATTATAAAATGAGGCTACAATACTCGATTTTGTCGTAAACGTTCCAATTGACCCCAGTCTCCCCTATGTTAGTCATACAGTGCGTTGTGTAGTGTTCGTGCGACGTACGGCCAGTGAGTGTGTGTGCTAGTGTGGTGTAAGTACGCGTCGTGTAATCCCCGCTCCGGATCTGATAGGTGTTCGATACATCGAAGGATTATTGATGGGCGCCGCTCGACCTCATCGCGATCTTATCAGTTGTTTTTTTGTCGAATATTTTCCGTGAAAAGCTAATAAAGCAGTGATGTGCGGGGTGTTGTGGGGTATGAGGGAGGGGAACGCACGTGACGCGCGATGGCCGCTGATAAGACGCCATATTGTTTCAGCTAGCCCCTCTGCCCCCCTTCCCGGCCTTCTTCGCCTCAGGCACTCATCGCTAACTGCGAGTACTGCGACATTATGAGTAGGTACTAGGTTACGAACATGTTAAGCGTAAGTGGGTAGGTATGTGCGCTTCAGTTTGTCACGTACTCCACGAGTTACGTGTAAATATGATTCTAAACAAACTGTATAGAATGTAGATGGTTGAATCATAGCAATTCTGAAATGTTTTGCTTTCGATAAATGCCTATAGGTGTGTTTAGGTCTGAGTTCTGACCTCGAGATCTAAGTGTTTTAATAAATGCCTAGGTGTTGTAGAAAACGCGCTTATGTGCAGTTTTACAATTACTTGTCTAGAGAGGAAGATTCACTTGATACCAGGGTCAGCGTGAGAATTCTCATTCCGGGGTTATTTCGAAAATAATTACTTTACTTCGGCGTCGCTTGATCAACTCTGGGCATTCTGCCAGTATGTGAAGCGCGTCCACGAGGCATCCGAGGTTCTGGGTTCGAATCCTGCAGTGCAATTCTTTAATTTTCGTTCTAGGATAGCACATCCACGAGAATCAAACAATCACAATCAGTATTAAGGTAGTGCTGAAGGATGAAACCAATCATAATAACTATTAAGGATAAGACGTGGTGACGTCACGTTGCATAGTAGAAACAATGACGAGAATCGGCCAACTGACCCATGAACCATTGACGTGGACCCACTTCTATCAAGAGCAGTTTAACTGCCTTCAGTCAGCCTGGGCTAATTGTCTTTAGAAAAAGAACAAACAAGTACCTAATTTAGTAATATTGGGACTATTAGCTCCCCAGCTAATTTAAGTTATTTGGTGTAACGTGTAGTTACAGTTAGGGCCCACGGCGGGCGGCGCACTTCCCCATTCCGGGGGCGAATCGGGGACACAGTTGTGTGTCTGGCCCTCCTCGTGAGGGGTACCGAGGAGGGCCAGACCGTAATGGGTAGCCCTGGGTCAGCCGAGGTGCTAGGGATATGTCGAAGACAACCTCACTTCCACCTAGCACCACGCCCCTCAATCGGCGTGCGGTTTTAGTCGCTTCGAGTGCGATATAACCTCTCCTTCCTTTCTCTCGGCGGGAGATGTATCCATGGGAATTTCCGCACGAAAAAAATGTCACAGGGTTCTACTCTGCGACTATTCGATAGCAAGCCCGACGCCTTAGCCTTGGTCATGAGGATTACTCTTAGTGAAACACAACCTTTAATTTTAATTGTACCTTTTATTCAAGGTGTACTCATTGCTTATATAATATTTACACAGATATATGTATACTAGGTCACCACGATCATAGGGCGCGTATAGCCAGTCAATATATATTGCGATCCAATATAAATACAATAATAATTTAGACAAGAATCACATTGCATAGAAAATTATGATTCAATATCGCGGTTTGGGTTCAAATTTCAATAAATAATATAGGAAAGAATCGCGTTTGCACATAAAATATTGTGTCAATATTATCAATGTTTATTGACAGGATTACGATATATTGAATGTCTAAACTGGCCCATACGAGTATGTATCAAAAAGGAAATTCGAAACGTAGTCGTCCACTGGAGTGGTTCATGATCCGAATGTTCGGCGATTACGCTTCAACGCGAATGTTGAATCAACTGACGGAGGGACGACTACGTTGGGTGTATACTCCATAAACTATATTTTCTTTATATTATATATTATTTTCAAATAGAGTATAATATACAATGACAATCATCTATTTATATAAAAACTTTATTACATATAATTGGATTTGTATAAACACTACAGTATAATTATAATTCGGATTTTCAGATCGGTTTATTTTATTTCAGATCTAATATAATAATTATAAATTATAAAATATAATTATAAAATATAAAATTATTGTCTTGTCTTCATACTGTACAGTCAGCGATAAAAGAAGCCTAACAAATTCCCATTTCCAAACCGATTCATCTATATTTTTATGAAATAATAAATAAAACATGGTTATAATAATATATACCATCCTATATCAGTAAAAATAATTTATTTATAGATGCTTTCAAATGCTGGTTTGTAAATTTCGAGTTTAGCAACTTTTGTTGTTGACTGTGTGCACTTATTTTTGAACTATTTGTGCTCTTCAGCAAATACAGCATCGATATTCATTGGCTTTTGCTGAATAATTTAGCTATTTGACAAAAATATAGTCGGTGTGCAAGACAATTGCAATCTAAATATACAACGTGACAATCATTTTAACACAAACACAACATATAAACAGTACACGACATACAAACAGCCCTAGTATTAACAACAAAACCGGTAGCCAGTGTAGCCACTTAACTAGCGAGTTTAACAACAACACTAGTGAGTTGCTACCTTTATATCTTTTTGACCTGAATATCATACCAAGTTGTAAATAGTTTGAAAATTTTTATGGAATATTGAATATTATTGAGATTACCTATGAATTTAAATTGAAAATTAAACAGAATGGAACTACTAACCAAAATGAGACACGAGCTTTCTGGACCGGACAAGACGTTTGTAGATAGAGATTCACCTATCCAGGTAGAAAACAAGGTTCAGATAGTTCAAATAGAAATCCTATCCTGTGTGTGAACTTTTTGCGAACGTTTGTACTAATATTTACATGTCTATTGAACACTTTTAGAGTATATTTTGCTGACGGTAATATATTTTATACTATTAAGGAAACAAACAACCAGATACATCCTACAAATTGATAGGTTACCATGGGCCATGGATGATTGTAACACCAAAGGTACTTCTCGCGTAGAGAGCGAGGATTTTGAATATGGAAGGGGTACTTCTCATTTAAGTAAACCCATTTCTACTGGGATACGTTTGCTTTACCTTATATCTAACAAACTAACCTAAATATAACAAGCTACCAATGTTTGTTGCAAACTTCCATGGGCCACAGTGACCGCTTTCCATCAGGATACACATTTGTTTGCTACCTTAGTGGCATAAAAATGAACATTTCACACGAAACTTGGTTAGAAATAATTTCTGAACATAGATGACTAATTTCTCTGTTCAGTTATTTATGGCTCCTACTGTTTGGTTGTTACACACTCGTAGGGGGCGTGAGCAGAACAAAGTTCGCCTAAGTACACGCTAATTCGATAAATTCGGGAATGTATACAGAAGTCATGGAGTCAGATAATATCTATACGCTTATACTACACATAACTAGACAAGTGTAGCGATCCGTACCGACGTGCGCATACGCAGCTTTATGCACATACTAGCGGCACGTAAGGACCCATCGCCACACAAATACTATACAAAAATATAAACTTCGTTCAACAATGAATAAAATCTTGGCGTAGAACATTTACAACAGCCTCTTTACAACATGGCGGTATTATAAAATAAGATCTATGTAAAAATTAAACTATCTACCTAGGTATGCAACATTTTAGGAATGAATCGAACAGTCTCATCGCTTATTATACATAATTATTATTTGGTAACAGTGGGAACACAGTTAACACAACAGCACATCGTAGACAATCGTACGGCTTGCGCTCGCGCAACGTCCCCTCCGGGCGCCCGTAGGGGCGTTGCACGTACGCGACATATATATTTGGTCAACTAGCGGTGATTTCTCTCGCACCTTATGTACTAACTAATGTATCTAAACAACTGAGATTCTATGTCATTATTAGGCCGGTATGCGGCTGTGATTATTGCGACCGTGGGTCAGGCCCGCTCAGCTGCCCATCGACACGACGGTGGGGCGGTCGAGGCGCTCGGCCGAGTCGGTGGCGCGTCGGTACTCCGCCTCGTCGTACACGGCGTGCGCGTGCGTGTGTGCGTGCGGGTGCGTGTGTGCGTGCGCGTGTGCGTGCGGCGCGTGCGCAGGCGGCGGTTCCTCCAGTTTGAGCGCGTGCTGCTGCACGTAGTAGTTGAGCGCCAGCGGGGAGCGCCCCCCGCCTCCCACGCCCCCTCCGGCGCCACCGCTGCTGCCATCCACTGCACAGAGCACGTATAAAGGTTAAACATTGCACAAATAATTAATATAAGTTACACTATAAGTAGGCAAAGAATTCCAGTATTAATCAATACTTAACTGGGACTTTTCTGAATCTACTACTATAGGGTCCAGATTTATGTAGGTTGCATTCTATAGAAACAGGATTTTATATGGGTATGCAAGTATGCATGGTATGAGAAGTAGTTGTAGAATGAGGATGAACTATAAGCAGAGGTGTAAGCCTGTTGTAGATCACGTACGAGTTCCTCCTTTTTGAACTCGGTTATTGAGCAGAAGATGGCGTCCATACTAAAATTATATTAACAGAGGGGTGTTTAAATCAACCCCTCTTGCTATTCTATCACAATACAATGAGGGTTATCCCTAACTTTTGCTGTCATTGGGGTTGATAAACGAAGGGCGTGTGGTGGATTCCCCATTTCAACGACGTATTATTTTAACTGGGTATATAATAGCGAGAATTGAAAAGGGTATGCTTAGGTGGTTGGAGCATGTAGGACGACCGAGTTCTTTATGAAATACGCACCGTGGTAAGTATATAAGGCACGATGGAAGTGGGCTTCGGATGCAATCGGGAATGATGCTACTATGATGATGATCATGAAAAAAAAAAACTGAAGAGTACTATGCCAACCAATACTGGGGCCGTATTTAGAAATAGAATAGATATCTTTATTTACCAACAACAGCGATATTCTGTGTCGTGCCGGGCACGGTTTGCTAGGTCTAACCCAGGTGAACCAAAGTAACTGTCTTACGGGCTTTTATAGGCCTACGCTAAACTATTACAGATTACAGATTTCATGCTGTTATTCATTATTTCCCATTTTCGTCATTTCAACTGCACTGTTGTATATTTATATATTTATTTTAATTATCTAGCTACCATTACAGGTTGCCACAATGCTGCAGTTAGTAACTTATGCAACGAATTGGCTATACAAAAAATAGTTAGGTAAGTATTATTGTAACTTAAAACTAATTATACATATACAATGATGCCCTTATGAACTCACTCAGAGAGCCCGTAAATATGTCTACTATTTTGGATATCATATTGACGGCGTATATATGAAAATTTTCGTCATGAATTTTCCACTAATGAATATAAATATCGATGCAAAGAAGCAATCGCTTTGCAAATTATATCCGTTTTTTTTTTATATAGGACACGTCAATTTGACTTCACCTCGCCGTGTATTATATTGGTGTTCGGATGCGCAATACTTATCCACGACAGAATTTGCGTCAAGTGCGAAAGTATTGGAATTACTGGTAATACTTACACATATTCTCGATTTTGACGCCTGAGGTCAACGTCCGCTGAACGCTGGTCTTGAGACTCCGCTCCGCCTTTATACTGTTCTTAGGTTTCCGTTTCCGCGTCTGGAAATAAGCAAATATATTTATTAGTAAACACTTAATAAGTAAATCAAAGTATATTTTTAAAAGGTGTAAGAATAAAATAATGTAATAAAAGTAATGGGTAATAAACAAAAAGGATTTAACTACTCTATAAAATTCCAAAGCAGTCATTCTGACGATAGAACGCGCAAAAAAAGTGAAACCAAACGATATTAGCAATAATCTGACTCTTCTTGCCCGTATGCTAAAAGTGGCTAAAAGAATGTGTAGGGAAAGTGTTAGATTGCAATAACAAACAGTTTAATCTACTCTTTAAAATTACCAAATTGTCAGTTCTACGATTGTGAGAACGCTCTACAAACCGGGCGTCTCATTCCTTTTCCCGGCATCCTAATTAAGAAGCTGTGTTATGTTCCTACCTAATTTAAGTTTAACACGATCAACTGTTTTATAATAATGTCTCAGAATATTATATTATTATTCTTAAATTAGCCACAAGACATTGTCGTCACACAAGTCACTTAGGTATTATAATAATGACCACAAAATCCTCCATTATTATTTTAACATAGCCTAACCACAAATTATATTAATACATTAACAAACAATAAATGTAATAGCTTCTTGAGTAAAAAGTAATTATGTTTCATTTTTGCTCATTGCTGTCGTTAAGCTAGTTGTACACATTGGCTGAGTTTGGCCCAGGATACTCCAACTATGTCTATGTTGCAACTATTAGATGAAAGCACTCAAAATTTGCAGGCTTGCATAAATTGTTTAATGACAATAGAGGAAGCTTGTAAATAAATTGATTTGAATTGAATCGTGTGTTACTATACAACAGATGATGGACTTTTGTCTCTACCTACTTGAGAGAGAAAATGCTTGAGTATGCGTATGAATGTATGTATATTTGATTTCATATTATGAAGAACTGGATACGTGACTTGTGGTTAAAAACTATCCTTTGAAATTAAGCTAATTCCCTTATCTCCGCTCAAGAACCACCGTAACAGAACATTCACTTTTTGGCGAGAATAAACGTGAACAAGATAGCCAATGACCAGAGAGATTCTTTAAAATAATTTGTTTGATATTGAGTGTGTCATGATGTGTGGCATACCTCTAGAATTAGATACCTATGGTTTAAATATAGTTACTATGAATTAATTCACTTGGCACACCTAACGTGTACAGCCGGCCTAACTGAAAGGACTCGTCATAATAAAGAACTTATTGACTAATTGACCTCACTAATACATAATTAGAAAACAATAACGTTAATTAACAATAATAATATATTATTACTGTAATAGACGTCTGATGAGTCTAACTGGAGTTGGAGACTGGATTCGTGTCAAACATAATACGTAAAACAAGAATCGACGGTGTGTTCAGACTGTGAAGGTGAACTGGTAATATTTAGAGATGAGACAAATAAATAATTTTTCAGATCGGTCAAACTAAAAAGGGGGGTAAATTATATCCCCACTGGCCCGCCGGGCGGTATCCGTAAGGATTTTCGCGGGGGAAAGGTTGGTTAGGTATTTAAGCTGAGCGGTTTGCAACTGACTTGAAACGAATCGGCGTTAATTAATTGTAGAATCCCCTACCACCCTTAGGTATATCGGTATCAATAGAATATGCTCCCGCTATCTCCTGACCAACAATTTTTAGGTTTTAAACAATAGACTACACAAATTAAAAAGAAAAATTTTCCTTACCTGAATAGAGTCTTTCTTCATGGCAAGAGGTCGGTTGATATTATGTAATTTGTAGTAGAGGCCGCAGGCGTTGCACACTGTTTCACCATGCGCGTTCCTACGCCACAGTGACGTCGTTGTAGTCTGGCAGTTTGTGCACGACATGCCCGGCCGCTTCGTCCCCATCTACACATCATACAACCTCCATTAGTATAGAATCATTCAAATATTCAAATCAAATCATTATAAAAGTGATGTTAGTCAGTAAAGCAATGGTAATTAGTGGGCAGGTGCAACGTGCGGGTGCCAGGGAGGCGTGCGGGAACAGGACGTACCCCTTTCTTCTGTTTGTAGTCAGGGGGGGTCGCGTGCGGCGCACACAGCGGCGAGGCCGCCGGGAGCGCGTGTGTCGCGAGGCCATTAAACAGGTAACCCTTGTAGAAATCCGCGCCCGGCGGGGCCCCCTCCGCGGCCACTGCAACATGACAATTGAGACTAAGCTGGGTTGGAGGACGCTCGGCGGGCGCGGATCTCTCGGGCTGTGCGGGTGACAGGTGTGGCGGGTAGTGGGTATGATTGCGTACGTCGTGGTGGGGCGCGGCAGGCGCGAGCGGCGCGTGGCGCTGACGTACCAGCCGCCGGGGCTGCTTGAGCGGCCGGTTCATGCCGTTCATCTTGTTGTACAGCCCGCACGCGTTGCACAGGTAGTGGCCCGTGCCGTCGCGGCGCCACAGCGGCGTGTGGATGGCGCCGCAGTTCACGCACTCGCGCCCCTCCGTGAAAAACTCCGCCATCTCGACTAGCAACAACCACAACACCAGCGTTATGTACTGCACACGACCGCCCAGAGCCGAGCGTCCGAACTTACGACTAAGTATTGAGGGGAAGACCCTCAGGTATAGTTGTAACAGGGATATTGTATCAATAGTAACTTAAATAGCTAGTACACATTAAATGAAAATCTAGTAAATCATAAAGTTTATCATATATTTTGCAGATAGTAATGCTTTTCCCAACGTAAATTCACCAATCCGCTGATATCACGAGCGTACAATACATAACCCAGTTGGCACAAATATGTTTCCTAACCCAAGTAGTATTAGTACCCAAGGATTTGAACTTGTGAATTCCTTTCTAGGGGTAATACTCTAACTCAGCTAGCTGAACCCATCCAGTATACTTAGCTAACTTCCTTATCTACACACGTCTTAGAATGACGACCAGTAGTTAAATTCATTCTCCTAGCAAGGGTTATGGATTCAAGTCCTATCCTGGCTGAGCTTGATGGATGAGATGACTTCATCCCATTTAAATATATCGTTAACTGAAGGTAAAAACCACCAAATACTGTCTTTAGGTACAGGAGAGCCAAAAAACTAAATTAGGTACAATTAAAAAAACGAGTTTGTAACTTTTCCTATCGCAATGTAATAGAGCATTTACATCAATATCCCAAAGAAACCTGCGTACCTACTATTATAATTTCGCAGATAACTTGGTAGCTACATTATTTTTTTGCAAATATATCGCGGAACTTTAAGTTTTTTTATAATAGCATCATTATGAATTACCTATCGTGGACCCAACATTGGCAGGGGCCTATATGCCTTTACCAATGTTGGGAGGTTATAGCCTACTGTTTTCACGCTGGCCAAACGGGTTGGTACAGGGCTTTATTTCGAGTTTGCCCTCTCTTTTTCTTCATGTACTTAGAAAATATAATGTGTATTATTCCGTCATAAGTTTACTTATACAAAGAACAATTAATAATGACACCTTCTACTTAAAACAATTAAAAACATTACATAATGTATTCAAATAGGAAGTGAAGCTAATAATGCTGACACAGGAGTTAGTCGGGTCGTGTGTGTGGACAGACCTTGGCAATGACAGTCGATGATTCATTGGCTGAAGGCACGTGCGACGCACGAAGCACGTACTGACAAGGTCGAACACATCTCTTTGTGCAACGAGAGATGTTGTAGGCGCTACCGGGTGCAATCACTGGTATGGTGTTAATATAAACGTAAAGGAGAATGCCAATGTTCGTTTCGTTTTTGAAAAACCTAAATAAAAAGTGTATGGCTACATAAGTAACTTGATAAATCATGAAATATTTTTTAAACAATCTTTTAATTCGCTCAAACAAAATCGTATGTGGGGTTTAAACTGTGGTATAATTAGTGGTGTAATCGATTATAATTGTCTTCTTACTCAAATGCACATAACATAGATAGTTTCAAATAGAGTAGGAACAATATTGTTGAGATGGAAGTAGTTACCTACTCATGTAAATACTGACTATAAAAAATAATTTTATCAGGGACTTTTTAGCACGTTTATCAAAGATTTTATATATAAGAAAATCAGTAAATGGGAATTATTTTAACTGACAAAATACAATGTCTTTAGCGTTTAGAATCATGAAGTATGCTATCTAAATCAAAATATATCTATGCGATTATGACAATGAGGGTAGGTTCGTAGAGGACGCTTTTAGAGCTATTTTGTTGTAAGATGTGAGACCATGCCGTTTGTGAATTTGTGAAAAATGATAAAAACTAGCTCTTTGAACGAAATACAAACTGTTAAAAGTTGAAAACTGTCGTGTCATGTCTATGGTCATGGTAGAGCTCCTTTCAAACAAAACGTCTTTTTAGTAACGAATGTGCGGTTTTGTTTTCACTTTTTATTGATAGTATTATTATTGATTGGATCAAAAACATATAGCCTAATAAAAAGGAGCCGCTGGGCGGCAATATCATAATTGGCGAAACGTGGGTGCTAATACACCTTTGCCTACCCCTTCGGGGATTTACAGATGGGAGTACATAGATGGGTGGATGTTATTATTGAGTGTCGTGTTGAGTGTTGTGTTAATGGCATATTATTGATTATTGTATTGAGTACGTGTACAGTCAAGTCTTGGGATTACTGCACATTCTAGAACCTTTTTGAGGACTTGTGCTATGCCCACATTATGATTATATTGTTGTGCCTAAGTTGGACTCGATTTGGATCCGTTCAACCGCCAGCTGCATTTTTGCTCAACATATATCATGAATATGAGGATGATGAGATCATAGATTAATAAAACTGGCTTAAAATATTATAGCAATTTCATTTTCTACTTCGTATACAAACCTGTAGGTAGTGTAGGTACATTTAGCATAACCTAGTAGGTAAGTAGCTGACCCACCCCGACTTCGCTCGGCACAGTCCTCTAACACGATTACAGTGCCACCTACCGGGTCCAAATTATGTCCATGACTTTCACGCAAGTGCAAACTATAGGTTGACAAAGATTTATCGTAACTATATGAACGGTGGCGCGACCATACATTAAATAGAGTTATAATATAAACATTGGTGTATAGGTATCAGGGTTATTTATAAGTGTGTGGAACTATTACTTCTATCTTATTTAAATTAATTCCCTGTTCATCCATCTAACGACTAGCACTTTCTGGACAAAATTGATTTGACGGATTGATGGACATTTGCTTGAAAACTTAACCCTAATTTGAACAGCTAAACGAAGAATGAGAGAAGACTCCACAAAATAACAGAATATTTTTTATTTCCTATGAAAGTACGATATCAATCCAATGTAATATCCGAGTTTCACCGTCATACAAAATTATTTGTTATGAAACGGCGGTCCACTGAAAAGTGGGCAATCTCCTTTGTATGTTTAAACGAGCTAATCTCTGCACCTAGGTACCTACATCATCATTATTATAGCTAATGTTTATTCTATAGAGTTCGATGTCCGCCATATTATATTTTCTCCTAATGAGGCTTATCTTGACTTTTACGGGAGTGACAGCCGTCTGACCATCCAACCTCGAGAGGTAAATGTACGCCGGAGTGTCTTTCGTTAATCAACAGTATGTCGATTGGACCTCACAATCTCTAGAACTACACGTACGTTTCAAAAATATAACTTTATATATTTAACTAGCTGATCCGGCGAACTTCGTGCCGCCAATTTTTTCCACCCGCGTAGTGTCAGATCCCGTTCCCGCTGCACCCTCTACTATATTAAGCATGTATTATACATATAAATCATCCTCTTGAATCACTCTATCTATTAAAAAAACCGCTTCAAAATCCGTTGCGTAGTTTTACAGATTTAAGCATAGGTATATGGGAGGGACAGACAGCGACAGTGACTTTGTTTTATACTATGCAGTGATAGACCAGTTCTTGAGGAAGGTTAAAGTCTATATAACATCACGCTACAGGTCGTAGCGTGATGTTATATAGACAGGTCTACAGGAGCCGTACAATAACGAAAATAAAGTTAGAATAGTGTAGTAGACGAATAGAACCGTATACAATATACATCGGGTGAAGCCGCGGGTACAGCTAGTGGATCATAAACAGCGACCAACGACCGGTCACAGCCTCTCGCAGTAATCGGAGCTGCGTATTGTTCCGCGGTATGAATAAGGATGCAGTCACACTGATGGCAAAACTGCGACTACGGGGGACTTCTAGATATTACCTTCTTCTTACATACATTTACTCAGGCCTGTAAATCCGCGTGGTTCCCGGCAGAATTTGGGCCACCCCATCTCTTCCCAAGCGGTGTCGTAGAAGGCGACTAATGGATAGGGCTGTTTAACATCAGATAGCAGCCCAGACTCAGCCTCAAATACATGGCTCGAGTTAACAATAGTGCCCGGAATACGGCAATAGGCTCACCCTATTAGGTGGGACCGAATAAAATGACAGGTAAAATGTGGGTGTTAAGTCACCTACGCCTAGCCCTCTGGGGATAGAGGCAGAGGTGTACTAACACGCGTCACCAACTATGATTTACGGTCCCACGTAATAGGAGGCGAGCCTATTGCCGTCTAGCGGGCACTTTGTCTTGAGCTGTATGTTTACTTTCGGATGGAGAACACCTATATCCCTTAGTCGCCTTTTAAGCGTCGGTAGCTTAATGGTTAAGGAGCCGGCCTTACAACCGAGAGTTCCCGAGTTCAAATCCGACGTGAACCCACTTCTAGCACAAGCAATTTAGCTTAGTTGGAGGGGTTAGAGGGAATAATATATAGTATAAATAGTAACTTCGGTTCAAATAGTCTTCCTAAAAAAAACAGTAAAGCCACCCACAGGAAAAGTTGGGGTGATCCTACTCTACTCCATCGGGAATCAACACGGCTATCCCTTCTATACAATCCTGTCAGATATCATCTCCGCAGTTACCTACTTTCTTTCTTGCCATATCCTCTTTCAAGCATTCCATTAATCATTTCTTGGGAAGTATATGGCAAAAATTTTGCTCAAGCCGTATGAATTTTTCTGCAAAAAGTAATTTAATTTTGAACTTTCGACAATCGATTTAAAGTCTATTATTTTAATGCCGTTTTTTGCTGTTACTGTAGCATGACAATTGTTTGCCTTTAGTAGAATCGAAGCCCAGTAAATACAACAACATATTACTATAGTATCGTGCAGTATGTACGTGCCCTTGTCGCGAGTAGTGGTACCCGCCGCGCGTGTACACTCCCCGCGTACTGTTTCAATGGAATCTGTGACCGTTACGTGACAACCGCTCCAAGTCATTCACGCGACGCTCGCGCATACAAACATACCCACACACACACACACAAGGAGGCTAGGAGATACTATGTTTCTTTTTATTTGCATACAGTCTGATTTCGTAACTTGGTTCGATTTCCTGATTTGCTGAAATTTTCAGTACTCTTTCAAGTTATAAATAAATGATCAAGACATATTGACATATTGACAGCCTCCGTGGCGTGGCGGCAGTGCACGCGACTGCCTCGCAGGAGGCGCGGGTTCGATTCGCGCTCAGTGTAAATATTTGTATGCATGAATATGGCTATTTGCATTGGTCTGGGTGTTTTTATGTATAATATGTATGTATTTACAAAAAAAAGAAGTATATAAGTATGTTTATCCGCAGTCTAGATTCCATAACACAAGCTATAAAAGCTTACCATGGGTCTAGATAGCGTTGTGTAGAATGTTGTGGAATATTTATTTATTATTTATTTATTATTATTATATAAAAGTCCTTATCAACATCATATTTGCACTAGTCCCGCATCCAAACTCTCGGAGTCCGGGGTCCATAGTCATAAAAAGCCGGCCAAGTTCGAGTCGGACGCGGTAACCGAGGGTTCCGTAACTTATGCTGCTACATAAACCACAGTATATTTTGATTGCTTGATTTAGAAGTTTGATTTGTGCACAGCTTCAAGATGTTATAGGCCTGAGTAGGTATGTGTTATGGATTCCAACTTCATGCCTCCACGCAATAATGAGAAAGATAGACAGTTGAACAGATTCACGACAGATAGGCAGACGTCTATCTGTCTGATAGACGGACCAGGATATAAGGGTTCCGTTGTTTCCTTTTGAGAACAATCTGTATGTGGGAACAAATAATAAGATAAACAGACGCAATATATAAGCATATTATTCACACTTTCATACCTGTATAATCTCTAAAGTATAGGCAGAAGTGTATTACACCCTAGTTAAAACACCAATGTTTTTCTGGCCCACGCACCTAATAAAAATCAGAAATAGCTGGACAATTTTTAATAGGGTTTTCACTGGTATATAGCTGATATAGTAGGCGTAACTTTGATTACCTACTTTCATTAAAAAAAAGAATTCGGGTTTCGTGTAAAAAATCTACGCTTACAATCTAATACGCTGACGAAATCACGGTGACAGCTCAGGCTTAATAATAATAAATTATTATAATCGTACACACTTCCACTTGCAATAAAACATAAATAAAAAATGAGTTTAACCAGACACTGTCATTTGTCAACCCATATGTTAACAATACGTTGAAACAGACGCACTCGACATTCTATATGTCCTACGGATCAAAACAGCCACGCAACTGAAATAATTAACGTTTGAACGGAGTACGCACATGGCTCATGGAGTATCTAATTTCATAGCAGAATATGTCACAAGCAGAGATTCGGCCGACCAGCCAAGCTCACGTTACCCAAGCTTCATAATAGCCCTAATGACGGACGCTGAGTGGTGATGGCTGCAGACTATAACTATTCATTATTGAAGACCGGCTGTAATGAGAGCTGAGGACATATGTCCGAGTCTGTAGGGACGTCGAAATGTATGACAATTGTTATCAGTAACATTATTTTTGGATGTCAATTAAATTTGAATTATGGATTATAATAACACTTATAGATAGGCCCGTCTTCCAGACACTCAATCCTGTATCTACCATTTATCTAGCAATGCCCCTCTAGATAAGTGGCAACTCGTTGAATAGTACAGTAGAGCTTCGTCGACTAATGGTTATCAGATTAAGGTCTTTGGAGGATGAACATAAGGCTCTGTACAACTCCTTGATTTATATTACATAGTAGGAATTATTATCATCGTTAATAGTAATATATGCGCAGATTCTGTTTGCAGATATAGTGGCGTGGTGTTACATGACCAGTGAACCTGGTGCATCACCAACTCTGAGTAACGTCATCCAAACTATCCTACAGGAAGGACGTATGACGTCACTCCTAAACTATGTCCTAATGGTGCAGTTGGAGGCGCTTGGGTGATAACGGCGGCTCCACATTAGTGCTAGTGTCAGTGAGCAAATATGCGCAAGCGGCGCGTGGCCCAAGTGCCCGACTGCGCCTGTTTTTTGTCTTGTCGTCGCTTTGTTTGGTACAGAGCGGGGGAAGGGGGGCCACGAGCGAGGCCGGACGCGCCGATGTTTGCGCCCGGCACGTGCCTTATCCGATACCATTTACGGAATGCGATTTTAATACGCTTAAAAGGGACGACTTCATTTTAAAAGACATCGTTTTTTTTTCCGACAGGCCTACGTAAATATTTAGGGCGAGTGTGTGCGTGAATAGATCTTTGTGGGGCGAGTTTTGTCGGGCCGCGTCCTGGCGGTTTATGATGGTAAATAACACATCAATGGGGGCTTTATTGTTTCGATTTGGTCACACAGGAAAACCGCGAGCGGTCACTTAATTAAAATACAGCTAAGAAGTACCGAGCTGGCCTGTGGCGTCGTAGCAACTAGTCTAATTAGCTCCCACTGCTGGCTATTGTTGTTTTTAGACCAGAACGTGAATTCCACCAACAAAATATGAAACTAAAGTTTGTAATACCTATATAGATTATTGTAGGAAATAAATAATATCTATTGACGATTTGTATCTCAAAAATACTTCAAAAAAGGTAGCAAAAACTGCTGCACAAGAATTTGATTCAGCTGATGAAGAAAAGTTTATACTTGAAAAAGCGAATACCAAAATTAAAGTGAATAAAATGTGGGGCACAACAGGACCAAAACAAAACGTCAATACAACAATTAGACATCTATCTGCGCAAATCATTGATAGATAAGAAATAACATGGTACGAATAAGGTTGTTTTTTGCGAAGCACAAATTCGGGGGGCAAATAAGGGCACCACAGATAACCGGACGCATGACACTACCAATTGACAGTTTATGAGAACCCTTACTCATAATTTATTACTCAATATTATTATAATAATAAATAAACTATTCTTTATTATCTCCCTTCTTGCTGCCGACGCTGTTCACAGAATAGTTATAAATTATTTTACGAGTCTCAAAATTGACATAAAACTTCGCGAGCACCGAGTGGCGAGGACTGATGAAGGTTTAAGTGGATGGCAACACTGTTCACACGGCGCTCATAAATAATGGCAGAACTGTGCACTTATCGACAATTTTTTCGAAATTGCTTATCTGTTCTAAAAAACATGGCGAAGGAGTCGCCGATGTTAGCTGCGCCGGCGCTGACAGTGAGCTCTGCGGGCTATCGCGACGTGACCTTTCACAAAAAAACTACTTCCTCCCCTCTTCATCTCGTTCCTGAGCTCACACTGTTGCTATCTGCTATCGGGATCATCAAACTAATTAATATTTTCGTTCACCAGTTTACTATTCCCATCGCGTTATCTTAACCGCTAACATAAAATGCCTTGTAATGTTTAGTTCAATAGTAGTCCCCCAACGGTTCGTCATTCATCCGGGTTAGTTCATAAAAGGATCGAATCACCACTGTCTATCTTTTTATCTATCCCTATGAATAATCTCATATTATCAATCGTTTATGATATGCAGTGCCAGCAAAAAACGGGACAGCGTAAGAATTTTTTTAAATTTTTTTTTGACTGAATAACTCAGAAAGTCGGCGTTCGATTCTTTTTCCGTAACTATATGGAGTAGGTATATCACGCATTTATCCACATTTTAAAACCCATTTTACAGGTAATGCTTACTTTATGTCAAGATTATTCTTCTATTATTTTACACCATTCTACTATATTAGTTATCGAGTCACATTTTTAACCGAGTTTCAAAAACGAAGGAAGTTCACTATTTTATTTGTTTATTTATTTTGTTTGTATGTAAATGTAACTAATTATGAGTTAGTTCAAGTACACAATGTATGGCAGCAAACAGACATCTGTTCTGAGCACACGTGAGTCACGATGCACAGCTAGTTTGTGGACTTCACACTCGCCCTGATCATTGTCTTCCTTTCATTCCTTGTAACTCCATAAGTACCTAATTATTATTTACTAATAATTGCCTTTGTTTGTCAATTTGTATATTTAATATTCCGTAATTATATATCCTACTTAGAGAATAGGTACCTACGAGTTAATGTTCTATTTAATGTTTTTATTCATTTAGGTCACAAAGTAACGTATATGAATGTAAAGATTTAGAGGTGTTACATGGATATTTAATAATCAATAAATTTTAGAGGTTAATTGTACGGAATAGGGCAGCTGTAAAAGGGGTTTGTAAAGCAAAATATACTTCGAAAAACTTCGGAGAAAATGGAATGCTCAATAGCTCAGTTGGAAGAGCATTCCCCCTGTAAGGGAAAGGTCGTGAGTTCAAGTCTCACTTTGACATTTCATTTTTTCCGATGTTTTTCGAACTTAAAAGTTAGCATAATAAATGCTATACAAAATAAATTCATTCAAAATATACTTTTTCTGAATAATTCAAGCCTTAAAGTGTGATAAAGTATTACTTAGGTATAGCTCGATTGATGGGTCAATTTATAGTAAGTATCGCTCGACTTATTGTCAGAATCGAGCTAAAGAAAAAGTTACTTCTTACGAGTGATAAGATCTGATTATAAGACATAACTTCCTAATACAATGACTATGTAACTCTCATAAATTGCACACAAGTACTGCAATTAATCTGGAAGAATGATTCCAAGTACTTAATTGTAAGGTACAGTATTAGGGTACTTACTGGCTGAGAGACTGGCGGCTGCGGACATCTGAGGCCGGCGATTGCTGTCCAGATTCCAAACCTCCTGAAAATATACCACATAATCTATTTATAGTACTGGTAGAAACTGTTGCATGTAAATACATCGCAATGTTAATAACGAGGTTTGAGCAGCAATTTTTTAATTACAATACTAAAATATAATATTTCAAAATTGTTGAAGACCCAGGGTCACTGGGGTGCGAGGGATATATCTTATTATGTGATCTTTCACTCTGGTATTCGACGAGTATTCAAAAAAAAAACACTCCGTTAATTGAGACCGCTGCATTTACAGTCGGTTCGAGAGCGACATATCGCAATAACCGCATATATAATAATAATATTAAGTAGATTTATTTATCTTATTATTAATAGTTTTATGCTTCTAGGCTTCCCATATTAGAACGATAGGTATACCAGCTGGCACGTAAGATCTACTTAAACCCCAGAAGGTTTTAATGGGCCTCCATACACCAAACATCCGCTATCCAAGACGGGTCCTAGTGTCATCTAAAAAAACGATACTCATCGAATTGAGAGCCTCGTTCTTTTTGAAGTAAGGTAACAATGTAAATTTTCACATACCTGTGGTGAGTAAGCGCTGGTAGGTAACGCTGTAGTGCTATACACAGAGGGAGGTGCCCTCGCCGTCGCGCACGCGAATCCGCCACCGAAGCGGGCGCTGAAGGCCGGCAGCGACCCTCCACCGCCTTCGCTCCCCGCAGCTGACCCCGGACCCCCCTCCCCATTGTATTCTTCTAACACCACACCACCCCCTGAACCGCTTGATCCGCCATAGCTTGGTGAACCTCCTATAGAAGTAAAATAACATTAGATACATTTCCTTAGTCCTCCGTTAGTCCCCACTGTGAGAGTTATGATTTTTTTTGGTATCTACTACAGCAAAAAAATCCCCCTTCGCCGAGGATATGATAATTAAATTGATAATTTACTGAGAATACCTATCTCTAGAATACCTTTTCCAACTCAGTAGAGATCGGACGAATATTTTCCATAAAGCGACTGCCATATGTCGTGAAATAACAACTAGATAATCCTTACCTGCACTGGAAGTCCATATTTGTGGTTGTGAGCTGAGCTCAGCGCCGTTACCGAAGTAGGGCGCGGTGCTACCGGGCCCGGCGGCGTACGCGCAGCGAGTGTACACCGCTCCTCCACCGCCGCCTCCGCCACCGCTAGTATGGAGACAGACAACATCGATATAAGAAATCGTTATTTAAAAAAAAAAAGGAACTGTGACTTCACCTCGTCTGATAAAGGCAAAGGCAAAGTCTCGGAAAGAGGGTCACCATCGTAAAAATGTACCATGGTAACAATGGTGGCCTCATCAGATGCCTTTTCACGCCCCGCTTATGATTCTGTTTTTTTTTTTTTTTTATACTGGACACGTCAATTTGACTTCACCTCGCCTGATGTTAAGCTAAAGGCAAAGTCTCGGAAAGAGGGTCGCCATCGCAAACATTTACCATGTTAACAGTGGCGGCACTCAGCTTGACGGCCTCATTAGATGCCTTTTCCCGCTTAAAGGACCCGGGACTGTAGGAAGAAGGGTTTTCCAGAACAGCCAACAACAGCCTAGCTTTTTTAGTTGTACTTTTTAGGACTACCCGTAATGACTACCATAGATGTTCGTATGGCAATCAGGACTGACGGCATAACGTGCTCTTCGAGGCATGATCAGACCAATGCAAACACTCATATTTATGCATATAAATATTTGCTCTGAGCGGAAATCATACTCCTGTGTTGCGGCCGCATTCACTATCGCCACGAAGCACAGACTAGATTCTCATTAAGTATAATATCTTTTTTAAACTATGGTGTTGACACACGTATGGATGTTGACTGATTGTTGATAACGATTGATGCAGTGATATTATTATAGATTTGGTCTACTTCTACCTACTAGTACTTATCTACTTCACCAGTATTTTCAGAACTTGAAATTCGGAGGTGCGAAGCAGTGGACGCCTGATATTAGCATTTACGAAAAACATGTACGTTACCCGGGTCATTGACCACATAAATACGACATGTCATGTACTGAAACTGGTATATTTAAATAATAGTTCGTTTATGTAAAACAGAAGTGAGCTACACCTCAAATGAATTCCACTACTTAACATCTATCGTCAGTAAATTAATTAGGTGTAAGTACGTAGGTACACTACACGAAGGTTAATTTTAGAGAGCGCCTAGAGCCTTTTGATAACTTTTACCTCTTACGAAATTTTCCTGAAGTTTACGAGAATTTTACTACCTACATTTGGTCTGTCCTTTTTCCAACAAATAAGAATATGAAAGGTTTTGAAAATATTTGTAAGTTTGAATGAATAGAACACAGTCACGTTCCAACGGCTAAATGTTTACAGAAATAGACTATAATCACAGATATCCGACTATAATAGTGTGGAATAAAATATAGGCTACTAGCTTTTGCCCGTGGCTCCGCCCGCGTGGATATCGGTTATCGCGACCAAACATAGCCTATGTCCTTTCTCATGGTCTAACCTATCCCTATACCAAATTTCATCAAAATCGGTTCAGTGGTTGATTCGTGAAAGCGTAACATACAGACAGACAGACAGACAGACGGACAGACAGAGTTACTTTCGTAATTATAATATTAGTATGGAAGGCTGGATTTTTTATCCTGGGAATATGTTCTTATGAGTAAGTTATATATTACATTTTTCTATTACAAAGTATGATTTATGCATAGTAAATAAAAGGTAGAGTAGGTAAGAGAAGGTAAGGTAGAGAGAAGGTAATAGTAGCGAAATAATCTTTTAGGATATAGCAAATGTTGTAATGTTTAAAATCGTAGCAAATGCAATCTTTTACAAGACCGTAGTAAATGCAATATTATAAATCGTAGCAAATGTGATTTTTTCGATCGAAGCAAATGTTATTTATTAGATCGTAGCAAATGTATTTTTTTAGATCGTAGCAAATGTTATTTTTTAGATCATAGTAAATGTAAGAATGGTGTCTCTGCCTACGTCAATGGGAGAGAGGCGTCATTGTATGTTAGTCACTAATTGTTATGATTGCGTAACTGAGTAACATAACATTTCCCTAAATTGATGCATCCAATTTGTTACGACTTTACAATTACATCAACGTTTTAAAGTGAACTACCGATCGATGCCCACCTACATAAGTTGCACCTAGGGTTACCAGATTACAGGAATTTTCCTGACATGTGATATGATAACAGATTTTCTTTTAGTTATACATACTTACATAGGTGTACCTACTTGGAATCCTGAAGATCCTATAGGATCAGGAAAAAATCTCATAATTTGTTATAAGTAGTTAAGTCACCATAGTAATTCGTTTTTATTCTGTTATCCATTTGCAGCAGCAACGGGTAAAAAATTGTTCGTGGTCCTCTCACTAGATTAGACTACTGTGTCACGGCAAGGGTATTAAATGGCTATATCAGGGGAAAGAGTTGTGTAGTTGTTGTTGTGTTGATGAGTTGTGGCTCATCTAGATATACTGGGTGATTTTATAGTCGTTTCGATTGCAAAATAATGTGGCAGTAAATAAAACATCTGGGAAGTATTAATTTGGCGAAAGATTTTTTTTATAATGTATGGGAATAATGTACAGTTGAAAGGAAAAATGTATGGGGGTTTAAAAAAATCTTTCGCCAAATTAATACATCCAGATGATTTTGCTTTTGAAACTGTGCCCAAATCCTTTTTATCAGAAACTACTATAAGATCACCCCGTATATTTTCGTTTAAAATAATTAATTATTTTTCCCAAACTGACAACCATAACGAACATTACCTTTATTTTCAAGAACATGTACCTACAAGTACAACACGTCAGGCGCTGCGGGCTCGCTCGTGTGCTCGCTAAGTAGAGCGAAGTGAGGCTAATGGTTCGGAACGTCTCGGAAGTAAGCACGCGTTATCGTAAGGCCCTCTCCCCTCCCCTTCTCCCCTGTGGCACTCCGCTGACGCCCTCGACCCGCTTGCATTCATTACACCGCGACTCACCATCAGAAACTGTACCTAAGAGCTATGAGTACCGATCCTACCATCAGACTGAAGTTATACGTGACTGAAGACCTTTTAAGGACGTACTAATCATACTACCTCTAAGTGAAAGGGTAGAAGGTTCAACTCATGGAAATTATGGTTAAATATATACGGATCGAATTAAGAACCTCCGTGTTTGAAGTTGATAAAAAAAATAGGGATAGAGCGGGTCATTCATCAACTCGCGGGCGTCAAACACGCAGGCGTCCGCGAGATGACATTTTTCGATTTTATTTTATTTTGTTGTCGTCAACTCGCGGACATGTTAAAGTACAGTCAGATAAACATGTCTATCCATCCACATACGTCTGTAAAGCAGGGGTAGGCAGAGGCGTACTAGCACCCACATTTTGAAGAACAACTACATCCTACGGCAAACCCAGAGCCTGAAAATAATTCTTGACTTGCTTGTTATTTCGCAGAACCGCCAACGAGCAAAGTTATAAACTTGCCTAAGACTGCATGGGACCGGATGGACATAGGTAAGTAGTTAGCAAAATGTAGGTGCCAATTTCGGGGAACTACCTACAAAAATGAATGCTCTCCACGTCATTTCCCAAAAATCAGTTGGGGTCAGCTTTCAGTTTTACTACGACAGTAATCCCATCTGACCACTTTGAAATTCTGTTGTTGCAACTGTCATTTACGTTAAATTCCATACATTTGTCTTTCTATTCCACGGTACGCCGGCCAGATGCAACTTGTCTACGGGGGCAGATTGTTCGACATTCTAAGGGAACAACTATCGGTAAAGAATGCCACAGATGACCGTGTGGCAATTATTGTGCTCTCCGAGGCACGGATGGGTCTCACTGTGTTAAGAATGATTACCAATCCTAAGACTGACCTGGTTAGTATTGTTTACCTACTTGGCTACCATTTAGCCACGAGCCACCTTACCATACTATGCAAATCCATACTAATATTATAAATGCGAAAGTAACTCTGTCTGTCTGTATGTTACGCTTTCACGCCTAAACCACTGAACCGATTTTGATGAAATTTGGTATAAGGGTAGAATAGACCTTGAGAAAGCACATGGGCTATATTTTGTTGCGATAACCGACATCCACGTGGGCGGAGCCGCGGGCAAAAGCTAGTACGTTATATGTAGTACTAGCTGACCCGGCGAACTTAAAACTTCTTCTTGAATTACATCATCTATTAAAAGAAACCACATCAAAATCTGTAGCATAGTTTTGAAGATAGCTTACATAGGGACGGATAGACTTAAAACGACTTTGCGTTATACTATGTATTGATAATGAAGAGAGGTATATTTGTAATAATCTTTTGCACTGCACCAATTCGAATGACTGTTTTGGCACACACACACGCACACGCACACACACACACACACACACACACACACACACACACACACACACACAACGCTGAAACAAGATTGTCCCATCATTTTACACACTGTTTCCCATTTCCTTTTGCTCTTTTAACTCCAGATCTGATGTAATAATGTTAAGTATTTTGAGAATAGTTTTATGTGCGGACTAGTGATGTTAAATTGTTTGTGGGGAGTGGCGCCGAATGCCGAAACACAGGTTTCTACCTAGTTTGGCAACGGATGTTTACTCAAATACGATTGTGATATCTATTTCTAGTTCTATTTTAAGAATTGAGTATGTAATACAAAGGAAAGAATAAAGAATATTATTATTAAAAAAAAAAACTCTGACATACTGCTATGTTTTAGTCGCGCTTAGCCTGATCTGTGGTCACATCCTTAACTCATACGGTTCTTGGAAGTAATAGCAGACCAAATGAGTTACATGCAATGAAACCTTGTTCTACTAAAAGTGACTAGTGACGCATAGTACAGAAAGGCTGAGATAGGTACCTAAATGTTATGAAGCCAGCAAAGGTGTGTGGTGCGAGTCTTAAATAGGGCTGTGTGCACTGTAACAGGAGAACGCGGAAGTGTGAGCGGTGATGTGGGATTGTTTACTGGCGCTATATTACGGCACTAAATGAAAACAAGGTAGGCAGAGAAGCAATATGAAATGAAGTAGTACTTTTCAGTAAACGTTTATATAAGTACCACAAATACTACCATGCTCTGAAATAGATCTGATTTTTGTTTGAATGAATTTTTTATAGCATTTATTATGCTAACTGTTAAGTTCGAAAAAACATTGGAAAAAATTAAATGCTCAAGTGAGACTCGAACTCACGACCTTTCGCTTACAGGGCGACTGCTCAATAGCTCAGTTGGTAGAGCAGTCGCCCTGTAAGCGAAAGGTCGTGAGTTCGAGTCTCACTTGAGCATTTCATTTTTTCCAATGTTTTTTCGAACTGATTTTTGTTTTTACTAATATTCCCGCTAACTCCTCCGTCTTAAGCTAAATGTGAAATACATCGGGACAAGTGAAGCGCTAAAGTGGGACTTGAACCCACGACCTTTCCCTTACAGGGGGAATGCTCTTCCAACTGAGCTATTGAGACACACCTGAATCACTTCTTTTTTTATATATATGACACGTCAATTTGAATTCACCTCGCCTGATGTTAAGCAAATTCCATTCTCTTTATATATTTTTTTTATGTAGGACACGTCAATTTGACTTCACCTCGCCTGATGTTAAGCTAAAGGCAAAGTCTCAGAAAGAGGTTCACCATCGGAAACATGTACCATGTTAACAGTGGTGGCATCCTTTTATAAGGGCGACGGTATTTTCCCTATGTATTTCGAATTTAAAAGTTAGCATAATAAATGCTTGTTGCAAGCTAAATTGCTTGTTAGGAGTGGGTTTACATCAGCAGTGTAATGACCAGGATTGGTACCCGGGACCTCTCGATTTTAAGACCGACCTTGACCACTAAGCCACTTTCGCTTGCGTCAATGATATGGTCATACACTAATCATGTTAATTAGGAATTCTTCAAGTAATGAACGATGGAATTTAGTTTAAAAGCCCGCAGAGGTTTACCTACGCCCGCAGGACATTACTGGTGACAAGTAAGCACACGTGTTCCATACTCACGCTGCGTGACGTGATGACCCCGACACGACACACGTGCCGACAATACTCCGTTAAAATTATCCTGAGGGATACCCCCGTATGATTTCACAGTTCGCTAATTTTTGTTATAATACGCATCGATAGTGGTCAGTAATAAGATGTTTGAAGTTTGATTCCGGTCGGGAGAATTTAATTTTCACACTTTTGCCTGCGGCTCCGCACGCGTGGTTGTCAGTTATCGCGACCAAAGATAGCCTATGTCCTTTCTCAAGATCTAATCTATCCCTATCTCTCTCTCTGTCTTCGAGTCCGACATAACCTCCCCTTCCGGCTCCGGCAGGGGGGGTATCCGAGCGGATTTCCGCACGAAAAAAAAATAATAAGATAACGAATTTCTACATATAAAGCTACTCTATCAAAATTAATATAAAATGTAGAAGAGCGGACCCCGGGCTCCAAAATGTGGCCCTGGGTCAGCCTGGCCCTGGGTCAGCCGGGGTGCGAGTGATATGTCCAAGACAACCTCACCTCCGGCCTAGCACCACGACCCTCAGTCGGCGTGCGGACTTACTCGGTTCGAGTCCCACATAACCTCCCCTTCCGGCTCCGGCGGGGGACATATCCGAAGGGATTTCCGCACGAAAACTATTGGATGATGAGACTTACAGCACTCAAGTAAGAAATATTTTGCAAAATAACATTATCGTGATGCAATCTGACGTAAACTTGTGACGTCAAAACAAGAATTTAATTCGTTCGCTGAGGTCCCGTAGCCGAACGCTAAGAGCCTATACAAATAAGTCATTTTGGGACACTTAAGCCATCACTCGACACGCACAAAAAATTTATGTGTACAAATTTGGAAACGATCCTCTTAAGACGTGTAAAATGGCGCATTAGGAGAGGGTGACCATAAAAACTGTCGCCGACGACAAACAACGCCGAGCGCCCGCGCCCTACCTCTCACCTGCGAGCTGCGCCGGCGCAACGGTCTGTTTGTAAACGTTGTTTTTATTAAAATAGGCTAAAGTATTCTACTAATATTTGGAGTAAAGTTTGTAAGTTATTTGTTGGTTAAACACGCAAAAATGGGTAGATGAATGGAGCGAGTGAGCAGAGATCGCAACATGTGAGGCCATCTAATTCCAGTTCAATTCATACTGATATTACATTTAAATATAAAAGTAAGTCTATCTGTCTGTTACTCTTTCACGTCTGAACCACTGAACTGATTTGGATAAAATTAGATCCAGAGATGGACTAGAAAGGGATAGGACGTAAAAAAATGGATGCAAATAGGGAATGAAAGTGTGTATGAAAGTTCGTCATTTTTGAAGAAAACCTAGTGAAATTTGGTACACAGATAGATTAGAGCTTGGGGGAGGACATAAGTTTAGTCACAAAAACCGATGTCTATGTAAACGGAGCCGTGGACAACGAATTTTACCCCTAACCCCTCCAGCTAAGCCAAATGGCTTGTGTTAACAGTGGGTTCACGTCGGAAGTGTAACGGCCAGGATTCGAACGCGGGATCTTTGGATCGTAAGGCAAACTCCTTAACCACTAAGCTAACGACGCTTTTTGCGAAAAAGAAGCTTGAGCATTTAGGTACATTATTACAAAAGTTTAATAAACAAGAATTTAATAATACTCTTGTTCACCGTACCTACTTATATTAGTCACATTTCCTACATAATACCACAATTATTGCGAAATAATAAGAACATTATTATATTAGTATTTCTTTTGTTTGCTAATTATTGTTTCTTCTTAGAGGTTCTCTAAACGTACCTACTATTAAATATATATATTAAACTAGTAGTAAGTATATATTATATGTCTATTAGGCACTTACTTAATTATACAGGGTGTATTTTTGAAACGGGGCAGTTAGGGCAAGTACCTAAACCGTTGTAGTTACAGCATAATGCTCTTAGGAGACTTTCCCTAAGTTTTTGAGATATTTTGAACTGCATTCACAGATTTTGGAAATATAGTACTGTCAGCAATAAAAATGCAAATATTCGAAATACATCGGGAAAAATGAAGCGCTCCAGTGGGACTTGAACCTTTCCCTTACAGGGGGAAAGCTCTTTCAATTGAGCTATTGAGCCACACCTGAATCACTTCAAATTTCCCTTCTCTTTATATCCGTCTTTAAGGGCGACGGTTTTCCTGATGTATATAGAATTTAAAAGTTAGCATAATAAATGCTATAAAAATTTCGTTCAAAAAATGCAAAAAGTCCAAAAAATGCAAAAAGTCCAAAAAAAATTGGAATGTCTGTTCATTGCTTTTTAATTAGGACATGCCATTACTTTACTCCATCCAGTGGTAAGCTATCAGTGAAGTCTAAAGAAAGAAGACCGCCATAATATTACTAATGGGATTGCAGCTGTTTTTGCAATTATGATTAGCTCCACATCTCTAAGTACATCATATTAGAGTTCACTATATCAAGCAAAGAAGTGCGCAAAATATCAAAAAAAAATTGAGAGTGCAAATTCAATAGGTATCTGGCGTAATTGACCTCTGCCTACGTCTTTTAAGATGTATAGACGTCACGTCAATGTCTTAAAAATGCTCAAATAATACCAGAACAGTTTAATTTCAACATAATATTGCAAGGGGAAACGTTGAAAAATACAAACAGCAAATGCGGTCAGGGTTGCCACGCGTAATCCGATTATCCTACAGCTCTTGCTATCTATAGATACAAATTCAGAAGTTCCGGGTTCAAATCCTTGCCTTTACACTACCGGCGAGAACCCACTCCTAGCACAAGCAATTTAGCTTAGTTAGAAGGGTTAGATGGAATATATTAGTAATTTCGGTTGCACTAATTTAAATTAAAAAAAGTTGAAGTGTTTTTTTGTATTTTTATGTAAATTCTGAAGAGATTTTTACTAAAGATAACTGATGAAATATGACGTAACTTAGGTTTTTTGGTATTTGCATCCTCGGACAGCACGTTAAGCCATCGGTCCCGGTTGCCATACGAACATCTATGGCAGTCGTTACGGGTAGTTGGATCTCTCAAAAGTCCCACAACTGGTCTAGCTGCAATGCTTCGATATCGCCTTTGGATTATGCAGGTCAGATGGCAATCGCTCCATAGAAAAAATCGAAGCTTAGCGAAATCCGCAGTTAGACTGGTAAAGCGGACCCCACACACCAAGCTGAATGCTTCGAATGCTACTGGGATTAACGCTAATATGAAGAAGGATCTGTCTTAGTACTCATTCTCGGTCTTATCTCAGGCCCGTATTCTAGATGACACTCAGCCTGAATCAAGATTTGTCTGATGACAGATTGTATACACATATTGATAGTTTGACAAATGGCCTATAAAATCTGTCCTCGAGATTTAGGCTGAGTTTCATTCTAGAATATGAGTCTCAATCTTCTAAAAACCACCATGGTTTTGGCACAAACTTTGTTCCAAAAATGACAGCCCTATAACTAAGTACATTTTGTTAGTAACTGTTGGCGGACCAATTGGATTGGATGCTGGTTATTTTCCTCAACTACTAATTGGTTACTATAAACAAACTCCAATGTTACGAGGAAAACGTAAAACTGGTAGCGTTAATTATTTTCAAACAAATGAACTAACAACTTGTATTAACAAATATATTGTCACGGCATAAATAGGTCTAAAGGCTGATTTTATACAATGAATTAGGTACATCGCGTGCACACATTCACAGATAATACATATACGAGGATCTCGGCACATTTCAGTCGACTCGTCTTGCAAATGTTCTTGTTTTGACGGGCGTTTCGGTGTGTCATGGAGAAGGAAATGATAGTGGAGTTGTTGCAAGGCAATCGAGTCGCGTGCCATCCAAACGTCAAATGGACTCATTCGGTAGGAACGTTATACCTATGACGTTCTTCGACTTTTGACACCCCGCGCGTCTCTCTTCCCACCCGCATACGGCGACGCGTTTTTATTAGGAGAAATATCAATGGGGGATCTCCGTTACTTAATCATATTCTGTCCTCCGTGGTGTGCATGCAGTTTCATTCTTTTGGTACAGTCAGCATCAGAAAGATGTTGACGAACACAGTGTTCAAAATCATCTTAATTACTTGCTTACTTACATAATTACTTATGCTTACTTTTAGTCCCACTTCAGCGTTTTTTTTCCCGATTTTCGTGTAGAAATGATTTAATTTCATGTTTAAATTTGACTATAGTAGTTTGACTGTAGTAGTTTGACTATATGTACGTAAGTTGACTATTATTGGTGTATATAACGTGGGTGCTAATACACCTCTGCCTACCCCTTCGGGAATTAATAGACGTGAGTTTATATAACAGTAGCTATCATTCTTCAGACTTCACTTACCACTATAGGCTGAGTGACGTCGTACATATGTAATAAAAAATAAAGTTTAAAACTAAAAACCGACTACCCTAGAATTTCCCTAGAATATATTGTTTTGTCAGAGTAAGTGGCATACGACCACGGCTATCCTTGATATTTTCTTGTTTGTCACTTTTTAGAGCGTGATTTTTCGGTAGTAGGGTTTTAGTTTTAAACTTTATTTTTTATTTAAATTTTTTCGGGGCAAGGTAATGCTAATAATTAATACATATTTGAAATGTGCTCATTAAGCACTTTCATTTGATACCAAACACGGCATATTTATCTCAATTTTATTTTTTAATACAGTACCTTATGAGCGCTAGAGGGCGCCACACAAGATTGAGTGACACGTCATAATAGCCTATAACCATCGGACGATCAAGCCGCTTGTAACGATACCTCAATTGTCCAGTTCTACTTAGTAGTTGAGGAGCTATGAGGGAACAAATGAACATACATACATACATACATACATGGCCTGTCAAAATCATAACCCTCCTTTTGGCTTCGCCGTAGTCGGGTAAAAAATAGATATACCATGTACTTACCTAAGACACGATTCAAGAATGAAACATTGTTCAAAACCCCCTAACTATAAACAAGGATGTACCCACACAGTTATAGGGCTGTCACACAAAACCGTTGGTCCCAAGGCCCTGGGATCGCTACAAAAAAGTCATCCCGCGCAAATAGTGAGTTGTATCCCGGAGACGTATTTGCACAACCAATTCACTTCGTTTGAAGGGTCGTTTGCTTTTGCTCTTAGCTTACCCCATAAATTAATCTGAGTGTGCGGATCGACAAACAATATAATATTGTTAGCGTGTCGGAGATGTGAGTGGGGGGCGAAGGGGGGTCTCGCTAGGTTAAGTGCCACGCCGCCACTCGGTTTCATACAGGAAGTATTCGATAGCATTGCTCATTCGCAGAAACAACAACATACATCTCTTTCATACAATTAACTTCTTATAAACATAATGGGTTTTATAAAAAAGTTGCGCGTGGTTTTTGGTAGTAACTTAATTTAAGTTTGGAAATTGCTTTTTCACTATGGTAATGGTGGAAAATAATTTTTCCACATTTTAAGAGGCGGTGCAGATTTAAAGATCTAGTCACCAACCGCTTATTACGGCGGCGGCGTAACCACACAGTGAAGCCGCTTATTATGACCCATGTTTAATCAAATGTATCAGGCTAAACAGTAACCAACATTTCGTAAAATATATTTTTATATCAGATATTTTTTTATTAAATTGATTTATCTCTTTTCGTTCTTTTATTTTTTTTTCAATTATTTATTTATTTATTACCTAAGGCATATCAATTTTTTTAATTACATTTTGTTATGTTTATTATTTTATGTATATATGGTCTACCTATACATAAAACAATAAATGATTTTCGACTTTGACTTTGAATCTAAACACAAAACGTCTACTTACTTATTTTACAAAATTGAAAAGTGTCGCGTTGAAATTGTAACGAACTCGGTACGTGTTAGTTGCGAAGGAATAAGTACAGTTAGCAATGTGCAAAGTCGGTCAACGATTGCTATAACCACCTAACTGCAGTAGATATATTACCTATAGTCGCACACAAGTCGCGGCCACAGCTAGGCAACACAATGCAAACATCTTTTTTTTGTTTGGCTAAACTCAAAACTGATCGGTGCTAAATGTGTGTGTGAAGTTAGAATTACTAGGAAGGTTTATATTACAAACTCTGACTCTTATAGTACATGTTTTCCTAGTTTCAGCTTCCAGGATTTTTTTTATATAAAAGGACAAGTTAATTTGACTTTACCTTGCCTGATAGTAAGCTAAAGGCGAAATCTCAGAAAGAGGGTCACCATCGTAAACATGTTATCACGTTAACAGTGGCGGCACTCAGCTTGACGGCCTCATCAGATGCCTTTTCAAGCCGCATAAAGGACCCGGGACTGAAGAAGAAAACACGTGAGCTGGCAGGGAGTTCCAGGTCTTAATGGTGCGGCATAGGAATGAGCGTTATACTACATGTAAATAGCAAAGCCCAAAATAGATTCTAAATCACCATTGTATTTTGTAAAGAAGCGTCAAAGAAATATATCATCATTGAACCTACGAGTATAACGATTTTTTATACTTTATAGGTCTGTTAATTATTATAATATGGTTGGTAGTTTCGAGGTTAAGGAGTCGGCCTTACGATCGCGAGGTCCCTGGTTCGAATCCTGATCATTACACTACCGATGTGAACCCTATCCTAACACAAGGAATTTAGCTTAGCTGGGGGGGTTACAGGGAATATTAGTAATTTGGTGACTAATATTCCACTAATATAAAAATTAATTAATAAACCTGTGTCTCGCTTGGTGGTAATCTAAAGGAGACGTTTCAAAAATAAATGGGCCTGTGATAAGCTTCCAATTTTAGAAGCATCGGTAGCTTAGTGGTTAAGGAGTCGACCTTACAATCGAGAAGTCCCGGGTTCGAATCCTGGCCATTACACTACCGACGTGAACCCACTCCTAGCACAAGCAATTTAGCTTAGTTGGAGGGGTTAGAGGGAGTATTAGTAACTTCGGTGCTAATATTCTTTAAAAAAAAAACTACTCCACTTGGCTCTGATTTGGACTTCTCCGGCTAAGCATGCCTATTAGAGCTGGGCAAAGCATGACTCTCTGACCTTTAATCATAAGCCGATGAAAATAAACTAATATCAATACAACATTGTAACTTAATTGACTGCTAACGAATGATGACAAGTCATTACTACCTAATGGAAGAAACTGAACGTGCTGTTATTGTTTCTTTGATGACGTATGTGTGTGTGGCTGTGTGTGTGCGTGTCGTTGTTATTGTTAAGTGCGTTTGTGTGCGCCGCCGCTGTCTCAGCAGATCGGTACTCTCGCGCACACTTGTGACTGTGCAGTTAACATCAAATCGATCTTGATGAAGAAAGTACTCAAAATGATACCTTATTGACTGATAGTTCTAATATTTGGTATACTCCTTTAGTTCAGACAACAGTAGTACTTTAAATCAATTAAACCGTTTTATTTTGAGATTATTTTGAGGCTTTGTCGTCAACTGTACAGCTTCATTCATAGGTACACGTATCGTGTGCGTCTGCGCAGGTGACGTCACACGCTCACCGGATGTATAGCCTTCGTACTTTTGTACCTACCTTATTAATATTTCCAGTTTAAGATTTAGACCGACATGCCAATTTAGTCATACATATATATAATCACGCCTTTATACTTGGAGGGTTAGGCAGAGGTGAATCGACACCCATATTTTACCAATCATTGTATTTGATCCCACGTAATAGGGGGTGAGGCTATTGCCGTGTTCGGGCATTGTTATTGACTCGAGCCACGCATCTGAGGCTGAGTCTGGGCTGTATATATCTGTCTGATGTCGCCTTGTACGACACCGCATAGGAAGAGATGGGGTTGCCTAAATTATATTCTGCCGGGAACCACGCGGCACTTTTTATTATTTAGGCTATCTTTGGTCGCGATAACCGACATCCACGCGGGCGGAGCCGCGGGCAAAAGCTAGTAAACAATAATTATAATTGTAGCTATAAAAACAAACGGTGCTTGGCAGGGAGAGATAACGCTCGTCAATGACATGTAACCTCCCAACAACAATGCGACAGCGGTCGGGTGCTGAATGTTTTGATATTTAAACACTGTTATGAGCTTTACATATGGCAGCTACTAACTCTTCTCTGGCGCTGTTTTGTACACCACACCGAGGTGACAGACAAACACACACAGAAAAGAAATTGCTTGAAAATTGAGAGTTTCTGTACCGTCAGTGTAGAAGACAAAGCAAGACAAGTCTTTGATCTTCCCACTGACAGCACAAAAACTCTCTCCAGTGAGCTCTGGCTACCCTACTCACCGCGGGGAACACAACGCTATGTTATTATTACCGCGGTATTCTGTAAGGAGGAGGTACTTCCCCACTTCGGACTGCTCAGTTGAACGGAAATACCGTCATGTCCTGCCTCCATTCAACAGTTTTCCGTTAGACAGTAGATAAACATACACCCCATGGCCTAGCCCCTTATATTGTGAGGCCAAAACAACATAGGGAAACGTAGAGGCATTTACAGACTGTTTATACTGTTGATTAACGACGGTTGGTGGAATCTGCTACACATATTGAGTAAAACACTTTGTACTTTTCCACTATATTTTGTTTTTCACCTGATCGGTTTCGCCTCACGGCATTTTCAAAGGTTAGTTTCTAAGACTAGAATATTTCCATTTACAGTATTCAGTCATAAGAGTAGTTCCAGAGTTGAAACGAACAAAATAATAAATTAAACTGCGTCACTAAAATGTGAATGTTTGTCAAGGTAAATACCAAATATCTACCCACTTAAATCTATTTAATTCTCAAGTGTATAGGTAGAGGTACTTGTTAAGTTCCACGTGCCCATAACACTTAAAAATATATTTTTCACCTCTTGTCACTAAATCCCCTTTGAAGTCGGAAACTTTTTAAGAATTCAATGAAGTGGTTACAATAGTTCTTAATTTATTAAACTCTAATACTGTAATGTGAAGAGAAAAGAGAGTTATTGTGCAATATGAATCTTGCAGCTCTAAGAAAACCTTCCTACATATTGGATTGATGTGACTATGTCTATTTGAAGTATTATTATTGAAAGATATTTAATAATTATTTATTTTATTATTTAATGAATATAGATATTTGATGTCTAATGAATGGGTGTTCATTAAATATACATTAGAACATTTTTGATGATATTATATTTAAAAATATTATTGTGATACTTCTTTTTTACTTTAGTAGAGATCCGGTTCTTAGCATTCCATGGATCACCGTGCGGTCGCCGGGTCCATGGCGTGGTACAGAGAGGAACACTGTGACGGCGCCTGGGACTTACGACCCAGGTGTAGGTTTAGGGTGGCCACCTTGCGATGCAATATATTACGTATATACGACATATATGTAAGACAATTCTTTCTATCCGTTTGATTACACTTATCTCTGAAATTACTCGACAGATTTTGACGGAACTTTCATAGGCAGATAATAGGGCGCAATAAACTTAAAACCTAGACCAAACCCACCAAAACGCGGACAGCTACATACTATAGACTTTTAGTTGCACAAAATACTACACATTATGTAGCAGTCACGTACAAACCTAACCACAAGCGTCATATTTCAACAAATTAAATAATTATTAATAATATTATTGTACAAACTGCGTCGCGGCTTATCTGCGCAGGCGCAGGCTCAACGATCGACGTGCCGTACTGTTTAGACAGAACTCAAACACGCTATCTAGCACAGCAGTGAGATGTCGACACTCTGTACCTACGAGTATTGCTGGCAGAACGATTCGCTCGCGACAACGTTTCCTTATCGCGCCAAGAGGAGATAGCACACGTGCCATATTCGTACACAATTCACAGGAAATTTTTGTGTTGGAGAATGAGCAGGATTTTCTATGTAGATAAATTTTTGTGTTAAAGAATGAAGAGGATTTTCTGTGTAGATAAATTTTTGTGTTAGAGAATGAGGAGGGTTTTCTGTGTAGAGAAATTTTTGTGTTAGAGAATGAGGAGGATTTTCAGTGTAGATAAACTTTTGTGTTAGAGAATGTGGAGGATTTTCTGTGTAGATATTTTTTTGTGTTATAGAATGTGGAGGATTTTCTTTGAAGATTGTTATCGTGTCTTACGTGAGGAGTACGGTGTGAGATCTACGGAGCCCAACTAAGCTCACCTGCTAGCCAGTATCTAGAATTGGTAATGATGAGGCTCTGCTTGGAGTTGGGAGGTAGTAGTAGTCGCATACATAAAAAACAAATCGATAGTAGTAGATAGAGAAATAAGTCTGTCATGAAACTATAGAACCAAGTAACTTTATACATATTATATTGAGTACACTTGAACATGGTCCAGGCATTCCCCCTGTAAAAGAAAGTTCGCGGGTTCCAGTCCCGCCCGAGAAGTTTCATTTGTATATACAACTTGAACTTTTTCCACAGTTTTTATTTTTTTATATAATAAAATAAATACTGTGGAAAAGTACAAGTGTTCTCAATATGGTTAGAAATAAATTCCACCAAGTACCTTTATGGATCTATGGATACGTACAACACCAGAAGCCTCAGTAGCATTTCAACATGGCCTCTATGAGAAGCAGTTTTTGGGAAGTGGCCACTTTTCAATTTATTTCATTGGTCGACCGTCAAATACAAAAATACATAAAATGACGCCTGTTTCCCATAGGGGTAGACAGAGATCACGGATCTCCAATTGCTACGATCATCACTCTCATTACATTCTTCATGCATACTCGTCGGTTTAGGGTACAAATAATTATCACATAATTGTTTGCAACCTTATTAGGTTCCTAGTATAAATAGACAATGCGGTTAGAAAATGGGAACGTGGTACTGAGACCACCACAGGTACCTACTGCGATAACTAGCGTGAAGAGTACAGAACTGATAGTAGGTAATGATAGGAAACGTCTTCTACGATATTTTTTTTATATAAAGGACACGTCAATTAGACTTCACCACGCCTGAGGCTAAGCTAAAGACATAGTCTCGGAAAGGGCCACCATCGTAAACATGGCACTCAGCTTGATGGCCTTATCAAACGCCTTTTTACGTCCCGCTTATAGGACCAGGGACTGTAGGAAGAAGGAAACACGTGGCAGGTCATATGTTGTGGCCGAAATCAATGATTAAACGTCGACAGCTTAGTAATGCAGGAGCCGATTGGGGGTTCCCGCGTTAGAATCCTGATGAATTCGCCACTGATAGAAGCTGACATGAATGAGAACTAATGTGTTATCACATTTTCCTTAATGTAGTTTATTACGCTGAGTTTCACCAGTTCATTGATTGATAATTTTTATCTAAAATGTGTGTTTATGTGTGATTGTATTTACTGTATTAATGATCAAAAAATTATCCCTGTCACATGAATAATGTTGTTAAAATTTCACATGTAAGTAAGTTGTCAGCCAGCAGAATGCCATACAGATTGTATGGCCAGTTTGTCACTAAATGGTGCTCCGTCGATGTTTATCCAAATTAAGTATTCTACTGACTATTCGAATTAGTTACTTTTTACTAAACGTCAAAACGATAAGATAATAAAAGGTAACTTGTATGAATAAAGATTTAGTGACGTCATAAAATGTAATAGTAAAATCGTTTACTATTATAAGTGGATGATTTAAAATAAATAAAAATTGTTAAATAAGAACCGATGCAATTTTTACCGCTCTTTTACCATTCTGAATTTAATAAGGTCGGTTAGATAATTTATTTTAACTACAGGATGATACCCAATTAGGTACATTTTGGTGTCGGATCTACTATTAGTGGACAAACCACTATTTTAGCGACTGCTTAAATCACACCCAAGAAACTAATAGATTCTAATATTGTATTACGCAAGATATTAAAATACTAACAAAGAAGGAAGATATTTTAAGCGTTCAAAGTAAATAATTATAACAGAAAACGTTTACGGTTAAGGAAAACTGTACAAGTAGGTATCTTATTTATTTATAAGTTCATGTATTTAACTATGTATCTAATTACTTTTAGTTTATATTATGTTATTAAGTGTTTACTCATTTAAATTAAACATAACTTAATATTCAATTTTCGCAGAACAAAATATAAAATTTAAAAAATGTAAGCAGCGGAAAACCTAAAAAGTAGTCGCGCTTTCCACGGATACAATAATTTACAATAATTTATTTCCACCATAACTTATCTTCTAAAGTATAATTTACAAACGCATACAATATGATAGCACATCTGTGTCTGAACTAGATAAGTTAATATCTGTATTTCAGACAACAGCCCATTTTAAAGTAGATTAATTAGGTATGTAAGATTATGTCAAGAGCGAAATTGAATCATCAATATTAATTAATGAACAATATTATTATAAAATTAAAAAAATTAAACTAAGATAAATAAAATTATTAACAAACAACATAATTTCCTATTATTATTCATACAATTAATTAAAACACATTATTATAACTATTAAGTAGATATTATTAAGTTACAAAACAAAATAGGATTGTGAAGTGAAAAGTAGTGTAAAGTAAAGTAGGCCTCCTTGTGTGTGTTTGTGTGTGTGTGTGTATGTGTGTGTGTGTGTGTGTGTGTGTGTGTGTGTGTGTGTGTGTGTGTGTGTGTGTGTGTGTGTGTGTGTGTGTGTGTGTGTGTGAGTGTGTGTGAGTGTGTGCTTGTGTGTGTGGGTGTGTGGGTGGATAGATGGCACTAGTAGTTTTTCGCTTGGTATATAGCACTAATATTATAAAAATGTTTGTTGTCTTCACGTCTAAACTGCTGAAGCGATTTTAATAAAATTTGGTACTGAGTTAACTGCTACCCTGGATAAACAAATGTGCTATGTTTGGTCGAGATAACCGACATCCACGCGGGTAGTGCCGTGGGTCAAAGCTAGTTTCATAATATTATCCTACTATGAATTATATTTTTAACTATGACTAAATTTATAATTTTGATCTCAGAAACTTCTCTTTCATTTGATGTCACACTCGAAATAGTTATTTCTATGTTTTTGCTTGCTAGTGTACAATACTTTAAGCAGCTTTGATAGGATTGTCATTTCTGACTGCGCGACGGCACTGGATATCGACCAATGACAATCACGCAGAGCGGTGTTCGACGCTGTATACTTAGAGTAATGCATAGCAGAGTCGCGTGCGCAGCTGCCACTAACAAACAAAGTCACGTGAATGTTTTGGGACGGAACATCACGTGCTACTCTTGCAGCACCCACTGGGTAGCACTCACCGTGGTGGAATGTTCCGTTGAGAGTCACGTCCGAGCATCGCACGTGATGTGAACATTACAAACAACCACATATTGCACCAACGAGGACTATCAGGTCACGTGACCACTACTTCCAGGTTAACCTTCATATATTATGTTATTAGTTACAGGTACAGTGGACTGCAAAAGTCAGTATACAATTTGACACTAAAATAGTATTAGCAATCTGCTGCTAAGCCTATCTTATCGAGTTGGAAGGTTTGTAATTAGATACTTTAGTAAAAGCGAAAGAAATCCATACTAATAGGTATTATAAATGCGAAAGTAACTCTGTCTCTCTGTCTATATGTTACGCTCGACGCCCAAACCACTAAACCGATTTTTATTAAATTTGATATTGGGGTAGATTAGACCATGAGAAAGGACATAGGCTATGTTTGGTCGCGATAAGCGACATCCATGCGGGCGCAGCCGCGGGTAAAAGCTAGTAAAACAATAAAAAAAGTAGTAGGAGAGATGATTCAAGGCCTCAAAGTGCAAGTTTTAGATAATGATGAACAGATAATTAGCTAAATCGCATCATCCAATCTTCAATCATTTAACTAACAATTTTCTTTAAACTGAGGTCACTGATCTCTTAGATAACTTTTATCAATATACGTATAGCAATATCCCAGTTACGTACAAAATATATACTTTGGACTCCATGTCTATTTATTCTCTCTGATTGGTCAGTGGAATTTTCCTGAAGAGGCTGGAATGTAACCCCAACCCTGCTAGAAAAGCTTGCGTCAGAGTTTCATCCGTTGTGTAACTGGGGTGCCAACTTAAAACTGAGGATTGCGCCTTAAGATTGTTGGAAGGGTACTCTGAACCCAAGAGTTTTCAGTTAAATAAGTTACTATAAGCTATAACTAATTGCTATAGTTAGACTGCGTAGTTAACTAATTCATTAGTTAATGGTATACAATCAAGTCATGTCATCCCAATTTTAATTTGAATAATGTTTTGTTTATTAGGCTTAAGTATATGGAACACCTAATGACATAATTCTTGTGGAGATGGAAAAAGAATACAAGTATCACTACCCCTTCTCATCCAAAGGGTGTCATCAGAGGCGACAGACGGAAAAATACGCAGAAGATATCACTTCGAGACAAGGAAAACTCGAAATAAAAGCCTGTTTCATTCCGTCTGTTCAGCGTGGAAACTGTAGATCTAAGTCTCCCAATTGGAAGAAGACTATGTGCAGTGGATCACAGGCTAATTGATTGATGGATATGGAATTACCAGCTGATCAATTGGTTGAGTAGAAGCATAAAAATAGCAATAGCTGACATCAACGCCGGTGGAGCCACGAGCGACAGTTGCCATGCGACTTTCTATAGAGAAATGGGAATGAGTACCTTTGAAACTTAGGTATACTCGGAGAATTAGGTAGAAGTGAATTAACATCCATATTTAACCAATAATTGTAGTCGGTCCTATGTAATAGAGGGTGAGCCTATTGACATAATATTACGGGCACTATTGTGGACTCGAGTCTGGGATGTATATAATATCTGTCTGATAAACATTATTCCGTTTAGAAACTTATTTTGAAGACTAAAAAGCGAAATTGAACCACTGGTCAGTCGGTTAGTTAACGTAGAGTATTTGTTCGATATGGTTTTTTTTTAATAAAAAATCTCCCCATGATTAACTTATTAACATTTTACTTTGGTTAAAAAGCTAACCGAATGTAGTATACATATCTCTGTCCCACGTGATATAACTAATCGGAATAATGATAGATAATTTGGAAACTATCTCGACCACTAACCATCAACTCATAAAATAACACTTAAGTAAGTATTTGACTACTTTATACTTAAGTGTGCTTAATGACAGTAATCGATTTTTAGTGTTTTCGCTCTGAGGTCCGTATTTTAGAACAAAGCTCAGTTGTGAATCGACTCTCACAATGACATTAGAATACAATCTGTCATCAGGTCTAGTTATAAATCGAGATTTAGTACCGAGTATCGTTCTGGATTATGTACGGGCCACTTATTTGAACTTCAGGAAAAAGCTTTCAAAAAAGAAACCAGGCCAACCAACTTCGTTAACTTGTTAACGTTCGTTTATTGATGGCACTAATTGTCAGAAATATCATAGATACTAAAAATATTTACGTACTTGTACATTTACGCACTTATTTATTAATATATAAATATCAGCATCAATGATATTTTTTCTGGCAAATTTAATTATATAGTCTTGTCAAAGAGGCAATATAATTTGTAAGAAACATGTAGATACCTGACAGATTTTTTTTTATTTCAATACACTAGTGCACTAAGAATAAGAATAAACATTTTTATTTTGACCTTATTACATATATCTTATGATATTATTTTAGGAGCCCTATCCTACCGTTCCCTTCCCCGCAAACCCCGCCGTTTGCTTCCCCGAAAACCCCCGCGTACCCCACCGTTTCCTTCCCCGAAAACCCCCGCAAACCCTACCATTTCTTTCTCTGGGACCATGTATTGTGTTGTGACCTACCTCCGAACCATGCCTTACTTAATTGCCTGTGTCGTCACGGTATGTCACAAGTAGTCACAACATCGTTTTTGTTTTAAGTGTTATTTATTAGATGCTTTTACGTTTTTTTATTTAGGTAGTAGACATTATTTTATTTATTCGTGGAAATATTAATATTATTTTTTTAGTTGGTAGCGAATATTTTGGAATTTGTATGAATTTTCATTGTTTTACAGCTTCAATAATTCCAGATAGAACATATTAGATGTAAATAATCTGTAGGTAATTTGAAAGGTTGTAGCTTTCGAAACTTATCTAATAATTACCATCGTAATATTATTTATTTGATAGGGCAACATCTCATTTCTTTATATACCCTTTTGTACACCCATGTGTAGAAAAGGAGAATCAGCAATAAACCCCGCACGACATCTATTCTCCTAATAATCAACACAGAGTTTAATATAAAGTATAGTCACCACAAAAAGTTGTTATCAAAATAAATTGATACACCTATTTATTTTTGTCATCTGTAGAGGACTAATTCTTTTTTATGTCTTAAAAGAGTATTAAGTATTTTATACGAACGTATTAAGCTCATAGGTATTTAGGTAGATAATTCCGACATAATATGGATTATTTTATAGTTACGAATCTCAAGTATGACTGTCCTTTTTATTTAACAAAGCGCTTTTATCAAGTAGCTATAATTTAAAAACAATATAACGGTACAGACCTATATAATAAAAAAATGGTAAATAGGTACTCGTACCAACAAGTCACGTTATTGGTACCAATCCTACCTTCGGGGGTAACCAAACGTTAATTTATTAAAATAAGTGAACTAAGTAACATAATTTTAAATGGTTAACGAATCTTAGAGTGTCCAAAACTAGGATACTGAGGTAAACTTCTGAGATGATCGTCAGTTAATGTCTAATGTCATTAGTTGCGATCACTTTGGACAATGCGTGGGCGCAGCTACGTCAACAAGCGGTTTAAACATATTAGTACAAGAACCTAGTTATATGTAACAAGTTAACTGTTTAAAAATAAACATGTAATTATTTTTATCTTATTATTAAAGATAATAAAGGTGTGTACTCACGAGTCGACATGGTGATGCTCGTGCGCATAGGGCGGCGGCTGCGGTGTGTACGGCTCGTAGTGCACCACGGAGTACTCATCCCGGCGCTCGGGCGAGGGGCTGTCGGGGCTGGAGCGCCGCATGTAGGCGCCATCCGTTGAACTGCCCTTGAACAGCGCCTCCTCGAGGTGCGCATAGGCCTGCATGTCGCGCGCGTGTGCCGCGTGCGCAGGCCGGAGCTCCTGGTAGCTGCGCGAGTGGGACGGCGACACTTCCCCGGGGGCGTAGCCGAACGGCGGCAGGGGGGGCGGGCTGTCCGCACCGCCGTCCGCGCCGCACTCCGCCTCGTCCTCTGCGCACACGCACACATCGTTAATCAACACTTACAGACAAACACACACACATGTGCGAAGCGACGCGCCCATTGGCCGACATCGACGCTTTATTTGTGATCATCCGAATAGATAGTGAGGAGCGAAAGCGAAGCTGTCCGCCCCCGTCTAACACACACAAAGAGCGGGGTCTACACTGCGACAGACAATGACTTAGGTATGCCTATGTAGTTAGCTAGAGTATAGTGTGGGAGCCATTGATAGCTCCGTCACAGCATGGGTATGTTTGTACACCTAGTAATAAAACATGAATTGAAATAGCTGACCATGGCACAATCATATTATAGGTCCTTTGATGTTCAATGAAATGTTATTTTAGATAAAAAAATTTAGAGTGTATCGTATTATTTTACTATGGCATCGTCTTCGTTTAAATGGATGTATAGGTATCTAGGTACAGACAGCAAAATAAGATTTTTATAAAATTATAAATGGGTTGTGTAACTAGAGAAACTATTATTTAGTTTGTTTTATTTTTTCTAAAATGCCATGAATGAACATAATAATAAAATCGTACGGGAAGTTTGGCAGGATTTTCCTACGCGATAATAGGTAGGTTAGTAGGTATTTATTATTTACAATTTATATTGTTATGTTACACATGCCAAACTTCCGCCACCACACATACCTATACCTAAATACCTAATTAGGTTAAAATATGTAGGTATTCTTCTATAATGTAGGTAGATATTACCTAGATAGTAATTCTTCGTTCATGATCAAGTAAGTCAATTTACAAATCCACAACAGTGATACCTGTATACCCACACATTAGCATATCTCTATCCAGAGCTATTTCTGGAAATACATGTGAATCTATGTAATAGGTACATAGACATCGATAAATAGATGTTTATAGTCAACAAATATCCACACATAGGTAAGTTATCAGCACTACTGATACCAATGTAAACAAAACAAATTAGAGAATATAATAACTAACCGCATGTAGTTCGTATACTCTTGACTGCTCGCAGAAGGTTTAATATCACCAGAATATTGGCCAAGTTCTGCAGAGCCTTCAGCACTCCTGTAAGACTTGGTTAAAATAGACACAAAAAAAAATTGTACTAACCTTTGACACAATTGTTGTTGACCTCTGCGAATAGGGCGTCGATTTCGTAGGGCTCCATCTTTGGCCATGTCTCGTGCAACATTCTGTTTAATTCACTAACACAACTACACTAAATAATCTAATTATTGGAGCGTGATACGTCCGCTCCGTACGCGCGCAGTGCGTTGACTGATGGCGAACCGAACAGCACGGAGACGGCGCCTACGTGAGGTGCGGGGGGAAGATGCCTGCGCATACGCACCCGGCCGCCCTACGCACAGAACTGTTCGCTGCCCCTCCTTCAAGTCCACTTACTTTTTGGGAGTGTCCAATAAGATTCAAAGGGTACCCGTTCGAAATATACATGCAAGTATACCCAATTTCGTGAGTACAGTCAGCAATAAAAGAGTAAAGTTATAGTATAAAAGGTACCTAGTTCTAAATCTTTAACTAAATAATTGTGTCTAGCAGTTTTGTTGCTGACTGTACTACAGACCTAGTAAAAATAGATATCAATCAAATAAAATCATAAATGGATAGGGATTGTTTTGCGCAGTTTACCTACCTAGATATGTTGGTAGTTATATACCTACCTAATTCTATTATTTTGTGTTAACTCTGTTTGATTTAGGATATTAGGGTAAGCAGTCCTAGATAGTCCAAAAATTCAAAGGTACCAATCACGTTCTACAAAATTCCAGGTACCTAAATAAAAGGAAGTCGATGGGAATCGCACTAGGTTGGTGAATAAGTGTGGAAGTCCTCACGCTGGTCACCATGGTCAAAGTGATAGTGCGGAGTGCGAGCGCGTGGCCTCCTTCTGCCAGCAAGTATTTAATGCTCTAGAAAGAAACGGCGAAGCGAGCCCGAGAGACGCTCAAGACTCTCCCAGCCTTGTACCTACTCCATGAGTTCAGGCCTCTGCTGTACTGTTATAAGTGCAGCCGCCTGTTCCCCTAGCAGAAACATATGGGCGGTAGCACGGTATACACTCCCCTTACCGCGTCTCTTTGGGGAGACAAATTGGTTCCCACACTCAAGAGGGCCTTCTCAAAATCGGATATGGCCAGGGTTAGCCTCTGATTTCCCTCAGCTTACTAAACTTTACTTATTGGAACACTTTACACCCTAACATTTGACACTCAAGATGGCGTACAGTTTATGTGGGTTAGAAATCTATGTGCTATATCTAGCTATGTGTTTTTACGTTGATCTAGTTTTGTGTCTCACTGAGTACTTACAGCACTTGCAAAACACAGGCTCTTAACTCTTTAGCTATCCTGAGTTCTGACTACTTTGCTCCTATCTTTGCGCCTGAACTTAACTGCTGTGTAACCTCTGGAGCTGGTAATCAAAGAAGGTACAATCATCGACAGGTAGTATCGCTGAACCACGTTGTGTACGTCGATCAGCTGTTCACTATCGGCGCCAGGCAGTGCGGTGTGCGGTGCGCGGCGTCGCCGAAGATAAGAGCTATCAGCACGTGCGCCGGCGTCACCGCCTCCGCCGTTATCTTGACAACATCTCCCGACCTACGCTACCAGCTACTGCGCGTGGACACCGTGATACCGCGCCAGCGCAGCCGTAGCCTTACGCGCCCTATTTGCAACACTCGATAAGAAACGATACTATAGTCCTATTACGTTAAGTGTCCTTTTTTATAGCGACCCCAAGCTGCTGTTTTCTAAGCAACGTCGAGTACAGCGCTGCGACAGCCTTAACAGAGATTTTTACTAGTCAGACCGAGTGACGTCACTGGAGATCAATCAATGAATCTCCATCAAGAAGACACTGTATGCTTAGGGAATTGCACAGCTAGTGCCGGTCCCAGAACCCGAAGGGGGCAATCTCGAAAGAGATGGTCTTGGGTCTGCCGGGATGCGAGAGATATATTTCCTGCATTCTCACCCCTAGCAACCAAAGACCCAAAAATGGCGTGCGTTTTAGTCGGTTCGAGTCCGACATAACCACCTCCACCGGCTCCGGTGGGGTGGTATCCGTGGGAATTTATCGCACGATAAAAAAATACAGCTAGTGCTATGGCGCACAGAGATGAATTAGAATATACTGCTGGGTATGTGTGGAGTGACGTGTAGGTATGATTGCGATATTTCACACATCCATTAGTGTCTGTGATATCGCAGACAAAACGCAGGAGGGTAGCCTTCGCTAGGGCAGCTAAATTCTGCGGAGACTGCCAGCCTGCATGTGTTAGCTTGTTGGTTATTATAATGGTGATCTTCACTTGTATCTTACCAGTCATATCAACGTGTATAAAAAAGTGTTAAGCGCATAAAAATTTCCAGCGCACATGTGAGGACTACAAATCACCGCTACGCGAAACATTAAACTTATCCCAAGAATCAATAAATTCTATCGTATTAGCGGTAAAAGCGCTGTAAATCGCGACGATACGTCTACTTTTTTTCATGTTCCGGGTATCCGCTTAACGCGTGTTGTGTGAAAAAGTTGTTTTGACAGCGAGCCCAGTGAGGGTAAGGGATGGACGCCCCGTTGTGCGCGTGAGCATAACATCAACAAACATAAATAAGTAAGTCATAACGAGGCATCATCGTTAATTGATTTACAAGCATTCACCCGTCCCCCGGTCCCCGGGGCTGAGGCCCAGGACTCGTGTACCGCATGTCATAGCCTTTCCCATAATGGCTTTGTCCTCAATAATTATTATCTATGCATGTTGAATAAACAATTTTGAAATGCTGGCCACACGCGTCTCACGCTAGACGGGTTAAAATTACAGTCCGTAGGGATTTAGCTGACACACTGATAGCGTATGGATGCCTTCAATTATCTAGCTAGACACCTATTATGGCTAGTGGAAGACTAAATATCTAGGTATACCTAGACGAAGGTATAGGATATTTCCGATAAGGATACCGGGATACTTGATAGAGACTTAGTAATACTTGAAGATCTTATAAATGAAAAAGTAGAGTGAGTTCGTAAGTACCTAAGTGTTTGGGGCAGAAGCAATATGGTGAACAGTTTCATTTGCCTACAACAGATGGAGTAAGGGAAGAGTATTATAATATGTATGTTCAGACATAAGTGAAATATGCATGTTCCCAAAAGCCTTCAAAATGGTACATGTCCATCGTAAGATCCTGAGTCCTGAGTCACAATGGTTTACAGATATGACGCAACGTGCAATGCAGTGGACGGAAATGACTACAAAACAATAATCCATTAACAAAAATAAGTAGATAAAGTTCAAAAAATGATGACTGGAAGAGGCTTAAAAGCTAGTGGATATTATTTTATTCTTAAGTTTCTGCAAAAATTTGAATAATGTTAGGAGTTTACAAAAATACGTGCGGATTTTCTGTTAGACTGAAATGTAATTTGGGCATCTACTTACAACCAACTATATTACCTAGAGTGCGGTAAAAAAAACATGATTGTATCTAAGTATGTTTAAAAACTAAACGATGCCCGCGGCACCACTCGCGTTGATGTCGGTTTTCTCGACTTTTGGTCAAATCTCAAGTTTTACTGATTGAATTGCGATCAAACATCATCACAATTAAACAAAACTCTCCAAAAATACATTGATCAACATCCGGTCAGTGGTTTTTGCGTCCATCGCAATCAAACAAACAAACGAACCAAAATAAATATTTTTGGATTCTGAATCCCGAAACCCAAAGTTCTTTTTTTTCAAATAAGTTCAATGTAAATACAGATGACAACTGATTTACAATATCAATACTTTTATACATACAAATTAACTAATTAAAATTTTGCTACTTGACATAATTTTAATATTATATGACATTGGAATAAAATATATTTTTTATTATTAAAATTAAGCTAAAAATATTTACAACTATCAAAAAAATCGGTAAATATAGACTTAACAAATGAACAGAATGGTATTTAATATTTTATTTAGTGTCGAGTGTGAGAAAGTATATGTTAGTGCTTGGTCTCCATAGAACACTAATGAGCTTCGCAGAAATGTGTGGGAGCTCGACCGCACTATTGTCTAATACTAATACTATTTATTGCCCTAATGTGCGGACTTTTTTCCCCTGAGTAGTGTCTACCTGCGTTACCCGCAATTTTTATTGTATTGATGAGTAAGTAAGTTAGTTCATTGTTTGTGCACAAAAGGATAATAGGCTTATCATAATCTGGATCTGGTCTTCACTTGAAAATAGTTTAAAGTGGGTTCATGATCCCACGGTCATGGTGTATTATGTAGGACGACCGGGGTATTTTTTAAGACTTGATAACTGAAATTCCTATTATGTATCCGTTAACTCCTCCAGCTGAGGTGGCCTATGTTAGGAATGGATTTAAGTCGGTAGTTTAATGGCCAAGATTAGTAGCCAAAACCTATCGATCGTAAAGCCAACTTTTTAAACACTGAGCTGCTGATGCTTCAAGCGTAAAAGAGCCTTTAGGTAAAGGCCTCACCAAACATTATGATAGGGATAAGCGATACGTCCTTGCCTGTTGATATTATTGAGCATTTTATCATCATCATCACTATATGGTATGAAACAAAGTCGCTGTCTGTCCGTCCCTTTAACTACGCAACAGATTTTGAATCGTTTTTTTTTTAATAGATAGAGTCATTCAAGGGCAAGGTTTATATGTAGGTACTACTGACGCCAAGCGGGCAGAAAAAATTGGGTATACGAACTTCGCCGGGTCAGTTAGTAGATCTAAATATATAAATAAAAATGGAACCCCCCCAAATGTATGTACGCCCATAGCTTCAAAACGACTGAACCAAATTGGATAAATCTTTGGTTTTAGTGTTCGTTACTGTGTGGATAACGTTTGTATGAAAAAATAGAATAGAAGATGCAGCGGGAACGGGAACTGAGTTCTACGAGGGCTGAGAATATGGCTGAGTCTGCTATTTATATTATAATTTATTCTAACTGAACATGACATTAGAGAAATGTAAATAAGTATATTTAATTTTGTATATAATCATCATCAACAAACAAGTTCACCCACTAAATACCATACTGGTATTTGTTTATTGTCCATGGTCCAGGGTAATAAAACTGTACCCACATTTCATCAAGTAATGACTCATTTAAGTACCCATGTAATTTTGTCGGTTGAGCTAATATTATTTTATTGTTTTAAATATACGTAATTATTATAATATTTGTTAATTATAATTATAAATTATAACAAACTTGTAATTTATTTTGTTTGTTTTGTTTGTAATATTAAAAATATTTGTTTTAGATATTAATGTGTACCTACCTACTGCCGAATAATTTAATTTTATTATGGTAATTTCAAACAATTAGCCTTTGCTTGCGTTTAAAACGTTTAATATTTGACTTAATTTATATAATTTTATATTATTTGACATATTCATTTCAATTTTATTTTGTTTGACATGTTAATCTTTTATTTGACATTGCTATTCGATTTATCTTTTTTGATGTTTATTTTATCTTAGTTTTATTTAGTAATGTTTTTTAAATTTATAATGTTAATGTTATAATAGGTATACTTAATATCGTTGGTGTTGTACGACGTGTTATTGTTGAGTGTCACGTGTTGCACTTTATGTCTTGCCTGTTACCTATATTTAATGTAATTGTAATGTAATGTATTGTATTTGTTCTAATTAGTAAACGAGGTTCTTTTTCTTCCTTTCTTCATGTACCAAAGCGCAGGGTAGGCATTTTAATAATCGCCTACTTATGGTAAACTTACTAACCCATTAGCAATGAGAGTAAAATTTAATGTATAATTAAATTGTAATTATATTCTACATCAAAAAACAATGTGGACAAAATTAATTAATAATAAATTAAAATAAATTAATTGTTCGGCGTGATGGTATGGAAATGAATGGAATTATTTTAGTCTGAGGTACCACCAAACTCTATTACTACTTTGGTAAACTGCTTTTGACTTGATAAACTAAATTGATACAATTTTTAAATATTAGGTACAAGTCACAAATGCTAACTTACAAATTTACATAGGTAGATTTATCCTGTCAAGCCACGCAAAAATAAACAACAGACTCGCGGTGCCCGGGCACCATCGTCTGACGTGATTGCTTTTTTTCTAATGTTCTGTAATCTATATTACAAAATCGTGTTTAATCTTCTTAGTTTGAGGGCCTAGGACACTGTTCGAGTGGCACCTGCCCAAATGTTACGACGAGTTCCCGAAAACAGCTATTATTTTTTTTGTTGATGCTCTGGGCTCTGGGTCTAGATTATTCGCTATCTATACCCAGAATTACCAGAAACACCTTGTTCTGACGTCATCATTAACATGACGTCACATACGTACAGCGCTACTGTATGGTTCGAAATTCAAAATTATTGAAGAAGGTGATCGCAAGCCAAGCCATGTTCCTACTTCAATCTATGTTCAAGCAAAATCGAAGTAAAAATATTGAAATATGTCGACTGACGTAAAACAATTATCCAATCCTCCGAACCTTTTCCCAGCTTACCCGCGCGATGAAGTATTTTCCATGAAGCGACACAGACCTCCACAACCCATTAGCAAAATTGAAGAAGAATGCCAATGGTGTTTGAATGGGAAAAGAGTTGCTCTCTATGGTCCCTTATCTCAGTGACAATCATCAAATTCAACAAGCATTATGACTGATTCTAATGATTTTTAAAGCACCTAGTATGCTAACTTTTATAGAAATAATGTCCTTAGAATCGTAAATTTTAAAAAACTTTTTTGTAGTGAATTCATAACAAATGCTTTTTTGTGTTGTATTTCTTTGTGTGTACTACACGAATGTGTAGAGTCAGCATCAGAAATATCTTCACCTACAAAGTTTCAAAATTATCTTAAAACTAAGATACTTAGAGCAAATCAAACTGTTTTAAGACTATTGGACCGATTTCAAAAAATATTTTGCCATTAGAAATCTACACGCTACTATCAGCGATGAGAGGGATCAGTATCCCACGGTTACAGTTACAGTAACTTCATTTACAATATTAAAATTGATTGGGCAGAGTAATCAAAAGACAATGTTTAAAATTGTTTGTAACATGGTTCATTGTAGCCGATAGTTCATAAGAATATCGGTAGATTGCTCCACCATCGCCTAAAGACGAATTTATAGAAAAATTAAAAATATCCAAAACATGTCTATTTGTGTGTATTTATCGCAGGTTTATAAGTGCCCGGTTAATGGCAATAGGCTCGCCACCTATTACATTGGGACCTAAACATAAACCGGCGAAATGTGGGTGCTAGCACCTCTGCCTACCCCTTCGGGGAATACAGGCGTGAGTTTATGTTATGTTACGTTATGTCTAACAAGTATTTTAGTTAGTCAGAGCATTCCTCCTTTAAGGGGGTAACGGGTTCAAATTCCGTTTGGATTTTCACTATGCCCTATCTAAATCTATTAGGACTGATTTTTTTATATGACTTTACCCCGCCTAATGGTAAACTTAAATCAAAATCCCACCACCACCACCACCAAAAGAGGGTCACCATTGCAGATACCAACAATATTATACCTACCTAATGGTGACCCTTGAGAGCCTCATGAGATGCTTTTTCACGCCCCACATGAAGGACCCGGGACTGTAGGAAGAAGGAAATCCGTGAGTTAGTAAAGGATGCTGAAACTTTATGGTGCGGAAAAAGAAAAGAGTTACGGGACCGCTTGATTCTTGATGGAATATTTTACACCGTATGCGGGTGACTTCTAAACCCTACACGTGTTGTCCTTTATACGAAAGGTCCAATTGATTAACATGACATAATTGGTGATGATCACAACTGGGTCAGCCGGGGTGCTAAGAATATGTCGAAGACAACTTCACCTCCGGCCTAACTACGACCCGTCAGTCGGTTTTAGTCGGTTCGAGTTCGACATAACCGCCTCTCCGGCTCCGGCTGGGGAGGTAACCGTGGGGATTTCCGCTCGAAAAAAAACAGGTGATGATCACAAAATAGCATGCTCATTTTTCGTACAATTCTAATACATGTGTTATCTAAGCTATAATAGGGCTGTGGTACCGCCTGCTTTGAATTAGCTGACTCATCGTCGCGACTGCGCCGGCGCTGTTCCGAGTATTCGTCACTGCGGATTACTTTCACAATATATCCTGTCGAGCTTCGGTTGAAGCTATGTTGAGTCTTGGTTCGTTTAGGTAGGAAATACCATTTGTATCTACCGGTCTACGACTAGGGATAGGTTTGGTGGAGGTAGGCATAGGTAAAGTCGTTTTTCAGGGAAAAATATATAAATTTAAATGAAAAGGACATATCGCCGTTATACCGCGAAAACCAATTAACTACCCAAACATTAGTTTTGAAATAGATGCATTTGAAATTTTAACTACAAACATTTCTTTTATAAACCATGATTATCTTGATTCTTTAGGTAATTAGACGATGGTTATTTTATCTTTTATATAATGGAATCTAAATAATTGTGTTTTTGTATATAGTTTTAACTAAAAAAACCTCTAAACGTTCACAAGGTAGTCTTTTTAATTGGTTTTCCCTGAATATGTAGAATTTTAATTTATTGTATTTTACCGAGAAACAACTTGGATAATGTTATCATAAATGTTATATGTACAAATTCTATATTATTATCACTTTATTAAAGTGATAATAATATAGAATTTGTCTATGGAATTTAATATAATACCAAAAATAAAAAAAATTACTTGGTTTTACCTGTTCCAAAAATGGTTTTAAATAAATTTATTCCTAATGAATTAATAATTAAAAAACTTAGTTTTGTTGTTTTTAGGGTATTAAATAAGTTATAAAATATTAACTTAATAATAAAACCATTATAGTAAGTAAAATGAAATTTTAATGCAAAAAAAATGAAATCAAAATAATAGTAACAGAAATTCTTCAATCTTCATCAGAAGACGTTGCAGGATCTTCATCTGAGACAGTGCAATCAGGTAAAATGTCTCTGCATGCAACATTTGTATTCAACCCTTGAAACCAGGCATGAAATTCTTCCGGAATAACGCCTTTTTCACAGAGTTGCAGCAAGTCTTTTTTTTTGGCTGCACTGATGCTTAAAGGAGTTTTGTAAAGCTGTAGAAGTTCGTCAGGAAAATATTTTGTTGTGCTGGTTTCGGGTGTTACTGATGAAGTATTTTCGTGAGTCTTTTTCCTTTTATTTCTAGTACCATAACCATGATCTCTAGGTGTTTCCGGTTCTATATTTGCCCAATCCGTGTTTTCTTTTTGCCCGAACTTTTTAGTAACGTCAATCGTGAAAAAATTCTCGGACATGTCGTAATTGTAAAAAATCTTTGACTGTCCTTTAATATACCTCAATCGCTTTATTTTTAACCATTTCACTTGGTTTCCATCTGTATCTTTAGTAGTGTTTTTCAGAATTTGGTTCGTTAGATCTTTCAAATCTTTAAATTCAAAATATTTAAATTCTTTGACTTTATATGGCTCTTTCACAACTTTTTTGTTGTCTTTTTTGTATATATTTTTAGATCTTGCTCTTTTGAATATGTTAATCCAATCCGACATGGAATAGATTGCTGTATTTTTCTGTGCTGTTTCAATGCTGCTATGCATCGAGTCTGCTTCCATGTACGTGTGTCCGCTTTCTAAGAACTTTTGTTCAATGATATTTAAATTTTCTATTTTTTGTACAGCCCATAGTAAAATTGCAGCAACGTTTTTATTGCGGTTTTGACCACCACATGTGTCCGAGAACATGCTTACTTCAGTCACATAATTCGGCATGTATTCGGATAAATAGTTGTACAAGATGGTCCCTATTTCACAACTTCCTTTTTTTCCATTTATTTCGGACCATGTGAAGCAATAAGCATTGTTAGGTAAAGCGCTTTCATAAACTGTCAAATTATATACAGTTAATTTTCTTGTATAATATAATAGGCCAACGTCACCACTCGGAATCTGCAGAATTGATTGTAAATCGAACGATATTGACACAAACTCTCTTTCCTCACTAGCCCTCTCTTTATCTTTTGCTTTTTCATTGTTACAGGCTTCTTTTCTAGCCATGTGCTGTTGGTATTCTATTTCCAGATCCGGTTTATTATTTGTATCTCCACGAGCATATTTAGTGCATATCAGACATTGGTCTTTTTTTGGTTTAAAGAATCCCAAATTGAAATCGGTTCCAAAAATTCGTCGATATGTTATTTCGGACACGGGTTTGCTATTAAGTTTTTCAAGCTCTTCAACATAAAGAGAGTACATTTTCCCAATAGACAATTTGCAATCCAAATACTTGCGCTTGGAATCTTTCCTTATATAATGACTTTCCATTGACGGAAACGACCCAATGTGATTACGAACTTCTTCAACTTTTTCAGGGGGTGTTTTATTAGTTGGCTCACGTCGTCCACGAGGATCGCTGTCTTGTTTAAAGTGACCGATGAGATCTCTATTCTTAATGGCATTATGTATCACGCTTTGGGCAATGCACAAGGTTTTGCAGAAAAACTTTTGACAGACATTAAATCTGTTATCATCTATTTTAAAAAAGCATTGCGTCGTGTAAGCCCTTTGTTTTGCTCGTTTTCTTTCAATTAATAACGTTTTGGTTATTTTAACTTCCATGTTGGCCAATAGTAAATTTTTTTGTCCAACGTAGTCTAAGCTCCAATACTTTCTACAGATAAACATTCTAGCTTCTTCGTTGATTTTATTAGAGCAATCAAACGTGCACTTCGAGCAGTCTATCTGTTTTGGAGTTTTAGCAGGTCTAATTTTGTTTTTTATTTGATAAACTGAGCCTTCTGCGCGTCTTTTCTTTGCGACATTTACTTTCCATGAAGAAGGATTAGCTTTTTTCCAGCGCTTAACATGTTTTGCTCTTTTGCATGCCTGATCAAAAATTTCCATCAAAATTATTGTTGCAATGGCAGACGAATCTTTGAGATTATTATCTACTTTTTTCATATCAGCTTTACCTAAAGCGATCAAAGCAAGTTCTCGTAATGGTTTTACAGTGCTAGAGGGATGCCCAAGCAAATCATCAAGCGTAATTAAATCTTCCGTATCCATATTTCCGTAGCACGTAGAGTCTGGTTTATGGGTTAAAACTGTGGAAAAAAAATAGCAGTCAAAATCTTAAAGATTACCTACACTTTAATTTTATTTATTAAGTACTAGCTGTTCCCCGCGGTTTCACCCTCGCTGCTCAGCACCTGTTGGTCGTAGCGTGATGTTATATAGCCTATAGCCTTCCTCAAGAAATGGACTATCCAACATTAAAAGAATTTTCCAATTCCAACCAGTAGTCCCTGAGATTAGCGCGTTCAAACAAACAAACAAACTCTTCAGCTTTATAATATTAGTATAGATTTATTTATATTGATTGCGAAATCTCAGACCACGGAACATTTATATTAAATTAACTTCAAATCGCTGTGATTGTTTGAAGATGGCGAAAACTAACAATGCATTACATAACATTAGGTAAAGCTTTAATGAAATTCATGTTAATTTATAAAACCATAGGTACATACCTAAAGTTGCAGTTTCATTATTGTGATCTTCTAATATAAAGTTTTCGTATGCTTGAGAGATAAGATCGTCGCCATCGTCGTCGATTAAACATTCTGAAAAATATTAAATTAATAAAATACCTATTTCAAAACCCGCCAACCAGTTACACCGATTACACCGATTCCCGCTATTTAGCCCTCAAAGAAACTTTCACCGTTAACTAGCAAGGCATACAGCACCAAAAAACACAATTACTTATTGCATAGCCTTGCTACTACAATTGAAATGTAGTAGAATACGTATTGTAACCTAAAGTAACATAGTTTCTAGCTGAACGCAGTACATCACTCATTGCTACCTACTTCAACAACTTTTAAATATTTGCATAACCTCAAATTGTCGGCTTTGAATGAAATTGTAATTATTTCTTACCTGTCTGTTTTCCTCGTTTTGTACGATCAAAATCGACCTTATTTGAAGACATTTCACAGTAATTATATCACTTACTCAATTAAATACAAATTAAAACCACAATTTGTCTACCGGCGACGTACGCGTGCACGAGAGACAAACAAGTTCATACAAGAAGACGCTAGCGCCACTACGCGTAACGCGTTTGTAAACTGGTTTAATCGTTTTTCGCTGTAGTGGTTTCGAGTTGAACTTGCGTGTAATATTCACAGGGAAAACCAATTATTTAGATATACATTTTTTTCATATTAGTATCATTTCGCAGTAAACATGGTTTATACTGGTATAATGGTTTATCGCAGTAGAAATCTAAAGTTTTAATGTCGTTATTATTTTCAAAGAAAACCATTTATTTAGATATACACTTTTTTCGTAAATGAAGTGTTTTTTTTGGCGTTACTTGAGTCCGTCGAGTAAAAACAATCAAATCATAATAATTGTTTGTATCTGTAGTCTGTATAATAATCTAACTGAATTATGTGGTTCTAAATGATTGTTACAGAGAAAAGAAAAATAATAATATAAAAGTGGTCATGGGGTAAAACCAGCTATATCGATGTAAGTTAATGTCCTCGGAGAAAAATCTTTGGGAGTCATAATTACGTCTGGTTACTTATTTCTGCATGAGAAGTACTCTCGGAAGTGTTCGAAATAATTGGTCTTCTAACGGACTATCTTAAAAAGTATGAGACCTACCTCTTAATGGGTTTTCGCAGACGAAAGAGCACGAAAAATAGAGTAGGATTGTACTGTTTAGTTATGTTTTACAAAATCTCGAGATAATTGGTTTTCGCGGTATAACGGCGATATGTCTAAATACATTCATCTGTAGTCTGCCTTATTACGTATATGAAACGTGTGGTTTCAAAATTACGTAAAGTTAGGAGTAAAAAAAAAACTAAATCTAATTGAAAGCGAATGAAACATCAAACTTACTAGGTATATAAATAAATATTCCACAACATTCTACACAACGATATCTAGACCCCTGGTAAGCTTAATTAGCTTGTGTTATGGAGTCAAGAATAGATGCATAGAAACACCCAGACCAATGCAAATAGTCATATTCATGCATACAAATATTTGCACTGAGCGGGGATCGAACCCGCGCCTCCTGCGTAGCAGCCGCATTCACTCTGGAAGTCAATCTTAAGTTTTGGTGTGCTCAAAGGAAACAACTATTTTTTATATAGATTCAAATATTTATATAGATTTTACAGTGGTATCCTGATATGAGTACCTACTGTTCATTGACCATATTGTATACATACGAATATTAATTATTTATTTGATAACATTATTATTTCATAAATGGAATTAGAGTCACGCTTTTCCAGGACAAATAGGTCAACTCAACCGGAGAAGTTATAATAAGTACCTATATTTACTACTCTATAAGACTTTTTTAAAATGTCATTACATACGACAGCTTTATTACAGGTCAAGTGGTGGTTTTTCGTATTACCACTTTTTGTAACCAGCCAGTATTAAATAGAAATCTATGAGATATAAAAGGAACTGCATTAGACGCAACGCACTCGCAACGACTACAATATGGGATTCCTATATTATGATCTGCAGTATGAGTGATTCTACTCCCCTTTTTTTTGTTTCGCATGAGGGTCGTGGTGAGGTATCTACTTAGATCCATTTTTCTGTCATATATTGGGTATTATATACAGATTTATTTGTTATCTTTATGGTTTTTATTTGGATTTTGTAGTGTGTGCGATTAGTCCGCAATAAAAACAATTTTCTTTCTTTCTTTTCTTTCTTTCATCTGATGCGCCTGCCACCTAAATCACTTAAACAAAAACTCCTAGATCAACAGCAGAAATCCCAAGAGCATACTGACCGACTAAGTTATATCTGCGCAGGTGTTGCGGTCCGTCCTTCTTGCTCAGCGGTTACTCAACAATAATCTATAGTTGACCTCGTTACATGCGCAGGCACACGTGCCGCCGCGACACTTTCAGGCTCGCCGAACCACACCAGCCTCACATGAGGACTAATTAACTTGAAACTGCAACCCCCCCTCTCCTCTACTCCGCGCATTTCCCGCGGCGCTCGTAAACCTGCGCTCGCGCACACTACCGCGGGTTATGTGAAAAGCAATAAATGGCAATAGTAATAGTTTTGTTCACTACGTATTGGATCACTGAGTAGTGAATACTGACATGTTTTCAAAGAAGCTGGGAGTTTTACTGTAACTAGATAAATACGCTGCAGTTATTGTGTGTCTTGTTGGTTCCAGGTGGAGTAGAATAGGGTTACCTCATCTCTTTCTGAGGGTGTCGTAAAGGCGACTAAGGGATAGGGCTGTTCTCCATCCGACATTAAACATACAGCCCGTGATTTAAGTGCCCGCTTGACAATATTAGGCTGGCCTCTATTACATTGGGACCGAAAATCATAATTGTCGAAATATGGGTGTTGGTACACCTCTGCTTACCCTTTCAGGGATTTAATGGTGTGAGTATGTGTAGGTTATGTATGTTGTGTAGAATTTGTGTAATTATTATTGTTGATTTTATCTGATAGCAGGTAAATAAACAAAACAAAAGTATTGTAGGACGTACTGGACAGCGCCTACTGGACCCGAAGCTAAGCAAAGCACAAGCTTTGTTATTATTGGTTCTAGAATTTAATAAAGTACTAGCTTTTGCCCGCGGCTCCGCCCGCATGGATGTCGGTTCCCGGCAATTATTCAAATTTTTCTCTACGTACAAACCTTCCCTGGACTTCCACGAATAATTCAAGACCAAAATTAGCCAAATCGGTAAAGGCGTAGTTGAGTTATAACATTACAACGAAAAGTGGCATTGATTTTTATATATATAGATAGGTTACCTTTTGTATAGTGGGAACAGTCAGCGTCATAAATATCTTGACGACGAAATCTCAAAATGATCTTAAACCCTCGTATTAAAAGAAAATTAAACTGTTTTATTGATTTATATGGTACTAGCTTATTACTACGTACTAGTTTTAAAATCATTTTGCGACTTCGTCGTCAAAATATTTATGACGCTGACGATAGAGAGAGAAAAACGTAGCTAGCTGATAGAGAAACATTTATAGATATAGACCATCCTTTGCAGGATAGTATTGGCGCCCTAACTAATGTGTTAGTATCTGTAGGCTGGACGAGAACAAAGGGGTGTTCGGGGAGGGTGTTGCGAAACTTCCTTTGTGTGCATTATCTAGATATAGACGCACAGAACGCATTCCGTCCTCCTTAGTCACGCGCAACAAAATCAGGCATACTTACTTCTTGTTTCACTACCACCATTTTGATTATGCTAACTTGGCACTTTACTTTAAACTTATGTTTGTATTACCTATTCAAACTTTAAATAAATGAAACCTTCTATCACATAGTTATTATCTTCTATGTAAATAATAATCATAATTTAAACTACTTGAACTCGTAGGCAAGTGGCACAAAATGTATGGGATTGACATATTACGTTAATGACACTCATAGCATCAAGCGTCGGTAGCTTAATGGTTAAGGAGTCGGCCTTACGATCGAAAGGTCCTGGCTCGAATCCTGGCCATTACACTACCGACGTGAACCCACTCCTAGCACAAGCAATTTAGGTTAGTTGGAGGGGTTAGCGGGAATATTAGTAACTTCGGTTCTAACATTCTTTATAAAAACAATTTATATACCAATGTCAATTCCATACGTTGATTTATTCTTATTATTCTATTCTCTTGTCTAGAGCAACTTTAGCTCAAGCTCTATGTTTGCCTCGATAAATACGATGCGTATGATTTTGCTTTCATTATGTCTTATGCCTTTACTATAAAATTCACGCCATAAGTGAACAAAAAAATAAGTTATTCCTCTAAGCCGGAAAATAATGGGGTAGGTATCTGCCATTATGCAGCAAGCATTTCTGTGGTTATTTATATATAATGCTTGTTTGCCTACGTACCTAGTTGCTATTTTGTATATATGTTACCGGAAATGTACGAAATCAAGGAATTGTATACAAATCCTAGGAAATGTGTGTTAATACATAGAATTTCTGCCGTTCCACCGGAAATGTGTGAAATAAATGGGTTATTGTCTATATTTGCGGATGATTTTGTGGAAAATTTATATTTTTGAATGACTAAAAAAAAAACCTAAACTATCCAAGTTAAATTGCGTGGTGTGGACACTGCGCCCCGACCTGGATATATTATAGGTTAGAAGACTGAAGCGAAAGCGAGGCTCCAGCATTAGCCTAAGTGGTTGCATTTTTTATAACCACCATCAATATTCTTTGATACCATTTCATACATTTCCTGCTGCGCACTCGGCATTGTATACAATGCCTAGGCATTGTATAGAATTCCGGATTATACACATTTCCGGTAACATATACACTTAATAAAAAACATCTGCTACTACATGATTTACTCCTCAAAACTGTCATAACAGTAAAGTCCTTTTATTTACATGGAATACGGCAAGGAAAAGATACAAGTTGGCATCAGGAGGTCAAGGAATTGACAGAGGAAAGAGTAGGTATAGTGGTGATGCTTCGCTAAAAAGAGCAAAACCAATATTTCCTTTTATGAATAAGTAATATTAATCTATTTAAGCATCTTAAAGTAATTTCTTTTTAAACGAGCAGACTGATCGATCGGTAAGCGATCACCGCCGTCCATGGACCCCCGCAACACCAGAGGAGTCACAAGTGCAAAAGAGGGGACGCTCTTTTCTTGAAGGTTTGGAGGTCGTATTGGTTCGGAAATACCGCTGGTTCTATTGGTGGAAATCTAATATTGCATTTTCCATAAAAGAATCAGTAAAATTTGACAATCAATATTCAAGCCCAGCCACGTTAGGCCCATAAAAACCTCACGTAAGGTTTTTGAAAGAAAGAAAGAAGAATAAATACTTTATGATGATAATGGTTGTTTCCAGCAAAAAAGTAGGTAAGGTATAACCTCCATAGAATGGTTACAAGCTGCTTTAGAATTCATAATATTATGGATTCTAGCAGTGCGTTGCAAGTGAGTACATGAGTACCTATTAGCACGTACCTATAGTATAGTGTGTTATATGTACTTACAATGTTTCACTCAGTTGAGCTGGTATGTGTGTTATTGCGTGCGCGCAGTATTGGTAGCGAGAGATGCGATACATTGTATGTGTATATGATCTTTATGGATCACTGATGGTCAGGCTTGTTGTTCTGTGGAATAATGTAGCGTCTGTGTTTGAGCGATCGGTAGATAGTGAGTTTGATTCCAGAGTAAGAAATTTTTATTAAATTTTTGAATAAGTAACTTTACGGATTTACTAAAATTACATTTTCAAAACGGGTAATTTCAAAACTTATAGAATTTGATTTTTACCAATAAGATTTTGAAATTTTAATCTGTGATAAGTGATAAGAGCAAGGGATGTCCGCATTAGTGCCAGTTGCATCAAAAGACTTGCACTTTAGTGTACCTATGGGCTACACTCTACTATTATCTCTGTTAATTGGACTTTGACGGGAGCGACTGTAGTCTGACCATCCAACCATCAAAGGAAAAAGTGCACCACAGCCTTACCGGTTAAATCACGTTCTGTAGTGAATCATTCCTAAGACCTGGAACTCCCTACCAGCTCACGTGTTTCCTTCTTCCTACAATCCCGGATCCTTTAAGCGGGGCGTGAAAATGCATCTGATGAGGCCGTGAAGCTTAGTGCCACCATTGTTAACATGGTACATGTTTACAATGGTGACACTCTTGCCGAGACTTTGCCTTTAGCTTATACCTCTGGCGAGGTGAAGTCAAATTGACGTAAATAATAAAACGATGGCCTGAAACACCCCAAACTTTCGCTAACGTTCTCATTCATAGTCTAATATCTTTATCTCTGTCACACCACACATCCATCTAAGTATTCGCATCTCGGCTGCATAGATACCTACAGATCCAATTATAATACTCAGTATGTAGTTATATACATTGCCTATAAATATAAATTGACTATTTGACATCTGTCGGTTAGTGTGGCGGGGTGGTGCGGGGTGCAGGGGTTCGGTTAAATAAATGGTGATATAAATACTTTTTAAGCGCAGAGGCCGGAGGTCGCCGGTTCACCGTTATCGGAGCGGTTGGTCCCTCCCCCCGAAACCCCGCTGGCCACGCTCCTCACCCCGCTCTCGTCTGTCCGTACGTTTGATGTAAAAATGTTATTGTCTGCTAGTGTCCACGATGTGAACTGATGATCATTGGTTTCTAGTGCTCCTAGTGACGACAGCCTGTACTTTAGGGCTACGTATCGCTTGAAAACTCAATAAAATGAGGCGTTACTAGGGGTAACTCCTGAACAGAAATTATATAGGTACCTAAACGTTTACTAACTGACATCATTGGTGGCTAGGTAGGTACCTATACTACCTACCTACTTCGTTAAAGTATACGTTTTGAGTGAGACAAACAAATTGTCTTCATCGTCGAATTTACTGTTGCGTCTCATCCCATCCAAATCCGTCATTTCAGAGCCTGGAGTCAGTTTGACAAATAATGAATGACGTCACGGCCATCAAGCATGTCAAATGAGTGTCCATTTTATCATCGGTCGTAGTATCCTGGTAAACCCGCGTGGATGTCGGTTTTCGCGGCCAAACATAGCCTATGTCCTTTCTCATGGTCTAATCTACCCCTATACCAAATTTCATCAAAATCGGTTAAATGGTTTAGGCGTGAAAGCGTAACATATAGAGAGACAGACAGAGTTACTTTCGCATTTATAATATTAGTATGGAAGTATGGATTCAGTTTTACCGGGCACCACGTGGCTTTGCGTAGGAAGCCTAAGCTACATTTAACAGAAATTTCGTCACGGATCTTCCGCGTCGGAATATCCCATCGAACGCAATATAATAACGGTTGGTACAACTCGTGCGAGTTAACATGGCACCTGGCTCGGGGCTTTGCGCGGGGGAGCGGGAGGCGTGTACGCTGACGCTACTAGCCTCGCACGGCGAGAGCGGGGTCGCGCGCGGGGAAGCGGGAGGTGGGTGTCTTCGAGGCAGGTGCCATGTTAACTCGCACGAGCTATACCTAAGTAGGTACGTTTGTTACGCAACAATCACCCGCATCGTTTCGCTTCTGACCCTCGAAATTGTGCAGATGCGTAAGCGCATTGCCTCATTGGCAGTACATATTTTATTACCTCTACCATGTTTGTCATAATCCTTGCGTTTGTACCTTTCATATATGAGGCTTTCCTCCGAGGTCCTGCGTCTGACCTCCCGGCCTGAGATGTAGTTAGTGGTCAACCACTGACAGAGTCATTCCAGTCACCCATATAGACCTCCGTCTTAACCTAATAACTATTTGAATACATCGGGAAAAATGAAATGCTCAAGTGGGACTTGAACTCACGACCTTTCCTTTACAGGGGGAATACTGTTCCAACTGAACTATTGAACCAAAACTGGAAATTTCCCTTCTCTTTATATCCGTCTTTAAGGGCGACGGTGGAACCATCTACCAACTTTCTTACCAACTGTTGGAACCAATGATTGAGTTTTAAAGTTAACATAATAAATGCTATAGAAAATGCATTCAAAGTAATGACTATTGTCAGCTGGTATCAACTTTAAACGTGGTCTAGGCGTGCTCTAAACGGTACCCATCCCAGCTAGGTAGCTAACAAACTAATCGTTTACCAAGTACTTCATATATAAGTAATTCCAGTAACTAATTAGAAGACTGCTGGACACGGGTGCGACTGCTTTTTTTTTTCTCTATCTCCTCTGATACCTCCCTCACCGGAGCCGAGGGGGAGGAGGTTATGTCAGACTCGAACCGACTAAAACCGCACGCCGTCCGTTTACCGTGTCTGCGACATATCCCTCTCACCTGGGCTGACCCAGGGCCATTCCTATCGGTCTGGTCCTCCTCGGGAGGGAGGACGACGGTGTCCGCAACCCGCCCTCGGTATGGGGAGACAGGGGAGTAAGACGGCAGTCAAATACGAAAAAAAATATTATTTATTTATTACCCTGCCCCAGAAGTAAATGGTATCGTAACACCACCTTCGTGAATGTATGAAATATAGTTTTTCCTTCTATTTCTATCAAAACAAAGCCATAATCATACAGGTTATATTTATCGGCGAGACTGACTATCAGAACCGTTCACGCAACGACTGATAACCGATATGAATCGGTGAATGAATGAAACTATCACGATACCCACGAAGATCGCGATTAGCACAGTTCCTGAGGCAGACGATATCAGCGCTATCGGTTAGTGCGAGTCGATTAACCTATAAAGCAGTTACAATACAAACGATTCTGCGCGATTAATCGAATAAAAATTTACAATCGATAGTGATAACCGAGTAGTAGCATATCGCAAGGTTGAGTAGTACTAGACAGGTCTGTTTTAGATAGAGACTTATCCGCGTGTCGCAGAGCATGTTAAGCCATCAGTACCGGTTGTCATAAACATTGGTTACAGGTAGCTGGAGCGTAAAAGGTCTGGTCTTGTCTTAATTACAGAGTTAAGATACCTTCAAGAGTTGTGAAGGTCTGATGGGAGTCCCTTCACGTAAACTATCAAAGTAACTATGACCTTTTCCTACTCAGAATGAAACCTGGCCTAAATCTGAGTCTCTCCCGGGTCCGATCTGCTCCTTTTAAACCATTACTTGCTCGCAAGCCGTCCTAAAACTAGTTAAAAAAATACGTCGGAAAAATAAAAATTGCAATCGATATTATTCATTACACACGTATTATACCGTGTCGAAAATGCTGTAGGTAAGTAAGTATGCATTCTGCGATGAGGTAAGCAGTGAGGGGAAGCGGGGTGAGGAGGGAGGAAAGAGGGGCGTTGGAAAGTTTTATTATTTGGGGTGCACAGATAAGGCGATCTGTGGCGTTTATAATTGTGTGCTCGTTAGCGCAGTAAACGACGAGAGCCATGCGCCTAGCTATATGTGCCAGTGCGTCGATCTATGTACCTATAGTTAGGTATGTTCGTATATAGTAGGTAGGTACATAACAACACAGGCGATGTGGCATATTAAACTATTATTGCGCCACTTCTTTCTTTGTTCTTAGTTCATTGGTCTGTTGTTCGTTGCTAAATGCTACGAATTAAAGTAAAAAGGTTGTGCAGAAGAAGTCAATCAAGGTTAAACGGCTGAACAAATCTCATTGAAATCTGTTGCAGGTATTATTTATTATAACATCTCGCTTTCCGTGTCCCTATGTTCCTATGTATGCTTATATCTTCAATACTACGCTACAAATTTTGATGCGGTTTCTTTATACTTAGATAGAGCAATTCAAGAAGAAGGTTTACATGCGTAATATAGTAGAGCGTGCAGCGGGAACGGAATCGGACGCCACGCGGGCTATAATCTATGACAGTCGTTACGGGTAGTTGGAGCTCTAAAAAGTTCGAAAACTGATTCAACTAGAAAACTGGTAGAACTTCTTTATTACCAATGAGTTGTAGAGGTCAGATAGCAGTACTTCACAGAAAATACCGAAGTTCAACCAGCAGCTAGATGGTAAAAACGAAGCCCAGACTCAAGTTGAAATTTTAGGATGCGACGGCATTAACGCTAAAATGAGAAGAGTCGCGGGTTCAATTCCCGGCTTAAATATTGACTTTTCTGTTTCAAATATAGGAAAAAATTCAATCTAACTTGAAGGCCTGTAATTTGAACTTGCTGCTCGTTTTTATTGATAGTGATTAGACTATTTGGGTGACTCAAATAGCATCGGTAGCGTTAGAGATAACCGAATAGATATCTTTTATTAGGTAATACTTTTGTTATGATCTGTGAATGAGAGATATCGAAGTCAACATAATAAGTGAAGCTTACAGATATTGAATACTAGCTTTTGCCCGCGGCTCCGCCCGCGTGGATGTCGGTTATCGCGACCAAACATAGCCTATACCAAATTTCATCAAAATCGGTTCAGCGGTTAAGTTGTGAAAGCGTAACATACAGACAGACAGACAGAGTTACTTTCGCATTTATAATATTAGTATAGATGAAACTTTTCAAGAAAGAAAGAAAATTAATTTATTTTTATCTCATTTTTACGGCATTTTTTAATGATTTTCCGATTCGAAATACATCGGGAAAAAGAAACGCTGAAGTGAGACTTGAACTCACGACCTTACAGGGAGAATGCTCTTCCAACTGAGCTAATGAGCTACACCTGAATCACTTCAAATTTCCCTTCTCTTTATATCCATATTAAGGGCGACTAAGGGTGATTTTTCCGAATCAGATTCTATACTGTCACCCCGGAGAAGAATATAAGTATCACCACCCCATCTCATCCGAAAGCAATTAATGGAAAATGGCGAACTGGGAGAGAAGAAAAACATCGAAATAAAACCATTACCAACCCTGGCCAGCGTGAAAACAGTAAGCCAAAGCCTCCCAACATAAGGAGAGGATTAAGTCCAGCAGTGGACTGCGAAAGACTAATTAATTGATCGATTCCTGATCGTCCCTCAACATCACCAAGGTAAAAGTTGAATGTAGTTTCGTAAACCTTATATATATCGGTTTTGTTTGTAAAGGTGGTTCAGACTCTACCACGAAAACCGAGGGCCGTCATTGGTTCCTCAGTTGCTGGAGTGCATTTATTGGTTTCATTTCCCACGCACCCCGACTGAGACATTGAATGTATAGGTACATTTAAATGTAGATTGATGTTAAGCAATTGCAGCTACTTAACACAGAATATATTCACAAGGTTTGTTATTGAAAGATAAAAATATTTATCAACCAATTTTGGCTTGTTATTGGCAAACGAAGATCAATTAATTATGTATTATTTCGAAATTATACGCGACCATCATTGCAGCAACTACCTACAGATATTTTGAACAGATGTTTTTACTGTTCGTTTTTGTTTGGTTCGATTTCAATGAGCCTGGTCTCCAATATGCTAAAGTTCTGAGAAGCCCCCTACAGGGCCGCCCCCACCGATGCCGATATTTGCCGTGGGTGGCAGTGTCTTCCCTGAGACAGAGAGAGGCGCTACCTTCTCCGTTACCCAGGGTGCACCACGTGGAGGAGTGTACCTTAGACTCCAAGCAACCTGATGCATGAGAGATTAGACACGAAAAAAAAAATTACTAGGAACCATGGTAAGATGATGATTCAGATAATTTCTATCTCGTAACATTACTTCTCCACATAATGCCTACATATTATGCTAAATACCTACCTACGGCTGCATTCCTATTATGTGCCTAGGAATGAAATATGGAGGTTGCTACACCAGCTCAGAGCGACCAAATTTTTCCAAGAAAACGTTCCCCAAAACAGTCTTCAAACAAAAATATTATTTGATTTACCACTGAACGAATGTGTAGATAATGTTAAGGCATGTCGTGTCGCAATGTGAATATCGCACGATATTTGCTTAGCGGCACGTAGGGCTGAGATGTGGCAACGAGGGGCAGCGAGGAGCACGTCCGGTACGAAGAATACGCACGTCATCATGCAGAAGACTCCAGAGACTTGTGTAAGAAGCCCGCGAAGAGCGGAGACAACTCGTATGTCAGAAGTTGCAGAATGAACTCCGTCCTCCATCCGTCAAGGGCTAGGGAGTTGATGGGTGGAGACGCCTATCGTCCTAGTAGAAATAGGCCGTGGTGGTGGCACAATACACGCCTCCCTGCCAAAATATCGCGCCAATCTTTCATGAATATTTTTGGGTTAGCTGGGGTGCTTGGGATAGGCCTTAGGCACTTCGGTATCTGAAAAGCCATGACGACGGCTTGAGGTTCGAGGCCGACATAACCGCGATCGTCGCGCGTTGAGGCGGCTTCCACACGAAAAAAGGTATCTACATAATTATAACTGCCTAAATAAATAGAACTTAAGTTTTTTATCAGTTTTTTTTTATAATTTCATATGTTAAAGGTTTTGTTTTTGTATTTCTATTTCCTTATCAGAGATACAGTAACATTAATGCCACTTTGTTAAATTTACACTTCCCCCAATTTTTGCATCCAAATTCCCCAAAATGTCCATTCTTCCCTAGCATTGCAAAAATATTCCCCAATCTAGACACACAGACTGGAGTCCGAGTAGCGCGGCTCGGGAGCTCCGGGGTCGCCGAGGGCGCCGCTTATCGCACCGACCCCTCCCCGCACTCCACACCTTCCCCCTCTCATATTTACATTGACAGACACAACTCACTGATAACATCGCAATGATCACTTCATATTGATCATAATACATTTTATTTTTCTTAATGTTTTCATAGCTTACGTCATTCACGAAGATGTAGGTAAGCTATTTAAAATATATTTTTATATCACTAAGTGGTATAATATCTGTCAAAGGACCAACGGCCGTTGGAGCGAACGAGCCCGAGAGATAGAATGGCCCCTTGCCAGGTGGACTGACGACTTAAAAAAAGGAGCTGGGACAGACTGGACGCGGAAGGGGGAAAATTGGGAGCAAAGGCTCTTCTCCACCCAAAATTCCTATTACGTGGGACCGAAGATCATACCTGGCAAAATGTGGGTAATAAACCTCTGCTAGTCCTTCGGGGACAGGCGTGAACATATGCGTGATTTATTGCTTTAGACAATCGTTAAAATATTGCACTGGAGACTTACTGATATGATCCTTTTCGAACAGTAAACAACGTATTTAGATCATAAATAAGCTTGGAAATTAATTGCTTTCTATACGAAACCACAATGTAACTAATTAGATTAAAATAAACATCATTGTAAATAAATAGGTCACAGAAATAGGAGCCTACTGAGTTTCTTGTTGGAGTCTTCTTAAAATGTATCTTGATGGCCACCTGCGAAGAGCTCGGCGTCTCCATTTAGCCCCAGCTATAGTGAGGCTCCATTCATCCCCGTGGCCTGCTTCTGCTAGGGTGACAGGCGGCTCCATTTGTCACCATGGCCCGCGCTCATGTAGGACGGAGTGTGTCACGAATCCGTGGTCAAGATAAGTCTAACTTTTTAAATTTTATTGTTATCTTCTTAGGATCGACTTACACTTATTTTCTGGCAGTGTGCCAAATAAAAAAACCGGGTATCTACAACTGTATGATTGGGATTAGACAGTCTACTAGTCGATATTCGGGTTGTGGAGGTCAGATGGCAGTTGTTTCACGGAAAATATCGAAGTAGGCTGAGAAGCCGACCCCAAATGAGTTGGAAAAAAAGGCTCAGAGAATGCTGAGGATGGTACGTGATTCTGATTATATTGATATTATTTGACAGCCTCGGTGGCGTGGCGGTAGTATACGCGACTGTCACGCAAGAGGCGCGGGTTCGATACCCGCTTTGTGCAAATATTTGTTGTATGAATATGGCTATTTGCATTGGTCTAGGCGTTTCTATGTAGTTACTTACAAAAAAAAGTATCTAAATATGTTTATCGCATTCTAGATTCCATAACACAAGCTAGTTAAAGTCCGGTCAAACGGCGTCCCCACTGGCAGTAGTAGTAGTGTATTAAACACCCAAGTACCATAGATCTCAAGGATTCGTCACAAAGTCATCGCACATCGGAAGTGAACCATAAACAAAAGCTCCGTTCAGCAACATTGTATAGGACGCATGCGCACTATCAGCGGTTTATTTTTAGAGAGTGCAGTTCAATTCCATTGTTGTGTCGAAGAATATCCGATCTACACCGAGGTCGTTAATTTTTTATAATACATACTAGCCAGTACACCTGCTGAATGATGATGAAGTATACATTTCTCTGGAAGTTGGTACTGGTAGTTGTTGCTCCCGTAAAAGTCAAAATACATCAGGAGTGGTATGGGTAATGGATTGCTGAGACGAGGTCTCGGGTTCGATCCCCGGTTTACCATGGCACACACCAATGATTTTTCGATGCTTTTCGAAGTTATGTGTGTATTTATCGCAGGTTTATAAGTGCAGGTTTATTAATGGCAATAGGCATTACATTGGGACCTAAACATAAACTGGCGAAACCTACCCCTTCGGGAAAAACAGGCGTGAGTTTATGTTATGTTATGTTAGGAGTATAAATCGTTTTTTTTATCGTGCGAAAAATCTCCGCGGATACCACCCCATCGGAGACGGTGGAGTTTATGTTGGACTCGAACCGACTAAAACGCACGCTGTCTTTGGGTCCTTGGTTGCCGGAGGTGAAAATGCAGGAAACATTATCTCTCGCACCTCGGCTGACCCAAGACCATCTCTTACGAGATGGCTCCCTTCGGAGGAGTATACTTAAAGCGTGGGTTACTTCGATGTAATTTTTTTTTTCGTGCCGAATTCCCCTTGGATACCTCCCCCGCCGGAGCCGGAGGAGGAGGTTATTTCGGACTCAAAAGACTAAAACTGGACGTCGTCTGAGGGTCGTCGTGCTAGGCCGGAGGCGAGGTTGTCTTCAACATATCCCTCGCACCCTGGCCGACCCAGGGCCTACCCTATCGGTCTGGCTCCTCGGAATCTAAGATGATGATGAATACATTTCCCTAGGGGTCCCTACAACACGATTCCTACCAGCTTGCCTTTTGAAATTTTTTCACCCTTCGCCAATGCACGAAACGCGTCCTTAGGTCCCGTACCTAAGTACACGATAATTATATCTTTATTATTTGCCCTTTCAAAATGAAAGGGTAAGAAGTGCTTCATAGAATATCTTTATGAGTTTCGGTCGTCAGTTTTCATCATTCTATGTAAAATATTTACATAATTTAAGAAATATTTTAGGACCTTTGGTACTTACCAAAGGTTCTAAATTATTACTAAATAAAATAAAATATTACTTGGGACTTTAGAAAATTATAATTTCTCACTACGCACACTCCCTTGGTTTGTTAAGCCCAACAAGAGGAATATCTTAACCTTAACCTTTAACCCTTAACCTTCAACTAATTACGAACGCACGGTGTGTCAATCCAAATCCCTCAGTAAGTAAATATTTGCTGACGAGAACTGGTTAGATCTTTCCTTCAAATCCTTAAAAGACAATCTTTTATATCTAGAAATAAAACTTCAACAAGGGTTTCAGGTATAAGGACTCTAGGCGGACCCTCTCTCGTCTTAATGGGAAACGGAACGTCTTTAAAATATCACTAGCTGACCCGGCGAACTTCGTACCGCCAATTTTTTCCACCCGCGTGGCGGTCGATACCGTTCCCGCTGCACCCTCTACTATATTAAGCATGTATTATACATATAAACCTTCCTTTTGAATTAGTCTATATATTAAAAGAAACCGCATCAAAATCTGTTGCGTACTTTTGAAGATATAAGCATACCTACATAGGGACATAGGGACGCCGAGCGAGGACACAGGGCTGCACACACTCACTGAGTGTCCGGCATAGGCCGGACCGAGGCGGGAGCTAGTGGCGTCCCTGGGAGTGAGAGTTCTCACCCTCGCCACCCTGCTCACAACAATGGTCCGCTGCGCTGACGCGTGGGCGGCCGGCGTCTCCTTCAGCGAGCAGGTAATGGTCGTGAAGGAGACGGCGGAACGGGAGAGGCGGCGCGAGCGAGAGAGACTCGCGGATCGCGCCGCCCGCGCTGCGGGCAACTCGGGCATCGGATGGCCCTGGGTCAGCCGGGGTGCAAGGGATATGTCGCACCACGACCCACAGTCGGCGTGCGGTATTAGTCGGTTCGAGTCCGACATAACCTCCCCTTCCGGCTCTGGAAGGGGGGTATCCGAGGGGATTTCCATACGAAAAAAAAAGAAACAAAAAGGGACATAGGGAGGCGGAAAGCGACATTGCTTCTATCTAGTGAAGATGATGAAGGGTTTAGACTCTACACATGGTCCCTATGAGCGTCTTCTAAGCTTATTTATTACTTTATTTACTTTCCATCGCATTTTAATTAGGGTTATCAATGTTGACCTTATTGGGGTTGACAAACTCAGGGTGCGTAATGGGTTTTCCTACTTGATACTATTATACTATTTTAATAAAACCATATCCATACTAATATTATAAATGCGAAAGTAACTCTGTCTATCTGTCTGTCTGTCTGTCTGTTGTATGTTACGCTTTCACGCCTAAACCACTGAACTAATTTTGATGAAATTTGGTATAAGGTATAAGTAGATTAGACCTTGAGAAAGGACATAAGCTATGTTTGGTCGCGATAATCGACATCCACGCGGGCGGAGCCGCGGACAAAAGCTAGTTTTATAATATACTAGCTTTTGCCCACGGCTCCGCCCGCGTGGATGTCGGTTATCGCGACCAAACATAGCCTATGTCCTTTCTCAAGGTCTACTACCCCTATACCAAATTTCATCAAAATCGGTTCAGTGGTTAAGGCGTGAAAGCGTAACATACGGACAGACAGACAGAGTTACTTTCGCATTTATAATATTAGTATGGATCTGTATTGGAGCTTATGACCCATCCGAAAGCAGAGAAACCTGCTAAGATCGGCTTGCTTCGATTTTGTACAATATTTGCACCAAACACCATGGTTTTAGTTTTACTAATAAGTAAGTATTATATACACTGTGGTATAGATCATGTCAGTAACAATCAATATCCATCCATTCAATACTGTGACAGCGGCGCAGGCGCAACTCGTCATCGACGACACGCTTGAGCAACGCAGCACGTTATCAGTCCGCGCCGGAAGAGCCCCCACGCACGCCGCGCACTCCCGCGCATCCCCGCGCACGCCCGCCGCCTACCAACACGCTCCAGTTAACGGTACTCACTGTACGTTCGCTAAATAACTCCATTATTACCTCCACACATTTGCAACTCAACTAAACTCAACTCTAACACAATTATTCACCGCAGTTAGTTTTACACACGCAAGTGTACTCAAAACACAATGCAGTATGTACAATAGGTTCAGTTCCGCATTGAAATCGTTACTATAGGTGCCTACTGAATCATTACTCGGACCGAACGGGATTCGCGTGGCGGTGGCGCGTGGCGTGGCGACAGGTGAGACGCAAGCAGGTCGGGCACGACTCGGTCAACACTCGCTAACAATAATAAGGAAGCTGCCGGCGAGCAGCGCGCATGCGAGCCTACTGCGCCCCACACCGCCTAGCCGCTTTATCTAATCGCGAACCGCCGATAGTAAGCTGCCGACACCCGCGTGTCTGCCAGGCACACAGGAGCATCCCCGCTGCACCTCGCTGCAACGAAGCACTATCATGTCTACCTCGGATGTCACTTCCGAAGATAGTACTACAACTATCGCAATGTTATGAAGATATTCAATGTATTCCTCGTGGTGATTAGCTTAACAATTACATTTGGTTATAGGTTTGTTTTCTGTTGAAAATGATAAGTAATTACGTTACTTTTTAGGGTGATGTAATCATTATTGGATCACCAATCCAGGTTAGCCTGCGGTAGCCTAGTGGTATGGGTAATGGACTGCTGAGACGAGGTCTCGGGTTCGATCCCAGGTTTACCATGGCACACACCAATGACTTTTCGATGCTTTCCGAAGTTATGTGTGTATTTATCGCAGGTTTATAAGTGCCCGGTTAATGGCAATAGGCTCGCCACCTATTACATTGGGACCTAAACATAAACTGGCGAAATGTGGGTGTTAGCACTTCTGCCTACCCCTTCGGGGAATACAGGCGTGAGTTTATGTTATGTTATGTTATGCAATCCAGGTTACCAGCATGTACTTTGGAAGCTTGTATTTCTCTCCTTTCGCTCCTTTCCCAATGTCAATTCTGTGAGGAAAACCTGCTTCAGAGCTTCTTTCTTCAACTAACAGCTGTTGAGATTGGCTTAAACCCTGAAGATTTTAAGTGAACTACGATTTAAAGTTCCCGGAGAAGACGTAAGACTAAGGCTCTCTAATGAAATCAATTTGCCTATAAATTGCATTCCATTACTTGACATAGGCTTCTTCCACTGTTGGGAGACCTTGGTCTACTGTGTCCACGCTGACCAGATGTGTTGGTACAGGGTTTCATTTCGAGTTTTCCTTCTCTCTCCGTGATGAATGATGAATTTCCATTAGTTGCCTCTTACGATACCCTTCAGAAGAGATGGAATGGTCATACTTGTATTCTTTCTCCGTCACCATACGAACTCTTATATGTGATTGGTCGAAGTTTGATGACACTCATAATCAATCTGCCCAGCCCCCTAGATAAGTATGGGATTTGATGTAGTACGTAACAGACGTCAACGCATGCGTTGGCAGCGTTAAATAGAATGGCAAATGTAAATGATTTGACGTTTATGACATGTCATAAACGTCAAATCATTTACATTTGCCATTCTATTTTACGATACGCCTGACAACGAATTACCACTTGTGTACATGGGCTTGTCCTAATTAATTTGACATCGATGCAACATGTGACTGTCCTCCATATATTCCTATCAGTCATTTCAACATATGACACCAAATTTGACGACACTAGTCTCGATATTAAAGAGGTTTACACCAAGCTTTCTCTCGACTGTATATTTCGATTCTAACTTGTCGTACCTATGAGAAAGGTGTGCGAAACTGTAGCGATAAGACGCTGTGGGACTCAAATGGTCGCAAGTACCGGTGGTGCGGCGACCCCGGCCGAGCGCCATTGCAGTGCGTCGGCGCATGCGACTCGACGTCACCGAGCTACGCTAGATCTGAACAAAGAACTGTGATTTCAAGATAAGGCGACACAAAAATACAACTATAGCTAACCTAAGTTTGCGTATTCGTATTTATAGTTGTTGATTGTATGAGGAGTACTAACTATCAGTAAACAATTTTGAGCTATTTTTGTAGGTGAATTATGAGGTGGGATATCTGAAGATTTTCTGGAAATGGGGTTTTTTCTTTCATTTTTTTTATAGGATATGGCAATTTGAGTTCACCCCGCTTGGTGGTAAGCTGAAGGCAAAGTTTAAGGAAAGAGGGTCACAGTCATCATTACAGACATCTTCTATGATGTAATAAGAGGCAGAAGTGGAGATCCTGAAGTTTTCCACGAAATAGGGATTTTTCTTTTATTTTTTTAATATGACAGTTCAATTTGACTTCACCTCGCTTGATGGTAAGCTGAAGGCAAAGTTTCAGGAAAGAGGGTCACCTTGTCATCATTACAGACATCTACCAAGTAACAATGGCGGGCTTCAGTTTGACGGCCTTATCAGATACTTTTTCATGCTCCGTTTAAAAGTCCCGGGACGTTTTTATGGAGGTAACTGCCATCCTAGCCAATCCTGAAGGTCTAGGTTGGATGAATTGTCATTGGAAACATTTCGAGCAGTAGTACTCTAAAATTAAATACATTAATACCTCCCCTTTCGTTATGTAACGAGTACGTAGATGATGGCACTCATAACGCGAGCAAAACCAGGGCAGAAGTTAGTCCTTAACGCATTACTGATACAATTATGCCGTCAGTTATCTCGTCAGCTGTTGCGTTACGTCATGGACTTGTCATCAAGGAGTTGATTAGATAAGCAATCACTTTCGGATGGAAATAAAACTTATTTTAACGGACTAGCATCGTGATTTATTGTATTCTATCGTAACGTATGGTAGATGCTTTCAGGCCAGGAAAATTGAAGAATTGAAAATGGTGGTCACCCCCAGGCCCACGCTCATGGGGGATGGAGGTCAGTCAGTGCCCTCCGACGCCCGAGTTGCCTGCGTGCGCGGGCGGCGCGATCTGCGAGTCTCTCTCGCTCGCGCCACCGCTCCCGTTCCGCCGTCTCCTTCACGATCATTACTTGCTCGCTGAAGGAGATGCCGTCCGCCCGTCGCGTCTGCACAGCGGACCATTGCCGTGAGCAGGGTGGCGAGGGTGAGGAGTGATGACTATGGTTTTTAAATGATACCATCCTACTCTACTAAATGAGAAAAACCATCACGGTTTCGATGGAAAAATTGGGAAATTGTGTTACGAAAATACCGTTTTTTGTATTTTGGAGGGTTTGGAGATTGGGATTAGAACGAGACTTAATTTTGAACATCTTTTTATTAAGATGGTCTTGGGAAATGTAGACATTATGCTTGAATTAATATGAAATGCACTTTTTATCTCTAACAAGCTAAGCCGCGTCGCGTAACTAGTTTGCCATTGAAATGAAACAGTGATAAGAAGATTATGGTTGCAAAAAGTTACATAAATGATAAAAGTCGTGAGAGGTCTTTTTAACCCGATTCCTACCGGCTACCCAATGAGTTGCATGGTGCATGACAAACAAGATCGAAGTTTTTTTTTTCGCCGGCTTATAATTTGAAGATTTTCACAATTCTATAACTCATACGATGCTATAATAGCTATATCCTAGGATAGATTTTACTGTCGTCCGCTCTTCTAGTTACACTGTATAACTGCAATACGTCTCGGTAACTAACATTCATATTGTACGTTTGAACACATACTTTCTATAAATCGCTTACCTACATTATAGGTATGTTTACTAAGGTACATACCTATTAGTTTTATAGGGCAGACTTGTAGAAATTTTCACAATTTTTTGGAGCACGTTTATCTGGATACGACATCTAAAACAGTTTTAACATAACATAGTCCATAATAAAATGTTGGCTAACCTTTTCAGTAGACAAACAGCATGAGATTCGAGTCTGCAGCAAGAGCATTCGTTACGAGTGTGTTACTCACCAAAATGGTACTCATTCTTGGGTGTAGCCATGGTTGTATGAAGTCCAGGGTAGTGTGCGCTTCTGGTGCGTATTTCCAACCATCCCGTGCTGGTGCTGGTCTATCACGTCCAAGTGCGCGGTGTGAGCGGTGTGTGGGTGCGCGTGCGCGCGGCGGTCGGTAGCACGCGAGACCTCGGAGTGCGCGCGCGCCGCCTGCGAACAGCGTCCCCGCCCCGCGCCGCATTACCGGCACCCGCTTACGCAACTAAAGACGTCTCGAGACACGCCTGACCCCTCTGAAGTCGGACCTCCTCTTATAATGCTTGTCCAGTGACACCAAACTACCCTTGTGCTGAAAACTGTATGCCTAGCCAACTGGTCTGGTAAGTAGGTACGTTAAGGTACGAATGAATACTCCTATCACAAGATTTGCAATGGAAGCGTCAGCAGCTTAGTGGTTAAGGAGTCAACCTTACTGTCGAGAGGTCCCGTGTACGAATAATTTAGCTTAGTACCTAATGTAGAGAAAAAAAAGATATTTGCATGACTGCATGGATATAGACAGGTGATGATTGTCGGACCCTCGAACACGTCGTCGGAGTGGTCAAATAGAGTAAGCCGACATTTTACAGACCACAGATAGATTAAAGTTTTTTCCTATGGCAGGAAGGGGTCAGGATTTCTCGCGATTGAAACCGCGAGCAATAGCATCAGTACCATCTAGCAGTATTTTCTATTGCGATTTGCGTCATTATTATATGTGAAATTGGTGACTGCTATGAACTGCCTGTCTGTATCATATCCAAGGAGTTTTAACGGCGGTTGTACTTAAAAAATGTGCAGCGGAGTTATCTCCTATGCTAACGCGGCTGTACCGACTGTCCTACAGTTCGGGTACAGTGCCTTCGGCTTGGAAGGAGGCGAATGTCCAGCCGATCCCCAAGAAGGGGGATCGCTCGGACCCAGCCAACTATCGACCCATAGCCGTCACCTCAGTGCTGTCTAAGGTGTTCGAGCACATAATTAACACACAGCTCATGCGCCACCTAGAGGATCACTCCTTGCTTAGTGACCGGCAATACGGTTTCAGACCGAAACGGTCAACGGGTGATCTTCTGGCGTACATGACCCACCTTTGGGGTGAGGCTATGGAGAAGCACGGTGAGTCACTGGCAATTAGTCTTGACATCGCCAAAGCTTTCGATAGAGTATGGCACAAATCGCTTCTTTCCAAGCTACCAGCCTTCGGCCTGCCTCCTAGACTGTGTAACTGGGTTGCAAGCTTCCTGCGGGGGCGCCGTATTCGCGTCCTTTGTGATGGACGAGCTTCGGAGTTCTTGCAGGTAAATGCTGGCGTGCCGCAGGGTTCCGTTTTATCTCCCACTCTCTTTCTTCTGCATATCAATGACATGCTCTGTAACGGAAACATTCACTGCTATGCAGACGACAGCACCTTACATGGGAGTTATCACGCACATCCTGCGGCCAAGCAGTCTGATATCGCGGAAAAAAGGCAGCTTCTTGTCACAGAGCTGGACCGGATCCTGGACCACATTTCTCAATGGGGCGCTAGGAATCTGGTCGAGTTCAATGCCAAGAAGACCCAGGCATGTGCGTTTACAGCTAAGGTATCTCCTTTCCTTCCCCTTCCCACTCTTCAGAGCACACCACTGCCACTGCAGGATCACCTCACTATCCTCGGTATGGATGTTCGCTGCAAACTGAATAACAAAAACTATATCGAGAGTATCATAAAATCAGCCTCGCGTAAACTCGGAGTCCTGAACAGAGTGAGACGTTTTTTCACGCCGGAGCAGCGGTGTCTTCTATACAAGACCCAAATTCGTTCCTGCGTGGAATACTGCTCACATCTCTGGGACGGCTCCGCAAAGTACTTATTAGATGCTCTCGACAGGTTGCAGCGACGTGCGGTCCGCATTATTGGGGATCCTGAGGTCACGAACACCCTCGAGCCTTTGCAGATGCGTAGAGATGTTGCGTCTTTGGCAGTTTTCTACCGTCTCTACCATGGTGAATGTTCTGACGAGCTCTTCCAATTAGTCCCACCCTCCCCTTTCCTTCACAGGACGACACGTGCAGGGCTAAGATGTCATCCATTTACGGTGCAGAGTATACCTGCTAGAACCAAGCGTTTCAGTGATTCATTCCTATGCCGCACCACTAAGACCTGGAATTCCCTGCCAGCTCACGTGTTTCCTTCTTCCTACAGTCCCGGGTCCTTTAAGCGGGGCGTGAAAAGGCATCTAATGAGGCCGTCAAGCTGAGTGCCACCACTGTTAAAATGGTAAATGTTTACGATGGTGACCCTCTTTCCGAGACTTTGCCTTTAGCTTAACATCAGGCGAGGTGAAGTCAAATTGACGTGTCCTATATAAAAAAAAAAAAAAAAAAAAACACAAAAGTCAAATAATTTTCATGATTTGATAAACGCATACGGTTCGCTCGTTCTAAAATCATCGTAGCTTAGCTACAACTCAGCGCTACGAAGCGCTGGAATACTTGCACAATGATTAATTTTTATTTGCTTGTTACAGCGCATTTATACCTACCTAGGTCACTACTGTAAAAAAGTTTCAAACTGAAATCTACTTATTCTATCAGTAACAAATGTAGTTCATGACAGCCTCTGTGGCGTGGTCGTAGTGCACGCAACAGCCACGCAGGAGGCGCGGGTTCGATCCCCGCTCAGTGCAAATATTTGTATGCATGAATATGGCTATTTGCATTGGTCTGAGTGTTTCTATGTATAGTAATTATGTATGTATAAATTTACAAAAAAAGTATCTAAGTCTGTTTATCCGCATTCTAGATTCCATAACACAATCTAATTAAGCTTACCATGGGTCTAGATAGCGTTGTGTAGAATGTTGTGGAAAAAAATATAAAAAATAAAAATATATCTATTATCATCGCTCGTATGTACAGACCTACCTACCTCAGTTTTCGTGCGGAAATTTTCCTTCGACCCGCCCCTATTGTTTATATCGGGCTCATACCAAGTAAAAACTCTTTTTGGGTCTCGAATACTGGGATGTTAGGGGATTCAATAATTCCCATTTGACCGGACTCCCAGTAGGTTAACGGTTGACCGACGGCTTTGAGATTAACTTGCGGATCTAGGAACCACGGTGTCTTCATTTTGCCAATAGAAGGGGACCTCTTCTGCTGTGGTTACAAAAGATCACTACCCCGCCCCGGGGTGCTTTTACCCGCCCCTTTGAACACAACCGCCGTCAACAGTATCGCTTCCACCTCGAATGGAATTGGTACTGTAGAGGCACTGCCGTCTCTGATACCTAGGATGCACCACGTGGAGGTTCCCGACCAAGTACCCCTGAGGTACCTACTGTGGTGGCACCTAACTTAGCACATAATAAACAGAATATATTGACATTGAATCGTGATTCATGAAAATTTGTTCAGTTGTTTAGGCACCATGATGGAGCTGTTGAACATAATGATCACGACTAAAAGTGGCCTACCTCTACGTAAATTTAGTCTATAAAGAGATAAAAAGATATATAGAACTAGCTTTTGCCCGCGGCTCCGCCCGTGTAGATGTCGGTTATCGCGACAGAACATAACCTATGTTCTTTCTTTCTTTTTCAAGGTCTAACCTATCCCTATACCAAATTTCATCAAAATTGGTTCAGTGGTTTAGGCGTGAAAGCGTAACATACAGACAGACAGACAGACAGAGTTACTTTCGCATTTATAATAGGTATTAAGTATGGATTAAGGAAGTATGGATTTGTAGGAGGGTTGGGTAGTTATTTGTGGTTTATTATTTAGGCAAAGAGTATACATAGTAACGACATAATAATACCTAATGGTGACTTACAAATAAAGGTTTAGGCACCTGTTGGTTTAGGTATGATAAACCTACTTTCTGTACAACTAACGCCATCTAACGGTGTATGTTCAGACTATATATTTTATTACCTTTTAAAAATATTTTGCTCCTGAGACACCAAATATAATTATACATTTATTGTATCTTCGCATATTTATATACAGTAAAGGTTTATATAAGGTATATATATGGTAAATACTATTTATTGGTAGAATTATAAATATCACTAGCATGATTCGATAGCGCCATCTGTGTTAATAAACCTAAAGCTCTTGAAGACATACTTTAGAGGTTTTACTATTTATTGCAGCAGTAATAACAAATATTAGGCGATTGGCACACTGCGACGCGCGACGCGGCGTCGAGCGTTGTTGCGTCGACGCGGCGTCGCGCTCGTCGCCTCTACGGAGCTCATTTTGTATAGAAAAACGCGGGGTCCCACACACTGACAACGCAATCACGCGCGTTGCCGCAGAATACGCGCGTACAAGCAGAAAACGCGAGGTATGGCACACTGAAATCTGCAATCACGCGCGTGATTTTCGAGGGAGTTTTAGTCCGAGAGCTGTTAGAAATTTCTGTGTAGGTATTTGAGACGAATTTTAAATTAATATTTTTGCAATGCAACATGACTATTTAACGTCAAATTTAGAGCGTTTTCACATCAACTGACGTCCGATATCCAATATCCAACATCCGAGATCGGAGGAAGTCAAATATCGATGCCCAATATCGGGTATTGGAGCCGACACCACTGTTTTGGCTCGTTATCGGAACACGCAGAGACTGCAAGCGACTTTCAACCTAAATGGCATTTTCTTAGTTACGTCTCTTTTCGCGTTAAAAGATGACGCTGATCACGAATATAAGAAATAAAATTAGTTACTATGTCATGTCAATAAGTCGAAAATAGCTTGCACTTCTAATCATTTTCTTTTCATCTCTAGCGTTCTTAATATAGTCTGGGCTATCGAGCTAATGGTCGGATGGCTTTACTTTACTTTTCTCAAAATTTTAGATTATTTCACACACCTACCTACCAAAAAAATTCTAATTCTCTCGGACTATACTAGCTCTCCCGCGTCGACGCGCGTCGACGAACGACGCCGCGTCGAGCGTTGCAGTGTGCCAATCGCCTTAAGTTTAGTTAGGCGATTGGCACACTGCGACGCGCGACGCGGCGTCGAGCGTTGTTGCGTCGACGCGGCGTCGCGCTCGTCGCCTCTACGGAGCTCATTTTGTATAGAAAAACGCGGGGTCCCACACACTGACAACGCAATCACGCGCGTTGCCGCAGAATACGCGCGTACAAGCAGAAAACGCGAGGTATGGCACACTGAAATCTGCATTCACGCGCGTGTTTTTCGAGGGATTTTTAGTCCGAGAGCTGTTAGAAATTTCTGTGTAGGTAATTGAGACGAATTTTAAACTAATATTATTGCAATCCAACATGACTATTTAACGGAAAATTTAGAGCGCTTTCACATCGACTGACGTCCGATATCTAATATCCGATATCCGAGATCGGAGGAAGTCAAATATCGATGCCCAATATCGGGTATTGGAGCCGACACCACTGTTTTGGCTCGTTATCGGAACACGCAGAGACTGCAAGTGACTTTCAACCTAAATGTCATTTTCTTAGTAACGTCTCTTTTCGCGTTAATAGATGACGCTGATCACGAATACAAGAAAAAAATTACTTACTATGTCATGTCAATAAGTCGAAAATAGCTTGCACTTCTAATCATTTTCTCTTCATCTCTAGCGTTCCTAATATAGTCTGGGTTATCGAGCTAATGGTCGGATGGCTTTACTTTACTTTTCTCAAAATTTTAGATTATTTCACACACCTACCTACCAAAAAAAATCTAATATCTCTCGGACTATACTAGCTCCCCGCGTCGACGCGCGTCGACGAACGACGCCGCGTCGAGCGTTGCAGTGTGCCAATCGCCAATACTGCAGTAGTTTTTGTATTTTCCAAGAAGTTGTGAACAGGAATAAGTTATTTTATTACAAATCGCCTTGTACAGTGTTCATTCATTTTCCTAATCTAGTAACACTAAACCCCAGTGTGGCCGATGAACAAAATAATTTTGACAAACAATAACAAGACAAATGTCATGTCAGCTGTTTACTAGTGTTTACACTCGGCATTTAGATTAAAAATTATACGAGTTATCGCAAAAATACCAAACAAATGATCGTACCAAAGTTCTCTAACCACAGTGACTTAATAGAAAAATCCTACAATAAGTTGACATCAATTTACAACTATTTATTAAGTGGTAATGAGGTTATGTCTGACGACAGTTTTTAGCACGTAATATTTCCTTGATTACCAGTATAGGTACATTAATACTAAGACCACTTATCTTTATATCAATATATAGGGCTGAAGTGTTGTGCCTTTGCCACTTTTCGCGAGCGTTCATAGTGTGAGGTGTAAGATTTGATAGTGACATGTCTTCAACGCCTAGTAAAGCGACGGAGCTCTGCGGGGTTACCGTGCGTCCTGCCACGGCCTCTGACATGCCACATGTCTTGGAAATGATTAAGGTTAGTCATTTTTACACAGAAATATTTCAATATCATTGAATAAAGGCATAGAGAAGCACTATAATTTAGGACATATCAATATGGCTAAGGTATACATTATAGTAGGCTGAAGGTGAAGTCTCGAAAAGAGGGTCATTACAAACACCATCAATGTTATAATGGTGGCCTTCAGTTGGACAGAAGGGAACAGACTGAAATGAAGTATGTTATGGTATTTATTTTTAATTTTTATGGGAGATACAGCCATATTCAAATCATTCCTAACAAAAGGACATTACTAACAAAAGGCGGAAAGATATTGTATGCACTGAAAGAATTGCAATAAAACACGAGTACACAGGCAAATTTTACCTGTTTTTAGGACCTCTTCTATACAAAAGGATAAACGCTATAACAAGCATTTATCCTCTAAATTATGTTTCTTGTAAACGAGTCGTGAAGAATGTCCTCCAAAGATTGTCCTACGGTGACACAGAGGAGTTAATCTCTGTATTAAAATAAATAATTAGTGTTAAGTTGCTTATTTAGACATAACTTTGGCTAACCGTAGCAAGTCACTATAGCATTGTATTGTATTCATAGTAATTAGTTGTACCTGTAATAGTATCTTAGAATTATTATTAGTCTGCACTTGAAGCCTGAAGCACAGGACTACCTAGTTCAGGCACAATTTAGATAATATCCCTTAGTAAAGACCTATGTAAGACACTAAACCGCACAAATAAATATACATACGTAAGATAACCATTTATGCACAATGTAACAACGCACGATAGATTAAGAAACCATGTAAAATAACTGTACAACGATTATTAAATAAATTTGATTTGATTTGATTTGATTTCGCGGGCGAGTCGATGACACCGTTGTCCCCCTGCCGAGGAGGGCCAGACCGCAAGGGATGGCCCTGGGTCAGCCGGGGTGCGAGGGATATGTCGAAGACAACCTCAACTCCAGCCTAGCACCACGACCCTACATAATCTCCTATTCCAGCTCCGGCGGGGGAGGTATCCGCACGGATAAAAAAAGGAAAAGTCATATTCAAATCAATTAAGAGGAAAAATTTAATCATCTCACTCCTGTTACCTCCAAACCCTGAGAAGAAAAATTCCTTATATTCTGGTAGGCGCAGGCTGTCTATCAATTAGCAGATGCAGGTTTGCAGGAGCTATTAGTTTGTATCCTTGTGAGAATCAAGATAAAGGGTAAAATAATTAACCCTGTCAGGAGGCGCGGGTTCGATCCCCGATCAGTGCAAATATTTGAATACATGAATATGGGTATTTGCATTGGTCCAGTCGTGCCTCGGAAGCATGTTAAGCCGTCAGTCCTGGTTGCTATACGAATATGTATGGCAGTCGTTATAGGGGAAATGGATGAATAGAATAGAAGGGCTGGTCTGGTTAAACAGCGTCCCCACTGGCAGTAATAGTACTTAGTAGTAAAATAATGAACCCAGGGCTCCCTAGTTTGAACCTGGGTCTATTCTTCTACTATTTGTCTGTACTAACTTTGGACGCTGATGATAATGAATTCAAATCATGCAGTTAAACGGTAATATAATAATTACTTAAATCAAAATCAAAATCAAAAATGGTTTATTCTGTATAGACCATTAAATCGGAACTTACAAAACGTCAATATAAAGTAAATATTAAACACTAACTAATACTAGTAAATGGATTCAAAACGCGGCCCTGACCTGAGAAGACTCGGGCAAGAAACTCAGCGGGCATTTTTTTTGTCGACTTACACTGTAACATCTTACAATGTAATCTTATCACCTAAACAATAATGATTGTTTGCCTGTTTGGTTTAGATAGCACTGTATATTGTACTATTATGTCTTACGGCATCTAACGAGGCCGTCAAGCTGAGTGCCACCACTGTTAACATGGTACATGTTTCCGATGGTGACCCTCTTTCGACGTGTCCTATATAAAAAAAAAAAAAATCTGCCATATATAAAAATATGTTCTTTAATAGATTCTAGGGTTCCATTTAACATCACCTGATTCCAATGAAGCTGGGGTAGCATAGCGACTAAGGCCTTACCTCTGATAGACTTGCAATTGCATGGTCACTAGTAATATTACAGCCAGTGAGGACACCATGGACCGGACGGGTGATCAGCCCTTCTGTTTGAGCCATTTCACCCATTTGTGATGTTAATATGCCAACTGGGCCTGCTATCTTAACTTGCTCTCCAAGACACTGTGACACCCAAACCAATGCATATACCTAGACATATTTATATTTGGACTGGGCAGAATTGAACCCACACCCTCTACTACTACTGCTACTATTGCCAGTGGGGACGCCGTTTGACCAGACGGGTGATCCGATGTTCATCCAATTCCCCTATAACGACTGCCATACATGTTCATATGGCAACCGGCACTGACAGCTTAACAGCTCGTGCCAATGCAAATACTCATATTCATGCATATAAATATTTGGACTGAACAGGAATCGATCCCGCGCCTCCAGCGTAGCGGCCGCGTTCACTACCACCACGCCACGGAGGCTGTCACCCACACCCCCTGCGTATTCACTACACGTCTGCACAGGTTATAAAATATTTATTCAGTTTCTATTTGTTATCGGCAGGAACTAGCGGAGTACGAGGGGGTGCCGGATGGCGCGAAGCTCACGGTGGAGGGTGAGGCTGCTTGACTGGTGCTAACAGCTAACAGACAGCAACTAACGCTTACATCAGTTTGTATAATATTGTTAATAGTTAATATGAACTTATTAGAAGAGTCATCCAGCACTGCTTACTTACATACTTAATGACCTGACCTTTCGCTCATAACTTACTTCACTATGTATCATTAAAGTCGCTTTCATATTACTATGGGGACGTTACTGACCGGATGAATGATCAGCCTGTCCTTTTCTTCCTCCTAGCGTTAATCCGGGTCGCAACCGAAGCTTTGAGCTTGGAGTATGGGGTCCGCTTTGCCAGTCTAACTGCACATGTAGCTGGACTTTGATATTTTCTGTGAACCGATTGCCATCTGCGCTCCACAATCCAAAGGCGATATCGAAGCATTGCAGTTAGACCAGTTTCTGGGCTTTTTCCAACTACCCGTAACGACTGCCATACATGTTCATATGGCAACCGCGACCGAAGGCTGAATGTGCTCTCCGAGACACGACTAGACTAATGCAAATACCCATATTCATGCTTACAAATATTTTGTTCGTATGGCAACCTGGACCGATAACGGCTTAACTTTTTTTTTAAGTGTGGACCACCAGGAGGGGGATGTTATGTCGGACTCGAACTGACTAAAACCGCACGCAGTATGTGGGTCGTCTTGATAGGCCGAGGTTGTCTTCGACATATCACTCGCACCCCGGTTAACCCAGGGCCATCCCTGTCGGTCTGTTCCTCCCCGTAACCGGGGCTAGATGGGGACCCTGTGGTCTCCACAACCCGAAGGGGGCCATCTCGAAAGAGATGGTCCTGGGTCTGCCGGGGTGCGAGAGATATGCTTTTGGCAATCTCACCTCCGGCAACCAAGGACCCAAGACGGCGTGCGTTTTAGTCGGTTCGAGTCCGACATAACTTATATAATTATTATAACCACCTCTACCGGGTCCGTGGGGGTGGTATCCGTGGGGATTTATCGCACGATAAAAAAATAAACCCTGTCGGTCTGGCCTTCAGGCACGAGGAGACCAATGCAAGACTGGCTAGGGACTGTAAGGAAGTCAAAAAAATAAAGTCAAGTGTAAAAGTAAAATAAAAATAATAGGCGCATTATTATCAGTTGATAATACCGCTAGTCCCTGTTGCACCCAAACTCTTATGTAGTTTCTAATAATATTTTTTTTATAATAATATCATGTGTCTACACAGATCTAGTGCGCGATGGGTTTGAGACACCATCGCCTTGGTTCTTTGGGCTGATCGCGGAAGTTGATGGCGCGGTAGTAGGACACGCGCTGTGCAATCGTGCGTATTCCAGCTGGACGTGCCGTGCCTACTACATGGAAGATTTGTACGTCCGTCCGCATGCACGACGACACGGTGTCGGCCTGCGATTACTGCAAGAGCTATGTCAGGTACGTTTATAACTGCAGGGTACATGCGGATTTTTTTCTACGCACTTCCATTTATGTGATTCTCATATACCCTCAGTAACCCTTAAATGTTATATCCAGCAAGTTCTATTACTCACTAACTATTGCTCAGTAAATTTCCTACTTAGTAGGCAAGAGAAAATAGAACAAAATATACGAAACAGTTATGCCCCCTCTCGGATTCCCTTAGATTTGCCCCTACTCAACTCTTCATACTTTCATATATGTCTGAGCCTCTTTACCTCAAAATTCTGTAACTGCAACTGCGAGAGTGATTCCCGTGCTATGCACCTGCAGCAGGCATTCAATCTCATCAACCCTGATAAATTCCCACACCAAATTTAAAAAAACAAAAACACTTTTTAAAGACGATACTTCCCTTAATGTCTGAGACAGTGGTTTGACATCATTTGCAAGGACTGATAATCTCGAAGCTTCTATCCAATAATGTTAAGTTGATGATGTATTGCAGATGGCGGTACGCGAGCGAGTGAGTCGTATAGACTGGCATGTATTAGAAGACAATGCGCCTGCGCTAGGATTCTACGCGCGATTGGGCGCGAGGGACATGCACGTTACCGAAGGCCGCGCGGCCATGCGCCTCGACCAGCATTGCATTGAGAAGATCGGTGTCAATATCTGAATGGACATGTTTAGCTATTTGAATACATGTTTATACTAGTTTTATGTTTAACTGTTGTGTTATGGATTGTCTTTTTAGTTGTTATTCCTAAAGGCCTTATCTCCCTTACCTTTATCTTCTGTTCCTGACTCCCTTCCCTGTTTAGCTGGCTACGTGTAAATAACTGGTCAAAGTTTTCATAGGTCAAAGGAACTGCTCTGCAATTACCCTAAGTATACAGCGTCGAGGTCAGCGCTGCAACAGCCTTGACAGAGATGCCGTCACTGGCTGGGTGAAGTCACTGGATATCGACGAATGACAATATCTATCTAGGCTGTCGCAGCGTAGTGCTCCATGCTGTCCGTCCTCCATCCGATCCCTGATCGGTGATAAAATAGATGACATCAAAATAAAACTATGCATGAAGACATAGTATTTTATTTAAGTACTCGAAAAATTTCAAAAATACACCAATCATCCGGGATAAATCACAATTCGAATATTAGGTGCTCTTATAAAAAGAATTATATTCACGTGTATTGTCTTCGACCGCTTCTACACTACATCCACGGGCGCGTAATAGACAAGAGATCAGGGAGAAGTCTGCGCCAAAAGAAAGTCTACTAAAATTATTGTCGATCCAGTGACGCCGTTGAACGACGCCTAGGGGGGTTCCCCGGGCGGTGGTTCACGCTCGGGGCGCGTGCGGTACCGCGTGACGGTACGGGGAGCTGGTGCTATGGGGCCTACTAGCAGTGAGGAGCCACCCAGTAGTGCGGAGCCACCGAGCAGTGCCAGTGGCTCAGGTGGCGATGGCGGGGCTGACTCTATTACACGTGGACTGTCGCCACCCGCTGCAGCTACCGCCAATGCGTCGCCACGCTCCAAGGACCACTGACGTCGTAAAGGACGACGTCCGTTGCCCAGACATCTGTGGAATAATATAAGATAATGCCAAATTCGATTTGTCCAGTATCTGTCAAAGAACTTAATATCTTCCATGAACCGACCTGTAACGGGAGTACTGCGCACTGTGGTCAATGCTGGGTATGACGGGCAAAGTACGGGGTGCTCGCGGTGGACTGCTGTCAGCCGACACGGCACCTGACCGCTGCCACGCTGCTACAAACATTTTAGGATTTAGTTTGAGGTTCGGTCTGCCTGCTGTAAAAAAAAATGGTGGCAGTTGAAAATTGTACCTTGCTTGTCTGGAGTAGTTGACAGATCGGAGCTCTGGGGCTCCATACCAGAGGAGTTTCTTGCCGGTGTGGACGTAGGTGCAGAGGATGTCTCGCTTTCATTCTCGCCGTCCGTTTCGAATAACACTTCCTCGGATCTGAAATATTTTATCATATACAAGAACAACTTACGTATTATTACCTTCAGCAGTTAAGATTATGGTACATCACTGGTACTAACTCGAGAGGAGGTGGCGTTGGTAGTGACTTGTCAAATCCGTCTTTTCCTAGCAGCCAATACGTGTGCATGGCACCCTTGCCCTTGATTTGTGTGAGACCTCGCGAGCGCAGCCGGTAACCGCCAGCAGCGGTGAGATGCTCGGCCGTTGTGGCCGAAACCTGGATACGCCATGCTGCTCCTGCGAGAATATTGGTGTCAGTAGAAATACAGTACTTATGAGCAGTTCTATATCACACAAAGCTTACCGGAGGACTCCATACGGGATGCAGTGTTCACCGTATCGCCAAAGAGGCAATAACGCGGCATGGTGAGGCCGACAACGGCAGCGCAGCAGGGACCAGAATGCAAGCCAATACGAAGATGTAGTGGAGTGTCAGGCAAGTGGCGAATACGGAATCGACCAGCCAAGTGTAACAGGTGTAGGGCCATGGTAGCGACACTTTGCGCGTGGTCTCGTGTGCGTACAGGCAAGCCACCCACCACCATGTATGCATCACCAATAGTTTCCACCTTATATACGCGGTACTGCTCGATAGCTGCGTCGAAGGTGGTGTATAGATCATTGAGCAGGTCCACCACCTGTACAGGTGTAGAGCGTGCTGCCAGCCCCGTGAATCCCACAATGTCACTGAAGTAAATGGATACTTCGGCAAATTCTTCGGGCTCCACTCGCGATCCCAGTAGAAGTCGTTCTGCCACTGATCTGTGGACCACAAAACTCGGTTAATATGATTGTTATTTTAGCTGTTCTTTGAAAAAATGACTATGGTCCGGTTATTGATTACATTAATATAAAAATCGTGAAACACCTCGGTAGCATCCTGTTTAGTAACTGCTCCGTCTTTTTCTTCTCCATGTCGAGCTGCTCGGTTCGTTCTCTGATCAGCTCCTCCAAGTTATTGCTGTACTTCTCTAACATTTCAAACATAGAGTCAACTATGTTTATTTTCCTGCAAGAATGAAACGATGAAAAGAAATGTCCAATGTAAAGTCTTAACCTACTGCCGAAGTACCGAAATCTAAAGTTACCTGCCCTTGTGGAGATGCCTAAAGATATCGTGAAGACGGTGGAAGTCAGGACGAAGATCAGGTGCCTCGCTCCAGCACTGACGCATGACGCTGACCGCCTCAGGCGGTGCCGCGCCTATCGATACGGACGGCCGGATCAGCGGAGGTGGACGTGACACTTTCTCCACGATCTCTGCAGCAAAAGCATCTCAAATTTGCCACAGTTCTCCTTCAGTACCTACTGCTATCATTATTGTACACGTAATATAAATCTAAATCGAGCGTGCGTATATTCACCATCTGGTGTAAGCGCCAGCATGCAGTAAGGCTCGCCGCGTACAATCACCTCCTGCATGATGATGGCGAATGAGAATACATCACCAGGCTGCGTGCCACGTCCCTCTCCTCGTGACTCACGCAGTAACTCCGGCGCCGTCCACAGCAGATCTGTAAAGAATCGAACACTTATAATCATAATCATAATCATAATCAATGTTTATTTGCGAACACAGGTACACATTATGGTCTTACATAATACAAGTTTGCTCGTTCCGTATTCAACCCAAAAAAGGCATGCAATGTTACAATATAAGCTAAAAGTACATTAAAAATACACGATATCTATAGGAGTAACTCAACTGATTAAATTATCAATAAAAAGAAATTTCAGATATAATCAAGTCCAAAGTTTTAGTACCTACTTCATGTCAAACTTAAAATTATATAAAATTATTTATTCATTTTTTTTTTAATTTGTATACATTATGTCAAAATTTTTAATAGTTAATAAATAAATAGTGGTATAGTCCCTTTCATTACAAATTGTCTTTTAAATATTCGTCAATAGTATAGTACGCTTTCGTTACGAGTAAATTATAAACATTTTTCCACACTTAGACTATCCACTTCCGAAATGTATCGTGGTAATTTGTTGTACAAACGAGGAGCCATACAGAAAATACTTTTATCAAACAGTGCTGACCAATGCCGAGGTATGGAAATTTTGTGGCAGTTACGAACACTGTTATACGTAGTGTAACGCCCCAAATTACTTTTTACGAAAGTCACAACTTCATATATATACAGACAAGGTAGAGTTAGTATTTTTAACTGAATAAAGTGTGGTTTGCAAGTGTCTGTCTGTTGTAGTTTACACACGGCTCTCAAACATCTTTTCTGTGCCCTAAACGTCTTTTCCTTGTTAGTAGAATTTCCCCAGAACATGACCCCATATCGTAGTATTGATGTCACGTGGGCATGGTATGCTGTTATTACTGCATCTCGGTTGACTACCTTTGATAACATATAGAGCGCATACGAGAAACTATTTAGTTTTTTACATATTATGTCAATGTGTGATTTCCAGCTTAAACTCGAGTCAATGTGTAGACCTAAAAATTTGGTATTATCTATGTCAATATTAGTTTTATTTAAATGTCTTATATTCATGTCGCTTAAGTTATGTGAATTATTTCCAAATGTCATAATGTTTGTTTTGTCAAGATTAATTAGAAGATTATTTGATGTCAACCATTTGATAATTTTGTCTATGTTACAGTTTATATTAAATTCTACATTATTCATGATCTCTTGTCCTGAAAAAACTACGGTACTATCGTCTGCATAAAGGAACATGGGGTATCCTATTGACCGTGGGAAATCATTTATATATAATATAAGCAGCAAAGTGCCTAGTATGCTTCCTTGAGGTACACCGTCCGTTACTGTTCTCATTTCCGATGAGTATTTTACCTCTATTTTAAATTTAGGACATATTCTATTTATTTGCGTTACATGTTTTCTGCCTTCAAGATACGATTTTATTAAGTTTAGTGCATTTCCCCTTATTCCGTAAGTATATAGCTTATCTATTAGTATAGAGTGATCCACGTAGTCGAATGCTCTTGTTAAATCCATGTACATAGCGCATACTGGAAGCTTTCTTTCTAAATTTCCCATAACCTCCAAGAGGAAATTGTAAATAGCTTCGTTAATGTTTTTATTTTTCCTGAACCCTACCTGTTCATCGGTTAGTACTTTATTCTTCTCTAAGTACTCGTACAAACACTGATAAATGAATTTTTCCAGTATCTTTGAAAAAATAGGAATTAGTGCTACAGGTCTGTAAAATTTCATGCTTTCTTTGTCCTCTTTTTTAAAAATAGGGATAGTTATCGTTAGCTTTAACTTATCAGGGAAAGTACCACAGCTTATGCATAGATTGATTATATGGCTTAAGGGGCTTGCTATGATAATAGAAACAAATTTGACAACTTTTGTACATATGCCGTCATAACCTGTACTTGAAGTGTTCTTTAGGTCTCTTATAATTCCATGCACATCATATGGGGTTGATGGACTCATAAACATAGAGTTCTTTTTATTCCATACTAAAGTGGTTTTGTGGTTTTTAGAACTATCTGCTAATGAAGGTTTAAACTTATTCAAAAAGAAATCGTTGAATGCTTGCGCTATCTGCTGTGGATCACTAATTATTTTATCTTTAACTTTTATACATCTAATTTCCTCTTTAGGAGTGTTTGATTTAAGTTCATTAATAATTCTCCATGTGACCTGAGACTTATTTTTTGCGTTTTTTATTTTATAATCATTTTGTGCTTTTTAAGTCAATTTTATAATCGAATTAAGTCTCTTACTGTAGGTTTTAAAGGTGTCCTTGTTAAGGGTACTTGGATTTTTTCTGTACTTATGTAGCAATTCCCGTTTACGGCGCGAGCATACCTTGATACCTTTACTAATCCACCGGGGCTTCACATTTTTTGTTAGTTTTAGTTTTATTAAAGGAAAACATAAATTGTAGAAGAAAGAGAATATGTCAAGAAAATTATTGTACGGAATATTTGGGTCATCTGAATTATAAATGTCATTGAAACTAAGTTTTGTCAAACATTGTTTAAACTTCGTCATATTACCTAAACTATAGTCACGTTTCATTATGTACCAGTAAGGGAGAGTGCAGTATTCCTTAACTGGGCATGTCAATATTTGCGCTGTATGATCCGATACAGCAAGTTCAATTATTTCAGCGTGAGAGCCGCGAATACTATAAAGGATGTTATCGATGCATTTGCCACTGGCTGGCCGAGTGACCTCATTTATGGCAAGTTTAAGATTGAAGCAAGTGCATATTTCTTCAAACTTAGCGCTATTTTTAGTTACTGTTAGTCTGTCAATGTTAAAGTCTCCGCAAATAACAACTTTTTTGTGTTTTGTACAATATCTCTGCAGCAGACTTTCGAAGTTTTGAAAAAATGTATCAAAAGATTTACCATCCTCCCTTGGTGGTCTGTATATACATAAAATTACGACATCGTGTTCTATTAATTTTATTGCACTACATTCTATCAATTTTGGTATACAAAACTCCTTGATGTCTGTTATTGTGTGATATTTGTGACAATTCCTCACTAAAATGCATGATCCCCCATATCTGTTTTCTCTACAGTAGATAGATGCAAGTTCATAGTTACATATGTTTAGTATGCTTACATCACATTGAAGCATATTGTGTTCTGTAAGGCATAATACGTCAATGACCTTACCCTTTTGTGTTAAAATATTATTAATGTGAATTTCTAACAGATTTGATTTTCCTATCAGACCATCGATATTTTGATGAAGTATGTTTATGACTTTCTTTTTAATTACGAAAATTATGTAAGTTTTCTTTTGACTTTACAGGGGATTCTAGAGTCAAAATCTGTTCCTCGCATACATTATTTGTTTGTGTATATTTATCTACTGTAGTCAATGCTTTTTTATTATTGTACTGTATCATTCTTACTCGATATGTTATACGAAGTATTTCCCGTAGTAGTGACCTAGAAAGGTTTACAGCGAAATGTTTGAAACGTGGACTTACACATTTGATAACTGGACTGTATCTATAATGCCTAGATTCAGTAGATTTATAGCATCACCTCTAGCAGTGCGATGCGAGTGCGGCAGTCCTTGGGCACGATGTAACGCAGGTAGTCCATAATCTGTGACGCGCAGAACCCAGCGTGAGTCGACCACGCAGTTGCGGGATGTAAGGCGTCCATGCACACGAAGCGTAGATGAGTGAAGGTAACGCATGCCTTTCACGAGATCAGTGAGGAGCGACAGGCGGAACGTCCAGTCTAGCTTGATATCGTCTGCCATCAGAACATCCTCAAGTGAACCGCGCAGACAGTGATCGAATACTAGCGCAGCACGAGCCTCGCATAGACAGCCTGAAACATACGAGAATAATATTAGATTGAAAATTACCTAAAGCTACCCAGGATAACACGGACTGACTAACCAACCTTGGAAAAAACAGTAATGCAATTGCAAAAATCGAACATTCCTTATCCGTCACAGACCAAACCCACAAACCAACCAATACTTCACCGGACACGGGAATCGATCCCAGGACCTTACGCTGAATAATCGCATTTGCTACTTAAATTAAATAGTGACTAATTACCTACCTATGAATGGATTCAAATTTTCATGTCTTAAGTTCTGCATGACCAGTAGCACGTCCGTGGCCTTACGTTTGAGTTCAAGAGCATTAGTACCTGGCAGGTACTTTACATGTACTACGTCGCCCTGAAAAAAAATAAGAACAAGTCAGACAGCGTTAAACTACATACGCTCTACATCAATGATTGAATAAACGAACAGATCTTACCTTGTATCGGATGCGGCGGTCGACGGCAACACGGTTCACGCTGCAGGTGGAAGACGGAGCTGATGGTGCGTGAGGCGTGGCACGCGGTGGTTGCTTAAGTAGATCGGGGCGCTCGAGCTCAGGCCCGCCGAACTCGTGGAGTTGCTGTAACCAGCAGGATAGCATTGTTTCCATACCCTCACCCACACGCCGCGGCTCATCCACCGGGAAAATGAAATCAGCTGGTGCCAGCACAGCGTCCTCGCGTCGCCGACGCCGACGGCGCCTTCGAGCTAGCCAACGTCCCAGCAATGCAGCCCCACTTGCCAAAGCCAGTGCTCCAAACGCCGCACTTGCCGAGAGCGCAGCAGCACCGGCTGCTGGCTCCGCCTCTCGAGGAGCTCTTGCGGTCCAACTTTCCAAGTTCACTGTGACATTGGACCACTTGACGGTATGCAGCCATTCCTCCGCTGAGTCCAGTGACCTGCTTGAAGTTGTCGCTAGTACCGCAGCGCGCTTCCACGTTCCTTTGGAGCTGTCAGATCGCTCATATAAATGAAAGTTGATATTACTATTTTCCGAGCGGCTCTGCTCAGCTTTCGAGTTACTCGTAATAGCTCTAATTACTTTATCGTAAACATCACTTTCTTTCGGTTCTCTATGTAAATTCTCATCGGTAAGTAACAAGACACATTTGAAAAAGGACATTTTCTGTCCAGATAGAGGAGTACCGATATAATCTATTTGAAAATCAGAGTGAAGTGTATAAGATAAATCACGTCGACGGATATTACTTCTACTCTCGGCGTCATATTTAGAACGAATATACTTAACTACAGAAGACGGACTGTCGGTTTTCGATCGAAGTCGGACGGAGTCTATTATGGTGGCGTTTGCACCCAACACCCGGTGCCGGTCAGAGGTCACGATTGATCGAATCATTTTCCGACGAAAATAGGAAGAAAGATTGCGACTCCTTTCTCGGGCCACGTTTTCCTCGTACGATATATTTTTATTACTCCTCGAATATAAGGAACCGCTTACTGCTAAACTGATATTGCTTAATTGAAAAGGGTCATTAATTTCTTCGTTCGTTCCGGGACGAGGGGTAGAGGGTGCGACGCGTGGCGTGCGGCTCGGCTCATCGACGTGCACGAGCAGCAGCGGTGGGCCCGCGCCCTCCTCCCCTAGCGACACGCCAGTCGCACGCGCGCCCGTCCCGTGGCGAGAGGCACACAGAATCACAACTGTAATGGAAATAATTTTGGTTAAAATTACCTGGATGTGTCTGGCAATTTAATGAAGAATGAGTTGGAAAAATCTGACCATGAGGTTGCTGAGCTAGTTCGTGCGACGTGAGATCAGCTCTACGCAAGGCGAGTCCCGCCTCGGTGAGAGCGCGTGCCACGTCGCGTAACGCAGCTGCGCACTCGGAGTGCGGAGTGGCAAGTGGCAGTAACAGGCGGCGCCAGCTGAGCTTCCGCGCCAGATGGACGATGGCGGCAGCCCTCGCCTCGCCGGCCGCGCACACGGCGGGCGGGGGCCGGTGCAGGGCTCGGGCGCCCGCCACCAGCGCGCCGCAAGCATCGGCACCAGGCCAACCTACGCTCAGTACTGTGCTGTCGACGCTCAGTGCTGCGAGGGAAGCCCGCGTCACAGCCTCTCTCCATTCCGGACCGCAGGTCTCTAGCAAAGAGCAATTTCAATTAAGGTTTCTGAAAAGATTCCAGGTACAAGGAATGTCGAGATTTTTACCTTCGTGGTTCAGAAGGCGCAGCTGGCGTGCGGCGAAAAGTGAGCGTGCTGGCTCGTACTGCTCGAGGCGTGTCTTTTCGAACAGGTGGTTGAGTGGAGCTGGACACGCGGCGCGCAGTACGAGCAGCAGCGGCGGCGAGAGGCCGGTGGAGGCGGCGGCGGCCAGCAGCAGCAACAGCGGCGGGAGCGAGCGCATGGCGCCGCTCACGTCACGGTCGCCATGCGGCCGCCGCCGCGCGCGTTCGCTCCGCCGCGCCGATTACGTGCTCGCTTGGCCGCACCGGATCAAACGGTTCTTCGCCGTCACACCTGTCCACAGACACCCGCACGGGTGGCCGATCGATCATGTCTCTTTATTTATATCATCTGGGTTACGGGATCGAGCTTGGAAATTATTTTCACATTAAATACTAAGAAGATCATCTACCAGGTACCTAAGTGTTTTTTGAAAATTATCTGGCTACCTTGATAATGCCTTTACCAAGGTACAAAAATGTACAAAAACTAGAATAAAAACAGTCTTTACAAAATATGAGAATTCAGTTATAATTTTGTAGCATGAACTATTTTTCCACCCTACAGTTTTGTAGATGCTTCTACATGATAGACAAATAGATAAGTGTACCGGAATGTTTCATTTGTTCAGACAAGACTCGCCTGAGCACGTACCAAGTTGAAAGGGAACTTGTAAAGTAAACTGAAAAGTACGCTTTACAAGAGAAACATCAGGTCACGACCTTGAAGCGATGCCCGGATACTTAATAGTGATCTTCCATCACCTTCGGGTAAGTATAAGTTCGACACTCCAGTTTGATCTTGGTGTCATTGTATATACCTATATCTATCTATAGCTCAGAACAGATACTTATTTGTCCCATAATGCCCAAAAACGGCAACGTCGCACTTTAGTCGAATCTGTTACCTTCTAAAGTGCTTTTGCATAATTTATGAATGAAAGGGTTGAATTGAAAGTAGGTGCCTAAGTGCAAAGGAATATCTTGTGAAAATGTGAGCAGTACTTTACACGTTGTTATATCAAAAACGAGTAAAATACCTACAATGAAATACCTTCAAATATGACTTTACACGTCTTGAACACTACCTAAATAGTAAGTAAAAAATAACATTCTAAGAATCAAAATAGGTAATAGTCGAAATAATATTTTCATTTTGTTGAATTAAAAGACTTATAACAAAGACTTAGGTCACAATATATATAGTACGGTCACAATATAGGTAAGTACACAGCTCAACCATAACTTTTAACCTTTATTTAAATCAACAAAACCTTAAAATATACACCAAAATAATTACACTAGAACTTACAGACTGTGATATCCAACAGAACACATCTCACGCACTAGGTTCGAGCGACACACTTGCACTCTCAATCAGAGGTCAGAAACAGAAAAACAAAAAACAGAGCACAAGAAGACAGCGAGGTGAAGGTTATATGGAGGTGTCAATCAGCTGAGCGGTAGGTTTAGGATCTGTGGTGTAGTCCGGCGGTCTCAGTGCGTGCAGGCTCACCTCGGCGCGGTGCGGAAACGTGCGGACTGGCTGCTGGCGCGTTCGGCGCGGGCCTGGGGTCGGCGCTTGGCGCGGTGTGCGGAATTCGGCGGCCACCGAGCTAGCATCTGTCTCGCGCCTGCGCTTTGAGCAAGTCTACTCCGTTTGTGAATGGTTACCCAAGATTGTGGGAGATTTTTGGGGTTTTGTGGGAGAAATTGAATATTTTGGTAACACGAATTTTGAGTAGGTAAGTAATACTTACTTATCAAAATACTATCTCTTTCAGTTAGAGCTGGATTCTGAATTTTTTGCGTAATTATTTAGGCGCATGCTATTTTTTGGATGATCAAAGAAAAATTGGAGATACTAACGGTACCTAGATACTTTAGAGGTACTTAAAAAAAAATTAGAAAAATTAAAGTAGACACGATAACAGTAAGTACTTAGACTGAAAGGGACAGCTTAAAAGTTTCAGAATTATCAGTCACAATAACTCAATAGGTATAATACATTGAGGCTGCTAAAGTCTGGCAAGATCATTTTCTAATTTCTGACTGCTATTAGTATTAGGAATTTTAACGAACAAAATTGTGTTATTAAATAAAGTTTACTAAGCTACCTAATAGGTGTAAAATAAGAATAATATAATTCGACATTTTTGGGTGATACAATTCGAAATTAGTTCCTACCTACCATTTTGGGGAGTTTTAAAAACAGTATATGTGCTCCCTGGTGGCTGCCGCCGGAGCCTGGTCCGCCCGTCCGTCACTCTCCTAACGATCGTGGCCACCAACACACGCCCTACAAAGAGTCGGCACTACACGAGAGTATTCTGCAAGTATGCGATATATCTCACGACTTTACTTACTGACATCTTGCTTTTTTCAATGACTTAATAGTCAGCATATATATCTTTATAAAGATATTAATGTTATTTAAATCTTCAGTCTAATATTTCTGGTCTAGTTATGATCAAAAAGTTATTTGGGTTGGTATAGTCAGTATCAGAGAGGTGTTGATTGTTGTACAAGGCGCTCAAAATAATTTTAATTTCATGGTTTTGCTCCCTTCCAGTTGATCGATTCTTGTGATATTTGGTATATTTTTTTTTATGGAATAGGGAGGCAAACGAGCAGGTCGATCGCCTGATGGTAAGCGATCACCGCCGCACATGGGCAACACCAGAGGAGTCACAAGTACGTTGCCTTCCTTTTAAAGGAGAGATAAATTTAGTTCAGACAATAATACAATTTAAATCAATAAAATAGTTGGATTTGCTCTTAATACCTTAATTTTAAGATCATTTTGAGACTTTGTAGTCAAGATATTTCTTACGCTGCCTGTACCTAGTAATATATTTATTTATCAAAATTAGGTTTATCTTTAGCCTCTGTGGCGTGGCTGTAGTGAACGCGAGCATTCGTATGCCAACTAGCACGTTTTGCCAGCTCACGCGTTTCGCCAACTTGAGCCTTTCGCCCACTGCGCTATTGAGATGCAGGAGTCGCGGTTTCGATCCCTGGATTTGCTTTTGCCTGGGTATTTCTATGTATAGTATGAATCTATTTACAAAAAATAAAGTAGGTATCTAAGTATGTTTATCCGCACTCTAGATTCCATAACACAAGCCAGTTAAGCTTACCATGGGTCTGGATAGCGTTGTGTAGAATGTTTCTATGTTTTTAGCTAAAGTTCCTTTTCTATAAAAGAATAATATTTCTGTACATATTATAGATAAGCTTTTGAACTACCCCGTCAGTATTCGAAAACATTCCCTGATAGATACAGGTGTGGCTTAATAAATAAGTTGGAAGCGGTCGTGGGTTCAAGTCCCACTTGAGCTTTTTCACTTTTCCCGATGTATTCGAATTATAAAGTTAGTATAATAAGTGCTATACCTAAATCATTCCAATACCCCGTCAGTAGATAAGTAGTATTTATTATTTTGTCTGTGACTATTTATATTCCATCATCATCAGCATCATTCCTAATTAGTTCAATTAACAGTTTTTAAGCAGGATTTTGGGCACGATAAAAAGATGCACTTCTTCTGCTACCTACCATACCCTATTAACATTACCAATTAACACATAGGGCACATCCATTACCCGATATCAGCAAGTTTTTTGGCCAGTCAAGCAATACGTGGCTATTAACCTAATTTTGAAACCCAATCAGGGAAGTCATTATTCCAATAAAGTTAAGTGTTATTTTTTTCCTTGTAATCAGTTTTATGGATTAAATGGACCTGAAAGAGATGAGAATTATAAAAGATAAGTTTTTATTTTTATTTTTTATTTATTCATTAAACATTTACATAAAACTATAACAATATAAGCATACCATAAATCACAAGGATTTGTCCGGAATGCTAGGTTACAAAAGAGTTCTATAAGTTAAGGATAATAATGAGAAAGAATACAAAATAATGTGACTACATACACAAATCAAAACAAACTGATTTAAAAAACCACGGTCTTATACGAGGGTCAAACTGAAAGTTCTTAGAAAATCAAAAACTGATTACATTAGCCAGTTATTAGTTTTATTATATCTTTTCAAAATATTGTCCATTCACGTCAATACACCGCTGCATGCGATGGAACCACTGGGAAAAGCACTTTGCCCACTCGTCCTTAGGGGTCTCTTCAATGGCATCGCGATACGCAGCCACCGCTTCTTCAGCATTCATAAACCGCTTTCCTTTAAGTTTTTCTTTAATTTTTGGAAATAAATAAAAATCACTAGGCGCGAGGTCCGGGCTATACGGCGGGTGACCCAGTAATTCAACGTTTGATGTCGCCAAATAGTCGATCGTTCGCTTGGCGGTGTGCGACGAGGCGTTGTCGTGGTGAAGGAGGATCCTACTGCGAGGTCGTTTCTCTCGAACTTTTTCCAAGACAAGTGGCAAACAATTGGTAGTGTACCATTCTGCAGAAACTGTTTTTTGATCCTCTAACACAATTGTTGCGAAATGACCTATCCTTCCAAAGAACGAGGCCACCATTTTTTTTCCCGCACTTCGATCTCTCTTCACTTTAGTTGGCAACTCCTCGAAAGGAAACACCCACTGAGCAGATTGTCTTTTGGTTTCAGGATCATAACAGTAAATCCAGCTTTCGTCACCTGTTAGTATGTCGAACACAGCATTAGAGTCACCTCCGTTAAATCTTTCAATCATTTTACGGCACCAATCCACACGATGGAGTTTTTGAGCCTCAGTCAAATTATGAGGTATCCACCGGGCGCAAAGCTTCCTGACCGCTAAATGTTCATGGAGAATTTTGTGCACTTGACTCATACCGATGCCTAAGCTTGTCCGAATCTGCTGATAGGTCACTCTTTTGTCAGTCTCTATCATACGCCGCTCAACACAGATGTTATTTTCAGTCGTCACCGTAGAAGGCCGTCCCTCACGTAAATCATCAGTGAGATTAGTGCGACCACGTTTAAACTCATTAAACCAGTTGTAAACAGTCGCACGAGATGGGGCTTCATCGTGAAAGCCCAATCGTAGTCTATCATAACTTTCTTGTTGACTTAAATGACATCGAAAGTCATAAAAAATCATTGCACGAAAATTTTCTCGTGTTAAATTCATGTTAACGTGACACAGACAATTTTCAATTTGCCGCCAAATCGTAAAACAAATGATAAATGTGGTGGAGCGCTTAGGTACTTTCTTAATTGTTTCCCACATAATTTAATTGTATTTCAATTTTTGTAATTTAATAAACCGCTTCTATGTATCGAATAATGTTTGAATATTGGCGCTCATTTGTTGACCACTTAGTGTTGAAGAAGGCCAATGAATGGCGCTGTGAATGGATCTGTTCGAACTATATTTTGAGAACGAGGTTTCTATGAGCGGGACTCTCAAGCTTCAGGGCTGACGTTCAACTCATTCATTTTTTAATCAGTCACTAACACGCCGCCAGCACCGAAAGGTGTCCTTTTTGACTCCGCTAACGCACAAAACGGAAGTTTGAGTTATTCAACTCCTCGTTTCTTTCTGTGTAATTCTATAAGTTCCTTGGCCACATTCTCAAGTCAGTATAAGGGAAGTGTATCGGAAGAAAACGACAAATTCAAGAAAATAACCAGCCGGTCGAAAACATACCTACCTGCCAGCACGTGCCAGGAACCACGCCTGTCTGCAGCTGAATCCTCACGAGGTGGAACACAGGTCAGTGCCGGTTTTCTTACGTTTTCATTCATAGAAGCGGTCACATGAGTATTTCCTTTCTATTACAACCAAACGCCAGGTCATAGGAGCTTATACGCTCTGTGTGCAAACACACCAGTTTGGTAGGACTATTTTACACGTCCCACCATAATTTATATGGTCCTTACGAGTCGGATAGGCCAGTAAATAACATATTCACGTAATTATTGGTGAATAATATTTCTTTCCTATTCATTTAATTAAAAGATTCACGTAATTTTGGTGAATTCTTTCCGCCATCTTAGTTTCATTACTTTCTTTCGCTAACAGATTTACGTAAATTATTTGGTAAATTCTGCATTTAAAACGCTAAATCTACGTAATAATTGGTAGATATTTATAATAGTTGGTGATTTACGTATTAATTGGTAAATAATCATCATTCTATTCACATACGCGTAACTTTGTAGGTAGGTACCTATCTAGGTACGTAAGTACATAGTTACATTCCCGCTCCGCCGTGCTACTTGCGCTATTATATAATAAGCCGTAGTACAATTTTCAATAAAAAGTAGGTATATCTAAACTGTTTGTGTTGAATTACTATTATATTATAGTAGGTACCTTACAGATAATCTTCTTGTTATATTTCAATAGGTAGGTCTTACCTATCGTTAATTTGCAAACATGTCGTCAGATCTCGAATCGAAGCTTATTATGTTGAATCAAAAAAAGGAATTATTGTTTGCACGCATCACCCGTTGGTATAAATCTTCGAAATCAGTTGTGTGTTTTGATATAACGACGCGAGCCAATGAAGATTTTCTGGCTGAGACCGAGACGATCGATGACGTTCGCGATAAATTCGAGTCGATTGTGGATCAAATAAATAGCTTAAATTTATCATTAGAACCCCCTGTGGAGTCCGACTATTCTTGCCTTGACTCATTCGATGAATTGTATTCGAGAATAAAACGCATTAGAAATAAATTATCTACGCCCAAGGTCAAGGAGATCGCCTCACACGGGTCGATTAATTCAAACGCGTCTGTAGTGAAATTGGAAATGCTTGTTATTCCGAGTTTTGACGGACGCCCTGAAAACTGGAATACATTTTATCAGTCCTTTAAGGCCAATATTCATTCAAACACACAATTGTCTGATTCGCAACGTGTGCAATACCTATTCTCAAAATTAACCAAAGACGCATTAAAGTTCACTGCCGGTATTGTTCCGTCAAGTGAGACCTACAGTATAGTGTGGGACGCCTTGGTCAAGAAATACCAAGATAAACGCTCATTAGGTTCATATTATCTTAATAATATATTAGACTTAAAGAATTGTTCACCTAGTGTGAACTCACTTGATTCATTTATAGGTATATATTCCTCCTCTATCGCCGCGCTTAAAGAGTTAGGTATAAATGATTTAACGGACTTCATGTTTCTACAATGTGCCTTGAGGAAAATGGACACTCTAACCATCCAAGCCTTCGAACTTTCTTTTCGAGGTGTCGATATACCTACGACGCAACAGCTGATCGACTTTGTACAAGATCATGCTAAGATGATTGAACGGTCAAACCCGCGGTCTTCGTCATATGCGAAGTCGTCCACTGCTGGGACGCCACAGTCTAATGATAGGCGTGTACAGCGTAATTCTAAGTCGTTTGTTGTCAGTGAGCCGATTAATAATAAGTCGAATGCGCCCGCCGCAGGTAACGCGCCCTGTTGTTTATGTGGCGGCAGTGACCACCGACACCTGTATGACTGCGCTCAGTTTAAAAATATGCAAAATGCAAAGGCTAGATATGAGTTTATTAAATCTAAGCGTGGTTGCGTGAATTGTCTAAGCACATTACATAATCTCCCGCAATGTAAAAGTACGTCAGTTTGTTTCTGTCAGAAAAAACATCATAAATTATTGCATTTTGAGAATAATATTAATAATTCGCACTCGCATGCGACGACTGTTGCCGCATCCCCGCCGCCCCAGTGCGACCTTGACGGTCCCACTCCTGAGTCACCGCTCGCTCCAAGCACTGTGCATTCGTATGCCTCTAGCCATAAGGGTGATATTCTCTTGGCAACCGCTCAGGTGTATGCTCGCCCTAAAGGTAGCACTGGAAATAAATCTGTAGTCAGATGTCTAATTGATAATGGCTCACAGAATAACTTAATAACATTGTCCTGTTGTCGTTTATTAAATTTACCAATAATACCAATGAGTAATTCTGTTGTCAAAGGTGTTGGCTCCATTTCGCACACGATAATAGGCTATGTGTATTTGGACATTGAATCTCGTATTTATGCAGATCATAAGTATACTATACATGCGTTAGTTATGAATAGCCTTACGGATCAATTGCCCTCGCAATTAATTAAGTGTGATAGCGAGTTAAATCTTCGCGATTTACCGCTTGCTGACTTAAGCTGGAACATTCCAGGAAACATTGATATAATATTAGGTGCACAGCTCTTCCCGTATATTTACTTAGGAAATAGAGTCGAGTGTGGTCCCAGTGCCCCTTGTGTACTATCAACCGCGTTTGGGTATGTACTTATGGGTGATTACCCACGTAAAGTTGTTGTGCCTACAACCGCATCCTTTTCTGCGCTAGCACTAAATGATTTAGTGCAAAAATTTTGGGAACTTGAGGAAGTTCCTGTGAAGCGCCTATTGTCTCCAGAAGAAACCGAGTGCGAGAATATTTTCACATCTACTGTGACTCGCGATGATGTAGGTCGTTATACGGTTGCGCTGCCGTTCTGCAAGGATCCCTCTGAACTAGGGAACTCGCGCGGCGTCGTTCACCGCCGGTTTTTGTCGCTCGAGCGTAAACTTCGTCAATCACCAACCGTACGCGAAAATTACAATAAGGTTATTCAGGATTATTTAGATAACGGTTATCTTAGTCTCGTTGATGACTCTAATTTGTCTATGGATGGTTATTACATACCACATCACGCAGTAGTTCGACATGACAAACCGATGCCGCGTATTGTGTTAGACGCGAGCGCTAAAACCCACACTGGTCTTTCGCTCAATGATATTTTACATATTGGTCCCAATTTACAGGCAGACCTGTTTTTATTATTATTAAATTTTAGGCTATTTCCTATCGCAATGAACGCTGACATAAAACAACATTATTTACGTATTGGCGTACCTGTTGACCATCGTAAATACCTGCGCTTATTCAGGTTCAAGGAAACGGATGAAATTCAGACCTATGTGTTTAATCGACAAGCGTTTGGTCTGAAGTCAAGCCCGTATATAGCTATACGTACTGTGCGTCAGCTGGCTACTGACATGAGTCCGCACTTCCCTGACGCCGCGAAAGTGGCAGAGACCTGTCTGTATACTGACGATTTAGTTCATTCCGCACCTGATGAGGACACTGCTGTACACTTAGCTCGCAACTTGATAAAACTGTTCAAGGCTGGCGACTTTGACTTAGTGAAGTGGTCTAGCAATTCTTCTGTGCTGCTAGACTCACTTCCTGATACTCACCGCAAATCGCTTGAGTTTGATGTTGGCAGTCATGTCGCAAAGGTTTTAGGTCTCTCGTGGGAGCCGTGTGGAGATAATTTCTATTTCACATCCACCTTGGTAGATGAGAAGTGCACTAAGAGAAATATACTCTCTATAGTTGCGCGACTATTTGACGTGCTCGGGTTGGTGGCACCTGTGATACTCTACGCCAAGTTGTTAATTAAGGAACTTTGGCTTAGTAAGAGTGATTGGGATGACCCTGCTCCAGAGCATATACGCTCACGCTTTTCCGCTCTCGTTCAAGAATTAAAATTGCTTGACACTTTAAAAATTCCGCGACATATAGGTGTCGAAGTTGATTGCAAATTACGTCTTGTCGCATTTTGTGATGCCAGCCTGAATGGCATGGGATGTGTTATTTATGCACATTGTACCTACCCATCTGTCATTCAAACTCGCATTTTGTGTGCGAAATCAAAGGTCACTCCGACAAAGATTACTACGCTTGCTCGCTTAGAGTTATGTGCTATTTTGCTTATGTCAAAGTTAATAAGAACTGTACGTGATTCTTATGCATTACGCATTCCCATTACTGACATTTACGCCTTTTCTGATTCCACGATTGCCTTATCATGGGTTCACTCGTCACCACATCGGTGGTCGATTTTTGTTAGCAACCGGGTCGCTCAGTGTCAAGAAAACTTGAACGCTAAACATTTTTATCACGTCGCCGGAGCCATTAACCCGAGTGATTGTCTATCACGCGGCATGCTCCCTTCGCAACTTTTGACTCATGATTTGTGGTGGAACGGTCCAGCATGGATCCGCGGCCCCCCTGATGAATGGCCTAGTAAGTCATTCTCTCCCGCCAACTGTTCTGACTTACCTGAGCATAAGGCAAATGTGTTGAGTGTGACAACAAAACACACGGAGTCGCCATTGTTATGTACATTAGCACAACGTGTTTCTTCTTGGCAGAAACTACTACGCATCATTACATACGTTTTAAAATTCGCACGATTTAAATTTAAGATCGAACCTCATTCTGTATCAGGATTACATTCTGTCCTTCTCTCTAAACGCGATCACGTTGTTGATCTAATAATTCAGCATTTTCACGTTGTCAATTGTCATACTGGACCTGGACTCCTCAGGTCTATCATAATATATAAAACGCGTTCTGGTACTTACAAACTCGCTGTAAGCAAGTTGTATCCTATCCCAACGCAATAACTTACAACGCTAAATAGAATCTTAAACTTTAATTTTTAACTCAAGCTTTAAACATACCTACTTTAGACTGGTGTGTTTGCACACAAAGCGTTTAAGAACCTCTGACCTGGCGTTTGGTTGTAAGAAAGGAAATACTCATGTGACCGCTTCTATGAATGAAAACGCAAGAAAATCGGCACTGACCTGTGTTCCACCTCGTGAGGATTCAGCTGCAGACAGGCGTGGTTCCTGGCACGTGTTGGTGGGTAGGTATATTTCGACCGGCCGGTGACTTTCTTGAATTTGTCGTTTTCTTCCGATCCACTTCACTTATACTGACTTGAGAATGTGGCCAAAGGAACTTATAGAATTACACAGAAAGGAACGAGGAGTTGAATTAATCAAACTTCCGTTTTATGCGTTAGCGGAGTCAAAAAAGGACACCTTTCGGCGCTGGCGGCGTGTTAGAGACTGATTCTAAATGAGCGGGTTGAACGTAATGAAGCTTGAGAGTCCCGCTCATAGAAACTTCGTTCTCAAAATATAGTTCGAACAGATCCATTCACAGCGCCATTCATTGGCCTCCTCCAACACTAAGTGGTCAACAAATGAGCGCCAATATTCAAACATTATTCGATACATAGAAGCGGTTTCTTAAATTACAAATTGAAACACAATTAAATTATGTGGGAAATAATTAAGAAAATACATAAGCGCTCCACCATGCACCCGGCTTTGGAACGTCGCAAGACGTTACGAAACAAACAAGCGAACACTGGCTGATTAGAGCCCATAGTGAATTTGTATAACATAATAATACACATAGCTAAAATAACAACTTAGACTAACAATATTCTATCTAAAGTATGTTTAAAGCTTGAGTTAAAAATTAAAGTTTAAGATTCTATTTAGCGTTGTAAGTTATTGCGTTGGGATAGGATACAACTTGCTTACAGCGAGTTTGTAAGTACCAGTACGCGTTTTATATATTATGATAGACATGAGGAGTCCAGGTCCAGTATGACAATTGACAACGTGAAAATGCTGAATTATTAGATCAACAACGTGATCGCGTTTAGGGAGAAGGACAGGATGTAATCCTGATACAGAATGAGGTTCGATCTTAAATTTAAATCGTGCGAATTTTAAAACGTATGTAATGATACGTAGTAGTTTCTGCCAAGAAGAAACACGTTGTGCTAATGTACATAACAATGGCGACTCTGTGAGTTTTGTTGTCACACTCAACACATTTGCCTTATGCTCAGGTAAGTCAGAACAGTTGGCGGGAGAGAATGACTTAATAGGCCATTCATCAGGGGGGCCGCGGATCCATGCTGGACCGTTCCACCACAAATCATAAGCCAAAAGTTGCGAGGGGAGCATACCGCGTGATAGACAATCACTGGGGTTAATGTCTCCGGCGACGTGATAAAAATGTTTAGCGTTCAAGTTTTCTTGACACTGAGCGACCCGGTTGCTAACAAAAATCGACCACCGATGTGGTGACGAGTGAACCCATGATAAGGCAATCGTGGAATCAGAAAAGGCGTAAATGTCAGTAACGGGAATGTGTAATGCATACGAATCACGTACAGTTCTTATTAACTTTGACATAAGCAAAATAGCACATAACTCTAAGCGAGCAAGCGTAGTAATCTTAGTTGGAGTGACCTTTGATTTCGCACACAAAATGCGAGTTTGAATGCCAGATGGGTAGGTACAATGTGCATAAATAACACATCCCATGCCATTCAGGCTGGCATCACAAAATGCGACAAGACGTAATTCGCAATCAACTTCGACAAATATATATCGCGGAATTTTTAATGTGTCAAGCAATTTTAATTCTTGAACGAGAGCGGAAAAGCGTGAGCGTATATGCTCTGGAGCAGGGTCATCCCAATCACTCTTACTAAGCCAAAGTTCCTTAATTAACAACTTGGCGTAGAGTATCACAGGTGTCACCAACCCGAGCACGTCAAATAGTCGTGCAACTATAGGGAGTATATTTCTCTTAGTGCACTTCTCATCTACCAAGGTGGATGTGAAATAAAAATTATCTCCACACGGCTCCCACGAGAGACCTAAAACCTTTGCGACATGACTGCCAACATCAAACTCAAGCGATTTGCGGTGAGTATTTATGTCAGCGTTCATTGCGATAGGAAATAACCTAAAATTTAATAATAATAAAAACAGGTCTGCCTGTAAATTGGGACCAATATGTAAAATATCATTGAGCGAAAGACAAGTGTGGGTTTTAGCGCTCGCGTCCAACACAATACGCGGCATCGGTTTGTCATGTCGAACTACTGCGTGATATGGTATGTAATAACCATCCATAGACAAATTAGAGTCATCAACGAGACTAAGACAACCGTTATCCAAACAATCCCGAATAACCTTATTGTAATTTTCGCGTACGGTTGGTGATTGACGAAGTTTACGCTCGAGCGACAAAAACCGGCGGTGAGCGACGCCGCGCGAGTTCCCTAGTTCAGAGGGATCCTTGCAGAACGGCAGCGCAACAGAATAATGACCTACGTCATCGCGAGTCACAGTAGATGTGAAAATATTCTCGCACTTGGTTTCTTCTGGAGACAATAGGCGCTTCACAGGAACTTCCTCAAGTTCCCATGGTTTTTGCACTAAATCATTTAGTGCTAGCGCAGAAAAGGATGCGGTTGTAGGCACAACAACTTTACGTGGGTAATCACCCATAAGTACATACCCAAACGCGGTTGATAGTACACAAGGGGCACTGGGACCACACTCGACTCTATTTCCTAAGTAGATATACGGGAAGAGCTGTGCACCTAATATTATATCAATGTTTCCTGGAATGTTCCAGCTTAAGTCAGCAAGCGGTAAATCGCGAAGATTTAACTCGCTATCACACTTAATTAATTGCGAGGGCAATTGATCCGTAAGGCTATTCATAACTAACGCATGTATAGTATACTTATGATCTGCATAAATACGAGATTCAATGTCCAAATACACATAGCCTATTATCGTGTGCGAAATGGAGCCAACACCTTTGACAACAGAATTACTCATTGGTATTATTGGTAAATTTAATAAACGACAACAGGACAATGTTATTAAGTTATTCTGTGAGCCATTATCAATTAGACATCTGACTACAGATTTATTTCCAGTGCTACCTTTAGGGCGAGCATACACCTGAGCGGTTGCCAAGAGAATATCACCCTTATGGCTAGAGGCATACGAATGCACAGTGCTTGAAGCGAGCGGTGACTCAGGAGCGGGGGTAACAAGGTCGCACTGGGGCGGCGGGGATGCGGCAACAGTCGTCGCATGCGAGTGCGAATTATTACCATTATTATAAAAATGCAATAATTTATGATGTTTTTTCTGACAGAAACAAACTGACGTACTTTTACATCGCGGGAGATTATGTAATGTGCTTAGACAATTCACGCAACCACGCTTAGATTTAATAAACTCATATCTAGCCTTTGCATTTTGCATATTTTTAAACTGAGCGCAGTTATACAGGTGTCGGTGGTCGCGGCCGCCACATAAACAACATGACGCATCAACTGCGGCGGGCGCATTCGACTTATTATTAATCGGCACACTGACAACAAACGACTTAGAATTACGCTGTACACGCCTATCATAAGACTGTGGTGTCCCAGCAGTGGACGACTTCGCATATGACGAAGACCGCGGGTTTGACCGTTCAATCATCTTAGCATAATCTTGTACAAAGTCGATCAGCTGTTGCGTCGTAGGTATATCGACACCTCGAACAGAAAGTTCGAAGGCTTGGATGGTTAGCGTGTCCAATTTCCTCAAGGCACATTGTAGAAACATGAAGTCCATTAAATCATTTATACCTAACTCTTTAAGCGCGGCGATAGAGGAGGAATATATACCTATAAATGAATCAAGTGAGTTCACACTAGGTGAACAATTCTTTAAGTCTAATATATTATTAAGATAATATGAACCTAATGAGCGTTTATCTTGGTATTTCTTGACCAAGGCGTCCCACACTATACTGTAGGTCTCACTTGACGGAACAATACCGGCAGTGAACTTTAATGCGTCTTTGGTTAATTTTGAGAATAGGTATTGCACACGTTGCGAATCAGACAATTGTGTGTTTGAATGAATATTGGCCTTAAAGGACTGATAAAATGTATTCCAGTTTTCAGGGCGTCCGTCAAAACTCGGAATAACAAGCATTTCCAATTTCACTACAGACGCGCTTGAATTACTCGGCCCGTGTGATGCGACCTCCTTGACCTTGAGCGTAGATAATTTATTTCTAATGCGTTTTATTCTCGAATACAATTCATCGAATGAGTCAAGGCAAGAATAGTCGGGCTCCACAGGGGGTTCTAATGATAAATTTAAGCTATTTATTTGATCTACAATCGACTCGAACTTATCGCGAACGACATCGATGTTCTCGGTCTCAGACAGAAAATCTTCATTCGCTCGCGTCGTTATGTCAAAACACACAACTGATTTCGACGATTTATACCAACGATTAATGCGTGCAAACAATAATTCCTTTTTTTGATTCAACAGAATAAGCTTCGTCTCGAGATCTGACGACATGTTTGCAAATTAACGATAGGTAGGACCTACCTATTGAAATATAACAAGAAGATTATCTGTAAGGTACCTACTATAATATAATAGTAATTCAACACAGACAGTTTAGATATACCTACTTTTTATTGAAAATTGTACTACGGCTTATTATATAATAGCGCAAGTAGCACAGCGGAGCGGGAATGTAAGTAACTACGTAACTAGATAGGTACTTACCTACAAAGTTACGCGTATGCGAATAGAATGATGATTATTTACCAATTAATACGTAAATCACCAACTATTATAAATATCTACCAATTATTACGTAGATTTAGCGTTTTAAATGCAGAATTTACCAAATAATTTACGTAAATCTGTTAGCGAAAGAAAGTAATGAAACTAAGATGGCGGAAAGAATTCACCAAAATTACGTGAATCTTTTAATTAAATGAATAGGAAAGAAATATTATTCACCAATAATTACGTGAATATGTTATTTACTGGCCTATCCGACTCGTAAGGACCATAAATTATGGTAGGACGTGTAAATAGTCCTGACCAACTGGTGTGTTTGCACACAAAGCGTTTAAGAACCTCTGACCTGGCGTTTGGTTGTAAGAAAGGAAATACTCATGTGACCGCTTCTATGAATGAAAACGCAAGAAAATCGGCACTGACCTGTGTTCCACCTCGTGAGGATTCAGCTGCAGACAGGCGTGGTTCCTGGCACGTGTTGGTGGGTAGGTATATTTCGACCGGCCGGTGACTTTCTTGAATTTGTCGTTTTCTTCCGATCCACTTCACTTATACTGACTTGAGAATGTGGCCAAAGGAACTTATAGAATTACACAGAAAGAAACGAGGAGTTGAATTAATCAAACTTCCGTTTTATGCGTTAGCGGAGTCAAAAAAGGACACCTTTCGGCGCTGGCGGCGTGTTAGAGACTGATTCTAAATGAGCGGGTTGAACGTAATGAAGCTTGAGAGTCCCGCTCATAGAAACTTCGTTCTCAAAATATAGTTCGAACAGATCCATTCACAGCGCCATTCATTGGCCTCCTCCAACACTAAGTGGTCAACAAATGAGCGCCAATATTCAAACATTATTCGATACATAGAAGCGGTTTCTTAAATTACAAATTGAAACACAATTAAATTATGTGGGAAATAATTAAGAAAATACATAAGCGCTCCACCATATTGTTAGTCTAAGTTGTTATTTTAGCTATGTGTATTATTATGTTATACAAATTCACTATGGGCTCTAATCAGCCAGTGTTCGCTTGTTTGTTTCGTAACGTCTTGCGACGTTCCAAAGCCGGGTGCATGGTGGAGCGCTTAGGTACTTTCTTAATTGTTTCCCACATAATTTAATTGTATTTCAATTTTTGTAATTTAATAAACCGCTTCTATGTATCGAATAATGTTTGAATATTGGCGCTCATTTGTTGACCACTTAGTGTTGAAGAAGGCCAATGAATGGCGCTGTGAATGGATCTGTTCGAACTATATTTTGAGAACGAGGTTTCTATGAGCGGGACTCTCAAGCTTCAGGGCTGACGTTCAACTCATTCATTTTTTAATCAGTCACTAACACGCCGCCAGCACCGAAAGGTGTCCTTTTTGACTCCGCTAACGCACAAAACGGAAGTTTGAGTTATTCAACTCCTCGTTTCTTTCTGTGTAATTCTATAAGTTCCTTGGCCACATTCTCAAGTCAGTATAAGGGAAGTGTATCGGAAGAAAACGACAAATTCAAGAAAATAACCAGCCGGTCGAAAACATACCTACCTGCCAGCACGTGCCAGGAACCACGCCTGTCTGCAGCTGAATCCTCACGAGGTGGAACACAGGTCAGTGCCGGTTTTCTTACGTTTTCATTCATAGAAGCGGTCACATGAGTATTTCCTTTCTATTACAACCAAACGCTAGGTCATAGGAGCTTATACGCTCTGTGTGCAAACACACCAGTTTGGTAGGACTATTTTACACGTCCCACCAAAATGAATGAAATATATACTCAGTAATATTGGCAAAGAGTTCTATTTTCAAATTTTAGAATTATTTTTTTATTATATTGTTTATAAGTGGCCAGTTCTAAGAACTTTCAGTTTGACCCTCGTACAATGATACAATGAATGATGTTCAATCGCGATTTCGCACACGGCCAGAACCGCTCAGCTCAGTAAGTCATTATTCACTTTACTTTGCGAAAAGGGGACAGCGCTATCTTACGGTCGTGCTGTTTCACCGCTAAGCGAGCGATAAGGAGCATAGCAGTCCCGGCCAGTGGCAAAACTCATGCTTCAATAGCCTATAGATAAATAAATGCATGCAGAACTTAGACCCATCTACAGGCTGCTCAAAAAGTATAATTTTAATTTGTTCTTAATGTTTTTCTTTGTGATGCTATTTTTTACAGATAAATCAATATAATTTAATAAGCGAGGAATTAAATAACGTGTTGTCCGTTTACCATAAACATTTGTAGACGGTATTGTTTTTAATTGTTCATTTCTAATTGTTTTAGTTAAAATTCTGTGGCTTATTTTTTCTTGTATATCCATATTAAAAAATTGTTCCTTAAGTAGCTCGTAATTAAATTTTGTATGAATCGGTAAAATTTTACAGTGCTTAAAAAGACCAAAATATTCATCAGCTTCATGTGACTCCTTCACCGTAGGCGAGACTATTCTTTTTAATATTCTAATTTGCATGTTTTGAATTTTATCAAGATAGGTCTTAAACGTTCTACCATAGCTTGTGATGCCGTAACTGACAACAGATTCTGCCAAAGAATTGTATAACATTAGTAATATTTTATAAGGTATTCTGCTTCGTATTATAATTAAGTTTGCTAAAAATGCTCTGAGTTTGTCACACACTTTATTAACATGAGGATGCCAATTAAAATATCTATCGATTACCAAACCTAAGTATGTGTGATTATCAACTGTTTCGATGACAGGACAACTACACTTTTGTAGATTTTGATGGAAGCACATGTGGTTATGAGCCTTAAGCTTTTTATTTGTGTTAAAATGAGTTTTAAGGTATGGCGAGCGAATATGCATCAGCTTTGTTTTGTCGGCGTTAAGGACAAGCCTGTTGTCGTGACACCATTTATTCAGACGGTCAAAATCAACCTGAAGTTTCTGAAGTGCCCTTTCAATGTCCTTGTCAGCTATTACTAAACATGTATCATCGTCGTATTGATAGGATGCACAGTGCCTCAGTACATTATTCATATCGTTGACGTATGAGATAAAGTGTAGCGGTCCGATCACCGATCCCTGAGCTGTTCCCTCCGTGACCGGTAACACGTCACTCTTTGCCTCACCTATTAAATAAATAAATAAATATAAATATTCCACAACATTCTACACAACGCTATCTAGACCCATGGTAAGCTTTTATGGCTTGTGTTACGGAATCTAGAATGCGGATAAACATACTTATATACTTTTTTTTTTTTTTTGTAAATACATACATATTATACATAGAAACACCCAGACCAATGCAAATAGCCATATTCATGCATACAAATATTTGCACTGTGCGGGAATCGAACCCGCGCCTCCTGCGTGGCAGTCGCGTGCACTACCGCCACGCCACGGAGGCTGTCAAACTTAATAGGACCTATTTTTTAGATAATTCTCACACCAGTTTAAAATTGGGCCCCTAATGCCAGAGTCTTCAAGTTTTAAAAGTAAATTGTTATGGTTCAATGTGTCAAATGCACGCGAGAAGTCAATAAAGAGGACTAGGACATGTTTACGGTCATTTAAGTGACAGTTAATTTCATCACAAAATTTGGAAAGTAACATTGATCTACTTTTAAGAGGTTGAAAACCATACTGGTTACTACTTATAATTTCATTTTTATGGTAAAATGAATGAATTTGATCACTGAGGTACCTTTCGATAATTTTATCTACGGATGATAGGAGGGAAATGGGTCGATAGTTAGATATATCATTTTGTTTCACTTTCTTACGCACTGGTCTCACGCAACTTTGCTTTTGCTCGCTCGGGTATTTCCCGGCTTCGAAACTAACATTAATTAAGTGTGCAATAGATGCGGATACTTTCTTGGCTATATTTTTAACATCCAATATCTTAATACCATCGCCTTCCGCTGCCTTCCTGCTATTCAACCTAGAAATCAGCTTTTCTATTCTTATAGGTGTCGCTTTTTTAAAACGAAGCGAGACGTCGGCGGCTTTTCTGTATTTGTTTGGATCTAAAAGTTTAATCGGACAAGAAGGAAGGATTGCCCTGACAGCAAGTTGGAATTCTTGTGCAAATTTATTAGCAACAACTTTATGAGACTGATGACTGGAGTCGAAAGCTTTCGAAATTAATTCGTCTATCGATACACTGATTCTGCCACATATAGTATTTACGATTTGCCAAAGTTTCCGAGGATTTTTTATATTAGAGTTTATTTCGTTTTGATAGTATCTATTCCTACTATATTCAAGTGTTTTATGAAGTTTGTTCCTAATTTTATCGTACTCTAACCGAAGAGAACTGTTTGTTGGATCCTTTTTCCAACTACTAAAGAGTGCGTCCCTCCTATCAGCCATCTTTAACATATACTGCTTCACCCATGGTTGTTTGGTGAATTTTTTTGTGCGATGCGATTTAAATTTAACGGATTTTTTGTAGGCTAATGTAAATTTAGATTTTATGAATTCATAAGTTTTTTCAGGACAAGATATATCGTTTATACACGACCAATCAATTTTATTTAATTCCTCGTTCACAATTTTACTATCACAGTATGTCATTTTACAATTTTTCGTAACGTCCTGTATGCGATGCGTCGCCTCACAAGCCAATAGAATTACGCGATGATCCGCCAGAACTGTACCGACTGCGGTCGTGCACGGACTCAAAGAGGTTAACCTCGTAAAAAAGTGGTCTATACAAGACTTGGTTACTTTACCTAATCTCTTCTCAATTCTAGTATAGTCAGTTATACCTGCATTGAATCCGCGCTCGGATAGCATGTCGATGTACAGGCTTCTCATGGAGTTGTTGGTTTTTAGATCTATATTAGCATCGCCAACAATGATTGTGTTTGTGTTCGAGAATCCATCCAAAACCTGTGATAGTTCGGAAACAAAAGTATTTTCGTTTGTGCGCGGTGGTCTGTAAAATGCGCACAGTGTTATGAAAATTCTGTTCGCGGTTACTAAATTACCCGATAAATTCTCGAAACTTGTTGTGGTTTTAGTTTTTAGTTGAGTGAATTTAAGATAGTTTTTAACGTAGACTATAATGCCACCACCCTGTTGTTTAGAACGAAGTTCTGTGTGCATTTTATAGCCATCAATATTGTACAAACCACTTATTCTCGAGGAAATACCCACTTCAGTCAGAACAATAACATCGATAGGAATTTTACAAGAATGTAATATTAATAACAATTTAGGAAAATGTTTAATCATAGATCGAATGTTAACATGTAGGCAAAGTAAATTTATTTGATTGAAGGGTAATTGACTTAAAAATGACGTAACAGTAGTACAATCGAAAATTTCCGAGGATGAGGTATCGCTATTGATATTCATTATATTAAGTAGGTAACTTTAAAAATGTAGCTAGGATAAGAGTAAAATAGGTAAATACGTAATTATTATTGAGTTAAGCTATCGATGTCCGCCATTGAACGAATAATGAATGGGCGAGCTTTGTCATCGCTTTTTTTACATAGATAACGCCAGCCTTACACCAAATGTACTTATAGATATCCTTTAGTTTTTGTTGGGCATTATACAAGAGTACTTTCGTGCGATAGGTTAAAGCTTCGCGTATAAAGACTCGGCGCGTAGCCTGATCCTGTGACAATGTCGATAACAGACTACCTGCTGTCAGCTCCATACTCTTGGCAGAATTAATCCACTGAGTACGCACTGTTGCAGATTTTACTTCCACTAGGATATGCCCCGGTTGTGGACGATCCCTAGGTTTCGGCAGACGCCTGGCAGCCACAACGTCGACAGAATTTACCTTCAGTTTGTCCGCTACCTTGTTCACCACGTCCTTAATGTCCTGATTCGGAGTTTCCGGTATACCTGCAATCTCCAGAGTGCCAGACAGCATCTTTTGATCTACCTCGTTTACATGTTGTTCTAACGCTGCGATTCTCAACTCAAGATTCTTGTTCTTATTTAGCAAGTCCGTATTTTTGTTGACGAGGGATTTTATGGTACCTTCTTGTTTTCTAACAATTTCTTCGAGGTCCGACATTTGGCCATTCATATGTTCAACAGCAGTCGTAAGGTCGCCTATTTCTGCCTTGATGATCCTCTGCGTCTCGCGAGAGATATTAGCAATTAATTTTTTTTCATTCAAGGTAGTGCATGAATGACCTAGAGTAGGTCCTTCTTCTTCATCTGAGCTGTCGTCAGCCGCTACAAAAAGAGAGGAACGCCTGGAGGCGTTACTTAGGCACTCCTGGCAACTCCATTCCAACCCATCTGAATTTCGAAGAGCCGCCAGCTGTTTGTTGGTTAGTTTGGAGCAGCTCGATGTTGAGTGTACAGTTTTATCACACCTACTACATACGAGACCTGGAGACTTCAGCGTAATATTTTTATTACACGTCGAACACTTTTTAGGAGCCATTTAAGAGATCACCAATGAGGGTAATTAAATAGATAATCGAGACCGAGAGAAAACACGACCGACGCGTATGCAGTCACGTAACTCAATGTCCGTACCTTGGTATATTTGGTATCTATCGGTAGCTTGTGGTTAAAGAGGCGGCCTTACTATCGAGAGGTCCCGAGTTCGAAGCCTGTCTATAACACTACCGACATGAACCTACATTTAACACAAGCAATGTAGCTGTGGAATATTCGTTTTTTTTTTATAAAGGACACGTCAATTAGACTTCACCTCGCCTGATGGTCAGCTAAAAGGGCCCCGGACTGTACGAAGAAGGAAACACGTGAGCTGGCAGGAAGTTCCAGGTCTTAGTGGTGCGGTATAGGAATGAGTCACTGAAACGCTTGGCTCTAGAAGTTATATTCTGCATCGTATATGGATGGCATCTTAGCCCTCCACGGCGGCGGCGCGCTAGATAGCGCGCCTCCCCATTCCGGGGGCGAGTTAGGGACACCGTTGTCCCCCCTCCTGAGGAGGGCCAGACCGTAAGAGATGGCCCTGGGTCAGCCGGGGTGCGAGGGATATGTCTATGACAACCTCACCTCCGGCCTAGCACCAAGACCCACAGTCGGCGTGCGGTTTTAGTCGGTTCGAGTCCGACATAACCTCCCCTTCCGGCTCCGGCAGGGGGGGTATCCGAGGGGATTTCCGCACGAAAAAAAAAAAAAAAAAAAAAAAAGGCATCTTAGCCCTGCACGTGTCGTCCTGTGTAGGAAAGGAGAGGGTGGGACTAATTGGAAGAGCTCGTCAGAACATTCACCATGGTAGAGACGGTAGAAAACTGCCAAAGACGCAACATCTCTATGCATCTGCAAAGGCTCGAGGGTGTTCGTGACCTCAGGATTTTTTTTTTTTATTTTTTTTGTTGTTTCCCAATAATGCGGACGCACGTCGCTGCAACCTGTCGAGAGCATCTAGTAAGTGCTTTGCGGAGCCGTCCCAGAGATGCGAGCAGTATTCCACACTGGAACGAATTTTTGAATATTATTCTATTATATAAAACTAGCTTTTGCCCGCGGCTCCACCCGGGTCAATGTCGGTCGTGACGAAACATAGCCTGTCTTTTCTCAAGGTCTAATCTACACCTATACCAAATTTCATCAAAATCGGTTCAGTGTTTTAGGCGTGAAAGAGTAACATACAGACAGATAGATAAAATAAGTTCCGCATTTATAATCTTAGTATGGATTTTATATTATCTGGTTGGTTCCTGGTAGAGTAGAATAGGGCCACCCCATCTCTTCTTGTGGGTGTCGTAAAAGGTGACTAAGGGATAGAACTGTTCTCTATTCGACAGTAAAAATAAAACTCATGAATAAGTGCCCACTTGACGTTAATAGGCTCGTCCCCTATTACGTGAAACTGAAGATCATAATTGGCGAAATGTGGGTAATAATTCACCTCTGCCTTACACCTTCAGCGAATTACCGATGTGAGTATATGTATTGTAGATATGTATGTAAAAAATATAACCTTACACCCTATTACGTAGAGCCGATTACTGGCAAAATTTGGGCATAAGATCTGCCTACTCCTTGGGTAATATAATATATACTTGAGTATATGAATGTAAATTTCTTACCGTAGTCCAAAAATTCCTCCAGTTTTCTCACACCAACGTATTTTCTTAGAATTGACTAAAGGAGGTAAACTTAGTATATCCAAAAAAACCTTTAATTAACTGTAAGTGATTGGTCACGGGCACAAGCGACTTTGAGAAATGGCATTCGAATTAGTTTACTGAACCATGAAATCACGTAGCAGTGACTTGGAATAGTGAAAGTCTGCGAAGGGTATCTGCTACGGGAAAATCACCGCGCTACGTGCTACGACGGTGCTACGCATCGATGCGTAGATATAAGATAAAACATTACAGAAGTCCAGCTTCAAGCACGAATTATTTTATATTCTTAGTATATTATAGCTTTAGCTTTTGCTCTTCTATTTTTTTTCGGCTAGCTTCATGAATAACTATAGTTCGTTTGCGTTAAGAGGAAAACCTAGCTAGCGAATAATCCTATTGCCGTCGCCCCTGTCCCCGTAGAGTGCGATAAGGATAGCCGCCAAAATCCGGCAAAATCGAGATGAGTTTTATTAGGAAATAGCGTATCCATGTTCCTGTTTTTTTATAACGTTAAAACCTTTTCGAATTTGTCTGGTAGTCCTCCAAACATGACGTTAAAATTAGTCATTTTTTATCATCTTTAGACGATCATATTTTCTTATTTTATTGACTGCCGGCAAAAATAAATAACAGGGACATGCGTATAGAAGATCTTGATTTTACGAAAACAAAAATATTGTTTTAGAAGCAATATTCAGGGAGGAAAAAGGGGAGAACGGTACTATGGAGAAACAGTTGCTAGGAAGTCCTCTTAAGAATGCAGTGAATCATAAATTGTCCGTCGGCCTAGCCCTGCCCCCTAACCAATCAAAGCTTTTAAAATTACAAGGTCAATTCGAAATACATCGAGAAAAAAGAAGCGCTTAAGCGGGACTTGAACCCACGACCTTTCCCTTACAGGGGAATGCTCTTAAACTGAGCTATTGAGCCACACCTAAATCACTTCAAATTTCACTTCTCTTTATATCAGTCTTTTGAGGGTGACGGTGGAGCCATCTACCCACTTTCTTACGAACTATTGGAACCAATGAATGATTTCTCAACCATTTTTAAACATTGAGTCTTGATGACTCTGCCCAAATATTTGAATGAAATTTTTATAGCATTTATTATGCTATTTTTTAGAAGGGGTAGGCCCAAGAATTGCTGGCTTGGCGTCGTGGAGAGTGACATGCGTGCAAACGGTCTCACTAACTTGGACGCCCAAGATCGTGCGAAGTGGATGAGGAAGAGCCGGAAGGCGGACCCTGAGCTCCAAGGGCACCGTGGCCTCGGATGCAATCAGGACTAACGTCTTTATGTAGATGATGATGATGATGATGATGCTAATTTTTAAATTCGAAAGACATCGGGCAAAAGACCAATTACAAGTTCAAGTTCACAGTGTCCAGTTGAAGACATTGCTGCGAACGCAGCGGTTGTGTCCTGTCATTTGTGTTATCTGATTTAAAATCTTAACGCAAATTCACTGCATTCTTAACGCGAACGAACTATACCCAGATATTACTTGTGTGTGCTTGTATAACTAGCTGTTGTATCTTTTATTTACGAGAATGCTCAGTTATCAGAGCAATCCCCTGTAAGGGTGAAATCGCGGGTTCGAGTCCTACCTGAACTTATACAATTTTTTTTTCAATAGTTATTCATAATTTATAATTCATTTATTTGCAGAAATGTAGTCAAACATGATGTTATTACAGAATTATTACAGTTCAGCACATTTACCATTCAATGGCATGCAAATGTTAAATTTTGAGCTTTACATTAGCAGTTCAAAATAAAATTGATAAAATCTAAGACAAAGAATATGAGAATTACATTGAAATACAAAACGCCATAGTCATAATAGGATATCAATATCAAAATGTCATAATGGGAATATCATCATCATCATCATCATCATCATAAACTCACGCGTATATTCCCCGAAGGGGTAGGCAGAGGTGCTAGCACCCACATTTCGGCAGTTTATTTTTAGGTCCCAATGTAATAGGTGGCGATCCTATTGCCATTAACCGGGCACTTATAAACCTGCGATAAATACACACATAACTTCGAAATACATCGAAAAGTCATTGGTGTGTGCCATGGTGAACCTGGGATCGAACCCGAGACCTCGTCTCAGCAGTCCCATTACCCATACCACTAGGCTACCGCAGATAATGGGAATAAGATAGCAATAATAATAATAATATAGTCATATAGGCATATTATTTGCCAGGAACGTGAGTCGATTTCCTAACTGTAACACTAATGTGAACAGTTGGTAAGAGGAATGAGACTTCCAATTTCACACTGATGGAACCCGTGGATGGAACGGTTAGGAAAAAAATACCAACCGTCACACTGCTATGCAACGTGTGATGGTTAGTATCTTTTTCCTTACCGTCACACCAGTGTGACACAGCAGCGTGACGGTTAGTCAGTCGTAATTTCAATCTACTACTCGCTTTTGCCCGCGGCTCCGCCCGCGTGGATGTCGGTTCCCGGCAATTATTCGATTTTTTCTCGCCGCGAAGACCATCCTTGAACTTCAACGAAGTCAACGAACATTTAAAAAGAAGAATTGGCCAAATTGGTCCAGGCGTTGTTGAGTTATGCGCTTACCAACACATTTAGCGATTCATTTTTATATTATAGACATTATTTATTCTGTGACAATGTGCATTATGCTGGTATAAGCAGTGGACATTTTCGCAAGCGGTCCATTTTTAGATACATCCTTCTTACTTTCGGGTAACTTCCAGAGCAAATATTTGAACATACATACATACGCTCACGCCTATTTCCTTCCGGGGTAGGCAGAGACAACAGCCTGCCATTTCACTCTATCCTTACATAGATAGATAGATAGATAGATAAATCTTTATTGTACACCAGTAATACAGTAAATGTATGGACAATAACGTGACATTATGTACAAATGGCGGCCTTATCGCTAAAAGCGATCTCTTACAGGCAACCTTTGGATGGACATGTTTTAAACATTAACAGTAATAAATATGGGTAGTTATTAGTGTAGTCATAAACACATACACACACATATATACATATATCACAAATATATACATTACACACACACACATACACATACCTACACATACATACATACACAATAATATTGTGTAATACATTATTAAATACTCCACTAAATAAACCTAAGTACATACATTGAATGTCTATCATATTTACATAAACATACATACCATAAACAAGATAAAAAAAAATCTACCTATATTTAACGCGAGCACATACCCACTCAAAATACATGATAAGGTAACTAAGAACCCAGATAGTGTTCTTTTATCATTTTTTTAAAAATGGCAAGGGATTGTGCACGTCTGATGGATACAGGCAGCGCATTCCACAACCTGACAGCCTGGACAGTAAAGGACTTGTCATAAAATGTTGTGGAATGAGAGGGCGTGGACCATTGTAATGTTACTGACGACCTCAAGGATCTCGAATGTGTGTCATTGAGGAACACAAAACGTTCTTTTAAGTAAATAGGAGTACGGTGATTAAAGAGAATACTGTAAAGTATGGAAAGAATATGAGCATTCCGTCGAAGTCGAATTGGGAGCCACTTGAGCAAATTGCGGAATTGTGATACGTGATCATATTTGCGAAGACCAAATATAAATCTAATACAGAAATTTTGAAGGCGCTCAAGCTTATCAAGTTGCTCCTCAGTGAGATCAGGATAGCTGGCATCAGCATAGTCAAGTTGTGGAAGAAGAAGTGATTCTGCAAGTGCAATTTTAGTGGCTGTTGGTAGAAAGCTTCGCAGTCTACGCATGGAACCCGCAGAAGCAAACAATTTGCGGCTGACTTCTCTTATTTGAGGGCCCCAGGACAGTGTCCTATCTATCCAAATCCATATACCTAAACATTTTACCTCACCCCTTAATTGGATTGCAAAACCGTTAAATACAACATCTGGTAATTGCGACCAGTCTATACGATTTATCATCCCGGAGCTGCCCACAATAATAGCCTGAGTCTTAGAGGGGTTCACTTCAAGCCCATATTGTTTACTCCACTCGCATACTTGCATACATACGTCACGAACTTCTTCTACTGTCATTAATCCTTTCATACAAGTATTGCATTCATGGATATGGGTCGTAAAGGGTAATTACCCGTAACAACCCATAGGGGTTGGAGCATAAGGACCTATTAGTACCCCTTCACCCAGGTGGAGATCCTAGGTGAAGCACGCTGCTGCACCCATATCCATGCATGCAAGTCCTCCAAAGTCCAACTACTTTATATCTAACTAGTTTTCCGCCCGCGGCTCCGTTCGAGTGGATCTCTTATCTCCGATTCTTCTTACCCGATTGCAATCAAACCTGTTTTCAGTACTTTTTGCCTCCATTGCGAACAAACCTACACTCGGAATAAAATCAAGGTCGAACGGGATGAAAAGTATCCTATGTCCGTCTCCTAGTTTCAAGCTACACTCTCACCAAGTTTCAGCCAAATCGCTACAGACGTTCTTGAGTTATAAATAGTGTAACTAACACGACTTTCTTATATATATATATATATTAAGATACGATGACTGTGCTTGTCTACCACCTTATGGTATATAAAAACAACAGAACTTTGATATCTCCAATTGGTTGTGGGGGTCAGATGACAGCCGCTTCACGGAAAACATAGAAGTTCAGCCGCAAGTTAGACTAGAAAGTCGATCCCAGCTGTGGTCCAAATGTAGAGACAGTTTTTAACTACTCACTTAATTAAAAGCAGTAGTCTTCAAAAATAAAACTGACCCTCAAAGACTTACTTTAACCATTTTGGTTAAATTACAGGTGCCTTGAGAAGCCGGCAGCTAAATAGGGATCTGAGAACGGGGGCTATAATATAGTCTTGGTGTGAAACAAACGCTACCTTGAACACGAATCGATAAGCGACATCTATCGGTAGCGTGAGTACTAAGTTCTCTGAAGTCTAGTCACAGATCGCACATTAATATTTCAACACCCCCACGCCACTCTGTGGTACATTGTTTTAATACTATAAATGATAGGATTCTATGAACAATCCTACTAATAATATAAACGCGAAAGTTTGTGGGTATGGATGGATGTTTGTTACTCTTTCACGTAAAAACTACTGAATGGATTTTCATGAAACTTTACAATCCATACTAATATTATAAATGCAAAAGTAACTCTGTCTCTCTGTCTGTCCACGCCGGGCACAAACTGACAACATGTTGAGTTTGTACAATTTGACACTCGTGCTATCTGATACTTTATACATTGCGCGGGAGCGGGGATATAGCGCGGGAGCGGGGATACGATCCCGAGCCCGAAGACATTCGGGCCGAGAGGTCCCGGCTCCACGGGATCATGGTGGCGGAGTGGGAGCGACGACTTGAGCAACGACGCGCAGGGCATGCCGTCATAGAGGCGGTAAGGCCCATCATGGGGGAATGGCTCGAGAGGCCACATGGCAGCCTCTCGTATCGACTGACGCAGATTATCACCGGGCACGGGTGCTTCGGGAGATATCTGTGTCGGATCGAAAAGGAGCCAACGTCCGAGTGCCATCACTGCGACGCGAGCGAGGACACGGGGCTGCACACGCTCACCGAGTGTCCGGCATGGGCCGGACCGAGGCGGGAGCTAGTGTCGGCCCTGGGTGTGAGAGTTCTCACCCTCGCCACCCTGCTCACAGCAATGGTCCGCTGCGCGGACGCGTGGGCGGCCGGCGTCTCCTTCAGCGAGCAGGTTATGGTCGTGAAGGAGACGGCGGAGCGAGAGAGGCGGCGCGAACGAGAAAGACTCGCGGATCGCGCCGCCCGCGCGCGCAGGCAACTCGGGCGTCGGAGGGCACTGACTGACCTCCGTCCCCCATGAGCGCGGGCCTGGGGGTGACAGGTGGAGCCGCCTGTCACCCCAGCAGAAGCAGGCCACGGCGGCGGCGCGCTGAATAGTGCGCCTCCCCATTCCGGGGGCGAGTTGGGGACACCGTTGTCCCCCCTCCTGAGGAGGGCCAGACCGTAAGGGATGGCCCTGGGTCAGCCGGGGTGCGAGGGATATGTCTTTGACAACCTCACCTCCGGCCTAGCACCAAGACCCACAGTCGGCGTGCGGTTTTAGTCGGTTCGAGTCCGACATAACCTCCCCTTCCGGCTCCGGCAGGGGGGGTATCCGAGGGGATTTCCGCACGAAAAAAAAAAAAAAAAAAAAGATACTTTATACATTTTAACATGTTGTCAGTTTGTACCCGGCGTGTCTGTCTGTCTGTCTGTCTGTATGTTACACTTTCACGCCTAAACCACTGAACTGATTTTGATGAAATTTGGTGTAGGGGTAGATTAGACCATGAGAAAGGACATAGGCTATGTTTGGTCGCGATAACCGACATCCACGCGGGCGGAGCCGCGAGCAAAAGCTTGTAATATATAAATCAGAAGGCTATAATATCATCACGCTACTAGTTAAGGGAACGGAGCAGTGATCATTAATACAAACAAAGTCGCCAGCATCGGCATATACGCAGAAGTGCCAGCGGGAACGGGATCGGACGTCACGCAGGTGGAAAATAATTAGCGGTACGAATTTCGCCGGGTTAGTTATTAATAAACAAGACATTTTTTATTTCCTGTCTATTTATCTCTTTTTTTGCGATGGACGCAAAAACTACTGATCGGATTTGGATGCGGTTTTTTTTGGGTGAGAAATGGCTTGATCAGAATTAAAATCTTAAATTTGATTGATCGCAATCGGTTGAGTAGAACCGAAGATGTGAGCAATATTATGAAAATCTGAATTGGACTGAGGTTATAGGTGTCGCTTTTTTGCTTGGATGGATACATTTTTATAGATTATAGCTGTCCCGGCGAACTTCGTACCGCCAATTTTTTAGATCCCGTTCCCGCTGCACCATTTAGGGGGATGAAAAATAGATGTTGGCCGATTCTCAGACCTACTCAATATGCTCACAAAATTTCATGAGAATCGGTCAAGCCGTTTCGGAGGAGTATGGCAACGAAAACTGTGACACGAAAATTTTATATATTAGATTACATACAACTATGTAAATAAAAATACTTTATTTTTACATACACAATTATGTAAAAAAAACGTTTATCATGAACTTTGGAAATTTTTACATTACATACATCGAGCACAAAAAAAATGCATACTTTCATTGAACATCCTGGTTAATTCACAAAAATATCACAGTCCGTATTTTTGTTAATACATGATGGGTGCGGCGTGGCATGGATGTATGCAACACCACGAGCGTCACACTCATGCTGCTGACCTTGAGGAAACCTATTAATCTAATGTCTGCTAATCCCCTTCTTGAAGAACCCCATATTGTAGTTGCTTGGGAAAAGAGAGGCGAATAGAAAGTCCAGTAGAGATACCAATCTCAGTGCTGAAATTTACAACACTACGCAATAAAAAAAAATAACCTACATCCACACGGGCGGAGCCGCGGCTACAGTTAGTATATAATAAAATTGAATAACATAAAAATAACCACACATTTTCACAAACTTTCATCAGTAAGAAGGTCTTAAGATACATAAGAGGTTACTAAAAAAGTTTTTCCACAGAAATACTGGTCGAAAATATTTTTTTTATTTCAGTGACATATTTTTAAATTTCGATACGAAATCTCAAATCAATTGACAAAAGAATGTAGGCAACTCATTATTCATGAAAATTTCGTGTAAAATGCACATTTGGTAGATCAGGCTATTATTTTTTTTATGTAGTTTTTTTTATACATCCCATGCTAAATTAATCTGAAGTGATTTTGTAACTTTTGATACTAGTTTTTAAGTACAAAATTGTTCGTGAATATACAAAATGAGGGAAATCGTCCATATCCAGGCCGGGCAATGCGGAAATCAGATCGGAGCCAAGGTGAGCGTTATAATAATAATCATTTTATTAGTGGCAACTAGGCCCAATTTGTTAGTAACAATGTTTTTCTTATCTCTAATGTTAGTAATAAAGTTATGACAAGTACCTACATATTCACCTATATCCTTTAGGTGCATGTGGTCCATATTATCATTTCATCTAAAGTATCAAAACGACCAGAGTATCATTACGTCTAGTTTTTCGTATAGTTGGACTATGAACAAAACTTTTTAGTTGGACTTAAGTTCGAAAGGTTTTTTATTTAGAAGAAATATAAGCTTTTATTTCCTTGACTTGACTAGTGATTTAGTTACCTAATAAAAACCTTTAGGTGCATGTGGTCCTACGAGGCTCTTTACACAGAGATAGACTAATTGACATTTGGACGAATATATACTATGGACCATTTCATGAACTAGACGAAATGATACTGGTCGTTATAATACTATGGACCTTTTGATACTTTAGACGAAATGATAATATGGACCACATGCACCTAAAGGGATTCTAATACTACTACTACAATACTAACACTAACAAATCATTTTTAATAATTAGATTAAAGCATTATGTCAATATCGAAAAATATGGATTATAAATATTAATTAGGTACAATAACACAAAATAAAATAATAATTGATCAATTGAAATAAATAACAGCAATAATACTAAAATCAATCCACAATAATACTAAATTATTATTAACTACATATTGGCTATCAATCCCAGCCTACGTGCGTAACGTGTTGCTGGCAACAATGAACAATGTACGGGCAGTCCAGCCGAGCCGCGAGCGCGGCCAGCATGCTGTGTGGGCTCCCGCGCACACGCCGCACGAGCGACGTGCCTCTCTTACGCATTGTCGCGAAAAAGCAGTCAACGGCTGCTTCCGCGAACATTCCCGAAGCACTGCAAAAGCGCGGGAGCCCCATCAGCATCCTGAACGCGTTGTTGAACTGGACACTGGTTTAGCTTGGATTTTTCCCCATTGAGACGAATCTTATTTCTAGACATGTGTAGAAAGCATAAATAGGTAGTCCTCATTAGTGTATGCCGGTTGCATGCAAAGTCATTAGTTTGAAAGCCTGGGTTCGCTTACATTTATAATCTTTCTTCACTCCACACCGCGGTCTTCGGCAACCCATGTACCGCAAGTCACATTATTTTAATGCTAAGGTGTCTGTGTAGTAGCTAAAACGAAAAGCAACATTTCTCTGAAACAACCCTAGGAAGTTGTCAGTTATGCCTTGTAGGTATTTATTTTTCTGATCATTACAAAAAGAAATGAGATCCCATAAAAACAATATCTTAAAAATAAGACAAGTCACTTGTTCTACCGTGAAGTTGTGAGGTCCATGTAATACCTTGGTCTCTTAAAGAGCTACTTAGTGCTCCATTTTTCCCCTTAGCTATACTGTAGAGAAGGTAAAGGTTAAAATAACCTAAGTTAAAGAACCAACCAACTCGTCTAATATTTAAATGTATCGTAATTGTCAATTTTTTTTTAGTTCTGGGAGGTGATCTCTGATGAGCACGGCATCGATGCAAGTGGCGCCTACAACGGAGACTCTGATCTGCAACTAGAACGCATCAATGTGTACTACAACGAGGCCTCGGGAGGAAAGTATGTGCCCCGCGCTGTGCTGGTGGACCTCGAGCCTGGCACTATGGACTCAGTGCGCTCCGGACCCTTCGGCCAAATCTTTCGCCCTGACAATTTCGTCTTCGGTCAATCCGGCGCTGGGAACAACTGGGCAAAAGGCCACTATACGGAGGGTGCCGAACTTGTTGATTCAGTCCTTGACGTCGTCAGAAAAGAAGCTGAAGGCTGCGACTGCTTACAAGGTTTCCAACTAACACATTCCTTGGGAGGCGGTACTGGCTCAGGCATGGGCACTTTACTAATATCGAAGATCAGAGAAGAGTACCCAGATAGGATAATGAATACCTTTTCTGTAGTTCCAAGCCCTAAAGTATCTGATACAGTTGTAGAACCTTATAACGCAACTTTGTCTGTACATCAACTAGTCGAAAACACAGATGAAACGTACTGTATAGACAATGAAGCTCTATACGATATTTGCTTCCGAACACTGAAGCTCACGACGCCCACATATGGAGACTTGAATCACCTGGTATCAGCGACAATGTCTGGAGTAACCACATGCTTGAGATTCCCCGGACAATTGAACGCGGATTTAAGAAAGTTGGCGGTTAACATGGTGCCGTTCCCGCGGCTGCACTTCTTCATGCCAGGTTTTGCGCCGCTCACATCTCGCGGTAGCCAACAATATCGTGCACTCACCGTACCGGAGCTCACACAGCAAATGTTTGACGCAAAGAACATGATGGCGGCGTGTGACCCTCGTCATGGGAGATACCTCACCGTCGCCGCAGTGTTCCGTGGTCGCATGTCTATGAAAGAAGTGGATGAGCAGATGCTCAATATTCAAAATAAAAACAGCACTTACTTCGTCGAATGGATCCCTAATAACGTGAAGACTGCCGTTTGCGATATACCTCCGAGGGGTTTGAAGATGTCTGCAACGTTTATTGGTAATACTACAGCCATACAGGAGTTATTCAAGAGAATTTCTGAGCAATTTACAGCCATGTTTAGACGGAAAGCTTTCCTGCATTGGTATACTGGAGAGGGTATGGATGAGATGGAATTTACTGAAGCGGAGAGTAACATGAATGACCTGGTATCAGAGTATCAACAGTATCAGGACGCGACGGCGGATGATGAAGGGGAATTCGACGAGGAAGTGGAAGAAGAGTGATCGTAACTGTTTGTACCGTTTATTGTATTTTTTGTCCCATGTCCATGTTTAGTGTTAGGTGTAACTATTTGTTTGGATGTTATTTTTATGTCAATAAAAATACTTTTTCAATTGAATGGTGTCTCTTCAATTTCGTCAAATTTGGCTTTAATTTTGCCCTTTCGGACCGTTAGGTTGAATTTTCAAAATGTTGAATTTCCATAATGTTGAATTCCCAGTAAGTTGAATCCCAGAATGTTGAATTCCTGTAACGTTGAATTCTCATGTTGTTGACCTTTAGGCTCACAATGACCACTTCCCAAAATGACAAGTTTCAATAAAACCACATTTCAAATTGTCTGTTTCCTAAATAGTCTGTTTCCCATAACGTCTGCTTCTCAAAGTATCTACTTCCCACAAAGTCCGCTCCATCCCATAATGTCCGCATTCCGTAATGTCCGTTTCTCATAATGTCCGTTTCTCGTTATATCAGCTTAACTTTTCACGATTTTGCAAATAAATACAAATATGTTTGAAGCAAGTTGAAATTTTGACAGGGTATATTTTATTGGACCCTAAAAAATAATCTATATTGTAAAAATACAGGTTGTTTTGGTAGAATTTTGTAATGGGAACATATTATGCCGGGAGCTATAATTCCCACTAATAGAACATTAATAGTAAACCGCGTTCGAACCTTGCCGCAGCGAGCCTCTCGCGGTCGTATTCCCGCTCGATTCTTGTAAGAACATAATCATGTACCTACCTACCTACTAAGTACCCGGTCGGCGCGCGCGCACTCTTAAATCATGCGCACCGGTAGCTTGGTCCCTGTACCCGATACCGGTGGGCTACTACATTTTATATTTTTAAATGTATTTTTTTTATAATTTATATTTAAAAATGTATTTTGTATGTATGTATAGTAAATAAAGGAAATAATAATATATTTTATAATTAACTATACTTTCGGCATAGCAAAGTTCAGGACTTGTCTAAACTGAAATGATGCTCCCACACATTCACATTCTCAATTGTTTCATTAACTTGTTCGTCAATTCAATACAAGAGGTGGTGAGAGTATTTATTCATTTAATTTTGGATGTCTAGTCTAAAATGAAATGAATGAAATGACATATTTTGCCGGGTCGGTGGTGCTGTTGTGGTTAATAATTAGCAGAATTGGGGGCCAGGTCTGAATCTCCTGTGTTAAGATATTATGGAAGAGGTATCTGAAGAACTTTCAGAATTCCTCAAACACGTACCTAGAAATGGAATAAAATAAAGAATTTTACAGCTTTACTGTCATTGTACATATCATTTCACATTGTCAAGTGTCAGATAATTTTTAAGTGGCCATTGCATTTCCACAAAAGAGTATCTATAAGTGTACTATATAGACGATTATCTTAAAAGTAGTCATTTCAAAATACGGACGTTCTGGGAACAGGACATATTGGGAAATCGACATTATGGCAGTGAGGCATTACAAGAACGTGTCATTTTGAGTAGCTAGTCATTTTGAAAATAAGTGGTCATTTTGGGAAAAAGACAAATTGACTACAAAAATCAAAAGCGGTCATTTTGGGAAGTCGTCATTCTGAGCCTAAAGGGTTGTTGAATGTTAAGGCCCATTTACACGATACAAGTTTCTTGCCTGTTGAATACAATAATTGCCTAGAAATAAATGACTTGCATCGTCTGAACAACACGTCACATTATTGCTAGTAGAGCAAGCAGGATGCAAGTTTTCCATTCAAAACTGTTCTTGGTTTAAACAGCACATGCAATAATTTCTTATGCAATTTTCGCATTCAATTGGATTTTACGTTCTCATTTGCAAATGTGAGTGCAGTTAGTGAGGGTGTATTGATTGTTGTAGAGCAGCAACAACCAAACTAGAAATAACATTAAAATATTTGGCTACTGGAGATTCATTGGGTACACTGTCAGAATTATTCAGGGTACCTAAGTGTACTATAAGTACTTTTTTAGTTGAAGTACTTGAAGCTATTTACTCAGCATTAGAAGATTTTATAAAGGTACGTAATAAATTAAACTAATTTTAGAATAGAAACATTTATTTTTAGTAAGTAAAATAGAATTAAATCAAAATAAATTACAAGTTCCACCACGTATCTTCACTGCCTGGTTTCGAATATGGTGAATCATAGGAGTCGAGTTAAGTCGTTCTTTGTCTTTAAGATCCCGCAGTTTATATTTAGATAATATGGCTTATATTTCATCCTGAGCATGTACGCTATTTTCAGCATTTAAAATCCGCAATGAGGAGGAAACATATTTACCGAAATTATCAAATTCATCGTCGTTTTTCTCTAGTCTCGCTCGTTTCTCAATATTATCCAATTTATTTAAAGCAGATTGTATGTAACCCGATGTTTTTTTAGTTGTTCTTTTGGGCATTGGAGATATGGAGTTGTCGAGAACTTGTGAGTTTGTTAAATTTTCCATATTTTCGATATTTTCCGCATTATCTTCATTAATATATTCTAATAAAACGACATTTTGTCTTGCGAGAGTGTCGTTCTCAACAACAACAACATCTTGTGATGCAAGCGAAGCGACATTCTGAAATCGTTTTTTTTTTTCATTATTTTACAGGTACCAAGTTCGGAAGAGGAGTGGAATAAAATAAGAAGAGGATTTTCAATAAGATGGAATTTTCCAAATTGTATTGGTGCCATTGATGGAAAGCACATAAATATAAAATGTCCCCCTGGCACTGGATCCGATTTTTTTAACTATAAAAGTACATTTAGTATTGTTTTACTGGCTTGTGTTGATGACGATTATTGTTTCACATAATATATTGACGTGGGGGCGAAGGGTAGAAACTCAGATGGTGGAATATTTAATAACTGTTCTCTAAAGAAGGCTATTGAAGAGAACACCATACATTTGCCAAGTAATTCAGTGATGGTCGGAGATGAAGCGTTTCCCTTAAAACCTTATTTGATGAAACCATATCCTCGCCGTATCGATTTATCAAGAGAACAAAAAATTTTTAACTACAGATTGTGTAGATGCAGAAGTATGCTTTTGGCATTTTAACAGCTCGATTTAGAGTTTTCGAAAAGCCAATTATTACAAGTATAAACAAAGTAGACGTTATAGTTAAAACATCGTGCGCATTACACAACTGGCTGAGGAAAACTTCTCCTGCTTCTTACACGCCCCCAGGTTTTATAGACGAAGAATGTCCAGAGAGTGGTTTACGTCTTGGTACTTGGAGAGAAAATGTTTCAAGTGGAGCTTTCGAAGATATAACTTCACAGAACAATAGGAATAGTACAAGAGAAGCTATAAGAATCCGTGATAATTATTGTCATTACTTTAATAATGATGGTGCGGTACCCTGGCAAAACAACGCTATTTTTTAAGGACACATTTTAAATACCTACAGCTATTTTTTTTTGAAGTTATACTTCTTTAGGCGCGTTATGAAAAAATGATGAGAGTGAAATTTTAAGATCTGTGACACAAAATTAACAGTATGAAGTTGTCTGCTTAACCGGTTATGAAAAAATGATGAGAGTGAAATTTTAAGATACGCGCGCATCTGTGACACAAAATTTACAGTAAAAAAAAAGCGGGAAAAAAGAAAAAAAAGGCGGAGAGAAAAAAAAAAGCGGAAAAAAAAAACTAATTAAAACTATTTTTTAATGATGCCAAAGAAGTATAACTTCTTACGCGCGTACATAAGTACACGCACCCATAATTTTTTTTCTTAAGTATTCATATTTTTTATTAAGTCATAGTTATATATAAGTTATTTCAAAATGTACCGCAAACACTTTGCACTCATAAAAACAGGTCGAAATCTCAAATTAGTCGTCTCTTACGACCCCCGCGGGAAGAGAAAGGTGGTGACAATTTGTATTTTGCTCTGCCGTCATCTACACGGCTATATACGAAGAAAACAATAAATATATATAATTAGATATAAAAAAAGTTGTTTGTTTTCATGAGTGCAATGACCCCCAAAACATTTGCAGTGTTTCGAAATGTACCTAACATTTCGAAACACTTTATATACTGTACTTCAACGTGAAATACATATTACTTACCATATTTGATGTCGTTTCCCTGTGTTCAGACGGTTTCCTTAAAAAAGAATCTATTAAATTAAACCAAGATAGTTTGGATTTGTAAATATCAACAGTACCGGAACCGGTACCCATTGAATCTTTAATTTTCTTCTTTTCCCCATGATATTGCGTCCTTAAATTTTTTATTTTATTTGTGATTTCCTTTGGGCCAAAACCTTCAACTCCAAATTCCTGTCCAAATGCTGCTAGTGCAGCACTACGGGCATCACGGTTTTTGTAATTCACGTTTTCTGTATCCCACAAACACTCATGACTGCGATAAATCTCTATAAACTTTATTAAGTCAGCAGAACCGAATTTAACCACTTTTTGACTCATTTTAAATAACACCTTTCTTCTAAAACATTCAACAATTGAATGATGTATTTGCCAACGCAAGTATGTGCAATACTTGAAGCAACGCGCCAGAAAATGGTACAGGTTCATACAAGTCTGTGTTTAGACAAGTCAAGACTTGAAAGCAATAATGTCCTTAACATAATTGTATTGGTGTAAACAAAAGACACTGGGAATTATTTCTTATCAAGAATTGCATGCAATAGTTGCGTACAATTTTACAATTTCAATCTGTGTGTAAACAATTGCTTACCATTCTTGAATTCAATTATTGCGATTAATTAATTGCATACAATTATTGCACTTGAATGTACAAGAAAATGGTACCGTCTAAATTAGGCCTTAGTATCACATTCCTAAGATGTCGATTTTCCATAATGTTGAACCCCTTTAGGTTGATAACGACCACTTTCTTTAAATGACCACTTTCTTAAAATGACCATTTACTTAAAATGACTACCTTCGATTCCGAAAATGTCTACTATCCTGAAACGACCACTTTCCTGAAACGACCACTTTCTTGTCACGACCACAATAATTAATCATTTTTCCCAATTGATCAGAAATAATAAAAACTTTTTACTGCTTGGCATTACAACAGCATCAGAATCATATATGTGATGATGATGGATAAGGTTATAATGCTTTATATTAACATTTTCCTTTCCCAATTGATCAGAAATAATAAAAACTTTTTACTGCATGGAATGAACTTTTTACTGATGGAACATGGAACCAGATAGGGGAGACTTCAGGCCGAAAGGAAAACAATAAAAAGGAGTTTTATTATCTCCCCTCACTGAGTGGAGACGCTAGTACCAAAAAATCCTTGCGTCCCCCCCAGGGGAACCTGCTAGGGGAGAGGTCAGTCCTAAACCCTAATTCTGTATGTCGATGACAACCTCACCTCCGGCCTAGCACCACAAACCCACAGGGGGCGTGCGGTTCCTTTCGGACCGTTAGGTTGAATTTTCAAAATGTTGAATTTCCATAATGTTGAATTCCCAGTTAGTTGAATCCCAGAATGTTGAATTCCTGTAACGTTGAATTCTCATGTTGTTGAATGTTAGTATCACATTCCTAAGATGTCGATTTTCTATAATGTTGAACCTCTTTACTAAAACCTACTTGTGTTAATTGGCACTTATGATAAAATCATAGATTAGGTTGTAATGACACACCTTCAATCTTTCAAAATATGACAATTATCAAACGCCAATAACTGTTTGCCAATATGTTATTTAATTTGTAAAAATGAAAAGTAACGAAATAAAGTTCTATAAATCTCGTAAGAATAGTGAAATCCGAAAAACATTGGAAAAAATGAAATGCTCAAGTGAGACTCGAACTCACGACCTTTCGCTTACAGGGCGACTGCTCTGCCAACTGAGCCATTGAGCACCACTTGAATCATTCCAAATTTTCCTTCTCTTTATATCCGTCTATAAGGGCGACGGTGCAGCCATCTACCAACATTCTTACGAACTGTTGGAAACAATGAATGATTTTTCAACCATTTTTAAACATTGAATTTTGATGACTGCGCCCAAATATTTGAATGAATTTTTTATAGCATTTATTATGCTAACTGTTAAGTCCGAAAAACATTGGAAAAAATGAAATGCTCAAGTGAGACTCGAACTCACGACCTTTCGCTTACAGGGCGACTGCTAGTGCTCTGCCAACTGAGCCATTGAGCACCACTTGAATCATTCCAAATTTTCCTTCTCTTTATATCCGTCTATAAGGGCAGCCATCTACCAACAGTTCGTAAGAATGTTGGTAGATGGCTGCACCGTCGCCCTGTCTGTTTTGTCTATTTCAGACTGAAACTCGGGTTTTAAAGTCACTGTGTAATTTTAATTTTATTTGAAATTATTTTTAAATTTAAAATGTCAGTAATATTAAGAGGTTTTATGTTAAGTATAACACTGTATTGTCTATCAATGACTTGTTAAGCATAATTTTTGTTCTTTTTTTAATAAAATTGCATTTGAATAACATTACATTTTCTTTGATTGTATGGTGGGTGTTGTGCATTTAGTGAGATATGTACGAGTACGGTAGTGATAGAATACACGGCACAAATTGCATTAAAAAATAAATTAAACAGAATCATTCCATTTATCAACATTGTGCGATTCAACGAATTAAGAATTCAACATTTTGATAAACGATATTCAACATTGTAGGATTAAAAAATTCAACGTTACAGGAATTCAACATTCTGGGATTCAACTAGCTGGGAATTCAACATTATGGAAATTCAACATTTTGAAAATTCAACCTAACGGTCCGAAAGGAATTTTGCAATAGTTTTATTGCAAATTAGACGATTTAGTATTTGACAGTGACGTTAGTTTTACTCTTGGATTTGTCTAGGATTCGATCGAACCCGGGTCCTTAACACGTTCCTTGCGTCGTGAACTCTATAGGGCCATAGACGATCAACGCCTTTAGGGCCATCTCGTCCACTCTGAAATGTCCACCGTATCAAAATGTCCACTGTATCGAAATGTCTGGTTCTTTCCCCCCGTCCACCTTCCCAGACCAACTGGGTGTACGGTGGTATTTTTTTTTTACTACGGTTCACCTTTGTCCACCTAGCCCTAGGTGTACCCATTGAAAATATTAAATTTCCACGGTACACCTTGTTATAGAAACAATTTTCATATAGGTAATACATGATATATAAAAAGATCCCTTTATGTCAGTAGTACCATTGATCAGTACCATTGATGGTACTACTGACATACTTATACGTTACTAGTACCATAAAAAAAAATACAATATATTCCATCCCGTGTTTACTCGCTGAAGTACCATTGATGGTACTACTGAAACAAGGTATGTATCTTACCAAGGAGGATAATTATTCATCTAATATTAAATGTACTAAGTTTATTAAAGTAGACTATTTCATATCTCACATTTTTTTTTGACCGTGGGGGAAATCCTTCAAGGATGTTATTCCGGACTTCTACCGACTAAAACCCCCACGGTATCGCCCAGCAGCCTATAGTTGGGAGCCCCGGGTAAGCCCTCGGAAGGATGTCCCAGGGCTCCCAACAGACCCACGGCTTCAATGCGGCCTCGTCTAGGGGGTGGTTCGGGTGCTATCCCGCGTCTATGGGGGGTTTTCGGGTATCATCCCGCTTCATAGAAGGGGGGGGGGGGGGTAACGTGCGTGAGTCTGACGGACAAGTCACGCTGCCATCATGGGCCTGCTTCTGTAAGGAAGATGAGCAGCCAACTCACCGTCCTCAGGCCCCCGGTCATGGAGGCAGATGGTCTTCGGCGAAGAGACGTCGGCGGCGCCCAAGCCGCCGACTGCGGAACTCGGGTGGGAGAGTTCTCTCCCGCTCCCGCCCCGCCGCCTCTTTCAAGAGCATGACCTGCTCGCAGAAAGAGGCGGCGCAGTCCCACTTACTTCCGCTGGAGACCATGGCTCCCACCATGGTCTCGAGCGAGAGAGTCTCCACGCCCAAACCCACCACGAGGACCTGGCGCTGTTGCGCCCACGCCGTGCACTCCACCAGCATGTGGAGCGCTGTGTCATCGCTGCGGTCCCCGCAGTGCTGACAACCGGCCGTGGTATCCCGGTGTCTTCGCCACAGATACCTACCGAAGCTACCGTGCCCGGTAAGCATCTGTGACAACCGGTAGGAGACAGCACCATGTCTTCTCTCCAGCCACTCGTCCATGACCGGTCTGACGGCCGCGATTGTAGCGAATCCCCCCTTTGGTTGCTCAAGTCAAATTGAAGAGGGGTGGAATTATGTTGTAAAAGAAAGCAAACTTTTAGGAAAGGCCAAAAACCTTAATCAGTTTTTAATGTATATTGAGAAATTTTGAATGCCAAGAAGAGCAATGTGGTCCAATTTCGGAGAGAGACATAGAACGACAAATGCATGCGAAGGATGGAATGGACAAAATTCAATAAGAGTTTTAAAGGGAAACCAACGACAATCAGTCATTTCTTGAAGAGACTAATGGAGGACGCTTCTTTTAATTCTGTTAAAGCTTTAACAACTGAGCCGCACAGAAGGCGTTCACAAGCCGTAATTGACCGCAACACATATCCATGACGTGCAAATGCAGCTCGTGAACGGCGATATAGGTGTTGAATTGGTATTTTACGTATCTTTTCTAATTCATCCGCATAAAACCATAAAATCGTGAGTTGGTGTTTTGCATATGTGGTTTTATGCGTCAAAAGGGTTCTTAGAAAAATTGCGACGATGATGTTTGGAAATAATGTATCCAAGAAAATTGTTCCTTATTTCATACATGTATAGTTTTTAATATTAGTATTTAACTTAGTCATTTGTTTATTGTAATAATAATTTTGTTTGACATTATTATTTTTCCAATGGTACTTCAGCGAGTAAACACGTGATGGAATATATTGTATTTTTTTAATGGTACTAGTAACGCATAAATGTGTCAGTAGTACCATCAATGGTACTAATAACGCATAAGTGTGTCAATAGTACCATCAATGGTACTAGTAACGTAAAAGTGTGTCAGTAGTACCATCAATGGTACTACTGACATAAAGGGAAAAAGATAGTAAAGACACTGACAATTTAACTACTTCATTTTCCTGATCTAGCATTATAATAATGCTTATTATAGTTCGGATTTATTTTGTTGTTTTTACTACTACTATGGAGGAAAATAAAATCCCTTCGGAGCAGAATGTACAAAACGCAAAATGAGCACCACACGCAAAATGTACAAAACGCAGAATGTACATAACGCAGAATGTACAAAATGCAAAATGTACACAACACGCAAAATGTACACAACGCGGAATGTACACCTTAGGGCTTGTCTGTATAAAAAAAGTAACTAAAAGTACCACGCTGAGAACGACATCTTCCCTAAAATCCGTAATTGTCATTTTAGGAAGTTGTCATTTTCGGAATATGACTATTTTAGAATGGACGTTATAGTTAATTATAATTTTAGGAAAATGTCGTTATCAACCTGATAACTGTTTGTTCAACGAATTGAACAAACTCTACAAATTAAGTGTCATTTGTTCAACTATTTATTCAATTGAACAAAAGCCACTATTATAGTGTACTTTGTTCAACTACCTAACTATTTATTCAATTGAACAAAATCCACTATTATAGTGTATTTTGTTCAACTACTTAGTTGCCTTCTAATAAGGTTATTCCAGGAGTTCCAGGTCTTAATGGTGCGGCATAGGAATGAGTCGCTGAAACGCTTGATTCTAGCTGATATACTCTGCACCGTATATGGATGGCATCTTAGCCCTGCACGTGTCGTCCTGTGTAGGAAAGGAGAGGGTGGGACTAATTGGAAGAGCTCGTCACCACCAGTAAAATTTATTTTGGTTTTATTTCAATGAGTGACATCCGCGTAAACTTTTGAAAATATCATCCTAAGTTATGGTTGAATACGCCCCACTTTTTGTTTTTGTTACATTAAATATGTATAATTTAATTTCTTGAAGTTTCAGTTGAACAAATGATACATTATTTCTATCTAATGTACAACTAATACGTTTACATAATTATTACAAATTGTACAAATGATACTTAATTGTGAGCGTTTGGACTGCGGGTGAATTCTAATCGGTACACCGCTGATTTTTTGCACCGATGATTTGAATTCAGTGAATTTATTTTAGAATTTATTTATAAACGTTTGAAGTGCGGGTGTACCTATTTTGTTAAATATTGTTACGGGAGACGGGTAACGGGATTGGAAATAAACAACTTAGTATTTGAGACCGCTTTATTTTCACACCCCAACAGCCAAATCTCGAACACTTCACGACGCGACTGTACCACACGATGCACTACTGCACTTTAGTCTTATTCGCGACACTCACAGCGCGACTGTACTGCAAGGTCACTGCGCTTTCACGACACTCACAGCGCGACTGCACAATTACTGCACTTTTCACTATTTTCTTCCTTTACCCTTCTTCCTCTTCTTGTGTTCACTTTGAACTCCCAAACTTAACTGTCCTTTCACGGCTCTGACAGCTCCTTTTATACCCTGAATTTCGATCGTCTTTTCGATATTCATTTTATTATTTCTCCAGAATTTTCTATGATCTCCCAGAAGAGCTAAACTATAATTTCGATCTTCATTTCGTTTCTCATTTTCATTCTTCCAGAATGTTCTGCTAATAACTAGAAGATTTTAAATATAGAATCTTCTGTTACTTTTACCAAATAAAGATTTAAATAAATTAGAAAATCACAAAAACCACATATCGTGTCACCGGGATTCGATCCGTCGACCTTCTTTTTGGCAGGCGAGGTCTAAACCGCTCAGTCACAGCTGCTATTGACAATAAGTTCGAATTTATCGTTCCGATGCTTTGACATGTTACGTCACATTCGTAACACTGCCCCCTCCTAAGACATGCTCGTCCCGAGCATCGTTAGAGCCATAATATCGGGCGAGTCTATCGATGTGAACAACTTTAGCGGAACTTCTCGGCGATTTTTGTATTCTGTAAGTAACGTCATTAATTTTTGTTATCACTTTATAAGGTCCTTCCCAACTTGGCTGCAGTTTCGGAGATAATCCTTGCTTCCGTACTGGGTTATGAAGCCACACTAGCGATCCTTCCTCAAAATATCTTAAATTTGAACTTCTGTCATATCGTGTTTTCATTCGTTCGCTGGCCTGTAAATTGGCTTCTCTCATGTATCTGTGAACTTTATCCATACGTTTCCTTAATACATCCGCATAATCTGTTATACAGCTAGGTGAGTCAGGAGGGCATCCGGTGAGGAGTTCCGCTGGTAGTCGAAGCTCTCTGCCAAAATTTGCATGGGCCGGTGTTATGCAAGTGCTTTCATGAACCGCTGTTCGATACGATAACAGAAATAGCGGAAGATATTCGTCCCAGTTTCTTTGATGTGAATCGACTATCTTCGCCAAGTGCTGCTCCAACGTTCTATTGAAACGTTCCACCATGCCATCTGACTGTGGCCGATAAGGTGTCGTTCGCGTCTTGTGTATTTTCAAAATCTTACAAACTTCCTGAAACACTTGCGATTCAAAGTTTCGTCCTTGATCACTGTGAATTTCAAGAGGTAGTCCGAATCGGCAAAAGACTTCATTCACTAGTTTAGTTGCCACTGTTATTGCTTCTTGATTTGGCACCGCGAACACCTCTGGCCACTTAGTAAAATAGTCCATCACCACCAATATGTAACGGTTGCCGTTCGTTGATACAGGAAAGGGTCCGGCCATGTCTAAAGCTATCCGTTCCCAAGGAGCACCGACATTATACAACTTCATACTAGCTCGACTTCGCGTCTGTGGTCCTTTAACAGATGAACATGGTTCACATTTCCTGCACCATTCTTGGACATCTTCCTTGCAATGCAACCAGTAAAAATGCTCACGTATTTTCAATAGAGTTTTTCTAGCTCCAAGATGTCCGCCGGAAACCCCATCATGAAAAGCTCTTAGTATTTCTGGAACCTTTGCCTTCGGTACAATTACTTGCAAGTGTGTACCATCTCTTGACGCACTCTCCCATTTACGACATAGTAGGCCATCTTGAAGTATCAAGCTATTCCATAGCGCCCAGTAACTCTTAGTGGAGGAACTCAATCCAGCAACTTCATTCCAACTTGGACGAGGAGAAGAATTTGTTAACCATTCTAATATTGGCTTCAAGTCGTCATCTTCTTCTTGCGATTTTCGCATGACGTCATTACTCCACCTCTCATTGAATGAATCCATTCTTATAACACGTATAAAGGTCTGTTCCTTTCCCTCTTGTCTTTCGCAATGTTTACAATCACTGTCACAAGGTCGGCGTGACAACGCATCGGCGTTTCTATGGGAACCACCGCTTCGATGTTCAATTACGAAGTCAAATTCTTGCAATTGTTCGATCCATCGTGCGACTTGTCCTTCGGGGTTCTTGAACTGTAGAAGCCATTTCAATGCCGAATGGTCCGTTCTTACTAGAAACTTCCGTCCTAATAGATATTTCTTGAAATGTTGTAACGTTTTCACTACAGCCAGGAGCTCTCTTCGCGTAACACAATAATTTCGTTCAGGTTTTGATAGCGTTTTACTGAAGTACGCTATTACAACCTCCTGATCTCCTTTTCTTTGTGACAATGTCCCACCTATGCCTGTGTTACTGGCATCTGTGTCAACAACAAACTGATTCCTTCCATCGGGATATCCCAAAATAGGGGTTTCGCAAAGCCTCTTCTTGAGATCTTCAAAGGCAGTTTCACAATCTGCATCCCATTCAAAAGTTCGCTTCTCCTCTGTAAGTCTATGTAGTGGCTTTGCGATGTCTGCAAAATTCTTAACAAAACGCCGATAATAAGAGCAGAGGCCCATAAAGGCTCGCACCTGAGTCTTATCCTGTGGCACCGGCCAGTCTTTTACGGCGGATACTTTCGCGGGATCTGTTTCTACTCCGCCTTCAGAGATAACATGCCCCAAATAATTGACTTGTCTTTTGAAGAAGCTGCATTTCTTTAGATTCAATTTTAAGTTTGCTCCCCTAATTTTACTCAGCACACTTTCTAACTTCTTAAGGTGATCGTCGAAATCTCGTCCCACAATAATGACGTCATCGAGGTATACCAGGCAAGCTTCTCCTATTAATCCTGCAAGAACTCGCTCCATCAATCTCTCGAACGTCGCTGGCGCGTTGCAAAGGCCGAAGGGCATTACCTTGAAATGCCAGAGTCCTTTACCGGTAGAAAATGCAGTCTTTTCTTTATCTTTAGGATCCATCTCCACTTGCCAGTATCCACTTTTAAGGTCCAGCGTAGTAAACCATTTCATTCCACTCAAAGTATCTAGTGTGTCATCTATTCTTGGTAAAGGATAACTGTCCTTCTTCGTAACGTCATTCAATCGTCGGTAATCGATGCAAAACCTAGTTGTACCATCCTTCTTCTTGACTAAGACAACTGGAGAACACCAAGGACTAGAAGAAGGTTCTATCACTCCATTTCCTTCCATCTCTTTAATCATATTCCCAACTTCTTCTTCCTTAGCGAATGGAATTCGTCGAGGTCGTTGGCGGATTGGCAGTGCATGGCCAGTGTTAATTTGATGTTTCACTAGGCCAGTCTTCCCGATGTCCCGTTCTCCTTTAGAGAAAATGTCAGCAAAACGCCTCAACAAATTTTTAGCTTTCACTAACTGCATTGCTCCCAAATCTTCTGTACAGTCGAGAAAAACTTCAGTCAAATCTATTTTCCCTGATAAGATATTCGTCTTTTCTTGGCAACTCCTTAACCACTCCATTTCTTCAGCGACTCCAATCAGAGTGCCCCTTTTTAAGGTCTGTACGTCGCCACTCAAATTAAGCACTGGAACTAGCATGTTTTTAGACACACTGATTACCGTTCTAGCTGGTAACCACGAATTATCATCTTCTGTCTTTTCAACAACCAAATAACGCCGGCTATTGTTACTTGAATTTTTATTCATTGTTATTGGTACAAGTGTCTGAGTTCTAGGTGGAAGTCTGGTATCTTGAAGGCAGTAGACTTTACCACCACCACCTCCTTTCATAGGCACCTCAGTTACTCCACATTTGATGACTCCATTTACAATATCAATTTTGCACTGATGACATTTCATAAAGTCCAACCCAATTATACAGTCATCCACTATATCAGCTATTACAACTTTCTGCCAAAAGAGTTTGTCACCCATCTTAATTGCCACCACTCGTTCTCCTCTCACGGGTATGCGCTGGCCGGTAGCTGTAGTCAAATGTACAGTTTCTCCCTGGATCTGACTCTTCCCACAGTTCTTCATTATCTGTGATCTAACAACCGTACGCGATGCTCCAGTGTCTAAAGTTAACTGGCATGCAGTTCCATTTATCCTTCCAGCGACAGTTAGACTATTCCCATCTGTGCTTTGGTAAATCTTAACTTTTGGGGCTTCTTGTCCACCGGCCAGCGCCCACCCCCTAAGCCTGGCCAAAACTAGTTTTCCGCCGTCTCCGACGCTTGTATTTCCGCGTCGACTCCGGTTCTTACTGTCATACGGTTCGGGCACGTATTTCTTAAGTGACCTCTTTCCCCGCATTGATAACAACGGGGAGCGAAGTTCCTTCGACCACCTTCTTGTTTAGGCGTCGTTACTCTACGCACACGCCAACCTCCATATTCACCACGGACGGCCTCAACTTCTAGCGCATGCGCCACGGCTTCCTTTACTTCCGGATGATGGGCCAATCGCTCACTTCCCTATCACGGATACCATCGACGAAAGTTTGTAGCAGCATCCGCTCCATGAAAGTCGTGGGCGAGGACTGGTATGCCTTCCTCACAAGTTTTTCAACCTCCAAGGCCCACTGTTGCAGTGTCTCGGTTGGCTTCTGCACCCTGTCTCGGAGCTGGGCTCGGAATACATGTTCGAGATGCGCATCGCCGTACCTCGATTCTAGAGCCTCAACAAGCTCCTTGTATGAAGCGTCGCTTTCTATAGCCTCCAATACCGTTGCGGCCTTATCTCTCAACGCTAAGGTAAGGCCGGTCCTTGCTTGTTCTTCACTCCAGCCGTTTAGTTGTACTACGGCTTGAAACTGCCTCTTGTATGCAGTCCACGAAGATGTTCCATCATAAGGAGGCACCTTGAAGCTTCCTCCCGAAGAGACAACGGATACAGGTGTTGTTGTACCCGAAGCCTTGATCTTCCGTAAGTCCCCCTCGACAGATGTGATGCGCGCTTGATGGTCAGCCAGCATGCTTTCATGGTTCTCTACTTTTTTTTGGACCTCTTCTACCTTTTTGATGGTCTCCGTGACAGCTGAGAGAACTCGTTCCCCCATCGCCTGTAGTTGTTCCTCCTGACGGCGCGCTTGCTCGTCCTGACGGCGCGCTTGCTCTTCCTGCAGAGCGCGCAGCTGTTCCTCCTGACGGCGAGCTTTCTCCTCCTGACGGCGTGCTTGCTCCTCCTGAAGAGCGCGCAGCTGCTCCTCCTGACGGCGCGCTTGCTCCTCCTGACGGCGCGCTTGCTCTTCCTGAAGAGCGCGCAGCTGCTCCTCCTGGCGGCGCGCTTGCTCCTCCTGAAGAGCGCGGAGCTGCTGGAAAAGTGCACCCATGTCCGTCAGCGAGAGCGACGGTGCACTTACAGGTTCCGGTGTGGCTGAGGCACGCGCAGGAGCGGCAGAGGTTCCTTCGCTAGCCTCATCTCGACCTCTCGCGACGTCAGCGTGTGATACTGCCGGGTTTGCGTCCCCTTGTTCCCGCGCCGCTGATCTGGAGCGCGTGTTGGGGCGCTCTCGGTCGTCTCTTGGTGTAAACTGGGTGTAGACTGGGTGTAGACTGGTTGTGGGTAGTTGAAAGCACAACACAAACTTTTAAAAGCTCTGTATAAATTTTGAAATTAAAAATATTTAACAGTAGTGTTTTTATAGTTTAATGACATTAAATAGAAGCTAAGTTGCACTACTTGCCAGAACAGTGTCAAACTCCTGCCATAAACAGCATAAACAAATTGACAGCATCACACACAGCAAACTCAAAATATGAATCCAATTGAAAGTACTATGGCATCCATGACGGAGTCCTTCCAGAAGAGGATGGCAGATTTTGAGGCACAAATGGAACATCTCAAGAAATCGAATTCCCCCGAACCCTCTCTTGGATCACTGGCAGCAGACTTCACAGCATACAAAACATTTGTGACCCAGGCCCTTAACCTGCTCCAGGGACAGGTCAAATTACTAGCTTCAAGTGTTGATCATATGGAAACACGAAGCAGACGCAAGATGTTGATGTTCCATGGTGTAAGCGAAGCCAAAGATGAAAACACAGCACAATTGTTAGCAGATATTGTGCAGGATCGACTAAAGTTGGCTGATTTCAGTGTTCATAGCATCAAAAGGTGTCATAGAATGGGCAAGCCCCGAACACCTAAGAGCCCACGCCCAATCCTGGTTAAGCTGACTAATGTACAGGTACGTGATGAAATCTGGTTCGCGAAAACCAAGCTGAGAGCCTCCGGTGTGACTATGTCCGAGTTCCTGACACAATCTCGTCATGAAATTTTTATGGCCGCACGGAATAAGTTCGGCGTCACTAGGTGTTGGACTAAGGAGGGATTCATATACGTCCTTGGATCTAACAATGCAAAGCATCGTGTCACTTCTTTGTGTGAACTAAGTAAGATCGACCCAGAAATAACTCCAAGGCCGGCACCAACTACAACGAAAGACATCAGGCCGAGACGAGCTGCTACATCCAAGAAGTAAACAAACACGTTATGAAATGCCTAGCATTCCGGTATATCACTCGCATTACTTATAGTCTTTCTTTATACCCACATAACTTTAATTTACACATTATTATTCTTCATAGCAAAACAATGTTTACTTTGACTCGCTGTCAAAATGACATTTACTAACCTAACTTTTGACAAGTAAATTTTTCGCATTCCGTTCGGAAATCAGATGTCGATGGGTTAAAGTAAACGATTGTAGTGTTATTCTTTGGGTGTTTATTGTTATTGTATATTCAGTGTTATTTTATTTTACCGAGCTAAAGCTAATTGTTTATTCTATTGAACTACACTTCGACACTTAACTGGCGGGTGGACAATGTGCATTTTTTGTTTATTTTTTCTGTTGTATTTAAATTTATTGTTTAATTGTATTATTATATCTATCTATTTTTATTATCAGTATTATTTAATATATAATATATATACATATATTTATCTATTTTATAACTTTACGTTTTATTATTTTCTGTTCTCTTAATATTAATTATGTGTGATTTTGTGAATATTTTAGATATCAGTAGTATTTCTGATGTGTCTTTATCTGCTGGTAGCAGCGATGACAGCTGCGTTGGGGATCCTTCGCTGCCGGATATGCTTCGGGCGCAGTTTTCTGATGTTGGCAGGAACTTCAATGTTGTTCACATTAATGCTCAGAGCATTCCGGCTCATTTTCCCGACATGGTGGCGTCTTTCGAGAGTCAGAATATTCATGCTGTTCTTGTATCGGAAACATGGCTAAAGCCTTGTCTTCCTTCTAAATCCTATACACTACCGGGTTACCAATTCATACGCAACGACCGCACAGGACAGCGTGGTGGTGGAGTTGCTATATACCTCAGAGATCAATTCCCCTATACCGTTCTTGACCTATCTTCACAACCACCACCAACCGATGCCGGTGAACATATATTTATAGAAGTAGTGCTTAACCACGTTAAGGTTTTGCTCGGTGTTTATTACTCACATTCTTCAGGCGTTAATTACTTCTCGTCATTTGAAAATTTACTTGAGAATCTTGTCTCTTTGTACGATCATACAATAATTTTGGGAGATTTTAATACATGTCTACTCAAAAATGATTCACGTACATCTGCTATTAACAACGTTCTGGGCTCTTACAATCTGTCTATCCTTCCTCTAACAGCTACTCACCACGTTCCTAACCGTCTTCCCTCCCTTCTTGACCTCATAATAGTATCTTCAACTAGTCATGTTGCTAAGTTTGGTCAATATGAAGCCGACAATTTTTCCTACCATGATCTACTCTACCTGTCCTACAAAGTACGAACACCGAAAGCAAAGCCCAAAGTCGTTCGTCAGCGCTGCTTTGGTGGCATGGACCTCGAAATGCTCCTGGAGGATGCCAGCAATATCGACTGGTCCCTACTTACAGCCGCAGAAACTATAGACGAAAAAATTTGTATATTCTCTGACCAGCTACTGCGACTGTATGATATACATGCCCCCGTGCGTGAGATAGCATTGAAACACCTTCCGACACCATGGCTTACACAGGACATAAAAGCACTCATCGCAAGAAAGGCAGCTGCTAAAACAAAATATAAACGCCGACCCACACAAGACAAACTTGACAAATACATTACCATACGTAACCACTGCAGCAAGGTGTGTAGGAAAGCACAACGCCAACATATTCACGATTCAGTTCAAAATGATGACCCAGCTAAAGTCTGGAAGTTTCTAAAATCACTTGGAGTTGGAAAGTCGCAGCAAGAAACAATACCCAAAAGTTGTAATATAGATTTATTGAATCAGCATTTCACAGCTTCGTCTAATTTTAATAGGACAACTAAAGCTAAGACTTTAGATTATCTTTCATCACTTCCAACTCCTGATTATCTCCCGTTTACTTTTAATCAAATCGCTGCTTGTGATGTTAAAAAGAGCATACTGTCAATTACATCCAATGCTGTTGGAACGGACTGCGTCAGCCGTAATATGATCGTGCCTATCTTAGATGCAATTCTTCCCATCATATGCCACATCTTGAATTATTCCTTATCAAGTAGCACCTATCCTTCAGCATGGAAGGACGCTCAAATCATACCCTTACCTAAAAAAGCAAATCCTTCATCCTTCTCCGAATATCGACCAATCTCTATACTACCATTCCTCTCTAAGGTCATGGAGCGCCAAGTTCACAACCAACTTAGCATCTTCCTTAATAGGCACAACCTTCTGAATCCTTACCAGTCTGGTTTTCGGCCTGGGCATAGTACTACAACAGCACTAATAAATATTACGGATGACATCAGAACACGCATGGAAGGTGGAAATCTCACGGTGCTAGCCTTACTGGATTTCAGTAACGCATTCAACACCGTTGACTTTGACATTTTGCTGGCCATGCTCCGCTCGCTTAACATATCTCCAACGGTGATTGATTGGTTTCGTAGTTACCTGTCTGGCCGCCGTCAGTGTACGCGCATCAATGATACATTTTCATCCTGGTGCAACACTTCTATTGGTGTGCCACAGGGTGGCGTCTTATCTCCCTTACTCTTCACAATATTTATTAACCCCATTTCCTGTAAACTACTTTCGTCCTACCACCTCTATGCTGATGACTTACAAATATACACACATGCTCCACCAGGGCAGCTATCTGAAGCAATTAATGTAATAAATAGAGATTTATCACATATTGCTGACTGGAGCGCAGATCATGGTCTCACAGTAAATCCACTAAAAAGTCAAGTCATTATTGTAGGTGGCACCAGACTGGTTGCGCAAATTGAATGGGATAAGCTCCCACCCATTATATTCAATGGTAACATCATCCCTGTTAGTGACAAAGTGAAGAATCTGGGAATCTACATCGACAGCACGATGTCATGGACCCCTCAACTGCAAGAGGTAAACCGTAAGGTTTACGCTTCGGCTGGGTCTCTGAGGAGACTGCGTAATTTTCTACCCACTGCAACGAAAACAGTGTTGGCTCAAACTCTCCTACTGCCAATTCTCGACTATGCCGATACAAGCTATTTAGACCTAACCGAGGAACAACTTAATAAACTTGAGCGACTCCAAAACTTCTGTATTAGGTTCATATTTGGCTTACGCAAATATGACCACATCTCTGAATTTCGTGTTAAACTCAAGTGGCTTCCTATCCGTCTTCGCCGAAATGCTCACATTCTATTTCTTCTTTATAATATACTATTCAATCCTTGCACACCCAGCTATCTGAAAGAACGGTTCTCGTATCTTAGTGATACACATACCAGGGTTCTAAGATCATCGGAAAACCTGCGCCTGAAGTTGCCAATGCATTCCACGAACTACCTAGATAAATCTTTTTCGGTACAGGCTGCTCGTCTGTGGAATGCTCTACCAGTGCATATAAGGCGTGCACAAACTCTTCCAATTTTTAAAAATATGGTCAATAACTACTACCTGTCATTATAACTGCCTTTATCTCTATTTTGTTTTCCATAACATGTATAACTATAATATAAGTACTTCTATTCAGTACCTGTAAGTATTAGGTTAGTATATTTCAGTGTATATAAAATTATTTTTATATAGGTAATTATTTTAAATATTTGTTTTTATATAGTACTTATAGGTATTTCATCTATCTACGTATGTATATATGTGTATGTATATGTATGTGTATTTATATGTATGTGTATTTATATCTGTGTGTGTGTATATATTTATATGTGTATGTACCGTATATTTTGTATTAATATAAATAAAACAAAAATATTGACGTTTTGTGCACCACTAAACTGCCCATGCATAACTCCACTGCACAGACTCCATTGCCACAGGTTGTCTGTAAGAAATCGCGCCTAGCGATAAGACCGCCATTTGTACTGCCTCTTATCATGTTGTAATTTGTATGTAACTTTTATGTCAATATTGTTTTGGTGTACAATAAAGAATATTGTATTGTATTGTATTGTATTGTAAACGGCATCGTTTATTCCAATCCCACTTCTGACACCAATGTTACGGGAGACGGGTAACGGGATTGGAAATAAACAACTTAGTATTTGAGACCGCTTTATTTTCACACCCCAACAGCCAAATCTCGAACACTTCACGACGCGACTGTACCACACGATGCACTACTGCACTTTAGTCTTATTCGCGACACTCACAGCGCGACTGTACTGCAAGGTCACTGCGCTTTTCACTATTTTCTTCCTTTACCCTTCTTCCTCTTCTTGTGTTCACTTTGAACTCCCAAACTTAACTGTCCTTTCACGGCTCTGACAGCTCCTTTTATACCCTGAATTTCGATCGTCTTTTCGATATTCATTTTATTATTTCTCCAGAATTTTCTATGATCTCCCAGAAGAGCTAAACTATAATTTCGATCTTCATTTCGTTTCTCATTTTCATTCTTCCAGAATGTTCTGCTAATAACTAGAAGATTTTAAATATAGAATCTTCTGTTACTTTTACCAAATAAAGATTTAAATAAATTAGAAAATCACAAAAACCACATATCGTGTCACCGGGATTCGATCCGTCGACCTTCTTTTTGGCAGGCGAGGTCTAAACCGCTCAGTCACAGCTGCTATTGACAATAAGTTCGAATTTATCGTTCCGATGCTTTGACATGTTACGTCACATTCGTAACAATATTTTATTATCTAGAGAGGTAAACTGAATTCTATGAAAAGTACACTGAGGTACACTGCAGGTACTAATGTTATCAATAAAGAAATAGCGAATTTAGCGTCACCTAACAGAAATAATAATTACACCGACGCAAAAACGACACAAATACAATTGAATGAAATTATAAATAGTATTATGGTATTTCTGTGAGCCTGGTATCTTTTGCATGGAGTACTAGGCTCACAGAAACGTTGGTCGCGGAATCAGTATTTCTGTGAGCCTGGTATCTTTTGCATGAATTACTAGGCTCACAGAAACGTTGGTCGCGAGATCAGTATTTCTGTAAGCCTGGTATGTGGTATCTTTTGCATGGAGTACTAGGCTCACAGAAGCGTCCGTAAACGGTTGTGGTAGGTCTTTTTAAATATTTTTAAGTAGGTTTAATGTTGCGATTATTGCCTTTTGACTCTTCGTCTATAAGCAGAACGAGTGGGAAATAAAAGTCCCAATCGTCCCCACTGGGGACGAACGAAACTTTTTTTTCCACTCGTCCCCAGTGGGTACGAAAGGGCGGGGACGACTGGGAATAGACGCGAGCATTATTTTGTTCGAAATCTCATAATCTCTGTGAAAAGTTTCAAATGCTATGTATGACACTGAAACAAAAGACATGCCAATGACGTCACGTAAGATGATATGACAGGGATGAATGTATAAGAAGAAAAGAGATACAAAACGTAATTGACAGACGTAATTCGTCACAATAAATCATATTACTCAAAAATGCACTCCAACCATCCATTTCATCATTGGTAAGACAATTTTTACCATTATTTTGACTGGTAAAGAGCATCTAGCAGCCCACTGTGCATCTCGGTGATGTGTGCGTGCACGGCTGCATCTGTATTTTGACAGATTTTGAGTCGTGCGCTTTTTTTTTTTTTACACTTTATTGTACACATAAATTGTATTTATACAGAATTGTGATATGTAATGTACAAAGGCGAGCTTAACTCAGAGCTGAGTTCTCTTCCAGCAAACCCGGGAGTGCACAGAGGAATTGCAATACGAGAGGCAAAGTCTAGTGTACATGAAATAAGAGATTTTGATGTGCGAGGTATACGAGATGTATACCCCAGGAATACATAGATATTAATAGATACATACATACATAAATACACACAACCTATATACATACTTACATACCTACTTATATACATACATACATTCATACACATATACATACATACATCTACAAACACAGATACCTATTATGTCTGCTCTTGTTGCGAGAGAAAGTAGTCTTTTAGTCGTTTTTTAAAAGTATATATAGATGGACTATCGCGTATGGAGTGAGGAAGAGAGTTCCACAGTCGTACTGCATAAACTGTGAAAGAATTGTCGTAGCAAGAAGAACTATGAGAAGGAGTTCGAAGTAAAAGAGAGGAGGAAGTGCGACAGGGTTTACCCCTGGGGACAATGAACTCAAAGCGCTCACGAAGATATGAAGGAGAATGAGAATTATGAAGAATAGAAAAAAAAAGGAAAGGAGGAGAAGAGAAGAAGGGAAAGAATGTGAATATCTCGACGCCGCCGAACTGGCAACCATTTCAGTTGCATCCGGAACTCGGAAACATGGTCGTACTTGCGTAGACCGTAAATGAAACGGATGCATAAATTTTGCAGTCGCTCCATCTTGTTCCAAAGCTCTTCAGTTGCATCCAGAAAGGTGACATCAGCATAGTCTAGAAGAGGAAGGAGAAGAGATTGAGCAAGACAGACCTTGGTCCTGAAAGGAAGGAAATTTTGAAGACGCTTAAGAGAGTGGAAGGTACCTAAAACTTTTCTGCTAACCTCGTTAACATGACTAATCCATGACAAGTTGCAATCTATTGTAATCCCTAGGTTTTTGGCGACCGTGGTATATGGTATTAAAGTGTTATTATGAAAAACAGAAGGTAGACAGGCATGGTCAAGTTGATTGTAAAAGTATCTGCCACCTATAATGACTGCCTGAGATTTGGCGGGATTGACAAGCAATCCGAAGGATTTTGCCCAAGCATTAATATTGTTAAGGTCATTATCGATGTCAGCAATAGCCCCATCTACCTCATCAGCCCTAAAATGTTGATATAGCTGCAAATCGTCTGCGTAGAGATGATAATTGGAGGAAATAACTTTGTTGATAGCATTAATGAAAATTGAGAAAAGAAGAGGAGAGAGAACGGCACCTTGCGGTACGCCCGCAGCAAGGCCACACCAGTCAGAGGACGCCTCATCAGAGCGAACGCGCTGCGAGCGACCCCGAAGATAGGAGTTAAACCAAGCGATTACAGAGGACGATATATTTAACGACGAAAGGATGCCCAAGAGTATGTCGAAATCAACAGAATTGAAGGCGCTACTGAAGTCAAGTAAAACCAATACAGTTAGGAGTTTGTTTTCCATGGCCAGTCTTATTTCATCTGATATTTTGACTAGTATCGTAACAGTACTATGGCCTGAACGGAACCCAGATTGGTATGGACTCAGTAGACCGTTAGAGGAGAGTTAACTAGTTAATTGATTTCGCACCGTGTTCTCAAGCACTTTGGAAAGAAGCGGTAGGATTGATATGGGTCGAAACTGGGATACTAGGGTGGGATTGGAGGTTTTGGGCAAAGGAATAACAAGTGCTTTCTTCCAGGCCATTGGAAAAGAGCTATACTCAAGCGAAAAATTAATGATGTGGGTAATGGCTGGAAGGATTTCATTTAAAATTGAATTGAATAAATAGTTAGGTAGTTGAACAAAGTACACTATAATAGTGACTTTTGTTCAATTGAATAAATGGTTGAACAAACAGTTGGACAAATGACACTTAATTTGTAGAGTTTGTTCAATTCGTTGAACAAACAGTTGAACAAAGTGGATTAACTCATGGCTAAGTAGGTACTGATAGAAAACGAGTGAAAGTAAAAAAATATATTTATTATTGCTATGCCCTTTACTACCCTTCGGTCAACTTGCAATTAATAACGAAAACAAATAACAAAAAAATCAGAAAATAAATAAAAAAAGGAAAATAATGAAATTGGTAGGGACTCGTACCTACTTCAAATACTTTTCTGAAGGGAAATATTAAAAACACCTATTAGTCTGTCTAAACATTGCGAATCTGGCATATATCATTTGCATTAAAAATGCTGCCACTGATTTTTTTTTATTGGTAACGTTTTTTAATATTTTTTTATACTTTTTATCGAAAAGTATATCATGTCTACTGCAGTTTCTTTTTGGTGGCTCGAAGAAGCTTTTTCTTATTTTGCTATCGCTGAATTGCGCTTCTTGACGGAGCTTTATCAACCGCCTTGGTCAAGAGCATACATTTAAGTTTTGTTCCCACTTGTTCTACTACACAGTTCTACGGTAGAACTAATGGGATTTTTTTTTCTCACTAGTTCTACTATATTTGATGTAACAAAAGAGTAGAACTAGTGGGAGTCTTTTTTCCCGCTTGTTCTACTTGTTCCATCGGGTAGGACAAATGGGAAATTTTGTTCCCAGTAGTACTACAATATTCGATGTAACAAAAAGTAGAACTAGCGGGAGTCTCCCTTCCCACTTGTTATATCTAGAATAGTAGAACTAGTGAAACTTGAAGTTTTACACGCAATTAATGTGTTAGCAAAATACTAGTCGTGTCTGATTAGGATTAAAGACACTTTGGTATTATTGGACACAATAAATTAATACGCTATAATTAGTTTATAAAACACATATTTTAATGTAATATACTGTTTACAATTTTTATATTTTAAGACATTCCTTTTAGTGGATCACACACTTAAATTATTAACAGTGGCTTCTCAATACATTTAAGATAATATCTTATAATAATATGTTCGCAACAACCAAAATATTTTCAAAAATCTCTATCAATCACAATATTAGTAATAGGTACTAAAAATAAAAACAAACTAGCAGTGCTAAAACTTGTAGGCAACTGAATAATAGTATATTGTGGTACAAGTGGGTAATTATTGTGATTACCGCTAAGGCGACATTAAGACCCAAGCTGACAGGCGAGGGTCTTAAGAGAGCCGAAGACATTAATTATCAATACACACGTGTATCATAAGACGTTTTTCAACACACTTGCGAATAAAATAATACTAAAATAGATATTTACCTTGCTTCACGTCTTATGTCGGGCGGTGAACAGAATAAATCATCTTCATAACTAGTACTTATACACAATTCAATCAATAACTATAATTTCAACAGTAAAAACGAGTGGAGAATTATTTTCGCAATAGCCGGAAAATTAATTAGGTCATTTTACAATGCGCGCCCATCTAGCACAGACCATAGACTAAAAAACCGGGTGCGCGTTGTTTTATAGACAATAAATTGTTTTATATAATTTCGTTTCACAGAAAATGTTTTGCATAATTTCGTTTCATAGAATAATCAAGATACAGAATACTTACTTTAAAGATTTTTCAATCATTGATTTTTGTTTCACATAAAGTTTAACATTAAAATAATCATACATTTTAATGTAATATATTGTATTTAATTTTATTTATTTTCCTTGTACCCTCACATTATAGATACTTAATTGTGCTTTAGTACGTTCTAATACAAGAATCAAACTAATTGAACTTTTATGTCTATCGTAGTGTAAATTATCATGCAATATAAATTTCTAAACGTATCAGTTCAAAATTAAGTTATCAACATTAAGAGGGTAGGCTGGTGAGAATTGTGACAATTATTGTATACTGCATTAATCTAACAGTATCTTGGTTAAGTAATTCATGTAATATCGCTATATCGCTAAAAATGAGTGCTGTGCACTTTAACATAATTAACAGAGGCCGAGGAAAAGTCTTGTTATTGTCAGGGCATCAGTTTTACCAACAACGAGTCTATAAAAGTGGTAAATCTATTTGGAGGTGTAAAGGGTACAAGGAAAGAAAATGTGCTGGATCCGTAACATTAACTGCGGTAAGTACTTTGTAACCTAATATCACGCATTCCTAGGAACTGGATAGATGTATTTTTCACTCAGATTTCATCGTTGAGGTGCAATGGCAATTCCGAGACCTGACTGTACCTACCTAATAGTTCCATACTCCGTAGATACCTATTGAGAATTTTCAGATATAAAGATACACTTTTAGATAATATCAAACCGCTTATTGTAGTCTAGACCGAAAAGATTAAAGGTTACAATAAGCCAATCTACCTATATAATTTGTTAATTTTGGTTTTGCTTTTTAGGACCTCAATACAATACAGGATAGATACGAGGATACGAGGATACTGAGGTAATCCTGCAGTGGCAATGGTGTGCTCTGTGGAGTGGGAAGGGGAAGGAAAGGAGATACCTTTGCTGTAAAAGCACATGCCTGGGTCTTCTAGGCATTGAACTCGACCAGGTTCCTAGCGCCCCATTGAGAAATGTGGTCCAGGATCCGGTCCAGCTCAGTGACAAGAAGCTGCATTTTTTCCGCGATATCAGACTGCTTGGCCGCAGGATATGCGTAATAACTCCCGTGTAAGATGCTGTCGTCTGCATAGCAATGAATGCTACCGTTAGAGAGCATATCATTGATATGCAGAAGAAAGAGAGTGGGAGATAAGACGGAACCCTGGAATACGCCAGCATTTACCATTTCACGAATACGGCGCTCCTGCAGGAAGGCAGGCAGGCAAGGGAGGTCTGGGAGGCAGGCCAAAGGCTGGTAGCTTGGAAAGAAGCGATTTATGCCATACCCTATCGAAAGCTTTGGCAATGTCAAGACTAATTGCCAGTGACTCGCCGTGCTTTTCCATAGCCTCACCCCAAAGGTGGGTCACGTACGCCAGAAGATCACCCGTTGACCGTTTCGGTCTAAAGCCGTATTGCCGGTCACTAAGCAAGGAGTGATCCTCTAGGTGGCGCATGAATTTTGTGTTAATAATGTGCTCGAAAACCTTGCACAGCACTGAGGTGACGGCTATGGGTGGATAGTTGGCTGGGTCCGAGCGAACCCCCTTCTTGGGGATCGGCTGGACATTCGCCTCTTTCCAAGCCGGCGGCACTGTACCTGAACTGTGGGACAGTCGGTACAGCCGCGTTAGCATAGGACATAGCTCCGCTGCACATTTTTTAAGTACGACCGCTGGAATACCATCTGGTTTTCCGCACATCGAGTGATTGTAGTACTCCACGGATATGGCGTTACCTGATATGGATATCAGACATTGCGTGGTCACAGTGGGCATTGTCCGTGGTTGCATACCACAATCATCGACTCGGGAGTTGGCCGCGAAGAGATTGACCAGCAAATTTGCTTTCTCTTGCGGCTCATGGGCCAGAGATCCATCGGGGTTGCTCAGCGGGAGCAGCGAGGTGCTGGCAGAAGTTGGCTTGCACGGCTTTGGCTAGTCGCCAGTAGCCACCCGTGAGATGCGCCACTAGCTCTTGGCCCAGCCGTGCTATTCGCTGGGCATCCGCCCTGACGTAAACCCTCTTGCAGACCATTGTGGCTCTGTTGTACGCCGCCTTGGCCTTGTTGGGATCGCGTGTGACGCGCGCCCGCACCCAAGCGCGGTACGCAGACTGTTTATGCTCAACAGCCTCCGCACACTCGCACCCGAACCACTGACGCGCTCTGCGGACTCCGGTGACATCGGTTTATGGGATATAGTATTCCATACCCAAACCCACGGGATGGACCCATAATAGTCGCGTAGTCCATCCCAGTCCGCTGACGAGTAGTGCCAAAGACGCCTCTTCCCCTGCACGGGTCGTGGGGGCGCTACAATGGGCACGGTGGAGCGGACCAGTCAGTGGTCGGAGTTACCTAAAGCAGCACTCACCGAGACACTGTACTGGTCCGGGCGACTCGTCAATAGAAGGTCTAGCAGAGAAGGCTCTATGCCGGATTCTCTTGATATCCTATAATCCTTGATGTTTGTGTTTCCTGTCTAATCCTCCTAGTGTTTTCCCGGCTGCTCTTGGGGAGTCCGGGGTCCGCTTAAACAATGATTTGTCTGGGTTTATATAATCTGGTAATTACATTGAAGCGACTGTCGTCTGACCTTCGTAACCGGAAAGGCGAACCTTAACAATATTCCACAATTCCACAACATTCTACACAACGCTTTCTAGACCCATGGTAAGCTTTTATAGCTTGTGTTATGGAATCTAGAATGCGGATAAACATACTCATATACTTTTTTTTTGTAAATACATACATATTATACATAGAAACACCCAGACCAGACCAATAGGATCCTGGTTACATATTAAATATGAATGAATGTGCAGTTTCCTCGCGATGTTTTCGCTTACCGCCGAGCTAGTGGTACAAGTTTAGTATATCATAGCAATCGTTTGGTCTCCAAGTAGGGGAAAACCTGTAATATGAGTACAAGACGACGACTCGTACCACTAGGCTGATGAATGATTCGCAGTCTATTATCATAACATTACCTAATGTCTGTTACTAACATGTAACATCATTTTCTATTTTAACTTTTAAAGGGTTCACTATCCATTTGCATAAAAAAATAGCCATAACATAGGCTTATGTTAATTTATACTAATGATATTAATAAACTCTAAACTAAACTAAACTAGTAGGTGAAGGATAATGCCACCACTCGGGGTGCCTAGCCTTAATAATAACATGTGTAATAACAAAATATGTATTATAACTCGTTACCTTGATTTGTTAATAATTTTTGCTTGTTACCTTTGATTTTTATTGAGAGAACAAACATTTTGTTGTACGGAGCCAATAAAAACTTATTTAAGTTTAGTCCTAATAAATTATCTACTGATTATTTAAGAGTTTATAAAAAAATCAATAGTGGTAGTAATCCTCACCGAAACTCTACATTTCTGAATATTATTGTGCAGTTTTATTGTTGATGGTACGAACTTTAATTGTTACCAAAATATAATTAGTATTTAATATAAAAAAAGGCATTTCCTTTTTTCCATGTAGTCATAAATAATAACTCTAAGTAATATGTGTTAATATGCAGCTAACTTTTCTATAACATATAATGGAATAAGTAATTATTATTGTTTACTTAAGTTATCTTAACAAGCCCTTAAATTGAAAAAAGGGGTAAGTATTGCTTGTGCATTTCAAACATAATTTTTATAAAGGAAATAATGCAGTAATCTTACTTATACTACCATAAATGTTCATATTCACAAGTTCATTACTGCTTTAATATAACATACTTTTTGAAATATATTTTACTTTTCTGGCAAAGTCTGGCATAAATTTTGATACTCAAAATCTTTTATTTTATTGTATTCTGAAAAATAGCATAATAATTTATTTTTACAATTCCTAATAAACTATAAACATTAGCATTAACTTAAATACAACACGAAGTGCAATATTTTTTTCTCCTTTTTTTCATATAAGAATAATTCTTCTACGTTTAGAAATAAAGTAAATATGCCCATAAATTCAGTTTTTTCACCATACTGAAAAATCAGCATTTTCGTCTTATGCCTTTTTTCCACTGAGGGTGCGAAATATTGTTAGAGACATAGAAGTGCCTATCCAATTCCAAAATATTTTATTCGCTGATTATTATAAAGACCCGATAAGAATACCTAATCATATTTTGCTCAGAAGATGCCATAGAAACCATGAAAAAGATAAAACATTTTTTCATGGATGGAACGTTTAAGTCCTGTCCTTCGCCATTTAAACAAATTTTCAGCATACATGGCGACATTGGCAGTAATAGTAACCAAACAAATATAATCCCACTACTGTTTGCGTTTATGTCGAGTCAGACAAAAGAAGCATACTCAATTTTATTTTCGCTAATTAAGTCACAAATCCCAGATTGGCAACCTAAAAAAGTCACCATCGATTTTGAAGAAGCTACGATGAGGGCATTATCTACAATGAATGTAACAATTAAGGGATGCCAATATCATTTTTCTAATAGTCTATGGCGTAAGGCAAAATAGTTAGGACTAAACAAAAATAAATTCAATCGCAGGTTCATAGCCTTATGCAGTAAGCTCCCTTTCTTACCAGTAGATATAATACAAGTGGGATGGGATTATATTAAAAGCGAAATCTGGGATCATAATAATTACCAACTAAAACAATTCTTTGACTATTTTGAAAAATACTGGTTAAGAGACGATTTTATTAATATGAGGTGTATATATGGAGAACGTCACCGCACTAATAATGCTGTTGAAGGATGGCATCTCAAGATTAATAATAAAATAAATAAAAAACAAGGCAACATTTTGCAAATATTACACATTCTATATGAAGATTCATTGATGTCTTCATTACGTACTCACAATAATCAGAATTATCCTTCTACCTCACAACCTAAACGGCGAAGGATGGAAATCGACAATGATGATTTTATAAGACATGCACAATTAAAATTAGTAACTGGCGAAATTGTCGTCGGTCACTTTTTAGAAATTATTCGGTAGATACTACAATAAGTAGAAGTCGATTATTCGAGATCTTCTTTGTCTAAATGTTGTTTTATTTGAAACAAATTTATATACTCGTAGTGCGAGCAACAATGAGATTAGGTGATCCTAATCTCATTGTTGCTCCATGCATTTTATCGTTAAGGTGTTCATTTACTCCATACCTGTAAAAACCTTAAATTCCCCGTTTTCTACGTTCCGATTTCCGAAAGAAAAGAAACCGAATGTGGTTTTTTAGGGGAGCCCCTTAAGAATTTCGTTTCACAGAAGATGTTTTTTATAATATTTGGTCCTTATATTTTTATTTCGAATATTATTGTTTCAAAAACAATTTACTACAATGAAACATATTTCACAGAAACACAATTGAATGATTTTTCAATCACATTTTTTTGTTTAACAAACTTATCAAATTGTAGAATTATTTTTTACAGAGTATTTGCTGCAAATAAACAAATTTTGTTGCAAATTTGTTTGCTCGAATTCTTCTGTAAAATAAAATAAAATCAAATTGTTATTAAATTGTTAATAAAATGTCATTATAGTTAACACCCCGACTCAGAGTACCCCGACTTTTTTTTAATCACCCAGAAATAATTTAGAAACGTCACTTTGATAATATGTTATTCTTGGTAATAAGTTATATATTAAATAAACAATATAGTGATAAAGAATATTTGATTTGTTATTCTATATGATTATTCTAATGTTAAACTTTATGTGAAACAAAAATCAATGATTGAAAAATCTTTAAAGTAAGTATTCTATATCTTGATTATTCTATGAAACGAAATTATGCAAAACATTTTCTGTAAAACGAAATTATATAAAACAATTTATTGTCTATAAAACAGCGCACACCCGGTTTTTTAGTCTATGGTCTGTGCTAGATGGGCGCGCTTTGTAAAACTACCTAATTAATTTTCCCGCTATTGCGAAAATAATTCTCCACTCGTTTTTACTGTTGAAATTATAGTTATTGATTGAATTGTGTACAAGTACTAGTTATGAAGATGATTTATACTGTTCACCGCCCGATATAAGAGCAAGGGTAAATATCTATTTTAGTATTATTTTATTCGCAAGTGTGTTGAAAAACGTCTTATGATACACGTGTGTATTGATAATTAATGTCTTCGGCTCTCTTAAGACCCTCGCCTGTCGGCTTGGGTCTCAATGTCGCCTTAGCGGTAATCACCATAACTACCCACTTATACCACAATATACTATTATTCAGTTGCCTACAAGTTTTAGCACTACTAGTTTTTTTTTATTTTTAGTTCCTACTAGCTTTTGCCCGCGGCTCCGCTCGCGTGGATGTCGGTTCCCGGCAATTATTTGAATTTTTCTCAACGTACAAACCTTCCCTGGACTTCCACAAATAATTCGAGACCAAAATTAGCCAAATCGGTTCGTGCCTTCTGGAGTTATAGCGTCAGGAAGGAAAACCCGGCTTATTTTTATTTATTAGATTACTAATATTGTGATTGATAGAGATTTTTGAAAATATTTTGGTTGTTGCGAACATATTATTATAAGATATTATCTTAAATGTATTGAGAAGCCACTGTTAACAATTTAAGTGTGTGATCCACTAAAAGGAATGTCTTAAAATATAAAAATTGAAAACAGTATATTACATTAAAATATGTGATTTATAAACTAATTATAGCGTATTAATTTATTGTGTCCAATAATTTTGCTGACACATTAATTGCGTGTAAAACTTCAAGTTTCACTAGTTCTACTATTCTAGATATAACAAGTGGGAAGGGAGACTCCCGCTAGTTCTACTTTTTGTTACATCGAATATTGTAGTACTACTGGGAACAAAATTTCCCATTTGTCCTACCCGATGGAACAAGCAGAACAAGCGAGAAAAAAGACTCCCACTAGTTCTACTCTTTTGTTACATCAAATATAGTGGAACTAGTGAGAAAAAAAAATCCCATTAGTTCTACCGTAGAACTGTGTAGTAGAACAAGTGGGAACAAACGCTGGTTCGTTTTACAGACAAGCCCTAAGGTGTACATTCCGCGTTATGTACATTTTGCGTGTTGTGTACATTTTGCGTTTTGTACATTCTGCGTTATGTACATTCTGCGTTTTGTACATTTTGCGTGTGGTGCTCATTTTGCGTTTTGTACATTCTGCTCCGAAGGGTCCCGAAATATGTATTCCCACTACTGGCCCATAAGATGAGTTAGGAGTGGGTTGTCCTCAGAGCAAAATGTCCACGTTGATAAAACGACCATAACGTAGTAAGTCATGGGAGCAAAACGTCCGCAATTTTAAAAGGCCAGGCAACAAATTGTCCTCAAATATAAAAGCATTTAAAGTAAATTGTCACTAATTAAAAATGCCATGAAAGCAGGGCGTCCTTAACGTATTACAACCTTTTTAACTCATTAGTTGTAGCGGGGAATAAAACCTATTTGGAAGCTGTAAATATTGACAGCTGATATTTTCATTACACGAAAATAAAGAATTAGAATATGAGGAAAATGACATATACTTACTTGCTTTGTATGTCACTTGCTTTGATTAATCGCATTATAATTTATTAAAATTTGTTCGGTTTCAACTACAATGGCTGAAAAACCTAGCACTAGCAGTAGTTCAGAGTGTGCCGGCACAAAGTTTGTCTTTATAGACAGCCAAAAGAATAGGCCTGCTCTGTTGTTTGGTGGATACAGGTATAACAAAATTGTTACTAACAAAGGTGGCTCTTCAAGATGGCGATGTGCAAACCGAGATATTTGTAGTACGACCATAACAATTAATAAGGACAAAACATCAATTTTGCGGTCACCGGAACATACATGCAGGGCTAACCAAATTAAAAATAGGATTGATGTAGTTATGGATCGGTGCAAGAAAGCAGTCTGTAAGAAATTTAAGCCGGTCCAGCAGATATTTGAAAAAGAATTCGGCGTAGAAGAATGCGAAGATTACATACCAAATTTTCAATCAAAAAAAGATACGTTACGACGTGCCAGAAGAAATTTCCTGCAAACTCAGCAAACAGAAACTGTATATTTGAAAGATGTAAAAGTTCCGGAAATAATAGCAAAAAATTTTTTGTTATGTGATAATGGCACAGACGACAAAATATTAATATTTTGTTCAAAGTTTATGAGATCTGCCTTAAAGACACTTGAAGATAAAGTATTTTTTATTGACGGCACCTTCACACGAACCCCGAAACCATTTTGCCAAATTGTGTCCTTGCATGTGGATTTGCATAGTACCAGCAGTTCGGTAAACGTAGTGGGAGTAATTTATGCCCTTCTACCTGACAAACAGCAATGCACCTACGAAAGATTTTTTGAACTCTTGAAACAACATGTGGGAATAACTATAAATAAAATAAAATGTGATTATGAAATCGCTATTATTAATGCTTTAAAAAAAGCATTTCCGCAAATAAATATATCGGGTTGTTATTTTCACCTAAATAAGCTGTTTGGAAAAAAGCTGAAGCTCTGAAGGCCGATCAAAACAAGGAGTCCAAAGATATAATCGCAATTTGTGCCAATTTTCCTCTTTTACCTGCAGTTCACTACACTGGGTGTTGGTTGGATATTAAACAGCACGCTGCTGACTCTGACTGTATGGACAAGTTTCTCAATTACTTCGAAAATCAATGGCTTAAGCCAACAGTAGATATGAGTTGCTATAATGATGTTTTTCGTACAAACAATCCCATAGAAGGCTGGAATAGACGTTTCAACTCCAGTGAACAGAAAACAAACATTCATACTTTTTCTTGACGCATTGAGAAAAGAAGCAAAATGGCAAGAAATGAGATTTAAAAATAATATTTTTCATGGCTGTAAAAGGAAAAAAATAGACATTAGTTTTAATATAAAGTACACAGAAGAGTTACATCATGCGGCTGTTTTCTCGTGGACCCACGAATTTGTTCCACTAGTGGGACCACGAGGGAGAGTTATTTCTCGTAGACCCACTACTTATTAATCCACTAATTTGTCTCACTGGTGGAACCACGAGGGAGAATTATTTCTCACAGATCCACTCACTCTGATTTCGGCTCAGATTTTCACATGAATCACTTTTTTATAGGACTTTGCTTTTTGTAACTACCTAGCTTCTGCGACATTGTTAACTTCACTTATGTTTAAGTTGATCGTACTGCATGCAATTATGATGAAGTAAATAGATCACTTTATATAAGCTGACTGGTTATTATGCAATAATTTTACTATTGAAACCCAATAAAACCAAATGTATTAAGTTTAGTGAACACTAGGAACAAACAAAAATTAGCTGGAAATTATCATAAGCTACACTAATTAGACAATTCATATTAACAAGTATTTCCTATACCTATGATCAAAATAAAATTTGATTTTCAGTTTGATAATAAACATAATGAACATAAAAAGTATACTTTTTGAACTTAAAACCTAAGCACATTGTTTGAGTCGTTAGGTTAAGTAGTGATAGATAACGTGAAGTCAACGCATTTTCTCAAGAAAATGACCTAATCTAATATCTCCGTGAATAAGTTGGAGTTGGTATTGTATTAGGTATATCATCATCTTGATCGATATATTCTTGACACCGTGATGACATCATCTTCTTTCTCGCATTATAAAAAAAACCGACTTCAAAAAAGGATGAAGTTTTTTTTATCTTGGATGTTTACCTATATGTTTTTTTACGTATGTACGGGCATAACTCCGTCATATATAGACTAGGATTTGATTTTTTTTTGTTCGAAAGAAGTTTATTCCAAAATGGTCCATACAAATTTCATGTAGACCTGATGAAGAGTTTCAGACACAGACAACGGAACTCTTCAAAAAAAGACAGAAAATCGACCGCGATTGCTGCTATCACAATGGCTGCTATCACATAAATATGCATTGTTTATTGCAAATTACCTCAATTCAAGTCGGTTTTACTGCGACACTTGTTCGGAAGGGTGCTCACTCAATTCACACATCTACGAAAATCAGTGCCATGAGTGAGTGGGTCTGCGAGAAATAATTCTCCCTCGTGGTTCCACCAGAGTGAGACAAATTAGTGGATTAATAGATAGTGGGTCTACGAGAAATAACTCTCCCTCGTGGTCCCACTAGTGGAACAAATTCGTGGGTCCACGAGAAAACAGCCCAAAAATTAGAACAAAAGCGTATTACACCCTTTGAATTTTTAAGAAGGGTTACTCTTATTAAGAGGATTTTAAATATTGATAACAATTAATAACCTTGACTTGTAGTTTATAATTCTATGGATTTATTTAGGTAAAAAATGTTAAGTTTAAGACGTGAATAATTTTGTTTATACTTTTACGACATTAAAATACAATAAAAACTAATACTTAATGTTAACGTCTAACTGCAAACGGCGAAAATTTTTAATTACGTACCCTTTAAATTTAGGACGTTTTGCTCCCGTGACCATTTCAATAGCGGTCAATTAATAATAAGGACATATCGCTCTAGACAAAAAGACTTAAAAATTGCGGACGTTTTGCTCCCATGACTTACTACGTTATGGTCGTTTTATCAACGTGGACATTTTGCTCTGAGGACAACCCACTCCTAACTCCATAAGATCACTTCCCAGTTTGAGCACTTCCCAAAAAACATTATCCCCGAACCATAATGCCATATCATTTCCGTTAGGCTAGCTAATTTGCATTGCAAAAAAATGGCACTAAATCACGTTGGTTATATGGGAGCAAACCTATTAGGTATCTTTTTGTTATCACACAGGTCTTACATTCAGGGAGAGTACATATTGGGAATCAGACATTTTCGGAGAGAATGCGACATTAGAAGTGTACTTTTCGTGAATAAGACATTGTGAAATGCAGTTAACTTATCCTAGTGTACCTTATGGGAAGTGTGTAATCTGAAAAAGGAAACATTGTCAGCCGAAAGGCTTTGTTCCATCAGTGTAACCAATCCGTGTAACCATGGGTCAGAAGGGAGATCCAACTCCACCCGTCAATTGACAAACATGAGCTATAAAAAGTTGGGTATACGAGTATAAAGGCAATGACAAAAAAGAATAATCTATTGAAGTTTTATTTGATTTCAGTTACTATGAAATGGGACATTCACAAGGACAACACAAATAACCGAAATAATTACTTTTATTCTTCTAAGCCCTCTTCCGCTTCTTCGTCAAACTCTCCCTCGTCGTCAGCTGTGGCGTCCTGGTACTGCTGGTATTCTGATACCAAGTCACTGACGTTGCTTTCAGCATCTGTGAATTCTATTTCATCCATTCCTTCACCAGTATACCAGTGAACAAATGCTCTTTTTCCAAACATAGCCACAAACTGTTCTGATACCCTCTTGAATATGCTTTGAATAGCAGTCGTATTGCCAATGAATGTCGATGCCAGTTTCAGTCCTCGGGGTGGAATATCACAAACTGCAATCTTGACATTATGAGGTATCCATTCTACGAAGTATGTGCTGTTCTTGTTTTGGATGTTAACCAACTGTTCGTCTACTTCCTTCATAGACATTCTACCTCTAAATATTGTGGCAACCGTGAGGTATCGGCCTTGTCGTGGGTCACAGGCAACCATCATATTCTTGGCATCGAACATTTGTAACGTTAATTCGGGGACAGTGAGCGCTCTGTACTGCTGTGCGCCTCTTGACGTGAGTGGTGCGAATCCAGGACAATAGAAATGTAATCTTGGGAACGGCACCATATTGACAGCTAACTTTCTTAAGTCTGCGTTGAGCTGTCCAGGAAATCTGAGGCAGGTCGTGATCCCAGACATGGTGGCGCAAATCAGATGATTTAAGTCTCCATATGTAGGAGTCGTTAGTTTTAGTGTTCTGAAACAAATATCGTACAGCGCTTCGTTGTCGAGACAGAAGGTGTGGTCGGTGTTCTCCACAAGCTGATTCACCGCCATCGTGGTATTGTATGGCTCTACCACACAATCTGATACTCGTGGGCTTGGAAATACAGAGAAAGTCAGGATGATTCTGTCGGGATACTCCTCGCGGATTCTGTTTACTAGTAGTGTGCCCAAACCGGAGCCTGTGCCGCCACCGAGCGAGTGTGCCAGTTGGAAACCTTGTAAGCAGTCACAGCTTTCGGCTTCTCTCCTCACTACATCGAGACAGGATTCTAGTATCTCTACTCCTTCCGTGTAATATCCTCTTGCAAAGTTGTTGGCAGCTCCATTCTGACCATACACGAAGTTATCCGGCCTGTAGAGACATCCGAAGGGTCCAGATCGAACGGCATCCATGGTCGCGGGCTTGAGGTCTACCAGCACGGATCGAGGGACATATTTGCCGCCAGAGGCCTCGTTGTAATACACGTTAATACGCTCTAGTTGAAGGTCCGAGTCGCCGTGGTAGCAGCCGCTGGGGTCAATACCATGCTCGTCCGATATTACTTCCCAAAACTGTAGACAAAACAAGACTAGAGTTATAACTTTTTTAGTGCTTAAACTTTATCGTCACTCAATGGACAAGGACGGGAAGGTGTCACAATTTACCCAACAAGAAACCTTAGCCAATGGTTACTTAGCTACGTTACACCGGAAAATACGGTGTAGTTCATTACTTATGCAACCATTTTCTACTTTCGTAGTTTACAACGGTGAGGAAGATTGCTATGGTGCACAAAGTATTGCGTGACAGCGTTAGCAATGTCTGGAGAAGTGAAATACTGTGACATGTACATATTACTCAATATTAACACAAATAAGAAAAAAGCGATTGACGATGAGTCGTGTCGCGTTAGTCCTGGTCGTATCAGAGGCACTTGCCTCAGGAGTCACGGTCTTTACGGGGCCCAAGGCTCGCGAGGTGCCCCCCTCAGGGCCCTGGCAACCTATAGATATATAGGAACGAATGAAAATGAGTAAGAAGATCTAAGGAACTCACCTTGCCGCCGATCTGGTTGCCGCAGGAACCAACCTGAATATTAATGATCTCCCTCATCTTGTAAATTTATCGATGTAGAAAATATAAACTTGTCAATTTATCTTAAAATTAGCAAAATGGGTTCACAAAACAGCTTAACATTAAGCTTAAAACTAAGAAAAAAGTATAAAAAAATCGATTAGCAAATTACACCGTGCGCATTGTACGGCGGATTTCAGGAAAATGGTATTTCAGAACCCATTTGTCATTGCGAATAAATTTGAAAATTCTTTGGAACATGATGCTTGGATTGTTTCTGCCAGTGTCAGCAATATGAATAGAAACGTTAAAGAATACCTTAAATCCAAACCTCTTTGTATTTCGTCAGGGGTAGCACGAGGCTTCTTTCCAAGATTTTTACAGTTCAAATCAACCTCACCTGCAAGAGTAAGAGGCTAGTACTTTTTTCTCGTGGAAATCCTCACGTATTCTACTCTAATAAATCGGCCACCAGGGTAGACTCAGCTGAACTTGGACCGACCAAAACCGCATGCCGTTCGGGTCTCAATTGAGGTAAGAGGGAGGGAAAGAAAGAAAGGGAGTCCCACCACCGCCCTGCGGTGTGGGTTGCTCGGGAGACAGGAGGCTGCACCTGTCACCCCCAGGACTGGGCGCTGATAAAAAGCCCGCTCTTTGTTTGCTCTCCATTGTGCTATTGCTAGTCAGAAGGACACAATGGAGAGCAAACAAATTAATTTAGTACCCCTCTATAGGACCACTCTCACCTTGGCCAGAATATACCACAGGCGCTAACGCTTACCCTGCAAATGAGCGATGCTACCATCTCCATTACTTGGAGTACCTAGAGGATCCAGGCCCCGCACTCCAATAAGTATACCTATACCAAGTGTATAAAAGTAACCTATGGTTGACTCGGATGAAAAAAAATATAAATCGTGTGCAGGATAGGCTATATTTGGTCGCGATAACCGACATCCACGCAGACGGAACTGCAGGCAAAAGCCAGTATTTAATATTTACTTTATGTTGGCGGCGGTTAATTAACCCGTCATCTGGCAAGCACGAGCCAATAAGAATTAAATACCTTCTAAAAGTGTGCTCACAGTACCGCGGGAAAGTGCTGTGTGAATTCTCCCACCAACTTCAATAATGAAATGAGTGAGTTTAACGAAAATGTTTTGCCATGCACCCCGGCTAGCACCCGGCGCTTACAGGTATCCGGGCCTGTAAGTGAGAAATTGGTTACCGAAGACTGTAGGGGGCGGGTACCCAGGCCTCCCTACCAGTAAATGCTACTGGCCCTAAAGATAATAATAAGAAGCTAATTCAGCAAGCCTTCCACCCTAGCCTCTTCATATCAAGACTTAGAAGTGCATCTCTGAGCTCCATGCCAGATGTAAATATCCCAACGCAAACCTTTACACCGAATTCTGCTACTCAAAACCAAGAGGATGTAATCTGTCTAGATACGGAAGACACCAATCCTCCCACTTGGCAGAGAATACCAACTTTGAGAAAAGCAAAAAGGAGAAAAGTATCTTCCCCAGCACCGGATAGATAAACAATCACAAAGAAATTTAGCGATCTTCCCGTTGACCAAAAGGAAGATAACATGGAAATAGTAAATGATAATGCAAAAAAGGTCACCAAACTACCTCCTATTATTCTCTATGGAATCGAAGATGTAAACAAGCTTACGGAACTACTAGAAACCGTGGCAATAAAAGCGGACTTTAGTTACAAAACAGTCAACCAAAACCAACTGAGGATCAACAGTGTCAATGCAGAAGTATATAAACAAATAATAGATATTGTAAGAAAAAATGGTCTAATTGGACATAGATTCAACAAAAAAGAGAATCGCTCATATGGAATTGTTATTAGAAACCTTCACCATACGACACCTATCTCTATAATAAGAGAAACACTGGAAGAGACAGGCAACATCGTGGTGAGCCAAATTATAAATGCCAAATATGGGCCTGACAAAAAACCTACCCACACATTCTTTGCCAACTTATTACAGGGTCCTAACAATAAAGCGGCTAAGAATGTCAAGTATATTCGTCATCAATCAGTTACTATAGAGGATCCAAGAAAAAGAGACACTATAGTCCAATGTCAAAGATGTCAGCAGTATGGCCATTCAAAAAATTACTGCATGCGGCCATATCGCTGTGTAAAATGTGCGCAATCACACAAAACAGCTGAATGTCCAAAGAAAGATCGTAACACTCCCGCGAAATGTGCCTTATGCCTTTGTGCCCATCCAGCAAATTTTAAAGGTTGCGAAATCTATAAACAAATATTAGAAAGGAAAACTAAAAAGGAGCTGCATCTCAAGTCAAGAGGAAACTGTAAGACTGACTCAGATACGCTTTCACTTCAAAATCACCCTCCTGAAAGAGAAAGAACTTACCCTGGTATTAAGAAACAAATGAAATATAGCGATATTCTGAAATATAACAACAAAGTCAATGACGGAGACTCACAAACTATTCAACCACCAAATAATACACTGGAGCAGATACTATTAAAACAAGCAGAGAAAATTGATTTAATCTTACAACAAATGAGTAGCCTCATCGACCTCATAAAAACCCTTGTCAGCAAAATTACAAAATGACTTCACTCAAGTTAGCAACCTGGAACCTGGATGGACTGGCCCCTAATAAAGATTTGGTTGAAGTTCTCCTACACACTCATAACATAGACATATTATTGGTGTCTGAAAGCCACCTTACTGCTAGCAGCTATGTCAACATTCCCAATTATAACATCTATGCTACAAATCATCCAGACGGCACTGCACATGCGGGAGCAGCTGTCATTGTAAGATCTACAATAAAACACCACGAAATTCCGCAGTTTAAAAAGGCTCATATTCAGGCATGTACAATATCAATTGAAGACCGTAATGGTTCATTTAATGTATCTGCCATATACTGCCCACCAAGGCACAAATTAAGTGAGGAGCATTATGATAAGCTATTTAACAGTCTGGGACCTCGTTTCATAGTCGGAGGAGATTGGAACGCCAAGCATGTGCACTGGGCGTCTCGACTTACTAACACCAGAGGGAGAGAGCTCAAAAAGAGTCTAGATAAGAACCACATTAACACAATCTCAACAGGTGATCCTACAAACTGGCCCACGGATCCAAAGAGACTGCCAGATGTCATTGATTTCTTTGTCATAAAGGGCCTAACTAAACTTTTCTACAACATACAAACATCCTTGGACGGTAACACAAATCATGTACCTGTAATACTGACAGTGGGAAGTACTGTTCTTGATGTTGAAAAAAAGCAAACCCTATATAACAGAAGTACCGACTGGCACTCTTTTCGAGAACTAGTTCATGAGTAACTGGAACTTAAAGTGGCCCTGAAAACCTGTGGCGATATCGACAAAGCAGCTAAGTTAATAACCACTACAATCCAAGAGTGTTGTTGGATGACTACTCCTTAAATCGTGGAACGGCCACTACAACGTAAAGTTTACTCAGATGCTATACGACAAACAATATTGGAAAAAAGGAAACTCCAGCGGATATGGCACACTAGTAGGCATCCCAACGACAAGAAGATTTACAACAAAGCGAGCAAGGAATTAAAACAACTAATATCCGAAGCAAATAATGTTGCCATCGAGACTTATTTGGAAAATCTCTTTGCCACAAAAGCGACGAACTACTCTTTGTGGAAAGCCTGCAAAAACTTCGATCGACCATTGCGCCCGAAACCTCCAATTCAAACTCCAGATGGTAAATGGGCTAGAACTGACAAAATTTACATAAGTAACAGAATATTTCAAGTTCGAGAAAATGGCTCCACATCTGGCTTTTATGGTATCTTTGCGGGAGTGCCACAGGGTTCGGTACTGGGACCTGTCTTGTACACTTTATATACATCTGACTTACCACAAACTCCTGACGTTACTGTCGCAACTTTTGCAGATGAAACAGCATTGCTGTTCACATAACCTATAAAAGAGTCTGACTGGAATCGAGAAATGGTTAGCTAAATGGAGAATTGCTGCCAGTGTATCTAAGTCCGTACATGTAACCTTCACCCTATGTAAAGGTGACTGTCCACCAGTCACGTTAAACGGCACCCAGCTACCACACCAAGACTCTGTTAAGTACCTGGGGATGCACTTAGATCGCAGGCTAACCTGGAGGAAACACATTCAAATGAAAAGAGACGAGATCAACTACAACTATAAAAATCTCCACTGGCTCCTTAGCAGAAACTCAAAGTTAGCCATCGATAACAAGATTCTCATCTATAAAATTATTCTCTAGCCAATCTGGACATATGGAATGCAGCTATGGGGCTCGGCCAGTAATTCCAACATAATGATTATGCAAAGAGTGCAAAACTACATTCTGAAACATATATCAAATGCACCATGGTTTATCAGAACAACAGAGATCCATGAGAACCTAAACATGCCGATGGTCAAAGACGAGATAAGTACCTCCGGCGATAAATACAAAAGGCGACTTAAGACGCATCCTAATGAACTTGCGGGACAGCTCACAGTCCCTGAAAGCATTCGTCGCCTAAAGAAACGGCGAGACATCTTTGACCAGTAGAGTCAGCAAGAGGACTGGCCATATCTATAATATAAAAATGAATCACTAAATGTGTTGGTAAGCGCATAACTCAACAACGCGTGGACCAATTTGGCCAATTCTTTTTTTTAATGTTCTTTGAAGTTCAAGGATGGTTTTACGGCGAAAAAAAATCGAATAATTGCCGGGAACCGACATCCACGCGGGCGGAGCCGCGGGCAAAAGCTAGTATGATATAAAGGGAAGTTACTGCGCTGGCAGTAGCCCCTCACCTGCTATATAACTCCACCACATTTGCTCATAGTCTTATTGACTGATCGCATATACCTACGTAAATGAAAAAAAAAAACTTTATGTTGGCGTTCTGTAAGTGTCGATTTAATAGTCTATTCAGAATAAACTATTTTTGAATTTTGAATTTTGAGTTACCGGCGCTAGTGCCGGCCCGGCGGCGTTAAGACCTGCCAGCCCTGTCGCTGTCGCCGGGGTAGCAAGCTTCCCAGTCAGTGCCGGCCCGGCAAATCTGCATGTGTATTGTATATGAATTGTAGCCTAGTGCGTGTGCGCGGGCAGGTATGGGGACGTGGGGTGGGTAGATGGACGCAAAACGGATACGGGCGCAGTGGAAAAGTATAGCCCCGGTGCCGGTGCCAGTACATGGTCACACTGGTGCCGTGCAGGTGCCGGACCGACTAATGGAAAAATGCCCATTGTAATCGATCTGCAGAGACTATCGATAGAGATAGCACTATGCTAGTAAAGAAAAAATAGACCGGTAGGTACTGGTAAGCTGGCGTGATTAATCATATAAATAGCGACTTCTCGATTTGATTAAAATTCTACAACTACTTTTTCAACATAAATTTGTATAAACTTTTGTCTTTCATCTATTGCGTCGGTCGGTAGCTTAGTGGTTAAAGAGTCGGCCTTACGATCGAGAGGTCCCGGGTTCGATCCTGGCTATTACACTACCGACGTGAACCCACTCCTAGCACAAGCAATTTAGCTTAGTTGGAGGGGTTAGAGGGAATATTAGTAACTTTGGTTCTAATATTCTTTTTAGAAAAAAAAATATTATTTGTTGTGAGTCAACCCTTTTAATATGTAGTTAGCAACATGACGTCTTTTATTTAAATACCAGCTGTCCCGGCAAACTTCGTTTCGCCTTAGAAATTAGAATCAATTAGCTGTATCAAATTCTCCTAATTATTTTGAGAACGGAAAGCATTTCGATTCGGGCCCCATACGCCCACGGAGCTCCCGACACTAATAGGTCACCGGGGCCCATACTTACACCTACGGAGCCTACATACCCATGGGACCCATACAATCATATACCTCTACGATCAAGGGCGTTCATACTACCATAAAAAATCAATATTTCGACCTAAATAAAAAAATAGCCACCATAAATATTTTCGCGGCCCAAGCAACGGGGATTTTGTTAATTTATACCCCGTCCATCATATTATTGTATTTTAGACAGATGAAAGTAGTGATTGCAAGAAAATTTTAAAATATCGACAAAGTTAAAAACCTCGATAAAAAAAATCGATATATGAAAATATTATGATAAATGTTATAAATGATTTCATGTGGAACTATAATCTATTATCTTTCTAAACATAATAATAAAGTAGTACTTAGATATTTCGTGTCTGTACAGTTTACAAATGTAATAGAAAACGATTGTGGGCTATAACGCATACGCTAATCTCCAAAACAAAACAACTGACTTCTAGAAGAATATTCTAACATGCTGATTTCCTGGTATTTATTGAAGAGTTCCGTGGCCTGTCTCTGAAATCCATCATCATATCTATAAGAAATTTAAATGGGACCATTTTGGAATAAACCTCTTTCAAACAAAAAAAGAATTTTGACAATCCGTCTACAAATGACGGAGTTACAAAAAACATTTTTCCGTAAAAATCATAGAAATATAAATAATTATAAACATCCGAATTGTTGCCTAGAAATCGGTTAAAAATCGCCAGTTATGTAATATTTAAAAAAAATATATTTTCTGTAGTCGATATCAATTGTGACATTTTCAAGTTATTATAATAAAAACACAGTCGATTGACTAACTACATCCCTAAAATTGCTTTCTGGCTGACGTGACGATGTCAATGAAGAATGACGTATTGGCGCCTAATTTTTGTTAGTATTTTCAGGTGTTGACGCTAGTACAAAGTTATACCGACTACTGTCAGTGAGCTGTCTAAAATACAATAATATAATGGACGGAGTATAGAAGAACGAAAGAAAGAAAGTCTACTCTGACGTTATTTGCACGCATTATGTCAATTCTATATCAAACGTCAGATAACATGAAGAATATCATACAGCAGTATTATGGTGCGTCTACACTTGTGACATTTACGCCGTACAGCACCTACTCTGTGACCGTGTCAGACACGCGTGTCAGTTCGTTAGTGTGGACGGGTTTTTGTCACGTGGACAATGTCACAGGCTACTGACACGCCTCTATCCATACCGAACATTCAAAGGAAATGTCAGACACGGAACAAACGTCAAGACAATGTACGGTGTTACGATGTACTGTTTGGGTCTAGTGTGGACGCTGATTTGTGTACTGTCACGGATCAAAGTTACGTGTCACGAGGTGATCCGTCAGAGTCGGATGTTTGGTGTTGTCTGCTTGACAAATGACGTCCACACTGCATTAATGACACGCGTAGCAGCCACGCGGACACGCATTGATATTGACACGGGGTACATAGTGGATCACGTCGTGCCTTGTCTCGGTACGTCAATTCAATAATAATATATTTTTATATATTTTATTAAAATATATTAATTTGAATATATATATTTTATTTTTATAAATTACTAGCTTTTGCCCGCGGCTCCGCCCGCGTGGATGTCGGTTCTCGCGACCAAACATAGCCTATGTCCTTTCTCATGGTCTAATCTACCCCTATACCAAATTTCATCAAAATCGGTTCAGTGGTAATCGGTAGTGCATGAAAGCGTAACATACAGACAGACAGAGTTACTTTCGCATTTATAATATTAGTATGCATATGGATTTTTCACCAAAATCGATATAGGTATCGCTTTCAGGGTTTTTGGGGTCGCTGATTACGAATATCTGCGGTAGCCTAGTGGTATGGGTAATGGACTGCTGAGACGAGGTCTCGGGTTCGATCCCAGGTTTACCATAGCACACACCAATGACTTTTCGATGCTTTTCGAAGTTATGTGTGTATTTATCGCAGGTTTATAAGTGCCCGGTTAGTGGCAATAGGCTCGCCACCTATTACATTGGGACCTAAACATAAACTGGCGAAATGTGGGTGCTAGCACCTCTGCCTACCCCTTCGGGGAATACAGGCGTGAGTTTATGTATATGTATGTATGATTACGAATATATCATCCATTTGACGATCCAACATGGCGGACTCGAAATTTTCACTAAAATCGATATAGGTATCGTTTTCAGGGTTTTTGGGGTCACTAATTACGAATATATCATCCTGTGGGGTTGATTAGGTTCACTTTTGATTGTAAGGAACTTTAAAAGCGGTGTTTATTGGTATGGTTTATTTCTGATACTGACTTGTAACACATTAAAAACATGCATATAAAGGAATAGATCTTCACACACACATAGAACCCATACATTCATGCAAGTAGCTAGATGATTCGAACATGCCGCCCACCAAATGACGATCTTAGGCGCATAACAGCTTGGGCGGATAGTAATTGTCTGGTATTGAACCCACAGAAAACAAAGTACATACTTTTTGGTACTAAGAGTCAGGTCAGTCGGGTTCCCACCTATCTGAACCTGAGTCTCAAGGGAGAGCCAATAGATAGGGTTGATGGCGCTCGCAACTTAGGGCTATACGTGGATCCTACCCTTAGATTTGAACAACATATCGCAGAGTCCGTTCGAAACTGCTTTTACCGTCTGAAAGTACTTTATAAAATGAGGCCACACCTGTCCGAGGAACTTAGGGTTCGTGTAACTGAGTCCCTCGTGCTGTCTAAGCTCAATTACGTCGATGTAGTTTACGGCCCGCGACTGTTGGCTCGAACAGAGAGAATAATTCAGCGTGTTCAAAACGCCTGCGCCCGTTTCTGTTTCTCGATACCGGCCAGAGGACATGTCACACCTTACCTAAGCCAAAACTCTCTCTTAAAGATGAAAACTCGACGGAAGATGCATGTGGCATGTCTTCTGTTCGGTGTCATAAAGCACAGGGAGCCGCGGTATTTGTTTGACAAGCTCGGCTGGGTCACCGGTGGAAGATCGTGTGCCAGAAGGCAGTGCTCCCAGCAGCTCTCAATACCGCGGCATCGATCTGAGGCATTTAGGGGCAGTTTTCGTTATTCAGCTTCTAAAATATGGAATAATCTTCCACCACCGTTGCGTTGCATTAAAACGATTACCACATTTAGGAAACGCTTACGATTGTTCCTCTTGGTAGCTCAAAGGAGGCTGGATAACGTTAACTCAAATATCTCATTGATCTAACTTGGTGGGCCTTCTCAACAATTGTATGGTACCGTTGTGTATTTTTATGCATTTTTTATTTTCATTAACTTACCTATAGGTATGTTTTGCTGCGGTCATTGTAATATATTTACCCTCTACCCCTATACATATACAAGTATGGTGGCGAAAATGTTGCCCACATATGGTTACAATTATGTGTGGATAGTACATATGATTGGAATTGTGTGTGGATGGTACTGTGTTTTATGTAAGATATTGTCATTCCTGTAATTGTAATATGCATCGCTTCTACATACCTGCATCTGCACGGGCACTGTTTTACATTCGGCATCGATGACGGTTCGGCGTCCGTGTGTCACTGCCCAATCGGGGTCCAGTTGAAAACCAGCGCCAGGTTTCTACCTGGCACATGCTGAACTGGACACCCATTTGGTGTATTGGTGTGTCAAAACTTTGAATGTTTTTAGTATTGTTTGTTTTGTTGTATAACTTATGGCATTATTTATTGATAAATTATGTTATTACTACGAGTAATTGTTTGTGTGACCACCTTGCACTGAATAAATGTTTCTTTCTTTCTTTCTTCTTTCTTTCAAAGGGCATAATGGCCTTTAGAGACCTATATCTGAATTAAATTACAATAATATAATTAACCAATTACATTAACAAGTATATGTTCCGGTCATACACTGTAATGAAAGTCATACGTGAAATATAAATGTAGCTCATGCAGTAGTATACAAATTAATTCGCTACTTTTACCCCCAGAGCTTTTTTACAGTTCAACCGATTTTTATTGAACATATATATTATTTTCTTTGCGGTAGCCTAGTGGTATGGGTAATGGACTGCTGAAACGAGGTCTCGGGTTCGATCCCAGGTTTACTATGGCACACACCAATGACTTTTCGATGCTTTTCGAAGTTATGTGTGTATTTATCGCAGGTTTATAAGTGCCCGGTTAATGGCAATAGGCTCGCCACGTATTACATTGGGACCTAAACATAAACTGGCGAAATGTGGGTGCTAGCACCTCTGCCTACCCCTTCGGGGAATACAGGCGTGAGTTTATGTTATGTTATGTTTATTATTTTGTAATGTACACGTGATGCACTTTCGTTTGAGACCCCACTCGAGTATATTTGTAGACATTCGGTTATTCATCCCCGAGAATACAAAATTATTTGAGGATCTCATGGGAGCCAAGAGGAATAGAAAATTATCTGAGGATCCCCTGGGAGCCAAGAGGAATGCAAAATTATCTGAGGATCCCATGGGAGTAAAAAGGCGTAAAAGTTATCTGTGGATCCCATGAGGCGTCGTAGGATCCTAGTGTCCGAAGGCACTTTAACCCCCAAAACTTTTAAATGACTCAACCTATTTTCATCAAACATGTAACACAGTGGAGGAGGTAGGACACGACGGTATCTCCCGTCCCAAATTGAGCAGTCTGACTGGGGAAGTACCTCCGCCCTACAGATACCGTGGCCATAATAACCTTGTGTTGTGTTCCCGGCGGTGAGTAGGGTAGCCAGAGCTCACTGGAGAGGTCCTGTGCTGTCAGTAGGAAGACCAAAGGCTCAAGTAGACGCCGCTTGCTGGTGGGGGCGTGAAATGTTGGTGCTGCGGTCAGGGAGACCCGGTGAAACGGTTATCCGCTGGCCGCCCGCAGGCTGTACCGTTCCCGAACCTGGGGAACACTTAATCTCCGCCCCAGGTGGCTGAACCAGCAGCCTGTGTAAAGTTTCCGGTGCTGTAGTCGTGCCAACCCCAGCCTGTATGTGGTGGTACAGAGCCTTGCTTTGTCTTCTGCGTTGACGGCACAGAAACTCTCTGCCTTCTCCCCCCCCCCCCCACCCTTATCTGTTATGAAAAGAAGGAAAAAGAGAAATGGATCCACAGCGGCACCATCTTCCACGATGCAAGTGGACTTTTGCAACATTAGGGGCCTTCACTCAAACCTTAATAAGGTCCACCACCATCTCGAAACCGCGCAGCCAACCTTATTCTTTCTGACGGAGACGCAAATATCATGCCCGGCCGATACAGGCTATCTAATGTACCCTGGGTATAAACTCGAATATATAAAATATATAAAAGCTTACCATGGGTCTAGATAGCGTTGTGGAGAATGTTAAAAACAAAAAAAAAACGAAGTAGTTTAAAACTAATGACGTCATTACCATTTCTGAATAAAATCTGAATATATAATATTTGCTGCCGCCGTCTTCATATTCATGAAGACAGGGACCTGTCAACTCTATGGGTACGTATAGTTCACGGTGGCCACACCCGTATCTATGCGTGCCTTTACAGGTCTCATAGCGGTGACTTGGGCACAACTCAGCTGTTTGAGCACCTGCAGCGGTCGGCGGACAGGGTAATTGAGCAATATCCTACCGCAGACTTAGTTTTCTTGGGGAACTTCAACGCTCACCACGTGGAGTGGCTGGGGTCTCACACGACTGATTTTGCGGGAAGGGCTGCTCACGACTCCGCCCTGACCTATGGGTTCTCTCAACTGGTGCATTCTGTCACTAGAACACCAGATATCGAGACCCACAGAGCCTCTATACTGGACCTTCTGCTGACTTCGTGTCTGGATGAGTACTCCGTAACTGTGGAAGAACCTCTTGGTACTTCGGATCACAGCCTCGTCCGGGCGAAAGTGACACTTGTGTGACCTGAACCACCGCGGCCACCTCAGTGGCGGCATGTCTGGCTCTACAGGTCAGCATACTGGGACGGACTGCGGGAATTCTTCGCGTCGTACCCGTGGAGGCAGCTTTGCTTCACTTCAGATGATCCAAACTCCTGTGCAACAGCAGTCGCTGACGCGATCATAGCGGGCATGGAGTGCTATATCCCCAACCGCTGGATTGCGACAGGAGCGAGCAAGCGTCCGTGGTTTAATAGGTCCTGCAGAGAAGCGAGAACTCGCAAACAATCTGCTTATAAGGATTGGACCACGGCCCTCGCCAATAAGGATCCGAACATCGGTGAAGTGAAGCGGAAATTGAATGCTGCCTCGAGGTCCAGTAAGAAGGCAACGGCCAGGGCTAAGTTTCAGTTCATCGGCAGAATTGGTGAGCGGCTTGCGCGGTTCCCATCCGGTAGTCGCGCATTTTGGTCGCTCGCCAAAGCTGCCGAGGGAAACTTCGTCCATTCCTGTCTTCCGCCGCTAATAAAACCCGACGGTAGTCTGGCCCATGGCGCCAAGGAGAAAGCCGATCTTTTAGGTAACCTCTTTGCGTCAAACTCGACTATGAACGAAGGGAATGCCGAACCACCTAGTATACCCTGGTGTGGAACTTCAATGGGTGAACTGAAAATCACCCAGCGGAGGGTTCGGCGAGAACTAAAGTCCCTAGATGTTCGAAAGTCGAGTGTGCCGGATGGCATACCGGCAATGGTGCTTAAGCACTGTGATCCAGAATTGTGCCCTGTTCTTACAAGACTCTTCGCGCTCTCATTCTCCACTGGACGAGTTCCAGCTTCGTGGAAGTCCGCATACGTGCATCCTGTGCCTAAGAAAGGCGACAGGACAGACCCGTCCAACTACAGGCCCATCGCTATAACCTCCCTTCTCTCGAAGGTTATGGAGCGTGTCATTAATACACAGCTCCTGGGATACCTTGAGGGTAACGATCTTCTGAGCGACCGACAGTACGGCTTCCGCCAGCGTCGCTCGACCGGTGACCTTCTTGTGTATCTCACAAACCGTTGGGCGCAAGTCATCAAGAGCCAAGGTGAGGCACTAGCGGTCAGCCTAGATATAGCGAAGGCCTTCGATCGGGTATGGCACAGAGGTCTTCTTGCGAACCTACCTTCTTATGGACTCACTGAGGGGCTGTGTAATGGGATTTCCAGCTTTTTGTCCAACAGAAGCATCCAAGCCGTCATGGACGGCAGTCGCTAGGACCGCATGGACATAAACGCTGGTGTCCCACAAGGTTCCGTGTTGTCTCCGACCCTGTTTCTGCTGCATATTAATGACATGCTGTCAGATGACTACATTCATTGCTATGCGGACGACAGTACTGGAGACACATGTTACACGGGCCGTGCAAACATCCCCCAGTCCGAGGTGGAAGGGAGTCGCGAACAACTTGTGTCAGAAATCGAGACTACTCTCTCGGGAGTATCCTGGGGTCGACTAAACCTGGTCCAGTTCAACCCCACCAAGACACAAGTATGTGTATTCACCGCTAAGAAAACCCCATTTATTGTAGCGCCGCAATTCCTGGGCACACGGCTTACCATTGCCCCGAGTATCGGGATCCTAGGCGTCGACATTTCAAGTGACGTCCAGTACCGCAGTCATTTAGAGGACAAGGTCAAGCTGGTAACAAAGAAACTTGGAGTTCTTAACAGGGCGAAGCAGTACTTCACTGCGGGGCAGTGACTCCTTCTTTATAAGGCACAGGTTCGGCCCCACATGGAGCACTGCTATCATCTTTTTGCCAGAGCGCCCACACGCCAGCTTAACCCTTTCGACTCGGTGCAAAGACGTGCGTTGAGGCTCGTCGACAGTCCCATACTCGCAGGCAATGTGGAACCTCTCAGCCTCAGAAGGGATTTTGCCTCACAGTGTGTTTTCTACCGCCTATATAATGGTTTGTGCTCAGATGAATTATTTGACATGATGCCCACAGCTACATTCTATCATCGCACCGCTCGCCATAGACAGGGAATTCATCCCCACACATTGCATCCGAATACGGTGCGTACCGTGCGGTATGAAAGGAACTTCATCCCACGTACGCTCAAGCTGTGGAATGAACTCCCTGCCATGGTTTTCCCAAGCGACTACAATATGGGGTTCTTCAAGAGGGGCATTAGAAGGTTAGGCAGCGCGAGTGTAACGCCCCTGGTGTTGCATACGTCCATAGGCCGCGGTAACCACTTTCCATCAGGTGGGCCGTGTGCTTGTTTGCCACCTAAGTGGTATAAAAAAAAACACACTCACCGCCTAAACGCCACACATAAAAGTCACCTTTAATGAAAACTTGTTTAGCGAGAATGAAAGGCGACTTAATGCCACCTTTCATACTCGCGTCATCTTCAGGAGCTATGATGCCACAGACTGACATGTAAAACTAACACCCCTCTCGCGTGGGACGTTAAAAAAATTAAACATGGAAAATATGGCGGTGTTTAATCTAAATGTACGTCAACCTCAAACTCAATTTTAATCATTTGGATACTTTTTTTTTTCGTGCGGACATCCCCTCGGATACCACCCCTCCCCCCCCTGCCGGAGCCGGAAGGGGAGGTTATGTCGGACTCGAGCCGACTAAAACCGCACCCTTTCGGACCGTTAGGTTGAATTTTCAAAATGTTGAATTTCCATAATGTTGAATTCCCAGTTAGTTGAATCCCAGAATGTTGAATTCCTGTAACGTTGAATTTGTAATCCTACAATGTTGAATATCGTTTATCAAAATGTTGAATTCTTAATTCGTTGAATCGCACAATGTTGATAAATGGAATGATTCTGTTTAATTTATTTTTTATTGCAATTTGTGTCGTGTATTCTATCACTACCGTACTCGTACATATCTCACTAAATGCACAACACCCACCATACAATCAAAGAAAATGTAATGTTATTCAAATGCAATTTTATTAAAAAAAGAACAAAAATTATGCTTAACAAGTCATTGATAGACAATACAGTGTTATACTTAACATAAAACCTCTTAATATTACTGACATTTTAAATTTAAAAATAATTTCAAATAAAATTAAAATTACACAGTGACTTTAAAACCCGAGTTTCAGTCTGAAATAGACAATTTTATTAAGAAATTGCATGGGTGTAATTTCGTTGTTGTTTAACCTTCTTAATATTTTTTTATAATTTTGGTCAAATACAACATCAGCTAAATTCCTGTTTTTCTTAAAAGGAAAAAAAAGTGATCTTCTGTATTTCCGATCATAATAGGCAGTTTCTTTAATCAATGTTTTGAAAACCAAAAATATGTTGGGCGTTAATGGCAGTTGCGAGTTTATTTTACGATGGTATCCCTCGCAGGAATTTGTTTTCCTATGGGCATCATCTGCACAGCTTATGAGAGTGTGATCCATGTTATACCACTGCTGTTCAAAATATATTAGGAACTTTTGCATGTTACTTGTCTCCGGGGCTTTCTGTTTTATGCTATGCCAAGCTGAAGAAATATACTTTGCAGGTAGAAGGACTAAATATGAACACAGCCGGACTATGTTTCTTTCTGATTTAAATGCACTCTTTTTTAAATTGTACTGCTTTGTTCTCTTCCATATAGCTTTGTTAAAGTGCTGAAAACAACCCGTGACTTGGACTCCGTTGAAAACACGTTTTATTGCGTTAATTTGGCCTGTTTCGTAACCGCACTTAAAATTTTGTACACGTACGCCTAGCTTGATCTTTATTAATCTAAAGAACCGTGTATAAGTTTTCTGTGTTTTGTTGGGTAAGAAGGCATATATAACAGGGAATATATTGATGCTTTTTTCGTCTGAGTAGTAGTCCAGGTGCAAAACATAAAGTTGGTAGAAGGGTTTTGGACATGCTTTAAACGTGCCGTCACCGTAAAAAGAAACATTATTAGGTGATTTTAAAATACTCTTAAGTTGTTTGGAACAGAGAATTATGATTTTATCTTTATGACCATCTTCAATACAAATGAACTTTTCGGGTATGCCCTTAGGGACGATCACATCTTCAATGTTTTTAAAAACCAATCGTTCGGATCCTAAAAATGTTTTTCTTATTCTGTAAAGAGTGCTTTTAATAGACGAATATGTAGGAATTTCAAATGCAGGTATATCTAAATTGTCCTCTACAAATCGAGTCACCATGCCTTCAAAAATGTTTTCAACAGGGTTCAAATTTCTGCAAACTTCTTCCTTTACACTATTTATAAATTCAGTTATTTTTATTTTATATTCATTAACAACACATTTATGTGAAGAACTGCGTATTATTGTCGACTTATCTGCGCTCAAAGTGACGGTGGCCGTACATATATCGCGAATAACGCACTTCCATCGCGTAGTGCCGTTTTGGCTCGCTTTACTATCTTTGCTTAGACAATATTTACCTCCTATATTAAGAATTTCACTATTCTTACGAGATTTATAGAACTTTATTTCGTTACTATTCATTTTTACAAATTAAATAACATATTGGCAAACAGTTATTGGCGTTTGATAATTGTCATATTTTGAAAGATTGAAGGTGTGTCATTACATGGCACAGGGTGGCCCTATTCAACATATACAAATTTTAGTTATACATATATGAGGCAAACATGAGACAGACCATGAAACATCACTTTGTCTCTTTTTTGTAATATACAGTTTTGCCTGTAAAAAAGAGACAAAACATTTAAGTTATTTCTCACTTGGGAAAATAAGTGTATAGATTTGACAGCGTGCCGAGTTTTGGCAACATCCATGAATGATTTGTTACACTCATTCATTACTTTACTCTACACAAAACTACAAGAAGCATGATAGTGATGTACTCCAACAAATGATTTGTCGACGAAAATACTCTTTTTTCACATAATAGTACAAATTAACTAATAGCTGGTACAGATAACTCACTGTCTGGAAAATCAACAATCTAACTCAGTTAAGTTCCTTAAGTTAGAGAGATTAACCTCTGCATACCTACAAATTTGTCGGCCTACGTGTATTATTATTTTCTTACTTCGCAGTCGCTCTACCACAGCCCGCCAAAAATAGCTTAGTGGAGATCGCCGAAGATTTGTGTTAAAACAAATATTGATGCGTATACAGAGAGTATCACGCAATACAAAGCTGGCTTTATCACAAGGAGTTTTATTAAAAAAATTAAATGCGAGATTTTGCATCATTACTGCTCGGAGAAGAAGACGTGAAGAGCCTCATTTACAAAAAATCAAGAGGAGGCCTTATATACGCCTCATCGAGCGTGGTAAACATACACATAACACAAAAACGGAAAAATTAATAAAAATGCACCTGACAAACAAGAGAACCCCCGAAAGTTATTACTTATATATATTTAAATTTGTGTGAATTTTATGATATGAAAAATATTTTTGCCGATTCTGATGCAACACATAGCACTAATCACAAGTTTCTTTGAATTAAATGTGTAATACAGACTTTTCTAGACATCAGGTTTAGACACCACGATCGTACACAATGCGATAAGCTGTCACATCGACAATATTTAAATAAAAAATGCTTATAATATTTTTATTGTTATTTTCTTCGCATAAACCGTCATGAAGATACCATGCGCCTAGCATTTTTCTATAGGTACTCCTAAATATAAGATATGATATACTCCTAATATACGATACTAGAAGCTACAGCCCTAACGTAGTAACCGTCGGCCATACGTTCATTCACGAAAATGGAACGTAGGTAGACACGCCTAATCTGTAGGTATGGCCTATCTACTAAGCGCGCGAGCGTTCTTCCTATATCTATGTTACATGGTCATTACAACCTAATCTATGATTTTATCATAAGTGCCAATTAATACAAGTAGGTTTTAGTAAAGAGGTTCAACATTATAGAAAATCGACATCTTAGGAATGTGATACTAATGCCGGGTTTACACGCTTGCCAAGCCTTGGCAAACGGCAAACAGCCCCAAGGCATCACAAATCTCGTTTGGCGTTTGGAAAGCGTTTACACGCTTGTAAATGGATCAGTCTGCAACCTACCTCCAAGCATGGCGGACACCGAACTTGTCACGGCAATTGCATTTGGTTTAACGTACTTTTATTTGAAATGCAAGTGTGGCAGACTTACCTGTCTATATCAGTATTGATTATTATATAATTATTTAATAGTAAAAATAATTAACGCTACCTAGACAAAAGTCGGAAGGCAGTCATATCGTATCGTACGGTATAAAGGCTGCATTGATCCTCGGTCGGCGAGTGAACAATAGCCTACGTCACAGCCACCGGCCGTCGGGACACCGCGTACCTGATATAGACAGTCTACCGCTAATACTGAGCGCTTGCGCATCTAGCTACCTATTTCTATTTATTCTCGTAATAATATAATATGCTAACTTGTTTTCGTACTTCGCCTATCTATCTGCTTGTGCTTGTGAAATCTTCTGTGACTTTCTTTCCTTCTTTCTAACTGTAAGGTGTAATGTGTTTCATCAGAATAATATAAACTCAGTGAAACCGTGTGTTGTTCATTATTATTTGCTGCCTACACCCAGCCTATACACAACAACCACATTGGTGACCCCCGACATTGGACACCTTCTTGAAGAACACCTACACGGATCATCCAGAAGAAAGGTACTTACGATAATCTAACATCACAATATTATAAATGTCGGTACCAGGCGATGCATCTACTTCTAGTAAACAAGCCAAAGATGGCGACAAGACAATTACACCATACGATTTATGTCGTGTCGGAGTCCGATTGCCCCCGTTTTGGCCGGAAGAACCTGCCGTGTGGTTTGCTCAGATTGAAGGCAGCTTCGCCCTATCGAAAATTAAGGAAGACGAGACCAAATATTATTATGTCACTAGTCACCTGGAACATCGATACGCGGCTGAAGTCAAAGATATCCTGGTCAACCCACCTGCAAATAACAAGTATGAAACTCTGAAAGCGGAATTAATCAAGAGGTTATCAGCGAGTAGAGAAAAAGAGGTGACTCAACTTTTAATGCACGAGGAGCTTGGAGACAGGCGACCATCGCAGTTTCTGCGTCATCTGCATCACTTGGCTGGAAAAAATATCCCGGACGACTTTATACGTACAATTTGGACCAGTTGCCTACCAACCAGCCTGCAGACTGTTATTGCGTCTCAACCAACTTCTACTTTAGAAGCCCTCTCAAATCTGGCAGATAAGGTGCATGATATGGTGCCTTCAACACCCCAAGTTGCATCTGCTGACACTGTCCCTGGTTCACTGCTGGAGAAGCTCTCCCGAGAAATTGCAGAACTCAGCCGCCAAGTCAAACATCTATCGATGGACAAATCGGGAAGATCTCGCTCGAGACAACCTGGTGGTCATCGTGACAAGAGTCGAACCCGCTCTAACTCAAGTTACCGCAAGTTCCCGAACTGCTTTTATCACCACAAATATGGGGACAAAGCGCGCACCTGCATCAAACCCTGCGATTATCAGGCGGGAAAAGCCAGCGGCAGTCGCTAATGGCGACAAGTGATTGCCTCAATTCTTCAGGTCGCCTATTCGTATCGGACCGCAAAACGAAAACCCAGTTCTTGGTTGACACCGGCAGCGACCTCTGTGTTTTCCCTCACACGGCCACGAAATCCAGACGACCAAGAACTTCTTACGAACTCTTCGCGGCTAATGGTTCATCTATTGCCACTTTCGGGTTCTTACAACTTGAACTCAACCTCGGCCTTCGACGAGCTTTCTCATGGCGTTTCATCGTAGCTGATGTCAGCAAGGCTATTATTGGCGCCGACTTTCTGTCACATTACGGCTTGATTGTCGATTGTCGGAACCGCCGCCTCATTGACAACAACACTTCGTTGTCGACAACTGCAGCGCCAGCTTCATCATCAGACGCCATCTCCTCCGTCAAAACGACTGTTGGTCAGTCGAAGTACATGGAACTTCTTCGAGGATTCCCAGAGGTTACTCGACCCCCAGGTACTCATCGTGTAATAAATCACAGTACAGTCCACTATATACGGACCACGCCTGGGCCTCCTGTGCATGGCACACCAAGACGACTATCACCGGAGAAGTTGAAGATCGCCAAACAAGAGTTTAATGATATAATGATATGATAAAAGCTGGAATAGCTAGACCATCGGAGAGCCCATGGTCGTCACCTCTGCATCTAGTCCCTAAAAAAGATGACGGCTGGCGACCATGCGGTGATTACCGTGCACTGAACGCACGCACAATACCGGACAGGTATCCAATCCGCCACATCCAGGACTTCACGCAAAACATCTCAGACTGCAAAATTTTCTCGAAAATTGACCTGGTTAAAGCATTCAACCAAATCCCGGTGAATCCTGAGGATATCGCGAAGACTGCCATCTGTACTCCATTCGGAATGTATGAGTTCCCTTACATGAATTTCGGGCTCAGAAATGCAGGTCAGACGTTCCAGCGCTTCGTGGATGAGATGACTAGGAACCTGGAATTCTGTTACAGTTACCTGGATGATTTTTTGATATTTTCTCCGGACCAAGCAAGCCATTACCAGCACCTACAGAAGCTATTTACTCGACTGAAGGAGTTTGGCATGGTTATAAACCCATCCAAGTGCGTGTTCGGAGCAGAAGAAGTCACTTTCCTGGGTTGCACAGTATCATCGGCTGGCATCAAACCTATGGGGAGTAAAGTTGAAGCGATCAGGCAATACCCCATCCCGAAAAATGTCAGGGAGCTAAGAAGATTTTTGGGGATGATAAATTTTTATCGCCGATTTCTCAAAGATGCTGCTAAGTCACAAGCTCTGCTCCATGACCTACTTACTGGGACAGTCAAAGGCTCTCATCCTGTAACACTTACAGGTGATACACTGACTGCCTTTGAAGCCTGCAAACAAAGTTTATGCGACGCTACACTGCTCGCTCATCCAAATATGAACGCAAAATTAGCCTTGGTCACTGACGCTTCTGATACTACAATTGGCGCGGTACTGCAGCAATATGTTAACGAAGAATGGCAACCTCTGGCTTTCTTCAGTCGCAAACTAAATCCAGCCCAAAAAAAGTATTCTCCATACGACCGAGAGTTGTTGGCCATATATGAGACCATAAAGCATTTTCGACATCTAGTCGAGGCACGCCATTTCACTGTTTATACGGACCATAAACCGATCTGTTTCGCATTTCAACAAAGAAAAGACAAATGCTCACCTCGACAATTTCGTCATCTTGATTTTATATCGCAATTCACCACAGACCTGCAACATATATCTGGGAAAGACAATGTAGTAGCAGATGCACTCTCAAGAATAGAGGAGCTGGTACAACCCGTTGACCTGGAAAAAGTAGCATTGTCACAGATTTCTGACAAAGAGCTGAAGCAAATCGTAGAAGGCCATACCTCACTTAAACTGGTCAAAATAATAATACCTGGAACACGGACGGAGTTATACTGTGACACTTCAAAGCAGACACCTCGCCCGTATGTACCTGTTGAATTCAGACTACGCGTATTCAACAGCCTGCACTCACTCAGTCATCCAGGCTGATGCCTGGATGACGTCGTAGCATTGATATGCTACGACAAAATTAATTACGGATCGCTATGTTTGGCCCAGCATCAATAAAGACTGTCGCGAGTGGGCAAAGTCATGTCACGCTTGTCAGTCAACCAAAATCACGCGGCATGTCACACCATCGTTTGGCTCTTTTGAACTGCCAAGTGCCAGATTCCAACACATTCATATCGACTTAGTTGGCCCACTACCACCATCGGATGGCTTTCGATATTGCCTTACAGCAGTTGATCGATTCACCAGATGGCCTGAGGCAATACCACTGACAGATATCTCCGCTGAAACAGTTGCCAAAGCGTTCATCAGTAACTGGATCGCCAGATATGGATGCCCTGTTGAAGTAATTACAGACCGCGGAAAACAGTTTGAATCAGCTTTGATGAAACAGCTTGCTGAACTAGCAAAATTGGACAGAAAGCTTACCTTTGGTCCTGCTCGGAATGAGAGTTGCTTTCAAACCAGATATTCAAGCATCACCTGCCGAGCTTGTATATGGTGAGACGCTGAGATTACCTGGTGATTTCTTGCAATCCTGTAGAACAACCCAAACTACGGACATAACTGACTTTATCGCCCGACTTCGCTCCACGATGAATAACATCAGACCTCAGCCGGCGTCTAGACACTGTGGGAGAAATATATTTATCTTCAAAGACTTACCTCTCGCAACTCACGTTTACGTCAGAGATGACAGCGTTAAGGGACCTCTGCAGCCAGCATATTCTGGACCTGAGAGGATCCTGAAGATCCTGCAAAGAGGTGACAAAGTCTATAAGTTACTAATAAAGGGAAAGGAACAGACAGTGACTATAGAACGACTGAAACCAGCGTATTCACTTACCTCTGATGCTCAAACCACGAAGACTGATTCAATAGTACCTGAAAACATGCAGGAAAATGTAAAACTTACCTTAACTAAAACACGTTCCGGAAGGAAGGTCCAATTTCCAGATTACTATCGCCCGTCCTAGGCGGTCTCTGGGGGGGAGAACTGTGGCAGACTTACCTGTCTATATCAGTATTGATTATTATATAATTATTTAATAGTAAAAATAATTAACGCTAGACAAAAGTCGGAAGGCAGTCATATCGTATCGTACGGTATAAAGGCTGCATTGATCCTCGGTCGGCGAGTGAACAATAGCCTACGTCACAGCCACCGGCCGTCGGGACACCGCGTACCTGATATAGACAGTCTACCGCTAATACTGAGCGCTTGCGCATCTAGCTACCTATTTCTATTTATTCTCGTAATAATATAATATTATGCTAACTTGTTTTCGTACTTCGCCTATCTATCTGCTTGTGCTTGTGAAATCTTCTGTGACTTTCTTTCCTTCTTTCTAACTGTAAGGTGTAATGTGTTTCATCAGAATAATATAAACTCAGTGAAACCGTGTGTTGTTCATTATTATTTGCTGCCTACACCCAGCCTATACACAACAACCACACAAGCAAAGTGAAACAAAAAAAGGAAAGTGCTAGCGAAAAGTACTTTTTTAATTTTTAAATGCTTCACTGGCGTTCCCATAAGTTCAACAAGACGAATCCATGCATCTGCTTGTTTCTTCTTATCTTTATGATTTGCATCTTTCTCCAGAAACGAAAGACTCTTCTCATTCGACCAGACCTCGTTTTTAGGGTTCCGTAGCCAAATGGCAAAAACGGAACCCTTATAGATGTCTGTCTGTCTGTCCGTCCGTACAAAAAATTTTTTTTTCATTAAACCCATACGTGTGGGGTATTTATAGATAGGTCTTCAAAAAGAGTTAGTCCACTTTGTTCAACTGTTTGTTCAACGAATTGAACAAACTCTACAAATTAAGTGTCATTTGTTCAACTATTTTTTCAATTGAACAAAAGCCACTATTATAGTGTATTTTGTTCAACTACTTACTTGCCTTCTAATAAGGTTACCTATGCATCGGTAGAGGCCTTTAAATACAAATATAATTGAAGGAAATTATAAATAGTATAATGGTATTTCTGTGAGCCTGGTATCTTTTGCATGGATTACTAGGCTCACAGAAACGTTGGTCGCGAGATCAGTATTTCTGTAAGCCTGGTTTCTTTTGCATGGAGTACTAGGCTCACAGAAGCCATTTCATCATTGGTAAGACAATTTTTACCATTATTTTGACTGGTAAAGAGCATCTAGCAGCCCACTGTGCATCTCGGTGATGTGTGCGTGCACGGCTGCATCTGTATTTTGACAGATTTTGAGTCGTGCGCTCCGCGGAGCCGGTCCTAAGGCAAGATAAGATATAATAGTGGATTTTGTTCAATTGAATAAATAGTTGAACAAATAGTTGAACAAATGACACTTAATTTGTAGAGTTTGTTCAATTCGTGGAACAAACAGTTGAACAAAGTGGATTAACTCCTTCAAAAATGCTATTGAGGTTTCTAACATTGTTTTTTTCTAATGGTATACATTGCTATGCAAATTTCCAACGAAAATTGGTTTGAACGAGATCTAGTAAGTAGTTTTTTTAATACATCATAAACCGCAATTTTCGCCTTTCATTCAATTTAACATAACATAAACATAAACTCACACCTGTATTCCCCGAAGGGGTGGGCAGAGGTGCTAGCACACACATTTCGCCAGTTTATGTTTAGGTCCCAATGTAATAGATGGCGAGCCTATTGCCATTAACCGGGCACTTATAAACCTGCGATAAATACACACATACCTTAACTTCGAAAAGCATCGAAAAGTCATTGGTGTGTGAGATGGTAAACCTGGGATCGAACCCGAGACCTCGTCTCAGCAGTCCATTACCCATACCACTAGGCTCATTCAATTAACTCAAAAAATTCTAAAAACAAAACATTTAATGAACTACAAGAATTTTTATATTATATTACTTAATGCTGCGGAACCCTTTATGGGCGAGTCCAACTCGCACTTGGCCGGTTTTTATTTTTTTAGCACGAGCATGCATGCGTGTTGTCGTCACGAGAACACAATGGCTACTAAACGCGGACCAACGTGTAAATGCGTCGCAAACGTTTGCCGCAAATGCCCTTTGATCTGCGTCAAAAAACCGACACTCGACTGGATCGGAAGCAAGCGCCGACCCCGCCAGACTGACCTTCACATTACTCTGTCACATCAGTGTGAAGGAAAGGAAATAAAAATCCCACCATTACTACCAATGTGTTAGACAGACAAACGATTTCCTAACTGTCATATATTTATTATTAACCGCAACATCAGTGTGTATGTCAAGAAACTAAAATCCTTACTTTCACATTAGTGTGAAGCGGTGTGACAGAGCGGTGTGAAGGTGGAGAATTTATGTTTCTCACTATCACACTAGTGGGCCTGCCGGGACATCAATTCTTAACAGTTACACTATCTAAAAGAACAGTGTGGAGGTCGGGAAAAAAATCCTAAGCCCCGCTGAACACCTAAATATCAAAACGTAATAGTACAAGTATACCTATGTCGCGACAACGTAAATAGATTGAGTGTAATAAAACTCTGCTATTTGAAATTTAAGTATCTATTTATGACAACAGATTATTTTATTTTGCTTGTCATATTCTGCATGTGTCCTTATACATCACAATATTACGCAGGATATCAGGATATTCATGATATTATTGCTCCGAACCCTGCTTCCGTATAGGTTGCTATCACAGCAAATAAATGCAACTAAGAAAACTATTTATTTCAGTCAGGTCTATTTTGACGATTGATGGATTGCGGCATTTTTTTTACCTTAAAAATATCTATCTGAAACCTCTGTTGCTGGTGGTCCACTTACCCAGTTCACCTAGGTGAGCTATGGGAATTTGTTTTTTTACGTCGTCCACCAGAATGTTCATTTGTTTATTATATCGTAGTATTACGAAAGTAAATAAACGATATTCAATTGCAAAGCCAGTTTTACAATGTTGAAATAGAACCATTATACGTTAAACAATAAGCAATAAATTAAAACATAAATTTTACTCTTCAAACTGAATAACACTTGTTCAGCAACTTAAAAAAAAGTTTTCAGATGTTCACTATCTCAAACAACTTAAATAGTATTTTCAATGTCCGACATCAAGTATTGACATCCCCTTAGCATTAACAGAACTTATAAATAAAAACATTTAGGCTAGATTTGAACAAATTTTTTGCTGATTTCGAAACTGGAGTCTCAAACACCTTGCAGAAAATTGTACCTACAGTGATAGGACTGGTCTGTACAATGTATTGTGGAATGTTTCTAACGATGAATTTCCAAAAAATGGCCGATAGTTATATCGCCATGTATCAACTGAAGTTTCGTATTAACTAGAATAGCATCCTTTTCTTGTTCGATGTGTCGTCTGTTATTGGAAGGCGAGTTTAATTTTATTATATTCGTCGTCGAATCTTCTTTTAAAGCCGTTAATAATTTAGCTATTGTAACATGGTTCTTGTTTACTTTTTTATTGATTTGCGAATTCCAATTTTCACATACGTTGTTGGTTCGATGACGTTCGTTGGAAGTACACCATTCCTCAATACATTCGTCACTTTTTAGCCAGGTCCTTTCCATATAATTAAAAAAATTGTCTAATTTGGTATTCTTAATGTTTTCACTTGAATCTCTGATATATGTCCACCCATCTCGAATTTTGTCTTGAGGTAACAAGGCAAGTGCAGTGCATAATCCAACAATTCGCTTTAGAGTTTTCGTTTTTAATCCAATTTCTTTCGATTTTCGCCAGATGCTGTTACAAAAATGATAATAGCATTTTCGCACTATCACTGTAGGTATAATGTTCTGCAAGGCGTTCGTCACTCCAGTTTCAAAATCAGCATGAAATTTATCCGGATTCCATTGGGGACATGTAGTTTTTATTAAATCGAATAAGGCTGAATAACTAGACTCTTTTTTATCTGTCATTAAGGCATAAAATATTGGAATCACATTGGTGGTTTTTGAAGTACTGCCCACGTCTCCAAAGATAACATATAATTGTACAAATGGTTTCGGTGCAGCTTTGAAGGTTCCATCGCCGAAATATTCTTTCACATTGTCAAGTACTTGTTTTGACTCCTCAAGGCAGAACAGTAGTACAACTGATCGGTCAAACCGATAGTCGGCTAGCAAAATGTCATGATATGTTGCAGGAACTTCAATATCATGTAAATTTGTAAAAACGGTCTTCTTAACTCGCTGTGCCTTTTTTCGTGCGTCGTATAATGAGCCTTTGACACTTTCAAAAGACGGAACCTTAGAAACAATTTGTAAGCCTTTGTCAAATGCCGGCTTTATGTTTTCTTTATATATAACCGGCATCGAAGTCACCATTGTGCATGCCTGTTCCTTCATTTTCTGCACGCACATTGAAATTTCATTTTTTGCAATGTCTGGCACACAGTTAACATTATGTTCATTTGATTTCACCATATGATCGTCCTGTGGAGGTCCAAATATTAAACAGTGTATGTCCTTAATGTTATTGGAACGAAGTTCCTTATGGCGCGTTGCGAAAGGGGGCTAGACGGAAATTGTAACGACACCCGACACTTTTTTTTTAAATTTTATTTTTCTTTATTAGGAAAACCAACAGTTTTTACAATTCTCATTGGTGTCTTAAATAATGTCTGTAAGCGCTATTAGTTTTTGCAAAGTCAAAGTCGAGTTCGACGAATTCGAGTGTTGGAGCTCGAGTTCGAGTGCCGGAGCTCGAGTTCGAGTGCCGGAGCTCGAGTTCGAGTGTCGGAGCTCGAGTTCGAGTGCCGTAGCTCGAGTTCGAGTGCCGGAGCTCGAGTTCGAGTGTTCGAGTTCGAGTTCGAGTTCGTCAAAAGTGTCAGAGTTCGAGTTCGAGTGTTCGAGTTCGAGTTCGAGTTCGTCAAAAGTGTCAGAGTTCGAGTTCGAGTTCGTCAAAAGTGTCAAGTGTCAAAAGTCAAAGTCAAAAGTCAGAGATATGCGCGTACAGACATTAAATAACTTCATTCCATCCGGGTGTCCCTTGACACCTCTCAAGTTTTTTTTTTATAACGTCGTCAAGTACCCCTAACACAAGTTTGTGTGAAGTTGTGTGATATAATTTATTTAAAAACTCATGCAAAAGAATGGTTAACAAAATAAATTTATTCACTTACTTTTGTAGTTATTGATCCAGTACACTTTATTTCTGCATGTTTATGCCTTCTATTAGTGCAGTACCAAATGGTATTACCATTTACGTATGTTCTTTGTTTGTGGTATTGGTACCCCTCGAATAACAGCACTTTTCCGCCGTTCCGATCAATAATATTAATTTCCATTGTATTTGTTTGCCAATGACGGACTAATAAAGCATGCAATAGATGACAATGTCAATCCTATCGCATTATCTCGAGTGCCTAGTTGTGTCATACATTTGTAAAGAGGTTTAATTCTATGAATACCATACGTCAGAGGCTGACAGTGTGACGGTTTTATTTCCTCACTTCCACACTGCCGAGTCTGATAGTGTGACGAATGACGATTTAGAGAATTGTAATTATTTTACAAAATTTCAACATTTGTTTGGTTTAAATTTTAATTAGTAATTCCCCACGTGGACAGCATCGTGGGTACAGTTATTGTCTACGACAGCATCGCGGACACAGTTATAGCTATATTTCTCACATTTTGTGAAAAACTCGTGCCGATCGAAATATCTCCATTAAGAACATAGGCTTAAATAACTTAAAAAAACAATGTGTCCGTAAGCCATATTATTTTATAGTGTGGAAGAAAAAGGTAAATGTAAGGAATAATCTTTTACCAACCTTCACACTAGTGTGACGACTTTTAGTGAGAGTATAAAAGTGAAGAATAGGAATAAAATTTCTTATCCTTCACACTGATGTGACAGAGTAATGTGAAGGTCAGTCTGGCGGGGCGCCGACAAGCTAACGCAAGCCAAGCCAAACGCCTACTTTACACGCTTGTGATTGTCGAGACTTGCCAAGGCTTGGCAAGCGTGTAAACCCAGCATAACATTCAACAACATGAGAATTCAACGTTACAGGAATTCAACATTCTGGGATTCAACTAACTGGGAATTCAACATTATGGAAATTCAACATTTTGAAAATTCAACCTAACGGTCCGAAAGGAACCGCACGCCCCCTGTGGGTTTGTGGTGCTAGGCCGGAGGTGAGGTTGTCATCGACATACAGAATTAGTCATATCCAGAAGAGGACGTCACAAGAAGTTGTCACAGACCGCCTAAAGGATCCCTCGCGCACCCCGGCTGACCCAGGGCCATCCCTTACGGTCTAGCCCTCCTGGGGACAACGGTGTCCCCGACTCGCCTCTGGAATGGGGAGGCGCGCTTCTTTCAGCAGATAAAATAATTATAGATTCAAGTTTTATTTGATTTCAGTTAGAATTGGGACATTCACAAGGACAACACAAAAAAACCGAAATACTTGTTATTCTTCTAAACCCTCTTCCGCTTCTTCGTCAAACTCTCCCTCGTCGTCAGCTGTGGCGTCCTGGTACTGTTGGTATTCTGATACTAAGTCACTGACGTTGCTTTCCGATTCTGTGAATTCTATTTCATCCATTCCCTCTCCAGAATACCAGTGGATAAATGCTTTTTTGCGGAACATAGCCACGAACTGTTCTGATACCCTCTTGAATATGCTTTGAATAGCAGTCGTATTGCCAATGAATGTCGATGCCAGTTTCAGTCCTCGGGGCGGAATATCACAAACTGCAATCTTGACATTATGAGGTATCCATTCTACGAAGTATGTGCTGTTCTTGTTTTGGATGTTAACCAACTGTTCATCTACTTCCTTCATAGACATTCTACCTCTAAATATTGTGGCAACCGTGAGGTATCGGCCTTGTCGTGGGTCACAGGCAACCATCATATTCTTGGCATCGAACATTTGTAACGTTAATTCGGGGACAGTGAGCGCTCTGTACTGTTGTGCGCCTCTTGACGTGAGTGGTGCGAATCCAGGACAATAGAAATGTAATCTTGGGAACGGCACCATATTGACAGCTAACTTTCTTAAGTCTGCGTTTAGCTGTCCAGGAAATCTGAGGCAGGTCGTGATCCCAGACATGGTGGCGCAAATCAGATGATTTAAGTCTCCGTATGTAGGAGTCGTTAGTTTTAATGTTCTGAAACAAATATCGTACAGCGCTTCGTTGTCGAGACAGAAGGTGTGGTCGGTGTTCTCCACTAGCTGATTCATTGCCAGCGTAGTATTGTAGGGCTCAACCACACAATCTGACACTCGTGGGCTTGGAAATACAGAGAAAGTCAGGATGATTCTGTCGGGATACTCCTCGCGGATTCTGTTTACTAGTAGTGTGCCCAAACCGGAGCCTGTGCCACCACCGAGCGAGTGTGCTAGTTGGAAACCTTGTAAGCAATCACAGCTTTCGGCTTCTCTTCTTACTACGTCGAGACAGGATTCCAGTATCTCTACTCCTTCCGTGTAATATCCTCTCGCAAAGTTGTTGGCAGCTCCATTCTGACCATACACGAAGTTATCCGGCCTGAAGAGACAACCGAAGGGTCCAGATCGAACGGCATCCATGGTCGCGGGCTTGAGGTCTACCAGCATGGAGCGAGGGACATACTTGCCGCCAGAGGCCTCGTTGTAATACACGTTAATACGCTCTAGTTGAAGGTCCGAGTCGCCGTGGTAGCAGCCGCTGGGGTCAATTCCATGCTCGTCCGATATTACCTCCCAAAACTGTAATGAAAACGACAATTTAAAACTTACGATACCGAGTATATACTGGTAAGAGGGTACTTGTGCACAGTACGTTACATTTACATTCTTCATATTTAACCCTTTTCTCATTAAGTTAGGCAGACATTTTTCTACTTGCGGCAATCCTGGCATACACCACCTATGGTTCTGTCTGTATTGTTGTGTGATTGCGAAAATGATGATCAAGCATTCGGGATCTGGTCGTTTTGCAGGTGTTGTGAAGGCATACGCCTGGAACGTCTTGGTAGGGGTCTGTAGATACCGTTCATTCAGATTACTTCGTACATTACTCGTACCAGCATATGCCGTTTAAAGTTAAATAGCGTGGCTAGGTGTTGCCTAAGGTTCTGTATTGTTAAGTGATGCGAAAATGATGAGCAAGCATTTGGGATTTGGTCGTTTTGCAGGTGTTGTGAAGGCATACGCCTGGAACGTCTTGGTAGGGGTCTGTATAAACCGTTCGTTCAGATTACTTCCTACATTCCTCGAACCAGCATATGCCGTTTAGGATTATGTTATTGGTATTCAGAAGATTTATGGAACTCACCTTGCCGCCGATCTGGTTACCGCAGGAACCAACCTGAATACTAATGATCTCCCTCATCTTGTAAATTTATCGAAATAGCAATTATAAACTTGTAAATTTATCTTAAAACTAGCAAAATGGGTTCATAAAACAGCTTAACATTAAGCTTAAAACTAAGAAAATATATAAAAAAAAATACGTAGTAAATTACGCCGTGCGCATCGTACGTCGGATTTCAGAATAATGATGGTTTCAAAGCCCAAATGTCATTGCGAACATATTTAAACATTCTTCAGAAAAATAAGTTGGATTTTTCTGCCAGTGCCTGAATAAGTACAGAAATGAGGTTTAGTCCTCTTTATTTTATGTAATATCATTGGGTTTAGTAAAATTATTTTTTAACAATAACTTGATATTACTGTCAGCTTCGAGGACGTTCTGCTCAACACTGATTCCTAGGTATAGAAGTAATAAGATAAAGTATATTTTTCGAAAAGTCATTTTAAATTCCTTTCTGCAAATAAATATATCAGGATGTTACTTCCACTTAAATAAAGCTGTTTGGAGAAAGGCCGAGTGTTTGAAAGCCAATGACTGCAAAGAGTCGAGAGAGATAATCAGAATTTGTGCAAATTTCCCCCTACTGCCGGCAAGTTACCACACGCAGTGTTCGTCATACATTAAGCAGCATGCTGGGAATACTGAGATCATGCAGACATTTCTTGATTACTTTGAGAATCAATGGTTAAAATCAAAATCAACTATGAATATAAGCTGTTACAACGATATTTTTCGAACGAATAATCCTCTAGAAGGTTGGAATAGACGTTTTAATTCAAAAGTAAATAGGAAACCACATTAGTACTGTTTATCGATGCCCTAAGGGAAGAAGCAAAGTGGTAGGAGATAAGATTCAATAACATTATGTTTCATGGTAGCAAGAGGCGAAAGAAAAAAGAATCATTTTCAACATCCGGTACACAGAAGAAATTAGAAAAAGTGAGTATCACACCTTACGAATTTTTGATGAAAACGCGAGGTATGGCACACTGAAATCTGCCATCACGCGCGTGTTTTTCGAGGGATATTTAGTCCGAGAGCTGTTAGAAATTTCTGTGTAGGTATTTGAGACGAATTTTAATTTAATATTATTGCAATGCAACATGACTATTTAACGGCAAATTTAGAGCGCTTTCACATCAACTGACGTCCGATACCCAATATCCGACATCCGAGATCGGAGGAAGTCAAATATCGATGCCCAATATCGGGTATTGGAGCCGACACCACTGTTTTGGCTCGTTACCGGAACACGCAGAGACTGCAAGCGATTTTCAACCTAAATGGCATTTTCTTAGTTACGTCTCTTTTCGCGTTAATAGATGCCGCTGATCACGAATATAAGAAAAAAAATTAGTTACTATGTCATGTCAATAAGTCGAAAATAGCTTGCACTTCTAATCATTTTCTTTTCATCTCTAGCGTTCTTAATATAGTCTGGGCTATCGAGCTAATGGTCGGATGGCTTTACTTTACTTTTCTCAAAATTTTAGATTACTTCACACACCTACCTACCAAAAAAATTCTAATATCTCTCGGACTATACTAGCTCTCCCGCGTCCACGCGCGTCGACGAACGACGCCGCGTCGAGCGTTGCAGTGTGCCAATCGCCTTAATATTTTATTCTAAGCACCATCTATTAGAAACAAGTAATAACTACACAACAGACACTTCAGCAAAGACGCTTTCAGAGTCTCATACCAAATAGTTCCGGAAAAGTCCACTAGATGTCACTAGTTATATGAGAGTTGTTTTGTTTTCAGCGGCGGCATACTGTCACTATTGTCATGGCGTTCGCTTGGAATGTCACCGAGGTAGCGATCCCTTTAAAACAATGTAAATTATTAGTTAATTCTGTATGATGTAGTTATATTTGATGTGCGCCGTGTGTGTGGTGTGCGAACGCCCGTGGAGTGATGTCAGTGGCAGGCGGGAATGCGCCAAACGAAGAAAAGAAACCTGGATATTGTGAGGACAGTACGGACAGTGACAATGATACTGAAAGGAAGCAGCTTTTGCGGAGAATATCAACAAGCAAGTGCGTCGGTCGACTGGTGAGTGGTCTTGCAGTCAGAAATGCATTCTCAGGTGTTGTTATAAAGTGGGCGTGCCTAATGTCAAACGCCGTTCGAGGTGGGGGTGCTCTCCATGTGCCCGGGTTGCTCCACTTTTTTTTTATTACCAAATTTTCACGCAATTGTGTTTGTTTAGTAGCGACATTTAATTTTATGTGATGAAGTAATGAGATATGGAATTTGACCTATTTTGAGGCTGAAAGGAGAGAGGACGAGTACGGTGACAAAGATTTGGTACAGTGCCGGACGAGTTTGAGCTTTAAAAATATTGATCTTTACTCATCCGACAGGTGGTTTAATCTTGTGAACTATCAACATAAGATAATTTCAACAACAGAATATTTTTACATAGATAATACGTTAATGCGAAAACCTTATTTTGAAATGTAAACATAGATCGATTATGTTTGCACTTCAAAATAAGGTTCAGCTTTATCTATAAAGCTGAAGATTTTGTTTATTAGAATGGACTGACCTATAAAATTGTCAGCACGATCTAGTTCCTGGGTAAGTTTATAGGTTGATTAACATTACGCTACGACCCGCAGAGGGTGACTATTAAAAAGAAAACAACTTAGCTCTCAAGGTTGGCATGTCTGCTAAAAAGGTGCTAATAAAAAATAATTAGCGCACCTATAGCTCCTTAGTGCAAACTTTGGACGCAAATATGTAATCGCTAAACAGCTTCGAAATTCAAAATTCGCTGTTTCTAACCAGAATGGAACCACACTGTTCCATTTTCACACATAGTGGTTCCATTCTGCTTAAATACGGCCAATTATTAATTCGCAACATTCCAATTTGAACTTTATTAATTGGTAAATTGACCTAATTTAATGTAGCCGACCCGGCGTCACTTACCAATATTTGCCCATGTTTTAGCCTCTAAACTAACTAATCTACTAATGGAAGGCGTACAACTAAAACGTTCGTAAAGTGCTTTTAAAGGGTACGTTACATTTTTATACATACACCCCGGGGACCGACAACAGCCCACCATTATGGGCATTAAAACCTTTCATACAAGCTCCGGTTTCAGCTGATTGGTGGATAGAAAACTTTAATTTGATCAGTGTTTGGTTCCCGGGGGAGTAGTATACGCCAACCCATCTTCAGTGGATGTTATAGAACGCGTATAAAGGATAGGACTGTCCTTAAATCGACAGTAAACAGTCCATGGCTAAGTGCCTGTTTAGTTTATTTTAATAATTTCGTTTCCTATTTTTTTCGTCAACTCATGGTGACTCTTTGACATCCTCGCTTTATTAATATATTGAAATTTACCCCAATTAAAGTTGGGTAATATCACGGATAATAAATATATTTCTTGGTTTCTGAAATTGCGTAAGTACCTATATCGTGGTCGGTCACGTAAGTCACGCTACACAAAACATTCAATGTGAGCTAAGCCGCCAGATAAACTAATTCTTACAGTAAATATTTGAAGAAATGGTGGACTTATGATGGAAAATAACATATATAACTATAATCAAATGATGGATAGTGTTTACCTACAAATGATGTCAAAATGACACGCGGAACGTCAGTTAAGTAATGGCGTTTTTTTAAGCTAGTGTTACCACGCTTTTTGAGTTTGATTCTTGCACATAATGCACATGTTATCTTAGTGTATTAAAGAACTGAAGACGTGAGCGGAAGAAGGGAACTTTAAAAATACTTAATTTGCATATAATCATGACGTATTTTGTATAGGTATAGTATAAGGCAGTTTAATCATTCAATTGATCAATGATCCTATCGTAGTCCACTGCTGGACTTAAACCTACTGTTTGACGCTGACGAGACGGGTTGGTAAAAGGTTTTATTTCGAGTTCTTCTTTTTTCACAGTGATATCGTCTGCATATTTTTTCGTTAATTGCCTTTTACGACACCTTTCAGGTGAGATGGTGCAGTGATACTTGCAGTCTTTCTATGTCACCATACGGGTATGTGAACAACCCCTCGAGCCCGAGAGTTCCAGCGAAAACATCCTGTAGTCGTCAACCAAGTCGAAATCTTACATTAACACGACATTCATGCAATCTTCATATCTAATTTGACAGTTACGACACTGTCCCTCATTCAGTAGCTCGTCACAGTCACCCTACTATCCTCGGCGTCCGGCCACGGATGTCCGGTAGCTGTCAATCTTCGACTGCTCCAGTTTCGTGTTTACACCCTATATACCTTTATAAACGAGTAGATGGGTAGATCGATCCATTTTCTGGACTATGATGAATTTGTGTTCGATATTTATTTCGTTCAAAGGACAGTTTTAAGGCAGCTATCTTTGGAGTACTCGAAGACAGATCAGGAGTTGTTGTGTTTTGTATTTTTTCGGGGAAATAATGACCCTGGTGAGCAGGGAAATGAGGAACATGCCTTAGGCAATCAGGCATCTGTAGACCCATGACAGCGTGCGGTTTCATCGATCAGAGTGTAACATAAGCTAACAGTATAATCGAGCGATCTAGTGGCAATTTATATATATTATTCGCGAAGGAAAATATTTTCGCCCAACCCTAAAGCCAATGTTAATCAGCATACATGTTTTCTATTAACTCAGTAACTATTATGGGAGGGACCCATTGCGTCTATGTAATATCAGTGTACAAGTAGTCTGTAAAGCGAGCCTAGAAGGAATAAAAAAATAGCAGAAAAAGTCCACGCGCGCCTTTTCCAATGGACCCCTCAATTATAAGTATAGCATAGTATTCTGCACTCCACGGCGAGGCTACTAGGTGAGGATTGTGGATTCCTTTCTTTAGCTATACCCCCACAAACTATTTTTCTTTTGGAATTTACGTTGCTATCCTGTGCTAGATATAGCGAATCTGTTTCATAAAACGCTGCTGCAGAGCTATCAATAACTAGCAAATCTCCTCTTAATAAATCTTTTTCCTCCACAATCAGACGTATAATAAAATGTCAGTGTTATCGACGAAACGAACATCAAAGGAATCTTGACGCCCGCTGTTTTATTGTTGGTTCATTGATCAGTTTTATGTGTCGTATGGCTTGAGTATGTGCCTTAGGGGATCCATTTAGTGAGTTGGTGATTCACCATTTGACGCGGTTATGTTTTTATAAAGCCTTCCTTATTCATGCGTCAATTCTTCTCACACAAAACTTCGCACTTGAGACCCTAGTGTCTATTATCCTGCTCCTACTTTTGTTGATTTGTCTATTGTCTGAGATGCTGAAAGTGAAACCTAGAACATAGGGGCCGCCATTCCGTATGACATATCCTTACATTGGCGGCTTCCACAGGTGCCTTTCTTTTAAGCCTTGCTTATAGAAACTTGCATTGTTTGCAGAAAGTGACACCTTATGTAGGTGACAGCGCATGTTCAGCAATATTTTAGTGTTAGCCATTTCAGAATCAAGATTTGTCTATACAATAACATTCGATTCTACTGCCGTTTACTCTATAACCATCGTTAAATCCATATTTGTATAGCGATTGGGTGTCTCCTCTGAACGTGAAAGCCAGTTTTGTCACTGACTGTACGTTAAAGAGTAATGGGGAAGTCGGAGAGTCATGCGTAAGGAATTTGCATAAGCCAAATTGCATAAACAGAAACGCTTGAACGCGAGCGTGATGCCAGACACACGATTGTTTGCACGTATACATATGCTTCAGCGTTTGTAAGCTTCTTACGAGATGCTGTGATGCGGGGGCGATGACCGCCCTGGAGTAACATTTAAGTGTTAGGCGCAAGGGCTGTCACCAATGACGGATATTTTGGTGGATTTTTTATACTACAAATTTAGGGTTTTTTTTTATAAAGGACACGTCAATTTGACTTCACCTCGCCTAATGGTAAGCTAAAGGCAAAGTCTCGGAAAGAGGTTCACCATCGTAAACATGTACCAAGTTAACAGTGGTGGCACTCAGCTTAACGGCCTCCTCAGATGTCTTTTCACGCCCCGCTTAAAGGACCCGGGACTATTAGTAGGAAGAAGGAAACACGTGAGCTAGCAGGGAGTTCCAGGTCTTAATGGTATGGTGGGTGGTGAGGTGGCTTTTAACAAATTATTTTTGAATGTGATTGAAGCTGTTGGCAAAATTATTAGGTTTATCCGCAAAATAGTAGATCTGTTGTCAAAATGTAGTCTCGAGATATGTCAAATAATGTATACGGTTTCACGGAATTTGTTGACATTTTTGATTACTGTTCACCGCCTTAGTATCCATTCTAATATTATAAATGTGAAAGTAACTCTGTCTGTCTGTATGTCTGTCTGTCTGTCTATCTGTATGTTACGCTTTCACGGTTAAACCACTGAACCGATTTTGATAAAATTTGGTATATGCTTGGGATAGATTAGACCTTGAGAAAGGACATAATTGCTATGTTTGGTCGCGATAACCAACATCCACGGGAGCGGAGCCGCGGGCAAAAGCTCCTTTCTCATGGTCTAATCTACCCCTATACCAAATTTCATCAAAATTGGTTCAGTGGTTTAGGCGTGAAATCGTAACATACAGACAGACAGATAGACAGACAGACAGAGTTACTTTCGCATTTATAATAATTATTAGTACCTAAGGGTCTGGCAGCCCTAACGATGACCCATGTTTATTCGCTGGCCCACAGCCAAGTTATACGGAGAAATTCTGTGACATTAATTGATTTACACGATCTCCAAACATCGTTTTTATATTTCGAAATCGAAAAAAAAAATATTGTGACGTCTCATTGGCTACGAATAGATTGGTTCTGTCAGATCGCGTGAAGGGATTAGGTTGAATGTGGGTCAAACTATGTGTGTGGTCTTATCTTGGAGGTAGACATTTTCTTTTCAACATTACAACTTTTCTTTACATCTTTTCGACTTTTGTTTGGCAATCGATGTTCTGCCTTAAGATATTATATTATCAAAGATTTTAACGTCAATATAATAATGCAGAATCAGCCATCCAAGTGTGAAACGTTATAATTTACTTATCAATGCGATAAATCTCTCAGAAAATAATAACAAATAAATATAAATTATTTTTCGCTCTAGAGATCATACAACTTATACATTAACTATTTATACATGCATTTCAATTGAAAAAAGGTTTGTACATATTTAAATCTACTTATGTCGTTGACTGTACCTACTTATATGATAATAGTAGATTGTACACCAAGGGGATAAAGCACTGTATTATGTCACGGGCGCGATATTGAATCCTGAGCGTAACGAAGGACTCCAGATTTAACTCCCGAGCGTAGCGAGGGGGTTTTGAGTTGATTCCCGAGCGAAGTGAGGGAATTAAAATGGAGTCCTGAGAGCAGTGAAGGATTTAAGCGCGCCCAAGGCAAAATCAGTTTTATCCCTGAGGAGTATACTCTACTTTTCTCACCTTTTGCGAGACAATAAAAACCAGGGCTACTAGAAAAAGTATTTTAATTATTAAAATACTATTTCGTCACTCGACATTTTCTTAATGTTTTATTCTATCTTCTTATGCAGTTTTGTCTGATACTGATTGCACCGTATTGAAATACTCGCGGCTATTGTTTTAAGTATTGATTTTTTTTCGTTCGGCTTGCCGTGGCGTGGCCAGCTCGATTTTCGAATAAGTTCGATTTTCAAATAAATGAGGCGCGGCACGCGCCGCCGTCCACCTCCTCGCCGTCGGCCACCAGCAGCTGCAGCAGCCGCGCGCCGCGCGATTTTGACGAAATTAGACTTTAAATGCATAACAATAAGAACTAAAAGAAGTGAGAATCACATTACTGCCCGGCGGGTTATAATGAAATTCAGTACAACATTACACCCCGGCAAAAGACAAGGGCTATAACGATTTACTTTGAGTAAGGTTTGCATGATATATAATGAGGCATTGTCGAGCAGGTGGTGTGAAAAAATATTTATGTGTTACGCCACACATTCTCAAAATCATATATAACATACGAGTATTATACAACACACCAGCCCCGCAAGCTGTACGAAAAAAAGGATACCCAAAATCCATAGGTGTAAAGGCACATGTGGTGTGGCCAGTATGACTTCGCAAGTTTCACCAGCAGGTCAGTGAGTGTGATAAATGGGAATGACTCCACACAAAATACGTGTATTTGCGCAAACGTTTCTTGCTTTATAGGAATATGGAAACAGGTGTGTTGGCTAAAAATTCCAAGTCATAGTGCGGTCAAGGAAAACTTTGCTGATACGTTTGGTTCCAGATAAAATTGACATACTCCTGGTATGCTCCATTAGCCTTAGTGGACATTGCAACAGCTGGGATTTTTAACGTGGGGGTAAAATTAAAGCAACCAAATCGGAATTCGTGCTCCAAAGTGCAGACATTGGGCTTGGTGTTGGAATTAAGCAGTAAAGAGGAATACCATAAGAGGATACCACAGTCCTACACAGTGCCTCATATTGTTCTGGAGATAGTCCAAGAGCATTAACTTAAAAAGGGGGAAACCTAGAAGAAACCCTATAGCAATTTGCTTTCGGAATTCATTGAGGAAGGTTACTGGTACTCAAAATTTCGTTTGCGTGGTTTTGTTCGTTGAGTTATCCGCCATCATTAATTTAAGAATAGTACACTCGCCTTGGAATTGGCGGTAAAAAGTAGCAAAATCTTTAAGCAACTGCAAAGTCTGAAGGGTGTTATTGACCTCAATGACAGTGTAATTTTGGATATCTGTCATATGTAAGCATCAAGGTTTTTGAAAGGTATAGGTTCGGAAATCAATCATAAATTTCTCTTTGTTATTGTTAGGAAAATCAACCTAGAGAAAAAAATCCTTGAAGGGGATTAAATCGCATTACACGGCCATTGCCTCCCAACGGGCCAAGAGATTGATTGATGATACTTCATTTGATGAATTCGATTCGTATTTATCTGATTGTGTGGAAAAAAGCACTAAATCAAAACACCAGGATCTTGTCGGAATATAGTATACTAGCAGGTTCCCACGGTTTCAGCCTCCACCTTGAAGGCATCGGCTACCAGCGTCTTTCTATACACCTAACACGAAAAGCTATCATAATCGTATTGAGAGAACGGAGCATTGTGATTGGCCGCCTGTCTGTCTCTCTGTATCGCTTTCACGCCCAAACCACTGAACCGATTTTGATGAAGTTTGGTATAGGAGTAGATTAGACTATGAGAAAGGACATAGGCTATGTTTGGTCGCGATAACCGATATCCAAGCGGGCGGAGCCGTGGGTAAAAGCTAGTGATATATAAACTACTATATTCTAGGTTATATACAGTCAGACAGGTAGTAGGTATACAAACTTGTACATAAATTCATAGAGTGGGTACAATCTTAGACCAAATTTATTAGAGTTTGTATGTTGTGACAATATAGAAAACTTGAACATATTATCATAGTGAAAAACAGACTTGTACTTTTCCACTGAGTTTATTTTAATTCTGAACCTGACCGGTTTCGCCTTGCGGCATTCTCAGTGGTTTAAAACTTCAATGTAAACCTTCTCAAACGGCATTCTTGAAGGTTTGCATTAACGTTTTATTTAAAAAAAAATGCAAAGCACAAGTGTGTTATTCAATATGTGTGACAGATTCCACCAAGTGCCATCAATCTCTAGTATAAACGGCATATTATCATAGATTGCTAGATTGATTCGGAACAGAAATCATTCTTTAGATAAAGCAAACAATCACGGATAAAACTTCATTTTGTCTGCATTCTATTTCAAGTTTTACAAACCTTTGGAATCGCTTTTGCTAGATATTATCGGAAATTGCGGGCTTAACGTGTGATTCGAGAATTCCATTGGCGATCTCGTCTTTGGTAAACAATGTTAGATAGATTTCAGTACGAATAGGAGACCTCCATTTTGTTGAAAATATCAAATTTATCTCAGAGTGCTTTTGGTGTGCAATGCGAAATAGATATAAAAAAGAAACTGGTGTTACGAAATGTACACAAAAATATATATTTTGGGTCTTTGTCTATTTGTTTGTTTGTCCGCGATGTATTCAAAAATTACTGAACAGATGCGGTTTTTTTAAAGCTCTTGGTCAGACTTAAGATTTTACGCTTGTTTGATCGCATTTTGTTTAGTAAAACCGAATATATATCAATAAGTAGTTGGGACCACCAATATCCATACGGGCCGAGCCGCGGTCATAGGCTAGTTTTCTGAATGAGTACTACAAGTATGCAATCGGATTAAACTCAGCGTTAATGCGAAATATATCCAAAGCTTGCTTACTACGCTTTCTCTTTATACCCGGCTGCCGAAGGAAGCAGGGTAATGCTTTTGATGTAGGTTTGTCTTAGTTTTTACGGGAGCGACTGCCGTCAGACCTCCCAACCCCAAAAGCTCATCACCAGAGCCTCATCCGTCAGGTGTACCGCCTTGTAGGATGAGGTTGGTTCGATAAGCCCATTGTGAGCCTCTTATTATACCTACACTATTTCTCTGAGTAGGTGATAAGACAGTTCAGGCCCTCGATTCTTCTAAAACTAAACCAATGTCGTCCCTCAGCCACTGCAAAAATGACATCAAATTTTAGACTATTTCTATACGTCCAAAATTAAATGAAAAAAAAATTCATTACACTTTTTCATGCACTTTGCAAGCAGTCATTTAATATTGAACTGTAACTACATCGCTTTAAAGTCTAAAATTTAATGGCATTTTTGCAGTGGCTTTGGTCCGACAGTGGTTAACTTTAGTAGAATTGAGGCCCAGGTTAAATTAATCTTGGATTGGTGAAATCCGGCCTCAAAAAAGTTCATCAACTTGTTACCTACGAGCATCTGTTACTGAATTAAGAAGTAAATTAATTTTCCTTTGTAAGAAATACTCGCTAAGTTGAAAAGCGGTAAAATAAAACATTATTATTGAGTTTTTTTATCGTAGAATTAAGAAAAGGATTTATAAGAATGTTCTATCTTATTTTTCATAATCAGTTGTTCTTTTGAGTTATTATAAGCGTGTTTTGTGGAGTTTTATGCTATAAATAAAATGATATTACTTAACTAGCTGAAATCAGCGGCCCCGCCCGCGTTGAAATTCGTTATTTTTTTGGTTTTAGCTCTGGTTCTACTCAAACAATTGCAACCAAACATTGCTTTTTATTTTTTTATTTTACTTCATAATTATTTAATAACGAAGTAAAATGATTAATACAACTTAACAATAATGATCAGTTGTCAAACTGCATAGCAATTTGTCAGCATCTCTTACTGTGCCTGTGCGCTGTCCCAGAGGGTAGAAGACCAGGGTTGAAACTAGAGTCTTCTTTGTACCAAATTTCATGAAAATTGAGCCAGTCCTTTAAGCGTGTAAGTTTAACGTACAGTTATGCAGAGTTACTTTGACATTATTTGTATGTATGTATTACATAATTTAGGTACCTACCCGCCTCTGTATTTTTTGTAAGTATACAAGGAAAATATAATTTCAAACGATTAATGAAAGGGACTTATGTGTAAGCATTATGATTCAGATTTATTTTTCACCAGAACCATTAAAGTCATTCTAAGCAAAACATTCTTTGACAATCTAATGAAGTTAAATAAATAACCTGTTTTTTTTTCTTTGTTTTATAATATGTACAAATATACTTCGCTGCTTAGTAAAATACACGATATGCTTATTGCTTAACTGTCTACCGTCCTGTACATAAAGCACCATTATTACGGGATATATTTATTAGTACCATGTAAAACATTAAAATTAATTAGGTACAGTATATTATATCTAAATCTACAATATATACAAATTACTATTATATTAACTACTACATGTGAAAATTTGACTGAATTTTTATAGCATTTTCAATGCTAATTTTAAAGTTCGAAAAACATCGGAAAAAATGAAACGCTCAAGTGAGACATGAACTCACGACCTTTCCCTTACAGGGGAATGCTCTTCCAACTGAGCTATTGAGCCACACCAGAAACATTTCAAATTTTCCTTCTCTTTATTTCCGTCTTTAAGGGTGACGGTGGTGCCATCTATCAAAATTCTTACGTTTTGCAATTGGTCATCTTTTTTTTACATTTTGTTTCTACTCTGTATTCTAGCTGTAAGTTTTTCTGAAAGAATTAAATAAAATAGAATGAAATAATTGTTGCCGCCATTCATCATCACCTTCATAGCAATTGCCTACCCTTGACCCACCATCCCCGAAAGCAAAGCATGCGCCAAAGCCTTGATTTCAATCAGCAAATCGGTTTATCTCTATTATTTCAGTAAACGTTCATAATACTGAAACAATGAATACAATAGAGGACTGCTTCTTTTGTATATATTTTCTAATTAAAATTCGAGTCAGTCGAGATAATGCAGCGCGAAATTACTTGCATAAACACAATGAAGAAAGTTTTTTAATTAAAAATGAAAACAGCCACTTGAGATGACCCTACACTATTAACAAGGGATCGTCTTTGAAATTAAGAAGCTTCTTTGAGCTCACCTCAAGTGTTGATATTCGCAGTCAAATAGACCACATTGTTTTAAAATAACTATTTCTAAATGTACTTGGGTCTACCAAGATCTTAGCCAGTAATCCTCTAATTGGTTTATAACTACGGATTTTTTATATTTTCACTATACATTACTTGATATTTTCTGAAGTTTACGCGAATATCACTCATTGAAATAAAACCACTTTTTACGGATTCTATCGCGATATATTTGTTATTATTACTTTTTAACCCGACGTTTCGGCTGCTTTGCAGCAGCCATTTTCGCGGTGTGACTCACGATGGTAGTTGTCACATAGTTTGAAGTATAAGTTATCTCAAAATACCCGAATCATGGTGAATTATTGGTGTTCATATTTATGCAGAATGAGCTCACTGTGTTGTTAAGTCTTGCTGGATTTTGCTGTTTACTGGGTTTGATTAGGTGGATGACTGGGTCCCAAGCTGGTGGTACGGTCCATCCATCCTCTCTATTAAAATTTGGGTGTTTTTTAATTTCAATAGCCTCGCGGATCATTCTAGGAATATTATCTGTGTTCTTTGGCGAGTATCTGTGGTTTATCAAACCTTAGGTAATGGTTGGTGCCTTTTTGCGCGTGTTCACATACAGCTGACTTTGTTGAGCGTTGGTGTTTTATGTCAGCTATGTGTTCTTTGACCCGAGTGCCAATGCTTCGCTTGGTTTGACCAATATATGAGAGCCCACAGTCACAGTCTATTTTGTAGACCCCTGCATCTTGTAGAGGTAGTTGGCACTTGACAGATGGTAAAAATTGACTTATCTTCGTTGGCGGCTTGTAGTATGTGTTGATTGAAGCTCGCTTCAAGATGTAGCCAATCTTGTCAGTGACCCCTCGTACATACGGTAGTACAGCAGGCTGGCGTTCGACCGTGGCTGGTTTTTCTCGGGATCTGTGACTCAGGCGTGGTGGTTCCTCCGGCAACCAAAAGTAATAATAACAAATATATCGCGATAGAATCCGTAAAAAGTGGTTTTATTTCAATATACATTACTTGTTAAACTTCGATACGGGTAAACGGCGCCACTGAGAAGCCGCAATGAATTAAAACAATAAACAATATTATCACATTCAAGTTTATTTTTGTATCTACTGCATGATGTATGTTACTGTTGTATGCGGTTGGCTTCAAACTCTTCCCTGGGTCAGCCGGGGTGCGTACCTAACCTCACCTCCGGCCTAGCAACACGACTCTCCGTCGGTGTTTGATTTTAGTTGGTTCAAGTCCGACATAACCTCCCCTGCCGGCTCTGGCGGGGGAGGTATCCGTGGGGATTCCTGCACGAAAAATAAAGCTACAAACTGCTGCTTTTACCATCAATCCACGTTCCTTTCAACTTGTTTGGCTAGTGTTAAGGTTGTGAACTGCAATAAGCTGATTCATTGCCCTCAAATTTGTGAAGCCATCAAAAAGAAACCTGGTAGCCGGTACCGGTCTCCCAGCGCTTATCGGCGCTGGTAAATTCTATCAAAACTTGAAATTGACTGCATCAATCTGCTTGCTTTATGTAACTTTTATCAGAATAGACCAGCGCCGATAAGTGCTGATAGATCGGCGCCGACAAGCATCTTTCTTTATGTGTTTGGCATATTATGTCCGGTAGTTAATTGCAATAAGGTGATTGCCATCAGATGGGTGAACTCATTTTAATAAAAAAATCCTATGTACCAGTAACAAAAGTTGTATCTATGGTTATGTTCTACATTTCAACAGCCTGGCGTTCCAGCCAGTAGGTATATCTTTTCCTGTTGGGTCTCTGTTTAATTATTTAATTACATATTCCTCCGTTCCTTTGTAGTCAGATTAAAAACGTTATGAATGCCCGTCGACAGGTGACTTAATCACAGCGAACGAGACTTGGACTCGCAGCCACTTGGGCAGAATTATTGCTCTGCCTTTTGTTCTCCATAGACTGACGTTACCTTTTATTGTTTTTGAACGACTTCAAAAAAAGAACTGTCAATTCGTCGGTAAATTCTTTTTTTAAATCTATTGTCAGCCAGATCATTATCATGTTATTCGATGTCAATGATTCTTCTTTGTTTTATTCTTTTTAATAAGGATTCATTTAAAGAGTTTTATATCTCTCTATTGAAAGAGGTCTAAAGAAACTATGTAACCTTAACATTAACCACCATTTTGTTTTATTGTAGCGATGCACTGTAAAAATAAAAATACCTTAAAGATGTAATTTATAGTTATAGGACTTAAATGTTTCATTGCTATGACTTTTCCTATAGATTAAGAGAAAATGTTTATTTTGATCAAATTGCTACACCATTGCCATATTGCATTGAGTATATGCGTGTAAAGTGTGGATAAATAAAAAAATAAATCAATTAAATTAAATATTGCAAATGATTTTTGGATCGCAAGTTTCTGTATAGATGATGTTGCGTATTTCTATATCCTAGAATATTACTTCTACTAAGGTACGGTAAATAGTCATCATTATTTTTGGGTGTCCACACCTTCAAGTACCCTTTCAGAGATACAAACGTGAATTTCATCAATTGGTGTAACAAACAAAGCAAGGCACGTTATCTGGCTCGTCCTGAGAGACGCATTACTCCATGTTTCATACAATGCAAGCGTATCAGAGACTTGATCAATTCTTGTCACATGTCACTTGTGACGCACACATAAATGCATTGTCTTGCTATTATTGCATTGTCTTTTGTCTTGCTTTTGAATGTTACCTGAAAATAGTGTTGCTATTTTCATTAGATCGATATCGATACTAGTTTTTGCCCGAGGTATCGCTCGCGTGGATGTCGGTTATCGCGACAAAATATTTCTCTAAAGACGTAGGAGTACGAAGTTTTATGCTTTTAACTTTGAAAATGACGAACTTTCCATACAAACGTTTATCACCTAGTTTACCTTCTTAGTAGTTAAATTTTGAAAAACGCTAATACATGTGTTCATTTATTTCTTAAAAGATACAGGTTTATGAAATTTAGTGCATCTAGCTCTGAAAATGTCAGACTTTCGCACAAACTTCCATACCTTATTTTACCCCTTCAATAGCAGAATTTTCAAAAATCCTTTCTTCGTGAATGCTTACATCATAAAATGCATCTACTGTCAAATTTTCAAGTTTGTAGGTCCAGCGGTTTAGGCTCTGCGTTGATGAATCAGTCAGTAATGCAGTGAGTCAGTCGGGACAAGTAATTTTATATGTATAGAAGTTGTTCTCAAAAGTATCGATATTTTAAAATTACTATCCACAAAAATAACTGTCTCGATTTTAGGATTAATAAATGTTCTAAGTTATACAGCGTCCTTTAGAACCAAAAAAAAAACCTACGCAGGAGGCGCGGGTTCGATCCCCGCTCAGTGCAAATATTTGTATGCATGAATATAACTATTTGCATTGGTCTGGGTGTTTCTATGTATAGTATGTACGTATTAACAAAAAAAAAGTATCTAAGTATGTTTATCTGCATTCTAGATTCCATAGCACAAGCTAGTTAAGCTATGGTTACCATGGGTCTAAATAGCGTTGTGTGGAATGTTGTGGAATATTTATTTATTTATTATTCTAGAATATACCTACGCAGAGAATCGAAACCGTAACTTTTAATATAGTTGTATGCTTAGTACGAGTTTATTCTCACATTTGTCAGTGATGAGTAAATTGTGATTTATATGACATTGACTTAGCAGCCTGGCCACGCCGGGTACGAACTGACAACATGTTAAAATGTATAACGTATTAGATAGCACGAGTGTCAAAACGTACAATCTATTAATGACAAAATACCCTGATGTCAGAATGTACAAATGCTAAAATGTTCAATCGACAATATGTATTTATGACCAAATGAGCAATGGTCAAAATATACACTTGCCGAAATGTTCAATTGACAGTATGTACTTTTCTTGTCTTAACACTAAATTCAAATTAAAATCCACTTATATAATTACAGTGACATAGCAAAATCTAAGTATTCTTCTACATTGAAGTGCATGTTGTACTTCAAATAGATATGCACTAAAGAGATTTTATATTAACTATCTATTTGATTTAAACATTTTATTATTTATTCATTATTACATTTGTACATTTTGACACTCATGCACGATTACATTTGTAATTTCTAGCATCACTGCATTCCTACATTTGATCGTTACAACACTTTGACGATTTGAAACTATTTAACGTTTGTACATTTTGACACTCGTGCTATCTGATACTTTATACATTTTAACATGTTGTCAGTTTGTACCCGGCGCGGAAACATTTTCCACATAAAATCACTGGGTACTCGTCACCGGTGTATGTGAGAAAAAAAGCTCGCACTAGGCACTCTCGTCGTTGAAACGATCTATCATGATTAGCTTTGATAGCCAGTGAGCAATGAGGAAAAAACTATGAATAATTGATGTGAAAGCATCTCAGGGCTCGTGGCTTCATAATGGTACATGGTTCAGTAGCAAATAACGATTTCATACATAATATAGTTCGTGCTTCGCAGAGCATGTTAAGCCCCGCCGCACTCCTGTGCCCGCCTCACACTCCGCCAATTGTCACATTGATAACATACCATCCGTAAACGTCAATATACGTGCCTGCGTCGTCGGCACGTGAGAGCGAATGCGGAGTTCGGTACTGTTCTATAGGTTTTAAAGCTGCCACTCGCACGCGGCTCGTGATAGCCAGTGCGAGTGTGGTCATGTGCAATGGGCATAATCCGTCGCGCGTCGTCGGTTCTGGTTATCTGCTGTACCTGACTAATATTATAACCGCGAAAGTAACATTGCCTCTCTGTTACGAATTTCATGCTAAACCACTGAACAGATTTTGATAATATACAGAGAGAGATAGATTAGACCTTGGGAAGAGACAAGGCGGGTGTTGCCGACAGATCCGCTCGCATGGGTGCTCCCGTAACACATAAAATAAAAAGTTCCTTCTTCCTACAGTCCCGGGTCCTTTAAGCGGGCGTGAAAAGGCATCTGATGAGGCTGTCAAGCTGAGTGCCATCACTGTTAACATGGTACATGTTTGCGATGGTGATCCTCTTTCCGAGGCTTTGCCTTTAGCTTAACATCAGGCGAGGTGAAGTCAAATTGACGTGTCCTTTTATAAAAAAAAATAAAAAGTTTTTATTTCAAGATGAACTCCTACCCGATTCCTAAACCGATTCATAATCACACCTTACTACCACACTGGTGTGACTATGGTTCATTTTATTTATCCGTGGCCACACTAGTGTGACTATCCCAAGCGACTACTATTACTATATGGGATTTATTTATTTTTCAATATAGAACAATAAAATTGTTTCTTATTGACGCCAATTTTAATTCTACTTAATCTAAGTTCACCACCGCTTCCAAGGCGCTGGTGGAGAAGAAACGGAGCAACAAACTTCAATTATTATTAATATTAATATATTAACAAACGTCAATTTACAATATTTATTTTCTTATAGCTAAATGTGGACGAATGTACATTTCGCGTCTGGATAAACAATCACAACCAGTAAATAAATAATAATAAATATTCCACAACATTCTACACAACGCTATCTAGACCCATGGTAAGCTTTTTATAGCTTGTGTTATGGAATCTAGAATGCGGATAAATATACTTATATACTTTTTTTTTTGTAAATACATACATATTATATATAGAAACACCCAGACCAATGCAAATAGCCATATTCATGCATACAAATATTTGCACTGAGCGGGAATCGAACCCGCACCTCCTGCGTGGCAGTCGCGTGCACTACCGCCACGCCACGGGGAGCCCAGTATATAAAACACTTTATACGTAAGAATTAAAACAAAGTTACATAATGTAACAAATAAGTCACGTAATTAAAACAGTACCATGCTGTAATTATAGCATTTTACGAGGGGCTACACCATGCTCAAGCCAGACATTTTTATCTTTCAAGTAATCATCTATCCTATAGTATGCTTTTTTGGATAAGGTGGTCTTTACAAAGGTTTTGAATTTATTGTCAGGCATACCAAGGATTAGAAGGTTCCTAGGGTCAGTAGTTCGGGAGTGACGCCCCTGGTGTTGCACACGTTCATAGGCCACGGTAACCGCTTTCCATCAGGTGAAACGCGGGATTGTCTACCATCTAAGAAGTACTGCATATAAACATAACATAACATACATAAACTCACGCCTGTATTCCCCGAAGGGGTAGGCAGAGGTGCTAGCACCCACATTTCGCCAGTTTATGTTTAGGTCCCAATGTAATAGGTGGCGAGCCTAGTGCCATTAACCGGGCACTTATAAACCTGCGATAAATACATACATAACTTCGAAAATCATCGAAAAGTCATTGGTGTGTGCCATGGTAAACCTGGGATCGAACCCGAGACCTCGTCTCAGCAGTCCATTACCCATACCACTAGGCTACCGCAGATATCGTTATCTGTATATAAAAAAGAACTGAATTTATCACAATTTATTTGTAGTACAAGTTGTTGTACATACTTTGATTGTGATTGCTGCCTTTTTGTTAAATGTTCCATTTTATAAATAGCTTTCCTTAAACTTTTGGTAAAGAGAGAGTAGCGAAGCGTGTATCCTGCCAGGAAACAAACAGGTTTGAAAAGTTTGCCCCATTAATCCCGGGGTATAAAGTTGCATTTGGGGTTTTATTTTACGGGTTGGACAAAGTGATTTGGTATTCCGGTTAGAAAATTTTCAGCACGGATTTTGTCGGAAGTTTACGCGAATGTTATATACTCGTACATTGAAGTACGAGTAATAAAATAACAGTCAAATAAATCAGCATGCAATGCGTATTGTAGTGTCTATTTTTGGAAGGACAGGCTGACAATTGGCGGGCTAAGTCCATACTAAATGCGAAAGTAACTCTGTCTGCCTGTCTGTCTGTTTATCTGTCTGTCTGACTGTCTGTCTGTATGTTACGCTTTCACACCTAAGCCACTGAACCGATTTTAATGAAATTTGGTATAGGGGTAGATTAGACTATGAGAAAGGACATAGGCTATGTTTGCTTGCGATAACCGACATCCACGCGGGCGGAGCCGCCGGCAAAAGCTAGTTTTGAATAAAATAATAAAGGATCGTATAGAGGATATTCTGACATTCAGTGGAATTACTGCTGCAGCATCCGCATGGTGACATATACGGGTTCGGGGCAGTGGCAGACATATCTCTTCGCTTCTCATCGATCAACAAAGTCAATGAGATCTTTTTCAAGCGATTTTATTGGTCGAAGAGGAGCTAAGAGATATTATGTCTCGCCATGTTGAGGCTGTTGTAGTCGTGCCCGTAATATAGATTTTAGAAAAATAAAGGTTTTAGATATAGAATAAATAAATAAATAAATAAATACATAAATATTCCACAACATTCAACACAACGCTATCTAGACCCATGGTAAAATTTTATAGCTTGTGTTATGGAATCTAGAATGCGGATAAACATACTTATATACTTTTTTTTTGTAAATATATACATATTATACACAGACCAATGCAAATAGCCATATTCATGCATACAAATATTTGCACTGAGCGGGAATCGAACCCGAGCCTCCTGCGTGGCAGTCGCGTGCACTACCGCCAAGCCACAGAGGCTGAGAATAAAGGGGTTAGAATAACCCCAGTCTTCCATGATTTCAACTTGCTTTTCTTCATCCTAGTAGCATTAATCCCAGTCACATCTGAAGCTTGCACTTCGGAATCTGGGGTCCGATTTTCCCAATCTATCTTCGTTTTTGGCTAAACTCCGATATTTTCTGTATTTCCATCAACCACCTGTAACGACTGCCATTTAGATGTTAATATGACAAACGGGACCAACGGCGGTGGCACAACCAGACAATTGAAATAGCCATACTCATTAATATAAATATTTGCACTGAACGGGAATTGAAATCGCACCTCCTGCGTAACATTATCCAGAAGCACAAGCAAAACACAGAATCATTATCCAGTTCTGTGTGCGTAACAGTCACGTTCACTACCACCACACCACAGAGGCTGTCACTTGATTTCAACCAACTTGTACGTAAATTACATCACATGCTCCTATTGTCCACAGCCCGTGGTCAAGGAAGGTTTCCTGATGAAGCAGACGCGCAGCTTTCAGCGATGGCAGCGACGCTACTTCCGACTGCGCGGGCGCACGCTCTACTACGCCAAGGAGAAAGACGTGAGTCGTAGAGAAATAGACTAAGAACTAGTTGCGGTAAATCTGAGGCCCAAAGATCTTTGTTGGGCCCCAATGATATACTCTTTGGGGTCTCACCAACATATTCAGGACCAAGTCAACCTCACCTGCAAACGGGTACAGCTGCTGATTAATGAACGAGGCATTGATGAAAACTTACTTATCTTAGTTAGGGGCTCAGATATCAGTCATTCCTATAAAGGAGGAGAAAATTGTGGTCCTACCGTGAAAGACTCAGATGTATCTGGTAACAACGTTAAGATGATGATGATAACTACAAAAAAAAAAGTTCTTCTGTTCATTCGAGTGCCAATCTCGGAAGCATCCACAGCTTGTTCTTTGGAGCCCAGTGTTTGTTCACCCAACTTGTTGTATTTTGCCTGTAGCGGGTGCAATTACCGACTGACCTCCGTCCCCCATGAGCGCGGGCCTGGGGGTGACGGGTGGAGCCGCCTGTCACCCCAGCATGACAACCTCACCTCCGGCCTAGCACCACGACCCACAGTCGGCGTGCGGTTTTAGTCGGTTCGAGTCCGACATAACCTCCCCTTCCGGCTCCGGCGGGGGGGGGGGGGGGGGTATCCGAGGGGATTTCCGCACGAAAAAAGAAAAAGGGTGCAATTACCGTTTGATCGGCCGACCCAGAGACGCATACCTGGGTCATAGCCTCATCTGTCAACTGGCTTGCAACTGAGATTATCTCGACCCCAAACGTCTTGACGGGGCCCCACCTTATACCAATCGATATTATCCTATCCTACTAATATTATAAATGTGAAAGTTTGTGAGAATGGATGTGTGGATGTGTGGATGTCTGGGTGTTTGTTACTCTTTCACGCATAAACGGCTGGACCGATTTGGTTGAAATTTGGTATGTATATAGGTTATACCCTGGATTAACATATAGGCTATATATCATCACGCTACTACTCAAGGGAACGGAGCAGTGATCATCAATGTCAACAAATTCGTCTGGCATCGGCATATACCTACGCAGAAGTGACAGTGTGGTTTTTCTGTTGCTGTTTAGCTAACTATATCATTGTATAAGAGGGTGCAGCGGGAACGGGATTGGAGGCCACGCGGGTGGAAAATAATTGGCGGTACGAAGTTCGCCGGGTCAGCTAGTTAATATCATAAACGCAAAAGTTGTAAGTATGGATGGATGTTTGTTACTCTTTCACGTCTAAACGGCTGGAGAGATTTTAATAAAATTTAGTATGGAGATAGTTGACACCCTGTATTAATACATAGGCTATGTTTGTTCGCGATAACCGACATACACGCGGGCAGAGCCACGGGTAAAAGCTAGTACTAGATAATGTAACGTTGATTTTTAGATAATAACGTTATTATAGGGAATACAATAAGATATCGTACGTCACAATCTCAACCCTTTGTCAGCCAGTCGACAGCGTAATTTCGAATATTGACGTAAGTAGGCCATTGCGCTAATCTTTTAAGCTGGCTTCGCTACAAAATTGCCATAGTAAAATATTGTGGTGAAAGCTTATTAACCAACTTTGAACGAGAGAGTTTAATTTTAATATTTAAAAAAACTGTTGCCGTGTTGATACCCAGTGGAGTAGTGGTCTTCCTGTGGGTGTCGTCAAAGGCGACTAAAGGATAAGGCTGTTCTCCATACGACAGTAAACATACAGCCCAAGACAAAGAGCCCGCTAGACGGTAATAAGCTCGCTCCTTATTGAGCTATCCTTATCGAGTCGTGAGACCGTAAATCATAATTGGTGCAACGTGGGTGCTAATATACTTCTGCTTATCCCTTCGAGGATTTAGAGATGTGTGTAATGTTTTTAACAATCGCTAGTTTACGATATTACTAGTCTAAAGGTACTGCTGGATACTAGTAATTTTGGTGCTCTATACTCATTGTTTTACTAAGCTAGTAACTAGTATTAGAATCATCTAATACTAGTTACTAGCTAAGTATACTACTAGCTAAGTTGCTTATATTAGGAGTATGTTCACGTCGTAGTATAATGGTCAGGATTCGAGTTCGAAATCTCTCGACCTAAATTGTGCAAGCCTAGGTACTATTCATCTGGGTGCTCTTAGTGGGCTACACCTCTTGGGCCGTATTCCAGAACAACACTCAGTTGTGATTCACAATGTCATTAGAACTGTCATTTAGAATACAATCCTGGGTTTAAGTCCTGGTAATTACACTACCGCCGTCAACCCACTCCTAACACAAACAATTTAGCTTAGTTGCTTAGTTGGAGGGGTAAGATGGAATATTAGTAACTTTGGTTCTAGTATTCTTTAAAAAAACTGTTCTCAGATCTAGTTACAATTCAAGATTTTGGCATTATTACCGTTTCCTACGGGCCTAATATTCTTAAAAAAACGACCTACATACAAGCGACAATATGAAGATATCATCTTAATCTCGATTCATATGTCTTAGACCTAAAATGTGCTCAAAACGAACTCTGTGTGCGCAGTACACGTTTCTTGGAAGTATTTTGAAGATAGCACGGGGTGCTACTGCGGAAGACGAGCTCAAATTCACCAAGTATATATAACTAGCTTTTGCCCGCGGCTCCACCCGCGTTGATATCGGTTATCGCGACCAAACATAGCCTATGTCCTTTCTAAAGTTCTAATCTATCCCAATACCAAGTTTCATTAAAATCGGATCACTAGTTTAGGCGTGAAAACGTAGGATACAGACAGACAGAGTTACTTTCGCATTTATAATATTAGTATGGATTACAAAACAATCTGCGCGCGCCAAGGCCTTTTTTATCTCGCGATTCAGGTTCAAGATATAAGAATCGGGTTATAAAAAGTAAATTCGTAAGCAGTTGAAGGACTTAACTTACACGTGTATTTAGTTCCACCCGCTGGTCTAAGACGCCACGTGCAGCGCTCGTTAGACCAGAACTAACCCTACTCTTAACGATCGGCTGGAGACAGGTGACAACGTATCATCTGCCGTTGATGGTTCTGCATGTTTCAGTTTTATTTTACAGTGAAGAGCATTTGTTACACTCAGCGGATACCGGACGCGTTTGCGACCGGAACTTTATGCAAAGATGAGGAAAGTATCTCACAAATAATTGCTATCCCAAAATTTGAAGTGTCGTATTCTTATCTAGGCAAGTTAGTAGGAGCTACAATAATTCGTAATTAGTTCTTGGTCGCGAATAAATTGTCTCTCATCCTGGTAATTCGGGACATTACATAATGATGGTCTAGAAGAAAAATATACATTTGGAAGATTTCCCTGAACTTAAATATTTTCCGTGAAGCGATTGCCATCTGACCTCCACAACCTAATGGCGATACTGAAGCATTGCTGTTAGACCAGTTGTAGGACTTTTAGGGCTCCAACTACCCGTAACGACTGCCATAAATGTTCGTATGCCAACCGGGATCGACGGCTTAACGTGCTCTCCAAGGCACGACGAGACCAATGCAAATACACATATTCATGCATACAAATATTTGCACTGAGCGAGGATTGAAACTGCGGCTCCTGTGTAGCAGCCGCGTTCACTACCGCAACACCACAGAGGCTGTCAAAATAAATCTGTAATCTGTTTTCGGATAAATCAGAATTCCAGACTGAGTGTCGTTCCACAATACCGGCCTTAATTTCACGGTATCAAGCCATCTATAGAACAAATGAAACTCATTATAACCTCAAATATATTGAAACCAAAATCCTCAACAAGTAATTTACATTCATCTGTATACAGAACAGTTAAGTTAACTCTTGCCAAAGTTGTCTATAATCACTCAAAATACGTGAATAACTTACGATGTTGACCCTTAAGCCTAAATAATGCCCTTTTGGTGTGCTTAAATACACTTCAGGGTTAAAATATTTAAGTACCAGGCCGACCGTAGCGGGGCGTAGACGAAACTTCTCTAGATACGCTACGTAGTACGCTTGTCTCGTATCTACCCTTCTTTTTCATGCTACGTTAAATTCAAATGCCTAAAGTAATGGGTGGGAATGAGATAGAGATAAATTTTCATCGTTATTTGTATTGGCCCATCCAAGTTTGTGTATCTCAGTGGCGTGCACCTGGCTGTTTGAGACTGCTGGGCGCCGAGCTTTGCCAGTCGCGCTTCACGCGCTGCGAACGATAGACGTATCTTCTATGTCGCTCGCAACGACACATAGCGCGATATAAAAATCATAAAATCATTAATGAAAAACCCTTTGAAATTGTCCTTCTAAGCAATATTATTGCTTTGTTGCCTTCGTGTCACCTATACCTATTCTTAATGTTAGTTGTGTAGTGTGATAGTGTGACTTTCGTAAAACTGACCTGGTTTTTATTTTGATAACTCTTGCACAATTTTTGCTGTGTTGTTCTGAAGAACTGTATTTGCAATGTAAGTACCTTAAAATGTTTTTGAATTACTTTGACAATAGTAATTAATTATAATTTAAGATTTTATTTGGATTTTGTAGCTTTTTAACTAAACCATAGGACTTATCTTACCTACTTTTTTATGCTTTTAGACAATTATTTAATGTATCACAACTGGATTAGTCATACATGTTTAACATCTGTAATTGGACTTATGAGTCACTTGCTTGAATATAATGGAACGTAAATAAATAAAAGAGTTACCTACTACAATGCTATAGCCCTGGAGAAGTGATGACTCAGGTTGGATTTCATCAGTGAATATGCCTCTAATTAAATTTAAACTACCTTCATTTATTTTACTTAACGAATTAGGTAGGTACCTATATCAAAACGTTGAAATTCGGATTAGTTAACGGACTTTCATTGGTGAAAGTCAACCTTGAAGTGAACTTTTAAGTGCTTTTTTTTATATAGGACACGTCAATTTGACTTCACCTCGCCTGATGTAAGCAAAGGCAAAGGCTCGTAAAGAGGGTCACCATCGTAAACATGTACTATGTACCTACAGTTTTTTGTATTATCTACAAATAATACAGAAAAAAGTCAAAAAATCTGTTTTCATGGCACTTTTGTTGTTGTTTTTTTGTCATTTTATTGAAAAATATATAGTGACATACAAAATAAACTTTAATAATATAGATAACTGTTGTATATTTTTATTCTGCTATTTATATACATTTTACTAAAATTTATATTATTTTATATCGGGTAAAAAGGGGTTACTTGGACGCGGGGGTGGCTTTGACTGTGGTGACCTCTGCATTCGATAGACCACCTCTTGTCGTGCCCACTGTGCCCCTACACCTGCATGATTGCCGACCTAAATGAAGCTGGGAAATGAGCCTGGGCGCATCTAAGTGTCGCTGTCGGTGGCTTAGTGGTTAAGGAGTCAGCCTTACGATCGAAAGGTCCCGGGTTCGAATCTTGGCTATTACACTATCGACGTGAACCCACTCGTAACACAAGCAATTTAGCTTAACTGGAGGGGTTAGAGGGAAAATTAGTAACATCGGCTCTAGTATTCCTTATAAAAAAAGTATTTTTTTTGCCACTGACACGTAGAAGAAGAATCGAATAAAAATGTTGCTCTTTCGTTTTGGCAGCATTCCTTAGACTAACCTCAATTTAGGGCTAGTCATTACCGAGTTAATCCAAGCATACAAACACGAACTCGGGCAAATTAGGTACTAAATTTGAATCGAGCGATCGTATGACATCCGTGCCTTTTTTAATGATTAACAGAAATCGCCAACTTTCCCACTCTGGCTAAGGTAAATTGCTTGTTAGAAGATTTTATTTTAATTCTTTTTAAAGACTTCTTCCTACAGTCCCGGGTCCTTTAAGCGGGGCGTGAAAAGGCATCTAATGAGGCCGTCAAGCTGAGTGCCACCACTGTTAACATGGTACATGTTTGCGATGGTGACCCTCTCTTCGAGACTTTGCCTTTAGCTTAACATCAGGCGAGGTGAAGTCAAATTGACGTGTCCTAGATAAAAAAAGGCAACTCCCGCACTAGGGAACAAGCCCTGTATCGCGGGGGACTTTACAAACATACAACTAACGGACACAAAGTACGCCCAGACTCAGAACAACTATTTGTGGATCACACAAATTTTTGTCCTGTGTGGGGATCGAACCCATAACCTCGTGCACAGCCGGCGCATACTACGCCCACTGAGCCACGGAGGCATTCAGGAGGAGGCAGATTGGGTTGTCACTAATGTAATGTTCTGAATTCGAACTCCGAACCTCCGAACTTCTTAAACACTAAGCTACCAATACCTAAAATTCTGTGTAACCAAAGTAATTACACTCAAAATAATTAAAATATCCTATCACTTAATACGCCAAGGCCTTCGAATTTCGAGAACGCTATTTGGACGTAGAATTTCAATTATAATATCGAAATCATATATTCAAAAGTTACTCACTTGAATCAACTTAGTACTTACGCCATGCTTGACACGAGGAGACACGAAGCTTTTAAAATAAATGGTTGGATTCCATTTCATAATTACTTTATGGAATTGACATCACACCGACCTTCTGTAATGTGATGTGACTTTGAAAGAAAAATTACACTCTGCGACTGAGTATAGACTTTTAACGAAAATGTCGAGACAGGGAAAAAATTAGGATTTTTGGTAAATAAATAAATATACCACAACATTTCACAGTTTCAAAGTTACATTTCACACAACGCTATCTAGACCCATGGTAAGCTTAATAACTAGCTTGTGTTATGGAATTTAGAATGCGGATATAATATAATAAACATACTTAGATCCTTTTTTTTTTTCGCAAATACCTAGAAACACCCAGACCAATGCAAATAACCATATTCATGCATACCAATATTTGCACTGAGCGGGGATCGAAACCGTAATCGAAGGCCTATCCAGTTTGTACTTTGAAGTCTGTAGTCTGCTTACTGCTTTTTATTATTGGTATGTTGGCTATTCACGGAGATCTTCCAACTCCATATGAAAAACTGCGCCAGAGCCTTGCCCGTTACTTAACAGGTGCACCGATAGTGAGGGTGACTTGAATTATTGATAGGGCAGTTCACCACACAATAACTAATGCCGTAGATATTTTCATTGACAACAAACTACTAAGAACTAATATCTTTGCTATGGATGATCAATAAGGAGACAAAAATTACTGAACTATAATTAATACGATGGGCAACAAATTTCCCAACGAGTAGGTCGGTTGGGCTCGACCTCGTAGAATAAACATCGATCAAATTGATGATGTTTTGGAAAATAGGGCAGGTGGGGTCAGCGTTACCCGAGGTGTGGTAAACTTGTGAGACAAAATTAATGACCATACACCTTCCAAAAGGGTTTCTTATATAAATTGAACACTTGATCAAATGACAAAGTATTTTCAATTAATAAATATCTGTGGTATCAGGAAATTCCTTTTGTAAAGCTACCCTCAATTCATCCAAAGTCATGAAAGGTATTTTCTTATCGCAACCAGAGTTGCCGTGCCCATAGGTGATCTCCGAGCCACGATGAGCTTCTGTTGAAGAATTCATCTGAAGAAAAAAAGTAATCCCAAAATATTGAGAATAATGCTTTCAGTTCCAATATTTTGGGCCCACTTTGCAGACGAATAGGTCTTGTCTTCGCCGTGGTGGAGATGTACTCGGGGAAACTCGTAAGAACATCACCTTCTTTCTCTCTGGCTTCTTTGAAAATTTCCTTTTTTTTCTCTAAAATACTTATTCTTTTCTTAAACTCCACCGGTAATTTCACCTAATGTTTTCTGCATTTTTATTTTCCTTATCGAAATTGTTATTATTATTGTTAATATACAATCTCACAAAATTTCAACAACGAACTTCACAAGATTCGATATTATGCAGCTTGTAATCGTGTGTTAATACTGTTGCTACAATGTTGCTGATTCGTTTGCTTATAATACTTGCGGAAGTTTACCCGAATATAACACATTGTAATGAAATCTCAACGGATCATATTCCCACTTTTCCGGGCGGTTCGGTTGCTTTTGCTTGGCTATAGTTGCTGTAAAGTAACATTGGGAAAAGATGAATACAACAATGAAAAATTACTAACCTATGTCCGTGAGACTGTCTGCAAAATACTGATACAAATCTTATGAACCTATTCCGGACAAAAAAGTGGTCTGCGTCCTTTTCTCAGTCGTAAGCTATCCTGTAGACTATATAAAATATTCATTTTTTTGTAGTATTTTCCAGAAGAGGTAGGCAGAGGTGAATGAACACGCACATTTCACCAACAGTGGTTTTCGATCCCTCAACCCGAGCGAGCCCATTACCGTTAAGCGAAAAGTCATTCGTGGTTTACTGTACAAGAAAAATTATCAAAAAAATTACGTGTAGGTAATAATAATGGTAATCGTGATAGTTTTTAATAGTGCGATGTAGGTTTTAGTGAGACATTTTATCACTAGATGGCGTTGACTTTAATTACCACCACAAATTAGTCTAAAAAGAGCGATATCTAAATGAACGTCCTAAATATATTCTTTAAAAGGATTTACACAGATGGTTACTTACATAATTAGCAAAGTATCATGAGTGACATTAAAAAGGTTCGGAATATCATTAATATCATTAACTCGTTGAAAAGGGTTGGAAAAGGGACGTGTCTATATCATGTGTGTCAGCTCCATTGGCGCTATGTATCATTATTATATACTGTGACACAATATTTTTAACAGGTACCCTTAATTTCGTCCTCTAAAACCGAAATGGTAATGATATTGTGACAAACATTGTGGTCAAAAACATAGTGGTGGTGGTAAAATTCAACCCCAGGAATAAAAGTTGTAGATCTTACCAGTCCCACTATGAGCCCAGTTTTTTTTTTAATATTAGCAATGGAAATTACTAATATTCCTGCTAACCCCTCCAACTAAGCTAAATTGCTTATGCTAGGAGTGGGCTCACATCGGTAGTATAATGGCAAGGATCGAACCCGGGACCTCCCGATCGTAAGGCCGACTCCTTAACCACTAAGCTACCAATTCGTTAATACTTAATATGAATTTATTTTTAAGCTCTTCCGAAATCACAAAGTAAGCCTAGTTTAAGGTACTCTAATTAAATTAGATCATCAAATTAATAAATTGCAATCTACTGATGGACTAAATGAGTCTATTCCTGTCCCCCCAGCAAGTACTCCAATTTACATACATAGACACATAAATATAGTCACGCCTTTATCCCCAGGTTTAGGCAGAGGTGATTTTTTGAACATTTGACCAATAATTGTAGTCGGTCCTATGTAATAGGGGGTGAGCGTATTGCCATATTATTCCGGACACTATTGTTGACTCGAGCCTATATCTGAGGCTGAGTCTGGGCTGTATATATCTGTCTGATGTTAAACAGCCCTATCCCTTAGTGTACTTGTACGACACCGCATGGGAAGAAATGGGGTGGCCCAAATTCTACTATGCCGGGAACCACGTGGCTCAATTTGCTTGCGAAAAATTTCTTCCAGAAAAAACGAAAAATAGCATATTGTCTGAACCGCAATCGAATCCAAGACTTTACGATCGCATAAATAACCATAAACTTATGCTATGAGACAAGGCGTCGTTTACATGTTTCCATGAATTTTGATTACATTATATAAGGAATCAAGACTTTTAAAAGCCTTGGTATGGGTTGGTTTCGAAAATTCGAGTAAGGAGTTTCTTTTCTTAAACATCATTGTAAGTAAACACTGTAGGTAAAATATTGTAAACTTGCGAAGCTTTGTCACTTGAAACAAGCTATGTACAATTTAATATACCTCCGTTTCATAAATCCGTACTATAACGGCTTTTGATGAGAATTTCATCTAATGAGGCCGTCAAGCTGAGTGCCACCACTGTTGACATGGTACATGTTTACGATGGTGACCCTCTTTCCGAGACTTTGCCTTTGCTTAACATCAGGCGAGGTGAAGTCAAATTGACGTGTTCTATGTAAAAAAAAAAAACCTTTACTGACGGTGCTTTACCGGTAATAAAAGGATTAAGAGTGAAACTTCACTTGTGCGTTTGCGTTGCGGTGTCGTAACGGAGCATAGTTATTTTTATATACTACTTGTGTGGCAGACAAGCACTTGGATAGAAACACCTACCTGATAGAAAGTGGTTACCGTGGCATAAGGACTTGTGCAATACCAGGGACATGACACTCGCACTTCCGACCTTACAACTGTGTTTAACTGATAGAAATTGGCTCATCATGATAAGTCCTACGGAGGCTTTGGAATCGGCCCGCGTCTGCTTTCCTACACGTAAAACCCATTGAAATTGTTCTTACCACTTTAGCGATTATTTACCTGGAACAAGTAAACAGGTAGACGGATTGATAGAAAAAAATATTTTTTGTCCATCTGTCTATCATTTGTCCACTATCATTCATATGCATTAAATAAAAAGCTATAATTTTAACTTTATAAACATAATAATGTATATACATACTTTCATGTTGTTTATTTTTTATCATGTGTAGATTTAAAACCTTTTTCATTTCATTTATTACTTAAATATTTCTACGAAATACACGCTCACGCGCTTCACAATATTCATTTGAAAAAAAAAATCGGTTCGTTTGTCCCGACTTCCGTACCTTTCCACCCGTCTGTTGACTTCTATATAACTTCAAAAGCTTTTCACCGTTTTGAGATTTCCTGTATTGAGGCTATTGTCACACACTCTTTTTACTTTTTCGCAAATTTTTCATTGAGTCTTTTCATTTTTCTGTTCCAATATTAATGAGTTTTATACATATAGTCACGTCGCATTCACAAGTACGAGACTACCTAGTATTATATTTAAAAAACCACAACACAACCACAGACAAGTGGCAATTTGCTGGCAATTTGACGTAAATGACAGTCGTCAACAAATGTCATATACGTCAAATCCCATACATTCGTTATGACCACTTAACTAGAGGGGCAGGTTCCTCGCTTTGTGTCGGAGGAACATCTGACTCTATTCCTTTAAAGAATATCTAAACGAAGAAACATCGTTTTAATATTTATTATTCTGGATAATTAATGTTTTTCTTACTTTGTACGTTTCTGTGAATGTCTGTAGGTATTGTGTTTTTAAGTCTTTGTAGCAGGTCGAGTGCTCGCTAACTAAAATGTTAAATGAAAGATAATTTAGATAATACAATGCTTGCCGTTTTCTAATTATTATTTTGTTTCTTTTAGTTGTGTGCGAAGGTTACCGTTTCGTTTTCGTTTCTAAATTAATTTTAACTAAAGGTACAACAATAGGTATATAAAAAATAATTAAATGACGTTTCTTATAAGAAACTTTCCTAGTCAATTGTTAACTTATAGGAACGCATACGTAAATAGTTCTGGGTCAGCCGGGGTGCGCGGGATATGTCAATGACAACCTCACCTCCAGCCTAGCACCACGACCCTCATTCGGCGTGCGGTTTTAGTCGGTTCGAGTCCGAAATAACCTCCCCTTCCAGCTCCGGCGGGGGAGGTATCCGAGGAGATTTTCCGCACGAAAAAAAACGGAAATAGTTTCTTAAATTGATTGTTCAAAAAATAACCGTATTGTGGTCTGTGATGGTGATCCACTTTCCTGAGCTTTTATTTTCAGCTTATCATCAGACGAGGTGAAATTATATTCATGTATCAAAATGTAAAAAAATAAACTTTAAATATGGTTACAAAATTCGTATAGTAGTTCAGTATATACAGTGACCCTTAGGAGCTATGCAGAGCGCCGCGGATGACCTACGCGAATATCTGGGACGGACGGTAGTATTGAACCTATGTATGCAGCGCGTTCAGTGTTACGCGGGGTACTTCCACTTTGCCGCACCAAGCTACCCCACTGGTTGGGCAAAGTGGAATGTGAAAAAAATGTGTGACCAGTTCGCGGAGCTCTCCGCGTGATACTTCATCCGAACTGAACGAGATAAATCCATCCGCGACCCGACGTGTAAATGCGATCCGCACGCGTTCTATCCGCGACACACTACATTATTATGATTCGAAAAATTCAGAAACACACTTTCAACATTCATTCAATCTATTCAACTCGTTAAAACAAACTTACTATAAGTATAAAATACCTTTAAAAACCTGGTACAAATCGTAACAACGCCGGTATTTTTCACAAGGAAAAAGCAAGGAAATAATCATTTATTCAATATAAGTATCCTGTTAAAAGCAACGGTTCCCGGCAACTCATCTGATATGCTGTTATAATAGAGCGAAAGGGTTCTCGAGTATATTATATTATGTAATAAGTGATAGACTTTATTATATTTGAGAGGTTTAAGGTGGAATCAATTTGCTTTGATGGGTGTAAGTGTGTGGGTGAATGAATTTCCTCTTTCGCTCACTGTGTTTACACGTGTAAGGTATGGGGCATGTTGAAATAGGCTTTTTAACGGATTATATCGCATTTTATCGCTGGGTCACTTGCCAAACATGGTTGCTGAAAAGTAAAAAAAAAAATTAAATATCTGGTATCTGATATTCGAACACATACAGAAAGATGAGAGTGTTTGATAGATACATAGATGTTGGGGACTTGTGCCCAGCTCCCCAAACACTGGCTCACTGCGTAGAACAGGAGCAGTTAAGAGCAAACTGTGCCAGAAAGGCTATTATAAAATCCAAAAATATTTAAATGATAAACAAGCTTGGAAATGAGCTGTTTGCTCAGCTATGCTACTCAAGCAAAGTATTGTATCGAGACCATAAGTATTAGGATAAGTAAATGTTTGTAAATAGACCAAAAAAAAATGCCGCTGAGTTTCCCGGAGTCCTCTCAGATCTGGGCCGCGTTTCGAACCGGTGGTCCATTTGCTAAACTAGTATTTAATATTTACTTTATGTCGACGTTTTGTAAGTTCCGATTTAATGGTATATGCAGAATAAACGATTTTTGAAATTTGAATTTTAAAAAATCTGAATGATTTTTATAGCATTTATTATGCTAACTTTAATATTCGAAAAACATCGGGAAAAACCATCTAAACTACTTAACGTAAACAGTTTTACACTTTGCTAAACGTAAACGCATAGGTTTACGTTTCATCAAATAGTTAAATAATTTAAAAGCTGTAAAACGACCCAATTGCCTCCGTTCAATTTATATACATTCGTGGTGTTGCCCCTCTCATGAATATATTTATACGACTCCACTAAACCTCTTATAGCAACCAGGCTTTTTGAATAGATATTGACATTTACTAACTTATTCAGTGAGGAGGATAACTTCGCTAAAACGCGCGGTATGTGATCACAAATATGTATTCTGGCTTATGCCTTGTTTGGGACATTTTGAAGTGAAAATGCCCTTGGTTTGTTGGGCATTTTTTGTAGAACATTTTTGAGACACCGTTACCGACACATCGTTTAACAGATTATGACAATTTACCGAATGAGCCAATTTCACATGTGACACCTCTGTTCATTTAATTATCTACTACAGTCCATCAAATCTAAGAGGTACCGTTTGACGTTTCATATTTTTCAAACCGGAACAACTTTGTTCATACGTACATTATTCAGTTTCGATAACCTTTTTCATAAAACCATGAATTTAGAAAGATTTCATTATTGTATCTAAAAATGTACAATTCTTAATATCTAAATGTAATTGAAAACTTTCAAACAAAGCAAAATAACACATATTTACACAGTAAATAATTTCTAATAGTTATATTCTTGACCTCATTACAAAGTTACGTAGTTAGGTCACTGCACGTAGTGTTGCGACTCTTCGGATACACTTGTATGCAAAAAAATCGTTTACATATACGAAAAATCGAATGTATTATTTACAAATTACACTTGACAACCAAACAAATATTTTTTCATGTGAATGGGATTTATCTGGAATGGGATTACATAACTATTTAGTTATGTAATCGTAATATGTGACGATTACATAACTAAATAGTTATGTAATCGTAAAATATGAGATAAAACCCATTCACCAAAAATACGTATTTATAAATCAAATATATTTGCTTCTTTAAAAAGTTGTCGAAAGCGATTTATCGATTTTTGATTTTCGCGCCCAAATAAGTCGGGGTTTCTCGCGCTAACGCTGTCGAAATAGTAAATGGAGTCAGGGATAGTGTTTTTTACATTTATTTTTGTGTATGATAGTATGGGTTTGCATATTACAGAGAAATAAACAAATTTTTAACAAGCACATCCATTGATTTTACAATTACAATTTTTTCTTCTAAGTCTTATTTCTACGTCTAAAACTAATAAAAATAAGGTATGTAGAACCCATTCACAAAAATGTTGTTGCCTGATGTTATAAATTAACGACGTTACTGCGCGACCGCATAATGCACTGAATACACAGATACCCTAAAATAAATTAATTTAATTATTTTTAGGTCAATAGGCAAAATCGCAGGTGTCCAAGTCTCTACAATTTTTTTTTTCTGGCAACACTGCCAACTACAAGCGCACGCGGTCCGCTCGGTCGGTTCGGCGTCAGCAGTCTCTCGCCATCTTGGAAGCTGACTGTGCGCGTACTTGCTTTCTCGTTTGTGTTTTACAATTTGTGACTTGGCTATTACTTTTCTGGACTGATCATTCTTTATCCGTTTACCTTGGCAATATTTATACTGGACTCCGAACTAAGCAAGTGTTTATTAATAATGTCGAAAAGAGGACGTACTTTGAACAGCCAGGCTCGTGAATTGGTGGTGAAATTACACGAGTATTTTGAGCGTGAATCTCAAAATGGTGGACTTCTACTGCCAGTTACACAAGTTCGGGATCGCGTCGGTGAAGCTCTCGGTATTGGTAGCCGCACCGTTGGCAAAATATTAAGTGAAAAATATGGGCCTTCGGGGAGTGACAGTAACGTACTTCACACACCGAAAAAACGAAAAAGAAATAAACCTGTGACAGGCATCGATGAATTCGATAGTCATGCTATTAGAAACCATATATACGGGTATTTTACAAGAGGCGAATTTCCAACATTGGCAAAGTTATGTGCAACTTTAAAAGATGCCGGGCTGTATAAGGGAAGCATAGAGTCGTTGAGAACGGTAATAACAGGAATTGGCTTCAGATACAAAAAAGTTGACAAACGAAAAATTGTTATGGAGCGACATGACATAATTATGCAGCGACTAACATTCCTGCGCGAAGTTAAACAAATTATAAACTGGGATAATGTAATATTTTTGGACGAAACTTGGCTAAATTCCAACCATTCTGTGCCGAAAACATGGACTGATGATTCTGAAATTTCGTGCTCGAAGGTGCCGATAGGAAAAGGTGGACGCCTCATAATATGCCATGCTGGGTCAGCGTCTACAGGCTTCGTGGAAAACTCTTTATTAGCTTTCCAATCCAAAAGCACTAAAGAGTATCATGAAGAAATGGACGCAGTAAGGTTCCGAGAGTGGTTCTTAAATTTATTACAGAATATCCCTCCTAACAGCACAATTATAATGGATAATGCCCCATACCACTCTGTGCAAATTGATAAAGCACCTACGTCAGCCAATAAGAAAGCAGATTTGGAGGCATGGCTGCAAAGAAAAGGAGTGGATGCCGACATGTCACTATTAAAAGCTGAATTATTACAGTTAGTGAAATTGCATAAACCACCAAAACCGACATATGTAATTGACCAATTGGCCGAAGAGCACGGGCACAAAGTCATACGACTTCCTCCGTACCATTGCCAATATAATGCCATTGAACTGATTTGGGCCCAAGTTAAAGGTAATATTTTATAATATTATAATAATAACACGAGTACTTCTAACATTTATAATTTAAACAATGGTTTTCGTCTGCTATCAAATAGTTACATTATTGTTTTACAGGTTATGCAGCAAGACACAACACAAAACCACCCTTCTGTGTCAAGAAAATGGAAGGTTTATTAAAGGAAGCATGTGCCCAAGTTACACAGGAAGATTGGAGTAAAGTAGTACAAAAAACAAAGAAAATAATAATGGACGACTTCGAAAGAGACGTACACTTTGATAATGTAATGGACAATCAACTGGTCATTAATTTAAATGACGATGATGACGAAGACGACGATACTAGTACTAGTAGTGAATAAAAAAATATCCTAAACATTTCTTTTATTTAATTATAACAATTGATTTCTTAAAATTCGGATATTATAGTAATCGATCTCTTAAAGTTCGGATATTATAGTAATCGATTTTTTCATCCCATCCCTATCATTCAATTGTCAGAACTGTCAAACGGTACTTCTTAGATTTGACGGACTGTAACTAGCTTTTGCCCGCGGCTCCGTCCGCGTGAATGTCGGTTATCGCGACTAAACATAGCCTATGTCCTTTCTCAAGGTCTAATCTACCCCTATTCCAAATTTCATCAAAATCTGTTCAGTGGTTTAGGCGTGAAAGCGTAACATACAGACAGACAGAGTTACTTTCGCATTTGTAATATTAGTATGGATATAGACCAAGATTACACTTCTATCGGCAGTAAACCTTTAGTGTGGGAGTCCAATTCACTCTGGACGAGTTTTTATAATGGAAGAATTGAGGCTTTTGACAAAAAATCGATAGCTCATAAGTCGCGAGTGTTACGTCTCGTAATGTCAGTCAGTACCATTACCATCCATTACAATCACCAATTATAACGTAATGTAATCAATTACACATGAAAAGCTTACAGGGACCCCCCCTGTAAGCTTCATTTCACACACATCTCATCATAATGTGATAAGGACACATAATAGGAAAGGTATTAAACTTTAGTAGGCATTGTTTAAATGAATTAGATTCTACCTTCAATTTTCAAACCACCCAAATATAATGTACGTACAGTCAACGACATAAATTGATTAACACTGAAATATTTACAAATCGATTTTTAAGTTGAAATACATGCATCAATTTTTGATGTACAGTAAGCTGCAGAGAAAAGGAACCCCCCTTGATAATGATTTTATCCTCAAGGGGGGTTCCTTTTCTCTGAAGCTTACTGTACAAGTAGTTGTGTGATCCTCAGATGACAGAGCTCATATATTTAATGTTTTGTTAATTATTTTTTGCGAGATATAGGGGCAGTATCTGTCTGTCTGTCTGTCTGTATGTTACGCTTTCACGCCTAAACCACTGAACCGATTTTGATGAAATTTGGTATAAGGGTAGATTAGACCTTGAGAAAGGACATCCATACTAATATTATAAATGCGAAAGTAACTCTGTCTGTCTGTCTGTCTGTCTGTATGTTACGCTTTCACGCCTAAACCACTGACGCGATTTTGATGAAATTTGGTATAAGGGTAGATTAGACCTTGAGAAAGGACATCCGTACTAATATTATAAATGCGAAAGTAACTCTGTCTGTCTGTCTGTATGTTACGCTTTCACGCCTGAACCACTGAGCCCATTTTGATGAAATTTGGTATATGGGTAGACTAGACCTTGAGAAAGGACATAGGCATAGGCATAGACATTTTTGGTCGCGATAACCGACATCCACGCGGGCGGAGCCGCGGGGCAAAAGCTAGTGTTAAATAAAAATAATAAAATAATGCTCAAACACGACAGCCGAAATTACTAATATTCTCTCTAACGCCTCCAACTAAGCTAAATTTCTTGTGCTAAGGCTTAGTTGCACCATACTAAGTACCTGCTAAAGTAAGAGGTTTACGTCAAATTTAACATTAACAGTAACAATGACTCTAACGGTTTCTGCTAAATGTGTTGCACTATACCCCGTCCATCATATTATTGTATTTTAGACAGATGGAAGTAGTGATTGCATGAAAACTTAAAATATCGACAAAATTAAAAATCTCGACTAAAAAAATAAATAGTCGATAAATGAAAATATTATAATAAATATATGATTTCATGTGGAATTATAATTTATTATCGTCCTGTGCATAATAATAAAGTATTAGATGTTTCGTGTCTATACCTACAATTTACAAATGTATAAAAAAACGATTGTGGGCCATAACGTACACGCTAATCTCCAAAACAAAACAACTGACTTCTAGAAGAGTATTCCAACATGCGGGTTCCCTGGTATTTATTGAAGAGTTCCGTGATCTGTCTCCGAAACCCATCATCAGATCATTATGCAATTTAAATGGGACCATTTTGGAATAAACCTCTTTCAAATAAAAAAGAATTTTGACAATCCGTCTACATATGACGGAGTTACAAAAATAATTTTTACGTAAAAATCATACAAATATAAAAAATATAAAATATCCGAATTGTTGTTTAGAAATCGGTTATAAACCGCCAGTTATTTAACATTTTTTAGAACAATTATTTTCTGTTGTCGATATCGATTGTGACATTTTCAAGTTACGATGTTCGATGGACTAACTACATCCCTAAAATTGCTTTCTGGCTGACGTGACGTTGTCAATGAAAAATGACGTATTGGCGCCTAATTTTTGTTAGGATTTTCAGGTGTTGACGCTAGAACAAAGTTATACCGGCCACTGTCAGTGAGCTGTCTAAAATACAATAATATAATGGACGGAGTATAGTGTATTTAGTAGCTCGGTTAAAGTTATCAGGGTTACAAGTCAAATGACACATTATTTACGTCAAATTCCTTATACCGCCCGACCGTGGCCAGTTACGGTTAGCGTCTAGAATGGACGTATATTAACTGTTGTCAAATGGTACAACCTATTTTGTACCTGACCGGTACTATAACAGCACTGTTAAAGTGAGTGGGTTCATGTCGGTTTACTATTTTGTTTACTACTTACGTTACGCTCCAATAATTTTTATCAATAATTGTTTGAACTATGAGTGTTACAGTGCAACAGTCGTAAAACTAGAATCAATAATGCGTGCATGCTGTTTCACGAGTCCCATAAACACTACAATCTCAGTTTAATAGCTCTCGCTATGGGATATTCAGCTGGTTCTTATGTGTACACTCAAGCCATGTAGTAAATAGGCTCAATAAAATAAAAAAAATTAACCTGCTCAAATCTCCACGGTTACGCCAGATAGCGGCCTTGCCACACTCGCCACTTTGCTCACAGTGATGGTACGATGCGTGAACCCTTGGGGTGCCGAGTCGGTTCCGGACTGTCCGGAGTGGACTAGACTCCGGGCCCGCGCAGCCCGCGAAGAGCAAAGGTGACTCGGGCGTCAGCCTCCATTAGCGCGGGCATGGGGGTGATGGGTGGAGTCACCCTAGCAGAAGAAGGCCACGGTGGTGGCACAAAGTGCGCCTCTCCATACCCGCGGCTAAATTGAAATAGTCTCAATACTCAAAAATATAAAACCCGTATAGTAAAACAGAATCCAACTATTATACAATTAACTTCGATCGATTCACTGCCAAAAGAAAGAAAACAAAAAATACGTTTTGTAACATCGTTCCGTTTCGATACACTTAATTGGTACATTCGCTAATTACTGCAATTCGTTCAGGCTACATTGGACTACAATGGAACAGAAATAAATTCATTGTACTAACGAGTTCATGATTGAATGCATTGTTTCAAAGAGAATGTGGAATTTTACATTTCATCGGACGAATAGGTAGCTTGAATATAAATTAATATTAACAGATCTCCTTAGGAACCTATATAGGGGACCAATGGGCATTTAGAGGGAATCAATAGGCCCTTGTATAGGGTACGAATCTTCAACTGGTACACCGGGGGTAAAATTTTAGGAGACCAGTGGGTTCGTTGCTCAAATGCTGCAGGCGTTGTTCCTTGTTACTGATACTAGCCCATGACTTTGCGTAGGATTTTGATTACGTTACCACAGCTCATGGGGACCTATTCCACTCATATGTTATTCTAGATTATAAGCTACTCTTGTGCTAAATTACAGTCAAATCTTTTGAGCCGTTTGAGCATAATTGAGTAACAGACATCCAAAACTTCATATATTATATCGAAACATTAGCGCCCTTTACACTAACAGTCTATTTCGAGGGAATACCCGGGTTGTTACATGGAAGTCATGTTCAGCTTTAGTCATGTTCTACCCTTGGTCATATTCTGATGGTTTGGGATAGGAATTAATTTCTGACTGAGAAATATGGTATATTTGTGTGTTAAGAAAATAATTATTTTTGTACCTTCTTGTTTGGATTTGTGTGTGTGACAGAGCGCGAGTCTAAAGAAGCCGCGCGTTCTAGCAGAGTTCAAGATGGCGAGGCAGAATTGTATCTGGCATGTTTAACGGCGCAATTGAATGACCGTGTTAGATTTGGGAAGGGGGGGGGGGGGTAAAATCCGGTAAACATATGTGTATATAAGCCTATATATGACAATGTATACCTATAAGCAGGATGCCATTTGTAATCATGTATTTGAACAAAGGAAATCAAATAAAAACATCAGTATAGTTCTCATTTTATCACTTCTGTTATAAAAACTTCTGTTATACTACGTCAGTTCCAAAAGGCTTTTATAGACCGGAAAGAACTAACAAGAAAACCTGTCTGCCTTCTAACCACAACCTAATTATTATTTCACTTCATTGTACACCAGACACGTAGCCAAACATTACAACACATGACAACCCTGGTGTCAGACCAGTTAAACAGTATAATAGCTAAAACTATACCACAGATACCTAACACTTAAGTACCAAATTGGAGTCGAACCAGTTCTCATAATCATTGGTATAGCAATACTTTTACAGCCATTATCACATTATTATTATGATAGTTTAATATCATCACCAAGGATTATCGCAAAGACTATAGAATAACATCTAGTAATACTTTAATTCGGTTACTTTACAAGTATATTTTAGTTACACAATATTTGGAACACCCGAAGAGGGTATTTAATGATAATAACACCGATAACCATAACAATGACTATTTTCTGTACTTCGACGGCTCGGGATCAACTGACTCGATGACATTCGATATCGCCTTTTTATAACATTTGATACGTCGCATTGCAACGAATGATTTTCACCTACCCACTTATAAAAATATTGTACTAACATAACATCATAACATAACATAAACTCACGCCTGTATTCCCGAAGGGGTAGGCAGAGGTGCAAGCACCCACATTTCGCCAGTTTATGTTTAGGTCCCAATGTAATAGGTGGCGAGCCTATTGCCATTAACCGGGCACTTATAAACCTGCGATAAATATACACATAACTTCGAAAAGCATCGACAAGTCATTGGTGTGTGCCATGGTAAACCTGGGATCGAACCCGAGACCTCGTCTCAGCAGTCCATTACCCATACCACTAGGCTTGTACTAAGTAGTTTTATAATTACAAAATCATTATAATTATGCTTTATCGTAATATATAAACACTATAATACATCAAGCTACACCTCACCTGATCACTGGCCACTCCATATTTTAACATGATTCTTACAACCGTATAAAGGGGGGGCCATTTTGACACTTTCTTATTCATGGTATTGGTGTTCAACCACTATCCTACATGGACTGGCAGTTGATTTCAATATTGCACGGTTTTCATAAAAAAAAATCCTAAGACCAAAAATATAAAATTAAAAGATTCGAATAAGTTGGTTTTGTTGAAATAAATTAATTAGTTTTACCTTCAAAGGGTCTTGGTTTACGTTAAATCCCTGTACAGCCTGCGGGCAACATATTATTACTCGTACAGTGAGCTGGCCGATTATAATTGTGTTTCATGTAATTTAATAATAATATTTGAATTATTGCGACCAAAACAGTGGTATGTTTGATATCGCCTTAGGACCATCAGTAAAGTTACATACACAGTCTCTGTAGCGTGGTGGTAGTGAACGCGACTGCCACGCAGGAGGCGCGGGTTCGATCCCCACTCATATTTGTATGCATGAATATGGCGATTTGCATTGGCCTGGGTGTTTCTATGTATATATGTATGTATTTACAAAAAAAGTATCTAAGTATGTTTATCCGCATTCTAGATTCCATAACACAAGCTAGTTAAGTATCTATTTAATAACTATTTGTAAATTAAAATATAAAAAGAAATAAGTGGAAAGAAATAATGCAGGTATACTGTATTGGCCGCGGTGGGAGCAGCGCTTTAGAGGACTCCTCGGTAGCAAGTTTGGAATCAGAAATTCAGATTCTGAAATTCAGTATCAGAAATCGGAATAACTAGAATTCCATCCATCGAGCCATATGCTCACGCCTGTAATTCCTCAAAGGGGTAGGCAGAGGTGTATTAACACCCTCATTTTACCACGAATGGGGGGGTGAGACTATTGCCGTCTTGCGGGCACAGTGTCTTGGGCTGTATTTTTACTGTTAGATGGAGAACAGACCTATGCCTTATTTGCCTTTTTCGACACACACAGGAAAATTTGAATGATTTTTTTAAAGCATTTATTGCAGGTGTAGTTCAATAGCTCGGTTGGCAGTCCCATACTCGCAGGCGATGTGGAACCTCACAGCCTCAGGAGGGATTATGCCTCACTATGTGTTTTTTACCGCCTATATAATGGTTTGTGCTCAAATGAATTATGTCATGATGCCCACAGCTACATTCTATCATCGCACCGCTCGCCATAGACAGGGAATTCATCCCCACACATTGCATCCGAATACGGTGCGCAACGTGCGGTATGAAAGGAACTTCATCCCACGTACGCTCACGCTGTGGAATGAACTCCCTGCCACGGTTTTCCCAAGCGACTACAATATGGGGTTCTTCAAGAGGGGCATTAGAAGGTTTCCTTAGGGTAGGCAGCGCGAGTGTAACGCCCCTGGTGTTGCATACGTCCATAGGCCGCGATAACCACTTTCCATCAGGTAGGCCGTGTGCTTGTCTGCCACTTAAGTGGTATAAAAAAAAATCCCCCTGTAAGAGAAAGATCATGGGTTCAAGTCCCACTTGAGCATTTCATTTTCCCCGATGTATTTGAACCCATAGGAAGAGCTGGGGTGGTCCTATGCTACTGCACCGAGATCCAACACGCCAACTACTCAGTCACTCAGTTTTTTCTCCCTTAGCCACTGCTATGCTAAAGCAAAGACTCGAGCACTTTTTATTACCGAACTAGGTCAAATTTCATCGATACTGCCGACGTCAATTGTATTTTTTATTTACCCATCGTGGAGCTGACAGGGTGTCGATATGTTTGTTTGTACCTACACACGTCAACGTACACATATTTACATGGTAAATGGAATTGAAAGTATCAAAGCCTTTTGTAGCACGCAGTATACACGACTGTGTTAGTGAAATTCAAAAAATTCTATATTCAAAATCATCTTGTGTTCAAGAGGCATCTGATGAGGCCGTCAAGCTGAGTGCCACCATTGTTAACATGGTACAATACATGTTTACGATGGTGACCCTCTTTCCGAGACTTTGCCTTTACCTTACCATCAAACGAGGTGAAGTCAAATTGACGTGTCCTTTATAAAAAAAACTACCATTAAATCGGAGCTTACAAAATGTCAGTATAAAAATAAATATTAAAGACTAGTTAAGCAAATAAATACATAAATACATATTCCACAACATTCCTCACAACGCTATCTAGACCCATGGTAAGCATTAGCTTAACTAGCTTGTGTTATGGAATCTAGAATGCGTATAAACATACTTAGATACTTTTTTTTTGTAAATACATACATATTATACATAGAAATACCCAGACCAATGCAAAAAGCCATATTCATGCATACAAATATTTGCACTGAGCGGGAATCGAACCCGCACCTCCTGCGTAGAAGTCGCGTTCACTACCACTACACCACGGAGGCTGTCAAAATGGACCACTGATACAAAACGCGGCCCAGACCTAAGAAGTCCGGTAAGAAACTCAGCGGGCATTCTTTTTTTGTCTATTTACAACCATGCTGTTTAGGTTAATTTCGAGTTCAAATATATTGATAGAGTTCTATGCATTTCATACATCACACATAAGTGCTAACATTATTATTGCAAGAAAAAAGCTTCAACTAAGGTATCCTTTATTATAATCTGAACCATTCATATTAATATTTCCTCACCTGCCACGTTTGATGGATTAACAACACTCATTCTATTCATTATACTTAAGGTATTTCGTAGCAAAGACCCTGAAAGAAATAGGTATATTTAAAATAAGTATTTCGTAGACCTTGCTACGGTAAAGTCTACGAATTCGTAGATGATGTAGTACCCCAAGACGTAAACTTGTACAGTCGCAATCAGGAATTATTTATAAAGGACATTTACATTGAAATAAATAAATAATAATTGTTTTTTTTTTCACCTACTAAATTTAGGTTTTTTTTGTTAATTTTATATGATATTTTCCCCATTATTTTCAGAGCTAGTATTCCATAAATAACGATGGTTTCTGAAAGCTTAAAAACAAAATCAGATGTCTCATTAAGGGGAAGTTTCGCAACTAAAATCCCTACTAACTTTGTCCCTTATAATTTATTTTATCAGAAATGTACAGGACGGAGTTAAAACTTTATAATTTACGTCACTGAATTGACGGGCCCTATTACACAAAAATCCTTTTTGAAGTACTTGACAATATCGTAGCAATTTTGTAAGTAATGAATCTATATCAGCATACATAAATATTGGGTAAGAGAATTTAATGTATAGCCATAACCGAGGTGCTTGTTTGAAAATAATTGTGATGTTAGTCGTGATTTACTTCACGATCGCAACAAGTAGAACCATATTGTCTCTGTTTACCCAAATATTACTTCCACTTCTAGCAAAAATAAGTAATATGTAATATTCTTCAAGTTTAAAACAGCTTTACTGATAGATTGTATCGTCAATCGAACTATAGATGTTCCCAAAAATATAAGATCAATCAGGCAACAGGAAAAACGGTAAAAAGAAACGAAATATCGGGTGGGTTGAAACCGGAAAAAATATTCGTGGGTTGAAAACGGAAACACCCAAAATTACAAAAACCAAATTTGACCCACGAACAAGAAGGCCAAGCTAAAAAAACCGTTTAAAAAGCGATGAAATAAAATTAACCACCCTGTATTTCCATAATTCTCACGTAATAAGACTGTCACGGGTTCAAGTCTCTTCCCGAGTGTTAACTTTTTCTAATTTAAATTTACCAGAAAAGTTGGCATTGTAATGCTTCTCAATTTATTCTTGACTACTTCATTTTGTGTCCGTTTCTCAGAAGCAGGACTGTAGTCACGAAGCGTCTTGTAAGCACATTTTTTCTTCTTCTATGGAATTACTAAACAAAAAATGATATAATAATAATAATAATATATTTATTTATTTCTCTTACAATGAGTATACAGTTGATAAGAATACAATACTTAATATCACGCAAGACCAGTAGTCTACGCAATGATACACAACTTATGGTTGCCGTCATATAAATAATAATGCAAAAAGTCGCGCTTGAAAAACTTGATAACAAGCTTTTTTGAAAAAATCTATTGCATTACAATACTGTACCTGCCTGTACTAAAACGAAAATAATGTTTTTTTGCAAAGGTTGTGCTGATATCAAAAGCTTTTAGCGCAAATACAAAACAGAGAAAGAAATTGTGCGACACAAGATTTTATTGAAATCAGCACAAACCTTGCAGAAAATTATTATTTTTGTTTTAGTACAAAGGATTTTAAAAATAAAAACCTTTTTAAAAAAGTTTTTCAATTAATGATTTTTGATAATGATAAGGTAGGTGTAGTCGTGTTAATTCCCGTTTATAATAAATTGATTCACCTTTATAAATACACTTACATGAACATTTACTGTACTAAATGAAGAAGTAAAACACTGAAATACCTATCATTTAATTTCACTGCAGACTATGATTAAACAAAAATACGTGTACCATTTAAAAGCCTCGCACAAACGACTACGGCTAAAATATTCAAACATTTTGTGACGTCATATCACCAGTTTAATTTTGTACGCCGGGTTCGGGAACGAAATGATATTTCGGAACGAATATGAAATTTTGTGGCACACCCTTTATATACTTTGAGTGTATTAATATGTGTTTTGCTGATTCCGAAGTGTACGAAACAGCTGACGGGTTTATGCTAGTTTCAGTGGGTATATGTTGTGTTTAAAACACGGTATGCTTATTCTCTAACTATGTAAATGCAAGTGAGTTATTTAGTTTTGGTTAGTTAATGGACGGAGAAGGCTTATAGGTCTAACCGATTCACAACTACGTATACGATTTAAAATTTCAAAATTATTTGATAACTTTAGTATTTTTGAACGATGGCGTGACGTCATTTACATAAAGTGTTGCACCACTTGAATATTTCATTCTACATTTTTATTCTTATTTGATTCCTTTGATCATTTATAAGTCAAAACAACTTTTCCAAGGTTAGCTAGTTATCTTAAAATATTTTTCGCATAGTTAAAATATAGTTTTCAACTTTGTTGACAAAGATCATAAGCAACATTTAAAGTTCGAATACATCAGGAAAAATGAAATGCTCAAGTGGGACTTAATCCCACGACCTTTCCCTTACAGGGGGAATCAAGTCCCACTTGAGAATTTAATTTTTTCCATAAAAGTTACCATAATAAATGCTATAAAAAAACATTTACGTAAGATTGGAAGTTCACAACTCTCGAGCAGCCGCGAGTTTCACAGTAGCGAGTTGAGTAGTTGAGTTGAAAGCAGCAAGTCAAATACAAAAAGTATTTCTTATAAAAGTTTTTCCCGAGAACGTGTGAATGTTAAGTCACCGTAATTGTGCCGAGTTATGACTTGCTCACTTGGCGACTCGCCCCCTTTGTCTCGAGTTACCGAGTGGCCCCGCGTCGTCGTGTTGTACTAATTGACACAATTACACTCGACTCATCTTACCCACTGGAGGGACGACACTAATGACGGAAGGTAACGAGTTTCTTCTAACAATACTTTTGCGAGGAAAAAATAGATGATGACATCATAATATATAGATAGGTATATAATAACTTATATATCTTTGTTGGTATGTGATGTGATCAAGCTATTCATGAATGACCGAAATAGTTAATAGTAAAAGTGACTTAATTCAATATTTTATGGGCTGTTTAGCTTATACTGTGGATCTATGGTACTTGGTGAAACTTATTACAAATATTGTAACATATACATAAGAGTCCTATAAACATAAGAGTATATCTTTGAATTATACTACGTATCAACATAATACCTACTAAAAAAACGGGAAACATATGTAATTAATTAAATTAAAAAATAACTGAAATTCTAATCGAGTACTATAATCCGCACGCCGAATGATGATCCCTATGACAGTTCGTTAGCGCTTAACATTGTACTGACGTCCTATCACATCAAATCCTTTAGAGGTCCATTAAAAGACGAAAAAGTCATAATTGTGTACAATTGTAAATTATAAAAATGAATATTAAGAAATTATTACGTAATGTTCGGAAATAATAGAAAAAAACTCAATGCAAATGTACATGGTACGTGCTGCAAAAGTTACGTCGTCAAGCTGTTATCGACTAAGAAGGGACACATCGATAAACAAAATATCGATAATTTGTTGGAAATATAAAACAAATGCTTTGAGTTTGTATTTTATTTATATCAATCTGAATCTGATACAGGGTCAATCGGATCTTCAAAATCTGAGTCTGAACTGCAGCTATCCGTGACGTTTATTATTAACGGTTGGTCAATGATATTGTCGTATTGTACATCTCGATCCCAGTCTTGTAAGCAAATTTTCTTCGTTCTTTCGACCACTTTTCGCCAATCGTCAGCTGTCACTTGAGCGCAAGCTTCTTCCAATAAAACCATCATTTTATTTGCCGTGAATGGCGGAGTTGTGTTATGCCTAGCTGCATGACCTGAAAATATTTGTACATTCAGTAATTATTTTTAGAAATATATGCATATACATAATATTATATAAATAAAAAATATAGATACCTTTGATCTGCGCCCATATCAACTCGATTGCATTATATTGGCAGTGATAGGGCGGTAACCGAATTACCGTGTGTCCATTTGATTTGGCCAATTCATCCAAAAAATATGATGGGTGCGTCTGTTGTTTGTGAAAGTTCAACAGTCTAACCAACTCTTTTTTTAACATCTGACTGTCAGTTTCCACACCATTGCCGTATAACCACTCTATAATTTCAGCTTTTTTGTTATTGCTGCTGGGGGGTTTGTTAATTTGAACTGAGTGATATGAAGCATTGTCCATTAAAATATAGTGAGGCTCATTCAAATTTTCTAATAGTTTTATAAACCATGTCTTAAAGTTTTCGAAATTCATTTCCTCGTGGTACTCCGTTGTTTTCACTGACTTAAAAGCCCACAGGCAATTCGGCACAAAACCTGTAGCTGTGCCAGCGTGGCAAATGATTAAGCGCTGGCCCTTTCCTTCAGGAGTTTTTGTGCTGGATTTCGCTGTGTCATCCGTCCATGCCTTGCCTACGGTATGATTGGCGTTCAGCCATGTCTCATCAAGGTATACTACCTTCTCCCAGTTATCAATTTGTTTGATTTTGCGAAGAAAATCGCATCGTAGTAAAGCTATGTCAGTACGCTCCATTAATATTTTTCTCTTGTCACATTTTTTATAGCGGAATCCACATTTTTTCAAAACAATTCTAAGAGAAGTAGCACCGCCTTTGAAGAGTTCTGCAGCTTTTAATGAAGATAATAACTTCTGGCAGGTCAGTAGTTCACCTCGTAGGTAGTAACCATAAATATGATTGCGTATAGCAAATCAAATTCATCAGGTTCTGTTATATGACATAACCTTTTTTTTTTCTTTGGTGTTAATAGTTTATTGTCCTCCATGGACGACTGCCCAAATTTTTCCTTTGTTATTCGAGAAACAGTAGCCTTTCCGATTCCTAGAGCATCGTCTACACGATCGCGAACATTGTCAAGCGGTAACAAGGGTCCGCCATTTTGTTGTTCACGAGCAAAATAGTCTCGCAAACGAACTACAAACTCGCGAACTTCACTTTTGAGAACAGTTTTCCGCTGTCTTTTCGGCATTTTGCAAAACCGAGAATCAACAAACAGGTAACAGAAAATCAACAAATAACACAAAACAGCGAAAACAGAAACAAAACTCAGCTAACAAAGAAAGACGTGGCGCATACAAGGCGTTAGAGCACTCGTATGACGCGATGTGATGCGGTGTGACAAGAAGACAAAACAGACTGACAAGACATGACATGACTGAATTAAAAAAATACGGTAGGTCTATGGCCTCCATTTAAATACTTTTCCATGTAATCCATAATTGCCAGCTAATTATGAATTCTTTAAAATTCAATTCAAAAAGAATTTTAAATTCTTTAAATTATGCAATTTGAATAAAAATTAAAGTATAGTAAAATAAAATATAATAAGGCTGTTACTTTTTTATCTAGTGTTTTATGTCCATCAATGCGCGTAGTCTTTTTTTCAAAATAAATAAATATTGCTTATTATGTTGAATGACCTGGCTGAATGACATGACATTTGCCTGAAAAAACAGTATTTTATCGAAATTGTTTCGCATAACTAATACAACTTTCAGTTGAAACGTCATAGGGATCATCATTCGGCGTGCGGAGTATAGACACACAGAAGCATCAAAGAGGTTGAGTCATCTTCAACAACCGGCGCCACTTCTGCCTTCAACTAATTGATCCTTTCAACGCAGCCCCTACGTTATCCTTGAAACAACGACTCAATTGGAACCCATACTATAACTTAGGCTCGTATTCTACCAAGTCACTCAAGTATAGATACATCTATATATATAGTCTATAAATATAGACAGGTCTAGATAGCGTTGTGTAGAATGTTGTAGTATATAAAAAAAAAGATATAAAAATATATTGTAAAGTTATTTTTAAGTAGGAAATCGTTACTCATGCATTGATCTTATTCTAGAATGGCCCTAAACCACAATTCGCCTGAATTTAGATATGAATCGAGTCCTGGATGGAGCTTAAACAATAGCAGATGACAGTTCTAATGTCATTTTGGGGACCGATTCACAACTGGACATCATTGTTCAGGAATGAGATTCAGGCGATTGACAATCATAATCTCCACGCAAACATATTTCTAGAATATAATCTGTCTTCAGTCCTAATTATAAATCGAGATTCAGGCATCATTCAGTATCATTCTGGAATACAAGCTTTAGAAGTTACTAATTAAACATGCAACGCTCACTTATCTAATCTAGGTCAGGTCTTCGTAAGCAACTATCTTCAGTGTACGTCATACTGGCTAAAGAGCATGAATTTGCATTCAAGACGTTATATTGCATTCAAAAGATGCTGCTAGGTATGCATTTCAACTAAGAATGTGACTATACGCCCTTCTATTTCAGCTTTGAGCAAGTTGAAGAGCCTTGAGTAGAATATATGAAGAGAACATTAGTTACTAGTCAATATGGTCAGCTGCCGAGAACACGTGCCAATAAACTTAGATTAAGATATGAGAGAGATAAATAAAGGGTAGTATAAAAAATAAAGACTTAGAAACGAAGAGAATACTGCCTAATGCCTGCCTATAGGTTCAATGCAGTATTGGCCATTTAATCTACTTCAAAAAAGGAGGAGGTTAGGTATATGTTCGAAGTAATAAATGAATAAATTTAAATTCAACGGTTGCCATGTCGGGGGACCTTAACTGGTAAAGTACTCCTTTGTATCGTAAGGTCCCCCGACATGGCAACCGTTGAATTTAAATTTATTCATTTATTTTCAACTTTTTGGAGGTGTTTTTTGTGACGGGGGTTTTTTAAATTTTTAATTTAATTTTTATTTTATACTTTTTAAATTGTTTTACTAGTCAAGCTCTTTCATTTGATACCCATATTGAGGGAATTATAAAGAAATACGTATTCCAACATGTTGTGGCGGCGGCCATCTTGGACCGATTTTCTTCAAACATGGCTAAGAACACTCCCGACTAATATACCTTTCAAACAAAAAAAACTACATCCAAATCGGTTCATCCGTTTGGGTGCTACGATGCCACAGACAGACACACACACACACACACACACACACAGACACGTCAAACTTATAACACCCCGTCGTTTTTGCGTCGGGGGTTAAAAATTAGAATTAATCGACGATATTATGTTATTTCAGAGGCTAGAATTCATCAAAGTAACAAGAAATAAATTAAAAATTCCTAAAATCCCCCAACAGTGAATATAGCTACAAAATTAAAAAATAATGGTGTTGTTGTGATTCAAGCGTTTTCGTATCGGGAGCTCTCTGCTGGTAAAGCACTACGAAATGTTATCGGAACGATCCAAGGTCCCACGACGTTATTTTATACTTGAAATTTTAAACGATTTTACAAATGCATTGAGTGCATGAGTCAATGTAGAATAATCTAAATATATATAACTCGAAGGTGATTGACTGACTGACATAGTGATCTATCAACGCACAACCCAAACCACTGGATGGATCGGGCTGAAATTTGGCATGCAGGTAGATGTTATGACGTAGGCATCCGGTAAGAAAGGATTTTTGGAAATTCTGCTACTAAAGGGCAAAATAAGGCACTTATTTTTTTTTTTCCGATGTTTTTTGTACTCATAAGGCACTTAATTTCATAAACCTGTGTCTTTTAAGAAATAAATGAACACGTGTATCAGCGTTTTTAAAAAAAATACTATTTTTTTTGTTTCCCCTCAAGGTTAACCCACCTTAAGGGGAAGTTTATTACCTTAAGGTCCCATTCTGCTATTTGATACAGATTTTTTTTGTTTTTTTGTTACATTTCGTTGTTCATAAACTATATTTGAATTTATTTATTTAAATTTAAATTTATTTTTATTTAAATTAATATTATGATGATGTTTGATGATGATGATGATGATTGAATTTCTTGAGTATGGTAACTAAGTATGTGGGTGATGTGAGTCATAAAAGTGTGAATGGCGGCGTTGCTGGTAATCATAGTCGTGGAGTTGTATGGGTCCAGGTTGTCGTAGTGGCAGAGTTGTTCGTGTTCTAGCCTCGTGCGAGTGAATCGTGGGCATGCTGTAAATTTTACAACTAAGAAGGTAAAATAGGTGGTAAACTTTTGTATGGAAAGTTCGTCTTTTGAGAAATGTTTTGTCGCGATAATCGACATCCACGCGGGCGAAGCCGCGAGTAAAAGCTAGTTTATTAATAAAAGAAAAGTGTGATTTCAAGTTTCTTGCCGAACTATTTTTCTTAACGCATTAGAATTCAATTCTTAGTTCAAGTTATTCTTTGGGTTTTTTGGCGAGGATTATAATTTTTCAATCCTAATCTCTGAGGATTTGCGGTTTATTAGAATTTAAAGAAAATTACTGAGCTTTGCAGATATTCTTTCAAGAATTTTTTATGAAGCTTCTAAATTCAAGATAAATATTTCATTTCTAAAATTTTTAAAACTACGCAAGGGTTTTGAAGCGAATAGATAGAGAGATTCAAGAGGAAGGTAGGAATAGATAGGGAGATTCGATTTTGATGAAATTTGGTAAAGGGTCAGATTAGACCATGAGAAAGGACATAGGCTATGTTTGGGCGCGATAACCGACATCCAAGCGGGCGGAGCCGCGAGCAAAAGCCAGTACATTATACTTTGGAATAACATACTAGATAGCTGTGGCTAGGGGTCCTTACAACAAGATTCCTGCCAGCTTGCTTTGCAAAGGGAAGCTGTGGTAGAGATTTTTCATTTACTCTTCAATATTTCCATCGGCTTACCTTTTGAAATTATTCACCCTTTGCTACTGCAATATAGGTTCCTTTTTTCTTACTGGAAAAGGTTCCCTTGGGTTGCAGTAATAACTTATTATGTTTACTCATATTATAAATGGAAAAGTCATCACTATCAACCTCTATTTTTACGTACTGAAAAGCTAGTTTTAATATATTTTTTGCCATGAAGTAATTAGTTCAAAATTCAAAATTCAAAATATTTTATTTTGCATAGACCATTAAATCGGAACTTACAAAACGTCAACATAAATTAAATATTAAATACTAACTAATACTAGTAAATGGACCACCGGTTCGAAACGCGGCCCAGACCTGAGAAGACTTCGGCAAGAAACTCAGCGGGCTTTTTTTTTTGGTCTATTTACAAAACATTTACTTAGCCTAAAACTTATGGTCTAGATACAATGTTTTGCTAGAGTAGCATAGCTGAGCGAACAGCTCATTTCCAAGCTTGTTTATCGTTTAAATATTCTTGGATTTTATAATACCCTTTCTGGCATAGTTTGCTCTTTACTGTATTTTTAAATTTATTAACAGGTAAATCTCTGATTTCATTAGGAAGCTTGTTAAAAAAGCGTATACAGTTGCCCTGGAAAGAATTACTTATTTTATGGAGTCTGCTATGACAAACTACAAGATTGCTTTTATTCCTTGTATTTATATTGTACCTGTCACAAAGTCTTGGAAATTTTACAATATTTTTCCTGACATAAAAGTTTCTTTAGCCAAATAGTCGCGAGCTATTATTAACTATTTTCAGGATAAGTAAGTAGGTACACATAAGTCCGTAGGTACTTAAGTTTCTCAAGCTAAGCTTGCTATCATAACAGAACATTGCATTAACCGTCTAATGCGACCTCAATGTTGCTATTTACCGGGATAGTTTTGCCAGCAACAATATTAGTAGTGTAAAGTGGTCTGTTTAAGCTAAAGAACATAGAACATAGGAAAATTGATTGTTTAATTGCACTTGAGAAGTCTTGCTGTTTTTATTTTTAACCGACTTCAAGAAGGAGGTTATAAATATATTCGACGAATATAACGTTCTTCGATTTACTTATGTCCTTCAATTTCTCCGTCATGTGCGAACCGATTTTTTTATTAGCTGCGACTTCACCCAAGTGGAATTCTGTTCCAGTTCCTACGGCGTACACTAATGGCTGAACCGAACTAGCTGAAACTTGGTGCAAAAATAGATTACAATCTGAATAACACATTTTTTTATCCCGAGAATAGGTTTCCATAGGTAGCGGGAACGGGATCAAAATCGAAAAGCTGCGGGCTACAGCTGGTATGAAAATAAAACCGTTTCAAAACACGCTGCCATTAATTGTATTACAAGCCACGTTCCTGGGTTGTTATCTTATCCATTGTCGTATTATTGGGGTCTAAAAAACACGCGTACACGATGCGGGAAAAATGGGATGAAAATATTCCTTTAAAATGAGAAGAGAAAACAATTCGTAAAACAATTTGGGCCGACTGTTTTGAGCAGTTTTTGTGTTAACTGTACTTACAGAGATTATGAATAGATATCTTAAACGATGTAGATAACGGTGTAGACGTATATTTTAAAACAAATAACAGACCGGGGGACGAGTGGAAGCCTCAAATATTCAGGGAATCACTAGGATCGTACCCCAAGGTTTTCTTCTGTCATTTCTCTTTTTTTTTTTTTTTTTTTTTTTTTTTATACAGGACACGTCAATTTGACTTCACCTTCACCCAATTCTTCACTTCTTTTTCCTAGCGGTAAGCCCAGTTGCATCCGTAGCTTTAAACTTGAAGTCTGGAGTCCACGTCTGTACTTGAATATTTCCCGCAAAGCGACTGCCACTGAGCTCCAACCCAAAGACGATATCGAAAAATTACAGCTAGATCAGTTTTTTTTTATAAAGTCAATTTGACTTCACCTCGGCTGATGTTAATCTAAAGGCAAAGTCTCGGAAAGAGAGTCACCATCATAAACATGTACCATGTTATCAGTGGTGACACTCAGCTTGACGGCCTCATTAGATGCCTTTTCACGCCCCGCTTAAAGGACCCGGGAGTGTAGCAAGAAGGCTATAAATGTTCATATGATAAAGGTGATCGATGGCTTAACATAATCTCCGAGGCACGACCAGACCGATGCAAAAACTCATATTCATGCATACAAATATTTACCAAGAGCGGGGATCGAACGCCACAGAGGCTGTCGAGTGTTTTTCTGTTATTTCTAGTGGGTACTAATACCTAAAATTTTTCTATAGTATTTCAATCCTCCATGAAATAGGATCGACAGGCATAAAAATTTTAGATATTACATCTTTTTTTTTTGCTGACCGTAAGATTTTTCCAATGGTCTCCTAGGAACGTTCTCCTGTAACTTTAACAGTTAAAGTACCTGCCTTTAATACCCCATATCAGAAATCCATTACGTACCTATAGTTTCATTAGCCATTTACAGATACCAAAAACTACTCCGCAAAGTGGGTCAAAAGAAATGTGTTAAACTTCTGCCCACCCCTCAGGGAATAGCCAAACGTGAGCATATAGAAAAAGAAACAAAAAGTAAAAAGTTGGTAGACTTATTTAACAAAAATGTTTACAGGAGTTCGAATACAATCAAACTTTTCATATTACGTTACAAATTCAGGTGGGTATACTTAATTATGATGAAAGTCTTCCAGTTTATGAATAGAAAATGTATTGTTTTGTTAGCTCTCTTGATACAGCATTAAACATTCCGTTAATGTTACTAAGGCAGTAAGAAACGCACTGTGCAGCTGATCATTAGACTAGCCTTTATCTCAGTTGCATCCAGGGGCTGCATTCTAGATTTCAGGGTCTATTCTCTTTCTGAATTAGCTTTTCTTTTTTAATTGACCACGGGTGCAGCAGCGCCCAAAACGTCGTCAAAAGTAAGTGATTTTTTTTATCGTGTGAAGTCCCGAATAGTCTTATATAACCATTAGCTTTTCTTGACTTTGATGAAAGTGACAAACGGCATTTAACCTCCAAAACCCGAAATGAAAGCGTACACTACAGCCATTCATCAATAGGATAGTACCGGAAAGGAGATGGAAAATGGTGGGCCCAAATGTAATAAGTTGAGATATGATCTAAAAAATAGTTTTCGTGAGATTATCAATTGAGTAATCGATTACACTAAAACATTTGCAGTAAATAATTAACTCAAAGTAATTAAATGCACTATATATACTTACATGCAATATAGTGCATATAATTTTACAGTCATATTATTAAATCAAATATCAATTATTTACTGAAAAACCAATATTAATGATTATCGATTTCATATCGATTCAAATCTCTCTTATATTTGTAGTCTATGTCACTGACATGACAGCTGACTAACATTGACACTATACAGTTGCTGACTGTTTTTGTTTGCTCACTCGTTTCGTGTTTTTCGATGCGTTCTGAGTGCTTTCCCGATTATTTATATTTTTTTACGACAACTGCTTTGTATTTTACGGATTCTGACCCTGCCTACCTTGTACGACCCTTGCTTTCACCTTGGACACCGAAGATCGCTCACACGTTTGACTTGGAATTGTTATTTTGGATTTTACCGCCGGCTTATGGATTGGATATTATTGAAACTATGGATTACTGTGTGAATTGTGGGGTATCCACTGGTCATTGCAATACACTGGGCCGACGGCACTTACACGATGAAACAATTCTGTCAGTGATTCGGCAATTCGGCTTGCACCTCAGTCTGTAAGTAAATAACTATAACCTTATCTAACCAGCTACCATCCTGGCAGGTTTAAAATGTAAAATGTGTTTAACAGAAGGCGAATAAAACATTATATCAAATGATTTTTTATTTTATTTTAGACATCCTTTCCCTATCTCCTTACCTGTTACCTACCTAACGCTTGAAGTCGTTGACGTTCATTCATATGATTTTTCAAACATTTTCTAGTAAATATAATAACTATTAGTGCAAAAGAACACATTTTGCACTTCAGGAATCAGCTGTTAGTTAAAGATTTTAAAATAACCTCACTTTTACATAATCTCTTATATCTCTGTTCTCAGATTGACAAAATCCGCAGAATTTTCAGTGAAAGGTTGATAATATATAAGCTATTAACTGACACCACTCTCATCTTCTTACAACTAGGCCCAAGATTGTATGTAATCATTTCAGTCTCCTTTTCGCTTGGCCGCAAAGTCTTCATGAGTCCCATACAATCTGGGCCGTCTCGAGATGTCCCTGGTTTACCCGTGACCCAAGACGATGTGCCGTCGGTTCGGGTCCAATATAACCACCCTTGTTGGCCCTGGCGGCGCGGGCGGGGGGGATTTTTATCCATAGGGATTCTCACACTATAACAGAAAACCTGGGACTTCACGATCTTGTACAAATATATTAATTAGCCTATTGCAGGCCACTGCTAGAGAAACAGTAGGCCAAAACCTCTCCCAATGTTGGGAGGCTTTGGCCTACTGTTTCCATGCTGACCAGACGGGTTGTTACAGGGTTTTATTTCGAGTATCCCTCCTCTAGCAGTGATATCGTCTGCGTCTTTTCCCGTTATTCGCCTCTTACGACACCCTTCAGATCACGCTGGGTACAAACTGACAACATGGTAAAATGTATAAAGTATCAGATAGCACGAGTGTCAAAATGTACAAACGTAAAATAGTTTCAAATCAAATATATCAAATGTAGGAACGCAGTGATGCTAGAAATTACAAATGTAATATTGCATGAGTGTCAAAATGCACAAATGTAATAATGAATAAATGGTAAAAATAAATGTTCACATCAAATACGAGTAGAAGGCAATGGCCAAAGAAAACAGTGAAAAATATGAAATAAAAAAAACAACAATAATTTAAGTAAATAATTGTAAGTTACGTGGATTTTAATTTGAATTTAGTGCTAAGACAAAAAAAGTACATACTGTCAATTGAACATTTCAGCAACTGTATATTTTGAACATTGCTCATTTGGTCATAACTACATATTGTCGATTGAACATTTTAGCATTAGTCCATTCTGACAAAAGGATATTTTGTCATAACTATAGCTCGTGCGAGTTAACATGGCGCCTGCCTCGAAGACACCCTCCTCCCGCTTCCCCGCGCGCGACCCCGCTCTCGCCGTGCGAGGCTAGTAGCGTCAGCCTACACGCCTCCCGCCCCGCGCAAAGCCCCGAGCCAGGTGCAATGTTAACTCGCACGAGTTGTATATTGTACATTTTGACACTCGTGCTTTCTGATACTTTAGACATTTTAACATGTTGTCAGTTTGTACCCGGCGTGCTTCAGATGAGATGGGGTGATACTTGTATTCTTTCTCTATCACCATACGGATAACGCAAATATAAACAAAAATGCCACAGAAGCAACGAGGCAATCACGTAAAATCAACTCGTAAAAAATTAATAAATTCTTGGAAAATCAATCGTCGAGATTTGAATAATAATAAGGATTAGTGTCAACCTTATTGTTTGGTAAGCTGCAGTAAATTGAAAAATGTAATTTGATTGGTTGTATGGGTTATAATGACCTTCGGTGACCCTTTTTTGTTTAAGCAAGAAAAGTCGACCCCAACAGAGTTGCAAAGGCATCTCGAAGGATTCATAGGGAAAGATTAATCTTCTTGGGCGGGACTTGAATCACATCGGACGTGTCTCAGTAGCCGAGTTGGTCAAGGCATTCCCCCTATAAGGGAAAATTGCGGGTTCGAATCCCGCCCGAGAAGTTTCATTTTTCTCTATGTATTCGATTTATATAGTTAGCCTACTTTTTCTTCCCCGTGCCGGAGCCGGAAGGGGAGGTTATGTCGGGCTCAAACCGACTAAAACCGCACGCCGACTGTGGGTTGTGGTGCTAGGCCGGAGGTGAGGTTGTCATCGACATATCCCTCGCACCCCGGCTGACCCAGGGCCGTCCCTTACGGTTTGGCCCTCCTCGGGAGGGGGGACAACCGTGTCCCCGACTCGCCCCCGGAATGGGATAGTTAGCCTACTTAATGCTATAAAATTCATTCAAAGCCTCGAAGGACATCATACTGTATGTTAGTTTATAACACAAAATAAAATATTCTTTATAATACTCTAAGGAATATCTTTGAATATTCTAGAAGCCAGCCTCAGTTCGTAGCGTGATGCGCAGCTAACTAGAACCAAGGTCAATTGAATCCACCCCTGTAAGCAGTTTGTATTAATATTTTTAAACTAGCTGTTCTCGCGACTTCATCTATACGTGGGTGGGTTGAGATTGTGGGTTAGTCGCGTTTGAGTATTATCCTATAGTTAAAATAAATTATCTAACCGATTCTATTCAATTAAGAATGGTAAAAGAGATGTACAAATTGCATCGATTCTTATTTTATAGTTTTTATTTATTTTTGATCATCCACCCAACCTATAATAGTAACTGATTTGACTATTAAATTTTATGACGTCACTAAATCTTGTTTCATAAAAATTACCTTATAACTCATCGTTTTGACGTTTAGTAAAATGTAAATAATTTGACTAGTCAGTAGAATACCCAATTCCCCTCCCTTTTTTATTCGTCCATTAATATTTGCCATATATAATATTTAGCGTGATAAAACGGAATTTTAAAACCGAAAAATTCAGGAGGTATCGCGACCAACCCGTCTGTGTAGACTTAGATACAGGTTTTAATTGTTTAAATCATTACAAAAACCAAATGAAATAGGAACAGTACGAATTATTCCAACATTTGTTCCTAAAATTAAATTTGCCGTTAACTAGAACGAAGCATAAAATTTAATAACAGCCGACTATTGTGCTCGGAACTGCAGGCCGCAGAGCCCGGGGCTACTGCTACAATAGAACGCATTACCGTCACTGGGTCCTTGTTAGACTTGACAGACTGTACCGATTATCACACTGCCCTGCATCACACAGAATAGGAGTGCGTGATCTTACAGCGCAGCGCTTAAAAGTAGCTCTTTGTATTGAAAACACGCGTAGTGCAACACCCTAAATATGTATCCACGTGCAGTTTTTTTCCAAAGTAAAAACACGCACTCCCACGCTAAGATGTGTGAAAAGCAGTAATGCCAACCACCTAACTACGTACATTCGTATTAACCGACACATTTATATGGGTTTAGTTTTACGCCAGTTTTATCTTCCGAGTTAAAAAACTGCAAGCCATCGTCTTATCACGTTATGACCTCGTTTAAAACTCATTGTCAAGTAGAATAATGCGCCTGAACAGTTGCGATTCCTATTCGGAACACCCCACAAAGCCCGCACGTGACCTAGTTCAGAATTAAAAAAAAAACAAGCCAGCTTTATTCTGTACATTATTTTTTAGTATAATATGTACTATTTAGGCTAAATCCACACTGCGTATTACGTGGCGCGGTAAATCTTGCTGAATTTTGCGACCTATTGAATTTGTATGAGGCTGCATACACTTGCAAAAAAACCGCACGAAAATAAGGTCACCGCTCCTAAAACAGCATGTAATCTAACAGGGGTTTGCATTCGGTACCTCAATCTGCGGACGATAAATCGATATATTTGACAAATATAAAATTTGCTGACAAGAAATATGTTTCTCATTTTTGACAGAGCTAATTTTTAAAGTAACTTTAAGTAGCATTATGGCACACAGCTACTGCTACCGCGACAGATTTTTTTTTATATTATTGCGTTATGCAGAGAAGGTGAATTTAAGGCGAGCAAGGTATAAAGGGAGGAGACAGTCAAATGCGCGATTATAAAAATCCACATTTTTGCGTAAACCATCTTCCGCGCCTTTTGTATGCCGCTCCAGTTTCGCCTGCAAGCGACGCAGAAAAGGGTACCAAAAGTCATGCGTCCGACACATCTTTTCTGTCTAATTTATAATTTATGTATCATATATATCTACTATATAAAAATAAGTCGGGTTTTCCTTCCTGGCGCTATAACTCCAGAACGCACGAACCGGTTTGGCTAATTTTGGTCTTGAATTATTTGTGGAAGTCCAGGGAAGGTTTGTACGTTAAGAAAAATTCGAATAATTGCCGGGAACCGACATCCACGCGTGCGGAGCCGCGGGCAAAAGCTAGTTCTTTATAAATGTCTATCATAAAGGTTGCGCAGCAGGCATTCGTGCCTTACTCCCGCCTTATGCCTCCTTCTGTATAATTCATGCCTTCAAGCGGTTAGACGCTCTAACGAACGTAGGTAGCGGGCAACTGCTAGTGCGTACGAGCCCTTACGGTCGAAGAAAATGGTTTTACTCCGCCGCAGGTAGTGAACATTTTTGTGTAACCTATTTCATAACATATTTTTATTGTGTTCGTGGAAAAGATTTACATATTAAGTATGTACATGTTTCAGGGACGTGTATGAACTTACTCGCGTACGCGTACGGTTGGTCGTAAGCCATAAATATTAAATCAGGTTGGTCGAAAAATCTGTGCGGTAGTGAAATATAAAATATGAAATGTGTTTTAAAAAATGTAAACGGGTAAAATATTATTTACGTACAATAAAGAGTATAAATATTGTATTAACATATTCTATCTACTTTAATAAAAAAACAGTATCGGAAACGATGTGGGCCCGATTTTCATTTTTCATTTAACCTCCCCTGCCGGAGCCGAAGGGGGAGGTTATGTCGGACTCGAACCGACTAAAACCGCACGCCATCTGTGGGTCATCATGCTAGGCCGAAGGTGAGGTTGTCTTCGGTATATCACTCGCACCTCGGCTGACTCAGGGCCATCCCTAACGGTCTAGCCCTCCTCGGGAGAGGGGAGAACGGTGTTCCCGACTCGCTCCCGATCACTCCCACCACGGTCAGTATTTACCACGAGCAGGAGCTCTCTTAGGAGAAAGAGAGGCGTTGCCGTCTCAGTTGCCCAGGGTGCACCACATGGAGGTTCCGGACCACACACCCCACTAAGCCCACTCAAACTTGACCTATGTGACACATATCATAGTAAATTATTTGTACTTAAATACCTATTATAATCTTACTAGCTTTTGTCCGCGGCTCCACCCGCGTGGTTGTCGGTTATCACGACCAAACATAGCCCATGTCCTTTCTCAAGGTCTAACGTACCCCTATACTATTTTTCATCAAAATCGGTTCAGTGGTTTAGGTGTGAAAGCGTAACATACAGACAGACAGACAGACAGGCGGACAGAGACAGAGTTACTTTCGCATTTATAAATATTAGTATGGATACATAGTTTCTGAAACTTCTGATTTTGTTACAATATTGTCTCTACCATGGTGAATGTTCTGACGAGCTCTTCCAATTAGTCCCACTCTCCCCTTTCCTTCACAGGACGACACGTGCAGGGCTAAGATGCCATCCATTTACGGTGCAGAGTATACCTGCTAGAACCAAGCGTTTCAGTGATTCATTCCTATGCCGCACCACTAAGACCTGGAATTCCCTGCCAGCTCACGTGTTTCCTTCTTCCTACAGTCCCGGGTCTTTTAAGCGGGGCGTGAAAAGGTATCTAATGAGGCCGTCAAGCTGAGTGCCACCACTGTTAACATGGTAAATGTTTACGATGGTGACCCTCTTTCCGAGACTTTGCCTTTAGCTTAACATCAGGCGAGGTGAAGTCAAATTGACTTGTCATGTATAAAAAAAAAAAAGTACCGGTTCAAAAACTTCCATACGTACATGACATTTCAAAGGTTGACGAGTCTCATTCGATTGTCCGCCAATGGGGCGGAAAACCGCATGAACCGGTCGACAATCCAATTTTCAATTGTAAATACAATCGTTCAACGGAACCACAGTATTAAAAGAGTGAGAGAGAGAGAATGTTTATATTAGTTGGATTCAATAGAACTGTAGTAATTTTCCTTGATAATATTACTAATTCTGCTGTTACAAAAATTTAACTTAAACTAAGGTTTGATTAGAGTAGGCGTCTGGGTTCTACTTATCAAACTGTCTATTTCTCATTTTGACTACTTCTCTTAGAGGCAATTCAAAATTCAAAATAAATTATTCTGCATTAAATCTGCAAAAAAATTATTAAAGAACCTAAATATTCATCGTGCGCACCTAAATGGGCCACCATCTCAGCATGAATGCCTCGTACACTCGCACCAGAGACTAGACTAGTTTAGCAAATAGACTACCGGTTCGAAACGCGGCCCAGACCTGAGAAGACTCCGGTAATAAACTCAGCGGGCATTCTTTTCTTTGGTCTATTTACATACATTCACTTAGTCTAATATATGGTCTAGATACAGTGATCTGCTTGAGTAGCATAGCTGAGCGAACAGCTCATTTCCAAGCTTGCCAGTTTCGCAAATTTCCTACTTAGCAATCAGCCTATTTCGCAATTCCGAAACCTACCTAGCAGATTCTCTTCTTGTCAAAGAACGTGCTAAGTACAGACGACTCGAAAGAAAAACGTTGACTTTGGTATTCACACAGTATATCTGTCAAATAGTTTGATTCATTTTCAATTAGATTTCTCCTGGGTTCTAGTTTCTACAGAAAAGGAATTATATAATTTCTATACAGCCAACAGCATCAGTAAGGCGGTTTAGACGGTGCGAGTTCCTCACACGTTCGGTTCGATGAAGTCGTATGCGATAATCACTGGCAATAATCGCCCTCAAAAAGACGTTAAGACGAAGAAACTTTTTCTTTGCTTTTCTTTTTTCGTTGATTGTGGTACAAACTGAAAATTTAATCAAAAGGATTACCAAAATCAATCGTCGTAAGTGGTAGGTAGGTAGGCAGGTACCTTCGGTTCTTCAATCATTATTTTCGCAAATCCCTCGGGGTATGTAATGAGTTTCAGTTAGCCCTGATTCTATTACGAATTTGTATTAGGTGATTGCTCCTATCCTCGCTCATATATTTTTTTTTCATATTTTTAAGCTGAACACGCGGTATTTGGCTGAATACATATAAAGTTTGTGCATTGAAATAATTCTACTGAACGTATTGCAATAAGTTTTTTTGCTTTCGATATAATGATTCAGATCATAATAATTAAGCCTTTGCAGCTTTACTCCCCGGTTATACCCGCTATCTTAGGTTCCATTCTGGCAGCCAACTATCGAGTAAAAGCATCGCCTGTCTGTTCGCTTATGAGAGTCGTAGGTCATAGTTTGATATTAAACCTATATAATAACTATCCCCAAAAACTGGGCTATCGAACACAAAAATAATCTTTGAAATCGCTCAAATATTTCCAAAGCTTTTGCACGTTAAAACAAACTTTTCACCTTTATTATTTGTACCCATAGATCAATATCCGGTTTCCGAAGTAACATCTACCCAGTAAACTTCCGATTTAAAAAAATAGATAAGTACTTGTAACAACGAACATCAAACAAAGTTACAGAATCGATAAACGATAGACATTCGTTCGCTAATCGAAACTTTAGTTGAACGTGGGTTATCTTACAATTACGTGTTCGGAAACACATTTAGGATCCGCTAACGAATAGACAAACTGCGGATAAAAGTGACTCGGAAATTGGGTGTTACATAATTGAACTAGTTACCTCTTGTTGCTTTCTGAAATCTCCCTTTTGTACTGGACTGTCCGTCCATTAATGAAATAATTACGTATATCTAAGTACAGGCAACGACACACTTGACAAAATCTTAATTAATTTTTACAAACCATGAAATAAACAAGTCTAGGAAGTATTATAAAACTACATAAAAATACCCATGAAGAACACATTCTGTGGCGCGATTAGTATCAAATATAATGCCGGTAACTAGGTAGGTTGGTATACTAACTATCCGCTAGTGACGGTGAGTGGCGCTACACACCGCGAGGCGACCCAGAGGGCCACGACCGCTGTTGCTCAAGTCGTGGATCGGATCCGGCAGCTGGGTCTCGAGGTGGCTCTGCACAAATCCGAGGCCTTGTTCTTTCATGGCCCTCGGCGCAGGCCACCCCCGGGATCCAGCCTGATAGTAGGAGGTACTCCCATCGACATCAAGCCCCGGTTGAAATACCTGGGGCTCGTTCTCGACGGTCGGTGGGACTTCGGAGAGCACTTCCGAAGTCTGCGCTCCAAACTGTTGGTGACAGCTAACGCGCTGGTGCGGCTGCTGCCCAACTTGAGGGGCCCGGAGGACTCCTGCAGGAGACTCTACGCGGGTGTCGTGCGGTCCATGGCCCTATACGGGTGTCCCGTGTGGGCGGACACCCTGGAGACCAGATTCCTGCCCCTGTTGCGTGCGCCGCAGCAGAGGATGGCCTCCAGGGCAATTAGGGGATACCGCACGATATCCTTTGAAGCGGCGAGTCTCCTAGCCGGATCGCCACCGTGGATCCTGGAAGCGAGATCCCTTGCGGCACTCTATCGTTTCCGTAAGGAGGCGCGGGAGCGGGGATACGATCCCGAGCCCGAAGACATTCGGGCCGAGAGATCCCGGCTCCACAGGATCATGGTGGCGGAGTGGGAGCGACGACTTGAGCAACCACGCGCAGGGCATGCCGTCATAGAGGCGGTAAGGCCCATCATGGGGGAATGGCTAGAGAGGCCACATGGCAGCCTCTCGTATCGACTGACGCAGATTATCACCGGGCACGGGTGCTTTGGGCGGTATCTGCGTCGGATCGAAAAGGAGCCAACGTCCGAGTGCCATCATTGCGACGCGAGCGAGGACACAGAGCTGCACACGCTCACCGAGTGTCCGGCATGGGCCGGACAGAGGCGAGAACTAGTGGCGGCCCTGGGAGTGAGAGTTCTTACCCTCGCCTCCCTGCTCACAGCAATGGTCCGCTGTGCGGACGCGTGGGCGGCCGGCGTCTCCTTCAGCGAGCAGGTAATGGTCGTGAAGGAGACGGCGGAACGGGAGAGGCAGCGCGAACGAGCGAGACTCGCGAACCGCGCTGCCCGCGCGCACAGGCAACTCGGGCGTCGGAGGGCACTGACTGACCTCCGTCCCCCATGAGCGCGGGCCTGGGGGTGACGGGTGAAGCCGCCTGTCACCCCAGCAGAAGCAGGCCACGGCGACGGCGCGCTGAGAAGCGCGCCTCCCCATTCCGGGGGCGAGTCGGGGACACCGTTGTCCCCCCTCCCGAGGAGGGCTAAACCATAAGTGATGGCCCTGGGTCCGCCGGGGTGCGAGGGATATGTCGATGACAACCTCACCTCTGGCCTAGCACCACGACCCACAGTCGGCGTGCGGTTTTAGTCGGTTCGAGTCCGACATAACCTCCCCTTCCGGCTCCGGCAGGGGGGTATCCGAGGGGATTTCCGCACGGAAAAAAAAAAAAAAAAAAAAAAAAGGTATACTAACTATTAGAACGCAATTATCGAGTGCTGTACTTAGAAGATAAAATGCTCGAAATATCAAATGTATGTGCGTACGGGCTCTGCTTCGTAATGCCGATCAAAAATGTATAGGGTTTGGGCCAAAATGCGACCTCGAATGGCCCGGTCCACAGTCGACCGTTTCATTATTTAATAATAACTAGCTTTTGCCCGCAGCTCTGCCTACGTGGATGTCGGTTATCGCGACAAAACATGCTATGACAAAACAAGCATGCAACAGGCTATGTCCTTTCTCAACTTCTGATCTACTCCTATACCAAATTTCATGAAAATCGGTTCAGTAGTTTAGACGTGAAAGCGTAACATACAGACAGACAGACAGAGTTACTTTCGCATTTATAATATTAGTATGGATTAAGGTTTATAAGTTTTGAAGTAACGTATATATTATGACAGAGTAGACTTTGGAATGAACTTTTGCAGGTGGTAGAAGATGGAATAATAATTATTATTTTATCTTGTGGGTGCAGAATGGAAGCACCCATAAGATCGATATTGTTTGCAAACTCAATATCAAAGTAATAAAGAATTATAAAAGGCCTATATAAAAGCTCGGTTGCTATAACCGAAGCGATTAATATGGCAGTTTTAATATATGAATAATTGAATAAACAAATTATTACTTACTAAGGTAATGACACTTTCAGCGATATTTTAAATTTATTTATTTATAAAGGCTCTAATGACAAGAGCGGTCACACTAACTTTTTCAGGCTGTGTACTACGTACCTCACTAATTCACTACCTTGTTTCCAAATTTTCATCTATATTCCTTACTATTCTTATTTTATATGGTCCTAAGTCCAATGTCACAGAACGAAATTATAGTTAGAAAATTCAATTTGTTTGGTTTTTTTTTTCAATGTACTTTGTTACAAATAGAATCCTCACAATTTTCTATGCGACCGACGTACCTATAGTTTGCCCGATATAACCTAGAAACCGTTTTATATATCTTTTTAACCCCCGACGAAAAGAGGGGTGTCATAAGTTTGACGTGTCTGTATGTCTGTCTGTGGCATCATAGCTCCCGAATGGATGAAGCGATTACAATTTAATTCGTTTTGTATTAAAGGTGACTTATGTGCGCATGTTCTTAAACATTTTGTATGAAAATCGGTTGAGCCGTTTAAAAGTTATGAGGATTAAAATGGGGATGGGGAGTGTCGGAGATGGTGGCCTCGGTACAAAGGGTATGAGTGTGGAGACCCCATCAACTTTATTTTAACCTTACACTAGCCTCCCAATTTAAATCCAATAAATTATCTAATATTGCGTTCTTTGTTACCCGGTACGAGCATTAAAATCTGGAAATTGTCATTCGATCCAATACATATTGGCATGGTCATACGATCATGTAATCACAAATTTTTCATGAAATTTAACTGTTAACTGTTAAAATATGTCAAATGTAAAGTTAACTGTTAAAATATGTCAAGAGCCATAACAAGTAAAACAACTAATCCCTATATAATGTTACCCTGTAACCTTTTGCGTCGTGTCCCTGGACGAGCCCTCTACTGAGTTGGCGTTATGGAACTACCTACCTCCACCTACCTACCGCTGTTTGAGTTTGGAGCCCTGCCAAATGGATCAACGGATGTCCCTTAGTTTTTACTGTCTATGGTAAAGGGTGGGTAGATAGCATTTGGTGTTTGTTGTTTGTTTTTCGATTTGATATCATCATTGTACATAGTATTAAGCAAAGTCGCTTTCTACGTCTGTCTGTATGGACACAAGGATAGATAGGATGTATGCTTATATGTTTAAATAAATAATTTAATTGTAATGTAATAATTCAATAAACCTTTATAAAAAAATAATGTCATGATTCATATTATCAGCGATCTAACATCATAATAATTTAATTTAATGTAATTTAGAGTATTTAAAATAATGTTATAACTTTAATATAAAAACTGACAGTAATATGAATTTGACATCAATATAATGACAATATAAATAAATCGAATACATAGGGAAAAAGAATCTTCTCGGTCGGGACTCGAACCCGTAGTCTTTCCCATACAGGGGGAATGCCTGACCAATTCGGCTACCGAGACACGCCCGATATGGTTCAAATTTCCCATCTTGTACGTCTTTAAGGCGACGTGGCGTCATCTACCGATTTTCTTACGGTATTCAAAGTCAAAGTCAAAGTTTTTTATTTGCATCCATGTGTTGTACAGATGTTACATAATATAAAATGGGTTTCAACATGAAGCCCTGTTTGGGCACAGCAAATCACATAAAATAAATTAAATTGTTAGCTAATTAAATATGAAATTTTACAACCTATTTGAAAATATTCAATCATTCCATTTAAACGGATATAATATTAATAAGGATTAGTTAGGCAATGTCAATAGAAAATGTCAAAAGTTAAATTAATTAAGTATGTCAAATAATAATATTCATGTTACAGGTAGAATCAGATGGAATTACAAATTATAGGTGCATTAAATAGAATAAAATTAAGTCGCAAATAGGTTTACAATTTTTAGGTTAATATGTCAATAAGTTATAAATCTAGCATAGCATGCAGTAGAATTATTTCTAAACTTATCTTAAACATGTTTGTCATCAAAAAAATCCTGCAGGGTATAATAACACTTTTCTAACAGATACTTTTGTAGTTGGTTTTTGAATGAGTGCTCGCTTCCGGAGTCCTTTATTGTTTGCGGTATCTTATTAAATATTTTTATTGACATTACGTATGGCCCTGAGTGGTATATAGATAGGCTAGATGTTGGTAGTGCTAGCCTATCTTTGTGTCGTAAATTGCGGGGTTGGCTGTAGTGGTCTTTATTTGAAGCATATAGTGATTTATGCCTTCTAACAAAAGTGCATATTTCCAATATATATATGGAAGTCAAAGTGAGGATGTTAAGTTCTTTGAAATGTGGTCTACAGCTTTCCCTGGGGCCTATGTTTGCCAATATTCGAATGCATTTTTTTTGGAGTTTAAATAATATATCAACATCCACACTATTCCCCCACATTATGACACCATATCGGAGCCTAGAATGTGCATAGGCGTAGTAGGCGGTTTTGGCTGATCTTAGGTCCGTAGTTCTTTTTAATTCGTGTAGGGCATATGTGAAGGAAGACAATTTACTACTCACGTCGCGAATATGGGATTTCCAATCAAGACCCATATCGATATTTAGACCCAGCAACTTGAAATTATTTACGCAATCGATTTTAATATTTTGAAATTTGTAATCTATAGTTAAGGGGCGTTTCTGATAGGGTTTAAATTGCATTAGCTTCGATTTTGAGAGATTCAGTTCCAGGTTGTGTTCCGCCAGCCATGTCGACGTGTCCGATAGTATTTGGTGGGACCGCTCATTTAGCTCTTGGTTATTACTACATGGGAATACCACGGATATGTCGTCGGCAAACAGGACGCTTTCAGCATTTATAATTTTTGGTAAGTCGTTGATGTAAATTAAGAACAAAACACAGCCAAGAACACTGCCCTGAGGAATCGATTTTTGAACTTTTACTACGCTGGACTTTGTGTTGGAAATCTGTCCTGTGTTGTGATCGTGATGGACGAGTTCTACGTATTGTGTACGGTTGTGCAGATACGAAGCGAACCATTCAAGGGCAAGGCCACGAATACCGATCCCATCCAGTTTATCTAGTAGGATATTATATTGGACCCGATCATATGCCTTACTCATGTCTAAGAGCATACCAACGGCGTATTTTCTATCGTTTATGATGTCTAATATCTGCTGAACATATTTATATACTGCGTCTGTTGTTGATCTATTATATTATATATTCAAGGTTTATATGTATAAACATGCTTAATATAGTAGAGAGTGCAGCGGGAAAGGGATCTGACACCACGCGGGCGGAAAAAAAATGGCGGTACGAAGTTTCCCGATGAGACTCAGTGTGAAAATAAAACATTACATTTTTTAGATTGCAATGTCTTGTTTGTTAGTTGGGTATCGTGTTGAACCTAAACCACCTAGGTATAAGCTTGTTGTATCTAGCATACTATATTAAAAGAATAACAAATATTCTATGACCCGTTACTTAGCGGTTAAGGAGTCGATCTTACAATCGAGAGGTCCTGGACTTGAATCCTGGCCATACACTACCGATGACGACGACGTGAACCCACTTCTTACACAAGCAATTTAGCTTAGCTGGAGGGGTTAATAGGAATATTAGTAATTTAGGGTACTCGGTAATATTCTTTGAAAAAAGAAACAATATTTTTTTTTATCTAATCCGCATTGTAGATTCCATAACACAACCTAGTTAAGCTTACCATGGGTCTAGATAGCATTGTGTAGAATGTTGTGTAATATATATTTATTTAATAAATAGAAACTCGACTCCGACTTGGCAGTCGAATGCAATACCGCTACGCCACAAAGATCACCCACTATAAATCTGTGGTTAAACCCATAGCTAAATGTGCACGACCGCAATTCACCCATAACCCTCACATGCCGGCGTCAAATAGTGAACACAATACTTGCACACGGTCTGTGAGACCGAAAGTGTCTCATCTATTTGAACCATTGGTATTCAGGTCTTAGGGGACTAAGCCTTCCTCATCTGCATAACAGACATAGACAGCCATAGTTGTCCTAACCGACCAACTAAATAATGGACTAAAACAAGTATTATAATTTCCTAACGGCTCACCCGTTAGGAAATTATAATACCTACTTGTTGTTACCAAGATGAAACTTTTTGGCTTGTTATTGGGCTTTTCGGGTAATAATTATGAGTAGTAAAAATATAAACATCTGAATTGAGAACCTCTTTTTTTAAAGTAGGTTAATAAATGTACCTACATGGTTGGAAGAGCCCAAGAAAAATTCTAGCTACAAAGAAGCAAACCACTAGCGTTTACTATTTAAAAAAAGAACAAAATTAACGCCACGTCTAATGCAAACTAACCGGCCACTATAGTGGTATCGCCGAATGATGATCCCTATGATGTTTCAACTGACAGTTGTATTAGTTATGCGAAACAATTTCGATAAAATACTGTTTTTTCAGGCAAATGTCATGTCATTCAGCCAGGTCATTCAACATAATAAGCAATATTTATTTATTTTGAAAAAAAGACTACGCGCATTGATGGACATAAAACACTAGATAAAAAAGTAACAGCCTTATTATATTTTATTTTACTATACTTTAATTTTTATTCAAATTGCGTAATTTAAAGACTTTAAAATTCTTTTTGAATTGAATTTTAAAGAATTCATAATTAGCTGGCAATTATGGATTACATGGAAAAGTATTTAAATGGAGGCCATAGACCTACCGTATTTTTTTAATTCAGTCATGTCATGTCTTGTCAGTCTGTTTTGTCTACTTGTCACACCGCATCACATCGCGTCATACGAGTGCTTTAACGCCTTGTATGCGCCACGTCTTTCTTTGTTGGCTGAGTTTTGTTTCTGTTTTCGCTGTTTTGTGTTATTTGTTGATTTTCGGTTTTGCAAAATGCCGAAAAGACAGCGGAAAACTGTTCTCAACAGTGAAGTTCGCGAGTTTGTAGTTCGTTTGCGAGACTATTTTGCTCGTGAACAACAAAATGGCGGACCCTTGTTACCGCTTGACAATGTTCGCGATCGTGTAGCCGATGCTCTAGGAATCGGAAAGGCTACTGTTTCTCGAATAACAAAGGAAAAATTTGGGGAGTCGTCCATGGAGGACAATAAACTATTAACACCAAAGAAAAAGAAAAGGTTATGTCATATAACAGAACCTGATGAATTTGATTTAGATGCTATACGCAATCATATTTATGGTTACTACCTACGAGGTGAACTACCGACCTGCCAGAAGTTATTATCTTCATTAAAAGCTGCAGAACTCTTCAAAGGCGGTGCTACTTCTCTTAGAATTGTTTTGAAAAAATGTGGATTCCGCTATAAAAAATGTGACAAGAGAAAAATATTAATGGAGCGTACTGACATAGCTTTACTACGATGCGATTTTCTTCGCAAAATCAAACAAATTGATAACTGGGAGAAGGTAGTATACCTTGATGAGACATGGCTGAACGCCAATCATACTGTAGGTAAGGCATGGACGGATGACACAGCGAAATCCAGCACAAAAACTCCTGAAGGAAAGGGCCAGCGCTTAATCATTTGCCACGCTGGCACAGCTACAGGTTTTGTGCCGAATTGCCTGTGGGCTTTTAAGTCAGTGAAAACAACGGAGTACCACGAGGAAATGAATTTCGAAAACTTTAAGACATGGTTTATAAAACTATTAGAAAATTTGAATGAGCCTCACTATATTTTAATGGACAATGCTTCATATCACTCAGTTCAAATTAACAAACCCCCCAGCAGCAATAACAAAAAAGCTGAAATTATAGAGTGGTTACACGGCAATGGTGTGGAAACTGACAGTCAGATGTTAAAAAAAGAGTTGGTTAGACTGTTGAACTTTCACAAACAACAGACGCACCCATCATATTTTTTGGATGAATTGGCCAAATCAAATGGACACACGGTAATTCGGTTACCGCCCTATCACTGCCAATATAATGCAATCGAGTTGATATGGGCGCAGATCAAAGGTATCTATATTTTTTATTTATATAATATTATGTATATGCATATATTTCTAAAAATAATTACTGAATGTACAAATATTTTCAGGTCATGCAGCTAGGCATAACACAACTCCGCCATTCACGGCAAATAAAATGATGGTTTTATTGGAAGAAGCTTGCGCTCAAGTGACAGCTGACGATTGGCGAAAAGTGGTCGAAAGAACGAAGAAAATTTGCTTACAAGACTGGGATCGAGATGTACAATACGACAATATCATTGACCAACCGTTAATAATAAACGTCACGGATAGCTGCAGTTCAGACTCAGATTTTGAAGATCCGATTGACCCTGTATCAGATTCAGATTGATATAAATAAAATACAAACTCGAAGCATTTGTTTTATATTTCCAACAAATTATCGATATTTTGTTTATCGATGTGTCCCTTCTTAGTCGATAACAGCTTGACGACGTAACTTTTGCAGCACGTACCATGTACATTTGCATTGAGTTTTTTTCTATTATTTCCGAACATTACGTAATAATTTCTTAATATTCATTTTTATAATTTACAATTGTACACAATTATGATTTTTTCGTCTTTTTAATGGACCTCTAAAGGATTTGATGTGATAGGACGTCAGTACAATGTTAAGCGCTAACGAACTGTCATAGGGATCATCATATAACGCTCGTAGTATAGTTGGTAAAAAAAAGAATCCTCGGTCTCACAGACCAACACGCGGACACGCGAAGGTTAACCATGTTCTATGACTGACATAAAATCCGAGCTTAGTCCGTGACCCGCGGCGCCGTTATCTTTTTACTTCTAAAGATTTGTCCGCAGCGTCCCAGAGGCCCTTTCAAAATGATTACCCAACCTTTAAAAGGGTATTCAGGACCACGCGTTTTGTTATCTGCCCGAGACTTACTTACGCTATACGCACCGACTTTGTCCACTTGTGACGTTTTATTATATCTACTTATAGGTCAGTTTTGTCAAAGAGACGACTGGTGAAGGTGATTCATATTATTACTTATTTTTATTAAAGTTTTGTTACTGGCTGTTGCCCGAGGCTCCGACCGCGTTTATCGCGACCAAACATATTATGTCCTTTCCCAAAGTCTTATGTATCTTTGCACCAATATAGAGGGTACACAAAGGTAGGTAGGAGTTTGTTGCGCCGTTTCTTCTCCACCAGCGCCTTGGAAGCGGTGTTAAACTTAGATTAAGTAGAATTAAAATTGACATCAATAAGAAACAATTTTACTGTTCAATATTGAAAAATAAATGACTATGACTAAAGCAAATGCCATTTTCTGTTTGAATAGCTTACTACAGAGTGGAAGATTTTCACGCCCCCTGGAGGGGAAGTACTCAAAATACTCAGGGTCGGCAACATGAGTGTATCGCCTCTGATGTTGCATACGTCCATAGGCCACGTTAACCACTTTCCATCAGGTGGACCCTGTGCTTGTCTACCACCGAAGTAGTATAAAAATTCAAAATCATTTCAGTGTTTTATCACATTACTCACACATCACTGGTATTTTATGGTAGCTAAGTACTGTAAAAACTTATTTCTATATTGTTTTACTGAACAATAACATTATACTGAAACAGATAAAAAGGTACCAAACAAAATACTTTCATAAGAAATAGTAAAAAAAACTTTACCTTTAAAGTAGATTTACTCTAATCGAACTATGAATAGAGACTAGCGCCTTAGATATTCCTTTTCTACTTAAAAATACCTTTCTAACGATGTATCACTCATTTTAATTGGAGCGGATCCCAGGGTCCATACATTCTGCCCATGATAATTCATAATCCTCCTTTAGAATACCAGAAATATGTAAGTTTGTGAAGATGGTTGAATGTTAGTAATTCAATCATGCTTTAACGGCTGAACGGATCTGACTGGTACAGACATAGGTTATAGTCAGAAATAATACATACGTTAGTACTTTTTACCTGGGGAATAGGGTTACATGGGTGGCGGGAACGGGATTAAATTACCACCCGAACAAGCTTCGAGCAATACAACTTTTCAATGTCTTTTTCATGGCACCACTTATGATTCCGAAGCCGCATACGATAAACACCGACGCATACAGCACATACATTACTTATTAAACTTCGATATTGATAAGGGGGGGTCATTGAGAAACTGCAATGAATTACGCGTATGTGTTGCGAACGTCAGCAGTTGTCGTACGCGGTCACCTTCGGAATTATACCTTTATTCCCTTCTGTTTTTCACTTATTTAAATAAATAGGCTCAGCTTTGATAATGAATATCCTGTCAAACTGTCACTTGGAACTGTATTTTATAAATAAAGGTAGCATTTTTTATTAAAGGCAATATTGAAATTAAACCCGACAGATGTCTGAAAATTTGAAATTAACAACGTAATGGTAATATTACGTTATTGATCAAAATTTGTAATTTATTTTTAAAATGCTTTTCGTCTGTTCTATCATTTATTACCTAGTAAAATCTCTTTTTTGTCATTTTCAAATATTAATAATTTCTTTTGGTTTCAGGTAAGTTCAGACTGAATGAAATTTTAAATTGTGCCAAGGCGCTATTTCGATAAGGTAAGAAAGAAGTACCTCAAAAGGCTTCAATTTCTGTAAACTGAAATGTCGAATCTTGCTATAGTTGGATCGATTTCTGTGGGATTTTCACAGTAGATAGCTGATGTCATAAGGCGTACTGAAGCTACTTTTTTTTTTAGAAAAATGTATTGGAATTCTGTGAAAAAATATTAAAGCTCAGATAAAAGGTAAGGTACAATTAGTTTTAGGATAAGTTGATGGCGCCATAACCTTTAATATTGTCCCCTAACTTACGCTACCAGTGGTATAAAAAACTGAAGTAGGAGGAAGTAGGAGGAAGTAGGAGTGAGGGGACGAGTAGGCGCAGGGTACGAATTTTAAGTGATGTGTTGTGCATTACAATTGATGACGCTTCCAAGCACTTCAATTGAATATATTCCTAACACTTGGTTAAACAGTTGTTTTAAGACTAAAACCAACATTAAGACTTAACCACATAAATAATTCTCGAACTTGGCGCCAACGGTATATAAACATTAAATTTACGACTGATTCTAGTAAACTATTAGCTGTCAGTCAATTCTGTTTGTTTTGTGCGTATATTGAGGTATCTGTTGTTCATTATATACAGGTCTATAAGCCTGCTATGAAACATTTACAGTTGTGGATCGAAGTTTCGGGCAATCGGTTCGTAAACGGATTAGACAATGGGGCGCGAATTTCGGTTCGGCTTAAAACCCTACTGTAATGAACGCGTAGTGGGTTTATGGTACCTGGCTGCGTTTTTCGTTCGTGTATCATGTGAAACCGAAGTTTCGGATGTTTCGTGGTAGCTTCTCCGTTTATTTGGACTAGCTTAGTGGTATTATGTTACAGTGAAATGTGTATTACTTAAGGACTGACACGTTGTTGAAGCTTGTGGTTTTAATCCCCACATGTCATGTGTTGATGGGTATACAACTGAATAAATAAATGTTTGTAAGGTTTAAATAACAGCTTTACTAATAACAGCATTAATGGATGACAGTTCTATACACAGTACTTGTTAAAGAATAAACCTTGGTTTTTTTTTCAACTTATTATGTCTGTCTGTTTGAATTAGTCAGTGCTTTACTTAGTAAATTATTTCCACTTCTACGTATCAAATGTCCGAACAGCATAGTGTAAGCAAGGAATTCGCTTACATTATAATTTTCAAACTGCCTGTACTTACTCATTCTAAATCTAATCAGTTATTGTCCTCATCATCATCCCACTACATGACAATAATTCCACTGGTCCCCTAAAATTCGTACCCTGTACCCACTCGTCCCCTAGTATGTTACTTATTTTTATTCGCATTTCAGCTACGTGCAGTATACTAGATTATTCAATTTATTTAAACCTCTCAGCCTCTTATCTTGTCTCAATAATTTATGTTTCGATTCCCTACGTCATATATAAGAGATCGGATCTTGAATGATCACCCTATTCGAGATTCTCGAAACAGAAGACGTAAGTGAATTTCATTCCCATTTGCGATACAAGCAGGCAACGCTTGGGGCATGCATTAGTTATGGCTGTAATACTGTAGGTAAGTACAGTCAGTATCAGATCGACTTTGACGAACAAAGTACTCAAAATGATCTTCTTTCATTAGTTTCTTCTCTTCCTGTTAACTGATTTCTTCTGATATTAGTCGGACAATAATACAAATGAAATAAAAAAAACACTTGCAATAAGTTGAAAATAAATTGTGTTTGCCCTTAACTTTGATATACCTATTAATATTTTGATGCAACCGTTGCCATGACAGGGTCCCTAACTGTTAAAGCACTCCGTCATATTAACGAAACGATACATGGTTCCCCCGACATGGCAACGGTTGAAACAAAATATTAACAGGTAACAATTTATTTTCAACTTTTTGGATCTCTCTCTCTCTCCGACCGATCTCGGCCATGGCGACCACTTCGACTCCTAGTCGGCTCGGCGCTGATGCGCTCGAAGATGGCTAACATAGCCAATCTTCGCGGTGAACACTCGTGTGCACTGAGGGCACGTGAGAACACCACCCACATAATGGTACTGAATGGCAGCGGGTGGGCGAACTTTCAGCTCATCGCGTTTAGCGTCGAGGTCTGCCTTTCGCTGTTCCTCGAAATCGCTTACTCGTCTATGCACCACCCTGCGCCATTCTGGACGTTGTGCTGCCAAACCTTCCCATTGAGACGGCTCAATGTTGCATCTTTTCATATGACGCTTCTGAACATCCTTAAACCTGAGGAGTTGGCCGCCATGTTTCCGCTTGCCCTCCTCTAGTTCAGAGTAGAAGATGCGTTTCGCTACTCTCTCCTCCGCCATACGTGATACGTGACCGCACCACCGAAGCTGCCGACGCATTAAGTAGGCCTCAATGCCACTGACGTTTGCTCGCCGTAAAACTTCGGTGTTACGCACTCGGTCGGACCATCGGATCTTCATGATGGAGCGTAGGCACTTGAGGTGGAAACGATCCAGAGTGCGTATGTGGTGCCGATACACACACCACGTCTCGGAGGAATATAAGAGGTTTGGCAGCACAATTGCCATGTAAACTGATATTTTGGTGGCCAGCTTAAGGTCATGTGAATAGAAGACCTTGGAACGCAGCTTCCCAAATGCCGCAGCTGCGGCACAGATTCTGCTGCTGATCTCATCATCAAGGTCACACTTGGATGTTATAGTGCTCCCCAGATAACGAAACTTGTCAACCTGCTTCAGCTTGTCCTGACCTAGCTGTATAGACAGTGTCTCGTGACCATGTGTGTCCAGGGACATCACCTCCGTCTTCTTGACACTGATTTTTAGGCCGAACTTGCAGCAAGCTTGGTGAAAATTGGACATAAGCTGTTGCAGGCCATCAGGGGATTCTGCCACAAAGCATAAGTCGTCGGCATACATGATTTCTGTGATCATTGTATGGGAGACTTTAGTGCGCGCCTTAAGTCTGGCCAAATTGAAAAGATTGCCATCTGTGCGGAAGCGGATGCGGACTCCCTCAGAAAGAGTTTGTAAAACATCCCTGACTACTACTGCAAAGTATATGGCGAACAGTGACTTGTGAAATAAATATTAACTTTTGTAGCGACGGCCATCTTGGACCGATTTTTTTTCAAACATAGCTAAGAACATTAAAACAAATAAAATAAACTCAGTGGAAAAGTGTGTTATTCACTATAAAAAAACTAAATCCAAATCGGTTCATCCGTTTAGGAGCTACGATACCACAGACAGACACACACAGACACACACGCACACGCACACAGACACGTCAAACATCCCGTCGTTTTTGCGGCGGGAGTTTTTTTTTTGTTTTTTAACATTCTGAAACGCTATCTAGACCCATGGTAAGCTTAGCTGGTGTTATGGAATCTAGAATGCGGATAAACATACTTAGATACTTTTTTTTATTATTTTTTAAGTTAATAAAACATAATGCCTTGGTATTGGGATCATTTTGACACGTTGCAGTCAAGATCGCTATGACGCTGACTGTAGTTCCCAATCCTTGCCAACGTCTGAACGGAAAATGAGATTTTTTACTTATTTTCTGATATGTGTATTGTAAGATACTTCCTCGTAAAAAGTGGATTATTATAGCTAAAAACAACGGGAAAAACATACCTTGATTTAAGATTGTTTCAATTATTGGATACGTTATATCAAATTACGGTATATGTTCAAGAATAGCTATTTCTTACTTGTTTTGGGGATACCTAGGGACTGTCAGAAATATGACTTTGGTCTGTCAAGCTATACAATAAGTTGTTATATACCTTCGTAAATTGAAACAATAAAAAGGTTCACATCACTCGGTTTACACTTATTATTTAAAGAATCGGTGTTATGGTGTAGAGACTGTAGAGGATCCCGGGTTCAAACCCTGATTAATACACACTCTAACACACAAGCAATTTAGCGGAATGCCTACGTAATTCGGTACTAGTACTTAATAAAATACAAAAGAATAAAAAGTGTGCTTTTAACGCAAACGCCAAACCACATTTAAATAATAACAATATTTTAGGGGGCTGCTGCTAACAGAGTTTTGTATTTATTATTTTCCTAAAATAGGTATTTCCGTCAATAGTCACAACGAGTTAGCTATATAATTAAAAGACCCCCGGTCTCCCCATCCCGACTTTTAACCCCATAACTTTTAGATAACACTTGCAGATAAGTCACCTTTAATACAAAAAGAAACTAAATTGAAATCGCTTCATCCATTCGGGAGCTATGATGCCACAGACAGACACGTAAATCTTGTAAAACCCCTCTCTATGCGTCGGGGGTTGCTAAAATATAAGTCGCAATATCAAAATATTCCAATGCATTTCATATCCAGACCCGATCGTAAACTTTAATACCTTTTCTTTCGGGGATATCTAAGGCTAGTTGCGGTAGCCTAGTGGTATGGGTAATGGACTGCTGAGACGAGGTCTCGGGTTCGATCCCAGGTTTACCATGGCACACACCAATGACTTTTCGATGTTTTTCGAAGTTATGTGTGTATTTATCGCAGGTTTATAAGTGCCCGGGTAATGGCAATAGGCTCGCCACCTATTACATTGGGATCTAAACATAAACTGGCGAAATGTGGGTGCTAGCACCTCTGCCTACCCCTTCGGGAAATACAGGCGTGAGTTTATGTTATGTTATATATGTTATAAAAATATTCCAATGCATTTCATATCCAGACCCGATCATAAACTTTAATACCTTTTCTTTCAGGGATAGCTAAGGTTTTGAGGTTTTATGACAAGTACTCGTAGAAGGTTATTCTATGTGCGTATTGTGGATCTGAGTTTATGGTTCATGTCTGGTACGTGTCAAGAGCGCAGATACGTGGTATATGTCCTCGCACGTAATGCTCGCGTACGCCGATTTCAAGTTCATAACATAAAAAAATACTATTATATACAGTCGACAAAGGAGATATGGTTGCATTTCTTACCCGACCGTCAAGAAGGGTTATGTTTTTCGTGCGTTTCTTGTTTGTATGTTTGTAATATTCATTATCACCTCATATCTTCTGAACCACTTCACAGATTTCAATGATTAATGTCTCAGATTAAAGGTATTCACTGCCCAAGTGTTCTTGGATACATGAAATTTAAAAAAAGAGCTATAACATCATGAACTTTTGACGCCAAATAGAATGTTGTCAAAAAATATTTTCACTCGAACTTATCGAGTAGGATATCAAAATGAAAGTAATTAGAAGGATATTACAAAAATATATAAAACACTAGCTTTTGCCCGCGGCTCCGCCCGCGTGGATGTCGGTTATCGCGACCAAACATAGCCTATGTCCTTTCTCAAGGTCTAATCTACCCTCATACCAAATTTCATTAAAATCGGTTCAGTGGTTTAGGCGTGAAAGCGTAACATACAGACAGACAGACAGACAGAGTTACTTTCGCATTTATAATATTAGTATGGATGTATGTGTGTAACTGAAAAGTAGGTTGCCAGACAAAAATCTATGGCAGTAGTTACGGGTATTTGGAGCCCTAAATCAGTCGGGTTTTGGGCTCAAACTACAGAACTTTTTTTTTATCTTTATTTATTTTGGACTTTTGATCCAGTAAGGACCCCATCGTACCTTAATTCCTAGTAGACAGTCTTACATTATTTGTTACAGTCTAGGTAGTACACTTATTATAGGGAATCATTACTGAACTATTGTAATCAGGTGAGGTAATTAACTACAGAACTTTGTTATCGCTAATTTGTCGCGGAGGTCAGATGGCAATCGCTTCAAAGGAAAAAGGTAGCGATGTTCATTATTCAAATTTTAAACCTTATTTATATGTGGTATTCTGTATAATGGACTGCCCCAAATACAACTGTGGACAGACCACAAAGCAATCTAGATAAAGCCCACACAATCAATCGAGAGAGCAAAAACCACACAACGCCAATATAGAATGAGGGGTATACCACAAAGTGCTCTGTCAAATCATATTAACGTGGACATTGTCGGCTATTTTGGAGCATAATCAATTACACAGCAGGTCAGGACGCGGCCATTTATTTGTGTCACCCTTCATTATTAAAGAGAGGTCTTTGTAAACTGAGTGAAAAATGTCAAGGGTGGCAGAAGAGCGTTAATTTATCCTGCCGACGCTGGGAGTCAGCTCGGGTCGTATTTCACTTCCAGTGTAAATCTATAACTGACTCGCGATTTACTTAAATTAATTGAGTAAAATGTAATGAGAATGTAGTATAATTAAGTAGGTTTTTACAGGTTAAGTCCGTTCAGTTTTAGAGCAGACACTGGTATACAAATAGGATGACCTTGATTGGTATGTCCTGCAACCATAGTTTTAAAAAAATCTTCTACATCTTTGCCTTACCATTACCGCGTGTGCGCACACCTGAGCGGACGCGATTGTTGCGAATTTATAGTCAAAATGTCAGATAGTGTGAATACCCTTAAATGTGTAAATTGTAATATAGTTATATCCGAAGTGCTAGCATTTATTCGAAATAAACTTGATATAATGGACAATGAAAGTATAATAAGAATCTGTGTGTCAGCCTTTTCTGAGGAGGATATAGACATCGCGAAAAAACTGTTGTTTGCGTCTATAAAGACAAAAAGAAAGCAAATATCAAGACGGAAGCAGAAAAAAGAAAAGGATATTGAAGATATGTTAACGGTGCTCAAAACAACTGAACCAGATCAAATACCTATATTTGTTGCATACAATCTAGAAAAATTGCCACCTATTTGTTTCGACCATGTCGATGTAACGAAGCTGTTGAAAGACCTGTTATGTTTACGTGAAGAAATAAAGGATATAAAAACAAACTACGTGACTAGAAATGAGTTGGACAATAGGCGTAAAAGTGATGTAAATGTTCTAAATACACCAATTTCGTTACTTCATTCAAACATTAATGTAAGAAGAGGAGGGTACATGTTAGATAGTGGACCGATAGGTTTGTCGCATGTTTCTGAGACGGCACCTAGCCTGCACTCGCCCCTGCAGATGTCGCCGTCGTCGTCGCCGAACCAACTGCGAAGAGATTCCACAGCGGTAAAAGCGTGCTCGGTTGATCACAGTGTGATTGAAGCGAACAATTCGATGCGGTATCGTTCTCTCTGTCCGTCGAACGCGGAAGCCAATTGTGACGTCCCGCTCTCTCGTGTTGACACTGTCAACTCAACTTTGCTGGAAAGAAACGTTAATAATGTCACTGACAGGAGTGACAACTTTGACACATCTGACAGGACAAGTAAACAAAAACAAACTATGGCGGAGGTTGTAAGCAAAGGTGAATGGAAGATAAATAAAGACTTAGATGAGCAGTGGATTTACGTACAGAATAGAAAGTATAGAAATCGTTTTGCCGGTAAGATGGGTACAGCTCAGTCATCTTATACAGGAAGCTTCAAGGCTGCGAATTCTAGTGTCCCACTATTCATTTCAAATGTGGATAAACAAACGTCGGAATCAGACATTCGTGAGTACATCAAAACCAAGACAGGAGTGACGGTGGAAATGGAGAGGATGAAAATGAAAACTGAAAAGCCCTACAATGCCTTCAAAATATTTGTCTCGAGACACAGACTGGATGCATTTTTGGATGATAGTCTTTGGCCGGAGGGTATTCGTTTTAGAAAATACATATTCTTTAAAAAGACTAACGAAACTGAACGTGCTGTAAACAAAACACCGGTAAAGAATGAATAATATAACACTAGCCAGTTTCAATTGTAAAGGCGTGCATAGATCTATAGACAGTGTTAGAAATATTTGTAAAAAGGCAGATATTGTGGCACTGCAAGAGACCTGGATATGGCCACACGACCTAGCTTGTTTGGGGAACTTGGATGATGGTTTTGCTTACACGGGAAAGTCAGCCATTGATACCTCTGTGAAAGTGATAACAGGAAGACCATATGGTGGAGTGGCGCTATTGTGGAGAAAGGCTTCATTTTCGTCGGTGTCTGTTGTGAAGTGCAAAAGCGACCGTCTAGTAGCAGTAAGCGTGGAATATGAGAACCGTTCCATGTTATTATTCTCTGTTTATGCTCCTTTTGACGATGGCAAGAGTGACAGTTTAGTTGCATTTACAGAATGCCTGAGTGAAATAGTGGCTGTGGTGGAGAGCTGCAACATTGAGTGTGTTGTGATAATGGGTGACTTTAATGCACATCTGGGAACGCGCTTCTTTGGTGAACTTATCTCGGTATGTAATGAACAGACCTGGTCCTGTGTTGACTATGAGTTGCTTCCGGAGAACACACATACATTTGTTTGTCAAGCCAGTGGTTCATTGCGCTGGCTAGATCATTGCTTGGTATCTAGTGCAGCCAAAGATTTAATTGCTAATGTGACTGTATCATATGGGACATATCCTTCAGATCACTATCCTGTTTTGTTTGAATGTAACTTAACTAAGATAATTAAAAAACAACCTGTAAGAAATTTTACAAGTAATAAAGTTAGATGGGGAGATAGAAATGCTGAGCAAATTAAAAACTATAATGAATTTTGTAACAATAAATTGAAATCAATTAAATTACCAGAATGTATGGAATGTTCTCAAAAAATGTGTAATAATGCTAATCACTTAATAGAAATTGATAAGTTGTACTCTGATATAATATTGGTTCTTCAAGAGGGTGCTGTGTCTACCTATGTTGGTGCAGACAATTTCAAAAGAAAAAAGTATATCACTGGCTGGAATAAACATGTAAGCGGTGCTCATAGGGAGGCTCGTTTGCATTATAGAAATTGGTTGTCTCAGGGTGCACCAGCCTGTGGTGCATTATTTGAGGCTATGAGTAGTTCTAGAAGAACTTTTAAATCAAAATTAAGATCTGTTCAAAATAATCAACAACAAATTAAAATAGATATTCTGGCAGAAACTCACTCTAAAAAACAATTTGCAAAATTTTGGAAAGCTACAAGTAAATTAAATGTGAGGCCGAGCCTTCCTGTGAGTGTTGCAGGACAAAGTGACCCTAAAGGTATAGCTGATCGTTTTGTTCGGCACTTTAAGGTGGAGTCACCTTTGAGGGCTGGGCAGAAAATCGTTGAAGTTGAAAGTGGAGTGGGGGGTAATGAGTCTATAAAATTCACAGCCAAGCAAATTGCCACAACTATAAATAACATGACAAAAGGGAAATCTCCAGGCCATGATGACCTGAGTGTTGAACACCTAAAGTATGCAGGACATCGGTTGCCTAGTATACTCTCTGTGCTGCTTAAACTGTGTCTTAGCCATCACTACCTGCCACGGGACCTTATGTACACAGTGGTAGTCCCTATTATCAAGGACAAAACAGGGGATGCCTCCGACATTTCCAACTACAGGCCAATTTCACTGGCCACAATAGTTGCCAAGGTCTTGGACAGTTTGCTTGATAAACAGCTGGCCGAACACATTGATCTCCATGATGCTCAATTTGGTTTCAGACCGAGTTTGTCCACGGAGAGTGCCATTCTGTGCCTTAAGCAAACTGTTCATTACTATACGAGTAGAAAAACACCTGTATTTGCCTGTTTTCTGGATCTGTCGAAGGCATTCGATCTGGTGTCCTACGAGGTACTGTGGAGTAAACTTCAGGCCGATACAACAGTGCCTGATGATGTAGTGTCTCTGTTTCGGTACTGGTACAATAACCAGGAAAATAGTGTAAGGTGGGCGGAGGCCCGGTCTGATGTGTATAGGTTGGAGTGTGGAGTGAGGCAGGGGGGGCTGAGTTCGCCCCGTCTGTTCAACTTATACATAAACCGTCTGATCGGTGAGCTCAGCAGCGCACGTGTTGGATGTCACATTGATGGGGTTGCCATGAATAACGTGAGCTATGCAGACGACATGGTGCTGCTGAGTCCATCGATTGGTGGCCTCAGGAAGCTAGTAGCCTTGTGTGAAACGTATGCTGTGTCTCATGGGCTCAAGTACAATGTAAAGAAAAGTGAGCTCCTTATGTTTAGGTCAGGTCCGCTGAGGTATACCGATGTGCCAGAGGTCTTGCTTGGTGGGGTTGGATTGAACTGGGTAAAATCTTTCAAGTACTTGGGCCACTGGGTCACAGACGTGCTCAAGGATGATTTAGATGTTGAGAGGGAGCGTAGGTCGCTGGCTATCAGATGTAACATGGTTGTCCGGAGGTTTGCACGTTGTACGAATACAGTTAAAGTGACTCTCTTTAAAGCCTTCTGTCAGTCCTTCTACACGTGCAGCCTGTGGACGTGTTGCACTCTGCGAGCATACAGCGACCTGCGCATCCAGTATAACAACGCATTCAGGATGCTGTTGGGGCTGTCGCGGAGGTGCAGTGCGTCAGGAATGTTTGCAGAGGCCCGAACGGACGATTTCTATGCTATTATTAGAAAGCGTTCGGCCTCTGCCTTGGCACGACTCCGCTGCAGCTCCAACAGTCTCCTGAGTGTGTTCAAGGACCGGTGGGACTCTCCCTTGTTGCGGCACTGGATGGCGCTACACTCGAGTGGAGTGTCATCCACTCGAGTGTAGTGTCATCGGTGTGGATAGTGGAGTGTTTTGTAAATTGAATTTATTACTAACATTAGTTCTTAAGTTAAATTGTTACTAACACTATGGATCGAAAGGTCTGAGATTAAATGGATTTTAATTTAATTTTAATAATTTAATTTGCGTTAATCCCAGGAGCATTTTTTTATACCAGACAAGCACACGGCCCACGTGATGGAAAGTGGTTACCGCGGCCTATGGACGTATGCCTTGGTCAGCCGGGGTGCGACGGATATGTCGATGACAACCTCACCTCCGGCCTAGCACCACGACCCACAATCGGCGTGTGGTTCTAGTCGGTTCGAGTCCGACATAACCTCCCCTTCCGGCTCCGGCAGGGGATGTATCCGAGGGGATTTCCGCACAAAAAAGACACCCACACGGGCGGAGCTGCGGGCATAAGCTAGTATGTGTTATGAACGTCATGCATGAATGCTACAGAGCATGTAGCCCTCTGGGCTGGCTTATTACGGAGCCACACACATTGCCAACGGGCTTGTAAAACGAATATAGAATTGGCAATATCACAGAATAAATTTTATTTATGAAATACATTTTGACTTTTCATATTTGTTTTCAATAATAATATGTATATGGTATTGTTCATATATCGCGATATATACATCTATATATTGTTTTGTTATAATCTATACTTTTTTTTTTGTTTTTTTTATCGTGCGGAAATCCCCTTGGATACCCCCCTGCCGGAGCCGGAAGGGTAGGTTATGTCGGTCTCGAACCGACTAAAACCGCACGCCGACTGTGGGTCGTGGTGATAGGCCGAAGGTGAGGTTGTCATTGACATATCCCTCGCTCCCCGGCTGACCCAGGGCCATCCCTTACGGTCTAGCCCTCCTCGGGAGGGGGGACAACGGTGCCCCCGACTCGCCCCCGGAATGGGGAGGCCAGCTTCTCAGCGCGCCGTCGCCGTGGCCTGCTTCTGCTGGGGTGTCACGTGGCTCCACCCGTCACCCCCATGCCCGCGCTCATGGGGGACGGAAGTCAGTCTGTTATAATCTATACTTGGTGAATTTGTGCTCGTCCACCGCAGTAGCACCCCGTGCTATCTTCAAAATACATACAAGAAACGTGTACTGCGTGTATAGAGCGCATTTTGAGCACATTTTAGGTCCAAGATATATGAACCCTTCCTACAGCCCCGGGTCCTATACGCGGGTCGTGAAAAGGCGTCTGATGAGGCCGTCAAGCTGAGTGCCACCATTGTTAACATGGTACAGTTAACTACAAAGAGATGTATCCAATTTAATCTTACAAAATTATGTACCTTTGCGAGTGCCACTATGAACTAACCAAACATTGTGACAAGCATGGTATCCACCGAACTTGACAGTAACTTGTATGCGCGTAAAGCGCAATAATTATGTATCCCACTACATTTCCTGTGATATGTACACTTACAATCTTAATTAAAAATCTCTCCAAATACAGTGAAAGAAAATTGTATAAATCTAATGTTCCAAAGAAATGTATCCATATTTTAAAGGATGTACCACTTACTGTAACAAAACAATATATTCTAGGGAAAACGTGGCATACGACCGTAGCGTAGCGTAATTTTTCGGTAGTCGGGAATTTCGTTTTAAACTTTATTTTTTATGTAAGATTAAATTGGATACATCTCTTTGTAGTTGACTGTACATGTTCACGATGGTGACCCTCTTTCCGAGACTTACCTTTAGCTTACCATCAGGCGAGGTGAAGTCAAATTGACGTGTCCTTTATAAAAAAAACAAATACCCAATTAAATGATTAATATAAAACATTAATTCAAATATATTATGTGTATGATGCTTGGCGCCTACTTGGCGATTATGTAAATTGAATCAGAGTCACAAGAATCCTTAACAAACTAATAAATATGAAACACCATCTAATGGACCGTAGACCTTTAGACTTGCTAAGTTATTTATATTTATTTAGTCAAGTGGTTATTTAGTCAAGCTGGGAGAAATTTCTTATAGAAATAAGCAGTACTAATGTACTAACTTTACAACATCCATTGTATGTTATGTATTCGCTTTGTGTGTGCATGAATGTTAAATAAAAAAAAAATCTATAGTAAAAAATTCCAGTCTGCTCATGAGCGGTCCAATTTTTTGAATCTGGTCTGGACTGTCAACTAACCTGTACAATCCAATGGCGATGTCGAGTAAACCAGTTGTTGGGTTTTTTAGGGTTTCAACTACACGTAACAACTGTCATAGATGTTCGTGTGATAACTGTAACCAACGGAAATACCCAGATGCAAATAAATATACTAGATCAAGTATATAAATGTTTGCACTGAACAGGAATTGAATCCTCTACGCAGCAATTGCGTTCACTAGCGCCACCGCACAGAAAGTTGTCATTTAAGGTAAAAAAATCCTTCCGAATATATCGGGAAAAATTAAATGCTCAAGTGGGACTTGAACCCACGATCTTTCCCTTACAGGGGCAATGCTCTTCCAACTGAGCTATTGAGTCACACCTGAATCACTTCAAATGTCCCTTCTCTTTATATCCGTCTTCGAATTCGAATTTTAAAGTTAGCAAAATAAATTCTATAAAAAACATTCAAAAAAAAAACTTCCTTCGCAACTGGTTGCGGATCACAGTTGCGATGGCGGCCGAAGTGATACTATGTACTTTATGCTTTTAGTTTACTATAAAAGATAAACATAGAGTTTTCAATAAAGATAAACAATGTCGGCCATGATTAATGAAGTTCTTCATCGGCGCGTTAATTACTAAAACTATTAATTAAACGTCTAACAGATGCGCCACCTCGGTTTACGTCGACCATATCGAGATCGTTAACTTTTATCGTCTGTTTGAACGACAGTAGTAAACGCGGGTTACGGCCCACCGAACTATATTGTGATTTTAATGAGCTTAATTGAATATTTTTATAGGTGAGATAAACTAAAGTTATTTATCTTTGACAGCCTCTGTGGCGTGGCCAGTGTCATCCCCCCCCCCCCCCCCCGCCTCCTCCCTCCCTGAGCAAGGCCAGACAGTAAGAGATGGCCCTGGGTCAGCCGTGGTGCGAGGGATATGTTGAAGACAACCTCACCTCCGGCCTAGCACTACGACCCACAGACGGCGTGCTTTTGGTCGGTTCGAGTCCGACATAACCTCCCCCTCCGGCTCTACGGGGGAGGTACCCGTGTGTGTTTCCGATCGCAGTGTGTGAGGGTGAATTCCCTGCCTATGGCGAACGGTAGGATGATCGCATGCAGCTATGGGCATTATATCAAACAATTCATCTAAGCACAAACCATTGTATAGGTGGTAGAGCATAGAGAGTGACATCCCCTGACAAATGAAACCTCGCCTCATTTCCAACTCGACAGATTTTCAACTCATCAGATTTGCAAGTCGACACAATGTAAGATTTGAATGGACTAATCATTTATCAGTATGCAGCAGCTGAATTGCGATACAGTCGCCAAAATTAAATGCAGTATCGATAAAGTTGCTGAATCGTGTGATTTAAATGCAACGACCGAATGCCAAAATGCAAATCTCCAAAACCCCGAGCAAGCGACAGGTAAACTACTCGTCATAGATGTTCAAAGCAATAATTCCGTGAAAATGCATCACAAATGCTGTAAAAGCTGCGTTAGATTTCTCGGTGGGTTCTTTAGATTTAGTTTATCTCAATGATTTTTATAGCATTTATTATGCTAACTTTAAAGTTACAGTTGGAAGAGCATTCTCCCTTGTAAGGGAAATGTCGTAGGTTCAAGTCCCACTTGGGCATTTTATTTTTCTTGTATTCGAATTTTAGCTTATTTGTTAAGAATGTTTCATTGAAAATCAAAATCGGTATGAAAACGTGCGCCCGCTTGATGGCAATTATTTTCGGATATTTTTGGTTTACAAATCCAATGTGGTAGGAATGGCTGATCTACACGCCACGTAAACTAATACCGAATTCAATAATGGCATTTTTTTTTTGTAAAAAGAAAATTAGAACCGAAGTTGCTAATATTCCTGCTAACCCCTCCAACTAAGCTAAATTGCTAGGGCTTTTTTATTTATTTTTTTTTAATCGTGCGAAAAATCCCCACGGATACCACCCCCACGGAGCCGGTGAAGGCGGTTATGTCGGACTCGAACCGACTAAAACGCACGCCGTCTTGGGTCTTTGGTTGCCGGAGGTGAGATTGCCAAAAGCATATCTCTCGCACAAATTGCTAGTGCTAGGAGACCTCTCGATAGCTACTGACGCTTTTTGCATTTCAATTATTATTTTTATCTGCTATTCCTCCGAATGTGTTATGCATTGATGCATTCTTGTTTCCATATAAAAACCAGGTTCCGATTTATCCATACCATAAATGCGTTTTGTTAGTTTGCAATTAAAGTTAATATAAATATTTACCGTACGACATGAGAAGGCGGTATCGTTAAGTGACTCTCACACAATATAACCCCAGCTGTGTACCGTACTCTTTGCCTTGTGGGAGGGCTGAGAACCACTTTATTAAAGTAAAATCGGTTGAGCTTAAAAAGGAAAATGAGCTTACTTAATTGAGAATATAGATTTATAGATGCAATTTGCAGTTGAAATCTGACTTTAAGTATTTAGACTTTAAAGTTAAAGTAAAAATATAGTAAATTGTTTCACTATGGATTTGGTCCTAATATTGTACACTAGATAGTGCTGTCACATTCTGGAATGTGTGTGTATGTTCAAAACCTTATAAAAATACATTGTCAATCTGTCTGTAGAATATTATGATCTAAATTTAGTTTATCTTAAGAACAGGTGGCAGATGTTTTTTTTATTATAACTCTTAATCGTCACAAGAGCTGCCATGCCATGACAATCGGTACGTTGTGGCGTAAACATTAGTCCTTCGAGCCGGATTGATTAAATTTGATGTTTGTATGTTAAAAAAGGAGTAATTGAACAGATGACGTCTATATGTACCTAATGATTTACAGATATTTTGAATGGGACATATGTATGGAAGGAAAATCGAGATCCCAAAGAATCGAGAAGAGAGACATGATGACGATGACCAAATCAATGAAATACATAATGCTCACGCCTGTAAATCTACGACGGGATAGGCAGAGGTGTATTAACACCTACATTTCGTCAACTATGAGTTTCAACTGGTGACTGGGGCTACTAGTTTGAGAGACGTTTTCATGTGTACTATCTGCTTGAGTAGTGTATTCTGTATTAAATTGATTGTAATCATGTAAAGCTAAATGTTCCTGGGGGGTTTTATTTATTTGATCGATATGTTTTTTGTAATGTTTATCGTTATATAAAATATAGTATGTTAATGGACCTATACGATCTGTTACAATTCCCTTTTCCCACGTAAACGAGTTATTTTTAAACATTTTAAAATATACTATGTCCCCTATATTTACTTCTCTGTATGTACCCGATTTGTACTCAATTTGTTTCGTTTGTTTATTTTTTACACGCTCGCACGTACTTGGACGTAGCAGATCGAGGGGAATGCGTATATCTCTGCCGAGCAGTAAGGCGGCCGGCGTTTTACCAGTAATACTATGGGGTGTGGCCCTGTAAATAAATAAAAAATTATCTAATGCCAATTCCCAGTCCATTTTATCATGAATTGCTTTCTTGATAGCACTTTTAACGATTTTAACTGCATTTTCTGCCGCGCCGTTACTACTAGGTTTGTATGGTGTTGTTGTTATGTGATGTATACCTAGTGTGTTTAGAAAATCTTTAAAATCCTTACTTGTGAACGGGGGTCCGTTGTCCGAGACCAATTCGTGCGGCAGCCCAAATTGTGAGAAAACTCGTCTTAACTTACAAATTGTATGTTTTGCTGAGGTATTTGGCACCTTGAAGCACTCGATCCACTTCGAATGCGAATCAATAATTACTAAGTAATAAATAGTATTACCTGACAAGGAAAAGAAGTCGACGTGTAGTCGATACCAGGGCTCCTGCGGCCAGAGCCAGGGGTGCAGCGGCGCGGCGGGGGGCGCGGGGCGCTCTCGCGCGCAGCTCTCACAGGCGCCGCACGCGCGCTCGATGTCAGCGTCGATGCCGGGCCAGTACACGTAATTACGTGCTAAATTTTTACATTTAACTATACCTTGATGGGTTTCATGAATAAGTTGCAGGACGTTACCTCGAAGCTTCTCTGGAATAATAACTCGATGTCCATACAGTACACAACCCTGCTCGACGCCAAGTGAATTTTTTAATTTGAAATATTTATTTAAATCATTAGATGTGCAATACTGCCAGTTCGTTTTTAAGGCTTTGATTAATTTTTGTAATGTACTATCCCTGGCTGTGTATTTAGCTACCTCTTTGAAGTCTAATATAGTTGTCTTTTCGAGAAAATTCATGTACCCCTCGACGCGGGAATTATTTTCACTTTCAATAACTGGAATCCTGGACAAACAGTCGGCTACACAGTTATGTTCTGACTTAACACATTTGACAACGTAATCATATGCACCCAATATTACTGACCATCGCTGAAGACGGCTCGCTGCCATCAATGGAACCCCTTTTTTCTCACTAAATATTGCTGATAACGGTTTGCAGTCTGTTACTAAGGTGAATTTCCTACCGTAAATATAGTCATGGAATTTTGTAACTCCAAAAATGACAGCGAGACCCTCTCGGCAGATCTGCGCGTAATTGGCCTCGGCCGCTGAGAGCGTGCGCGAGGCGTGCAGCACGGGCCGCTCGCGGCCGTCCGCGCCGCGCTGCGACAGCACGGCGCCCACGCCGCGCGGGGACGCGTCCACTGTCACCGTCGTGGGCAGCGCCGGGTCGAAATGCGCTAAAACATCGCTTTTCCGAAGAGCCAATTTTACCTTAACGAACGCTCGCTCACACTCATCGTTCCATTTAAATTCTGTACCTTTTTTTAATAGTTCGTAAAGTGGACCTAATAAATCGCTCAAATTCTTTAAAAATTTTCCGTAATAGTTTATTAATCCCAGGAAAGCCTTTAATTCTTTCACATTTGTGGGTCTCGGAGTTTTATTGACTGCGTCTACTTTTGATAAATCTGTATGCAAACCTTCGGCATCGATCACATAACCCAAATAAGATATAGATTTTTGAAAGAAGTTACATTTGTTTGGAGCTACTCTCAAACCACAGTCAGATAAAATTTGAAATACTTTTAATAGTCTTTCCCATAAATCTTGATTGTTTTTCCCACATATTGTTAAATCATCTAAATAACAGGCCACGTTGGGCATTCGAAATAAAGTTTCCATTATTCGTTGGAATTTATTAGGTGCACACTTTACCCCAAAGGGGAGTCTATTGAAACAAAACATACCTTTATGTGTGACCAGCGTACACAACTTTTTTGATGACTCATCTAGCAAAAATTGTAGGTACGCGTTGCTAAGGTCGATTTTAGCAAACACTTTACCTCCTTGCAGCGAAGCGAACACGTCCTCGATCCGTGGTATGGGATACTTGTCATCGATTATAACAGGATTTATGGTCGTTTTAAAATCGCCACATAAACGTACCTGACCGTTCTTCTTGATGACGGGTACCACGGGCGTACCCCACTCGCTCCATTCGACGGGTGAGATGATGCCCTCGGCCTGCAGCCGCGCCAGCTCCGCGTCCACGGCGGGGCGCAGCGCGTGCGGCACGGGGCGCGCGCGCCGCCACACCGGCCTCGAAGTGTCGCTCACTTCCAGCTGTATCTCGCATCTGTTGAATGTACCTATACCTTCCTCGAACACATTTGGAAAACGCTTCTTTAACTTGAGTAGCGCCTCGTCAGACCCAGCAGGCGAGACTCGCACACAATTAACAGAGGGATAATTAATTACAAATGATCGCATCCAATCTCGCCCCAACAGCGACGGACTAAACTCGTTATCGATTACAACCAGATTTAAGTTTGATATTTTTTGTTTATTTAATTCTACAGTACATACTAATTTACCACGCGGTTTTACTTTCTGACCGCTATACATTTTTAAATTAGACGTATAAGGGTGTAACTTCAAATTTTGAAAATATTTCTTATAAGTCCCATAAGATATAACACTCACAGCGGATCCCGTGTCTCCTTCAAACGTGATCGGCACTCCGTTAATGACGGCCTGAATGTTCCACCGCTCGTCACTATCGTTCTCGCCCAGCTGATACACCGTCAGCGCTCCACAGTCATCAGACGCCGATGACTCCGTTTCCGACTCGTCTGCCAGTCCATGAACCGGTTTCTGTTTACGCATACGACACACTTTCGCGATATGACCCTTTTTACCGCACACGTAACATTCACTATTTATGAACGAACACTTATCCGCTCGATGCCCTCCGCCGCCGCAACGATAACACGGCTGTGCGGGGCCGCCACCGCCGCCGCCGCCGGCGCCGCTGGCCTCGCCCGGGCGGCGCTGCCCAGGCCTGCGCGGGCGCGCGCGGGCTCCGCCGCCGCCGACCGCGTGCACCGCCTCGCCGGCGCCGCTGCCGCGAGGCTGCCCGGCCTCCCGTGCCGAGCCCGAGTCTCGTACCGCCGCCTCCAACGACAAGGCGAGCTCCGACACACGTACAAAACTTAAATCTGCGTCCTTCTCCGTTAGAATGCGTTGACGTGTCCTCTCGCTGAGGAGGCCATGGACGAACTGGTCGCGCAAATTCTCTTTCAGACTGTCGCTCGAGGTAAACTTGCACGCCTTGCTTAGATTTTTTAACTGCACGAGATATTCGCTCACCGTTTGTCCCTCCTTTTGTTTACAAGATCGAAATAGCATTCTTTCTGCAATGATCGATCTTTTCGGTGACAAGTGTTCTTCTACCAGTTTTTCGATTTTGTCGATAGACACTTTCGACGGATTATCCGGGTAGCAGAGGTCTATAATTAAATCCAAAGCTTCTGTACCTACAATCGCTATTAAATAATTAGATTGCTCCGCCACTTTGACGTCGTTGATAGCAAACCACGCCTTGAGCCTGCTGATGTACGTCGACCACCTGTCCACGTGGGGCTTGAACTCTTTCATGCCGCTAATATTGGGAACTGCCGATTCGCTTTCTGCCATATTTATTTTTATGCACACTAACGTCAATAACACAATTAGAAATCACTGCAACTGGGTTCTTCGTCGCCAAATACTTTATATAGAAAATAATACAGCGGAAAGGACACACAATGAAAGGCAGCCATTACGAGACTAACATTTATTCAATAAGAGGGTTGGAACACACATACTAAAATTGTACCCACAAATCCAGATATATACCACGGTCCTACGTAATAGGGGGTGAGCCTATTTCCGTCAAGTGGGCACTAAGTTATTCGCTGTATGTTTACTGTCGGATGGAGAACAATCTTATTCTTTAATCGCCTTTTACGACACCCACAGAAAGAGATAGGGTGTACTCATCTATTCCACCGGTAATCAATATGGCTTTTTTTGTGCGGAAATCCCCACGGATATATCCCCCGCCGGAGCCGGAAGAGGGGGGGGGGGATTTGAATCATATCGTGCGTGTCTCGGTAGCCGAGTTGGTCAGGTATTTCCCCTGTAAGGGAAAGATTGCGGGTTCGAGTCCCGCCCGAGAAGATTCTTTTTCCCTATGTATTCGATTTGTATAGTTAGCATACTTAATGCTGTAAAAATTCATTCAACAGGAAAGAGAGGTTATGTTAGACTCAAACCGACTAAAACCGCACGCCGACTGAGGGTCGTGGTGCTAGACCAGAGGTGAGGTTGTCATCGACATATCCCTCGCACCCCGGCTGACCCAGGTAATCAATATGGCAAATACTTGTTCATTTTAGCAAAGCAATAAATAATAGTCTACAAGTGAAAATTACCATTTCAAACGTTCATGCTTTATTTACGAAACCCAATCAATCACAACATAATTTACAATCTTAAATGCTAAAGGCCGCCATATTGAATATAGCAGTTCAGTCTCTGTCGAGACAATTCCGTCAGTAATCGAGCGAAAGAAATTGGTTTTGCTACGCCTTTAAGTATAAAAGCTCTCCGCTTTGTGCATTATCCATTGTTAAATTGACGGGTAAATTAATTGTTGCTCTTTATAATACTTATGTAGGTACCCAAATAAAATAGAGCATAAATATACCGTCGTACGATAGTAAAAATAGCCTCCATGACGGCAATATGCTCGCCCCTTATAACGTGTTTTTTTTTTATACGAAAGTGGTTACCGCGGCCTATGGACGTATGCAACACCAGGGGCGTTACACTCGCGCTGCCTACCCTGAAGAAACCTTCTAATGCCCCTCTTGAAGAACCCCATATTGTAGTCGCTTGGGAAAACCATTTCAGGGAGTTCATTCCACAGCTTGAGCGTACGTGGAATGTTGACCTCCTTGACCTTGTCCTCTAAATGACTGCGGTACTGGACGTCACTTGAAATGTCGACGCCTGGGATCCCGATACTCGGGGCAATAGTAAGCCGTTAATTGTTCTTTGTGTTAAAACACCTCTGCCTACCCCTTCGAGGATTTACAGACGTGAATATATGCATGCGTATAGGTAACATATTCCCGCCTCCTGGCAGACTGACTGACTCTGCATTGATGACTCTTCAATGCAGAACCTAAATCGCTGGATTGTCAAACTTACAATTTTGGCGCCAATAACACTTTTGATTTGTGAGCAGGCTTTAAGGAAATATTAGTGGAATCGTTGCATGGGGTGCTTCAATGAAGCCCATGTCTATCCCATGCAGTCCCATGTGTGGGATTCAACATTTCGCAAATTTTCACTGCCTAGCTATCACAGCACATTAGATAATGAGATACAGCCTGGTAACAGACATACAGACAGAGTACGACAGATAACGGAGTATTAGTAATAAGATTCAATTTTACCTTTTGGTACGGAATCTTAAAAATTGATTCGCCTCAAAACATGTGATGCTTTAAAAAAAAAATATTCTACACCGTAAGATAACGATCATATTTTTTTGTGTACACAATTTTTCCTGCGCTATAACAGCTATCATAAAACACAAAAAAAAAATGCTCAATTCAGAAAAGCCTCTTAAAAAATTGGATTAATGAATCAGAAGCCGTAAGCGCGCTAACGAGCGCCTCCCGCCGATTGTGGGATTGCGGGAAGATGAAAAAATGACACTCAAATAACCGTACAATGATCGCAGGAATTTTTACAAGTACGTGATTTTTCACACGAAGACCATTCGTTTTTTTTTTAATGAATCGTGAGAAAAATGATCGTTTTATTCATGATTTTTTTTTAAACTCGTGTTCACACGCGTCACGAATGGAGATCTATTTTGTACACGTCATAAATGACGTATCGTCTTTTAAAAACACGTTCTTCTAAAACACGAATCGTGAATTTTTGTGATGGATTTGCTTATGCACTCAGGCCCGCCTCCGCCAAAACGAATATGACTATTTATAGTAAATTTTGAGTAAACACGATTCTGTACTATCATCATTTTATATAATCCCCCTATCCCAACTGACCACCATATTTCGCAACTGGTTGCATATTAAGACAAAATATTCTTCATTCACAACTGGTTGCCAACAATGGAGGGAAATTCCACCTTTGCAACTGGTTGCGAAACATGGTTGCGATGGCGGCCGAAGGGCAGAGTTGTCCACCTGGTTGGTCAGTTAGGAATAAATGTTCCTAACCACCCACCTTGTACATCTGGTGGGTCAGTTAGTAACAAATTATACTAATCTGTGACTGTATAAAATGCTTAAAAAAAACAAACTGTCGTAGTATAAACTTATCATTCATATTACATCTGCTAGTCGGTGCACCCACTAAACAACCGTAAAGGGATTGACGAAAACTTTTTTGGCAGGTTTCAGAGGACAGACAGTAGTAGCCACACAGGCCAAATTATTAAGGGGAAAAGAAGTGAGCAGGGAAACCCCGAATGATTCCAGAAACAAAGCTCAGACAATGATGAATAACCACTAAGAAAAATTTAGAGGGAGGATGATCTGTAAATTGTTAGGTATCAAGTTTTGTCACTGACTATATTTATCTATTGGTCCGTTATATATACAATAACTAGCTTTGCCCCGGGGCTCCGCCCGCTAGGATGTCAGTTCCCGGCAATTATTCGAATTTTTCTCTACGTACAAACCTTCCCTGAACTTCCACGAATAATTCAAGACCAAAATTAGCCAAATCGGTAAAGGCGTTGTTGAGTTATAACATTACAACGAAAAGTGGCATTGATTTTTATATAATATATAGATTAGTATAATTGTCGTCCATGTCCTACCAGGTAAGCCATTATAAATACTAAACGCTTTCCTGTGTTATCAAATATTTTATATCTAAATCCATTAGCCTAAAACATCAGATAACATTGCAAGTTCTTTGAACTACATAGAACTATTTACATTTACTCGTCAACAAATTTAATATAATCACATTAGAGTTTCTCATTATTTATTTTTAGCTTTATTAAATAACCAACATTTTTTTTACATTCTCGTATAGTTACCGGCTATATATATCTTAACCTCAAGCATGTTCCAAACTATAGAACATACCAGTATCTTAATTATCGGACTGATTTTAAAATCTTGATGCATTTAATAGCTCACTAGGTAATTGAAGGAGGCTATGGGCAATTTAATATTGTACTACAATAGAATAAATACTGGGAAGAGTGGCCGCCTGAATAGAACCGAGTTTTTTTATACCAATTAGGTGATAAACAAGCACGGTCCCCCTGATGACAATTGGTTACCGTGGCCTATAGACGTTAAACACCAGGGACGTTAAACTCGCGCTGTAGTTACTCAACAGTACGTCGGGTCATAGCTAAATTATAAATTTAATAAGTCCAGCTACTGGTAGGCACTTTTACCCGACTTCAAAAGTAGGAGGCTCTGTGTACGTAACTCTGTTTTAAATATCAGCACACATTATAATATATTAACCGAAGGTTTAAATTTTATACGAGCTCAGAGTACGGGATTAGTGAGATCTTTAGCATAAAACAAACATAATCCAGTAGCTGTTAGAAAGATGAAAGGAACCTGAAGGTGAAAGGTGAAAGGTGAAACTTTGCCCTTTATAAAAGTACTTGCTTGCCACAATCTTTCGCCATGGGAAATAAGAAGAAATTACCAATGAATTGTTTGTATTGAAGTAAAGTAAATATACAACTAATTGACTCTTCCCGTGACCATAGGGCTGGCCTTTACCTCGCTCAAAGAATTGCTATCGCTATTCAGCGGGGTAATGCCGCCAGCCTTTTGGGCACGGTTCCGGTAGAGGTCGATGGGGAGGAATTCTACGATGCCTAAAGTTGCAGTCTCTTTCACCCCTGTTTTTCTTTTTCTTATTTTTGTATATATTGTAGATTTAGATATAATATACTGTACCTAATTAATTTTAATGTTTTACATATCTTTAGGTTCGTAATATACAACTTCATAGAATCAAAGGATCAATTTCTTTTATTCAGTTTAAGCACTTAAAGAGCACATATGAACGTCAAAATTACAGTTAGTTACATTAACGTCAGGAATGTCAAGAATCCATACTAATATTATAAATGCGAAAGTAACACTGTCTGTCTGTCTGTCTTTCTGTCTGTCTGTATGTTACGCTTTCACGCCTAAACCATTGAACCGATTTTGATGAAATTTGGTATAGGGGTAGATTAGACCATGAGAAAGGACATAGGCTATGTTTGGTCGCGATAACCGACATCCACGCGGGCGGAGCCGCGGGCAAAAGCTGGTAATAAATAAAATAAATCGTTTGAAAATGATTCTTTCGCTGGTTCAGTAGATTGGTTCTACTGAGAAGATACAAGCAAGAAACTCAGTGAACTCGATTGTCCTACTTTTTTAAATATGATTTTATTTATAACAAATTTATATAGTGCGAGCACGAGGTTAGATTAGGATGACCATGCATCGTTATCATTTAAGTATTCATTTTTCATTTATTTATATAACCAGTTGGCCCGGTGAACTTCGTACCGCCAATTTTTTTCCGCCCGTGTGACGTCTGATCCCGTTCCCGCTGCACCCTCTACTATATTAAGCATTTATTATACATAAAAACCTTCTTCTTGAATTACTCTATCTATTAATAGAAACCGCATCAAAATCTGTAGCGTAGTTTTGAAGATATAAGCCTACATAGGGACCGACAGACGCGGAAAGCGGCTTTGCTTTATACTATGCAGTGATACTGTGTACCGATACACGACAGAGGAAGTATACATACTTGCTAGTGTAGGTTTTCCCTTGGGGTTGTGACTACTTTTGCTCGCGGCTTCACCCGCATGGATGTCGGTTATCGTGACAAAGCAGATTCCACCAAGCGCCATCAATCTCCAGTATAAACAGTAGGTGTGCATGAGAAGAGCCTCCCCGAGTAACGTTCCCCCACGCTATGCGATAACGTTCGGCGCACCCTGGAAACGGCTAGCACTCGGTAACGCAGAGTCTAGCCGGCCAATCTTCTCAACACAATGATTCACCCTAAAGACGACTTAAATAAAGCCACTGATAGTGCGATTAAGATGGCAGAATTTTATTCTCGAATAGTGTAGTCATTTATAAGTGAATCGTAGATACGAAAAAAAAAAAAAAAAAAAAGTAGGTGTACGAAATTTCATGCTTCTAACTTTGAAAATGACAAACTTTCCATACAAAAGTTTATCACCTATTTTACCCTCTTAGTAGTAAAATTTTGAAAAACGCTGATACACATGTTCATTTATTTCTTAAAAAACACAGGTTATGAAATTTAGTGCATCTAGCTCTGAAAATGACGGACTTTCATACAAATTTCCATCCCTTATTTTACCCATTTAGTAACAGAATTTCCGAAAATCCTTTCTTAGCGGATGCCTACATCATAACATCTACCTGCATGCTAAATTTCAAACCAGTCCGTCCAATGGTTTGGGGTGTGCATTGATATATCACTATGTCAGTCAGTCACCTTTGAGTTATATACCTATATTTAGATTAACCAAGTTTAGAATGAAATGTGAATATTTATCTGCTCACCCCTGGAAATATAGAAGCGTGATTATGACGCTGTAATAACTAACAATTGTGAAGATAATTCGCCTAACGCTAGGGTTGTATGGAACGCAAATTGTGTCCTTATGAATACCTTGATTAGAGTTCTGCGTGTACCCGTAACGATATCAAACCTTATCTTTACTACCGTGAATAGACTCGTTAAGATGTATGATCTTGCGTTAATCTATTCTGCAGTTATAGACAAAGGGAAGGGTGTTGTAGATAATGTTCTAACCCAGATAGAATTCTATCAATGCTCAAACGAAAATTAAATAATATTTTAAAGCAGTTAAACCTATAAAGCATTTATTCGAATCGATTAAGATTGGAGAAAGTGAAACGTCTCAGACGTTACTTGAACCCGCGACCAGTCCCTTACATGTAAATGCTCTGACATCTTAGCTACCGAGTCACATCACGTCTTGAATGTTCTAAATTATTCTATACACCGTTGCCCCAAGATGGTTGTGTAGGAGAATTTGGGAAATTCTTATCTTAAACTTACAAGAAAAGTTTAAAGTAATTAAACCTACCTGACAACATACGATTCTTCAGTGAGAACTATGATTAGTCCAGAACCTGCACGCGGTCCTGGGTAATGGTGAGGGCAACGCCTCTCTCTCCTAGGGGAGACGCTATTTAGACCCATGGTAAGCTTAATTAGCTTGTGTTATGGAATCTAGAATGCGGATAAACTTAGATACTTACTTCTTTTTTGTAAATGCGTACACACAATACATAGAAACACCCAGACCAATTCAAATAGCCATATATTCAAGCATACAAATATATGCACCGTCGCCTCCTGCGAAGAAGTCGCGTACACTACCACCACGCCACAGAGGCTGTCAAAAATATCTTGATTTTAATTAAAATCTATATATTTAAAAATCAATTGCTGTTAAACTTGAGAATGGCTGAACGTATTTATCTTATCTTGGTCTTGAAATGTTCGTGGCGGTCTAGGGAAGGTTTAAGGTGAGAAAAATTCGAATAATTGCCAAGAAACCCCTAAAACAGCCCTTTTCTTTTTCCCATATAAACGTTTTCAGTGTTTCTGTTATCCTGGTACATTTGCATGAAGAACCAGGCTCACAGAAATTTTAAAGAACTTTATCTGGGTCGCGGGCGCAGTATGATCTAAACCTCTCTATTCCGAACAAAACGCGGACGAAGTCGCGGTCAAAAGCTAGTTTAGAATAAGTTTGATTACAATCGGTTGAATAGACGTTCGCATATAGCCGCGGGCACTAGTTTCTCATACATAAATACATAATATCACGCCTGGCAGAGATCACGGATCTAGTTAGTTTCTCATAATGGTGCAAATTCACAGTCATGTCCACAATAGGTGCAATGTTCTTCTGCGTTCAATTGTCAGATAGATGTTTACAATGGCGGGCACCGGGCTACTTCACTCGCGAGCTATTCCTGTCAGGGCATAGACCTTCGCATGTATTATTAGACGGATTGTTTGTTTTGAGAAGCGTACGCTCGTGTGTATTGCGCCTTATAAACATTGTTTGTGTACAATCTGGTGCAGTAATGTACGTGTTGTTTAAAGAGTTAGTTACTATTAGTACAACTTTTTTTAATAACTTTTAAACTATAGCGATCCATGATATACAATAATGTTAACGGGAATTAACGCAATCATGGTATAGGCACTTGTATACCTTCGATTTGCCTGACGTTTAGACCAGGCACCACTGAGTCAGTCAGCCTGTGACCACGGCCGGTGTAACCTGGTTAAAACGTTCGGCAAATCAAAGGTATGTATGTAGGTACCTACACCATGATCGGGTTAATTCCCGTTAACATAATTTTATAAATTTTTATATTCAATCCGTCAATTGTCTGTATAACAATGAATAGTCCTAAAGTCCTCTCGGTCCTAAAATGGTTATCTTTACCTTGATAGCCTCGATAGACGCTCTTTCACCCCCGCTCAAAGAACGTTTCACACTTTGGAATACATAATCCGCTCTTCTACATGTTATGGGGTCCCTTTCAATCGTTTTAAAAAAAGAAATTTAAGTTTTAAACCTATTTATTTAACTCAAAATACAAACGTAAGAAAAGGGACCCTTAGGCAACTAGAAACTAGAATAGACTGATCGTACCGGCACGGCAAAGTGCTGACTGCTGCATACGGTGTACTGTCATAACAAAAGTATATGTCATAACATAAGTGGATTTATTTTGACTTTCACGTTAGTGACTGGCATCAACCATAATTCAACTTCATACCTACATGATTAATATCTGTATGAAGAATAATATTTATCTAAGTTACCTAAAGCAGACTCTATCAACCATATCTCATGACTAATGTTTACCTATAATGCCACTCCTTAAAATTATTCGATATATTCTCTACATACAATGAATAATTAATGCACCTACTAAGTCTTTCTCTGCACCACCTTTGGTTAACTGGTAGAGAATGCCTGGGACATTAAGTCTTCCAATGTACTTGTGCATAAAGTTTTATAAATACAAGGATAAAAAGCATTCTTTTTTAAACCCACGAAGTATAAAAAATAATACAATAAATGTTTACTGCAGCGCCCCTAGTGGGTTGTCAATACCTATCAAGAACATACACCAATCAAACCCAAACCCATCACTGAAAACTGCATCAAAATAGGATTGGTAGTTTCGGAGGAAATATGCACAAACAAACACACAAACATTCTCTCACCCCAAACGCATATACCGTCTCAGTTCCGTCGTGGGTAAAAAGGAATTAAAAAAATTACATATAATTTCAAAGTACGTGACTGAACGTCAAAATGCTGAGACTAACGACGTTGAATCGTGAGGTAAAAATTTCCGAACGAATACGATGGTACCAAAACTGTTCGTTCATTAGTGATGCTAGATCCGTATGTCATTGACATGCATGCCACGGTGCTTTGTTTTAGCGCCGGAACTCATATTAAAAAATAACACGAATTTTATTATAACGCTATACTTACCTATACTTAACGCTGGGGATAGGCAGAGATGTATTACATCCCTGTTTTACCGTTATACTGACTCTAAATGTGTTGAGGAGAAAAGACTCGGAGGGCTTGTCTTCTATGTATACTGGTGCGGTTATGTCGGACACAAACTGACTAAAACCGCACCGCACGTATCTATACCATAAATGCCGATCTGACGCAAGTAAGTGAATGGAGTAAACAATGTCGGCTCGAAGTGAACCCGCAGTGCAGCTCCGGGATGATGAATCGTATGGACTGGTCGCAATTACCAGATGTTGTATTTAACGGTGTTGCAATTCAATTAAGTGGTGAGGTAAAAAAAAATAGGTATATGCATAGATAGGACACTATCCTGGGGCCCACAAATACGAGAAGTCAGCCGCAAATTGTTTGCGTCTGCGAGTTCCATGCATAGACTGCGAAACTTTCTACTAACAGCCACTAAAATTGCACTTGCAGAATCACTTCTTCTTCCACAACTATATATGCTGATGCCAGCTATCTTGATCTCACTGAGGAAAATTTGTACACCGGAAGAAGGAAACACGTGAGCTGGCAGGGAGTTCCAGGTCTTAATGGTGCGGCATAGGAATGAATTCCTACAGTCCCGGGTCCTTTAAGCGGGGCGTGAAAAGGCATGTGATGAGGCCGTCAAGCTGAGTGCCGCCACTGTTAACATGGTACATGTTTCCGAGAGTTTGCCTTTAGCTTACCATCAGGCGAGGTGAAGTTGTCCTTTATAAAAAGGCAACGCTAAATACACAAGTGAATCAAAACGTAAGCATTCATTCACCGTCAACACGCAGTGCTTTAAAAAACTCACTAGTTTTTCTGCGTTCATCTTAGCTTTTTGGTATGTAGCCAGCATCACAATTCACAGTCAATAGTTCAAGAAAAAGGTATTTTCACTCACTCACTTCATTGACTATTGTATTCTGCCTAAATCGTTCGGAAACTGTCTGTTTCAGAACGAACAAAATTGAATTTATAATTATAATTTCCGTGTAAAGCCGTTTTAATTATCAATTTACCATGGTAGACGAAAATAATAACAGTAGAAAAAAATAATAATGATTGTCTTTAGCTCTATGGTATTTTTAATTAGACTGCACGGGACCCTACCAAAATGTACCTAGCTAGGGAACTACTCTTACGGTAGTACCACAACCAAAGCCAACCTTTCTAGTATACCGGTTGAAGCCTTTAGATATCACTTAAGGGACGCTACATACTTGTAGATTATGCACATGGGTAGGTAGGTACCATAGGTAGGTACTCTAAATTGTGTTTGCTAAGTATCAGCACATTCGCTCACATACTCTTAACACATAGCATACTGTTTGTGAGCAAAGCATGTGTTGAGAGTATGTGTACGAATGTGCAAATAGTGTGCTAGTTCTATGGAGAGGCAATACAATTTAAATATTATATTACTTAACGTGGTCGCCGCCTGCACAGATATGACATATGAAAGGTCCCGCGTTAAAATCCTGGGGAACACACTACCCACGACATGAACTCATTCCTAATACAATACACTTAGCTTAACTGGAGTTGTTTAAGAAAACACTAGTAATATTTTTAGAGAAAAATAAGGCAGTTCCCGAGAACAATCCACGAGTTAAAAACATATATATTCAGTTTTCTACCACCTGCAAAAGTACTTTCCGATCTCTACCCTGGCGTATTGTTGCTACGTATTTATGATGTACTTAAAGTTCATCCGCATACACCGTCAGCAAATAAAGTTAGAAGTGTTCAAATAATCATGCGAACCCCGGCATCGACGAGATACCCTCGATGGCCGGTATAAACACCTGGGCCAGTGATCTCGTGACCTAGATATAGTAATCGATGCCCTGATGCTGTGGAGTACACAACGACGGGCGATGTTTACCGCTCGGGTACATTTTTCGGTTCTGAGCAGGTACTAGGTATAGATGACTAACTGTTTGTAAGTTGTACCAGACGTATATTCACGCCTCTATGATCGTTATGGGGCAGAAAGAGGTATCAAAACCCAAAATTCTACTATTTTGCAGTTTACATTTACGTTTTTTTTGGCTTCCAGTATCCATATTATGACATCATTGGATGTCAAATTAAATATATATATATTTTTTTTTTTATATAGGACACGTTCAATTTATTACAAAGTATTTGTAACCGACTGTACACAAATACGTAAATTTTGACAATGGCGCGAGTTGACGACCAGAAATTAATCAAAAATTGAAAGGTGCCATTTCGATGACCACGAGTTTATGAATGACCCGTTAATATTCCTCCTCCTCACCGGATGGTAAGCTGAAGGCAATATCTCGGGAAAGAAGGCCATCAACAACAATATTACAATGTTTGCCCTGAGCTTGTCGGCATCAACAGATGCTTTTCACGCCCACTTGAAGGACCCGGGACTAATTGTTAATTACGTCACTTGGAAATATTTTAGGAAATTGTTCCTACGTCGCCTCAGTTAGAAAAATAAACGAATATAGAGAGATGGCAGACATACTTCTGCAGTGTAGTGTCTGTCTAAGTATATTGAACACTATCTCGTAAAATATTGATATTTCTGTCTGTACATTTGTGGAATAGACTATTTGAAAGGATGAAACCTCAATTTTTATGTCACCAAAAATAATTTTTTTGCGAGAAATATTAGTGATAAGTACGGTTGGCAAAGGAAAAGTCAAAATTTTTTCGAAGAAACACACGATAATTTATAGTACCTAATACGCAGGATGTTTTAAAATTGTATAAAAAAGGGGTACAGGAACTTACTTGCTTACCGACTGTACGCTATCGCATTGAATTTGTTCGTAACTTAAGATATTATTTATACAAATACTTTATTTGAACGAATGGAGCTTTTCGAAATTCAATTCAATTTAATCCAGAAATAAATGAATTGAATTGAATTTCCTAAATAAAAATTAATTCTACCAGGTGTGACAAAAAAAACTATGTGAATTGAGTTTCAGGTTCTATTATCTACTGTCCTGTAAAAAATTGTTGAAGCAGAAACACTTTTCTTGACAAATACATCATTAGTATGATAAGCGATCAGGAAGCATGATTAAAATTGCTTTTTTGCCTGATATGTTGCTAATTTACATCACGTACTCCAATGATTTATACACAGAATCTAACCAGAAACTATACTTACGTACCAGCTTAGAAGATTCCTGTTAGTCGTATCAATATTCTTTTGAGTGATGTGGGCATTCATATATCTACAGACAGTTCAATAAATAAAGTGAAAATACATCGCGTATTAATAGTAATTACATATTAGCAGCGAAAAGTTTACAGCAGACACCACACCCTCAATCCTAGATGGTAACTAATATACACTAGTGAGTCTCCCAATCACAGAAATTCAACAACATTCTACACAACGCTATCTAGACCCATGGTAAGGTTATCTAGCTTGTGTTATGGAATCTAGAATGCGGATAAACATACTTAGATACTTTTTTTTTTGTAAATACATATCTGCTGTAGCCTAGTGGTATAGGTAACGGACTGCTGAGACGAGGTCTCGGGTTCGATCCCAGGTTTACCATGGCACACACCAAGGACTTTTTGATGCTTTTCGAAGTTATGTGTGTATTTATCGCAGGTTTAGTGCCCGGATTTTTTTTTTTTTTTTTTTTTTTTTATCGTGCGAAAAATCCCCACGGATACCACCCCCACGGAGCCGGTGGAGGCGGTTATGTCGGACTCGAACCGACTAAAACGCACGCCATCTTGGGTCCTTGGCTGCCGGAGGTGAGATTGCCAAAAGCATATCTCTCGCACCCCGGCAGACCCAGGACCATCTCTTTCGAGATGGCCCCCTTCGGGTTGTGGGGACCAAAATGTCCCCATCTAGCCCCGGTTACGGGGAGGCGCACTTTGCGCCGCCGCCGCGGCCTGCTTCTGCTAGGGTGACAGGCGGCTCCACTGGTCACCCCCAGGCCAGCGCTCATGGAGGACGGAGGTCGTTCTGCGACCTCCGACGTCCGGTTCGCCTTCGCTCTGCACGGGCTTCCCGGGCCCGGAGTCTGGTCCGGACCCGACCGGCCGCCTCCTTCTCGAGCATTACTTGCTCGCAGAAGGAGGCGGCCGCACCCCAAGCGTTTGCGCATCGTACCATCGCTGTGAGCAACGTGACGAGTGTGAGGACTCCCACCCCTAGAGCCGCCACTAGGACCCGCCTCGGCGTGTCCCACGCCGGGCACTCGGTCAGCGTGTGCAGCTCTGTGTCCTCGCTCGCATCACAGTGATGGCACTCGGACGTTGGCTCCTTCCGGATCCGACACAGGTAACTCCCGAAACACCCGTGTCCGGTAATCACCTGCGTCAGCCGGTACGAGAGGCTGCCGTGTGGCCTCTCTAGCCACTCCTCCATGATGGGTCTTACCGTAGTGCCCGGATAATGGCAATAGGCTCGCATTGGGACCTAAACATAAACTGGCGAAATGTGGGTGCTAGCACCTCTGCCAACCCCTTCGGGGAATACAGGCGTGAGTTTATGTTATGTTTTGTAAAATATATATTAGGATAGAACAGCAATAAGCAGTGTTCACCTACATGTCACGCGTGTCAACATTTTCACTATGAATAATAATCAAGAGGGATAAAAGATCCGTCTATTTTTCAAATTGACTCCTCCATTTTTATTCTAGATTTGGAAATATAACAAAATGGCATATTGACATTATTTTAACCGTTGTTATTACAATAGCTAGTCTTGAAAGTACTTTTTTCCGTGCGGAAATCCCCTCGGATACCTCCCCTGCCGGAGCCGGAAGGGGAGGTTATGTCGGACTCGAACCGACTAAAACCGCACGCCGACTGCGCGTCGTGGTGCTAGACCGGAAGTGAGGTTGTCTTCGACATATCCCTCCATCCCGGCTGACTCTGGGCCATCCCTTACGGTCTGGCCCTCCTCGGGAGGAGTCTTAAAAGTAAACGTTCGAAAGATCCTGTCTCATAGGACAGGAATTGTCTTAAAAGTTGGCACGCGTTGTCCGCTCACATGGCAGTTCTATCCTTATAATATTTCTGTGGTCTCAAGGCAGTCCGTCGGACTACCAACCTGAAGAAGGTAGCAGGGGTAGACTGGAACACGGAGGATCGGGTGCTATGACGCACATTCGGAGATACCGCACCATTAAGACCTGGAACTCCCGGCCATATCAAGTAGTTCCTTCTTCCTACAGTCCCGGGTCCTTTAAGCGGGGCGTGAAAAAGCATCTGATGAGGCCGTCAAGCTGAGTGCCACCACTCTTAACATGGTTGTTTATGATGGTGACCCTCTTTCCGAGACTTTGCCTTTAGCTTACCATCAGGCGAGGTGAAGTCAAGTAAATAAATAAATAATATTCCACAACATTCTACACAACGCTATGTAAACCCATGGTAAGCTTTTATAGCTTGTGTTATGGAATCTAGAATGCGAATAAACATACTTATATACTTTTTTTTTGTAAATACATACATAATATAAATAGAAACACCCAGACCAATGCAAATAGCCATATTCATGCATACAAATATTTGCACTGAGCGGGAATCGAACCCGCGCCTCCTGCGTGGCAGTCGCGTGCACTACCGCCACGCCACAGAGGCTGTGCCAAAAGTAGAAGTGTCTCTTATAAAAAAAAAAAGACGTTGAATGATCTCATTGCTGTGATTTTACTAAGCGACTATAATTTGTGGTAGTTTGAAGGGCATCAGATGGTTCTTACAGGTCCTTCTGAACCCCTACCATTCATGTTCCTTGATATCAGACAAATCGTAATAGAAGCAGGACTAACCGCAACGTGAAAAACCCCGCCAAACGTGGTTCTATCTTCGCGCAGAATCCATGCTAATATTATAAATGCAAAAGTAACTCTGTCTGTATGTAACGCTTTCACACTTAAACCACTGAACCGATTTTGATGAAATGATGAATGATGATTGATGGCATAGGGGTAGATTAGACCTTGAGAAAGGACATAGGCTATGTTTAGTCGCGATAACTGACATACACGCGGGTGGAGCGGCGGGAAAAACTAGTTTTAGTATTCTTATATATAGTTTCATAAAGATTTCTTCAATATTAACTAAACCATACATATAAATAATAGTGAATAAGTATTAGGTAAGTTAAGAGCACCTGTAGCGTAGCAGCTGGCTCGAACAAGCCGACTCAGCTTATTCCCAGAATGACCGCTGTTCATCACCACTAATAAGAATATTGGGATTAGTTTCCTCAGTTTAGCTACTAGCACATGTAATGTTATGTATAAATACTAGCTTTTGCCCGCGGCTCCGCCCGCGTGGATGCCGGGTATCGCGACCAAACATATTCCTTTCCTTAAACCTTATGTCCTTTCTCATGGTCTAATCTACCCCTAAACCAAATTTCATCAAAATCGGTTCAGTAGTTGAGGCGTGAAAGCGTAACATACAGATAGACAGACAGACAGACAGACAGACAGAGTTACTTTCGCATTTATAATATTAGTAAGGAAGTAAGGAAAGTAAGGATTTCTGTATTGGTTCTGCTATTGTAGTAGTACACGGCATATATTATAAACCGTACTATAATCCATTTGATTAGTACTTAACTTATGCTAAAATTACAGCATGATATTGTATTAGGTACGTGACTTCTTTTTAACATTATGTAACTTTAGTTTAATTCGTTATAGTGTTTTATATACCTACTAGCTTTTGCCCGCGATTCCTCCCACGTGGATGTCGGTGATCACGATCAAACGTAGCCTATGTCCTTTCTCATGGTCTTATCTACCGCTATACCAAATTTCATCTAAATCAGTTTAGTAGTAGATAGCGTTGTGTAGAATGTTGTGGAATATTTATTATTTATTTATATAGATATACCGTATAAGACTAATATACTCTGCAACGTATTTCAATTTGATATACTCTGATTGGAGCCCATTACCGTGTGCGCTTCAGTACGTAATCAGGTCAATTATAAAGTAATTTACACCTTAATTAAGATTCATATATGTGACCCAATATCAGAATTAATTGAACAACGTTTAGGTAAGTACATACCAGCCAAATCTGCCTCGTAATTAGAGTTGCATAGTATTATGAGCAATAAATTATGAGTATTTCCGTCTTCAACCCACGAATATTCTTTCCGGTTTCAACCCATGTATTATTCCGGTCTCTACCCATGATTATAAATTACTAATTGTTGTTTTTTTTTTTTTATCGTGCGTAAAATCCCCACGGATACCACCCCCACGGAGCCGGTGGAGGCGGTTATGTCGGACTCGAACCGACTAAAACGCACGCCGTCTTGGGTCCTTGGTTGCCGGAGGTGAGATTGCCAAAAGCATATCTCTCGCACCCCGGCAGACCCAGGACCATCTCTATCGAGATGGCCCCCTTCGGGTTGTGGGGACCACAGTGTCCCCATCTAGCCCCGGTTACGGGGAGGCGCATTTTGCGCTGCCGCCGCGGCCTGCTTCTGCTGGGGTGACAGGCGGCTCCACCGTTCACCCCCAGGCCAGCGCTCATGGAGGACGGAGGTCGTTCTGCGACCTCCGACGTCCGGTTCGTCTTCGCTCTGCGCGGGCTTCCCGGGCCCGGAGTCTACTCCGAACCCGACCGGCCGCCTCCTTCTCGAGCATTACTTGCTCGCAGAAGGAGACAGCCGCACCCCAACACGCATCGCGCATCTTACCATCGCTGTGAGCAAAGTGGCGAGTGTGAGGACTCCCACCCCCAGAGCCGCCACTAGGACCCGCCTCGGCGTGTCCCACGCCGGGCACTCGGTCAGCGTGTGCAGCTCTGTGTCCTCGCTCGCATCACAGTGATGGCACTCGGACGTTGGCTCCTTTCGGATCCTACACAGGTAACTCCCGAATCACCCGTGTCCGGTGATCACCTGCGTCATCCGGTACGAGAGGCTGCCGTGTGGCCTCTCTAGCCACTCCTCCATGATGGGTCTTACCGCCGCTATTACGGCGTGCCCTGCGCTTGGTCGCCTAAGTCGTAGCTCCCATTCCGCTACCATGTCCCTGTGGAGCTGAGACCTCACGGCCCGAATTTCATCAGGCTCGGGTTCCCGTCCCTGCTCCCGCGCCTCCTTTCGATACCGACATAGCATCGAAAGGGCTCTCGCATCCAGGTTCCACGGTAGGGATCCGGCAAGGAGACTCGCCGCCTCCAGAGATATCGGTACCCCCTAATGGCCCTGCTGGCCATTGCACGCTGCGGCCCACGCAGCAGACGCGCATTGCGGACCGTCAGGGTGTCCGCCCATATTGGGCACCCATATAGGGCCATGGACCGCACGACTCCCGCGTAGAGTCTCCTGCAGGAGTCATCCGGCCCCCTCATGTTGGGCAGCAGCCGCCCCAAGGCGGCAGCTGTGTCCTTCAATTTAGGGGCCAGTCTTCGGAGATGCTCCCCGAAGTTCCACCGGCCGTCGAGAACGAGTCCCAGATATTTGGGGCTTGATGGCGATGGAAATGTCTCCCACTATGAGGCTGGAATCCTCCGGTGGCACGCGCCGAGGCCCATGAAAGAACATGGCCTCGGTTTTATGCAGAGCCACCTCGAGACCCAGCCGCCGGATCCGCTCCACGACTTGGGCACCCGCGGTCGTGGCCTTCAGGGTCGCTTCGCGGTATGTAGACCCGCACGCCGTCACCAGCGTGTCGTCCGCATAACACGTGACGGCGGCACCGTCCGCGAGCTCACCGCGAAGCACCCAGTCGTAACCGATGTTCCACAGTAGCGGTCCCAGGACCGATCCCTGCGGAACACCGCACGACATCTCTCGCCGACCGAGCCCGGTCGCACTTGGGTAGACGACTGCTCTCTCCGATAAATACGCCCCGACTATGCGGCAAAGGTAGAGAGGCACTTCGTGATACATGAGCGCCTCCCTAATGCAGCTCCAGGGCAGGGTGTTAAAGGCGTTAGCGATGTCTAGTGACACCGCCAACACCACCTCGCCCCGAGTGACGGCGTCTTTCGCCAGAGTCCTCACGCGCATGATGGCATCCACGGTGGAGCGCCTCCGGCGGAAGCCATACTGGCCATCCGCCAGGTCAGGCCCCACCCTGGATAGGTGCTCGACGAGGTGCTTTGCAATGACTCTCTCAAAGAGCTTGCACACCTCGTCGAGCAACACTATGGGCCTGTAGGCGGACGGTGAGTCCGCCGGGCGCCCCGCCTTTCGGATGAGGACCTGTTTCCCCGTCTTCCACATCTTCGGAAACTGGCCTCGCTCCAAACATGCGCTGAGAAACCCTCTTAGTCGGGGCTCGAGAGCGTCTTCTTCGCCTAGAACTAGGACCCACGCTCGGTCCCGGGGCGGTGTTCTTGGCCTTAAGCCTTAACACCGCCAGCTCTAGCTCTACCCAAGTGACCTCGGGCACGTCGTTGTCATCCACGTTGGGCGTCATAGGCGACCTAGGTGGCGGAGTCATCTGCGGTGGAATATGTTCCACCGCCCGCGCTGGGAACAGGGAGCCATTACTAATTGTTGTTCAAAAATATCATATTGAGCCTTAAAAAAGATATTCTCTAATATATTTTTAAAGTCGGTAAAAAACTAATAAGAAATTGACTCCCTGCCATGGTTTTCCCAAGCGACTGCAATATGGGGTTCTTCAAGAGGGGCATTAGAAGGTTTCTTCAGGGTAGGCAGCGCGAGTGTAACGCCCCTGGTGCTGCATACGTCCATAGGCCGCGGTAACCACTTTCCATCAGGTGGGCCGTGTGCTTGTCTGCCACCTAAGTGGTATAAAAAAAATGAAGCAAACTAATATTTCAGAGCACAATGGCGTGGTTAGGGTTACGTAGGGATTTGAGGGCATACCCTTCTACCGTGATAGACCTTTTGGGTAAAATTACCTACTTGTGAATAGGCACGGAAAAATTGGGGCACTGACGACAGTACGGCGTAATGGATATATAACATCTACATTTTTTAAAGGCGCTCGCGGTGACGTAGGTAATGGCAGTGTGCACACAAGCCAACTTTTGCTAATATTATAAATTCATAAAGGAAAAAGTGGGGATTTGTGAATGGATGTTACTCTGTCACGCAAAATTATAGAACGAGTCTGGATGAAATTTGTCAGAGAAATAGATTCTAACCCAAAATCCCAGGAATACTTTATAGTGGATCGTATCGTATTTTTTCTATTCGATCAATCAATCAACTAGCATATTGCAGTTCACTGTTGAACATAAGCCTCTCTCAATGTGCGCCATTTTTGCCTTCCGCATCCGAGCTGCTCTTAATCCGGCACTTTTAGAAATACCTTTTTTTTAATAAAGAATATTAGAGCCGAAGTTACTAATATTCCCTTTAACCCCTCCAACTAAGCTAAATTGCTTGTGCTAGGAGTGGGTTCACGTCGGTAGTGTAATGGCCAAGATTTGAACCCGGGACCTCTTGATCGTAAGGCCGACTTCTCAACCATTAAGCTACCGACGCTTTTTTTATAAATATAATTAACCCCCGACGCTACACAATGCTTGAATCAAAATATTACAAGGTTAAAAGTTAAAAACCTAACCAACACAATTTATTTTCAACTATTTGGAGGTGTGTTTTTGTGTCGAGGGTGTTTTAAATTTTCAACTTAATTTTATATTCAAAAAATATACAAACATGTTACATATCCCATCCCGTTTATACTGATAAAAGTAATATGAAAGACCATTTCAATCTAAAGTCATAATAAACTACGTATGTCCCTAAAGGCGGTAGTACCAGCAATCTCTTAATATGCTCCCTGAGGCGCAGATTCCATCTCAAGACCACGTCTCGTAACATTTTTATAGGACTGCGAAAATAAATGAGACGCATCTAACATTATTGTCATAGCTTGAATGTAAGATTTATGGGCGATGGAGGAATTTATGACAGATTAATAGAGATGCGATTACGTAATCGCTTTGTTTTGAGAGAACGTCGTCATCTTTCTAATATTTTAATGTGTGTTTCACGGTATTTGTGTCAGAGTTTGCTAAACGTTGAGAATAGTTTGTGTCATAATATTTTCACTGTTGGAAAATTGTGTTTATATTATAATTTATTTTTCCGGATTTATTTTAAGTTGCAGTACTATTATGGTATATACAATGGTAGTAGTGTTTTCAGTTCATTATAAAGTATTTTATATACCTACTTATTGCTTATCCAGACGCGAAATGTACATTCGTCCACATTTAGCCTTAAGAATATAACTATGTATTGTATATTGACATCTAAAAAATGCCGCAGTGGAGTTTGTTGTGCCGTATCTTCTCCACCAGCGCCTTGGAAGCGGTGGTAAACTTAGATTGAGTAGAATTAAAATTGACGTTAATAAGAAACAATTTTATTGTTCAAGATTGGGAATAAATGACTTTGACTTTGACTTGAGTGGGACAAAAATTCCCAGTACCATTAATGGAACTAATCCACGGTACTACTGGGAACGAGTCACTCCTACTAATATTATAAATGTCAACGATTGTGAAGACGATCTCTAGATGTTTGTTATTGAATCACGGTCTAACGGCTGAACAGATCATTCTGAAATATGGTACATGTATAGATTATAGTTTGGAATAACACATAGTCTACTTTTATCCCGGGAATATGTTCCCATGGGTAGCGGGCACGGGCTAGATGGGGACAGGGCTAGGTGGGGACACTATCGTCCCCACAACCCAAAGGGGGCCATCTCGAAGGAGATGGTCCTGGGTCTGCTGGAGTGCGAGAGATAGGTTTCCTGCATTCTCATCTCCGGCAACCAAAGCCCCAAAGACGGTATGCGTTTTAGTCGGTTTGAGTCTGACATACCCACCTCCACCGGCTTCGGGGCGCTGGATTTTCGCACAATAAAAAAAATGGGTAGCGGGCATAGGTTAAAATGTAACATGGGCGAAGCCGCGGGTATCAGCTTGTTTTACTTAAGTCCAACTAAAATATGACTTATAGTAACTTTACTTTTCTTTTTTTTTTTAGAGAAAAATAAGTATCTATTCTGTATGGAACGCGCTACCAAGAATCTCTTGAAACGTCAAAGCGTGAAGAAATTATAAACAATTCTTTGTTCGTAGCTGGTTCCGAATGTGGATGAAAGTACAAATTCACTCACAATGCTTCGCATTTATAATTGAAATGTTTTGAGACTCGACAGCGGAGCTACGTCTCCAACAGGCTTGGTGACAACTAAATTATTCCTTGTAAGACGGTAAGGCTTCAGTAGGGCCATAATATCGCACGCAAATCTACCCATATTATATGTGTAGATTTCAGTGAGTTCCTTTCATTTAATTTACTATGTTTGTTAGACAGATTTGATCCTTATGATTGCCACTATCGATTGAAGCCGTAAAAATACAGGATGTGATTTTTTTGGGTTTTAGTGGGGTCGATTACCGGGTGTGTTAAGCGAGTTTTCGAAAATCTTTGAATGCAGTTTTGTTTCTTTTTAAAAATAAGGGAATGTTTCCTTTGAGTGAAATTCTCTATCTCCAATATTTCGAGTATTTTCAGGTCCATGGGGCATGAAATTCTACCACCCTGTAAAATTCGATACACGTATCTTGAACCTAAATTGCGAAATTAACGAGGCTTTGGCGTGCGCGTATTTTTTTGTAATAATCTATACTTGATGAGTTTGAGTCGTCCACCGCAGTAGCACCCATGCCATCCTTAAAACATACCCAAGAAACGTGTACGGTGCGTACTAATACATTTTGAGTACATTTAGGTTCAAAATATATTTTCCGAGCGATACTACTAAACTGGTCCTATAATGCATAGAAAAAAGTATCTTCCAAGTCCATAACATATTGAATATGTGTAGGAACGGAACTAGCGATGTTTTCTCTTGTCTTTCTCGTGTTATCTATACTAGGCACTTTAAATCTGTGGTTATTACACGTTTTATCACATTTTAATTAATATTAAACGAGGAAAGTTGTTTGTGAAAAAGCTTACATTGTTCTGACTATGGCTGACGTAGTAAACTCAAAGAGCTTTCACCCGTTTCACTTGTGAAAAGAAATCTTTTAAACTGAAGAAACTTGATAAAATATTTTACTTTTGCAATCTCTACCATTATTGGTTTACCTTGATTTTACTTAACGGAAAGCCTGCGTCAGAGCATCATGCTTTAATCATGAGACAGCTGAGAGCCACATGTAACATTGTAGGTGTCCGTTGTAATGGTGACCCTCTTTCCTGAAACTTTGAATTCAGCTTATCATTGGACAAGATAAAGTCATATTAGTCATATCCTATATACCGGGTGTAAGGGGAACGCCCCCGAAGCCAAAAACCCCTATAGTAGTACTCCAGGCATAAAAATAAAATCGATTTGGAGATTTTTTTTTTAATTTATTATGTACTAGCTGTCCCGGCAAACTTCGTTTCGCCTTAGAAATTAGAATCAATTAGCTGTATCAAATTCTCCTTATTATTTTGAGAACGGAAAGCATTTCGATTCGGGTCCCATATGCCCACGGAGCTCCCGACACTAATAGGTCACCGGGGCCCATACTACCATAAACCATCAATTTTTCGACCTAAATAAAAAAATAGCCACCATAAATATTTTCGCGGCCCAAGCAACGGGCATTTTGTTAATTCAGAAGAATGTCTACTAATCACCCTCTGACGATATTTGCACGCATTATGTCAATTCTAGATCAAACGTCAGATAACATAGAAGAATATCATACAGCTGTATTAGAATAATAAACACATTTTTTTCCAATTCGTATTCCAAATTCAAAATTAAGACATGGCGTATGTCGGATCAGCTATTTTATATGGTGGTTATGTATTCTTCAATTTTCTAATTTACCGCGCAATTTTCTTCATTTTTTCTTTCATAAGAACCTTCTCCTAACAATGACGAACACAACAAAAAGGAATTAGTGAAATCGGTCCAGCCGTTCAGGCGTGATGTCGTGACCAATGGAAATAGGGGTTCATTTTTATATATATAGATTTTGCATTATTCACTCTCCATCGTGTTAGTAAAGTAAATGAAACGGTAATTAAAAAAAATTGTCCAAATCGATTCCTAAGTTCCTGGAGTACTACTAGGGGTTTTCGGCTTCGGGAGCGTTCCCTTTACACCCGGTATAACTAAACATTTCCGCACGGAAAAAAAAGTATAACAAAACAAATAAACTATACCAATGTATGTGTGTCTCATTGAAATTAATATACAATAATTATAACTAAATTATGTATGTACCTATACCATGATCGCGTTAATTCCTGTTATTGGAACGCGAGAGTTCAAAAGTAAGTCGTTGATATTCAACCTACAAATTGTTACAAGGGTTCTAAGGAACAAAGCCAGCACTAAAATGTAGCAGATTGTAGATATAGATCCCTCTAACTGTTCGTAGCGGCACAATGCTACGACAACTCGCATCATCTGCTACGTAGTTGTAGCTCGGTCTACGAAATCGTAGACGCATCTACGTAAAGGTTAACCAGTAGTAGATTGGTATAGTTACCGGCATATACCTTGTCCCGAGAGATACGAGGTCAAAATGCGTAATACACTTAAAGATTACATTAGGTAATTTATTGGGGTCAAAATATATGCCAGTAACTATAGACTAGAATACTCCAAGGTCATACCTACTGATTGACGGACAAGGCTCTGGTGTAGGTTAGGGTCTCGTGGTTCAGGGGTCAGACTTCAGTTGGTCCCGTAAAAGCGAAGCTAAACGAGATTATGAAAAAGAGAAGAAACATCAATTCTTACGTAATCTTTAATAGGTCTGAAAATAGGTTTCCATTACGGCTTCGTTAACTCAATTCACCTGAGCTATTGCACCTAGGTGCATTAAATATACTTTAAGTAAACTTTAGGCACCTAGGTACATTGCAATTACTTTTAAAAAACCTACAGGCAATTTTTTATTCCAAGAATAGGTTTCTATAGGTTATAAAATCGAGTGCAGTCGTGGGCAATAGCTAGTTTTAGATATTAAGAAAGTTCCATCAAATATTACTTATGCATGCGCTACGCCTCAGGTATTCCACTTTTATCGCCAACAGATACTTAATGGCATAACGAGGCTTTGATGGAGCCATAATGCACATCGAAGGTAAATATTACCACTTCAAAGATATCAGACTCATGATCGCAGATATAGAGACACTGGCTGACCTGTCACGGCTTCGCCCGGGAAAATTTCGTACATATTTGATAGTGACCTAAATGACGAACTTTTCATACAAACGTTTGCCACCTATTTTACCCTCTTAGTAGTTAAATTTTGAAAAATGATGATACATGTGTTCATTTATTTCTTAAAAGGCACAGGTTTATGAAATTTAGTGCATCTGACTCTGAAAACGGCGGACTTTCATACAAACTTCCATCTCTTATTTTACCCTTTTAGTAGCAGAATTTCTAAAAATCCTTTCTTTGTGGATACTTACATCATAAAATGCATCTAGTTACTGTCGAAGTTTCAAGTTTGTTCCAGCGGTGTAGGCTCTGCGTTGATGAATCAGTCAGTCAGTCAGGACAAGTAATTTTATATGACAGACGTCGAAACTGATAATATAATATTTTAATTTTTATACTGATTTTAATTTATAATATTTATAAACTTATTTTAATTAGTTAGTTGACATTATAATATAACTATTTTTAACTGATTTTATTTCAATGAGTGGTATTCGCATGAACGTCCGACAGTAAATTTTTGTGCTAGCAGTGGAATCACGGCTATAATTTAATGGCCAAGTTTCGAACTCGAGACTTCGCAACCGTAAGACCGACTCCTAAACCACTATTTATGATTTGAGATTGGCACATACATGGTAGACAGATACGGTCTGCCCAATAATAGCTAGCTCGGCGATCGTCAGTACACCGTGATCATGGCGCTTGAAACAGCGCCGAAATATCGATTACCAAATAATAATTTTAAATAGTTTAAAAAACTAAAGAACATGCTTTTAGCACGCACTAAAAATTACAAAAATCTTGGACGTCCGCCATATTGGATTTAAGTCAAGTGACTACTTTTTTCGTATTCCTGACAGCAAACCCTTTCATTTGATACCCATAACATGGGGGTGGATTTCAAACAGCCAGTCCACCATCTTGGTGAGGCCGCCATATTGAATTTGTAATGACGTTTCTTAGCTAGTCAACTATTATCATTAGAACTCAGAGCATGTGCAAAATTTCATCCTAATCGAAGACCGGGAAGTGGGTCAAATTAGGATTCCAAGATTTTCTTATATATGTTACCGGAAATGTATGAAATCAAGGAATTGTATACAAATCCTAGGAAATGTGTGTTAATTCATAGAATGCCTGCAGTTCCACCGGCAATGTGTGAAATAAATGGGTTATTGTCTATATTTGCGGATGATTTTGTGGAAAATTTATATTTTTGAATGAATAAAAAAAAAAATAACCAATTCTAACCTAATCTATCCAAGTTAAATTGCGTGGTGTGGACACTGCGCCCCGACCTGGATATATTTTAAGTTAGAAGACTGAAGCGAAAGCGAGGCTCCAGCATTAGCCTAAGTGGTTGCATTTTTTATAACCACCGTCAATGTTCTTTGATACCATTTCATACATTGCCTGCTGCGCACTCGGCATTGTATACAATGCCTAGGCATTGTATAGAATTCCGGATTATACACATTTCCGGTAACATATACACCGTTACAAGTGAAACTAATAAAAGCGTGTTCAGAACAATGAACATGGTAAATATCCCGGTTAGGGTTACACTATTAATCCTAAACCACTAAGCTACCGATTGCTTAAAATAGCTCATACGTTAAACCCCTATTATCCTCACAATGAACTCTCCTCGTTTCTAAATGTATCATTTTCCAATTTCTAAAAAGAAAGTATCCAATAAGATATTCGACTCATGCGCTCCCTTGCAATACTGTTAGTATTTTTTCGTTCGGAAACCCGCTTACGGAGACAATGGACTGTGTTCGTATACTAACGACTCTATTAAAGGGCATAGACAGAGGAGTCGCTGTCTGAATGTTGATCAGTATAATGGTGGATAAAGATTTTTTTGTTTGTTTTGATTTACTAACTTCTAAACTTTGCCCTGTTGGTTCCTGGGGGAGTAGAATAGGGACACCCCATCTCGTCCTGTAGGCCAAAGTCAAAGTCAAATATCATTTATTCTGCACAGACCATTAAATCGGAACTTACAAAACGTCAATCCATACTAATATTATAATTGTGAAAGTAACTCTGTCTGTCTGTGTATGTTACGCTTTCACGCCTAAACCACTGAACCGATTTTGATGAAATTTAGTATAGGGGTACATTAGACCATGAGAAAGGACATAAGCTATTTTTGATCGCGATAACTGACATCCACGCGGGCGGAGCCGCGGGCAAAAACTAGTCCATACTAATATTATAAATGCGAAAGTAACTCTGTCTGTCCGTCTGTCTGTCTGTCTGTCTGTCTGTCTGTCTGTCTGTATGTTACGCTTTCACGCCTCAACCACTGAACCGATTTTGATGAAATTTGGTATAGGGGTACATTAGACCTTGAGAAAGGACATAGGCTATGTTTTGTCGCGATAACCGACATCCACGCGGGCGGAGCCGCGGGCAAAAGCTAGTAATATTATAAATACGAAAGTAACTCTGTCTGTCTGTCTGTCTGTATGTTACGCTTTCACGCCTAAACCACTGAACCGATTTTGATGAAATTTGGTATAAGGGTAGATTAGACCTTGAGAAAGGACATAGGCTATGTTTGGTCGCCATAACGGACATCCACGCAGGCGGGGCCGCGGGCAAAAGCTAGTATAAAATAAGTATTAAATACTAATTTAGCAAATGGACCAGCGCCGGTTTGAAACGCAGCAGACCTGAGTAGACTCCGGCAAGAAACTCAGCGGGCATATTTTTTGGTCTATTGTATATTGTATTTTTTTTTGGTGTCGTAGAAGGTGACGTAGGGATATTAATCAGGCTCAGCCCCTATGACGTGGGGCCGAAAATCAGAGTTGGCGAAATGTGGGTGTTAATACACCTCTGCCTACGCCTTCGAGAATTTACAGGTGTGAGTATACGTACTCGTATGTTTGTAAACTTATGTTTCAAGAGTAAGATTGACATCATGTGTGCATTAAATATTATGAAAAACTAGATTTTCGCTATCAATGACTTCATTAATGAGAATGTGCCTGCTTGGCGGCAATAGGGTTACTAGCTCCCCTATAACGTAAGACCGAAAATCATAGTTAGTGAAATGTGTTTATCTACCCCTTCAGAGATTGCCATCAAGTGGTATAATAAAATTGCAGAAAAATATATATGTAACATGTTTTGAAGATGTCACATATTTTGATTTTGATGGATGTCGTTTGAAACTTAACCCGTGCCGGGGGTTTGGAGGTCCGATGCCAGTCGCTCTTGTTAAAGTCGCACCCAAGAAAGTCAACATACAACCAAAACAAGAGGACGAAGAGCTTGAACGTATAATCTTTGTACAGTCAGCGTCATACATATCTTGACGACGAAGTCTCAGGCCTGTATTCTAGAATGACACTCAACCTGAATCTCGATTTATCTGAGGACAGATTGTATAGGCAATATGTCAAAGTATCAAGCTGTCTTTACAATCTGTCCTCAGTTAAATCACGATTCAGGGTGAGTGTCATTCTAGAATATGGGCCTCAAAATGATCTTAAAACTCTCACATTAAGAGTAAATCAAACTGTTTTATTGGTTTATATAGTATTATTTTCCGAACTAAAGATGTGTGCCAAATAATCATAACAATCAGTCAACTGGAAGGAGGAAAAAAAACTAAATTAAAATCATTTAGAGTACTTTGTACGTTAACTAACGTCTTCCTGACTGTACACAACTGGGCAATCACTACGAGGATGTTTTACTACTATAGAAAGATATCAAATGAGAAAATGGTACTTACACAAACGTAAGATCCTACTAATATAAACGTGAAACTTTGTGAGTATGGATGGGTGTTTGTTACTCTTTCACGTAAAAACTACCGAATGGATTTTCATGAAACTTTACAATAATATAGCTTATATATCAGAATAACACATAGGCTATATATTATCACGCTACTACTCAAGGGAACGGAACATAGATCATTAATGTCAACAAATTCGGCCGGCATTGGCATATACGCTGAAGTGACAGTGTGGTTATTTCTGTTGCTGTTTAGATAACTATATCATTGTATAATAGGGTGCAACGGGAACGGGATTGGACGCCATGCGGGTGGACAATAATTGGCGGTACGAAGTTCACCGAGTCAGCTAGTATTAAATAAGAAAATGATAATTTGCCAAACAAACTGGTGTATTCGTGTACTAAGCTACTTGCTAACAATCGCTCCTACATCGCGCTATAGAATTTCAGATGCATTCTACATGATATCTCAACGTCACCTATTGCGACGCGCCCCTTCTCAAAGCTAAAAGCATTTCACAATCCAGCTTTTCAATACAATGCAGATATTGAGAATATGTGTGTGTGTGTGTGTGTTTGTGTGATTTCTCACGTCAACTACAGAAATTGTAAAGCTTTTACATTATGCAAATTTAGATATACATAGGTGTGTCTGCGAGTACGTCTGCGTTAAGTTAGGAATAAAAATAAATAAATAAAATAAATAAATTTTTTTTATTAACACAATGAAAACGTCAAGGGTATTAAGTATTTTATCATATAGTAATTTCATATTTAATATTTAAATCCATACAAATGCGCATGTAACTCCTATCCGTATCTGCTGTGTAATGCTTTCACGCCTAAACTATTGAACCGATTTTCATGAAATTTGGTATAGGGGTAGATCTGAACTTGAAAAAGGACATAAACTATTTTTGGTCGCGATAACCGACATCCACGCAGGCGGAGCCGCAGGCAAAAACGAGTTATTTATAAGTAAAAAAATCTTTTTTAGGTGACTGACTCATCAAAGTATCAAACTCAGACCAAATAGCGCAATGATTTTAATTACTAGCTGTTACCTGCGGCTTTCCTCGCGTGGAATTTTAATCCTAAAAAGCTATGAAGCAAGGCGATGGACCCGTATAGGCGGAGACACTGACGGCCAGTAATGTGGCTAGATTGCTGAGCCCACAGAGGGCGATGGCCGTCAGGGTGATAAGGGGATACCGCACGATCTCAGGTGAGGCGGCATGTCTCCTAGCCACGCAAGGGCTCTCGCTTCCAGGTCCCATGGAGGGGTCCATGGGACCTGGAAGCGAGAGCCCTTGCGTCTCTATTTAAATGGCGCAAGGAGGCGCTGGAGCGGGGCCAATGGCCTGCGTCTCGAGAAATCGAGGCCCAGCGGTCCCAGCTCCACCAGGAAACCGTGGAGACATGGAAGGTGCGACTTGAGCAACCAAAGGGGGGATTCGCCACAATCGCGGCCGTCAGACCGGTCATGGACGAGTGGTTGGAGAGGAGACATGGTGCTCTCTCCTACCGGTTGTCACAGATGCTTACCGGGCACGGTAGCTTCGGTAGGTACCTGTGGCGAAGACACCGGGAAACCACGACCGGTTGTCAGCACTGCGGGGACCGCAGCGATGACACAGCGCTCCACACGCTGGTGGAGTGCACGGCGTGGGCGCAACAGCGCCAGGTCCTCGTAGTGGGTTTGGGCGTGGACACTCTCTCGCTCGAGACCATGGTGGGAGCCATGGTCTCCAGCGGGAGTAAGTGGGACTGCGCCGCCTCTTTCTGCGAGCAGGTCATGCTCGTGAAGGAGGCGGCGGGGCGGGAGCGGGAGAGAACTCTCCCACCCGAGTTCCGCAGTCGGCGGCTTGGGCGCCGCCGGCGTGTCTTCGCCGAAGACCATCGGCCTCCATGACCGGGGGCCTGAGGACGGTGAGTTGGCTGCTCATCGTCCTCACAGAAGCAGGCCCATGACGGCAGCGTGACGTGACGGACTCACGCACGCCTCCCCCCTCCTATGAAGCGGGATGATACCCGAAAACCCCCCATAGACGCGGGATAGCACCCGAACCACCCCCTAGACGAGGCCGCATTAAAGCCGTGGGTCTGTTGGGAGCCCTGGGACATCCTTCCGAGGGCTTACCCGGGGCTCCCAACTATAGGCTGCTGGGCGATACCGTGGGGGTTTTAGTCGGTAGGAGTCCGGCATAACATCCATGAAGGATTTCCCCCACGGTCAAAAAAAAAAAAAAGCAAGGCGATGGAAGCCACATCTGTGCTGAACGTAGCCACCTTTCAGGTTAATGCTTTACATTCTTTATAGACTTTTAAGACTTAGGAGGACTTTTTGTTTAGAAGCACTTTTGTCATGAATTTTTTACGAGTTTTACATTTTAATAAAGTTAATTTCGTACCACTTACAAGTGCGTTTGAATGCTAATTCAGTGATCGCGATTGGCGGGTTCGTTCCCGCTCAGTTCAAATATTTGTGAGCATGATTCTGATGTATATTTGCATAATTCTGATAGATTCTATGTGTAAAATTACACTACCGATGTGAACCGACTCTTCACACAAGCAATTTAGCTTAGCCAGTGTTATAGAGAATATTAGTAATTGCGTACTCATAATCTAAAAAAGCCGGCCAAGTGCGAGTCAGACTTGCACACCGCGGGTTCCGTAATTTAAGATACATAAACTACAATATATGTATATTGTTCGCGTTGAACTAACTTTTAAACGCTCGCGTTCCATGATATACAATAATTATAACGGGAATGGGCTATTTGACTAAGTCTTCGATTCTTCCCAATACTGCTTAATACGATAGCTTGTTCTTAAAAAATATGCCTTGCAAAATAAAATATTGCATATCTAAACTGAAACTATGATTTTTCATTACTTGAAATTCCCAAAAAAAAGTCAAAATATAAACAATCTAATTCAATTGAAATATATAACTTTTTAGATTCCTTATTAAATTTTAAATAACTTTTATTATGAACTATGTATATACGTGTGAACGCAACGTAGACCGAGATAAATGCGATATTCTCTTGCATTTTCGTGGGCTTTTGTATGGAACGTTTTCGGGCGGTGCAACAAATTGAATTTTTCAAAATCAAATATCTTGAAAACTATTTGTCGTACGAAAATTTTACTTTTACAGTTCATTATATTATTAAGAAAGTGGTCATTTTTCGAAAGTAAAAAAAAATTGTCAAATAGCCTATTAACGCGATCAATCTGAGTCAGCCTGTGACCATGGCCGGTGTAACCTGGTCAAAACGTCAGGCAAATCATGATTGACATGATTTTTTTTTTTATCGTGCGAGATATCCCCACGGATACCACCCCCACGGAGCCGGTGGAGGCGGTTATGTCGGACTCGAACCGACTAAAACGCACGCCGTCTTGGGTCCTTGGTTGCCGGAGGTGAGATTGCCAAAAGCATATCTCTCGCACCCCGGCAGACCCAGGACCATCTCTATCGAGATGGCCCCCTTCGGGTTGTGGGGCCCACAGTGTCCCCATCTAGCCCCGGTTACGGGGAGGCGCATTTTGCGCCGCCGCCGCCGCGGCCTGCTTCTGCTAGGGTGACAGGCGGCTCCACCGGTCACCCCCAGGCCAGCGCTCATGGAGGACGGAGGTCGTTCTGCGACCTCCGACGTCCGGTTCGTCTTCGCTCTGCGCGGGCTTCCCGGGCCCGGAGTCTGGTCCGGACCCGACCGGCCGCCTCCTTCTCGAGCATTACTTGCTCGCAGAAGGAGACAGCCGCACCCCAAGCGTTCGCGCATCGTACCATCGCTGTGAGCAACGTGGCGAGTGTGAGGACTCCCACCCCCAGAGCCGCCACTAGGACCCGCCTCGGCGTGTCCCACGCCGGGACCTATACCATGATCGCGTTAATTCCCGTTATAATCATTGTATATTGATTACGTTGACTTACAAATTTGATTTTGCACAGCTTCAAGACGTTATAGACTTGAGTATGTGGTATGAATTTCAACTGGATACCTTCGAGCATTCCTGAGAAAACGGTCTTGACAGACAAACAGACAACTAAGTGCGTTTGATTCTATAAGGTTTCCGTTCCTTTTTCTCTTGAGCTACAGAATCATAAAAATATGTACATTTATTTAGAAAAAAAGTGTATATATGTATGAATGTATGTTTGTTCAAATTCTAGAACCATAAAACAAGCTAGTTAGACCACCCGAGTTAGTCTAACAGATTTTTTTTGTCGCAACAGTTCGACCATCGGAGTCAGTATAACACTCACCGGGATATTTACCATGTTCGTAGTTTATCTAAAGTAAATATCCCGGTGAGTGTTATAGTATTAATGTTAATGACCATGTCAATCTCAAATCATACATCGGAGTCAGTCTAACAGTTTGGACAAAAATTTTCGTAACAGTACGATTACCGAACTGCTAGTAGGACAGGATGGAATAAGCCGTTAGTTACCCTATGCTTACTTTGGGTTTAAAAAGCGCTGTGTAGAATTTCCTAAAATTTGTAACTATTTTTGTATTTATTTTAGATCTAAGTTATTTTTCGAATAAGAAGCAATAACAAGGTCACACAAGACTAGGCAACTGTATCATTTTAATGAGGCTTGTATGATAATATTTTATTTCTGTTTTCATCATCTTATAATAGGCTCCGCGACGATTTTTGGGTCGTATTTCGACTTCTAACATAGCAATACCATCAATTCTGACAGTTTCTATTATGGCTATTACGAGACTTGTTTAATACTCTTTAGGCACGATATTTTGTTTTTGTATGGCAAAAACTGCTGCCTACAATTTCATCACATCTTAGAAAATTTCCAAAGATTCGAGCAACCGGTTCCTGCAATCGGATCCGAAGATCGTTACACTTCGTTTCGACTTTAACCCTATCTTTAGATAAAAGTAACTTTATGGTACAGTCGGCGTCATAAATAACTTGACGACGAAGTCTCAAAATGATCTTAAAACTCTCTTATTATGAGCAAATCAAACTGTTTTATTGATTTATATGGTAGTATTGTCCGAACTAAAGTTGTGTACCAAATATCAGAACAATGGGTCAACTGGAACGGAGTCAAAAAACGTAATAATATCATTTTGAGCACTCTGTTCGTCAACATGTTTCTGATGCTGACTGTACCTTCGTATTTGTGTGTACATGGATGTCGGTTATCGTGACTTTAGCCTTGTTTTCGATGGCGATCAAATCTACGTAAGATTTTAAGTCTAGTCAAGGAATTATGGGCTGATTTTAGACAGTACAATACTTCGACATGTAGCGAAACCCTTGAATTACCACTACTTTGACAGACGATTAGAACTTCTAAACAAAAACAGAATCCATTCAGTAGTTTTTGTGTCCATCGCGGACAAATAGTCATACTTTACAATTATATAATAGTAGAGATATAGATAGGTAGACTCTGGCCAACGAAAGATGGCGCAAATTGTTGGCACCAAAGGACGAAATCACGGAGTCGATACTAGAATCTTTTTCCTATAAGGCATGAATTAAAACTAGCCTATTTTGGTACATGGCCAGAGTCTAGTCAGTGTTGCAGAGTGTTGGTTTTTCAAATTTGGCGCCAATTTATTGCGCCATCTTTCGTTGGCCAGAGTCTAACTCTCTAAAGATCTCTGCGTGTTGTATCTCCGCGTAAGCCTCCCAAAGGACAGGTACCTTCCTAACGAACATTAAAGTACCCAAGCCAAGATAAATATTGCAATACAATCATTGGCTTCTTTATTTGATAAAACCGAAACTAAGATAGAAGGAGGAAATAACAAGATTTGACCAAGTTACAAATAATTTCATGTAGTTTCTCTTTAGCGGAATTCTATATCGGCTGACCAATAGAACGTAATTACATTTGTGATCGGCCAGGAGAAATGTCTCCTAAGTGCTTGGTTTACTCGTTTTGGAATAAAAAAAATCGATATAAAGAGAAGGAAAATTTGGAATGATTCAAGTGGTGCTCAATAGCTCAGTTGGCAGAGCAGTCGCCCTGTAAGCGAAAGGTCGTGAGTTTGAGTCTCACTTGAGCATTTCATTTTTTCCAATGTTTTTCGAAAAATAGATGTGTTGGTTTTTTTTTCCGCAATCCATACTTAATATTATAAATGCGAAAGTAACTCTGTCTGCCTGTCTGTGCGTTACGCTTTCACGCCTAAACCACTAAACCGATTTTGATCAAATTTGATATAATGGCAGATTAGGCCTTGAGAAAGGACATAGGCTATTTTTGGTCGCGATAACCGACATACACGCAGGTGGAGTCGCGGGCAAAAGCTAATGTACAATAATTATAATATACAGAGTGGAAGATATTCATCCCCCTGGAGGGGAAGAACTCGAAATACTGGAGATAAACAATTTCACTCAAAGGAAACATTCCTTTATTAAAAATAAAATAAAACAGCATTCAAAGATTTTCGAAAACTAGCTTGACACACCCGGTAATCGAACCGACTATAACCCGACAAAATCACATTCTGTATTTTATGGCTTATCGATAGTGGCAATCATTAGGATCAAATCTGTCTTCCCGTCCAGTCCTCAAATCTTCCAACCTGTATAATAATTTACAGAGAATGATGATATTACGACCTTTCACAGGTGGCCCTCACAATCAGGTGGGCTATGTGATTGTTATAAAGAAAAGGAACGAAGGAAACAGTTCTCACAACGAGGTACAAAAATTAAGCATCAATTATTTAAGGCTGTAGTCGAGAAATACTCGACGGGTTTCACTTTATTGGACTAGAAAGGAACTGTGCGTAGGTAGTATGTTTGTCTGTCCTGCGTGAGGCCCAAGTTGGGAGGTGAAGGGGGGTTATTCTTTCTTCGTACCACAAAAAGTCATACCATTTAAAAAAATTATTAACTCATACTGATTTATTTTATTTATATTCTTATATCACACCACTGCATTTTAATTCATTTTGTTAATTATCTCATGCCATTTTTTAATATTTACTATTCTTAATTCATACCAGCTCCTATTTTTCCTATGAAAAAACATGTTTTTCAACTATAGTACGGTTTAAAGATAATGTAATTCAATCCTCTGTAAACCGTACTTTAGTTGAAAAACATGTTTTAATGAAGGTAACAATTTCTTTAATTGATATTCTTTCTATTTCCTTTGGATTGTTTTAAATATATATTATACCTGTATAGCACCAGTACAAATAGACATACAGTCACACAATCACGTCTTTATCCCTGGAGGGTTAGGTAGAGGTGACTTTTCACCAATCATTGTATTTGGTCCCCACGTAATAGGGGGTGAGCCTATTGCCGTATTCCGGGCACTATTGTTTACTCGAGCCGTGCATCTGAGGCTGAGTCTGGGCTGTATATATCTGTCTGATGTCAAACAGCCCTATCCCTCAGTCCCTTGTACGACATCGCATGGGAAGAGATGGGGTGGCCCAAATTCTATTCTGCCGAGAACCAAGCGGCTTCTATTTCATACATACTTACTAATATTTGCACTGAGCGAGAATCAAAAGCCAGCTCCTTGACGTAGCAACCCTATACACTACCAATACGCCACAGATGTCTTTATTAATATACATAATTATACTTGTTTGTACACGGCCGTCTCCGGCAACCAAGGACCCAAGACGGCGGCGTGCGTTTTGGTCGGTTAGAGTCCGACATAACCCCCTCCACCGGCTCCGTGGGGGTGGTACCCGTGGGGATTTTTCGCATGATAAAAAAAATGCACACGGCCGTGTATTTATCGTCAATAAATGAAGGCGGCGATCCTTTTAACTATCGTGTGGTTTACAGTCAGCATAAAAAGATGTTGGCGAACAGAGTACTCAAAATGATCTTAATATAGTTTTTTGACCCCCTTCCAGTTAACCGACTTAATTGCACTTTGGCTAACAGATAATGTATATAATGTGTCTATACATCCAGTTTTCTGGATTACCTCCCATTCATCATCATCATCATCTTAGCATTGTTCCTGAATAAATTTGAGGCTTTACTCTTCCTTTTGGCTTGGAATTGATTTGAGTTCTACAATTAAAGCAAATTTAAACACGTACTCGCATGAAAAAAAGAACAACCTGCAATCCGCTATAAGCTTATAAATCGCGCCATAATTTCCAAGCCTCTTGGGCCGGATCCAAGGTCACTTCACCAATGTCAAGGCCAATATTTGTGGCCTTGTGTAGTCATGCTCGGAATAATGAAACAGTTCCCGGAAAATACTACGGTCGAGTTTACACTACAGGGTGAAACGGTACCACGTCCGGTTGTGTTCATTGAGACTTGCGTGTTTCGGCAAGTTTACTTGGAATAGGCTAGTTGACACTTTTTCAAATAGGTCTTAAATGCTTACTGACGTTATATTAGACCCAAAAAATAATTGCTATATTTTTTAAGAACAAGAATACTTCAAAAAAAATTTTTTTTTAATTGTTAAGCTAACGACAACGCTGTCCGCCATGTTGATCTGTAGATTATCCGTGCTGTGACGTCATACAATTTGTAAACAGAGTAAATGTCATCCGCGTGACATTTACTTCACTACATTCAACGAGTGCATAACACTCGTTGAATGTAGTGAAATGTGATGGCATTTACAAATTTTAAATGGAATTTATACAACCACTAGCTTTTGCCCGCGGCCCGCGTGGAGGTCGGTTATCGCGACAAAACATAGCCTATGTCCTTTCTCAAGGTCTAATCTAACCCTATACCAAATTTCATCAAAATCGGTTCAGTGGTTTAGGCGTGAAAGCGTAACATACAGACAGACAGAGTTACTTTCGCATTTATAATATTAGTATGGATCTGATAGTTTTATTAGTTGTATTCGATATATGTTGTTTTGTACGACAAATAATGTAAGAGATACGAGGAATTCTCTTAAAATTTAATATGAGTCAATATCCTATTGCAGGAGTTCAGTAGTTTAGTGGTAAAGGAGTCGGTGCAACGATCGAGAGGTACCGGGTTCGAATCCTGGCTGCTACGGTACTGATGTGAACCTACTTGCAATATAAGATATTAAGTTTAGATAGAGGGGTTAGGAGGTATATTACTTAGTAGTTTAGGTGACTAACATTATTATTAAATAACTGCTACGTCTCGTCAATAGTTAGCCTAATTTAAGCGTTATAACATTTGTTATCTATATATATATAAAAATCAATTGCTGTTCGTTAGTCTCGCTAAAACTCGAGAACGGCTGAACGGATTTATCTTATCTTGGTCTTGAAATGTTCGTGGAGGTCTAGGGAAGGTTTAAAAGGTGAGAAAATTTCGCAAATACGAAATTTTCTCACCTTTTGTGACTAGCTTTTGCCCGCGGCTCCGCCCGCGTCCACGCCGCGGGCAAAAGCTAGTCACTAATAAAAATCCCGTCAAAATTGGATCAGCCACTTCGGAGATTACAATAAACGGACAGACAGACAAAAATGTTAAGAAATTACTAATTTGCTTCAGGTATCCTGTAGGTATACATTAAAAAGCTGTTATTTTAACGTTTCAAACAGACACTCTAATATTATTTATTAGTATAAATAGATAGAGTAGATAATATTACTAATGTGTCTATATGTTGGCTAACACCCACTTTAGAACTAAAATAACCTATAACAACACATAAATATCTTGCTTAATTACCAGAAACAAAATACAATACGTATAAATCATACAAAATACAAAATAAATACAAAAATAGGAATGGAAATTTTAGCCAAGTCACGTAGTAGCGCTGTAAAGTTTCAGTATGAAACTGGACACAAAATAAACATTAAACATAATTATTGTAGTTTGCTCGGGCACTACAGGGCACGAATCTAGTTATTTATTACACAACTGCCCAAAAAAAATTCTGTTTTCACATTTAACATAACATAACATAACATAAGCTCACGCCTGTATTCCCCGAAGGGGTAGGCATAGGTGCTAGCACCCACATTTCGCCAGTTTATGTTTAGGTCCCAATGTAATAGGTGGCGAGCCTATTGCCATTAACCGGGCACTTATAAACCTGCGATAAATACACACATAACTTCGAAAAGCATCGAAAAGTCATTGGTGTGTGCCATGGTAAACCTGGGATCGAACCCGAGACCTCGTCTCAGCAGTCCATTACCCATACCACTAGGCTACCGCAGATTTCACATTTGTTTCAGTATAAATATCAAATACCTGAATCTTTTGGATATGTGGGATATTGATAGGATCCGATAGCGATCCTTATGACTACGACCAACCCTAAAAGAATATTCATATATAATATCAGATGAATCAACCGTTTTTGATTAACGCATGTGAGCCAACAGACAGACAAAAATACTGATAATCACTTTTTACCCGACTGTCAAGTTAGGTTTTGTTTCCCACGCGTATCTTGTATGTATGTTTGTAATATTCTTTAGTACCTCATCTTCTGAATTACAACACGGATTTCAATGACTATCTCAAAATATCTAAAGGTATTCGTCGCCCAAGTGTTATTGGCGCCAAAATGTATGTTGTCAAACAAATCACTTGAACTTATCGAGTAGGGTATCAAAATGAAGGTAATTAAAGGGAGATTCCAAAAATATATAATAGCAGGCGGTACCCATTTGCAAATCATGAACTGGATGAAAAATATTAAACTTTTTTCGATCTTTCCAGTATCAGTCGGATTTTTACTATGCCATCTTCTTGATCTATAAATTTAGCGCAGATATCAACATTTTATCTCATACAGCAACTGGTATGATTATGAAACTTCAGTGTTACTGAGTGTATACGTATAAACAGCTATAATCTTGATGTAACAAGTTTCTAGTTTCCTTGCTAACACTTTTATCCACAAAGTTTATCGTAATTTCCCCGGGCTGTGGTATCACCCCCTCAACCCGCGTCCAAAAACTTGTGGAGACGAATCCATCATAGTTAGGCTAGTTATAAGAGAAGAGTACCATCAATAATGTAGGATTCGAGTATTATATAACATTCTAGGATATTATAATAAAATAATAATAATAAAGATCTCTTTATTGTTCACCAATTAAATATACAACCTAGTGGTATGGGTAATGGACTGCTGAGACGAGGTCTCGGGTTCGATCCCAGGTTTACCATGGCACACACCAATTACTTCTCGATGCTTTTCGAAGTTATGTGTGTATTTATCGCAGGTTTATAAGTGTCCGGTTAATGGCAATAAGCTCGCCACCTATTACATTGGGACCTAAACATAAACTGGCGAAATGTGCTAGCACCTCTGCCTACCCCTTCGCGGAATACAGGCGTGAGTTTATGTTATGTTATGGTATGAATTTTGTATAAGTACAGGTTATGTGGTAGACAATTGGCGGCCTTATCGCACTGAGGCAATCTCTTACAGGCAACCATAGGATGGAGAAGGATACATATGAAGAGATTTGGGGCAGTTGGTATACATAGATATTAAATATTATAGTGTAGACAATTACGTAAATGTGATGAGTACACAGAGAAAGATATATTACATAATAAAACATACATACTAATAATATTTCGGTAGAATTTGGTTATAATGAATAGTAAATAATAGACTTACATATTATTATTCACGGACACAGTAGAGATATAATTTGGTAAGACAGAGAGGAAGAGTAAAATAAGTACAATGTTAAAATGGACACTACTCCTCCTGCAAATAGTGAGCCGTAACTAATTGCTTGAAAACTGGCAGTGATTGTGCACGTCTTATAGTGATAGGTAAGGCAAGGCATTCCACAATCGGACAGCTTGAACAGTAAAAGAATTGTCCATGAACATTGTGGAGTGTCTAGGCATTTTCAGTATCAAATTCACTGACGATCTCAAGGTCCTTGAATGAGTGTCGCAGAGGAAGTTGAAGCGTTCCTTTAAGTAGATTGGAGTGAGAGGATGAAAACGCCAGATTTGGCTAAACTACGATGTTTTACGCGAAGCGACTGCCATCTGCCATCATAACCCTTAGGCGATATCGAAGCTTTGCAGATAAACCAGTTGTTGGACTTTTGAGGGCTCCAACTACACGTCACGACTGCCATAGATATTCATATGGGAATCGGAACCGACGGCTTGGCGTTCTCTCCGAGGCACGACCAGACCAATGCAAATACCCATATTCATGCATAGAAATATGTGCACAGAGCGGGGATCGACTCCGTGTCTCCTGCGAGCAGCCTCGTTCACTACCGCTACGCCACGGTGGCTGTCCGAGTGCTGTCAATAAGTACTAAGCTAACCAAGTACCTACTAATCCAAGAATAAACAGACAATATCACCCACATATTGGCTGTATAATCCAAGAATAAACTTTACTCGCGTTTGTTCGAACCGGCCCTAAGTAAAATAATAATTCTTCAACTTGCCAAGTATCCAAAAAAAACTGATATTCCTATCATTATACTAGAAATATGTCAGCCGATTGCCCAATTCAACTTTTGATTCCATATATCATTTTTTATTTGCGTATAGTATTTTTTCTAATGCTCAAGTGGGACTTGGACCCACGACCTTTCTCTTACAGGGAGAATGCTCTTCCAACTGAGCTATTGAGTCACACGTGAATCACTTCAAATTTCTCTTTCTTTTATAACCGTCTTTATGTAGTAGACTGCTCCACCGTTGCCCTTTTCGGGGTCGTGGGTTCGAGTCCCGCTTGAGCATTTCATTTTTCCCGATGTATACGAATTCCTTCCATTTGTTTCATTTGTCCTACGACATTATCATTATAATCTTTATGCTAATCTCAGTCACATCCGAGGCCTTCAACTCGAGCCCGGGTTCGCTTTCCTGCTTTTCCTGGCATTCCCAACATGGAGCCCATTTAAAAATGGCAAGGGGCAAGTTACAGCAACCTACTTTTAATAATTTTACCAGCCGAACATACGCTATGATATAATATCTTTAGGTAATCAAACTATATTTAATACATTATAATATAAGAAATTATATTAATATACAACATCAATGCTATCCCAAAGGCTTGTACGGCTACATAAAGCTACCTGTAACAGAGTTACTCGTATATATCGTGCACAGTTGCGGGTATCCTTTGTCGGATAAATTACAAGCCTATTGCCGCTGGGTAATATTAATTTAACATGTAATTATAAAGGAAAACATGGTTTTAAGGGCTACTAATGATCATGAAATATTCTGTCTGTCTGTATAATCTATTAGCTGTTGCCCGTGGCTTTGTCCGTGTGAAATATTGTACCTGTTCCTTCGACGAGTGTAGACGAAATTGCTGGTTTAATAAAAAGTAGCCTATAGCTATTTCAGATAGTAGATATACCTCTGTGTCAATTTAATCCAGCATTCTGTCATTTTTCATGACAGAGTTCATCCATTCACACATGCATTCGCATATCTGCCTAACCTTTCAGAGATATAGCTCCTGGCAATAATCTTGATCCAAAGTCACGAAAAAAATGAAATGCCAGGACATCATTTTTTTCCGTGACTTTGCACGCAATGTATTTGTTATTCTGCTATTCCACTTTGTTCACATAAGTGATATCACCCAGGTGAACAAAGTTGAATAATCTGTCAATAGACAACAAAAAGACACGTTAAAGATTACACGTCTTAAAGATTATATTGTGCAGTCAAGGTATTTTTTTTTTTCGTGCGATAAATCCCCACGGAGCCGGTGTAGGTGGTTATGTCGGACTCGAACCGACTAAAACGCACGCCGTCTTGGGTCCTTGGTTGCCGGAGGTGAGATTGCCAAAAGCATATCTCTCGCACCCCGGCAGACCCAGGACCATCTCTTTCGAGATGGCCCCCTTCGGGTTGTGGGGACCACAGGATCCCCATCTAGCCTCGGTTACGGGGAAGCGCACTTGGCGCCGCCGCCCGCCGCGGCCTGCTTCTGCTAGGGTGACAGGTGGCTCCGTGCAGTCAAGGTATAAAGCCGGTAACTATATACAAATTTGGGTAAGTACCTACATGTATAATATGAAGCGTGACATTTGGAATGACCGCCTGCGGACATGTCCTGTGTTCAGTGCGTAAACATTTACAATACAAACGATGACATCGTACGGTTTGCACGTTTATAATAATAATAATAATAATTCATTTATTTATCAAAAAAGGGCTGTACATTGTATTATTACTAGTTTTACAAATGAGGTCAACTTTACTGCTAATAATGTCTACATTAAGAGTTCATGTGCAATAAAAACACTGTATATTATACGTTAAAGAAATGGAATTTAAAATATATATCACTAAAATTTACAATTTGCGACCTACCTGATCTAGGTTTTTGAAAAACCTGTGTTTCAGGTTATGTCCGTTCAATTACAAGTTACGTATTGCAATCAATTAAACAATATAAACAAAAGAATCTATATCTACAGCTTATCGCTACCTACTTTAATATTTCTAGCAGTTTCTCCGTGTCAGCATAATCTAGCTTCTCTAGATATTCTGCAACTAAAACCTTACAGTTCCAATAGTTTAAGCTAACGAAACAAAATAGAAAACTTATAGTTACCTCCTATAAACACTAAGGGCTTACACATAGGAAGAAAGCCTCTTCTCTCAACCATGATGTAGGTATTAAATAGAGACGAAATGGATATCCGATCAATCAATTAGCAATCATCCGTATGCCTTTTTTTTTCGTGCGGAAATCCCCACGGATATCCCCCTGCCGTAGCCGGAAGGGGAGGTTATGTCGGACTCGAACCGACGTGGTGCTAGGCCGGAGGTGAGGTTGTCATCGACATATCCCTCGCACCCCGACTGACCCAGGGCCATCCCTTACGGTCTAGCCCTCCACGGGAATCCTCCGTATGCTTTGTACTCCTAATGTGCGCCTTTTTAAGTTTATCAGGCTGAGAAATGTGCTTACCTTCTCGGGGTCTTCACTCTTGAACTGCAACGGCTATATTGGTCTTTTGCCAGATGTGGCCAGCCCGCTGCCACTTTAGCTTGCTTATTAGATAGATAGATAGATAGATAAATCTTTATTGTACACCAGTAATACAGTAAATGTATGGACAATACACGACATTATGTACAAATGACGGCCTTATCGCTAAGAGCGATCTATATATATGCTCACTTAGCTGCCATTGCTTTTTGTATAGTTTGTACATGACTGTACCAAAATATTAATTTTAGATAATTATCAAATTAGGGGTCGAGAGTAGACGAGATAGGTTAAGGGCCGAGAGGACACCAATAAAGAAATCTTTATTTAGGGGTCGAGGGGTCGAGAGTGGACTAAACCTCTTCTGCGAGCTATATCAGTAACTGTTGTTTTTTGTCAGATGACCTCATTGCTAGTTTTATCGTTCAAAGAGACCATACATAGTTTACCCCATAGCCTGATCCGCGACTTTAAACTTATAAAGTACCCCCATTATCTACCTATCTTATCGGATAGCATAAGCTCCCACAAAAACGAAGATTAATAAAGTCTAGAAAAGTCTCGCTAGACTCCGTTTGTGTTAAACTTAATCTATCTGATTACTTTGAGAGGTGTTGTTCATATGCCCCTAAAGTTTCCAATTACCTAAATTGTTCAAGTCGTCTGAAAACCCTTCGTAGATTAAAATACTTATCTCAAATTAAAGCCTTGTAAGACTAAGTTTCTCGCCCATCTAAACTTTGGAACATGCTAGATGAAACCACGAAACATTAACATATTACTTAACATTGATTTTCGGCAACATGCTGTATATTACACGGTTTACGTGTACGGTGCAGCATATACTAACGCCATCTAGCGAATTCAAGGTGAATTTCTACAGAATTATTAATCCTGCATCGCGCAATTCTCGAGATTCAAATATTTTAACGTCAACGATTTGACTGATCCGCTGGTTAGGGAAACATTACACCCTGTTCCAAGAGTGGAAGAACAGGGTTGCTGGCATCCTGCCCTCACCTCATTATTACTCTACTTGTTTATTTTTTACTGAAGCTTACAAACTGAAAAAGACTGTCCGCTGCACTAAACGGCACCTTTCTGTCCTCAGATCTAGTTTTAAATCGAGATTCACGACTGAATATCGTTCTGTAATATGGACCTTAATGACCTTGAAAGTAAAAAATAAAACTAAAAAGCATTTTTTTAGGAAAATTAGTAAAGAATACGCGGCCTAATGAACTGACGAAAAAGAAATAAACCGAAAAGAAAGCATAGTCGGAGTCTTTTTGCTCACACTGAAGAATATCACAGTTAATTCATTTATCATGTACTAATATCAAGCGCTCCACGACTTTTTACGTTTATTTTTTAATTAATTAAGGCGGATTTTTACTACGGCAAACTGTTTTTTTTATCGTATTCTAGATCATTCGTTGTCGAGGGTACGACGAAGTGCTTCCTTTTATTACGTTGCACACTCTTCTCTGAATGACATGATTTTATTATATGCCTGTATTATCTTGTCTCTTGTCTTGTTGTGGTAGAAGTTTTTTTTAAATTTCTTGATGAACCTACCTTAAGCAATATAGAGACGTGAAAAATAGAATTTATCTCGCTCCGATCAAATAACGTAAATATTTGCACGAGGACTCAAACCGAAAGTGTTGCCATTACCTACAGTTTGTCAGCCAATATTGTGTTACTCACTTTGTGAAAAATAAATATCTATTTTGCTTTTAAGAAAAGATAGGAACCTTGGTAAATAGAGTTAAATTTAGAATTGAGGTAGTAACCTCAGACTAAAAAAATAACATAGAACGCATAGAACTAGCGTGTGCAGCCGCCTAACATAAAGTAATACTTACAAAGGCATTGTCCTACGTGAGCGTCAAATGCGCTAACGCGACGCGTTTCGACGCCATACGTCAATATGAAATAGTCGTTGTTCTTTATAGTGTCCTACGTTATGTCGCGTGAAAACGTCATTCGAAGTATGGAACGTAATGTCACGCATGGTGTCGCTTGCGCGCGCTGTCGCGTTTGTTACTCACGTAGGACAACGGGTAAAGTAGTATAATTTTGGTCGCACGAGTACGTTGCCGTCTGCTGCTGCTGTCTGCGGTCGGCTACTGTCCGTTTTAAGTTATATAAATGCCATGTAGCTACAAATTTGACCTGGCAAGTCAGCTTAACTAAGACTCCACTGAAATTGTGTTCACACCGAAATAAGCTAAGGGTATTTAGAAGGTCGTGAAACAGTGGAATCCGACTAAGTATGATTAATAGCTGTTTTAGATACGTTCATAATAGTTTCATTCAACTTTATTTCTAGTAATTCATATAAATAAATTACTAGGTGCCTACAAGACAGGGAAAAATAGCAGCCATTATTTACTACGTATAATTAGGTACGGCAGTGATTAATAGCAAAAGTTGGAAGAAATAATAACCGTGTCGAAATAATTATTAGGTTCAACACAAAAGGCGTCTTCTATTCTGTACACCCGAATATTTTTTCCAAACTCTAGCCACAGGACCTTCTACAATCTAACCACGAAAATAATTTTAATTATTTTTTCCATAGTCTACCCAAAATGTTTAGCTGTTTCAGTGTGTTTGAGAAACAAATATTTTTTACAGTTTCACATTTATATTTAAACTTTATGTACACAGGCGGACCTACCAGTCAACCTCATAAGTGGTGCACAGAAAAATTATAAATATATAAATATGATATTAGAAGGTAAATCGATTTCCAGGCCCCATATTCTGAGCGACAAACTGTTTCGTAACCACACGCGTTCGTAACAGCGGACACATTTAAGTTGTCTCTCTTTTAGGTTAACAATTGTAATTCACCACTTCTCACTCTCTCCACTCGATGTCACTCAGAATTATAACCCTGTATCAATACTAGAAATAAGTTCAAATGGTGCTAGAATATCTCGAACCACAAATATTTTGGTTATAAGACCTTGTTTTGTTCACAACAACCTAAATTCAAAAGCTCGAACGAGGTCTGAACCGAGATATATCTGACCTAAATGCTGCTCCCTACGCCCCAGTTTTAGGTCGCGATGGCGCCAGGAAATGGCGGCCATATATCACAGCTTTAGCCGAGGTGCTTCACCTGAAAGTGTAACATAACCTTGCGATGGAAGATCTATTGCTTTGATGGTCTAGAAGACAAACATATTAAGTGAAGAAAATTGCATATTTGTCTTCTTTACTATCAACATAGGGTTTATAATTGAACGCAGCAAATTTTGTCACTTAGGTACTATGTTTGTGTTTTAAATCATCGACTTATGCTTTTTGTTTTTTTCCTCGTCAGAGCTGGTCAACCTATTTCCTTAGCAGCGTTATAATACAAGCACCCGTGAACGCCAGTCCCTAGGTCGTATAATGCCGGGTTTACACGCTTGCCAAGCCTTGGCAAACGGCAAACAGCCCCAAGGCATCACAAATCTCGTTTGGCGTTTGGAAAGCGTTTACACGCTTGTAAATGGATCAGTCTGCAACCTACCTCCAAGCATGGCGGACACCGAACTTGTCACGGCAATTGCATTTGGTTTAACGTACTTTTATTTGAAATGCAAGCAAAGTGAAACAAAAAAGGAAAGTGCTAGCGAAAAGTACTTTTTTTAATTTTTAAATGCTTCACTGGCCTTCCGATAAGTTCAACAAGACGAATCCATGCATCTGCTTGTTTCTTCTTATCTTTATGATTTGCATCTTTCTCCAGAAACGAAAGACTCTTCTCATTCGACCAGACCTCGTTTTTAGGGTTCCGTAGCCAAATGGCAAAAACGGAACCCTTATAGATTCATCATGTCTGTCTGTCTGTCCGTCCGTACAAAAAATTTTTTTTTCATTAAACCCATACGTGTGGGGTATTTATAGATAGGTCTTCAAAAATGCTATTGAGGTTTCTAACATTGTTTTTTTCTAATGGTATACATTGCTATGCAAACTTCCAACGAAAATTGGTTTGAACGAGATCTAGTTAGTAGTTTTTTTAATACATCATAAACCGCAATTTTCGCCTTTCATTCAATTTAACATAACATAAACATAAACTCACACCTGTATTCCCCGAAGGGGTGGGCAGAGGTGCTAGCACACACATTTCGCCAGTTTATGTTTAGGTCCCAATGTAATAGATGGCGAGCCTATTGCCATTAACCGGGCACTTATAAACCTGCGATAAATACACACATAACTTCGAAAAGCATCGATAAGTCATTGGTGTGTGCCATGGTAAACCTGGGATCGAACCCGAGACCTCGTCACAGCAGTCCATTACCCATACCACTAGGCTCATTCAATTCTAAAAACAAAACATTTAATGAACTACAAGAATTTTTATATTATATTACTTAGGCGATTGGCACACTGCAACGCTCGACGCGGCGTCGTTCGTCGACGCGCGTGGACGCGAGAGAGCTAGTATAGTCCGAGAGATATTAGAATTTTTATGGTAGGTAGGTGTGTGAAGTAATCTAAAATTTTGAGAAAAGTAAAGTAAAGCCATCCGACCATTAGCTCGATAGCCCAGACTATATTAAGAACGCTAGAGATGAAAAGAAAATGACATTAGAACATACCTACTAATGAATTTATATTATTATAGATGACATTATGGAAATATTGATATTTTACTGTTATTGTTCTTCTTCTTCTTATTTTATTAAAATGGCGCCTTGCACTGTTATTGTTGAAATGCATTATGTTAAATTTGACATTATTTTACATTGACATTCTAATCACCTATTATATTTTATTTTATTGATGACATTGTGGAAATATTAATGTTTTTACTTTATTGTTGAAGTGAATTAGACAATGGTTTAGTTTGACATGCAAATAATTTTATTATATTATAAAAATATCTCATGACATTAGATCACACAAGTTAAAATATGTATAAAGATTATTAATAATTATGAATAGCGGTATAAATGTTAATTGAATTGATTAGTGACTTCATGAAATATGTCTACTAACAATATTCCTTAAGTGAAGAACTAACCATATTTAAAAATGTTATACCTATTTAATTTTGTACACCATGTTATATGGTAGGACATAGTGCACTGATATTTAATGAAAGATCTTTTGAAATACCTATGTTCCACAAAATAATACATAAATAAATAAATAAATAAATAAATAAATAAATAAATAAATAAATAAATAAATAAATAAATAAATAAATAAATAAATAAATAAATAAATAAATAAATAAATAAATAAATAAATAAATAAATAAATAAAATAAATAAATAAATAAATAAATAAATAAATAAATAAATAAATAAATGATTAGAAGTGCAAGCTATTTTCGACTTATTGACATGACATAGTAACTTTTTTTTTTCTTGTATTCGTGATCAGCGTCATCTATTAACGTGAAAAGAGACGTAACTAAGAAAATGCCATTTAGGTTGGAAGTCGCTTGCAGTCTCTGCGTGTTCCGATAACGAGCCAAAACAGTGGTGTCGGCTCCAATACCCGATATTGGGCATCGATATTTGACTTCCTCCGATCTCGGATATCGGATATTGGATATCGGACGTCAGTTGATGTGAAAGCGCTCTAAATTTGTCATGTTGCATTGCAATAATATTAATTTAAAATTCGTCTCAATTACCTACACAGAAATTTCTAACAGCTCTCGGACTAAAAATCCCTCGAAAAACACGCGCGTAAATGCAGATTTCAGTGTGCCATACCTCGCGTTTTCTGCTTGTACGCGCGTATTCTGCGGCAACGCGCGTGATTGCGTTGTCAGTGTGTGGGACCCCGCGTTTTTCTATACAAAATGAGCTACGTAGAGGGGACGAGCGCGACGCCGCGTCGACGCAACAACGCTCGACGCCACGTCGCGCGTCGCAGTGTGCCAATCGCCTTAATGCTGCGGAACCCTTTATGGGCGAGTCCGACTCGCACTTGGCCGGTTTTTATTTATTTAGCACGAGCATGCATGCGTGTTACTAAACGCGGACCAACGTGTAAATGCGTGGCAAACGTTTGCCGCAAATGCCCTTTGATCTGCGTCCAAAAACCGACACTCGACTGGATCGGAAGCAAGCGCCGACAAGCTAACGCAAGCCAAGCCAAACGCCTTCTTTACACGCTTGTGATTGTCGAGACTTGCCAAGGCTTGGCAAGCGTGTAAACCCAGCATAAAGGCGCGGCCCCACCGCGGTGCATGCTGTGCACGGGCACGCGGCGCATTTTAGTTGCGTGTATTCATTTGTTTGACAACGTGGGTCTACGTTTCCACTGGAGTACCTACACGAAGACCCACGACTTTGTTTAGCGTGGCACGGCGCACGGAGAGGCTACACGTACACACATGCCACTGCAATCTACGGACACGGGCTTCACTGCGGGAGGTGGGACGGGCGGGGAAGCAAGCGAGCGACGACACTGCCTGCGCCATTTTGTCAATCAATTTAATAGGCCACATTTGACAATTCATCAAAATTCAACATCGCAACCTTTTACGCGACGCGCCGCGGTGGGCATCAAATTACATATTTTTCGTTTTGTTAGAACTGCACAATTGCTTAACTTTTTTCAATTACTATTACATATTTATTGTAATAATGACAGATACAAGTAATTTTACGTTTTGCTTTCACCAATAAACCATTCTAAACATAATAAACAATTTCTGATTTATAGAATTTATATTTATTTATATTTATTTATTTATTTATTTTTATTATTTAATGTCATAAATAATGTTTTGTATTCTCCATGTTTATTTCTGAATTTAATATGATTTTCAATCCAGAACCGGTGTTTTCTTTTCTTTTGCAATTCACCCAAGATTAGATCATCAATCTCACTTTCGGATTCATCGTCAGAAGAACTGTCTAGCAAAGTCAGTACCAATGCCATTCTATGAGTACCTCGATACGATATATACGAGAAACACGAAACGCGTCCGTTCCACAACGTGTATGACTGAAAACTGCTCTGCGATAACCGAGCTGTACATAGTCGTGGGTCTTATTCGTGTACTCCAGTGGAAACGTAGACCCACGTTGACAGCGTTGAGCTATGTAACCGCCTATTCGAGCAAGCCACGCGTGTATCAATGACGTCAATTCATGCGTAGCCTCTCCGTGGGTTGCAGTGGACACAACCACATACATTTTCTTACAAAGCGAAGCTTAATACACGTGCGTAGCCTCTCCGTGCACCGCGGTGGGCCCGCGCCTTAAACACTGTTTTTTTATGTGCAAGTAGGCTTCGTCTTATTTTTTTTTTACACCTTACTTTTTTATACCGAGACTTCTTTCAGAATTTTTCACTATTCGTTTCGGGTTTTGTCCACCGTGCCGTATTGAAAAATTTACTCAGAGATATTTATTACTAGCGGTCCGTGTCCTGGCTTCGCCCCGTCTGTATGAAACATACATTCATCTCTTATTTTACCCCACCTTAGCAGCGTCATTTGCTTACGACGTAAACAGCAGTAAATAAGATACTTACTGCCAAAATTTCAAGGCATATAAACTTGAAATTTTCAATTTAGGTTGATGAATCAGTCAGTCAGTCGACACAGAATATTATATGATCACAACTTTCTCGTAAAACTTGCACTTATCTGGTTCTCCATTTTCCTAGAAGGCACCACACGTGACCATTGCGTCCACAGATCTAGAGTAGGCTAGATACCGTATGTATATAAAAATTGAGCGTGATATTTTGCCGCCATCTTCGATGACGTCACAAGAGCTAACGTACTGCTTGTATCATCACCATCGACACCATCTCAGTATAGATCCGATTGCATCGGAAACCTTCACATCGAGATATTGGATTCGCTTTCCTGCTTTGTTTTTATTTTATTTTTTTATTTGGGAAACTTACAGCTAGTGTACATATTAGCCTTAAATAATAAATAGCTGATGGCCATTAACAATTTTGCACGAGTAACAATGGTTTTTTATATTACATAATAATATATTACATAGAACACATGAATATCACTTCCACTCACCCGATAGTGAGTCTGTAATAGTGACAATTTTCCTGAGATGAAGAGAAGAAGACACCAACATTATTACAATGATAACCCTCAGCTTGACGGGTGCATCAGATACTTTTTCACGCCCCGTTTAAAAAACCCAGGACTTTCTGACTTTCAGACCATTGATAATTGCAGTATCTAGCGTATTCTAAATCTGTGGTTATTTCCTGTTCCATTTGCAAGGGGCAAGTTACAGCGACCTACTTATAATAGTTCCGCAAGCCAAGTCACGGCTCCCCCTTCTTATATGCAGAAAGTTTTATAAGCATTGCTTATGATGGACTTGTTTTTAAGCTTGGAAAATAGGGCAAACTATATGTATGGAGACGAGATGAGGGTGCGTGTCTCAGTAACCAGTGGCCTGATATAAAAAATTTTTAACCCTCGACGTAAAAACGATGGGGTGTTATAAGTTTCACGTGTCTATCTGTGTGTCTGTGGCATCATAGCTCCCGAACGGATAAAGTGATTTCAATTTGGTTTTTCTTTTCTTAAAGATGACTTATGTGCGAGTGTTCTTTGACATGTTTGATGAAAATCAGTTGAGCCGTTTACAGTTTGTGGAGATTAAAAGTGGGGAAGAATAACTGAATGTCTCCAAATATACTCGTATCTCGAGTGGGGTCTCAAATTTTAGGTTTATGTTCGGGATTTTTTTAATTATTTTTTATTTGTATTGCAAACTGATTTTTAATATCTTTCCTACGAGTATAAATACCTATAGACTTGACCTGGTGTGTTTATGTTCAACCTCAGACAACCATTATTTTATTTAATCAAACCATTTCGTAAAATCACATGCCGCCGATTTTAGAAAAACACAGAGCCCTTATTCACATAAATGTTTTTGATTAATCATGTTTCGTATTAACAAGCAGTAATTCTAGGTATTTTTTGGAATTTTTCGTGTTGTAATGTGTTTGTTACTGATTGAATTTTCCTTGCGAATAAAATGAAGCAGACTTTATTTAAATTTAGTGAGTATGAACTGACATTTAAATTTTTCTCTCTGTTTTTTTTAATAATTGGCAGGATTGTTCGAAATACCATCATAAAAGAACTCTAAAAAGTCCTCTAGAATACATTGTTTTTTATTCAAATTCAGTCGTCACTACAACGGGTTTTTCGCGATTTTCGGTCAAAAGGTAAGTTTTAATATAAAAATGTCTGAGGCAAAGTTAAAGCTCTGCAATTATCTGTTATGTCAAGTGAGAGTCGGGCTCGCGCACTAAAGGTTCCGTAGGAAACTGAAATTAGGTGCGTACTTATGCTACATAAACGGTAATATACTTGAATTGCATTGAATTACAAGTTTGATTTTAGGAAATTCGGAAAGAAGCAAGAACTTATTGCACAAAAGGAAAAAGATAGAATAGGCACCGTAAATATGTAGGTCATCACCATAATTCAGATATGTACGGTAGTAGTACGTTACGATACGGGTACCTACCCCTCCGGAGCAGTACATTATACTCGCTCACAAGCATATTCGCAAAACATCATATACTCGTGTTATGATATTATCGCGTCATGATATTCCTACAGTATGATAGTCGAATAACATGATAATCACAGAACATGCTATTCGCAAATAATTCAATGTACAGTCAACGACACATTTTTTTCTTGAAATGAAAATCATATTTAATTAATTACAGAAGAACTTATTTAATTAATTACCTACATTGCAAACAAAACACAATTACGCTTAGGATAAATGAAATTATTATTCTCTAAGAAAATCGAAAAAAAATATGAAAAATTTAATCGTATCTCACTGCATTTAATCGCTTAAGGCACTCCTGAACTAAAAAATCTTTCCTCACATAATCATTGACTATGCCTGATATTTTCTTATTCTTTTCTACTATTTTTTTCCTCCTTTTTACGTCAGTGAAATGTAAATTGTTTCTTTTCAATTTAATATGTTGGAATTTGCTTTCTTTTTTTAAAAGTGATATAAATTGATACATGGTTGGCTTTTTTGGAATTTTCGTATTTATGCGGCGATGCCATCCTTCAACTCCATTTGTTGTTCGGTTTTTCTGGTCATAACAACTTAGAATATCACTGCTGATTTTTTTTGTCCATTGACTAATCAAGAAATTTTCTGATTTTTGGCGAATTTGATGTCAATTCTATTATGGAAAAAAATGCATTTGGTATCATTTTGGATGGCAAAAGGGGCAAGAGTGTACAATATTGTACGATATTTTGGTTTATATCTGAATCTTCGACATTTAATTCCTTGCTCTTCTTGAAAACAGCGTTACAGAAATGATAGTAACAGCCTGTAACATTCACAGATGAAAAAACTTGTTTAATAGGTTGAACCACGGCCATTTCATAGTCGCACTTGTATTTGGTCAGATTCAATCCAAATTGGTCTTTCAGTATCATGAAAAACCTTTCGTACGTTCTTTGTTGCTTATTTGGTAGAAGAGCAAATATGATTGGTATAAAATTTACCGTATCTTCGTTTCGTGCTACGTCCACATGCAAACTGTACAGCTGATAGAAAGGTGTAGGCACACAGAGCGAAGGCGAACCGGACGTCGGAGGTCGCAGAACGACCTCCGTCCTCCATGAGCGCTGGCCTGGGGGTGACTGGTGGAGCCGCCTGTCACCCTAGCAGAAGCAGGCCGCGGCGGCGGCGCAAAGTGCGCCTCCCCGTAACCGGGGCTAGATGGGGACATTTTGGTCCCCACAACCCGAAGGGGGCCATCTCGAAAGAGATGGTCCTGGGTCTGCCGGGGTGCGAGAGATATGCTTTTGGCAATCTCACCTCCGGCAGCCAAGGACCCAAGACGGCGTGCGTTGTAGTCGGTTCGAGTCCGACATAACCGCCTCCACCGGCTCCGTGGAGGTGGTATCCGTAGGGATTTTTCGCACGATAAAAAAAAAAAAAAAAGGTGTAGGCACAATTTTGAAAGTAATTTTAAGGCACAATTTTAAATATGAAAATAATATAATTCTGTTATAGGAGTCGCAGTCATCGTATAGGAAAAAATCTTCCACTAATTTGTGTGGAAGTATAACATCAACTGAGTTTTTTGCCGTTGCGGAATTCATGCTCAAAAATCTCTTCCGTGATCTGTATAGAGAATCCTTTACAGACGAAAATGCAGGTATTTCATGTTTCGGACCCTTAAATTCGTGATTTAATATGTTCCTCTCATAAATCTTTTGAGCTGATTAAAAATTTTCACACATCTCTATTTTACACTTATCAACAATTGCATCAATTTCATTACGCATAAAATCAGGAGGATCACACACGTGCTTAGCAGGTCTTAAAATCTCATTGTTGCTTTTTAATGTTATCGAGGTGCGGCAATCCTTTTGTTTTGAACATCTCCAATTTGTCGTTCCAGATTTATTTTTCATGTAAAGGTTGTATCTGTAGCCACCATGTAATAGTACCGGTTTATTTTTTTGACCAGTTATGAATTTTACTTCACTATTACTTTGTTTATTCATTTTCAATTCTCATCTATTTTCAAGACAAATGCACTTTATAATTGAAAAGGATAAATGTCACTATCACCATTATTATTATGTCATTCATATAAATAAGAAGAATAATGTAGCTGGCCAGTCAACAAAGGAGGTAAAAATCACCTACCTAACTTACCTACAAAATAGGACTAAGCGATGACATTGTCATTATTCCTCATAAGAGGACATAATTTACCGTCCAGTTACTGGACTCTCAAAGAAGTTTCAGACTCTCTAAGTACTGTAGATTTTACCGTTTGTAATACTGGTGCATAAAGTTACCGTCCGCGTCGGCATTATTTATGGATCCTAGTGTACTTTTTCAAATATGATGTTTTTAACTAGTAGTGTTTTACGAATATGGTCTTTTACAATAATGATATTTTACGATTATCATGGGATGAGAATATGATGTTTTGCGAATATGCTTGTGAGCGAGTATAATGTACTGCTCCGGAGGGGTACCTACATGTTTGCGGTTTTCGAACTCTTCCCTTTACTTGTGCTATAAGACCATGTTTCTTCTGAAATTTCATGATTCTAGCTCATCGGGAAGTAGGTACCCGAAAATCAAAGTTCTAATTTTACGCAATCAAAGTATTTTTTTTTATTTTGATTTTTTGAATTGATTCCCAGTCAAATGAAAAAAAAAACAATAAAATTTATATTTATTGTCCAAACTACAAAATCGATCAAAGCGATTCGATGTACAATCCGATTGCTGGCAATATTATAACCAAAAAAAACCTAGGTATCCTAAATGAAACAAAAAGAAAAATCACCCTCACCGCCATATTTAAAACTTTTTGAGTAGGTGGATCGTCCAACACGTGTATGAGTTTAATAAATTATGCCAAGCTCAGGTATAAATACAGTACATTAAACCCTTGACAATCCTCACCCACGGCCACATTCGGGCTCACAATAAGCACATCTTCGTTTGCAATTATCAAATGCCCGCCTTTACGCGTCTGCACGCGATATTATGATACATCGGTATTATATTTGTTACATTAGCGATATTATATTTTAGTAATATTTCATGCAAGAAAAAAGTATTTTCGTTCGTTTTTTTTTAAATTTACGAGGTGGCTTCTGCTAACTGACATCTTTCTATCAGATTTCAAAAAAGGCGGAGGTTATTACATTTGATAACTAGAACGTCTACAGCGCATGTTCCCACTCCTAAAAAAAGTTATACATGAAAAAAGTTACGCTTTCCCGCTTATAACATTCACAAATTGAAAAAAATTAAAGTGATCATAGACAATTTTTATGCCGTCAAAGTGATGTACAAACTATTTGACTCAATTGTACCAATATTATAACATTTTTACTATTAATTAAATAATACAAAATAAAAATCCATTTAACGTTTAAATTATTTCAACCTACACTTGGAATATTATTATCGCTCGCATACAAACAACAGAAGTGATGTACCGTAACCATCCGCAGATTTCAAACAATAGTAGATAATAAAATTCAACACACGTCCATATTTTACATTTTACGTCGTTCTACTGCAGCACACAAAACATTCCATTAGAACTTTGTTGGGGCTTCAAAAATTTTTTTCATAGTGAATATATAAAGTTGAAAAAACGCGGCAGCAGTATATTTTTCTGGGAAATAGGATGGAAATGGTTTTCAAACAATAAAGTTAGTCTATACTTGTAATGCCAGTAACATATGAAGTCTCTGCTAAACTGGGAATAAAATGTGGGAGTTAGTTGAAAAATATACAAAGGTTTTTCTAAAAGTTGCCTACAGAATTCTTAATAAATTTCCTTTAGTATTATGAAAATGGGTTTTCAATGTTACCAGATTTTTTGAAAACTCGAAGATATCTTTTAAGGGTTATCGAAAGGTTGTAAACAGGTGTGAATAGAATGAGTTGTTTTATAGTTATTTAAAACTTCAACATGAAATGTAGGTAATTACACTTTTTTAATTGGTCTCCCACACGAACGACGAGGGACTAATATGTGTGGTACAGAATTGGATTGTTTTCGTTGAAAATGCACAAACCGTACCATTTAAAGTTATAAACTAAATCATGAATAGCATCTCAAACGCGAATGAATATGTGAGGAGGTAAATACAATGAATAGAAGCGCTAGATGACCAAAAAGGAAATACCATATTCTTGATGAAAATTTAGTTTATTACCTCTAGCTGTAAGAATGTAAGATGCATTTGGTTCAAGTTACGAGTCTCGGAAATCTCCGTGTATGATAAAAAAAATTGAACTCGTCAAGCGTCCATTTACATCTAGTTAATAACATTAATTTAAGTTATTTTATTTATAACTATGTATAAATTGTTAAATTATCTAAGACTAGCTCGCGGCGCGCCCTGCGTGAAATTCTGATACCGTAGCGTGATGTGATTATATAATAGCCTATGTTGGTACCTGATAACGTAGCTTTCTAATGACAATATTTTTTTTGAAAACGCCCAGTAGTTTTGAGTTTATTCGTTACATACAAAAATACAAAGCTGTCCTCTTTATAATATTAGTATAGGAGTATAGATGTCATTAAAATATTAGTCCCAATGAAACATAAATTATGATTATCGATTCACTTATGCTAAATAGATCGCCCACTAACCAAAATACACAATTATTATCACACGAAGTCCACGTTAATACTGTACTCGATTTAGTAATGGAAGTATTCATTAATCTACTAATTGAAGTGAAGTGACAACTAACATTGACAGACAAATAGGAACACATAAGTTAAGTATCATTGCGAGCTGTTAGCAAGTTGGTATGCTTTCATTATAATTAACGACCCACTATACTTGGGGCGTTTACCTGCTATAAACTGTGGTGTCGTGTCTGTTTTTGTGTGATCTGAAGTGATTTAATAAAAAAAACTTAAACATGAGCATTCAAACATTCAAATTACATTCTTAAAAAGTAATAATACGTATAAAAAACATTGAATAAATGTTTACTGCAGCGCTCCCTAGTGGGTTGTCACCGTAACACCTATCTAAGAACATGCACCAATCAAACCCAAACCAATAATTGAAAACTGCATCAAAATCGGTCTAGAAGAAAATGTTTTCTGTAGCGCCCCCTGTTAAGTGTTGAGTTGTCATTGTAACACCTATATATGAACATGCTCCAATTAAAGCCGAACCCATAACTGAAAACTGCATCAAAATTAGATTGGTAGTTTCGGAGAAAATAGCAACATGGATTTGTACAAACAAACAAACACACAGACAACCTCTCACCACAAACGCATATACCGTCTCCGTTCCGTCGTGGGTAAAAATAATACGTAGAATATCACATTTTAAGAGTTGTGGTGTAAACACAATTCTATTCGAAATACAAAAAATTTCGAATTCGAATACAAAAGGACTTCAGCAAATTATAATGGAAATGTTCTTCTCGTCTTGTTTAAATTTCGAATATGAAACGATCCAGGAAAGTATCACAAAAACTTTTTTGTTATCAACCTTTCTTTAATTGTCTATGGATGGCTTATGTTTAAAACCTCAAAATACTGGGACAAAACTGCACTTGAGTTACCTTTGCCTAAACAAAATCCGCCGAATAAAAAAAGGACATTGCGCGGAAAAACTAACAAAATAAAACTGTATGTAATAAAATTAAAGTAAATACATTTCGTGATGACGATAATTATGTGGATACTCAGAAGTTTTTCTTTAAATAGGAACGTATTTTTTCAATAGGTAACTATGTATTTCCCTGCAATTTTCTCGAAGTAACGGCAATGAATCTAACCAGCTTTTTAATTGTTCCAGAGCCAGTTGTGGGACGAGTTCGACCTAGACGAAGCTACCTTCGCCGAGTGCAGTATAAACAACGCGAACAACAGTTTTCAGGTTAGAACCAACTTTGTTTACGAAACCAGCTAAAGCCCGCATTTCCACAAGCGTGGATGATGTTTTTCGTCATATCTCCGGTTCTCGTCCAACAATTGCGATCAAAAATCGTAAAATTTTAAGTCTGACAAAGAACTTAAAAGGAAATTGCATCCAAATTCATTCAGTACCTAGTTTTGCGTTCAACGTGGACAAAAAGATAAGAAGACCAAAATAGCTCGGAATTCAAAACAAAATAAATTATTTTGTGTTCATAATCGATAATGTAACATAGCACAAGTATTTTTTTATATCTTCAATGCACAGACACGACTTCTATCTTCAATGAGGACAAGACTCTAAGATCTATGCATCATTTATATGACGCATGCATGCATGACTTATTGCTTTTATATTTGTATAGCTATAAAGCTACTCTCTGTAGGTATGGAACAAAAAAAATGATATTGCAAAAATACGACGACTGCTATAATATCACGTGCAATTTTTTTAAAAGACCTGTTTGAACCCCTTATTTCAAGATGGCGGCCGAAGTACAAGGATTGCAACCCCACAAACTTGGATTTGACTTTAGACTGCCCCCCAAGCCCCCCCCCCCTTGATATCTAAAAAAGAAGATTGCATCCTCTAACAAATGCATGATAGTGAAACATTATTCCACCTATCTGTCTTCCCCAACTGCTCACAACCTATTCAGTTGCATATAATACACTAAATACATTATTCAGTAAGCGACACGAACGTACCGCGTGTAACATACATGATGACACAACTTCATACGATCAGGGGGCTCACAGATTGAACACGACTCGAATGCTAAACAGATGACGTATTATTCGTCATGCAAACGAGATGAAACGTTTGATATTGTGAAACAAATAGGCTTGTATGAATGGTTTCATGATAGTTTGTTATAGAAGAGAAAGCTTGTGTTGTGTGTAAGGTTAAAGGCAAACGGCGAGCTATTATCTCTGCCGACCCCAGAGGGAAAAAGGCGTGAGCGTATGAAAGGGAGATCTTATAACCAAGGCTGTAAAGGTGATATTACATTAGAGAGAGGTCATTTAGGGTACGCCTTGCCACTGCGATCTTCGGGGTCCAAGATAACTTCACTTACAGGCCGGTACTTACACCTGCTTCCCCCTCGGGGTTTAGCACCCAGCGTCAGCCACGCCACTGAGATCTTCAGGGTCCAAGATAACTTCGCTTACGGTCCGGTTCACCTGCTTCCCTCTCAAGCAGTGTCAGAAATATGCCAGAAACAACCTCATACTCTTGATTGATGACCCAAGAAGGGGTAGAGTTTAAGTCGGTTCGAGTCCAACATAACCACCCTATCGGCTCCAACGGGTAGGTATCTGAGATGTTAGCAAACAAGCTAAGATAAACCAATCAATAAGAAAGGGAGTGGTAACCCGCTCTCTTACTCCTCTCCATAGTTTCCTGCCATCTAACCCCCCAACACTGATCAGAAATCGAATACATGGGGAAAATAAATCTTCTCGGGCGGGACTCGAACCCGCAGTCTTTTCCTTACAGGGGGAATATCTTGACCAATTCGGCTACCGAGACACGCCCGATGTGATTCAAATTTCCCTTCTATTTATCCGTTCTTAAGGCATTCCCCCTGTAAAGGCAAGACTGTGAGTCCCGTCCGAGAAGATTTATTTTTCCCTATGTATCGATTTGTATAGTTAGCATACTTAATGCATTCAACTGATCAGAAAGCCTGCATGATTAGGAGGTCAGATTGGCTTCAGCCCTAAAGATCTTACAGGAACCCAATACACCGAATCCTCATTCTATACACACATAGGTATTCCTTCTCATGTGAGTGAGACATTATGCCGTTGAACCTCTCAACCCTTGTAGCAAACACGCTATCCTGGTCACGCCCTTAATACTGAGCTTAGCTCTCGAGCAAATGGGTCAGGGCATTAACACGCCACATATCACGGGTACCCTCTAATGGCTCCCTACAAAAAGGGCTTAATGAAGACAAGACGAAAAAGATTGTATGTTACATGGTAGAGGCGACTGCTAGATTTGTTTTAATATAGTAGGTATTCACGAGGGGGTAAAAAGCTCATTATCCATACTAATATTATAAATGCGAAAGTAACTCTGTCTGTCTGTCTGTATGTAACGCTTTCACGCCTAAACCACTGAACCGATTTTCATGAAATTTGGTACATGGGTAGATTAGACCTTGAGAAAGGACATAGTTAGGCTATGTTTGGTCGCGATAGCCGACATGCACGCGGGCGGAGCCGCGGGCAAAAGGTAGTACAGCATATTTTGGTAACTACATATTTGGAGCCTTAGTAATAAGGGAGGAAATGGTGTGTTGTCTTTTTTTGGCCCCACTTAATAAGGGGCAGATGGTCGACTGTTTTCTCATCCGTTTCGTTTCCTCAGCGGGAAAAGGCGTGAGGGAAAACGTATGTACGTAATAGGAAAGTTAGCTTATTGGCGTCTATTTTTTTTGTAACATACTCTCAAGTGCGAGTACATCCTTAATTATCTGTAGAAAATAGTTTCGCTACTTTAGAGATGCTTTACATTTCAAAGTAAGTTCTCTATAGTAAAACTTTGTGCCATCGCTTTGGGCCAAAATTAGACCGGCCCAGACCGCAATACCCTAAAGTTTAGAAACGAATAACGTGTTCCGAAGTTTTGACATTTTTCGTCATAAACTTGACAGTGACAAATGGCTATGACACATGAGTTGGGCATGCATTTTCATTTGAGCTGAATTCTGTATACATTCAATTGTATAATTCACTTGGTTTTTTAAAAGCGGTAACATCAGATTGGGCTAGTCTTGATTTCTCCCGTTCTTGATTCCTTCTAAAAAAAATTAGTAATGTGTGATCAAATGCTTAGTTTAAAACCGAAAACTTTTCGAGATGAATTTAAACTATTCAAACTGTTGATGCAACCCGCACAGTGAATTTCCTGCTTGAGCCAGTCTCTGAATTAAGGAAAGACAGTCCTATATAATCTGTTTAACAAACACACACATACCTATACAAAAACGCACAGACCCCGAAACCCACACAAATGCTCACTCACTGACAACTACACGCATAAAATATCTTTGAAGTAACTAGAAGTATAAATAACTTTGTATACGAGCGTGCTCATGCAAAGTTACCTACTACAGTTGTTAATTGTTATTGTTTGTTAACAGTATTCGAGTTAATGGGCACCTGGTGACTTGTAATGCAAGTTTTCATTAGCAATAAAAGCACCACTAACCCACTTCATTTATATAGTGAGCATGTGGTGACAATGTCATGTCTCCACGCGAGCGCAGATACAGACACAACTTGTGGTATACTAAAAAAATCTCGCACTCAACTAAGCATACATTTGTAATGTTTTCCATTTAGTAAAAGCGTGACGCGACCGGGTCACGCTAAACACAAGTCACGTACATAACATGACAACGAACGCCGTGACACGAACGCCCCACATTAACTGGATCACTTAACAGACGCACGCGAGGGGTTAACTCAAGATATACGTACGAGTTAACATCGTATCTTTAAAGAGTTTATTACGAATGTGACTATATTGCTGAATGAGTCACATTTTTTTAACTGACGTCGAATAAGGTCTTTTCATCGAGGGATTTTAACGCAGATTTTTTTTTTACTTGTACTGACTGCTACGCTATCCAGAAAATACGGACCACCCTTTTCTGAAGCTATTGGCCTTAAAGAAGTAGTCCGTAATTTGGACGATTGATAGATGCTTTTTCACGCCCCGCTTGAAGGCCCCGAGATTGTAGGAAAATTGTCTTAGTTTAATGGACTGTTTATTTAATGAAACTGAAGTTGGCAGCCGAAATAGGCAGCCAAGATCGGCAACAAAATTATAACAGCCAAACACATATTCCTTTTTTTTAAGCTTAAAGCAGTTTGAAAAACATTGGAAAAAATTAAATGCTCAGTGAGACTCGAACTTCACGACCTTTCCCTTACTCAGTTTACTCTCAAATGAAACATAGCCCTGTCACTAAGTCACCTTAATTACTGGAAAAGATAGGATAGCTGTTGTAAACTTGCCCAGAACCAGTCTTACAGTCTCATTGTGTCCTTCGCTAGGCCAATATCATTAACTAACATATGTTTTCACAGCACGACCTCCATTTTCTGATTTAATTCCATTAGCGTTGTCAACCCATATCATTTTGACTCTACCACAAGCTGACATAAATTGTTTCCTACTGCTCCTTCCAAGATACAAATTACACCGTGACCTAACATTATACATTGAAGAAGTAAGCACACATGCTTTGTTTATTCATTTACAGTCGCTACCTTTTTAAATTTTATGTAGGATTTTCAGGTTTGATTCCAGGGTTGTTCATCAAAATTTTGGGGAGAAATCTTTATTTTTAACCGCAACGACAAGTAACCAATGTGGGTTACATTGGTTACACGTCACATATATCAATAAAATATGTATACTAAAAGTGGGGCTCAAGTTTTTTACATGCTGAACAGGTACATTTTACTTTGATTACTAAGGCACTCTGCTTTTATGCTTTAACCATTGCACTGTGCGTTAATATATACTATGCTTTAAAGATGATGTTTCTAAACAGTAGTTATGGTATAAACTAAAAATGTAATATTATGCGTAACGATCATTAGAAAAACAAAAGTATGCCCTTATGAATTGGGTATTATCCTATAGTTAAAATAAATTATCTAACCGAGCTTATTAAATTAAGAATGGCAAACGAGCGGCAAGAATTGCGTCGGTTCTTATTTTATAGTTTTCTTTTATTTTTAATCATCTACCCATCCTACAATAGTATCTGATTTGACTATTAAATTGTATGACGTCACTAAATCTTTTTTCATACAAGTTTCCTAATAATTTTTCGTTTTGACGTTTAGTAAAAAGTAAATAATTTGACTAGTCAGTAGAATACAACACCGCTGTAAGCAGTGTTGAAATTCTTCTGATGCTCGACTCGGTTATTGAAATTGCGGCATTTTGCCGTAGATTTTATTTACGGTACGAACGGTACAACGCTTGCATATTTTACGATAGGCAGAGAGAATTTAGAAATGCCATCAGTCATGCATCACTAAATTCTGAAGTACATAATGCTATTTTCCAAACTAATATGGAAATGTTTGTGTACCTACTATTAGGGCGAAGACAATTTTATGTAACTTAATTCTAGGCAGAATTTTGAGGAGCAGTGATGGCGTTAGTGAATGCGACTGCTACGCAGGAGGCGCGGATTCGATCCCTACTCAGTGCAAATATTAGTATGCATGAATATGGCTATTTGCATTGGTCTGGATGTTTCTATGTATAATATGTATGTATTTACAAAAAAAAAAAGTATTTAAGAATGTTTATCCGCATTCTAGATTCCATAACACAAGCTAGTTAAGCTTATCTACCATTGGTCTAGATTCTCTAGATAGCATTGTGTAGAATGTTGTAGAATATTTATTTAATAACAATTATAATACGTATAGCGCGTGAATATAGATTCCAGCTAGTGTAACCCTTTGCCATAGATTTTAACTGTTTTATTGCCATTCTATTTCATACATACATACTCACGCCTGTAAATCCTCGAAGATGTAGGCAGAGATGTATTAACACCCATATTTCGCCAGCTATGATTTTCGGTTCCACGTAATAAAGGGCGAGCCTATTCCCGTCAATTGGGCACTTACTCATGTACTGTATGTTTACTATCAGATGAAAAACAGCCCTATCCCTTAGTCGCCTTCATAACAAATACCTACAGGCAGAGATAGGGTGACCGTATTCTGCTCCACTTCTATTCTATTGAATGATTTTTTACAGCATTAAGTATGCTAAACTATACAAATCGAATACATAAGGAAAAAGAAGAATCATTTCGGGCGGGACTCGAACCCGTAGTCTTTCCCTTACAGGGTGAATGCCTTGACCAATTCGGCTACCGAGGCACGCCCGATGTGATTCAAATTTCCCATCTTGTACGTCTTTAAGGCGACCGTGGAGTCATCTACCGATTTTCTTACGAACTAACGGAATCAATTAATGATGTTACAATCATTCCCCCTGTAAAGGGAAAGACTGCGGGTTCGAGTCCCGCCCGAGATGATTCTTCTTTTTCCCTATGTATTCGATTTGTATAGTTAGCATACTTAATGCTGTATAAATTCATTCAATTGTTTGGGCGGAGTTATCAAACATCAATGTTTAAAATGATTGTAACATCATTCATTGATTCCGATAGTTCGTAAGAAAATCGGTAGATGACTCCACCGTCGCCTTAAAGACGTATAAGATGGGAAATTTGAATCACATCGGGCGTGTCTCGGAAGCCGAATTGCTCAAGGCCTTCCCCCTGTAAGGGAAAGACTGCGGGTTCGAGTCCCGCCCGAGATGATTCTTCTTTTTCCCTATGTATTCAAACTCTATTCTATTTTTTCTACTATCATTATATTTATTGTCTGAATATTTGTTAGTCTTATACGTAAAAACAACTGAACGGGTCAAAATGGCCACTACGGAAGCCACAAGTAACAGGTTATATTACCAAAACTATGATTTAAAAAATGAAAGTAACATAAAATATACTAAATAGTAACAATTATGTATATAACATTTTGAAATACTAAAGTTATTATTCAAAGTTAGTACTTATATAGCGTGCGGACATTTCACTAACTCGTTATTAAATAAACGTTGATTCAAGCAACTTAATTAACAAAATTAATAACAAAGTACCGGCCAAACGGCCTCTGAAATTAACACAAAGTAACGTTAGAACTGGAGGACGACCTTGGAATGGCTACTCCTAATCAAATAAGAACTTAATTCATCTTAATATTACTGTACAGCTTTGGAATTAACATCCCGCTATTAAGGGTAAGAGCCGAGCAGTAAGAGAAATAAAGATGGTGAAAAAGAAGTGTAATTGCGGATGAAATCTCATGGTTTCATCTGCTAATAGTGTAGATATAAAACTCAAATACCTATATACATATGCTCACACCAATTTCCCTCCGGGGTAGGCAGAGTCAATGACCCGCCACCGCTTGCCTCAATCGTTACATACTTCACGAGCTTCATCTACTGTCATTAAAACTACAAAATCAAATACAAAATCAAATACAAAACTTACAACAAAACTCAAAATCAAATACAAAACTTACAACCAAACTCAAAATCAAATACAAAACTTACAACAAAACTCAAAATCAAAATACAAAACTTACAACAAAACTCAAAATCAAATACAAAACTTACAACCAAACTCAAAATCAAATACAAAATTTAAAATCAAATACAAAACTTACAACAAAACTCCAAATCTATATACAAAACTTACCTATACCAAAACGCAAAATCTATGTACAAAACTTACCTATACCAAAACGCAAAACAATTCACGAGGTCTGGAAGTCACCCAGTCAATTGATCTGATGATGAAATTAGGATCCTCATCATTAAATCAGTTGGATGCTTGCTTTTGATTTGGTTGGATATGCAATAATAATAACGGGAATTAACGCGATCATGGTATAGGTACATACGTACCTTTGATTTGCCTGACGTTTCGACCAGGCTACACCGGCCGTGGTTTTGGATATTGTCTAATACTGTTTAGTCATCCAGATACTACACATAGCTTTGACTATCGATATAATCTAACGACAATTTAATAACTTTCAAACTCTCGCGTGCCTATTCGAGTACAATACCAACAATACAGCCTGTGACCACGGCCGGTGTAACCTGGTCGAAACGTCAGGCAAATCAAAGGTACGTATGTACTTATATCATGATCCTATTAATTCCCGTTATTATTATTGTATATACAACTAAGTTCGGAATAGAAAGGTTCAGGACACACTGCTCCCCCCACCCAGATAAAGTTCCTTAAAATTTCTGTGAGCCTGTACTTCATGCAAATGTACCAATATCATAGAAACATTGATCCCGTGTCTACGAGTACCACGACCCACAGCAACCTATACGGTTCTACTAAACCGATTTCAATCAAATAAACGTAAGATTTAAAGTGTGATCAAGACCTTTCTAATAAAAAAAACCGCGTCAAAATCCGTTCAGTAGTTTTTACGTCGATTGCGCACAAACATTTACAATTATTTATTAGTATAGATAGACAGATAGATTTAATAATCGGCTTCATACACACTCATAAGAGCATTATTAAAAAGAGATTAGGTACTTTATACAATGTTCATGTTTGGAATTAAAAATAATGTAGGTCAAAATAATTAAAAAAGGTCACAAAGCTACTGAAAGAAATGAATGTTCAACACAATATCATTGTTTAGCTCCATGGAGCGAGTCGCAGCTCGTAAACGCATTGTTTCGAAATAAGCCTACCAAATGAAAATGAATGTTATCCTCACATTCTGTGTCAGATACATGGACCATATTTTGGTTCTTTGGAAGAGAGATCTGTTTCGTATTTTGTGAGTTAATGTTTTGAAAGTAAATTATTATTTGAATTCCTTTGTGTTTTATTTGGCTTGCGGCATTTTATGTAGAAACACGTTGTTTTATAAATAAACAGGTATATTCAGTTAATTATTTATTTTTATACTAGCTTCTGCTCGCGGTTCCGGCCGCGTGTATGCCGGTTATCGCGATAAATCATAGCGAAAACACTGTCCCGCCAACAGTGGAGGGAATTGGAAAAGACCTACACTCAGCCTATGTCCTTTATCGTGGTCTAATCTACCTCTATACCAAATTTTATCAAAATCGGTTCAGTAGTTGAGGCGCGAAAGCGTAACATACAGACAGACAGACAGAGTTACTTCCGCATTTATAATATTAGTATAGATATAGATGATAATGAAGGATGTTGCACTACCAACTTTTAGGTACCTACTACTAGCTGTTCCTGCTACCTATGGGAACCTATTCCATGGATACAAAATAGTCTACGTGTTATTCCAGACCATAATCTATCCCTGTACCAAATTTCAGCCAGATCGGTTCAGCCGTTTGAGCGTGATTCAATCACAGCCAAACCTCTACACAATCTTTCATTTAACTTTCACACTGTGTAATTGTGGCGTAATCTCGAAACAGAATTTCAATAAGCCCTACCCGTAATACGTTTGTGGTGGCATTTCGGTCTGATTCCGAGTAATCTGCTTGACACGACTTAAATGGGAAACGGTGCGATATTCATCTAACTAACGATATTGTATTGGGAACACATTCCATGTGTCTATTGTAATTGAATACAATCGAAGGAATTACTCATGCCTTTATATCCTAGAGCAGACAGAGTGGTTTACACCCTTTCAACCTGAAGGGGGCCATCTCGAAAGATATGGTCCTGGGTCTGCCGGGGTGCGAGAGATATATTTTCGCAATCTCACCTCCGGCAACCAAAGACCCATGACGGCGTACGTTTTAGTCGGTTCGAGTCCGACGTAACCACCTCCACCGGCTACATGGGGATTTTTTGCACGATAAAAAAAACACCCTTATATTGCCAAATTAGTGCCAAAATTCGGTCGCTGTAAAAAGAGGCGAGATTATGGCTGACAACTTTACTTTTTTAACTACATGTTTTACATACATACATCCTGCATGTTTTCAATACATAAATCCCCGATGGGGTAGGCAGAGGTGTATTAATTAATAAACATTTCACCAACTATGATGTTACGTGAACACTGGTTCCGGTAATAAAAAATGAAAACATTTGAACATAGCAGTAATAAACGGTAAATACCGGTAGCTCGCGATTGCGGCGCGTACCCCCATCACTGGGTGGTGAACGCGGTCATTACCTTTTAAGGTAATGCATCGTGCTAACGCGCATATAAAATGAGTCACACGCATTGATAACCAATCAGCGCATTCCGTCAAACGGAGAATCGGCTGATGGGCCCAACACGTTGGGCGCCAAAAAAAAAAAAAAAAAAAAAAAAAAAAAAAAAAAAAAAAATTATACGGGGCCCTACGGGGTCAAGGATGAAGAAAACGATTGGTACGAGATCTACACATACAACTTTAATCCGTAGGTCCTGCTTTACAATAATAAAACTACTCTAAGTAAAGGTCGAGTGTCGGTTCGGGTACGCGTACACGTCACTATAAACGGTTGGCTGAGTAATGTACTCAACTTGGGGTTCCGGGCTGGCCCCGTGCGAGTGTGACGTTGTCTTCCCCTCAAGGTCACCAGGCTTCGCAGCTGCTAGTTCGGTCCGCGGGTCGTCGCCAAGGCCGTCTTCCAGACGGTACGGAGCGGGCAGGCAACCTCAGCTGGTTCGGAGGCGGGCTGGTACGGTGCGGTGAAACTATTCCAGCCGGTATACAGTTGGACACCGGTATTCCAGCCGGTACCAAGTTCTGGGGAGACAACCACACGATTAGGCACTGGTGCGTGAATCCAATGCACAGCGCCGGGCCCCAACGTATAATTTTCTACATGGGCCCTAAGGTCGGCGGCGCTGTACAATGGTAGGTACACATAACACATAAAATAAACAAAGAAATAAAACTGGATTGTTCCGGAATTAATAATCGTAAGTACGTCTGTAACCCCGTTAACCACGGTTCAATCAACCATAAATAAATGGTTCAGTAATAATTAAACTATAATACATATATATGCTGAACCGTGGATTTAAAACGAGATTAAAATTCGACAATTTACATATTTTCAAAATGTGGGTATCCATAGAAAATTATGGCGAGATATCACCGTGTTGATTTTTCTCTTAGAATATGAACAATCAAACATTACAACTAATTGAATAGTTCTTAAGCAATTACTATATTCGGCTGTCTGTCGACATGTATACTCGCGACATATATTATGGACACACTTCATACAATAACTTTCTTACAACATTTTAACGATTACGATGTTAATCACAGTTTACTTTAAATTTAATTTAATTACATTTACACGAAGGATGAACTACAGCTAGGTAACTACCGAACTCCCGACCGCAGGTAGGCAGGTACTAAAAATGAGCTATCATCACGCTTAGCTCCTAGGGGCTAAGCAGGAATGTTACACGCGAATGAAGATGTTATTTTACTTTATTATTTACGTGACTATCGTTTAATACTCGCGCACTGTTTATTAAGGACACTAGACTTACCCCTTATGTTGGGAACTGCTTACTTAACAAAAATAGTAACTAGTATAACCTTATAATAGAACTAGCAGAATCTAGACTATATGTTATCTAGGTTTTAATATTATGACGTTCGCGTTCAGATTATCACGTACCGCCGCGAAGTCTCGCGATAGAATGAGGTCTGCCGTCTACCTCGGCGCGAGCGCGGGCGTGTTTTTTTTTTTTGTTGTCCTTTAGTGTTGGGCCCATCAGCCGATTCTCCGTTTGACGGAATGCGCTGATTGGTTATCAATGCGTGTGACTCATTTTATATGCGCGTTAGCACGATGCATTACCTTAAAAGGTAATGACCGCGTTCACCACCCAGTGATGGGGGTACGCGCCGCAATCGCGAGCTACCGGTATTTACCGTTTATTACTGCTATGTTCAAATGTTTTCATTTTTTATTACCGGAACCAGTGTTCACGTAACAATTGTGGCGCCCGAACAGGGCAACATCCTTGACCCCGTAGGGCCCCGTATCAATGATTTTCAGTCCCACGTAATAGGGAGTGAGCCTATTGACGTCGAGCGGGCACGTAGTAATGGACTATATGTTCACTGTCGGTTGGAGAACAGCCTTATTTTTTCTGTATGTTCTTCTATATGTATTTTTTCTGTTGGCAATTAGAAAACGGGGTTTGCTTAATCAGTTTAATAAAATAACTGTTTGATTCCCATAGCTTATGAAAAATGCTCACTTTCGTGCCCGTTGGATAACTTTTTTTGTAACAAAGAATCATTACTTGAATGAATTTTACAGCATTAATTATGCTAACTGTACAAATCGAATACTTATGGAAAAATAAATCTTCTCGGGCGGGACTCGAACTCGCAGTCTTTCCCTTACAGGGGGAATGCCTTGACCAATTCGGCTACCGAGACACGCCCGATGTGATTCAAATTTCCCTTCTATTTATCCGTTCTAACAGCGACGGTCATCTACCGATCTTCTTACGAACTATCGGAACCAATTAATGATGTTACAATCATTTTTGAACATCATTCGAAAGAATCATTACTTTTAGACCCACAACACACTTGCGGCCGACCGCAAATGTTCGTATCCAAAAACCAAACCAGTGATCGTAAACAGATGAAGTATAAGAACCCACTCCTAGCACAAGCATTTTAGCTTAGTTGGAGGGGTTAAGTTCAAGTTCCTTGCGCGCGCGCTCTGCGTACGGACGTGTTTAATGTTCTTAAAACTTACGGAATTATGAGCATTATGGTTCAGTGTAAAAAGTGTAAACTGTTTCTATCGCTTGCAAAGGATGACTCCATCCAGTGTAAGGGTCCATGTGAAAGCATTTTTCACAAGAAATGCGTTCAAAATATAAGACAGTTCCAACGACGTGGAATGTGTGATGCGTGTAGTGATAATGAAAGGAGCTCCATGGCCCCGCAGATTGATATGGACGTCAAGAAGGCTACAGTAGAATCGTTACTGGCTGAGGTTAATGATAAACTAGCAATAATATACCAAACCCAGAAAAAAATTGATGAACTAACTGAAACCGTTGATTTTTACGCCGAACAGTACCAACAGATGTTAACATTCAAAGACAATGCAGAGAAAAAAATAAGTTCATTGGAGAGTAAAAATACCCACTTGCAAAAAGTAAATAGTGCGCTAGAAGAAAGAATAGCACTATTAGAAGAAAAAGAAACAGAAAAGAGCATTGAGATTTTCGGCCTAGACGAGAAAATAAATGAAGATACCATGCAATTGGTAAAAATAATATCACAGACACTAAAACTAGATTCAAAGAATATTGAAGAAACAAGAAGGGTAGGTAGGAAAAAAGATGATGCAACTCGGCCCCGAACAATTGTTGTAACCTTGCGCTCGAAGTCTGCTAAAAAAGAGTGGCTACAACACAGGAAGACGAGCTTAACCAATGGAGACATTTTATCTAACAATAATGGCAAGAGAGTTTACATCAATGACAATTTAACCAAACATATGCGGCAGGTATTATGGAGTGCTAAACAAATGCTTAAAGATAAGTACAAATATATTTGGGTTCAGGATCACAAGGTGCTGGTAAAAAAGGACGATGATTCGAAAATTCGCACCATTCGATCCGAGGATGATATTCAAAAAATATGCTTTAACAGCGAGCAATAAATAAACAAACAAGCCACAGTCAGCTGTGACGGTGTATGAACACACTACGTCATTTTATAAAATTCGATTCTACAACAGATATCAACTTGTTTACCGATATAGGATACCAAAGGTTTCAAAATATAGAAAATCTAACCAATTTTATGAATAAAAATAATAAAAGCACACATTTGCTATACCTAAACATTTGCTCGCTACGTAAACATTTTAATGAAGTCCTAGTATTGTTAGAAGTAAATAAATATACAATAGATATTTTAATTTTAAGTGAAATAAATATTAAACAAGATGAACTACCCCTGTACCTAATACCAGGATATGAAGCACACATAATGACTAGAGAGACAAGAAAAGGAGGCGGAATTATTATATATGCGAAGAATGGCCTCGTACTGGATGTAGAAACTGCTACAACATCAGCAATGGAGATAATGCATGGCAAAATGACAATTCTTAATAATAAATTGGACATATTGGCGTTATACAGTCCACCTGATGTGAATAAAATACAATTTATACAACAGCTTGAAATGCTCATCAAAACTGTTCCGAATACTAACAACTTAATTGTTATAGGTGACACAAACATTAACATATTGAACGATGAAATCAATAGTGTCACTACGAGATACAAAAACACCCTGTGTGGATGCGGCCTGCAGTGCGGAGTACCTAGCGGCGAAATAACACGCGAAGCTATCGTGAAAGGACGAGTCGATCGGTCGTGCTTGGATCATGTATGGGTGCGAGCGAAACGCACCGCGGCGGCCTATGTTCTCGAGACGCGTACCTCAGATCATCATGCAGTAGGCATATCAATAGACTTGTGCGCAGAGGTAAACAAAACTAACTCCAATAGTGTACGGGAGGTTATTTGTGATAATTTGGTTACACAAAAATTAAACGAATACGACTGGTCACAGTTGTCACAGATAACGTGTCCATTAGAATTATATAAAACATTAGTGACCGTATTCAATACTATATATAAAGATTGTACATTTATGCTTCCTGTATGTAATAAACGAATAAAGCAGTCATGGGTAGATAAGGACTTATATAAAATGCTGCAGAGAAGAGATTACTTATTTAAAATATGGAAGCAGTCACCTAAAAACATGAATAAGAGATTAGAGTATACAAGGTTTAGGAATAAAGTTAATAAGTTAGTAAATACAGCAAAAAACAAATACAGGCAGAAAGAGATACAGAATTGTAATGGTGATTTTAGAAAAATATGGATGAATATTAATTCGTGGTTAGGTCGGTCTACATGTAACTTGGATGAAATAATATTAAGGTATTTAGGCAAACAAGACACTATGTATAATATATGTACTAAGTTTTCAAACACATTCACAAAAGAAATTGTAGATATCAAACATTATTGTAATACAAAATTTTTAAACAGAGATAGCTATGTAAGTCCCAGTTTGGTTAGTTTCAGATATAACAAAGTTAGTCCATTAGACATAGAAAAGATCATTAGGGATTTATCTTCCGAAAAGTCACCGGGTATAGACAGAATAAGAGTGAAAGACATTAAATACTTAAATAGACGTTTGAGTCCAATTTTAGCTAATTTTGTTAACATGTGTGTTAGTAAATCTGTTTATCCTGACGAATTGAAGAAGGCTATAATACGGCCAATTTATAAGTCTGGTAGTCACAAAGAGTATGAAAATTATAGACCTATTGCGATATTGTCAGTTTTAGATAAAATTGTAGAAAAGGTGATTGTCGGTCAAATAAGTAGGTTCCTGGAGGGTCATGGTATACTGTCTGACACTCAACATGGATTCAGGAAAGGACGTAGCACAGTGACGGCGCTTACCCGGTTTGCGGACCAGGTCAATGAGAGTCTCAACTCAGGACAGCAGCTTATTGTTTTATTCATTGATTATAAAAAAGCATTTGATACGTTAGATCACGACATTCTGCTAGAGGCTATGGATGAATGTGGAATCCGTGGCCCCACAAAGGCTTGGTTCCAGAACTATCTTACTAATCGGAAAATTCGTACAACAGTGGATGGTGTATCAGGGGGGGAGGCTCTTGTTGGTCTGGGGGTGCCGACCGGGTCGGTATTTGGACCTGTAGGGTACATTATGCACGTGAACAGCGTAGCTAATGTAGTGAGTAGGTGTGGGGTGTAGGTACATGTATGCCGATGACATGTGCCTACTGTGTGCTTCTAGAGACCTGTATGAAGCTCAAAGAAACATCCAAATGGACTTTGAGAATATCACGCGGTGGGCGCATGACAATGGGATAATATTGAATCTTAAGAAAACTAAATTCATGCATGTATACTCCCCCTATAATCAGCGTGCTAAAGATATAAATAAAGAGGACATTGTAGTAGTTGGCCATGCATATGATTGTTTACACAAAAATAAAATACATTGTAAATGTGAAAAAATACAATCTGTAGTAAGTTATAGATACTTGGGATTAACGGTGGACACAAACTTCAACTGGAAGTTGCATGTCAATGAGGTGTGTAATAGGCTAAGATCTGTTTTAGGTAAATTTTATGTTTTAAAAAGAATTGTTAACACTCATACGTTGACAGTGGTATACCATGCTCTTGCAGACTCTTTGCTCAGCTATGGACTCAGTGTGTATGGACGAACCTTTATAACCTATATTAAAGAAATAAAAAGTATACAAACAAGGCTTGTAAAATATTTAGCTAATAAACAAGACAAATTATTGTGCAACAAAGAGTACGAAAAGCTATATCCTATATGTAAGATTCTTCCAGTAGATAAGAAAATTGAATATTTATTAGGTATAGAACACTATTATAATGATGAATACAAAATTATATTACAAAATATATATAATACAAGGAGTGTAACACAAAATAAATTTAGTAAACCTAGAGTAATAAATTACTATGGTGAAAGGATGTCTTCATACCTGGTCCCACATATATATAATAAAATTAACTTGTTACGACAATCACCCAAATTAAGTTTATATAAATTGAAGACTGAACTAAAGGCTTTTCTGTTAGACGATGCAGGATGTACATAATTAAATTAATCTATAGGTATCTAAATATTGTGTATTGAGATTAAGATACAAACGTGTACAGAGCGCTTCTCGCCAACAAGCGTAATAGCTTGGCGGGTATTTAGAAGTAATAATTAAGTTTGTGAAATTCTTGTTAAATAAATAAAAAAAAAAAAAAAAAAAAAAAAAAGGGAATATTAGTAACTTCGGTTCTAATATTTAAAAAAAAAAAGAAGAAGAACGAACTCCGAGCTACCATAAACGATAATTGTCAGGTTAGGTACACGTTCTAGCATTTACTTACTTACTTACTGCTAGCAAGGGACGCCGCGCGTCCAGAGGGTGATCCGCCCTTTTGCGTAGGGTTATTTCATCCATTTCCCCTATACACGTACAATCATAGCCAGCAGCCAAAAAAATATTCATTTTTCAAGTGCTGAGTAAGACAAGCCCAAGATGGCGTCGTTTTTTGTGTGTCTATACATTCATCGTCCTAAATAAACTTTAGCGATATTACCTTTACCATTTTCCTCCCTACAATATAATATGACTGCATGTACCCTCTCCCCAGTCTCGATTCCCCAGGCGTCTATAATAAAGTACTGATCGATAGTCAATCAGTATATGGTCCAAGAGCTTGTGAATGCCATCGCGGTGTATGGGCAGAAATTTTTCATATACATACTTATACTCACGTCGTTTTTTCCTTTAGATTGTCAGAGACAATAGCCCCCTAGACAAGTGGCAATTCGTTGGCTGGTGCATTGTAGAATAGAATGACGAATATATGGGAATAGATGTAGGAGGGCCAGATCCCGAGGAGGACCAGACCGCAAGGGATGGCCCTGGGTCCGACATAACCACCCCTTCCGGCTCCAGCGGGGGAGGTATGGGTGTTTAAAAGAAAAGGTGTATGATTCGTTGACAACTGTAATATACATAAAATCCCATATATTCGTTATTTTATTCCACGATACGTCACAGCGCGAATGGCTAGGATTCGAACCCGGGACCTCACGATCGTAGGCCGACTCCTTAACCATTAAGCTACCGATGCTTGTGAGACTTGTGAGAGGGGCAGCTCGCCATTTGTTTGTCCTTGAACATTTCGTGACGTTCCTCTACTCTGCTGTTCTGCCTTTAATGCAAGCCCGCCGGCTACTTTATATATACAATCAATAAAGGAGAACCGGTTACACCAACACACAATTTTATATGAAAGCGTGCAACCGTATCTCCTTTGTTGACTGTACATGGTAAAAACGTTCCGTATATGGTAAAAACGAAATCCTATCAATACTACTACTACTACTGCCACGGACGCCGTTTGACCGGTAGGGTGATCAGCCCTTCTATGTAGGCCATTTCACCCACGTCCATATGACAACCAGGACCGACGACTTAACGTGCTCTCTGAGGTACGACCAGACCAATGCAAATACCCATATTCATGCATATCATATGTCCGTGTCCGTATTTCTTTTTTTTTTTTATACAGGACACGTCAATTTGACTTCACGTCGCCTGATGTTAAGCTAAAGGCAAAGTCTCGGAAAGAGGGTCACCATCGTAAACATTTACCATGTTAACAGTGGTGGCACTCAGCTTGACGGCCTCATTAGATGCCTTTTCACGCCCCGTTTAAAGGACCCGGGACTGTAGGAAGAAGGAAACACGTGAGCTGGCAGGGAATTCCAGGTCTTAGTGGTGCGGCATAGGAATGAATCACTGAAACGCTTGGTTCTAGCAGGTATACTCTGCACCGTAAATGGATGGCATCTTAGCCCTGCACGTGTCGTCCTGTGAAGGAAAGGGGAGGGTGGGACTAATTGGAAGAGCTCGTCAGAACATTCACCATGGTAGAGACGGTAGAAAACTGCCAAAGACGCAACATCTCTACGCATCTGCAAAGGTTCGAAAAAAAAAATTCTGTCTGTGTCATGTCACCAGGTTGCATATTTTGAACCTAACTAGCTAGCTAGACAGTTAAAATTTCCACAGATGATGTATTTATGTTACCGCTATAACAACAAATTAATAATTAAAATAATTTTTTTTCATCTTTATCTTTGCGTTAATCCCAGTCACATCCGAAACTCTCAGCTTGGAGTCTGGGGTCCGCTTTACCGGACTAACTGCGAATTGGGCTAAACTTTGATATTTTCTGTAAAGCGGTTGCTATCTGACCTCCAAATCCCAAAGGCGATATCGAAGCATTGCAGCTAGACCAGTTGTTGGAGTTTTTAGGGCTCCAACTACCCGTAACGTCTGCGATAGATGTTCGTACGGCAACCGGACCGACGGCTTAACTGGCTCTCCGAGGCACGACCAGGCCAATGCTAATATCCATATTCATGCCTACAAATATATGCATTGAGCGGGGATCGAACCCGCGCCTCCTACGTAGAGGCCGCGTTCACTACCGCTACGCCACGGTGGCTGTCAAATAATACTAAATAAGTAAATTACAATCGAGTCTGACTCGCATTTTGTTTTTTTTTTACCAATAATTTAACAGTGTACTTATGTCCTGCGAGTTTTATTTTTATACCACTTAGGTGGCAGACAAGCACACGGCCCACCTGGTGGAAAGTGGTTACCGCGGCCTATGGACGTATGCAACACTAGGGGCGTTACACTCGCGCTGCCTACCCTGAAGAAACCTTCTAATGCCCCTCTTGAAGAACCTCATATTGTAGTCGCTTGGGAAAACCATGGCAGGGAGTTCATTCCACAGCTTGAGCGTACGTGGGATGAAGTTCCTTTCATACCACATGGTACGCACCCTATTCGGATGCAATGTGTGGGGATGAATTCCCTGTCTATGGCGAGCGGTGCGATGATAGAATGTAGCTGTGGGCATCATGTCATTGATCCCTCTGTTCTTCTTCCTAACAGCCTTATTTCCCACATACATTGTTATTATCCCGAGCTGTAGCTAGCTCGGTAGATGTATCCAAATTAATTGACAGGTGATAGTTATAGTTACCCTTTGATATTGAATAGGGGCTGTAATTGTTGGCTTGCTAACAAGCACCTGGTACTACGTTTCAACGGTTCAATGAATAATATTGATTTCAAATTGAGTCTCAGTAACTATAATGAAGCTGACCAAAACCAGGCTCTATGTATATAATTCTACGCTGTCCCGGCGAATTTCGAACCGCCAATTATTTTCTACCCACGTAGCGTCCGATCCTGTTCCCGCTGCACCTTCTTATACAATGATATGGTTATCTAAACAGCAACAGAAATAACCACAGTGTCAGTTCTGCGTTTATGCCGATGCCGGCCGAATTTGTTGACATTAATCCTTTTCCTTAAGTCGTAGCGTGATGATACAATATAGCCTATGTGTTATTCAAATGTATAAGCTATATTATTGTAAAGTTTCATGAAAATCCATTCAGTAGTTTTTACGTGAATGAGTAACAAACGTCCATCCAGACATACATCCATCCATACTCACAAACTTTCGCGTTTATAATATTAGTAGGATTTTAATATTACCGAAAAAGTAAAAATCAAATTAATGAAAATTGTGAAGGCTGTCAATGATCTTATGCGTAATGGCTATTACTGTCACTCCATAAATTGTCATTTCATTTAATGATTTATAATGGTTCTCAATTCATTTCAATATTTTTATCTAATACTGATCCCGTTCCCCTGTAAATATATTCCCAGAATAAAAGATGCCTCTGCCAAGTTTCATTCAGATCAACTTCAAGCATTTTTCCTTGCTCATCTACTATACAAGGAGTGAAGAAGGTTATACGTGAAGGTGCAACAGTATCTCCTTTTTCGGCGGTACATACCTAAAATTGGTAACGATCCAATTAACAAAGGTACATGTACGATAAATGAGCGATCATTTCTTTATTTTAATTGAGCTTGGCCTGGAGAATGGTTTCACTTAATTTTTAAAAGAAAATTTCGACCGATGAACGCTAAAACAACATGTAATTAAATTTAATTAAGGTTGCTTTATGGTATCTTTATTGAAGTTGGTTTTTCTTCAAAAAAACAATCTATTTGTAATGAAACTTTTTATAGCATAATAACATGATTTATTTTTTTATTTAATTTTTACCAGATATAACGTGATATTAAAATATTTTCATTACGTTGTGTATAATATATCTATTATAGGCATGTGTTACCTAAGCTCAAAAAATGCCTAATGAAGAAACACTGAAGAAGCACACAACGCATTTAGGTTACCGTATAATGTCGATATTCGTGTTAACTTGTTACGAAAATTCGTGTCGTGATTGTCGTACCGTACTACCGAAACGCGTAGTATAAATAAATATATATAATAAATAATATATAATAATAAGTGCTCTTGATTCAGCCTCCATGGCGTAGTGGTTTTTTTTTTTTTTTTTTATCGTGCGAAAAATCCCCACGGATACCACCCCCACGGAGCCGGTGGAGGCGGTTATGTCGGACTCGAACCGACTAAAACGCACGCCGTCTTGGGTCCTTGGCTGCCGGAGGTGAGATTGCCAAAAGCATATCTCTCGCACCCCGGCAGACCCAGGACCATCTCTTTCGAGATGGCCCCCTTCGGGTTGTGGGGACCAAAAATGGCGTAGTGGTAGTGAAAGCGATCACCACGCAAGAGGCGCGGGTTAGATCCCCGCTCAGTGTAAATATTTGTATGCATGAATATGGATATTTGCGTTGGTCTGGGTGTTTCTATGTATACCTACTATGTATTTACAAAAAAAAATTATGTTATGTAAAAAAGTATGTTTATCCGCATTCTAGATTCCATAACACAAGCTAGTTATGCTATGCTTACCATGGGTCTAGATAGCGTTGTGTAGAATGTTGTGGAATATTTATTTATTTATTATTATTATTCGCTATAGGCCTGCCATGCATTACAAAAGCGTACCAGCCTATCAGCACGTTTATTTCTCGTATGAAAATCCATCCCCGCTGGCCATCGGAGGTTGTTATATCGGACTCGAACCGACTAAAACCGCAAGCCGTCTCGGGTCTCAGTTACCAGCGCGTCGTGTCTTTTTGTATGCCTACGTAGGGGGACACGTAGAGAACCTCTGAGCTCTCTAAAGTCACATGGGCCAGAATTGGTCATAGGTGACAGCGTCTCCCCTGCGTGAGAGAGGCGCTTCCATCTCCGTTGCCCAGGGTGCACCACGTAGAGGAATGTATTAGCACTCTAGAAACGTTTTAACACTTAATTTGATGGTGGGGATCATGGAGAAGGAATAATATTCTGTCCTCCGTGGTGGGGATATAATTCAAATAGTTCAAAAGTATCATAATTGTCGTCTTCCTCAGGTTATAACAGCAAGCCGCTGCCTGGTGCTGTGCGCGGACAACCGCAACGAGATGGAGGCGTGGGCGGGGGCGCTGCGGGGCGCCCTTCACCGCGGTGCCGACGTGGCCGACCTGGTCGCCCGCTTCTCTTCAGGTGACCACCACTGGTAAGAGACGACACACTGATATTTGCATTTTCTATTTTATATTATTAGTTAAGAACAAGTTTTTAAAATACGTGGATAAAATTTCGTATGTTTACTCCTCATAGTTGAAGTGTTCCTGTATCTAATCCAGGGTGTCGGATTCCGTCAGCTTACCAAAAAAATGTAATTTTTGGTAGGCTTACCTCTAAAATATTGAAAGATTCAGCTTTGTACTATAGGATAATCACATGGTTACGTCTTATTCACAACAGCCACAAACTTTCTTAAATTTTCTTCAACTTTCGTAAGTATTTTAAGAATTTGTTCGAGAGCCGCGGATTTCTCCTCCATTTGATTCAGTTTAAACGATTTTTAAAGAAAACTGCCTCTGACCTCCCAACTTCGAAAGAAAAGCCTACGCTCGAGCCTTTTTTCTTTTTTCCCTGCGAAGTTCTTGTTGGAACATAACTTAAATATTATATCCTAATCAGGCTAATCGATATAGATTCTAATAATTTCGTTTAAATTTTCTCGTGACCTCTCCCTAGGTATGCAGCCACGCACGCTCGCCCCACATTCTGCAACGTGTGCCGTGAACCATTGGGCGCACTCGGGACTGCGCACGCGCTCGCCTGCGAGCTGTGCAAGTTCAAGGCGCACAAGCGATGCGCGTCTCGAGCGCCGCCATCTTGCAAATGGAGTACTTTAGCGTCGCTCGGACCGCACCTCGTGGAGGATGCTGATGGGGTGAGTTTGTTTTTAAACCCTGCCTCCCTAGATAAGTGGTAATTTGTTGTAGAATAGAATGACGAATATATGAAAGACATATACAGGGTGGAAGATTTTCTTGCACCCCTGGACGAGAAGTGCTCGAAATACTGCAGTTAGAGAATTTCACTCAACATTCCTTTATTTTTTTAAAGAAATAAAACTGCATTCAAATATTTTCGGAAACTTGTTTGACAGACCCAGTGATCAAACCGATTAAAACCCGAAAAAATACATCCTGTATTTTTATGGCTTCAATCGATATTAGCAATCTTAAGGAACAAATCTTTCTAACAAACATAGTAATTTATATGACAGGAAATCCCTGAAATCTAGTATTTTGAGTACTTCCCTTCCAGGGGGCATGGAAACTTTCCACCCTGTATATGACAGTCTTCAACGGATTGCCACTTGTCTAGGGGGCTGAAGAGTTGGAAGAATAGATCAACGCCTACTGTCTGGATGCTTTCAGTTTCAAATACCTAATAGAGAGTGAATCTACACTTGTCTACTGAATACTTTTGACAAACTCCGTGACTACTACTGACAATATCCTAACAGAATATACCAAGCATTCTCTGCCTAACACGTCATCTCAAAAAGTGAACCTTGCGATAAACATTGCAAGAATGACATCTAAGATATCGATGTCGCTATTGTAACACCCCCGAGACATAAAGAAAATATAAAACTTCTAATGCTAACCTTCAAACGGCTTCGCAGAGGACAGGTTCATAAAAACTCAGGGTACAATTTCGATTGTAACACCACCTAAAAGTTGTCAGCGCCGAAACGTTCGCACTAGTGCAAGCACAAAATCGGATGAATGGTGCTAAAATATAATAGTTATGTTCTCGATTTAATAAAAACCTTTTAATTACATATACTACATACTGTGCAAAAGATTTTCAAAAGTTTATTAAATACTAGCTGTTGCCCGCGGCTCCGCCCGCGTGGATGTCGGTTATCGCGACCAAAGACCAAACATAGAAAGGAAGAAAGGTCTCAAGGTCTAATCTACCCTTATACTACATGTCATCAAAATCGGGACAGTGGTTTAGGCGTGAAAGCGTAACATACAGACAGTCAGAAAGAGTTACTTTCGCATTTATACTCGTAATGTTAGTATGGATAGGATACTATTGTGCAAAAGATTTCCAGAAGTTTAATACATCATAACATAAACATAACATAAACTCACGCCTGTATTCCCCGAAGGGGTAGGCAGAGGTGCTAGCACCCACATTTCGCTAGTTTATACGCCATTTAATAAATATAAATAACAATAGGGCTTCATAATTTTCTCTCGACCTTTCTCAGAAGAATTATGTACCTACGGGGTTCTATAGTTTTCTTTCAGAAATAAAACATAGAAAAATCTTTTGTACCTGCGCTTCTGCACCAAGCTTGCAGTCAACGTAGTACAAAATATATTACGTATTTTTCTCACAAGCCACAATAACGGACCGTAAGTTACGTGGACTAATTTTGATTTCCATGAGGTGATGCCCGTGGCTCCGCTTGCGTTAAATTTTGATCTCGTTGCCGCTACCCAAGGGAACCTACTCCCGGGATAAAATGTGTTTATCACAGACTATGATCTGTCCCTGTATCAGTTAGAACGTGATTGATTAACAAACGTCCAAACATCTAACTAAACATCTCTAAAAACAGCTGACCCGGCGACCTTCGCACCGCCAATTTTTTACTACCCGCGTGTTGTGCAATTCCTTTCCCGCTGCACCCTCTACTATACATATATACCTTCTTCTTGAATTACTCTATCTATTCAAAGAAACCGCATTAAAATCTGTAGCGTAGTTCTGAAGATATAAACACGCCGGAGCAGCGGTGTCTTCTATACAAGACCCAAATTCGTTCCTGCGTGGAATACTGCTCACATCTCTGGGACGGCTCCGCAAAGTACTTACTAGATGCTCTCGACAGGTTGCAGGGACGTGCGGTCCGCATTATTGGGAATCCTGAGGTCACGAACACCCTCGAGCCTTTGCAGTATTCTACCGTCTATACCATGGTGAATGTTCTGACGAGCTCTTCCAATTAGTCCCACCCTCTCCTTTCCTTCACAGGACGACACCTGCAGGGCTAAGATGCCATCCATATACGGTGCAGAGTATACCAGCTAGAACCAAGCCTTTCAGTGACTCATTCCTATGCCGCACCACCGCTGGCGGCTCTGGGGGTGGGAGTCCTCACACTCGCCACGTTGCTCACAGCGATGGTAAGATGCGCGAACGCTAGGGGTGCGGCTGCCTCCTTCAGCGAGCAAGTAATGCTCGAGAAGGAGGCGGCCGGTCGGGTCCGGACTAGACTCCGGGCCCGGGAAGCCCGCGCAGAGCGAAGGCAAACCGGACGTCGGAGGTCGCAGAACGACCTCCGTCCTCCATGAGCGCTGGCCTGGGGGTGACCGGTGGAGCCGCCTGTCACCCCAGCAGAAGCAGGCCGCGGCGGCGGTGCAAAATGCGCCTCCCCGTAACCTGGGCAAGATGGGGACACTGTGGTCTTCACAACCCGAAGGGGGCCATCTCGAAGGAGATGGTCCTGGGTCTGCCGGGGTGCGAGAGATATGCTTTTGGCAATCTCACCTCCGGCAACCAAGGACCCAAGACGGCGTGCGTTTTAGTCGGTTCGAGTCCGACATAACCGCCTTCACCGGCTCCGTGGGGATTTTTCGCACGATAAAAAAAAAATGCCGCACCACCGCCGTCTTTCCTTAACATCAGGCGATGTGAAGTCAAATTGACGTGTCCTATATAAAAAAATAAACCATAGGGACGGACAGACGCGGAAAGCGACTTTGCTTTACTATATCTGTAAGCGTACCTTTAACAAATAAATAAATAAATAATAAATAAATAAATATATAGTGATAGTGAAGTAGGATAGCATAGTTGATCTGGTATACTCAGAATTATCTGGTAATAAACGTAAGTCCTCTTTGAGACATAGTTTAATAAGAGTAGTTAGGTATAGCTCCCGCAAGATGGTAAACTAAGTTAGTTCGAGATATTGGAACCTCAAATATCCCTTGCCCTTTGGCGCATGTTATAATCCGGTATTAGCAATGAGCTGTCTCGGCTTTGATTTAGAGGAGTTGTTTAATTGTTTCGCCTTTGGCTGGCACCGGGTGACGGTAACTTTTAAAGTTACCTGACCGTAACCGCTTGCTATTAAGAGTGGTTGGGGCAGTTATAGGGGTGTTCATAAAACCACAATAGTCATTGAACTGTAATAATGTTTCTTTTTTGGGATGACTTGATATTTTTGACCGAGCGAGAGTCTCCATTTCGATAAGGTGGCCGATTTTGCTTTTTAGTTCGGTATCTGTGAGGATTTTCTGAACCGATTTTCACCAAACTTGACATACGTCTTATTTGATTTAAAAAAATATATTTGTCGACAGTTTTCTGAGAAGAGGTAAAGGGGAGAAGTTTACTGTCGTGATGTTTGTTAACGGATCTTGATATAAATTTTGGCTGAAATATCAAGGGTGCTCGCGAGAGTTTAGTCGCGTTTGGTCCAATTGTCAAAAAACGACTTGGATAGATTAGGTTAGAAGGGAGGGAGTAGCCCGCATTAGGCCTTCGTAGTTTTTTTTTAATAACCATCCAGAAACGGGATAGAATCTACAGTTCACAGTATAAATAAATATGTGATAGTTTGATCATTTTAGTCTCCATAGTAACGTAGTTTGTAAATATAAACTGCACGCAAATACTATTTTGAACGTTAACATTCTAACAATAATAGCATTCTAAAACAGAATGCAATCAAAGGTTTTAACACAGTGTGTATATTTGTTAACAAAATCACTGAGTAATTACATTTAAATGAAACAACAAAAGCACTGGATTCGCTACCATTATTTTGGTTAATTAAACTTTGCTTGAACAATAAGTTTGGAGCGTTTGTTGTACAGCTACGGCCGGGGGCGAACTGCTAATTGTAATGTTACTAAATGTACCTGTTGTGCGGATGTATGACCTGGGTGTGGCGGTAAAGCGTGTGACTACTATGTCAGAGATCATAGGCACAATTCTTGCTTAGTACAAATATTTGTAGGTATAATTCCAACTTTTTCTATACTATCCTAATTATTGTATTGCTACGACTTCACTTATTTTATTGATATCATCTACCAACTTAATTACAGTATTTTGCTAACTACAATATATGCTAACTACATGTACAATATATACAAAAATGAGAAAAAGAAACAGGGGTGGAATAGACTGTAACTTTAGCATCGTAAAATTCCTCCACATCGACCTCAACCGGTACCGTGCCCAAAAGGCTGGCGGCATTACCCCGCTGAATAGCGATAGCAATTCTTTGAGCGAGGTAAAGGTCAGCTCTATGGTCACGGGAAGAGTCAATTAGACGCTACTCTATCTCTTTGAAAAGCGCGAGCGCACTTGGACCCCACGGACTCAACGTTTCGACTCCAAACGGCTCATGAAATTCTCTCACTGAAATTTACATGTATATGATATTTTTATTCTGGAAATAGGTTCCCAAACCTACGAAGCTGCGGGCTACACCTTATTAAAATAAATCGAATACATGAGGAAAATGAAACTTCTCGAACGGGACTTGAACCCGCGATCTTTCCCTTACAGGGGAATGCCTTGACCAACTCGGCTACCGAGACACACCCGATGTGATTCAAATTTCCCTTCTATTTTTATCCGTGGCGACTTCGATTTGTATAGTTGGCTATTTAATGCTGTAAAATTCTTAAAGCGATTAGGCCGCCCTTGTACTGTTTCCGTAGACATTTATTTTTTATTCTGTATTTTTTATGGTACTTATACAATAAATAAATAAAAATAAAATTCATTCAAGTTATTAAAATAATTCTAATTCATTCTACAAAGCGATAACTAGATCCGTTAAGTACCTTTCAAAAGATGCCTCAATTCTTTCAATAACCTTCATAAGACAGCATAGCAACAGGGGTAAGAGCTCCTTGCAATGAAACATCTTTCACCGGATTACGTACCTATAGTACTATTTATTACTTGTTAGCTATATATACTTGTTAGTTATATACCTACATTATTCCTGACCATTTCGTTGTTTTCAGTAGCCATGGTCACAGGGAGACTAAAATAACGGTCGCCTTATGTGTTGAAGAGTGCAGTTGTCTCTAAGCACGTGCACTGTAGTTAATTGTTACGGTTTACGCAGAATGAGCTCAAATTGTTAAAAGTCTTGCTGTATACTGTTATAGGACACTGTTATAACAGCATACAGCGAGATAATATAAAACAAACAGTTTTTCATACAAGCGTAGAACAAAAAACCGAGACTACACAATAGGCTATGCTGATGACCTAACAATCCTTATCTCAGGTAAGGTAGCGGGTACGATCTGTAACCTAACTCAACAAGCCCTGCGCATTGTAGAAAAATGGTGCAGGGAATTCGAACTATCAGTGAACCCGAACAAAACTGAATTAGTTATGTTCACAAACAAAAGAGTACTAGGCGAATACCGATTACCAAAACTCTTCGAAACGGAACTCCAACTGTCAAAAGAGGTTAAATACCTAGGCGTCATTCTCGACAGCAAGTTGACATGGAATAGCCACCTAGAGAACAAATTAGTAAAGGCCGGGATTACCTTCTGGCAATGCAGAAGAATGATTGGCAAAAAATGGGGGCTAACGCCGAAAATCATCCTGTGGCTTTACGAAACAGTGATCCGTCCCATGATAGCCTATGGCACCATTGTCTGGTGGCCGAGGACCGAAAACAGCACAATATCGGCTAAACTACAAAAGACCCAAAGATTAGCCTGCATGGCAACCACTGGCTGCATGAAAACCACCCCCACCGCGGCAATGGAAGCCATGCTTGGACTACCACCCTTGGATCTGTTCATCCGCCAGGAAGCAACAGCTGCGGCTATACGCCTGAGGGCACTCAACCTATGGAACGAGAGAAATACACGACACACTTCATTGCTCACTGAGCTCACAAAGGAGATACCTATGATAGGAGCAGTCAATGACCGTGTACCTAAACAACACCTTTTCGACAAAAAATACAAGATCCAGCTTCACGAGGACCACCGCTGTGAGGCCTTATGCCCAACGGAATTGCGCATCTTCACAGATGGATCTAAAACAGGTACTGGCACCGGGGCCGGCATCTTCTCGGAGGACCTCAATATATCAATTTCGACACCGCTGGGGACCCATAACACAGTATTCCAAGCGGAATGTATGGGAATCACTCTGGCAGCCTCAGCGGTAATGGCCCGGAAAGTGATAGGTCACTCAATACGCATACTGTCAGACAGCATGGCCGTGCTACAAGCATTAAACTGCCATACTATTAATTCAGGATTAATACTGGAGTGCCATCTTAAATTAAATCAAATAGGTCACACCAACAACATAACTCTACAATGGATCAAAGGCCACAGCGGCTCGCGAGGTAATGATGCCGCGGACGAGCTTGCTAGGAGAGGATCAGACATGGTTGCAATGGGACCTGAACCCATAATACCGATCCCCTTTGCATACCTACGAACCATAGTGAACCAACGAACGAGAGACCAACACAACAGAGAATGGATAAACCTGGAAGTATGCAGACAGGCCAGGGAGGCAATCCCTGTGCTTGATAATAGACTGACCAGGCGTCTTCGACAACTGAACAAACGGCAACTACGCACGACTACGGCTGCCATCACGGGGCATGGTTCCTTCAATAAACACCTTTATATTTTAGGTATCACCGACAGCCCTCTCTGCAGAGCCTGCATGAACGAGGACGAAACTGCGGCACACGTGCTCCTACACTGTCCTGAAACCGCCACATACAGGGCTAAGTACTTCGGAAACACAGGTACGCTCCGGGAGATCACCAGCAGTGTGAATAACCTGCTGGGGTTCTTCAACGAGTTGGGGTGGATCAAATAAAATCCCACCCTCACGCAAAAACCGCGCCTTGTCGTGGAGTTGCGGATAACAGCCCGTGATACCATACCATACCATACCATACAAGCGTAGTGATTAGAATCGGTATAAGGAAAAACATGGAAAATATAAAAGGAGAAGAAACGAAAGTTGTGTGCCAGAATCGACTGTATGTACATTTAAATTTTTTTATATTTTTTTTTCTTTAAAGAATATTAGAACCGAAATTACTAATATTCCCTCTATGCCCTCCAACTAAGCTACATTGCTTGTGCTAGGAATGGGTTCACGTTGGTAGTGTAATGGCTTGGATTAGAACCCGTGACCTCTCGATCGTCCTTAACCAATAAGCTACCGATGCTTATGGGAAAACACGTTATAACTTAGTTACTTACAAAAATCAAGGACAGTGGCCTAGAATGCTATTATTGTTAGTTAACATTCTAACAATAATAGCATTCTAAAACAGAATGCAATCAAAGGTTTTAACACAGTGTGTATATTTGTTAACAAAATCACTGAGTAATTACATTTAAATGAAACAACAAAAGCACTGGATTCGCTACCATTATTTTGGTTAATTAAACTTTGCTTGAACAATAAGTTTGGAGCGTTTGTTGTACAGCTACGGCCGGGGGCGAACTGCTAATTGTAATGTTACTAAATGTACCTGTTGTGCGGATGTATGACCTGGGTGTGGCGGTAAAGCGTGTGACTACTATGTCAGAGATCATAGGCACAATTCTTGCTTAGTACAAATATTTGTAGGTATAATTCCAACTTTTTCTATACTATCCTAATTATTGTATTGCTACGACTTCACTTATTTTATTGATATCATCTACCAACTTAATTACAGTATTTTGCTAACTACAATATATGCTAACTACATGTACAATATATACAAAAATGAGAAAAAGAAACAGGGGTGGAATAGACTGTAACTTTAGCATCGTAAAATTCCTCCACATCGACCTCAACCGGTACCGTGCCCAAAAGGCTGGCGGCATTACCCCGCTGAATAGCGATAGCAATTCTTTGAGCGAGGTAAAGGTCAGCTCTATGGTCACGGGAAGAGTCAATTAGACGCTACTCTATCTCTTTGAAAAGCGCGAGCGCACTTGGACCCCACGGACTCAACGTTTCGACTCCAAACGGCTCATGAAATTCTCTCACTGAAATTTACATGTATATGATATTTTTATTCTGGAAATAGGTTCCCAAACCTACGAAGCTGCGGGCTACACCTTATTAAAATAAATCGAATACATGAGGAAAATGAAACTTCTCGAACGGGACTTGAACCCGCGATCTTTCCCTTACAGGGGAATGCCTTGACCAACTCGGCTACCGAGACACACCCGATGTGATTCAAATTTCCCTTCTATTTTTATCCGTGGCGACTTCGATTTGTATAGTTGGCTATTTAATGCTGTAAAATTCTTAAAGCGATTAGGCCGCCCTTGTACTGTTTCCGTAGACATTTATTTTTTATTCTGTATTTTTTATGGTACTTATACAATAAATAAATAAAAATAAAATTCATTCAAGTTATTAAAATAATTCTAATTCATTCTACAAAGCGATAACTAGATCCGTTAAGTACCTTTCAAAAGATGCCTCAATTCTTTCAATAACCTTCATAAGACAGCATAGCAACAGGGGTAAGAGCTCCTTGCAATGAAACATCTTTCACCGGATTACGTACCTATAGTACTATTTATTACTTGTTAGCTATATATACTTGTTAGTTATATACCTACATTATTCCTGACCATTTCGTTGTTTTCAGTAGCCATGGTCACAGGGAGACTAAAATAACGGTCGCCTTATGTGTTGAAGAGTGCAGTTGTCTCTAAGCACGTGCACTGTAGTTAATTGTTACGGTTTACGCAGAATGAGCTCAAATTGTTAAAAGTCTTGCTGTATACTGTTATAGGACACTGTTATAACAGCATACAGCGAGATAATATAAAACAAACAGTTTTTCATACAAGCGTAGAACAAAAAACCGAGACTACACAATAGGCTATGCTGATGACCTAACAATCCTTATCTCAGGTAAGGTAGCGGGTACGATCTGTAACCTAACTCAACAAGCCCTGCGCATTGTATAAAAATGGTGCAGGGAATTCGAACTATCAGTGAACCCGAACAAAACTGAATTAGTTATGTTCACAAACAAAAGAGTACTAGGCGAATACCGATTACCAAAACTCTTCGAAACGGAACTCCAACTGTCAAAAGAGGTTAAATACCTAGGCGTCATTCTCGACAGCAAGTTGACATGGAATAGCCACCTAGAGAACAAATTAGTAAAGGCCGGGATTACCTTCTGGCAATGCAGAAGAATGATTGGCAAAAAATGGGGGCTAACGCCGAAAATCATCCTGTGGCTTTACGAAACAGTGATCCGTCCCATGATAGCCTATGGCACCATTGTCTGGTGGCCGAGGACCGAAAACAGCACAATATCGGCTAAACTACAAAAGACCCAAAGATTAGCCTGCATGGCAACCACTGGCTGCATGAAAACCACCCCCACCGCGGCAATGGAAGCCATGCTTGGACTACCACCCTTGGATCTGTTCATCCGCCAGGAAGCAACAGCTGCGGCTATACGCCTGAGGGCACTCAACCTATGGAACGAGAGAAATACACGACACACTTCATTGCTCACTGAGCTCACAAAGGAGATACCTATGATAGGAGCAGTCAATGACCGTGTACCTAAACAACACCTTTTCGACAAAAAATACAAGATCCAGCTTCACGAGGACCACCGCTGTGAGGCCTTATGCCCAACGGAATTGCGCATCTTCACAGATGGATCTAAAATAGGTACTGGCACCGGGGCCGGCATCTTCTCGGAGGACCTCAATATATCAATTTCGACACCGCTGGGGACCCATAACACAGTATTCCAAGCGGAATGTATGGGAATCACTCTGGCAGCCTCAGCGGTAATGGCCCGGAAAGTGATAGGTCACTCAATACGCATACTGTCAGACAGCATGGCCGTGCTACAAGCATTAAACTGCCATACTATTAATTCAGGATTAATACTGGAGTGCCATCTTAAATTAAATCAAATAGGTCACACCAACAACATAACTCTACAATGGATCAAAGGCCACAGCGGCTCGCGAGGTAATGATGCCGCGGACGAGCTTGCTAGGAGAGGATCAGACATGGTTGCAATGGGACCTGAACCCATAATACCGATCCCCTTTGCATACCTACGAACCATAGTGAACCAACGAACGAGAGACCAACACAACAGAGAATGGATAAACCTGGAAGTATGCAGACAGGCCAGGGAGGCAATCCCTGTGCTTGATAATAGACTGACCAGGCGTCTTCGACAACTGAACAAACGGCAACTACGCACGACTACGGCTGCCATCACGGGGCATGGTTCCTTCAATAAACACCTTTATATTTTAGGTATCACCGACAGCCCTCTCTGCAGAGCCTGCATGAACGAGGACGAAACTGCGGCACACGTGCTCCTACACTGTCCTGAAACCGCCACATACAGGGCTAAGTACTTCGGAAACACAGGTACGCTCCGGGAGATCACCAGCAGTGTGAATAACCTGCTGGGGTTCTTCAACGAGTTGGGGTGGATCAAATAAAATCCCACCCTCACGCAAAAACCGCGCCTTGTCGTGGAGTTGCGGATAACAGCCCGTGATACCATACCATACCATACCATACAAGCGTAGTGATTAGAATCGGTATAAGGAAAAACATGGAAAATATAAAAGGAGAAGAAACGAAAGTTGTGTGCCAGAATCGACTGTATGTACATTTAAATTTTTTTATATTTTTTTTTCTTTAAAGAATATTAGAACCGAAATTACTAATATTCCCTCTATGCCCTCCAACTAAGCTACATTGCTTGTGCTAGGAATGGGTTCACGTTGGTAGTGTAATGGCTTGGATTAGAACCCGTGACCTCTCGATCGTCCTTAACCAATAAGCTACCGATGCTTATGGGAAAACACGTTATAACTTAGTTACTTACAAAAATCAAGGGCAGTGGCCAGGATTCGAACTCGAGACCTCTCAACCTTACCGACACTTAATTTTTGCACATATATGTAGATCAATAATAAACTATAAGGTAAATAAATTAACAACCCTAAGTGAATTTTTTCATCCTAAAAAAATTACCGTAAAATGTCATTCTCGTGGCATGGCCTAATTCGGCTGCTCACTTCAGAGAGCATGTTCCTCTGACGTTGAGAACACTCGACAAGGTGCTCACTTTCCACTTGTAACTCAAAGCAAGTATGTAACCAAATGTGAGCAGCACCACAGCATTACACTTACAGCCACTTGGCAGTAGAACTGGATAATTAGGGAACATACATGACAAGTTATCAAGTGAACATCTCATACTAACTAGAGTAGCTGCCATTTCAGCCTTAGGTTATTGCTTATAATCACACTCACGCCTATTTTTCCGAAGGAGTAAGTAGAGAGTGTAGAGACTGATCATATGCCTACAATTCACCAACTGGTCTTACTGAAATACTTTTATTTTAATTTTTTATTTATTATCAAAACAAAACAATAGATACAATAAAATAGGTCAATAATAGCAACTAAAAACCACGCAGGTTTATACCTGTGCTATTGTGAGTTGTCGTACAAAAAAATTACACACACTACCTTACATCTTATCTTAATATATATATATATAGGGTGTATTTTTGAAACGGGGCAGTAAGGGCAAGTACCTTAACCGTTGCAGTTACAGCAAAACGTTCTTAAAAGACCTTCCCTAACTTTTTGGGACATTTTGAACTGCATTCACAGATTTTGTAAAAAACTTACAGTTAGCAAAAAAAATGCAAAATGTTCAAAAAATTTTTTTTATGCCAATCGATTCTATTTCATGTGGGGATCAAAAAACTCTATGGAACCATTTTAGCTTTCAGTACTAGAAAAGACAGAAATCGCCAAAAACGTTTCCCATACATTTCGTACGGAAATATGATAAATCAACTCGAAACTCATAGGTCAGGTAAAATTTTGAACTTTTGAAATAAAAAAAATCATTTAAACATTTAAGAAATTGGTTTATGAAATAAATTGCTCAAAATGATTTCCATTTTCACGAATACATAAGTCTATCCTTTTTTGCAATTACACAAAAAAAAAATTTTTTCGTTTGAGTTTATGCTTAACCCTCGATATTTTGTTACATTCTCTTATACACTTCGACATAGACAATTAGATGTCCAGGTCAAATGGCAGACACTTCACGGAAAATATCCAAGCTCAGCCGCGACGCAGTTAGACTTGAAAAAGCGAACCCTTGTCTCCGACGCTTCGGAGACCACCGTGATAAACGTACGGGTGATTATGATGACCCCAGACAAAAGGTGCCTTATGTGCCCTGAACATCCCTCAATCGACTTTTAAGGCTTGCCCGTGAAATTATGACTTCATCTAGCCTTCGAATACATCGGGAAAAATGAAATGCTCAAGTGGGATTTGAACCCACGACCTTTCTCTTAAATGAATGCTCTTTCAACTGAGCTATTGAGCCACACCTGAATCACTTCAAATTTCAAAAAATCATCTAGCCTTCTGGTAACCTAAAGGTGAAGACTCGAGATTGAAGATCACTACTACTATCATAGTCCTCAGCTTGACAGCCTTGTTGGATTATTCGTCACGCCCCGCTTAAAGGGCCCGGCATTGTAGGAAGTACGACACAGATGTTTTGGTAATAAAATCCAAGTTTTCATGTACTGCAACCATATCTTTTTGTGAATTCTGAATGGTTTTTAAGAATAGATCTCTTCAGTCAACTGTATACAAATTACTTTTGATTTGAGGTACATGTATTATAATAGCTTTTTTCCCGCGAGTTTATTGCCCGCGAGTTGATCAATGACCCAATTTTAGGAGTAGTCATTCATCTATTGATTTATAAACAAGTTTTCCAGTAAGAACTTCTTAAATCTCCAAAGAGTTTTACTAAATTCACATTTTTATTCAACGAGCTAATTATCTAATAGGTATGTTTATTTATGTGTGTTTATTTAGTATCTGTTGCCGCGAGACATTAATTCGGCTTAGGGGTAGATGGCGTACTGCCTAGCCTGTTTCTTACACTTGTTTGTTGCGCCGTTTCTTCTCCAGTGGTGTAGGTAGCGGTGGTAAACTTACTTTTAAGCAGAATTTGACGAATAGTTCCCTTTATGTCGTATCCCGTTATGTCGAGCCAAAAACCTTATCTCGCTTCTATTACCTCTATGTCGAGTCTACGTTTTCTATCCCATTTCTATTCCCTTCATGTCGAGTTTCTGCACCACGCAAGCTGTATTAGTGCTACACAATTTTGAATAAATACTTTGACTTAGACCCTGGCAACGTGTTAACGCCACCTGTTGAGGTAAGCATCAACAGATCTTGGTACCATATAGTTCTAGTTATAGGGTATCAAGTTTATAAAAAAAATACAGTTTAATAATATTAAAGGCTTTCTTAAATTCAACAAAAACATTTGATTACTTTCAAGGATTCGTTTGTTTCGTGCGGACAAAGCCGAAAATTCCACTAATTTCGTCGGTATTCACCAAGTTTTTCTTTCGTCGGCCGCGTCGTCACTTCTTGAAACATTCCTAAATTGTTTAATAGCTTTTTACGCGAGATGTTTTTTATGATGTTCGCCCAAATTTTGTTTTACATTTCGATAAATTTAATCAAGTTTGTTGATTTATTTTGCCGAGTTATTTAGTAATGCTTGTTGCCTTTGTACGGGAAAACAATATTTAAATTTATCATTCATCTCAAAGCTATAATGAACATACACAGACAATGATATTTTCACATTTATAATACTGTTTCCCGCCTAGCTGGAAAACTGATCTCGATGCTGGAACGCGCTGTTACCTATTTCGGAGATATAAAAACCTACGTATATCCTAAGCCAAGTACCTATTCCTGAGCTTTCTCTGCCTGCACTAAATTTCGCCGAGACACATTACAGCACACGTGTTTCCTTCTTCCTATGGCATCTGATGAGGCTGCCAAGCTAAAGGACACCTTTGTAATATTGTTGGTGTCTGTACTAGTAACCCTTAATCGTGAGACTTTGCAGCCTATCATGTCATTTTAACGTGTTGTTTAAAGATCCATTCAACCGTTTTTGAAAGAATAAGTAACTTTCATCCTTGATAATATAGCACAGATAATATAATATCTATCTATCTACTTATACATATAAAATTACTTGTCCCGACTGACTGATTCATCAACGCAGAGCCTAAACCGCTGGACCGACAAACTTGAAATTTTGAGAATCCAATAAGAAAGGGATTTTTGGAAATTCTGCTACTAAAGGGGTAAAATAAGGGATGTAAGTATGTATGAAAGTCCGTCAGTCCGTCAGAGCTAGATACACTAAATTTCATAAACCTGTGTCTTTTAAGAAATAAATGAACAAGTGTATCAGCGTTTTTCAAAATTTAACTGCTAAGAGGATAAAATAGGTGACAAACGTTTGTACGGAAAATTCATAATTTTCAAAGTTAGAAGCATGAAACTTCGTACATCTACGTCTTTTGAGAAATGTTTTGTCGCGATAACCGACATCCACGCGGGCGAAGGCGCGGGCAAAAGCTAGTACTGCTATATATTAGTATGTTTTGTATGTGTATTATGTTTTATTCTGCCTAACTACGATGTTAATATATGTAGGCTAGTATTAAAGTTTCCCGCTAAAGTATGATTTAAGTCACCACTACTGTCAGCTTAGAACCTCTCTAGCTTAAGTTTCAGAAGTACGTTATCGCTCACAAGTTTTAAGCCGTTTTGTGAAGCCTCGACTTAAAATTTATGGTATACAGAGTAAAAATAGCTGAAGTTTGTAGAATTATGAAAGTAGGAGAAGCGAAATACATATACCGAGATAGTGTTAATTGGAAACCCGTGATCTTTCCCTACCCCATTGTGCGATTGCATATATGTATGTATATCGGTATGCCTGATTTAAAATTCGAATACATGGCGAAAAATGAAATGCTCAAGTGGGACTTGAACCCACGACCTTTGCCTAACAGAATTTTAAAGTTAGCATAATAAATGCTATAAAAAATTAATTCAAATATTTGGGCGCAGTCATCAAAAATCAATGTTTAATAGAAAAACCCCCGTCACAAAAAACACCTCCAAAAAGTTAAAAATAAATGGAGTTTGCCTTTTAACTTTTGATATACCTAGTAATATTTTGATTCAACGGTTGCCCTGTCGGGGGACCTTCAATTGTTCCGATAATATAACGGAGTGCTTAACCAGTTACGGTCCCTCGACATGGCAACCGTTGAATAAAAATATTACTAAGTATTATCATACCTGAAAGATAAAAAATGTTTGGTTTGAGCATGGTGCAGGCCCCTCATGGAATGCTATAATTTTTTTTTCATCCCTTCTATTCGAAAAATGTCACTTTACTGTCACTGTAGCGGGGCGCAAAATAGCTCTTTTCTGTTCAAGGCCAAGCAGCGGGCCGTAAAAGTGATTTGAATTTGGAACATTATCATTCATAGAAATCGAACTCAAATTGTACGGATTACTGGCTGGTACGTGTTGGCTGCATAGCTCGGGGTGACCTGTGCTAACTAAAAAAAAACACAGAGCGCCAATTACCTCTCTGTTCTTGTAATTAGTACATTACCTATTTAAGTTGTATTTTGCAAAATAATATGAGTTCTACTTCGAGTTAAGGAAGTGACAATGCATTAACTCTTGAAACAATTAGATATTATAGAAGCTAACAACGCCGTACAAAACTTGTTACGCCCGAAATCTCGGGAGAAATAAATTTTCTCATAGAAAGGGGATGAAAAGTAGAGTGTATAACTCGGGAGCAAATTATTTTTCCCTCGGGCGGTGTACTTTGAATCCCTCGCTGCGCTCAGGATTCTACGTTAGAATCCCTCGCTACGCTCGGGATTCTATTCTAGAATCCTTCGCTTTGCTCTTGATTCAAAGTAGCGCCCTCGCCGTAAAAATACTACTTTGCTCCCTTGTAATACAATCTACTATTTTACGTGCGCACCGTATTCGGATGCAATGTGTGGGGATGAATTCCCTGTCTACGGCGAGCGGTGCGATGATAGTATTTTAGGTATATATATAATTATTTTAGGTACGTGACTTTTTTGTCCCAAATATAACTTTAGGTACTTTATTTATTATTTATATCAGTATATTGTATTCAACATTTATCTCAACATAATAAAGGCTTTGATAGTCGCCGAGTCGAGCCGGTGAATAAGCCAAACTAAGACGTAGACAAGTTGATCCTCTTACCAGAATACGATACCATTTGGTATATGAAACCATGATAATAGTGTACGATTTGTCTGCCTTTAATACGTTTGTGTTTATGTGGGAAAATAAGATGATTAACTTAATTAAGTATCTATTTAATTAGATAATATTCACAAGATGTAAGAAATACTATTATAGGTACACTAGCTTAGGCCCGCGGCTCCACCCGCGTGGATGTCGATTATCGCGACAAAACATAGCCTGCTATGTCCTTTCTCAAGGCAAATTTCATCAAAATTGGTTCAGTGGTTTAGGCGTGAAAGCGTAACATACAGACGGACAGACAGAATTACTTTCGCATTTATAATATTAAATGTGAAAGTATGGATACTAGCTGACCCCTCTACTTTGCCCTGTAAACTACCTTTTAAAACATAGTATATGCCCCCAATTTATTAATTTTCCAACATGTTACTGCTTCGCTCCCTTGAATAGTAGCTTGATGATATTTAGCCTATAACCTTTCTCAATAAACGGGCTATTCAACACATAGAATGTTTCAATTCGAACCAGTAATTCTTGAAATTAGCGCATTCAATAAAACATGCAAAGTCTTCAGCTTTATAATATTAGAGTTAGAGACTGTGATATTAGTATACATTGCTTATCCTGACTGCGTGTCGGCTAGCGGGGCGGACCGGATTCAAACCGACTAAAACCGCATGCCACCACGGATGTCAAATGCAGGGGTGTAAGGTGGCTGAATAAGGTATTTCCCGCGCAACATTGACGAAGTAGGAAGGACGAATATTAATAACTAGCTGACCCGGAGAACTTCGTACCGCCAATTTTTTTCCTACCCGCGTGGCGTCCGATCCCGTTCCCGCTGTACGTTCTACTATATTAAGCATATATTATACATATAAACCTTCTTCTTGAATTACTCTATCTATTAAAAGAAACCGCATCAAAATCTGTAACGTAGTTTTGAAGATATAAGCATACATAGGGATGGACAGACGCGGATAGAGACTTTGCTTTATACTATGTAGTGATGACAGTAATACCTACACCTAGAAGGATTTTTTTTTTATACAGGACACGTCAATTTGACTTCACCTCGCCTGATGTTAAGCTAAAGGCAAAGTCTCGGAAAGAGGGTCACCATCGTAAACATTTACCATGTTAACAGTGGTGGCACTCAGCTTGACGGCCTCATTAGATGCCTTTTCACGCCCCGCTTAAAGGACCCGGGACTGTAGGAAGAAGGATCTACCAAAATTATCTTTATTCTGCTGAAATCCTAGACATTGAAGATAGTAATAAAACCACTGTATATTATATTACAGATTTTGTCATCGGCAATACAAATTGTGTTATAATCAGTCGATATTAATGCATTGGAGGACAGCCAATTGTTATGTTTTGATTGATATAATGAACTTGAGATCTCATCTTTTGTGTTGGTATAAAATATAATATTAGGTCCATAAATATGAAATTGGCGTTTTTCGTACTGGCCACTTTAATCACGATTTTCTCCTCTTTGGTAAGGAATTCCAAATTCAAATTTGTACAGCTATTTACTCATGTATTTGTGCTTCGATGACCGTTTGTTGTTGTTTTTTTTCTTCTGTTTTTTTCTGTTTGCATCACTCATTTTACAAAATGGAAAACTTAAAATATCGCAATAATTACGAATACGAGTTCCGCCGTGGCACTAGTGCTGCGGAAACGACTCGAAGGGTGAATGATGTTTATGGCGGTCATGTTGCAAAAGAAAACACAGTTCGTTTTTTGTTCCAACGTTTTCGTTCTGGAAATTTCGACCTGCAGAACAAGCCCCATGGACGGCCTGAGACCCAAGTTGATAATGAAGTATTGAAGGCTATTGTGGAAGCGGATCCATCGTAAACCACGTCCGAGTTAGCTGCAAGCTGCGGTGTTAGTGATAAAACTGTTTTAATTCACTTGAAGCAAATTGGGAAGATTAAAAAGCTTGAAAGGTGGGTACCTCACGAATTGACTGAAGCAAACCGGCAAACGCGCGTCGACTGCTGCGTTACATTACTGAACCGGCACAATAATGAAGGTATTTTAACCGAATCATTATCTGTGATGAAAAATGGATTCTTTACGATAATCGGAAGCGCTCAGCGCAATGGTTGGATCCTGGCCAGCCAGCCAAATCCTGCCTATAGATGCTGGCGGGAAAAATTCCGAATCATTCCCTTAGAATACTTCGGAAGTATTCCGAAATATTCCGAAACTTTGGGAATATTTTAACTGTAAAAAGTAACCGCGGTAGCCTAGTGGTATGGGTAATGGACTGCTGAGATGAGGTCTCGGGTTCGATCCCAGGTATACCATGGCACACACCAATGACTTTTCGATGCTTTTCGAAGTTATGTGTGTATTTATCGCAGGTTTATAAGTGCCCGGTTAATGTCAGTAGGCTCGCCACCTATTACATTGGGACCTAAACATTAACTGGCGAAATGTGGGTGCTAGCACCTCTGCCTACCCCTTCGGGAAATACAGGCGTGAGTTTATGTTATGTTATGTTAAAATATAAACGAGGAAAATCGACCTTCCAACCTATTTCACGCTTGGAAGTTAATCTTCTTTAGTTGTAGCTAATGGTTGTGACTGCAAGCAAGCAAACATATTTATTTCAACATTTATTTAAGTGACTACTAATACTGTTCTGAAAACTGCATCAAAATCGATTCAGCCAAACGCGAGATGATCGTGGACAAACTGGGACAAACATAGGTAGGTACATACATAGGGTTCAAACCTATAACCTCCTCTTTTAAAGTCGATTAACAATACCAAATCTGCTCCTGAGTGTAATAAATACTTTTCTGAAAACCGAATCAAAATAGGTTCAGCCATACGCGAGATAATCACGGACAAACATTAGACAAACATACATACATTACATAGATACGGTTGCAACTCATAACCTCCTTTTTTTGAAGTCAGTTAACGTAGAAAAACAGGCCTAAGTATAGTAAATACCTTCCTGAAATACGCATGAAAGTCAGTTCAGCCAAACACTAGATAATCGCAGGCATATAACACATACATACGTTTCAAACTCATAACCTCCTTTTTTGAAGTCGGTTAACATACCAAAACCTGCTCCCAAGTATAACAAATACTTTTCTGAAAACCGCATCAAAACATGTTCGCTTGCAAGGTTTGCCTTTACTTACTTGTTTTTATTGACTGGGCTATATTATACGCGTTAAGTATTAATTACCTACCAATGCGATTCGCGAATACATACCAGCTACATAGAAACTAACCTGAAAATAGGTAACCCTTTTTCAAAAAACAAATCCAATAAGACCTGGTTTTTTATTCCACTACTGACACTAATATAAAGATAGCATTCGATTTCGAAATAAGTAGGTATACCTACCTAAAAACAGAAGAATAAAAATCCTAACAGGATTTATCTATAAAAATCCTATCAGAATATACTTAATCAATCCCATTTATAATAAAATAAACATTTATATTTTACCTAGGTATGTTCCACTGAACAATAATTAACTCACCCACCACACCACAAACAAACATGTTTATTCCCATTGAATTATTCTGGCGAAAAATTTGGCGGAAACATTCGATTGCGGGGGTACGAATCTTTCTCGCGGGGCGAGGGAAAACTTCTCCAGGGAGCATCTCCCCTATTACCGCACCCTGCAAAGCCATCGCCTGCAGTCCTGCACGCACTCGCGTGGCAGTCGGGTGCGTGCGGCGCCATCGGCGGACGCACAGAGGGGCAGCGGTGGCGGCGATCGACGATCGATGCAAAATACGATATCTCAGCAAAAAAAAAAATTTTTTTTATATAGAATATTAGAATTAAATTCATTTTGAATAATTCTGAGTTAAAGAAACTTTCCCAGAAGTATTCTGAAATTATTCGGAATTTTTCAGAAGTTTTGCAACTATAATCCTGCCCCAAGCGAAAATTAACCCCAAAAAAGTTACTTGTGAGCGTTTGGTGGACTAGTGCCGGTATTGTTCATTACAGTTTTCTCAAATCTGGCCAGACTATTACGGCTGATGTCTATTGTCAGCAATTGCAAACAATGATGGAAAAGCTAGCGGCTAAACAACCTAGGCTGGTCAATCGCTCCACGCCACTGCTGCTTCACGACAACGCTAGACCACACACCGTTACAACAGACGGCTACCAAATTAGAAGAGCTTCAATTGGAATGTCTAAGACATCCTCCCTACTCCTCGGACCTTGCTCCAACAGATTACCATTTTTTTCGAAATTTGGACAACTTCTTGCAAGGGAAAAAATTCAACTCTGATGGGGCAGTCCATATCGCCTTCACAGATTTTATTGATTCCCGTCCGACTGGTTTTTTTTAGTAAAGGGATCATCAGGGACCTATGAGATGGCAAAAGTGCATAGAAAACAATGGTTCATACTTTGATTAATTAAATTCATATCCATACTAATATTATAAATGCGAAAGTAACTCTGTCTGTCTGTCTGTCTGTATGTTACGCTTTCACACCTCAACCACTGAACCGATTTTGATGAAATTTGGTATAGGGGTAGATTAGACAATGAGAAAGGACATAGGCTATGTTTGGTCGCGATAACCGACATCCACGCGGGCGGAGCCGTGGGCAAAAGCTAGTATATTATATTTAAAAATATTCGACTTTTTGTTCCTCCCGTACAAAACGCCAATTTCATAATGTAAGGACCTAATATTTGTTAATCCTCACGAAATGGACTACTTTCTAGAACGCATAAGCGACAAAATATTGCTGTAATTTGGCCAATGTTTAGTAAAATGTTCATTGCTATATGCTGACTGTTAAATCAGAGGTCGTGTGTTTGATGTCCATTCAGTGCACATGTTTATGTTTACTTTGAGTCTAGTTGATGCTGTGTAATATATCCAAAAAAAAATGAGCTGAGTTACTTTGAAGCGTCCTGAAAATGGTAAAATTAAATTCAAATATTCAAATTCAAAAATCATTTATTCTGCATATACCATTAAATCGGCACTTACAAAACGTCAATATAGAATAAATATTAAATACTAGTTTAGGAAATGGACCACACCGGTTCGAAACGCGGCCCAGACCTGAGAAGACTCCGGCAAGAAACTCAGCGGGCATTTTTTTTATAGGATTTGAGTTCAGGTCCCCAACTGTCCTCCTCATAAACCAATATGAACTCATTGGTCCGGTTTAATGTAATTCAATAATAAAATAATGACTTTGTTTCAGAACATAATAATGCCCCATCAGTGGGTGGAGGGGAACTTACCAGTGGCAGCCAAGTGCAACGTTTGCGACAAGACATGCGGTTCCGTACTGAGGTAAGATTACTTTTCATATTTAGTACAGTCGATAAAGGTTGCACCTTCACATACAATTTTGTTCAGTAAGGTGCAACCGAATCTTCTTTGTCGACTGTACGTTACCCGTTTCCTTTTTCTGAAATCCCGGGTTACTTAACCAGGGCGTGAGAGTTGAAGTCTTGAAGTTAACGCTCGACTTCTCTGAGTGAAATTCTGTATCCACTCCTGTGTCTTCATTATTAACATCCCGGTTGTATGGGGTCTGCAGTCCCACGCTTTTTCCTAGTGACATAAACTTGACTTGTACTGGTGCCCCCTTAAAGGCGAGATGAAAACGTATGCCAGAGCCTTGTTCCGTAATCAGGAAGTGTTGGTGCACACCTGTGATTGCGAACAGGAGCTCGCAACCGCAGGTAACATTGGCTCTCTCCCTGCCATCTCCATTCCCTTACCATTGCCATTGGCCAATCTCACTGCGAGCACTCTTACGTGCAAGCACTTCCTAGGGTCCTCATACATCGCTCAAAATCTGCTTTAATGAATCGCCAAGTAGATATATGAGGCAAATAATTACTTAAACTGACACAAAATACATCAGCCATTGAAACAACCTTGTGCAAAATTATCCAACGCAAATAATAAATTAATCATGTCAACGCCGTTTCTATTAGACGGATTTACACGTCAACTGGGAAGACGGATATACGATAACTTGAATATCCGTTGAAATCCGCCGGATGATCCACCGCTCGCGATCCACGTATCTCGCGAGATTATTACGCTTATCCGACATATCTTCTTCGTTACGGAGACGTCATTCGAGCGTGAATATTAAAAATATATAATGTATCTTCGGATTAAGGATGTCAAATATTAATCTTTAGGGCTTATACTATATACAAACTCTAGAGACAGTAATTGGCACTACAGAGCGGCATAAAAATTATCTAGGTACTTCTTTTGTGCCAGTTGACATAATTATACCTACATACATCTCCTTGTCAGTTAGAGAACAATAGGTATTGACATTTGCTTACTCACGCGAATTTCGAGCCTTTTTTTGCGATGGATTTTGTTAACAAATACTATATCTATACAGTAGGTGTAATGTTCAAAGCTTTGGGCAATATATTAGATCCTTACATATGAAATTGGCGTTATGTACGGAAGGAATATAGTCATTTTTGTAGAGGATATCGCAGACATTCCAATTGTAGCTTATCTATCTTAGTGATTATTTGTTTTGCAGTGTGTGGTCTTGCGTTGTCGTGAAGCAGTCGTGGCCAATCTCGGCTGTTTAGCAGCTAGTTCTTCCTTCTTTCCAGTTGTTGGCAATGATGTCTACCGTAATCGTTTGGCCAGATTTTAGAAAGCTGTAGTGAATGACACCGGTGCTACTCCGTCCTTTAGGGCAGGATTTGGCAGGATCTTTAAGGCTCAGCCATTGGGACGAGCGCTTCCAATTATCGTACAATATCCACTTTGCATCACAAGTAATTATTCGATTTAAAATCACTTCAAATTACATCACTCTGCATACTCTTTCAGATAATATAGAAGCGTGATAACATAAAATTGTCTTTGGTATACTCATAAAATGTGAGTCATGAGCTCGAAATATGAAGTCATTCTATTTCAGTGCGGGGGTTCATTCAATAAGTGAGTCACTGAAATAGAACGGTTCATTCATGTCAAGTGCATCTCCGCTCAAGCATATGATATTTGCTTGACGTGGATTTCTAAAGGGCACAATAAAGGGATATTCTCGCTAGAATACGTCGATAGGTATAATTGCAAGTATATTGCTGTCTTCATGTGGTATGATTTCAGTCGTAATTTTTATAATCACAACTGCTGTGGCTCGTGTGTAAAGTTGGATTTAGACCAAACAAACTTAGAGCTAGAGTCAAAGTCAAAGTCAAAAATCATTTATTCTGCATAGACCATTAAATCGGAACTTACAAAACGTCAATAAAAAAATAATATTAGATACTAGTTTAGCAAATGCACCACCGGTTCGAAACGCGGCCCAAACCTGAGAAGTCTATTTACAAACATTCACTTAGTCTAATACTTATGGTCTAGATACAATGCTTTGCTTGAGTAGCATAGCTGAGTGAACAGCTCATTTCCAAGCTTGTTTATCATCTAAATATTCTTGGATTTTATAATAGCCTTTCTGGCACAGTTTACTCTTAACTGTATTTTTAAATTTATTAACAGGTAAATCTCTAATTTCATTAGGGAGCTTGTTAAGAAAGCATATACAGTTGCCCTGGAAAGAGTAACTTATTTTATGGAGTCTGCTATCGCAATATAGAGCTAGAATCAGAGCAGTCTTTTTTAATATTTTAGCGTGAACAAAACCTTTTTTTAAAGAAACGACAATTAACTAAATGTTCTGTCACTGTGTACACTAATAGAATTTGATGGAGAGCGGCATAATAATAAGCATTCACTCGTTTGATGTAAATAAACTATAATAAACTTCAATAAAATTATAAAATTTAAATCAACCGTCAAAATCAAAAGCAATTAATAAACTGTTTGGGAGATACAAAATTAAATTGTGCAAAGAGCTTCTTAAAAAAGACCAAAATGTATAAAATGCAAATGTAGTAAATATATATATATAGGTGGAAAAGAAAAAAAATATATATGTAGGATCAGGATCGCCGAGGGGTTCAGGGTTTGGAGTGCCCATTTTATTGGGATCAACAAGTCTGTATAAGTAATTACAGAATTTTATTCGAAAATAAACAATTAATTAATCAGCCAATAACATACAATACACAATACAAAAAGTAAACAAAAGATAAAGTAGGTCAATAATTAGGCGAACAGACGTTTTAAGGTCACAAGTTCGTACAGTGGCCAAGCCACCCAATTACAACAGCTATTGTAATTAATAATTATACAGCAGCACTGTATCAGGTAAACCGACAGTTTTGTCGGGAGCAAGGGAGCTCTTTATCGAGTCGAATCCGAAGACCGACTGACGAGCTTGCTGAGTGCGCGCTCTTTTATAAGACGATCCCCACTATGCATCCCTCCCCGACAACTCTGTCCGTTGACGCATTGCAGTGAGTCACGTGTTTACTTGATACAAAATGTACTAAATCTAATAAGATTTATCATTACAAAGTAATCTAGTAATACAAAAATAATTGTTGTAAATAAATAATGGTGAATTCACAAAGTAAATCATTTTAAAATAAAGCAATATGTCATCATTGTTTTGAACAAAACTAACGGTCACACTTATCGAAATAAGTTGCCAAAAATCAACTAGTAGTACTTAATAAATTATGTTTTGATTTATTAGACAATAATTGATTGTAAAAATCAAATAAATTAATAATAAGAAAATCAATTCGTAACAAAGTTTGGTAACTACCCGCTGTAATTGACAACCAACTCCGACATATATATATATAAGGAATCTTGTCTTCTTGTCTGTGCGTGCTCTCTTTCTTTCTTATGATTATTTACTTTGTATGTGTATTATATTGTAATGAATATTTATAGTTTGTAATATGTTATGGAACTCTTAAGTCTTTAAGTATCTATTGATCTACTGTGTAAACAAAAATTGTATGTGACTGTTTGTTTCCTAAATAAATGAAAATAAAAAATACTTAAATTGTAGTACTAGAAACGGGTACTAATAACCTGTTACCCATGCTGATACTAGCACCAAAAAATACTCTAGTGATGTGCCGTTGACTTAATAAACATTTTCCTTGTCACTGCCTAAGTGGCAGGTAAATGAATAAAGCATACATTTAAGACAGCCTTCTCGTCACTTAAACTCACTCACGTCGAGTGAGAGCCCTCTTACTTGAGAAGCGCCTAATGACTACACGACCACCATCTTGCTACGTCGCCAGACATATTTTGCACAAGAAAATATTTTTTGACATTACTGATATTGTGAGCCAGTTGGAACAAGTAATTATATGCGTATATAATAGATAGATAAAATATGTAGGTACCTCATCGTATATAAGAGTACGTATTTTGAGTCTGTCAGTTGTCAAGACCTGCCGAAATTACCTATGTATTATTGCAAGCAGGATCACCGCGGCTTTCAAAAACCGCACAAGTATAAGTAAAAAGAAGTTATAGCGATTTACTCGCGTGAAGACATACTACGTTATTATTATTAATGTATATGAATGATGAATTTTTAATATTATTATGATTGCGAATTAATTATTAATGACATATTTTTTTGCGAAGCGTACTGTTGCGTCTCTTATTGGTGCGTTAAATGCTACCTCCATTTTATTAGCCATTGTTGAGTATAGAAAACGCATCTATAGCTTATATGCGAGAGATGTGCTTTTGGCAATCTCACCTCCGGCAACCAAGAACCCAAGACGGCGTGCGTTTTAGCCGGTTCGAGTCCGACATAACCACCGCCACCGGCTCCGTGGGGGTTGGTATCCGTGGGGATTTATCGCACGATAAAAAAAAATCTATAGCTTATATCATTGCCTATAGTTTTATTAGTGTGCAATCTTTTCCTTTTCCGATTTAAAGTGCCTATACGTGGGTTATCTCTCGTTATTTGTAGCTGGCCTTCTTATTTATTTAAAACCGGTAGTATCACTCAAGCGTAACCATTAGTAGATTGATCTATTTGAAATACCCTCATCAGTGGTTCTTGTCGTGTCCGACAAATTGATATTATTTGTTAGGGCTATTCGACATATCCGCAAGTGTAGCTTGTTGTACCTACATTTATTACGAACATATTTCCTAACTTATTGTATATGATAAACTATATACAACGAATAACAATGTTTTCGTTTCATTATAACTATTCAGCTAAAACATGATAGGTCACGCTATTATCGTGATGGCAATGAGCGCCTCATGCCTTTTTTTCGTGCGGAAATCCCCACAGATACCTCCCCCACCGGAGCCGGAAGGGGAGGTTATGTCGGACTCGAACCGACTAAAACCGCACGCCGACTGAGGGTCGTGGTGCTAGGCCAGAGGTAAAATTGTCTTGGACATATCCCTCGCACCCCGGCTGAGCCAGGGCCATCCCTTACGGTCTGGCCCTCCTCGGGAGGGGGGACAACAACGGTGTCCTCATGCCACCCTGAATGAAGACAGGATTTTCCACCCACTGGGAAAGGTGTGAGGAATACGGTAACCACATTTACCTCTTACTGATTCCCTTTCATTGTATCCTATAATGTGAAATATTTTACTTTTTAATTTATTATTTAATTTAAATTACAGTGTACTTGTCGTGCTTTAATATAAATTTATTATTACACAAATTTCCCTTTGTCTCTAAAATAGCGTCAGCAATACCTAATTCTATTTCATGTTTCGTAAATCTAAAATTTGGTTTCAAAATACCAACAGCTTACATCACTATTCATAGACCGGGCGCTACAAGTAAGTGAGTATGCATAATGTGAGTGCCGAATTTCGCCAACGGATTTAAGTGAAATAAGGGTCAAAGAAAAAACAATGTGGATCTTGCCGGTCAATTTTTTGGTAATTTTTTTTACCCCCTCTTCTCTTATTCGTAAAAGGAATAGCATGTACTCAATTTTAATTATTAGTTCCGCCGATTATAGTATGTTCTAATGGTAAACGTGAGAATGAGAGTATTTTTTTACCAATTTACGAAAATACTATTATTTTATATGTATATACTTTCGTGCGGAAATCCCCTCGGATACATCCCCTGCCGCAGCCGGAAGGGGAGGTTATGTCGTACTCAAACCGGCTAAAACCGCACACCGACTGTAGTGGTAGGCCGGAGGCGAGGTTGTCTTCGACATATTCCTCGCACCCCGGCTGACCCAGGGCCATCCCTTAAGGTCTGACCCAGGGCCATCCCTTACGGTCTGGCCCTCCTCGAACACACGACTTAACAAAGCAATGTCTTCACGTCAATAGATGTAGAAACACGCTAAACGCGTACGCGCGCTATGCTTACTGTATGAGCGACTAGGGGAAGCGGTAAGGTACAGTAAGCTTCAGAGAAAAGGAACCCCCCTTGGTAATGGTTTTATTCTCAAGGGGGGTTCCTTTTCTCTGAAGCTTACTGTACCATCACACCCGACACCAAGATGTGTTTTGTCATTATTTAGGGTCTCGCTCAGTTATAAGTATCCGGTCATAGTTGTACATAATTTACTCGGATTTTGCATACGCAACTACCTGTAGCGCCTGCACTATCATGGGCGATATTCAAATCGCTTTCCACATCGAATTATTATCATAATCTGGCATCTCTAAAGCTACGAAGCTATATTGACATTTGTATTCAAATATCGAAACATTAACGGTTATTACCTTGACATCGTTACAAGAGTCTCTGTCCCTCCTTATCTTTGCCCGGCTTTACCGTTCCAAATATAAATATTTTCCTCTATTCGCCGATTCTTTTTTATTTAAATGTTGGCTATGGCGTCTGTCTGAAATCCGTGGTATTATGTTGTGGTTTTAGGATTGTATCGAGCAGATATGTACGAGTTTAATGAGGGTCGCTATACAAAATAGCTGTTTGAAGGTCCCAATTACAGCGAGCTTTGGCAGTTCTTTGAAGGTGTTTTTTATACAAAAATAATATGTTCACGTTTTTCATCCACCCTCTTTCGAACTGAACACCAATCTCGGTTGCTAGAAGGAGCAGTAGGAGTTCACTGTCCTATTCCTCCTTTCTAGATGGTTTATTGTATCTTAGTTTTATTTTATTATACACGGATACCATACCATATAGGTGCACACATCATTGTAAGACCTGCATATCCTGCAAGATAAACTGTATTGCCGTATTTTAACGGATACTTTTTCGTGAGTTATATGTTTACTGATTGCTGAAGAATAGTAACTTTTAAACTATCGCGTTCCATGATATACAATAATGTTAGTGCCAGTCAGTGGTGAGCACGGCCGGTATAAATTGGTCGGAACGTCAGATCAAATCAAAGGTATCGGCACATATATAGGTGTACAACGCAATCACAGTAGCTGAAGAATAGTCCTAGCCCCACCATACTACACAAAGACCCACACGTAAAAATAGGGTAGCCCTTATTGCCTTTCGTTGGGAATTATGTGGCCTCCGGAAAACACGAGTCAAATTTTACATATTGTTCTGACAGTGCTCAGAGGGGTAGAAATTTGAACTGCCACGCCGCGTGATTACATTCATACATTATGTATCACGTAGTTTCGTGGCAGCAGAAATTGCGAGCCAAGTCTGCAGTCACGAAGTGATCTAATATGACACAGGCCACACATAGACAGTAATTGTGCATGCGTGATGTTGCTTAAGTTGGCACACGAAACAAGTGCTTATTTATTTATTTAATATGAGACACTGTTCTAGCATTTTCCTAGCATTTTAACATTGTCCTAGCTCCTTCTAGCCAGTCTCACTTGCCAGCTGATACACTGCTGATTAAGGGACGAGGCTCTGGCATCGGCTTTATTCTCTGGGTTGGATGGTCAATTGGCAGAGATTGGAACTTGTTAAGCAGCCGAAATGGTCGCTGCAATGACGATAAACTGGAATAAATACCTTTTTTTATCATAATTGTGATGCCAATCCTCATACCGAAGATGACATGTCATCTTCAGTATGGGGATGGTCTGCATGGCTTGTTTTTTATAGGGTGACAGGCTGCTCCACCTATTACCCCCTCCCCACAGGCCTGCGCTAATGGAGAACGAAGCCCATTGAGCGACTTCCAACGTCTGAGTCACCTCCGTGTCTATAAAATAGCTTATTCCACTTTCTTGTACACAGACTGCAAGACTTCAGATGCGTGTGGTGTCGCAAATGCGTGCACGCGGCGTGCAAGCCTGGTTGGCGGGCCTCGTGTTCTCTAGGACCGGCGCGGGCGTCGGTCGTGCCCCCCACTAGACTGCACTCCGTGGGCCCAGACGATGCCTGGGTGCCGGACAGACCGCCTAATGCATCACCACTTATTGTGTTCGTTAATTCTAGATCAGGTAAGTGGAATTCAAGGTGTAGAACTCGTTACAGTATAATTTCAATAGACCATTCAAATGTTTTTGGCCTTACTATGCGTTTGTCAAAGGATACAATTATCTTTTTTAGATATCAGAGGGGGTCAGTTTAAAGTGAAATTCAAGTTTATAGGCTTGCACCCCTTGTTGCATGGCCACCTTTTTGGAAAAAAGGATTCAAATGGTTTATGGTTTACAACCCCATAAGGATTATAGAGCTTATAGATTTAACATTAAACTGACCACCTTGATATCTGGAAAAGAAAATTGATTGATTATCTGACAAAATGTTACCGCAAATGTAACTTTTCGATAGACCACAACTTTGGTGGGGTCGTTAGCATCTGAGGTCAACATACTTCATTCTTATAACTATTTACTTAATAATAATTATTTCCAACAGGTGATAATCAAGGCGTAAAATTCCTCCGGCGCTTCAAGCAGTTGCTGAACCCAGCTCAAGTGTTCGAATTAAGTGGGGCTGGCCCCCGTCTTGGGCTGCGGCTGTTCAGGCATTTCGCGCCATTGAGGGTGCTCGTGTGTTCAGGAGACGGTTCTGTTGGCTGGGTCTTGCAAGAAGTCGATAAACTCGATATGCACGTAAGTGGTTCAAAGGTATAGCTAGATCATTGTTTTGGGCAACTCCCGTTGTAAGTTGAAAATTTAGATTTTAGATCGATGTATGAAGTTTCGGTAATATCTGCGCTCTTGGGCAAGAGATGTGACTGTAGGTATTTATATTCGATAAGCTGTTAAGGTTTCTCAAATTTCAGAGAAAATATTAAAGAGAAATGAACAAAATAAGTCAATACACATTTGTGATGGTGATACATGTTAGATAAAAAGATAGGAAATGAAATAAAGGCAGTGATATTTTAATAAATAGAGTAATACCCCAAAATCTGTCTAATTGCAACTTCTTTACAGCGTCTAGTCCAAACAGCAGTACTCCCGCTAGGCACAGGAAACGACTTAGCTCGTGTACTTGGCTGGGGAGCTTCCTGTGATGATGCTGCAAATCTGCAGCAGCTTATAGAACGATACGAGAAGGCATCCACTAAGATGTTAGACAGGTTTGATCCAGTTTGTATTATTCACCAATCTGTCTGTTTAATAGATCCAAAGGTTACTGATTCATTTTCAGCTCGAAGGACCAAAGTGATTTACGCTATGTGACTTTACATCATTTTGGTCCTTCGAGCCACTAATCGAAAATTGTACTTTATTGCATGGGTACGAAAATGTGTATTTATTTACGTTTCATCCTGAAGTTATAATGTTGAGAGGTATATGTTACGTACCAATTTGAAGAATAAAAATAGTGATAATAATTCTCCATTTGTTATCTAACAGGTGGTCAATAATGACTTTCGAGCGCGCTATAACAGCCCCGCCTCCTCCACCGGTACCTCCTGATTTATTAGAAGAGAGCTCGCTACTTAAGAACTTACAGGACATCATGCAGGTGAGCACTTATTTAACTTTGTAACTTTATCTAATTGTACTTCTTCAGAGGTTCGCACCGCTACATTACGCCTACTGATGATTTTATGATCGATTGACTTGTTTTTGACGCTATCTCGGTTGATGGTGGAGCAACGGTTGCACAACCCAAACCCAAGTTATAGCTATCCAGAAACAGATTCGAGCCGGGCATTCCTTGGCGGTACACATGACGAACGTATCGTCTAATCGTTTAGTACGTGTAAGTGGAATGTCCACAGTATATTATTTATATATACATTATATGGTAGAAGGTTCGGAGAAATTAGATAGTGAAGCACCAGGGCAAACTTCCCGAAGTGCATCCCATAAAACACCAAGGGCTATGCAACACTTCGCCGGTGTTCTAGACTCAGAAGCCCATTCTCAACTAGAGCATTAATTGTTGATGAGCTTATGGCTCGTTTCTCTATCTCTCATACTCTTATTTATTTATTACTAGCAGCCCGTCCCGGCTCCGCACGGGGTAGACAATTATTTATTTTTGGAAATTTGGATATAAAACACTTTTTTTCACAAATATTTTTATTTATTAAAAAATTATTATTTATTAATTATATATTTAAAAAAATCTCACAGTTATATTTGTATGTAAGTCTATTCTGCATCGCAAACAACGGCCACGGCGCTATGGCGGTTTTGTTTACTGTTTGAATTTTTTAATTCGTAATATCTTTTGAATGGAAAGTCCAATTTAAATAATTTAAAAACTATTTTATAGGTAGTTAAATGGTCTTGACCATAAAATAATTTATTTGGATAAGGATTAATATAAACACATAAATAGCATGGTTTGAATTTGGTTAGCATTTTCATTAATGTTTAAAATGAAAAAAGTTGTTGTAGTGGTAGTGACATAACTACAATAGTTGGACATATGCTACCGCGGAGTTTTTTGTAGACATTATGATGTTCTTCAATATTGTTCTACATTATCTTGTTCTATCGCTAATAGTTTCGGCAGCGCATTCGACGAAAGACATTTTAAGACTCATTTTTCTACATCTTCGGTTACATTGTTCAAATTTTACCAAGGATCCCTAATTTTTTTCAAAATGAAATATAGCCTATGTCAAATTGAAAGAATGTAGCATTCTATTGGTGAAGGATTTTTTTAAATCGGCCCAGTACTCTTTGAGCCTATTCATACAAACATCCAAACATACAAAAATAGGTACAAATCTTTCCTCTTTATAATATTAGTGTAGATTATACTTTATTGTACGCCAATTACAAAATTCATAGTTTGGAAATTAGGAACACAAGAGCAGTTCAAACTTTACGCAATTTCTGCCAGGCAACCTTATTTACTATTTTTACGCACGCTTGCGAGTTTTCGCGCAGTGATGGTTTCCTTTTCGTGCTGGAGAGGTGTAAACAACCTTTTGGAAGTGACTTCGCACTTTAGCCAATGCCGTTGGTGCAGGCTGGCGACATGAACAGCTCGGCGAGCTCGTCGCTGCGCTCGGGCTGCCAGCAGCTGGTGGCGGTGGGCGAGCGCGCGGGCGGCGGCGCGGCGCGGGCCGCTCACCGCCTGCGCCGCGCCGTGTCGCTGCTGCTGCACGCGCGCGCGCACCTGGCGCACGACCACGTGCGCTGCAAGTGAGTGTACCACTACGCTTATTGTACATGTCAATGTTTGTGACTGTTGTGAGTGTGTGTGTGTGTGTGTGTGTGTGTGTGTGTGTGTAAGTATGAGTGAAACACAGGGGTGAACAGTCGGCGAAGGAGATACGGTCGCACTTTTTCATATAAAGTTGTATGTAAGGGTGTAACCGTATCTCATGTTCATGGGTGCGAGTATAGGGAGTATGTATATGTGTGTGTGAGTCTGCGTGTGTCAAAGTCAAAAATCTTTTACGATTAGAGACCATTAAAACGGAACTTACAAAACGTCAATATTAAAATGTTATTAAAGACTACTTTAGTAAATGGATCATCTGGAGAAAACTCGGCAAGAAACTCAGCAGGCTTGTGTTTGAGTGAGGACATGTGTGTTTATGTGTTACTCTTTCACAGAGCAAGCTAAACAGTGGAACCAACCGAATAAAATTTTACACAAAGATAGAACTATAATATAGACAGTACATATATTTTAACACATAGTCAGACCTAGGATAGCCATTATTAATTTTAACCAGAAGAAGTTTAGAGGCTTTATTTATACAAATCGATTATACCTACATAGTGACCGAATATTTCTTATCGTACCCACACATAAATTATATACAGCCCATAGCAGTCATCCAGACACATACTTTCACACACATTCCAGACTCTAACCCCTGGGAATCGTACCCTGGACTTCAAAATCGCATGCAAACTGCAACCTTGGGACTGCATTCTCTCATTTATGTGATTGGCTTAGATCCTGGGAGCCTTTGGAGACGACAAGTGACAGTGAGCCTGAAGCACAAGCAATCGCTGAAAAGGGCAGCATCGAAAAGACTGAAAAGGTATTTTTATGATATTCATTAAATACTTTCATAATATAAATGTGCCTTTATCATCATTACATAGAATAGAACAAAGTCGCTATGCTGCTTTAAAACTACGCAATGAATTTCGAACCGATTTTTTTAATAGATAGAATGATTCAAGAGGAAAGTTTAAATGTGTAATACATGCTTAATATAGTAGAGGGTGCAAAGGGAATGGACATGACGCCACGCGGGCAGAAAAAAATTGGCGGTAAGAAGTTCGCGGGGTTAATTAAAAACATCCTGACTAAAGGCTCGTTGACTAAATACACACTTGTTATATGCATGCTGACTAAATGCATTAAGGATAATACACAGGTATTGATTTAAAACACACTGGTATCGGGGCTAAGGCTAAGTGTTACTACCTAGATGTACCCACAAATTGGCCCACTCAATACAATGAGTGAAAAAGCACTCTCACTTACACAGCCAAACATTATCATAAAGGCACAAACTCTCGATAATTTCCAATAATAAAATATTGTATAACAATCCTTGATCTTGAGATTTTATCTATCAGGAACAACTAAACTGGGCAGCTCGAGGATGCGCGTTAGCAAGCCGAGCAGACAGCGTACGAAGGGCCCTGAGGTCGCTTGTACGGACCCTTACGATCATTTACCCTCAGGTAAGATTCAATGTCCACGCAACACCGCGAAGTAATCCAACCGAAGCCGAAATAAGCTGAAACTAAACATATAATCTGTCCACAAAACACTACTTCTGACGATTTTTATTTGTAAAGCTGATCGGTAGATGGCGTTGTTACAATCTAAATCGCGCTAGTAATTTCTTTATAGAAACTTAAATGATCTTTCATGAAAGTAAGTACTGTGTTTGCACAGGGCGTATCACATGGAGTAGAATCGTGTGAAAGTTCGTGCACGACTACAGTCGCCGGAGCGTACGCGGTAGAAGGCGCGGATACACCGGCACCTGCGCCTGAGATGTCCGCCTTACCCGTGCCTCGCGCGTTCGCTGACAGCAGGAGATCCTCCGCAGCTTCTGCCGTATCGGCAGCCTCTTTACAACCAGACAAGTAAGTGAGGTTATAGTACTGGTGAAACGACTATATTATGTGCTTAGACTATTTTGTTATAAACTTATCTAGTACTATTATAAAATCGAGTTGAATTAACCAAAATCTGCATACCAATTGACTTTTTATTTCTCCTTTTACAGCATTCCAGATGTAGATGAAGACATAGTTAAATTAATAAGCTCGAACGCACCGGGCTCCTTAAATTTAGATGTGGATAAGGCGGAACGAAGCAAGACCAGCTCTACTTCACCGCAAGATAAGCTCTCGCTCTCCAATCTCTCCTCCTGTGATACAAGCTCTTGTAAAAATCTTACGAAACTAGATCTCGACCGCCCCTCAATTAGCAGTAGTCTTACCATACCTAACTTAGTCGTCTCTGATGATAGCGATAAGAGAGATTCGATAATACAGGGAGATACTTATGAATCGGACCAATTGACTATTATAGACATCGATAAACCGTATACTGATGACGCTCATTACGAAATTAGCGCAAGGGCCACCCCTGCTAGTGGTGAATGCACACCAGATAGACGTTTGTCAAGTGTAGATTTGGAGATTGAAGCTAGTAGTTCTGAAGGGTCCAATATTAGTGATGACTTTAGTTTAATATCAGAAATCATTGATGCTAAGCCTGATGAGATGGATGAAACAGGAGGCATCGGACACATTGATTCGCCTGAAGTATCGGATACAACTTGTTTAAACTCTGAAACATTGCATGGAGAGTCAATTATGGATGATCTTAGTTCAATGCTTGGACAAGATGTTCTATTGGCAATGATGGGGAAAAATGGAGAAAATGAAACATACACGGATGATACAACTTTATTTACATCGGATACTGTGTCAGATATCGCGATGGATAGTCGAAATCCAAGCTTAGAAAAAAACAACGAAACGAAACTAAAATACATATCGAAAGTAAAGAAATCAAAGGAAGGAGAGGTTGAGAAGTTCGGTTTTGAAAATAGAGTATTTTACATTGAAAATTCAACGAAAGTAGAGGAACAGATAAAATACTGTAGTTTAGCTCATTTCGAGGAAGGAAACGACATTACTCGAAAATCTTTTAAAAGACCTCTTAGGAAAAGTTTAAAGAAACCTAAAGCCGAAGACGTGAGTTTAATACACTTACTACCCAAGACGCGTGAGGAAACTGTACCGATGAAACGTGATGAAACACATAAACATATAGAACCGCCAAGATTTGTCGTTCAAGATTATGACATGTCGCCGTTTCCGCAAGTGAGCGTCGTTGTAGAACCTCCTTCACCATCTCACAGCGAGGATAAGAAGAGTTTGAAGACTTGTCCAAGCCGTATGGCGTCAGTACTGAGTGACATATTCGACCAAGGAACTGATACTCTAAGCGTCAATTCACCAGAACCTACAAGCATAGGTACCACCAGGGAAAGACGACAGTCAGATAATCCAAAGTTGTTAGGGTCAGACCCTGAATATGGTAAATTCTTGAGCTGCTCTCCTGCTGCTACAAGGCGGATATCGTGTGGGAGTCTTTATAAACCTGGAGAGCCTGACAAGTAAGTTTGTGTTTTAATATTTTACCATTACAGCTAAAGCTTACCAATTAGTTACATAATTTACCATTTTGAATAATTCAGTGAACCCCAATGAATATTTATCGAAAATGAACAAAAGTAAGTGTTCCAAAATTTATCGCGTGAAGTCCCGAAATATTATAAACTATGAAAAACGTCTACATGTAGTTTCGAAAGTATTGTGTAGATTCAGTCCGAGGATTTCTACCAACCAATCTCAAAAGTATTTCACAGATTTTTGTGAATAGTTATATTTGCCTCAAACTATTGTACACTATTGCATAATATGTAAAACCATCATTTTCCGAACACTTGTGAAAAAATTGAGCGAGATACTACAATGTGTGTAGTGTTTGGATAAAAGGAATGTCCTTAGTTTTTCTGAAATTTCTAGGGCGCTACTTTATCTGTGTGTATATTACTATGCCTTCATATATAGGCAAAATATTACGCAGTGTATAAAGCGTATTTGCGTATATTATATTTGTTTTTCTGACTTATATCCACATGTTGCCACAGCTAAGCCGACTCCTAGTTGTCTTGAAATCCGGGTCTTTGACAATGATTGATCTGAACAAGTTTCATACTAAGTTTTTCCTCCTTAACTTCCTATAATACTTACGTGCCCCACAGGCTATAAATATCTTCCTAATGCTATATTTAATATTGTTTAAAAAAAACATATTGCGATCCTACCTTACGTTGCAGAATTGATTTATGCAATGCAGTTTTTAGCTTTCATTCTGAACTTTTCGCAACCATTTTTCAGCTGTTGTGGATAATATAGTTATCTTGCCATCGACTACTATAAATCTTCTCATAGCTAGTTACAACTGAAATATTAATGTACTCAGAAATTCCAAATCTCATTTCGTACATCTTATCGTTTTATTATTCATCAACTGCGTCAGCTTAGCCTTTGACTATCTCGAGAAACTCAATCAATTTGTTGGTAATTCGACGCGAACCCAATGCTTAGACAACTTTGTGATTCAATTTTCATCTAGTCTATTCGCACAAAGACGTTTCATATTGATGCTATTGGTGATAAAATTATTACATTTACTTTCGACATTTTGAGATGAGTAAATCCGTAGTGCTATTGTGCAAATATAATATCATCAATTGCAACCTCTTATTTATATTTAGCAGATTTATAGCGAAAAGTAGCACAACTTGGTGAAACATAGTGAAATAATCAAGTGATACATATCAGTTTCTGTTAAATGGTAGGCACATCAGTCTGCAATCTCTTACCTGTATTATATTTTTTTAATTTAAACATCATTTTTAGGTTATCAACATCTGTATCCTCAATATGGGGTGAAGGCGGTGGAACTACTGCCATTGGATCCAAATCGGATGCTACTGACAAGGATCCTAACAAAAAGCTTCCCATCATCAACCCTTTAGTTCAACTGCCAGCCTGGCCACATGTCACCCAGGGATTCATCAGCCAATGTCTTCTGGCGAATGCAGACGCTCTATGTGCAGCTGTTAGCCCGCTTATGGATCCTGATGATACGCTTCTGGAAGGATTCTACGAGAGAGCAGTGATGAATAATTACTTTGGTATTGGAATTGATGCAAAGATTACCTTGGACTTCCACAATAAGAGAGAGGAGCATCCTGAAAAATGCAGATCGAGGGCTCGGAATTATATGTGGTATGGTGTGCTTGGCTCAAAGGAATGGGTGAACAGAACTTACAGGTAACATTAAACTTCACATTATCTTCTTAAACTTCATACTATTTATTTTGATGGTAATTCAATAAAAGTACGGAATAGGAGAAAGGAGGAACAGGTCGACTGGAGAAGTCACTCTATTGAAGATGAAAAGCATTATTGCTATATAATATTAATGTATATGAGGAAAAAAGTACATACGTAGGTTTTGAACCCAATACGCAATAAAAGTATCTTGGGCCCATAACCTTTTTCCGTTGGAAAAACTGGTAATGGTATGGGGTAAGGAGATATTACTATTAAAAGCATGCATTGCTTTGCACCTGGCCTATAGAAAATGAACCCATAACTTAAGCTAAGAAAAAAACACAGTACCTATAAAAAATTTAAATTTACTTTTACTTTTTACTTGCGATAGCACATACTTTCACATAACGAATTTCCAGATAGCGTACCACAGACAAAATAAACTTTTACATTTAGACAAAATTTTAGACTTGACTTACAGTTATTACTATACTTTAACATTTTATGCGTAGCTAGACATGAACGTTTACGAAATGAAATGAACGTCAGATATTCATCGTTGTGAAAAAAATAAACAAACTTTTTAAATTTGCCATTGCTTAATATAAAATTGATTCTTCTCCTCTGAACGGTCGCATGTTTTAATTATGAAAATAATTGAATTTGGTTAATTACAAACGTTTTTTCTTCTAAAGAAATTGTTTTGTTTTAGACATTAGAAGCAATCTACCTATATGTTTTTAATTATGGTAGTATTTGTCATGATAATAATTTTATCAGAATATAGTTACTTTATACTGGGAGAGAGGATTATATATATATATTACTGACCGGCTTTATATTGGGAGGTGCCTATATTTTCTCGTAACTACTAAATGGTAGAACCTAATAAACGACATATCTGTTTTTTATTCCTCATAACGTGTATTATTAACTTATAAAAAATCAAAATGGCGACTTTTGGACGCCATTTTGTCATGCACGGACCACGTGGTATCGAAATTAACATACCTACCTAAAACATAAACTCTTTTTGTAGGCATCTAGGTCAACGTGTTCAACTGGAATGTGATGGTCAAAGGATACCATTACCAGAGCTGCAAGGCATCGTAGTACTGAACATACCCTCGTTTATGGGAGGCACGAACTTCTGGGGTGGTACAAGAGCGGATGATATATTCCTAGCGCCTTCGTTCGATGATCGGATACTTGAGGTAAGTCATAGCATAATAACTGTTAAATGTTGTGAAGCGCACCTTTCAACTCATAATACTTATAAATAAATATCTAGCCTATGTGCCTTGTGACGTGATTGTGATTGACGTCTAAAAAATGCCGCAGTGGAGTTTGTTGCGCCGTTTCTTCTCCACCAGCACCTTGGAAGCGGTGGTAAACTTAGATTAAGTACATTAAAATTTACGTCAATAAGAAACAATTTTATTGTTCAATATTGAGAATCATAAAATCCTATTCCAGGGAAGATGTAATGCAAAATTTCAACCAAATCCATTCAACAGATTTTTTGTGATAGGGTAACGAACAAACGTCTCTCACTTTCATATTTATGTTTATGCACGCCCCGCTTCTCTCTACTCAAATAATTTCAGTTACGTTCTTCGTAAAATCGATTATTTATTTGAATGAGAAGATATATGGAGCGAAAGAGTTATGAAAACATGGGAAATGTAGGAGGAAACCACATTGAATATAACACAAGTTATAAGTATAGTAGAAGTTAGATGATTTCAAATTATTGATAAATCTGTGCATCAATACAACTCATTACTCTTTTGCAAAAGAAATTTCCATATCGTATAAATTCCTCTCAAAAATCAGAAGCTATATTTATATAACTTTTGCTATTTTTGCAATACAATAGATAGCATCTGTGTAAAAAGAACAAGTCGATAAAAACTCACGGGCATTCTTTTTCAATCACCAAATTACGAACACAGCCAACCATGAAAATGATACATCGCTTTGCCTTATTTCTTCGAGATTGCAAAAAGAATTTTAGTATAAAATAATGTACCTTTTTGCTTTCATTTTGAGTTTGTGACTAGAAAGTATGATTTCGGTTTGTAGATTACAAAGATTTTGTATAGGTTTGAGCAATAAGTTCTTTTTAAATAATATCATTGTGACCGAACGGCCTGAATAATCTAGATAATTTTTGCGGGTATACATTTTAATCTCGAAGGAGATGTATAAAAGCGTGTGCATGTAGATAGAGCAGGAAATCTCAAAGTTCTATACGTGTACCACTTGTCATGCCAACTTTTCAAGATTATTAATTTCATGAATTTATCAATGAACAATGTAAACCACTGGAGCAACAAACTTAAAATTATGATAATCTATGTCTTTTTCGTTGTCAACTTCCTCCAAAGAAGGATTTTGGGAAATGTCACTTCTAAAGAAAGATTCCCGTGCAAAAACGAGACAGGCCGCTAGATAATTCATATTCTCCAAGTAATCTGAAAGTAAATTCGCTAACCTCATAAACGTAACAGGGAAAAACATTTGCCAAAACTTACGTTGTAATAACTACTGAGAAACAGAATTTACGACACAACCATCATAAAAGTTTTAAGTGAGTACCTAAGATATCATGTTAGGTACGAGTACTACGATCAACAAAATTGTCGGAAACTTCTTTCTTTACTTTTGATCACAGTTTCATAGTAGATTTTATATTAGTTCTGTCATCTGACTTCCAAAATTACCATTATACTATGTATGATTTGAGATTGACATGGTCATTTACATTCATAGTTAAACTCGCCGGCAAATTTACCATGTATCGTATATTTTTCGAGGATCCGATATTTCGGCGCTGTTTCAAGCGCCATGATCACGGATGCACTGATGACCGCCGAGTTAGTTGTTCAATATCGGAAATATATCGTCGAAAATATAACATACCATGGTAAATATCCCGGGCGAGTGTTTTACTATAAACCATTATACTAAATTCTAAAACTATGTGTAATCAGACCTAGCTGTGCCCGTGATTTAGATCTGAGGGGTTATTTGGGAGATTAGATCGTCTGAATTTTTAACTTTTTTTCATTACGAGAAACGGCCCTCTGGTTTTCTTTTTCGCGTAGCCTTAACACTTTTTCTTAAATATTAGTAGTCGAAGTATTAGGCTAAGAACTCACGGGGCTCCGTGAGTTCTTAGGGTTGCGCCTCGAAATTGGCGCAACCACTTCGAAGATTACCCTGTTCCAAAAAGATAGAAAGATAGATCGAAATATATAATTTACGAAATATGGGTGCAAACGTAAGTATATGTATAGATTGAAGACACATTTTCTGAAGTATAACCCTCCGCAAATATTATATCAAGAGACACACATAAAGCAAATAAAGCTAAATCCTCACATCAAACCTCAGCCAAGAGTAAACAGCAATTATAAGGGTCTTCTAGTTTTCACAAATTTAACAGCGAGGTTAGAACAATGTAGACCATAAATTTCATTCTTTATCTTAATGGAACGTCAGAACTAAAACTCCAAATAGAATTTTTAATTAGCCTCATACATACACAAAAGGAATTTATTAATTACTAGCTGTCCCGGCGAACTTCGTACCGCCAATTTTTTTGATCCCGTTCCCGCTGCACTATTTAGGGGGATGAATAATAGATGTTGGCCGATTCTCAGACCTACTCAATATGCTCTTCTTCTTGCTATTTCATGAGAATCCGTCAAGCCGTTTCGCTTTCGGAGGAGTATGGCAACGAAAACTGTGACACGAGAATTTTATATAAGTATTAGATATGGTTTTATTAAGTAGTTAACCAATACAGCCTTTTATTTATTGGCACCTCAAAATACAAAATGGAGACCCAGACCTGTACCCGGCGCAAACGTGCTTATCACGCGGGCAGTGTGTAATTGGATATTAAATTATTGAGTTACTTATTAATTTTCGGAGACAGGGGTCATAAACGCAAGATAATACTCATATAAGTAATAAAAAGCAAGCTATATCCCCGTATGAAGAAATACTGTCGACTAAACCAACCCGGGAGATTTAATGGGGCGAAGTAAATCTGCTTTTACTAACGACACAAAGTTTAACTTAATTCCCGGAATCTTCTGGTCATTCACGAAGAAAATTTGGGTATACCGCCTGACCTCTTAATAATCGTTAGGTTATTATTAGTCTGTTAATACGTTCTATAGGTGGTAGCAGTATTCGGGTCAGCGCAAATGGCTGCATCCCGTTTAATCAACTTGCAAAAGCACAGAATTGCTCAATGCAGAGCTGTCCAGATCAATATCTTGGGCGAAGAATGCGTTCCAGTCCAGGTTGACGGAGAAGCATGGTTGCAGCCTCCAGGATGTGTCCGGATTATCCACAAGAATAGGGCCCAAATGCTCTGCCGCTCCAGGGCTCTCGAGACTAGTCTTAGGTTAGTGAACCTTAGGTTAGTGGTGGCTGTTTTTATTAGTAGATGGACAGTAGAGGCCTTAGAGGCATATTAGAAAAGTTAGTAATCGAAGGGAAATATGACAATAGACTATTTGACTATTGTTTTTTACATTCGAAAAATGACCACTTTCTTATAATTATAATGAACTGTAAAAGTGAAATTTTCATACGACAAATAGTTTTCAAGATATTAGTTTTGAAAAATTCAATTTGTCGCGCCTCCCGAAAATGCTCCATACAAATCGTACGAAATTGTGACGTCACGCTACCGTAGCGCGTAGTGCAAATGTATGAAGTGCAAGAGAATATCGCATTTATCTCGGTCTACGTTGCGTTTACACGTATATACATCATCTTAGTCAAATAGCCTATTGGTACAACTGTCCTATAGAATAAGGGGAAAATGTCCTGAAAATTTGATTGGTACCGTTTTGTGTGAAAAACGTTCAGTACACAATGGCCCATGACATGCCACTGCAAGCCATCTTCATTGTGTACATGCAGTACCACACAATGCCATCGTCACAATTGATTGAGATGTTGACATGCGTTTTTTTTTGTCATGCGCAAAATCCCCGCGGATACCACCCCCACGGAGCCGGTTATGTCGGACTCGAACCGACCAAAGCATATCTCTCCCACCGAGATTGCCAATAGCATATATCTCTCGCACCCCGGCAGAATGTCGACATGCTTGTGCAGTACAATGCTGTAAGGATGTAAAACATAATTCGCACCCCATCTGGTCACTTATTGTCTCTTAAAAATAATGACCATTGACCAGACACAATACTGTTTTGTGTGCACATCACTGTCACAGTTTTGTGTGATGTGATTGGTTCCAAAATGAGCCAAAATACGACAGTTCGTAAGAGTGTTTATGAGGTGTGGCTCAGTAGCTCAATTGGAAGAGCATTCCCTCTGTAATTAAAAGGTCGTGAGTTCAAGCCTCACCTGAGCAATTCATTTTTCCAGATGTAATCGAAAGCAGCAAACCTAATAAATGTTATAAAAACAATTTCCTTTAGACATTAGCTTCCATAGTAATAATGCTTCCTCTTAGTAAATATCCACAAGATATAAATCGCACGTAGTTCGAGGCATTGCAATACGTTCTTCATATCCATTAAATTGTATAGAGCTTGGGACGAGAAGCAACAACAGAAGAACGCCACAGCCGTTGGCGGTGGAGGCCCTGGCAGTCCTCGCGTCGGACTCTCCGCTGCCGAGAGCTCGCAGCTACTGGCACTGCTCGATGACGTCAACACGCTTGTTAAATACGTTAGTATATCATTATAACTTATAAACTTATGGTAGATAAGTCTCTCGAAACTTATCTACTAATTAAGAAGCAGAAAAAATCAGCCTCTTCGCAGCTAGCGCCAGTAAACAGGTTGATTTTCCGGCTCTGATTCCGGCAGTTAGATTCCATGTCACGCTGGACGAAAATGTTGGTCAAAGAGACTAGATAGAGACCCGAGTCTAAAGAGCCATGGGAGAAATACGCATCTTCACTTCTCTAGGATTTCATTGTATTCTACAGTCTTCTTTTATCTCTTTAAATCTTGTGAAGAGGTCACAAAACAAGCTTTCAAGGAAATTGAGAAAAATCGCGTCAGTATTATATTGAGGAAATATTTGCCAAGCTGCAATTATTTTTGTGGATTCTGAGGGTGCCATAAAAAATCTAAATTCTCAAAAATACAGTGGGTATTTCTACACAATTAAAACCCTACCTATTTCTGTGGTCTCAATTTCAAAACGTTCTTGGTACATTTTTCATTCATCAGAATACAAGTATTAGAGATTCAATTGTTCAGTTTTGGGGTCCCTTCATCAGGACATTCTTAGAGCAACTACGACATATATCATAGATCTACAGAATACCGCGGCCATAATAACCTCGTGTTTTGTTCCCTGCGGTGGTTGGGCTAGCCAGACCTCACTGAAGAGTTTTTGTGCTATCAGTAGGAAGACCAAAGGCTTTTCCTGCTCTGTCTTCTACACTGATGGCACAGAAACTCTCTGTTCTTACAGGGTCGGCAGCACAAGTGTGACTCCCCTGGTGTTGCACTCGTCCATAAACCTATGGTAACCACTTTCCTACCACCAAGTGCTTGTCTACCACCTAAGTGGTATAAAAAATCACTTTCTAATCAAAATGTGTTCCTTGTTAGGTGAAACTGTCATGTATAAGCGAGTCGTCGGCGTGTGGTGGAGTATCGTCTGGTGTGGCGGTGGCGCGGCGCGTGGCGGCACAAGCGGACGCGCTACAGGACGCGGAGGGGAGACTATTGCCCGCGCCACAACTCAGGCGAATGCTCGCCACACTGGTAAGATTTCATTGGACGTTCCTGGACATTTTAGACTCGAACGTAATTTCTACTATGAATTCAGAAATATGGAAAATGAGTTACGTTTCGATAACTAACGATTACTTTCTCTGTCCTTGTCGCACATATCACACGTACGCGACCATGGCCGAGCGAGAGCTGTCGTTGCGTGTTTCGTAGTACGGGAAAGCTGTCAACACAGCTGTGCTATACTGTCAGATTCGCCATCTTATGAGCAATTTCATTCCTGTCTGGAATACGCTTGAAGGGATACATAATAATTTTCAAATTAGAAATCATGAAGGAATTTGGGGTCATTATCGACCCCGTGGGTATATATGGGATAACGCGCTGAATCTCCTATCTGGGTTAGGTAGTGTTTTGTATTTGTTAAGAAATTTCTATCTACCCACTAATCACTAATCAATCAAATTTACAAAATCCCAGACTCCTTTTCAAAATGTTGTGGAAAATCCTTGTCTGATATAATTTTCTCGATGTACCTAGAATAATCACGTTTTGAAGATTGTGAAGCATATAAAATACCAACTGACCCGGCAACGTTGTTTTGCTATGTACTTATATTATTTCTAGGATTTTTTTTTTTTGGAATAATAGGGGTTGATCGTAGAGGATTGAAAATCCAGGGTTGTATGTATTTTCTAATTCTGTATCATAAAAAATAAAAACAAAAAAATGATTTATAAATTAAAAACAAAAATTGGGGTGGAAATTGGTGGTTAACATTTAGGGCGATGAAAAATAGATGTTGTCCGATATCCAATATGCACACAAAATTTCATGAGCATCGGTCAAGCCGTTTCGGAGGAGTTTAACTACAAACACCGTGACACGAGAATTTTATAAATTAGATGTATGTGTGTACAGGTGGAAAGTTGCCACGAGCTTGTGGCGAGCGGAGCGGGAGCGGGAGCGGGGGCGGGCGCGGGGGCGGCGGCGAGCGTACGCGCTCACTTGGCGCGGGTACAACTGCACGATGGATATGCGTACTTACACGTCGACGAGGTATAATATCCTATTCTTTTTGTACACCCTGATTTTATAGTTGTTTCGGATAAAAATCTTTTGTAGAGTGACGATAGCAGAATTGTCTGGAAGTATTAATTTGGCAATTATTATTTTTGTTATATACCGGGTGTAAGGAGAACGCACCCGAAGCCGAAAAACCTTAGTAGTACTCCAGGTACATAACACATTGGCATAAAAATAAAATCGACTTGGACAATTTTTTTTTCTTTTTTGCATTATTTACTCTGTATCGTGATTTTTTTATAAAAAAGCACCATTACTAAAAAGCACGCGATTGGCGCTAGTTGCTTTTTTCTAGTGATGTTCTTTTTATGAAATTACCGTTTCATTTAGCTTTACTAACACAATGGAGAGTAAATAATGCAAAATAAAAAATAATAAAAAAAAAAACGAAAAAGAAATGTTGTCCAAATCGATTTTATTTTTATGCCAATGTGTTATATACCTGGAGTACTACTAGGGGTTTTCGGGTTCAGGAGCGTTCCCCTTACACCCGGTATGGGCATAATGTACAGGTGAACGGAATAATGTATGGTGGTTGTAATTTAAATACTTCCAGAAGATTTTGCCATCGAAACTGTATCATAAATCTTTTTATCCAAAACTACTATATCACCCAGTATAAGACATGTCTTCAAATATGATTATACAACTTCTTATATTGTACAAGGACAATTTTGGTGTAATAACTAACCACAATTTCTTATTATCATATCCCGGTTTTCGCCCGTTAGAATCCCTAGGTCATATCGTAGAATGTCCCTAAATGGCATCCGATTATATTTCTAGACCACTTTTCTCTGTCTAGCAACCCTAGCATTTTTTCACCACTAGTCTACCCTCATAAATCAAAAAGTTTTGAGACTACCCTCAATTTGTTTTTTTTTTGAGTAAAATTATTTTTTACTGTTACTCCTGTCAAATATTCATTTAAACCCCGTATTTCACCCCCTCTCTTCCCCTTAGGTGCAAAAGAAGGGAGGAGCCAGCCGCTGGCTTCGAGGCCGTCGAAGTGTCTCCGAAGGTCCTGCAACTACATACACAGCGTCCCAAGTCCGTTCTTGGGGCGTCAAAGAAATCCAGACATGGCTAGAGTCTCTCCAACTTGGAGAATATGCTGAAGCTTTCATGAAGCATGACGTCACTGGTCGGGAACTTCTGTCTCTCGCTCGACGGGACTTGAAGGACTTAGGAGTCACTAAGGTAGGACATGTGAAGAGGATTCTACAAGCTGTCAAGGAGTTACAGTGACGACGGCGAGGCCACTCCGAGGGGGATGGCCATAGTTAAATGCTGATGATGATTGTACCAATGCGATTTTTCTTTCATGGATATTTTTGTCGTTCTTGGTATAATAGTGACCTAACATATATTCATACCTTATCACGTTTATAAATGACTTAATAATTTCTATTTAGAATTATAGTTACTCTATGAGCGTTATAGTACCGCCGTTAGCGTCTAAGTTGCGTTAGGTGAGAACTTAAGAGAGTGAGCGAGATAAATAATAAAATAATTTGATCAGAGATTTAGATGATAACGGTAGTACTACAATATACCTATGAATGTAGCATAGAATAATTTAAATTAAATAATACTAATAAAACTCATTTCAATAATAAGCATGAAAGAAAAATCATAGCAATAATACAGAAGTATAAAGATGATACAGCATTTGAACTCTCAATAAGCAATCGATATCAAATGGTGATTCGATTTTGAATTTGGAATCGAGGTTGACCATTCGATTAAAATTCCTACGTGTCGATGTTATTCATGTCCACATCTCGATGGTTTTATTCGATATATAAATAATATTCTAAAATACAAATGCCCTGGCACAAAAAAAATCTAGTAGGAATTGTTGTATACATTGGTGCCAATTCTGTTAGTTAAAAAAAGTTTTGACAGAACTAAAATGTATCGCGATCTTAGTCTTTCATTCGGTAAAACAAGAGATGGAGATAATTCCTGTCAAGTTAACAACAGAATTGGCGCCAATGTCCTCGTGTAATCAGAAGACTGAGAAGTGAAAGATAAGATACAAAATACTGACGACGAATATTTGCGAACAGAATGCTGAAATATTTCAAATGCCGATAAACGTTTCTTCGCGTGCATTATTTGCTTCTATTGAAATGTTAATATGAAAATTGACTACCAGAAAATTAGTAACATTTTCCCAAAGTACACTACAGAATATTACCTACTTGAAAACAGGATAAAATAATATAGAAGTTTGAAATATGTCTATCCAATTGATTAAGAGTAAAGGACAGGACTATTTACAACCCAGGAGTTAAAGTAGAGAACCCAATAAACCAAAGATATAATGTATTCTACTTGACAATATACAAGTATATTCGAGCAAAAATTAACTACCCAGTAGTTAACATAAAAACCATGCAATAATCTTACTAATTTTTAAAAATAATACCTTCTTAAGTAGCTACCTAAAATATGTAAGTATCATTTAGTATTTTAATAATATCCTAAAGTTCACGTTCCAAAATATAAATTCAACAACTGGCATTTATTGAAATAATTATGTTTTGTAGGTACCAACCTAATTGCAAAAAGTGCAAAGTGATTTTTCATTTAAAAAATAATATCTGTCCTGAAATTTAAGTTTTTGTTAAAGCTGACGTAATCGTTGATTGTGTTGATACCACAAATCTGGTCTACCAATAGAATACGTTGACGAAAGTAATAATATATTTACCTAAATTTATCTTTGTGGTGTTGGTTATATAAGAAACTCTCGAATAAATAGAAACCATACTCCATATTTGAGTAAGCACGGCTAGTACCAAAGTCATTATTAAGCATTGTTATGCTTTTTATATTGGATATAATGTCATCATCACGTTTAACATGATTAAGGATTGGGAACAGACTGTGCGAATTTATTAGCAAAACGTCAATATATATAAGAATTATCTGGTTGTATACTATTCCTATTTAATTAACATTTACTACAAAATTACCTATATAAAACTAAATTGAACAATTTACAAAAGTATCACCTATAGTACCCATATGTTTTGATTATAAAAAATACGGGATAATATTTTACGATTAAAACATAAAACTTATCTATAACTGCCGAAATTGCCTTCCAAACTCAAGTACTTATTTGAATGATTTTTTAAAGCATACTTAATGGGTACATACTTAATCGTGGGTTCGAGACCCTTCCGAGCGATTAATTTTTCCTGATGTATTTGATTATAATAATTATTATTTCTTAAATTGTTGCAATTGGGAAACAGAGAAACGAGTTGTTGCCACACATAAGATTTCATGTAAAAATATTAATTACCTAATAAAAAAGTTGTCTTATACAAAATCCCTGTTATAAATTATGATAGTTTACTGAAACAACGAATTATACCTTTGAGTTACAACCCAACCGAATTCTGTGAAGGACTGTTAGTTACACGTATAAATAAAATATTAGTTTCGTTCACGTTAATATTGAATCAATAGTAATCCTGTACCATACCATACCATCAGCTTTTTATGACGTTTACAATGAATAGTAGATGACTCCGTACTCAATGGCGTCAAAGAGTCGCTAGAGTTTTTGAGTGAGTCAGTCCATAGTTCTAGCGTGGACTCGCTAGAATCATGGACTCACTAGAACCGATGATTTCCTCTTCTAAATTGTTGGATATTTCTTCCATCCAATTTATTACACAAAGAAATCTGTTTCGATTCTAGCGAGTCTAAACCCCGAAAAATATGTATTTTGATTTAAAAATATAACCAAGTGCCAAGTAATCGTTAAAGCCATTGGTTAATTTTGTCATTACCGAATATTACGAAGAGATTTAGATATTAGCGCAGTAGTCCCATGAGTAAGTGGCGAAAGTTCTTACTAACTTCCTTATTGAATAGATATTGTGATGTTATAAAATGTGTATTTCACAATAGTCTCTGTCTTCCAAAATATTAATGCCGTTGTCGTCGTAGATGCCTAGGTCCCGATGATTTGGGGTCAGCACGACACAACAGATTTTATGCTAGAAAATATACCTTCCATTTAATATTTTTAACCCTCCCCAATATGCTTCAATTTTTATTCATTTCACCTTTCGCCACGCCTAAAGTACTCTTTTGTAGTTTATTTACATAAAATGTATTAATTCCAAACGATTTCCATGCAATATTGCCATAATTTCAATTAAATATATCCACATATTGCCAATAATCGTTTATAACTGCTACAAATATAATAGACAAATATTCCAAATATCCAGCACAAAATATTTTCTGTATGCACAATACAATATTAAAAATATAGAAGTGTTCGTGTAGCAATTAGTTAATATACGTAGTATAGTTTGATTTCATCGCTACATCGTATAAATAAAAGGACATAATGTTAACATTCAAAATATAACCAACTGTAGACTTAAGCCAGAGAGATTTAGAAGAACTCTTGAAGTACAACACTAGATGAGCAATAAAAGTGATTAAGTGCGAGCAACTAGAGATGTTCATGACGATTAGAGGATATACTAGGAACTTTCGAGAACGACTAGTATTGTCGTTATAGTGTAGGGATGAGTAGAGAAGACAGGCACGCCTTCATAAGGTGGCAACTGTCGAGTAGATTTAGACGACCATTGTAGGTGTCTTATTCTTAATTGAAAATATTCTTAATAAACACAAGCAATTTATCACGTCTGTCTTTGGAGACAGCCAACCTAACTTATAATGTTAAGACTATCTATAAAATGTGATCTCGTATATTTTTTTTATATCTCTTAGATAAAAAAACTACGATCGCGTGGAACGAAAGCTACTTTTTAGGTTGACAACCGAACATTTGGCAAAAATTGGCTAATAAATCTTTTCGATCCGATCGCATTAAGTTTTGATGATAAGAATTGTTCTTTTTGCGATGTCTATTCATAGTGAATTTGATCAAGGCCTAAAAATTCATCTAATATTTCATTGCCAGAGATCCTTCCACGCGATCACTTCTCCTTATATGATCTGCCTTATAAGTGTTTTTATAAAGTGTATCTCTATATACTATCCAGTCGTTATGTACTAGCGAGTACAGAAGCGTCTACTTGTATTTATATTGTAATATTTATAATAGATAACTAAACTAGCAAATATTTTCTCCGTGGATGACGCGGGACGTTTAATGCCTTAACTGAGTTAGTGCTATTCAAAGTAATAAAGAAGTATTTCAATAGAAACATTTTTATGTGAAGTTGTCATCGAAATCTAAACTTTACTCCATATTTATGAGCAATAAGCAACATTTTAGCTACGTATCTATAAATATGTCTTTGAAAGTTCAAGGGTAGATACCTTAAATGCTGATTACGTTCACAATAAATATTATTATACCTGACATTTTGAACCATTTATTAAACTTAAGTGAAATGTCGCCTCAGATGAATCTTCTAAAGTTACAATTCCCAACTTCGTCTAAATACGTGTGTATATGTAATCTGTTATTCATATTAAGTACCAAAATATAGATATACCTATTATTGTATGGATATTTCCTTGACAAGCGTTCATAATTTTCTTTATATGTGTATTTCAAGGAGTTTTACCATTAGCGTGCGATTGATATTCAATTATTTTGTTCTTGCCATAAGTTTTTAAGAATTGAGTGTGTACCTAAAGACTGCATACTGGGTACGAAAGACAGTAAGCAGAAGCATTCTGCCAAAGTTAAGTTCTTGTAACAGCTCTATTCATGCATCCAACAATAAATTTCATTCATCATCTGTCCTTGTTCCGTAACTAGGTTGCGGCGCAATATTTCATTCTCTACTATACCTTCCTGTCATACGTCTTTTTCAATTATTCCAACCACGTTTTTCACGTTCCTCATAAATATTTTCTAGAGTTTACCTATGTTACAAAAGGCCTCTACTTCCAAACCTCCCATTCCCAATCTATTTCAAATCAATCCCTTCTATTCTAATTTTCCTATTCTACTCTTCTAAATTCCATTTTAACCACAAGACTGAAGACTCTCATCTCTGCTCATACTATGTCTTCGCTTGCTTCCCAACTTTCACTCAGAGGTACAACTTCCAAATTTCAACTACAAATTTGCTCCAACATATTTCTATCCCTAATGTATTCTTGCTCTTACATTTATCTTAACATTTGCATGTCTACTAGATAGTCTTTCACCAGTGACATTACCAAAAATGGATCGTTAAGAGCTTATTAAGCCAATAAATTGGCCTGGCAGGTAAAATAAAAATAATTTCTTTCAACAAAAAGTGAACTATCCCTTTCGTACCCAGTAGCTGTAAGTTGAATGCTTCTGATGATTTCCTCATAAGTGTAATCATATCAATATGTTTAAGTCAAGTTTTAATAACGCTGTCGTGTAATAAATAGTTGTTTGTATATTTACAATTTGCATTAAACCGTCTACATCGATTTTTCGCTTCGATTTTTCTATTTAGATGTTGTTATGACTACTCGATTACATATTTTAATTTTGGTGGCACACGTGTAATGAAATATGGTTTAATTTATTTACCTTCATTCCAAAAACAACTGTTTCAGATACGTTTGTCGAATTCAACTCGTATCAACTTAAATTACTAAACGTAAGCTGATTTGTTGAAGCGCATAACAATTTGACAATGTAAGTAACTTGAATTCACTTAATTCACTTGTATGAAAACTAGTTGCCCACCAAAATCAAAATAATATTACATTTAAGTTTTCTAGTCATTGTATTTATAATATGTTTCTGGCGTAAGTTGTGAAATAAAGTACAGAATACTGTTTTAGATTATTGACATATTAGATTTACTTAAGTTCAAATTTTAATGAAAATGTTTGTTTTTCAATATTGTACTCAGCATTACAATGATAAACCGTCATAATATCTTCTTTTAAAGCTATTAAAGCTTGAATTTAAAAGAAGGTATATCGAACTTAACCCATCCGGCTCGAAGGACCATAAATATTACATATTTGCAAATATATTACCGTAAATATTGAAACGACAGGGATGATAATAGTGTCAGTACTGTAGTCAAAAGCTGACAGGTTTATCATTGCTTGCTATCTGTTTGAAATCATTTAAATAACGGCTTCTATATTTAATCATGTACAGTATACGAACATTCGTATGATGAGGCTTGTCACCAATTTAAGCGTAATTAGGCATTGTTTGAATTTTATGGAATAAGTTACTAAAATCAGTGCTTTTTCAGGATCATACCTTTATTATTTTATATGTTTGTTTAAATTTGAGTACAATACCTCGGTTTTGATTTGGCACGTTCCAAAAGAAGTGTGAGAGTCAAGATTGTTACTGCGCTTCGGTTTCGTAAAGCGTTTTCTCTATCGCACAGCGCAGTCTACAGCTTAATATATTTCTAGAGTAGTTAAAACCGAAGCTATTGTTGTGTTTATTATACACTCTATAAAGTTTTTTCGGTTTTAACTACTCTATAAAGGTATCAAAATCAGTTCTATGTACGATAGAGAGAAACAGACGCTCAAATTGTTGACCTGCCTCATAAATTTAAAACTTATATTGAATTGAATTGCTTAGTTTTTTGTGATTATTTAAGACTGTGTTTTATAGTTTTGTTTACGACAGATATTTCATCAAATTATAAATTTATTAGACATTATAAGGTCGTGGTTTGTTTACATATTATACATGTTTAGGTATATAAAATATTGCTCAATCTATTTTTAGTTATTTATTGACATGATTGTATGGGTTTTTATAAGAGGTTGCACATTTGAAATTCACTTACGGTTTCATTACTTCCCAGACTATAACAAAACTTTTAAGATTGCTTTCTGAACAGTAATGTTCATGAATTGCAAATAATCCAATAATACCTTTTTATGAAAACAGAAACTGCCACTGTGCAGAAGAATAAATGTTGAATCTACCAAGAACTATTATGTAGGAAGGAAGGTGCAGGTTTGGGCTGGACCCATCTCAGTACTTAAAATGTTGCCACTGGCGCTAAGAAGAAGAAAACGACCACTGTTATACCACTTAATCTCCTAGAGAAATGTGGTTTTGTAGGAATCGAACCGCCTAAAATTAGAATGAGTGCCTTCACGAGTGTCAACGGCCAGGATCGCAGATATAACCCAGAGTCCCAGAAAGAAAGTACCACGGCCAACAGAAGGTCCTAATGCTCCCAATTCTGTTGTTACATCTGTAAACTTAAATTTCTCAAAAAAATCTAATTGCATCGGTTTCTTTCATGATCAGATTAAAAAGGATAGATGATTTTATTTAAGTTAAGACCTGTCAAATTAAGACAGCGCCTTGTTGGTGCGTAGTAAGTTAAGGCGCATGTTCGTAGATGTCGACTAAAATTGAAGGGTACCGTCAAGGCGCCGACTTAATTTGACAGGTGTTCACTAAAATAAATCATCTGTCCTTTTCTATCTGATAATGAAAGAAACAGATGCAACTAGAAAATTTTAGAGAATTTTAAGTTTAGAGATGTAATAATAGAATTAGCAGCAATATCAATCAATATCCACAAAGGCCATTTTAAAATTTCCTGAAAAGTTCTGAGTGTCATACTCGTTATATGGGTGTGCGTTGTTTTATAGACAAAAGTTTCATATAATTTCGTTTTACAGAAAATGTTTCGCATAATTTCGTTTCATAGAATAATCAATATACATAATACTTACTTTAAAGATTTTTAAATCATTGACTTTTGTTTCACATAAATTTTAATGTTAGAATAATTATTTCATAGAATAACAAATCAAATATTCTTCTTTTTTATATTGGTTATTTCATATAAAACTTATTTGCGCAAAGATATTTTCTGGGTGGTTTAAAAAAAAATAACCACGAAGGCTAAGGCGAGAGCTCCGCTTCGCTTCGCTCTCGCCTTAGCCTTCTAACCTAACCTATCCGAGTCGGGGTATTATCTAATTAAATTACTACAAGCAATCGGGAAAAAAAATGTATCTAAATTTTACTGTTTGAAATAGATGGTGGTTAGTGGTTGTTTTTAAGATTCCTTAAATAATAATTCTACAGTTTGATAAGTATGTTAAACAAAAATATGTGAAAAAAAATTCATTAAATTGTGTTTCTGTGAAAAGTGATTTATTGTGGTAAATTGTCTTTGAAAAAATAATATTCGAAATAAAAATATAAGAACCAAATATTATATGAAACATTTTCTGTAAAATGAAATTCTGTGAAATTTCTTTCTACGAAATAAGGCGCTCCCTCGTTATATTCATGGGTCACTCACTGCTGTTGATACTGGTGTACAGGTAATTAGTGTGAGTGTGGGTGTGGGTGTGGGTGTTATAGTATAATACCATTAGTACATTATTAGTACATTATATACATACCCAAAAGTTCGTTACATTTTATTAATCAATCATTCAAAGAGACCATTACTCTCTATCACATAAAAATAAAATTACAGATTTAACTTTATGGTTTAATGTGCAATCTTTTTCTACGATAAAAAAATAATTCTCGTGTGAGTGAGTGGAGGTCGCTGACCCGTTTACGACATTATTGTAACTCAGAATCGACTTGATATTTTCTCTCAATATTTATATTTGTGATTCAATAAATTATATTGTTACTCATATTTGTTTGTTTTCTTTTAATTAGTAAGACACTTCGAATACATAGGGAAAAAGAATCTTCTCGGGCGGGACTCGAACCCGCAGTCTTTCCCTTACAGGGGGAAATCAATGAATGATGTTACAATCATTTTAAACATTGATTTTTGATAACTGCGCCCAAAAATTCCTTCAATAGTAAGACACTATGTAACTAACGATCTTCTTCAAGAAATAAAATAATAAATAAATAAATATTCCACAACTTCCACACATCTAGACCCATGGTAAGCTTAACCAGCATGCATTATGGAATCTAGAATGCGGATAAACATACTTAGATACTTTTTTTTGTAGATACATACATATTATACATAGAAACACCCAGACCAATGCAAATAGCTATATTCATGCATACAAATATTTGCACTGAGCGGGGATCGAATCCGCGCATCCTGCGTGGCAGTTGCCTTCACTACCGCCACGCCACAGAGGCTGTCAAAAAAAGAATTGATTGTGTGGTGCTGGTCAGATCCGCATATAAAATAAACACCGAATGTCCCATTCGCACAAAGTCCAGTTGATACAGAATGTCCCTTTCTCAAAAACATTTTGCCCATATCACTTTTTATGCTGGACTCGTAGTCACACCAGTGTTAAAATCAAGAATATTTTTCCTACTAGTCACACCGCCAATAAAACAACGCCTTCACGGCAACATTTTGCTAATTTAAACGTTATATCGGATCCATATGTATCAAGATCTTGGCGGCCCAAGCCAAATCTCACATACACTTGCTAATTGATGGAGGAGGCTCGGAAGCTTCCTCTGTTCCTCAAGAGTTGAAAGGCAGTCGCTCTCATCGAATTCACCATTCCAATCAATCTTTTCGACACTTCTGCAGGTCTAAAATGATCACTTTATTGGAATCATATTAGAACCATATTTTGTCATACAGCGATATTCACACGGAACTAGAATATGCTTAATGAATGAATTATTGTGATTCTGCTCATATGAATTACCATTTAACGAATTTATGGGAATCTATAGAGATCTACTGGAAACTCCTCAAGTTAACTACCTACTCGTTTTTAGCAGAGAATCACTCAATGTGGCTGGACCCGTGTGTCGATCTCATTTCATTTTGTGTATAAGTAAAATTCGAAATAATAATTTTGAAGCTGTTAGTTTCAAGTTTTTTCATGAATATTTTTAAACTACTAATTACAAATAAAATAAAAGAAACCATTTAAGAACTAAAACTAAGACTAAAATTAAAACGCGTCGTAGAATTCCTCCGCATCGCATGCCTTTTGCGGCAACGTTCCCAGAAGACTGGCAGCATTGTCACTTTGTATGGCAATACCTAAAAAGAGGCCAATGAAGCTGTTACGTAATTTGTTAAATAAATGAAACCCTTCTTATAAAAATCCCTTTATTATCTTGGTATCTTCCTGCTGCAGTCTACAGTAGATATCTACCTAATTATTAGGGACATCGAATATATATATAAAAAAGTTTCAGTGAATAAGTTATTCGTAGCCTGGTTCTTTTTATAGTCCACTTAAACAATAAAATAAAATAATGGTACCGATAAAATGCTTTTATTCTCCACTGCCTTTTACGATGGCTCCGCTCCGCGGCTCACAATTTCTAATAGAACGTGATTATTTCAGTACTGAGCAACGTCCTATAAATGGCAACCCAGATTCAATTATAGTTGCCTTAGATGTCGTTACCGTCATATATTTTGACCGCAACTCTTGATAAAAAAGAGGCCTTAGCGCGCACGGATTGGTTCGAAATAATCCATGACTGGCGGATAGAACTCATCCCCCGTAGCACCCCATGCTATCCTGAAAGGAGACCCAAAAAGCGCTTACTTACTATGCCTTAATCTATAATATAAAAAAAAAACGCTAAATGTGTTGGTAAGCTCATAACTCAACAATGCCTGGACCAATTTGGCCAATTCTTTTTTTTTAATGTTCGTTGAAGTTCAAGAATGGTTTTTACGGCGAGAAAAATTCGAATAGTTGCCGGGAACCGACATCCACGCGGGAGGAGCCACGGGCAAAAGCTAGAACTCTATAATATTTTGTGACGTGATTGGGATTAAGATAATTATGCCAGTAACTATATATGTATACCCTAGCAAAATCTATTTGTAAATAACTCAGCAGTTATGGGCATAAAATGTGAAAGTTTGGCACTGTTTAATAATACGTCAAAACGGAAAGTTCTATGTAATCTTTTACGGGTTAACGAGCCATGACTTAACCCGAGACCCGACCTGACTGTAAGATCATGCACAAGAGCTCTTTTTTTTCGTGCGGAAATCCCCTCGAATACGGAAAGTTCTATGTAATCTTTTACGGGTTAACGAGCCATGACTTAACCCGAGACCCGACCTGACTGTAAGATCATGCACAAGAGCTCTTTTTTTTTCGTGCGGAAATCCCCTCGAATACGGAAAGTTCTATGTAATCTTTTACGGGTTAACGAGCCATGACTTAACCCGAGACCCGACCTGACTGTAAGATCATGCACAAGAGCTCTTTTTTTTCGTGCGGAGATCCCCTCGGATACCTTCCCCGCCGGAGCCGGAAGGGGAGGTTATGTCGGAATCGAACTGACTAAAAGTGCACGCCGACTGAGGGTCATAGTGCTAGGCCGGAGGTGAGGTTGTCTTCGACATATACCACGCACCCCGGCTGACCCAGGGCCATCCTTTACGGTCTCTTGGGAATCTGGCCCTCCTAGGGAACTAGGCCTCCTCGGGAACAAGCACACTTCAAATTGCCATGAAAATGCTTCTTGATAAGAGACTACTTCGTAAATGTAGGGTAGGTACCTAATTTGTCGTGTGCTTTGTGTGTTCGTTTATTGTCAAGGAATTTAAAATTACGTTTTGATAAATGATTAAATATGAAAGCCACCAGAACCTTATCTATTGTTTAACATGTACCTCAACTAACCTGTAAGGTTGCAGGTTGACTTGGGCCCCGAAGTTGTCAAAATCAAAAATCGTTTATTCTGCATATTAAATCGGTACCTACTTACAAAACGTCAATATAAAGTAAATAGGTATTTAATACTAGTTAAGCTAATGGACCACCCCCGGTTAGAAACGCGGCCGGACCTGAGAAGACTCCGGCAAGAACTCCCTTATTTATGCAATATACTCTATGCAAGAAACTCAGCGGGCATTGTACACCTCCATATTAGTTGAAGTGTAACGAAAATACTAACAATTTGTACCTAGCTCACGTTGGGTAGATATCTACTATAAATGCACATACAGGTCAATAAAAACTGAAATCTCGTCCACTGCCCTAAAAAAACGAGCTAGGCTAGCTCCATTTCCGAGGTAAACATTGGTATATATGTACTGCGAGTTAATGCCGTTGTTCCCGCTTACCTGCGGCCGATAAACCCGGTAATAGTGCGGAGTAACGACTGTTTAATGACCTACTAAGTGACCGCGTGGCTTTTATGGCGGCGGACTTGCTGGCGATTGCTGTTTTACGGGTCACATACGTTTATGGTGCACTTTGGTTTTGAATTCATTGCAGAGTTCATAACGTTCGATGGTTTTCTTTTTCTTCTTTCGAACCTTTTCCCATTGATCCATTGCGGAACTATCAAACTTCAACATGATTTTGTGAAGCGATTGCATTTTTTTTATTTATTTATTTATTACACATCATAAATAAGATACAAAATGGTAATGGTCCTGCAAAACTGTTTACACAGTTTGCCTGCAGGATCGGGTGTCTCAACTTACTTTTTTTTTCTTTTTACATCTAATTTAGTCTAACCTAAGACATTACTTTTCAATTGTTGTAAATAAGTAGGTACTTTTTGATATTTGTTTTAAATGACTTTTAGGGAACGTTCATATCTGACGGAACATGCGTCGCGTATTATCGGTCGCGTAACGCCAGAACAGACAAATGTATAGAAAAACACTTGACCGTTCACACTCGACCGATGTTACGTTAGTGCGTAACACGCGAACCTTCTCTTTGGTTCCCGTTTGACCGCCACAACTCACCGAAGATATCGAATCTCCGTAAATATCCAAATAATGGAGGAGAAAAAACAGGAGGGTTCAAAAATGTAATATTTGGATTCAATAGGGATTAGCAATCAAACTAAGATTATTATAAAGCATGAGAAAGAGCGAAGACATGTTTGTTATACGGAGAAGAGCGTAGTGCAGTTTTGTTTAGCTAGTAAATGCATTCCCATAAGGCTGTCTACATTAAAAAGAAAACTGTTCGAATATCAATTGAACTATCGATTTCAGACTGCCTTGTCCCTCCGATAATAGTGTTCCTTTTAAAAAAATACCCACTATTTCTACCGAAGCCTGAAGCAGAGACGTGAGGCAATCAACAATAAATATCTCCAATCTTATACCTACTTAGATAAATTTGTCATAATATAATAATAAATAAATATTTCCCAACATTCTACACAACACTATCTAGACCCATGGTAAGCTAAACTTAGCTTGTGTTATGAAATCTAGAATGCGGATAAACTTACTTAGATATTTTTTTTTGTAAATACAAACATAGGTATTATAGATAGAAACACCCAGGCTAATGCAAATAGCCATATTCATGCATAGGTACAAATATTGCGTACAAACAAATATGGCGAAATGTGGGTGCTAGCACCTCTGCCTACTCCTTCGGGGAATGTTATGTTATGTTATGTAAATATTTGCACTTAGCGGGGTCCAGGTCGGTTTCCCAGGCAGGCCCGAGAAACCGGTGAATGTACGGCTCTGCGACAGCGGCGACATTAATGCCCCACTGTGCCATGCTCTGGAGCAGAAGTGCCTGAGCATCGACACAGTGGTTCGCATTCGCCTGCAGGACGCAGACGATCCATTATGGAACCCCCATCTCCGCGCCCTGCCGCGAATCAGAGACGGAGCGCCTGCCTCCCGGCTTCGGCCTCCCCGCGGTGCAGGCCTTGGCACCAACCCTATGGTCGGCCGGCTTGCCCTCCGCTGCACACCTGAAGCAGTGCAACGGAGCTTCGCAACTACCGGCCTTATGACCGGGTTGGCCACAGCGGAAGCAACGGTCACCGACCGTTACCTCCGCCGTGCACTGCACCCCCACGTGGCCCACCGACAGGCACCGGAAGCACCGTGCCGGTCGGGCCTGCAGGAGCCGTACCTGCACCTTCTGGAAGCCCCCGATGAGGAGGTTCCGCCCATCGGCAACCTTTTGGGCTGCCGCGATGGGGCAGACGACAACTGCTGCCCCCAGTCCACGACGGCCGAAGCGTATTGCTCCGACCCTCACTGTGTCCTGAGGACAGCCTCCGGCCTCCACCACTGCGAGCCTAAGCTCCTCGGCCGTGATGGAGTCGTCCAGACTCGATATGCGTACTTCTGCGCACTTGTTGGGCCTGGACACCCGGACGTCAGCTGCGTCCAGCGTCTCCCTTAGCCTAGCTGCTAGGGCGTCGGCTTTAGGGCCGCTGGCAGCGCCGGGGACCTCGAAGATCCGAGCTCCGGTGCGCGTGGGCTTGCACACCAGATCCGGGATCTCGAGGGCTCCCAGGTCGATGCAGGCCCTTGCCTGCCTCACCACCTGGGGGTACTCCACACCTCTCTCCGACGCCTCTGCCGTCAGTGTGATGACGACGGCCGTCGATCGAGGGACGTGGAGCCTCCTCGGCGCTGTTGCCATCGCAGCAGCCTTGGCCCTTCTGGCCAATTTGGCTGCTTTTTTGGCGGCGCTTCGTCTCTGTTTATTGGATGCTCAGTCAGAGTAGTATACCTATTGTATTAAAGCATCGTACTTAACACATCGGGAAAAAGAAGCGCTCAAGTGGGATTTGAACCCACGACCTTTCCCTTACAAGGGGAATGCTCTTCCAACTGAGCTAATGAGCCACACCTGTCACTTCAAATTTCCCTTCTCTTTATATCCATCTTTTAAGGGCGACGGTGGAGCCATCTACCAATTTTCTGACGAACTGTTGGAACCAATGAATGATTTTTTAACCATTTTTATACGTTCATTTTTTGTTGACTCCGCCCAAATATTTGGATGAAATTTTTATATCTTTTTCCCTATGTAATTCGAACTTAAAAAAGTTAGCATAATAAATGCTATGAAAAATTTCATGCAAGCATCGTACTTAGTTAACATAAAACGTACCATGAATGTGTGAATGTTTTACGTAATGTTTTATTATTATTGTTTTTCAGTCCCACATTTAGTCAACGACAATAGTATTTGCCTTAATAACCTGATCTTTTAAACTTGTTAACATAGTACCATGTTTACGATGGTGACCCACGTTCTGAGACCTTGCCTTTGGCTTACCATCAGGCGAGGTCATATCAAAGTGACGTGTCCTTATATAAAAATAAAACTTTTCATAAAATAGTGAACAAATTGGATACCTAATGTACTTATAGGTAACTTTGTCTCTAGGTAACGTTAAAGTTAACAGGGGAATCCTGTTACCTTTACTCATTCATTCATCAATAACATCCACATAAAAAAAATATTGGAAATATTTTTGTGTTAAGCAACTTTTGCCGTTGACTGTACTTAAATAAGGGGGGAGAGCTTAAGGCAATCAGTGGTATCTACCATGGTCTGAAGAATTTTTAGGTACTGTTGTTGTCATAGGTAACTCAATCGAGCAAAATCTTTGACTGAATTTAGTAGAAAATTTGTATGTTGGGAGTGTCCACTGTCCAAGTCCATGGGATAAAAGGAAGAGGAGGAAACAGGAGAGGATGTAACTCATGCTCTCCTGTCCTCATCACCCACGCACCCACGCGGTTGGAGCCATAGACTAGTAAGGAAATAAAACAGAAATCTATCAAAGTACTGCTTTTATTCTTTCTAAACATTGACTTTTTCCTAACAAATCCATCATTTCAGCGACTCCAGGCCCTTCATCCAGGCCACTGAGCACCGACCTGAGCATCTTCATCAACACTGGAAAATTAACACCATTGTCTTTCGAAAAGCTTCTTAAATTTTGTTTCACTGAATTCTGATCGAATTTTTCCAGGTTTTCTAAATTTTGAACTAGTTTTTTTAGAAGAACCTGGTCTACGTCAGCGCTGGTTGTTGGCAAAATCCATAGGAAACCGAATTTATTTGATACTAGTTCTTCTATCCTAAATATTCGTGAAGCTGCCCAGTGTAGAACACTCCTGATGTGTTCCTCTGACAAATTTAACTTATGTTTTGGGTAAGTGTCCGTAATTAGACCCTTGAGGTCGCTGACCAGAGTTTCCGCAAGGCCAGTATCTTTGAGTCTTCGCTTAATTTCTAGTCTGTTGCATTCTTCTAATAAGTCTGGGTTTACGCGGCTTGGGTGTGATGAAATTTTGTCTATCTGAAACTAAAAACGAGCTTTCGTACAAGATTTTTTAACATAACATAAACATAACATAACATAACATAAACTTACGCCTGTATTCCCCGAAGGGGTAGGCAGAGGTGCTAGCACCCACATTTCGTCAGTTTATGTTTAGGTGCCAATGTAATAGGTGGCGAGCCTATTGCCATTAGCCGGGCACTTATAAACCTGCGATAAATACACACATAACTTCGAAAAGCATCGAAAAGTCATTGGTGTGTAACCTGGGATCGAACCCGAGACCTCGTCTCAGCAGTCCATTACCCATACCACTTCGACTGACGCAGATTATCACCGGGCACGGGTGCTTCGGGAGATATCTGTGTCGGATCGAAAAGGAGCCAACGTCCGAGTGCCATCACTGCGACGCGAGCGAGGACACGGGGCTGCACACGCTCACCGAGTGTCCGGCATGGGCCGGACCGAGGCGGGAGCTAGTGGCGGCCCTGGGAATGAGAGTTCTCTCCCTCGCCACCCTGCTCACAGCAATGGTCCGCTGCGCGGACGCGTGGGCGGCCGGCGTCTCCTTCAGCGAGCAGGTAATGGTCGTGAAGGAGACGGCGGAGCGGGAGAGGCGGCGCGAGCGAGAAAGACTCGCGGATCGCGCCGCCCGCGCGCGCAGGCAACTCGGGCGTCGGAGGGCACTGACTGACCTCCGTCCCCCATGAGCGCGGGCCTGGGGGTGACGGGTGGAGCCGCCTGTCACCCCAGCAGAAGCAGGCCACGGCGGCGGCGCGCTGAATAGCGCGCCTCCCCATTCCGGGGGCGAGTTGGGGACACCGTTGTCCCCCCTCCTGAGGAGGGCCAGACCGTAAGGGATGGCCTTGGGTCAGCCGGGGTGCGAGGGATATGTCTTTGACAACCTCACCTCCGGCCTAGCACCAAGACCCACAGTCGGCGTGCGGTTTTAGTCGGTTCGAGTCCGACATAACCTCCCCTTCCGGCTCCGGCAGGGGGGGTATCCGTGGGGATTTCCGCACGAAAAAAAAAAAAAAAAAAAAAAAACGCTACCGCAGAGAGATGCTGCCTTTCGTATAATTTGTCGTAGGGCCAGAAACTTCATTAGGGTACGAGATCCTAATCAAATCAATGCAAGCAATCATCCCATAATTGACGCACAAAAATAACTTAAGAATTCATTAACACCTGTTTCTGGCTACTAGCATCATATTTTATACACCACGTAACAGAAGTCGAACTTTTTACCAGGAACCCTCCAGGTTAGGGTAACTATGAGGCTTACATAATTATTATATTGAAATAGAAATGCAAAACGGGTTTAAGAATTTTGTAAAATCTCGAAAACTCAGAAACCTCGCTTGACTATTTTCACAAAACAAAGAAATGAGTATCCATGGGGACAAATTAATGAACTACAAGAAATAGGTAACTGAATGATTTTTTATAGTATTTATTAAGCTAACTTTTTAAGTTCCAAATACATCGGGAAAGAAAAGCACTCAATTTGAAAAAAATTAAGTTATTCAGGTGTGTCAATAGCTCAGTTGTTAGAGCATTCCCCCTGTTAGGGAAAGGTCCTGGGTTCAAGTCTCACTTGAGCGCTTCTTTTTCCCGATTTATTTCGAAATAGGTACCTCTTCAGATAGGTCCTCCATCGTCTTGAGTCTGACTCCAGCGCCCGGCACGTGATCGAACCCGCCACCCGACAGCGTGATGTAGTTCACTAGCGCTAATGGGTACACACCTGCAAATAAAGCATTTCATATTCATCTGAGTACACATCGATAGTACTGAAAAGGATTCGTACCCTCTCTTTAAAAAAACTGTGATTCATATCTATTGTGGAGATACCACATGTACCCAGCGCCATCTGGCGACAGCAAGACGAACTACTACGTGACTACGAATCCTGCATCGCGAAAGTGAAGTTCTCGCGCTGGTACAATATTATGTACATCATCCCAACGACAATCGTGGGGCCGCGGCCCGCCAGGCGTGATCACCTTGCCTGGTCGGAGGATGCTCCCTTTGTGTTGGAGGAACATCACACCTCGTTCCTCCACACTATCTTCTTCAAAAGAAGAAAGGTATGCATTAGCTTTTTCCCTTATAATACATTATTTATAATGGATAAGTTTCTCACCATTTTTCCTGTAGTCTTCAACTCTGACGTCACTTTGCCTCTTGCTCAGTTTCGTGCCATCTGAGTTCACGATCAGAGGCAGATGTCCAAACTGTGGCGGTGACCAGCCGAATGCCCTGCAAACGTACTCATCTATTCAACTACTCCGATTTTCTAACAGATTGTCAGGGTGGAAACTACACCCAGGTGAAGCAGCCTAAAAGGATACTTTTGTGGGTGACACTACGAGTTCATTCATATTCATAATATCTGGTATTCGAACACATACAGGAAGATGAGAGTGTTTGATAGATACATAGATGTTGGGGACTTGTGCCCAGCTCCCCAAACACTGGCTTACTGCGTAGAACAGGACCAGGAGTGACATGTCGTCGGCTCAAGAATTTTTTTTTTATACCGGACACATCAATTTGACTTCACCTCGCCTTATGTTAAGCTAAAGGCAAAGTCTCGGAAAGAGGGTCACCATCGTAAACATGTACCATGTTATCAGTGGTGGCACTCAGCTTGAGGGCCTCATTAGATGCCTTCTCACGTCTCGCTTAAAGGACCCGGGACTGTAGGAAGAAGGAAACACGTGAGCTGGCAGAGAGTTCCAGGTCTTAGTGGTGCAGCATAGGAATGAGTCACTGAAACGCTGGGTTCTAGCAGGTATACTCTGCACCGTATATGGATGGCATCTTAGCCCTACACGTGTCGTCCTGTGAATTATACAGATAGAGTAAAAATTGACACGACTTCTTAATCGTGTTTAACTTATAGAAGATACAGGAAGCAGGAATATGCAGTCCTAGTTCCAATGGTTGATTCGAGCATTCAGCGGCAAGTCGACCTAAATGGTATAGCTTTTGTCCTCATATAGTAAATAAGCCAAATAGAAAATGGGCATCGAACGTCGAGATGACCTTGAGGGGAAAAACGGTTTTTAGGGTTGAGTAGAATTCTGTAGAATTAAAAATCTTGATAGAAATTCGTAGAGTACTAGTAGTAACTAATTTAAACTCCTCTTACCTGTATAACAACAGATGCTTAGTAGTCGATATCTGCCACTCCACCCCTCTTAGCACATGTGTGATCTTCATCAGATGGTCATCTACAACGTTAGCGAAGTGGTACGTAGGGAACCCGTCGGTCTTCATCAGAACTGGGTCGCCTTCGTTCAGAGATACGTCGTAGGCTATGCCACCGAAGATTAGATCTTCAAACGACTGGATATCTGATGTGAGCTGGTGATGTATGAGATTATTTGGGATTAGCTAATAGTCAACATTATAGTGTTGTGCCCGGTTGCATCCAAACATTAGACTTAGAAGTAGATATAATCACTCCCTCTCCTCTCATAGTTTAGCTTCTACTGCTTGTTGTATAAGGGTCAATCAACTTTTAAGTGTACATCAATGAAAAATTTAACTTTTTAATTTTATTAGTTTTTTTTAAATATTTTAATACATTTTCTGTAGATGATTACTTATATTTTAAGAATTCACATAGAGCAGAGCAATTTGTTTAAAGGAAATAGTAATTTTGACTCCGAAATCGACATGACTCTAGTTAAGATAGTCCCTTGGACAACTAAACTAAATAGGCTTCTGAACCATTTAAAATTCAGTCCAATTGTAAACCGGCACTTTATTCTCACTTAATATAGGATGGATTTAAATTTATTTTCTATAAATAAATGACGCGACTTTTAATTTATAAGTTATTTCCAATATTATTGTCTCTTGGACAACGACACTTTAAAATGTAACGAACTTTTCATTTAACTTGTAAAATAATAATTAATACGTAATATTTAATTGTCTATGAATTTACTTTTAAATATTAAATTCATAATTGAAATTGTTGTAAACCTTACTGTTTTTTCCTAATGTAATTATGACGATAATGTGTCTCTAGCAGACAGGGACAAAATGGTTGTCCAGTGGACATACGGTTGTCCATAGGACATTCTCGGGAGTCCATAGGGGATACTAGAATTTTAATTGCTTATATTTGTTCTTATTATGTAAAAACAAACAACGATAGACCATTGTAATCAGTTTTATTAATTTTTTTACGAAAAAAACAACATTACAATATAAATCGAATACATAGGGTAAAAGAATCTTCTCGGGCGGGACTCGAACCCGCTGTCTTTCCCTTACAGGGGGAATGCCTAACCAATTTGGCTACCGAGACACGCCCGAAATGAGTCCCGCCCGAGAAGATTTTTTTTCCCTATGTATTCGATTTGTATAGTTAGCATACTTAATGCTGTAAAAATTCCTTCAATTGCTTGGGCGGAGTTATCAAAAATCAATGTTTAGAAATGATTGTAACATCATTCATTGATTCCGATAGTTCGTAAGAAAATCGGTAGATGACGCCACGTCGCCTTAAAGACGTATAAGATGGGAAATTTGAATCATATCGGGTGTGTCTCGGTAGCCGAATTGGTCAGGCATTCCCCCTGTAAGGGAAAGACTGCGGGTTCGAGTCCCGCCCGAGAAGATGCTTTTTCCCTATGTATTCGATTTGTATAGTTAGCATACTTAATGCTGTAAAAATTCCTTCAATTACAATATAAGTTTTTTATTCTTGTGCTAGCCTTTCCTCTTTTTTCTCTTTCGCTCAGCTAATTTTTCGGGGTCTACTTTAAATTTTTCTCTGTATCGTCTCGATTTTCTTTTTCCGTCAAACCCATTATCTAAAAATAATTTAGAATTGAGAACCATTAGACTATAATAATATTAAATTAAAAATTTAAAAACCCCCGGCACTCCCCATCTCCACTTTAATCCTCATAACTTTTAAACGGCTTAACCGATTTTCACCAAACATGTCTAAGAACACTCGTAGATAAGTCGCCTTTAATACAAAAAAAACTTCAGGGACTAAATATTGAAAGAAAAAGTATTGCTTTATGTTGATTCTACCGTTATTGTCCTATGGACAACCAACATGTCCCATCGACAACGGTTTTGGTTGTCCAAGAGACTGGTTGTCCGAGTGACATTTATCAGTTTTTGCGCTCCCTGGTAATAAATGATGATATTTTGAATTCGATCTCACACGCAGTGAAAAATATAAATTAATTGGAATATGTTTTACTTTAATTAACTACGACATATCAAATACTTAAGTTTTTGTGCTGGTTGTCCGGTGGACACACCATAAAGCCACGCACTCTTTCAGAACACACTCGGCCGACTGACGTCGCGGTAGAAATAAATATCAAAATGGTGACTGGATGAGTTGTCACCAAATGAATCGACTTGTTATGAAGGCACTGATAAAGTCATCTGTGTTTTGATTTCGGAACCTTTTTTGCCGTTGTCCGGTGGACGTCAGAAAAATAAATTAAAATAAGGACAAAACTGAACATGCAAAAAAGTCGTTAAAATTATAAAGCAAACAAGAATCGATATGCTAACAGCATAGTAGATATTGTAATAAATAATTATGTGTACAAGCGTAATTAATTGCCATATAGTATTTTTAGTTTATAGTAATGTTTCACTGTACTAACCTGCTGGGGGACAAACAATAAACTACTTCATCAGATGTTTTGTCACCCGGACAACCATTAAAATTCCAGTATAATAGTGATTCATTTAAAATAATTGACTCGTATGTTTGCTTAATATTATGATAAACGCGACATGTGCCAACAAAACCTATTTTTCTTTAGAACTACGATTATATTGGCCAGGGACAAAACATAGTACTAACAGGACAAATAAAAGTTGATTGACCCATAAACTATGTTTCAATATTGTAATTTTGGTGGTTGAACACACCCGCATAATCGACAAGGAAAGAATGTATGGAATGAACATTTACAACGGCGCTGCTTCTTCCCTCCCTTCCTTCCCCGGTATAACCACACCGAATCACTTACAGGCAGGCATTTTTTTATAGGAACGTTTGCCGTCAGACCTCCAACCACAAGAGGAAAGCCTGCACCAGAATATATTCCGTCAGTCAGCAGGTGTACCAGTGGCTTCGGCGCCAAGGATCATGATAGAGCCTCAAGAACATCCATGGGATGGCAAAGGAATTAGCTAACGGTACTTTTTTTCTCAATAACCCTTGGTCAGACGGACAAAGGAACGCCTTACTACCTCTTCTGCATTTTCGGGTACGCCAGAGATGATCGTAATTTACTAGGTTGATCTGACTGATAGATCGGTCGGTGAATAATACCCGGTGTTCCACAAGGCTCGATGTTAGGGCCGCTCTTGTGGAATATTGCTAACAGATGCGTGGCCGGTGCAGCGTGCTTTTCTAAGATGTCGTGTCAAGATGTGCTACGGTTATATGCTACGCCGATGTGCTACGTCTATGTGCTACGCCGACGTGCCATGCCAAAGAGCTACGACGTGTTACGCCATTATGTGGATGTTTGTGGCATTCTAATGCAATTATATATTTCTGTATGAAGCTATGAAATTATAGAAATATTTTCAGGTTTTTGCGTAGATAGGTAATTGAAGTATATTACCTTAAACCTAACACAATAGGGTATTCCTGAATTCATTTTCTCCTTTAGTTCTTCATGGGATAAATGCCTACAACGGTTATCATACTTTGGTATCCGTTGTGACCTTATCGCATCTCTGCGGAGAATGTTCAGTCTTCTCTCAGTACAGAAGCATCTGTATGCTGCACCGTTATCTAAGAGGCTTGATAAATGTTCCCTGAAATGTCATGAACAATATTATGGTGTTACATTATTAGATATTGTTACAGTATGGCAAAGAATAAGCTATCTAGATTCTAGACCATAAGATTACTATGGATTCTAGAACATAGATAAACACACTCAAATAAGATACACCCAGAGCCAAGTAGATAGATTTAGGGTAAATGGGTGAAATGGCCCATACAAAAGGGCAGATCACCCGTCCAGTAAACATTATCCCCACTGTAAGTAAAATAGATAATAAGATCGAATACATAGGGAAGAATGAAACTTCTGGGGCGGGACTCGAACCCGCGATTCTTCCCTTACAGGAGGAAAGCCTTGACCAACTCGGCTACCGAGACATGCTTGATGTGATTCAAATTTTCCTTCTATATTTATCTGTCTTTAAGAATACAGTGGATAATAAGATAACATATGGTTATCTGATAACATAGATATTTACCACCCTAGACATGTTGGTTTCATTAATTTAAATGCTCTATATATGTCTAGGGCCGCAAGAGCATTTTAATTTTCGACTTATGTAATTTTATCCATTAACATTTTTAGTATTTTTTTTATGTTTCTACCTGTCCGGTCTCGACTCATGGCATTCTTAAACCTTGGTATTTAACAGTATAAACAAAAAAAAATCAGAATCTATCCAAACAAAATGGCAACCAACAAATTAATATTTCATTGCAATCTAACAAATATTATATGAAATGGATGAAGGAAAAACAATCATTATTATAGTTAATACAAATATATTTGCTCTGATTCAATATTCATTGGTGAAATTTATTTGGCTACATTTCATGGTTACAAGAAAACTATTTCATACACAAATAACTTCTATTTGGCATCCTCTCAATTGATATTTTGGTTGACAAACAGACAGATCATTCTGCAGAATAATGAGCTACAAGTTGCATCTATCTTTACTAAAATGATTTCATATTACTTACTGTGTAGGTACATGTATTTATTCAGAGAGTACAAGGTATTTTTTATAAATATTATTACATTAGAACTAACTTAATAAGCTATCTGCGGTAAAATCTGCTGTAGCTTAGTGGTATAGGTAATGGACTGCTGAGATGAGGTCTCAGATTCGATCCCAGTTTTACCATGGCACACACGAATGACTTTTCGATGCTTTTCGAAGTTATGTGTGTATTTATCGCAGGTTTATAAGTGCCTGGTTAATGGCAATAGGCTCGTCACCAATTACATTGGGACCTAAACATAAACTGGCGAAATATGGGTGGGAATACAGGCGTGAGTTTATGAGTTTATGATAATAAGATATTTCTTTTAATACTGAAATAAAGTAAATGAACTGAAATAATATAAAAGAAGTCGAAAGGGGGGGGGAGGAGAGTTCAGGCGCCGAAAAATAATAAGTAATACTACCAGTCAACATCGATATAGAGGAATCTTTCGACGCCTGAACTGCCCCCCCCCCCCCCCCCTCTTACTTCAACTTTCTTTATATTCTTGTAAATACTGTAGTTTATTATTATGTTACTTTTAATTTAATATTTAAAAGATTTAACTAGTTTATTAAGTTTTTAGCTTTAACGTATACCTATTGTTGTATAATTTAAATGAATTAAATAATACTTACTTATAAAAATCCAATCTCTCGCTCTGAACATAAGGTCCACAATCACCACGGGAATCAGGGCCTTCGTCACATTCAATTCCCGCCCATTTCAAGTCCTGTATAAGAGCTTCCACAGATCCCTCAACTTTTCTAGTCTGGTCTGTATCCTCTATGCGCAATATGAAGGAACCTCCTCGCGATTTGGCAAATAAGTAATTGTACAAGGCGGTTCGAAGCCCACCTAGGTGCAAATGTCCAGTAGGACTTGGAGCAAATCGAACTCGAGTTTCAGTTTCAGTACTTATTGATTTTACTGAAAAACCATTTCGACAACGAAACAACACTCTAGATAACAGCGAATGCATTGCAAATTAATGTATGCGTTAATCATGAACCTTAATATTTAATTACTATTACCTATAGTGCTTATTTATTTATTTACAATTTATTAAGCTAGGTTATATGTCAAAGTCAGCTGTTAAGTTAAATTAAAATGACAATTTCGTTCAGAAATAATTTACGTAACAATTAAAAACATAATTTTAAATTAAAATCTTCATTGCCAGCTTTTGACTTTGTTTTTGATTTCTGCATACTTTGTACACTTTTCCATAGGTAGTATTTCTACATAGAAAAATTTAATTAATGACAATGCATGAATAGATATGTATATAAATGCATGCACATGCATCATGCATCATTACAAATATTGCAACTCTATAATTTATTTTTAGCATCAAAATCTATGGCATTGCAATCTACGAACTAAAAAGCCAAGGTGACAAAAATAAACAGATAAAAATATATTTGAGTCTACAAAATTAGAAAGTTGTCTATGATTGTTATTTCACTTTGGTTCCGATGTCGAAATAACAGTGAAAGTCATTAGAAACAAATAAAATTTCACGAAAATGGTGAGTAATCGTGTTAAATATATACCAAATCTCAAAGCAATTTTAAGCTTAGCTAAAAAATAAATTGAGTGTATTAGTTTCTCATATGTAAATTATATGACAGGTAACTGTTAAAAAGGTTATAAATATGACGTTCGTACGATTCTCTTACAGAATAAATTAAAATCGTCACAGAGAGACAAAGTTAAAAAGTTCGTCGCATTTACTCAGACGAGCGAAAGTACGGCGATATACTGTTTGTCGCAAAACGACTGGAAACTGGACCTCGCAAGCGACAACTACTTTCAGAATCCTGAAGCGTATTACAAGGACCCTTTGAAGGGGACTGTGGATAGGAAAAAGATTGAACAACTGTTCACTAAATATAAAGACCAGCAAGAGAATGACAAGATCACAGTAGATGGAGTGATGAAGTTTTTAGACGATCTTAATTTAAGCCCTGAATCAATTCTAGTTCTTATAATAGCATGGAAGTGTAAAGCGGCGGTACAATGCGAGTTTTCTAAAGACGAGTTCACGACCGGACTCATAGAGCTCGGCTCAGATAGCATAGAGAAATTAAAATCAAAATTACCAACACTTGAGTCAGAGATAAAAGAACAGAATAAGTTCAAAGACTTTTATCATTTTACTTTTAATTACGCAAAGAACCCTGGTCAGAAAGGCCTAGAACTGGATATGGCAATAGCTTATTGGAATATTGTGCTCCGAGGGAGGTTTAAGTTCCTAGATGCATGGTGCAAGTTCCTTACGGTATGTATTATACATTAATATTTTTTCAGTGTATATGGTAATGATTCTCTTACACTTAAAATAACATAAGGTAACATATAGCACATTAAAATTGCAAATTGAATACTTAATTGCATAAGTTTATTACAATATAAATGTAGTTTCCCATTTAGTAGTACCTAGTAGTAATACACTGAAATATATTTCTCAGTTAGGGTCCATATTATGAGAGACACAAGGCCTTGATGTGTGTATGATATTGGTTGGATATAATCTATGATTGATGCATTCGAGTTCTTCCACCACCATAGCCTACACATGTATCTTCAAAAGACACCCAAAAATTTTGTGTCATCACTGAGGTCAAAAATGTATGTTAAAGTTCATTGAAACTGTTTATATAAACAACTAAACAAATAAATTCAGCCATAAACAAAAATGCCTTTTTGGCGCCATCTGTTTACTATTTTTTAAATTTAGTGATTGGGAACTAAACTACTATAGACAAAGATTTATTTTCAATAGAATATACAAAAAAATCTAAACTGTCATTCCCTGTTCTTTGCCTGATGTAAATAACTTTTTTCATAAACATTTCATACACATTGTACCCATATCAGTGGCAAAGGATAAATATTTTGTAGCATCAATGTAAATATCTCTACCACGGCTTCCCTTTGCAGAGGAAGCTGGCAGGAATCGTTTTGTAGGGAACCCTCGCTACACTGATACCTATACTATTGTATGCCTTGTCATACTTTTGGATCTAGTGTTAAACAGAAGGACCAGGATAGCCATATTGCACTGCATTCTCACTGCTTATAATCAATATTATTTTCTTCATCTTCAACAATACACATGACATGGTATAAAAAATCTATTGAAATTACTATTAACTGTTGCTGGTAAGCTGAATCAGAGGTATGAATACATTACCCTAATATAGTAATGAATAATGGATGAAAATAGACTTATTATGTGATTGGAATGTGTAAATGTTCAAAATTTAAGTGTGTAACATCAATTTAATTGCATGACATACATTAACTGCATACATAATTTATCAAAGACTAGGAACTTCTCATTGTATACTTGACTGTAGTAGTGAATATAGATGTTGTTTGAAGCCTGAACACTATGTGGGAAAGTCCAGGAATCAACCCCATAACCACTCCTGCGGGTGGTTAACTATGGGAATTTTTTATATTTTTATTTTAGGAAAGGTATCAACCAAACCAAACCAAAGTAACCTCACAAAAGTTTCAATGGATTCATTTGGCTGAACCAACTGAAAGCATCCACTATATCCAATTATCTACCCACTCGTGTTGGATGAAGCAGTACCTACAATTTAGTGAGAGACCTCTCATGCTGATAGCCAGCTTGAGCTCACTATGCTGGCCAATCTTATGGGCGCTTCATAAGTGTAAACCTCCATTTCCTCCATGAGGCCGTTATCTAAGTCATCATTCATGGCACTGTGAGCAATGAGAATGAGCAAGATAGAGAGTTGGAACAAATTATTCTGAAAATATTGGCAGCCCTATAGTATAAATGTTCAACTTGATACCTATAACATGAAAAAAATAGTCATTAACTTCTATTTATTTTGTTATACAATGATATAAATTACATGACTTTCGGCCTGGATTTCATTTACGATTATGTAGACACAGAATTCAAATTATATAACAAGACTTAGACACAGAACAATGTATAAAAACATTCATTTTGTAAGCATTTTTTTCCACTGCAGTGTTTTTAAATTTACACACTATCTCAATTAAATAGAGATTAACTTCAATATCAGGTTACATTTATCAAAAATTGGACAGTGTGTCAAGTTTTCTACGAATGATAACCTTTTTATATATAACACTCTAATTACTACATTGTATATCTGACCTACATAATTTGAATTTCAGGAACATCACAAGAGATCTATACCAAAAGACACGTGGAACCTACTGCTGGACTTCGCGACTCAGATTGATGACGGTATGAGTAACTACGACGCAGAGGGCGCGTGGCCTGTGCTGATAGACGACTTCGTGGAGTGGTGCCAGAAGCAGGGGCTGACGGCCGAGGCGCTGAAGGCGCTGGAGCCGGCGTCGGGCTAGCGCGCGCCGCCCGGCGAGGCTCCGGCCCGGCCCGGTCTCGCCCGCCTGGCCCTGGTCGGGCTCGGGCTGTGTACAGTCGAGTGGCTCGCTGTCCTCATACTTTTGGAGTTGTGTAGCTGACTAAATTGTGACGTCTCCGGTGATGTGCTGAATGACTCCGATGGGAATTTCATTTGGCACGGGACGACTCTAGTCTGCAATGTCGAATAATAGTTGCATATAGATTTAGTTTCAGTAGTTTTATTATTTTAGTGAACCCGGTCGCTTCGACGGTGCGGATTTGGCGCAGTCGATTTCGGAAAGAACTGTAAGGCCAATTGAAATTTCCATGTACTGGTATCTTCACTCAACTGTATATAGCTCTCCACTATTCGTCCGTTAGGTAAAATTTCTTGTTGACCCGATAAATATTACCCTGTAGGGTATGAAGCGTTAGGTCGTTCTTTTCCAATTTTAAAGATATTTATACTAAGCTCTATTCTAAACATTATCTATTTAAACATCTCGAGGTGGTTCTCTTATGTTATAGAATAGTATGCCGTTTAAAATTAAGATGTAAATATGTATATACACATTAATGATATTACACTTTTTTTAATTACAACAAGCATAGATTTTTTGTTTTAATTTTTTTAACTTCACTGCTGTCACAGCTAGTGTATTGAAATCGGCATGATTTGACAACTAATTTCTTTGTTTGTTCATGTATTTATTGTTAGAACGGCTACCTAGTTCATAAGATATTCTGAATTATTGGACTAGGTGCAATTTTGACATGAATAAAAATAGAATTTATATGTATTCTGTCTTACATTTTCAGTTATAAAATGTTCATAATATCGACTAAGAATTTCAAATGTTCAAAGTTATTTAAAAGTTGATAGTAGATGAGTATTATTATAAATTACGTAAAGGTACTCTAAAACTTTTAGCAAAATATTGCACTTCACTTAGATATTATTATACAAAATTATTAAAACTTAACTTCAGTGCAGCAAAAAAACTCACTTATGTACCTAAGAATGTTCATCTCCACCTTTCAAAATACGAGCTAATCGACGACATCGATCTTATAGATCTAGGCTAATAGGAAATTCTGCAAATTAGTTAATTAAAATACTCTATACTAGACATCTTTCAAAAATATTATTAAAAACCTCTAACAAAGTAATTTTGTAAATCCATCTACATATGACGGAGCAATGCGCGCACAAACATAAAAAAAAATTAAAGATCAGAAATCAGAACCTCCCCTTTTTTAGAAATCGGTTAAAAATAAAAATGCATCATATCTTTCTTACGCTACTCCAAACGCAAAGTATGTTTCAATTTCCGAACGCCGACTTCACCCACTAGCCAACTCGAATCATAGTCAACTTTATTTTTTTAATGGTTTTATTCATAGCCTCTTTACCAGATATAGAGTCTTAGTACATGTCATTATTACCTGCTCATATAATAAGAGCGGGATTCCAACTACGTGTTAGCGTTGGAGCACACCGAAATAATATAATCTAGATGTATATTCAATTTCGCAACGTAATATACAAACTTAAGGTTGATATTCAACTAACACTTAAAAAGTGCGCGCGCAAATTGCAGTTCGGTGGACGCCAACGCTTAGCCTGTCAAAAAAACATGTTTTAGTCATTCTATCCTGTGTAATCTTCAAAAGTAGATAATAAATTGCTTCTTTTCCTCAATCAGCTTGTGGTGATAGTCGGTCTGTTCTATATTGTTCAATTCTATACTTATAAACGCATTCATAAGGGATTATAAAATGAGGTTCTTCAAGAAGGACATTAAAAGGTTCCTACAGGATCGGCAGCACGAGTTTTACGCCCCTTGTGATACACGTCCATAAACCACAGGAATCACTTCCAATCAAGTGGGCTGTGTGCTTTTGCCTGCCACCTAAGTGGTATAAAAAAATATTTGACATAATTGATTGTAAAGTGAGCGGCATACGTGCTGTTTGTAATATGAAAAGCTAAGCCAGCGCAGGGCAAACCCATACCGCGATCCTGACACGCGACTACTTGCCAACTCACTAGTGAATAAAATAGAAATAAACAACCAATTAATTAACCAGAACATAAATGTCCCGTTGGATCCACGCAGGGGCAGGGGCCAACAGGAGTACGGTTCACCAGTGAAAATCCGTTTACTAAACCGACTGGCTGATTGAAACGCGAAAACTCACGTTTATATAATACTTTATAATTCTGTGAAATCCAGCATAAGTGAAACCACTCTGTGTTTCGTCACAGGGTCTATCGCTGGGTACCGGGTACGGTACCCGGGTATAACCTAAGAAGCCTCGAACGCTAGAAGTAGTCTTAGTAACTCGTATTAACGCAATGATACCTTTAGATCGCGAATGTAGTTTATTGACTTTTATTTTTTAGTCGTCTACAGACAGACGTGTGTAGAATATTAATAATATGACACTATAAGCGTGATCTGTGATTAATGAATTCTAAACTTCTTACTTTGTGCACCTTCCTAATATAGTCCACCATCTTAGAAAATACGATTGCGCGATCATCGTGCAAATCAGCGATGAGATTGCACGATCGTCGTGCAAATAAGCGATGAGATTGTGCAATATCGTGCAAATCAGCGATGAGTTTGCGCTATCATCGTGCGAATGAGCTAGATTGTGTGTTCGTGTGATTGTCGCGAGTCCTATCTAAAACGAAAGTTTTAGTCCTGTGAACGTGATGACATTGTTTTACCTATTTGACCGCGAACGAGCAAACTGGTAATGATAATATAATATTATTGTATCAGCCCCACTTGGCCATAAACCTATGAAACTTTTTCATTTTTAACTTACGACTTTTTAACTCATTTCCTACATTCTCATGACTTTTACCTACTCTCGAAAATCTAACGTGATCGTGAAGACATTCTGATATTTTATGAAACTCGTACGTTATATGAAAGATCGCGTAATGGCCTATATTAGGACGACGCCTAGGTACACCTGCTGTTCAAAATAGCTCAGTGTTTTATGAACTATTAGTAATTATATAAAAAACATTCTACTATCTCATCTAATTCAAATGTGTCGATTTATTTTTAAAAGCAAGTAGTGATGATGGCAATTGGCTATTTAGAGCTGCACTAAGATTGCCAGACTAATAAATCATATTGATAATTAAGTTTTCAGTTTCATAGTCGTTTTGATGTCACTAGAAAAGTGTTGTTGCTTCTAGCGTAACATAAAAATCATAATTAAAGTGTTTGGTACTTAGTTTTTAATGTACAAAAGATGAAATTGATGTATTGAGTATTACATTAAATTGTTAAATAAATTGTTTGTTTTCTTTGGTTAACGTTAGTACCAGTACCAACCTCACCTCCGGCCTAGCACCAGGACCCGTCGGCGTGCGGTTTTAGTTGGTTCAGAGTCTGACATAACCTCCCCTTCTGGCTCCGGCAGGGGAGGTATCCGAGGGGATTCCTGCACGAAAAAAAGAAGTACCAGTGGTTTGCTTAATGTATACTAATAATAAAGTTGAAAAGTTCGTTTGTTTCTAGCATATTCTTCACACATCATACTTCTTCACTTCTTTTTTTTTATAAAAGGTCACGTTAATTTAACTTCACCTCACCTGATGGTAAGCTAAACGCTAAGTTCGGAAAGAGGGTCTACATCGTAAAAATGTACTACCTAAGTATGTTAACAATGGTGGCACTCAGCTTGACGGCCTCATCAGATGCTGATGATAATCTGAGCCGTCAAGCTGAGTATAATGATGATGAATCTCGTCCGTCAACGTCTAACATCTGTATGTAGATGATGATGATACTTATTTTCCTTGTTTTCTACAGGTGAAGATGTTTGTTGTACGTTGATGTGTTTGTGAAACGACATAACAATATCGATAGATGACTCCACCGTCGCCTTAAAGACAGATAAGAAGGGAAATTTGAATCACATCGGGCTTGTCTCGGTAGCCGAGTTGGTCAAGGCATTCCCTCTGAAAGGGAAAGATCGCGGGTTCGAGTCCCACCCGAGAAGATTCTTTTTCCGTATGTATTCGAATAAGTATGTGTCAATAGTCATCAGTGGTGACAGTCGTGAATATTTTTCCCATTTATCAGCAGTGGCGATAACTGGGAATAGAAGACCAGCAGGTGTTACAGGTCAGGTTGTTTTTTTCTTTATTTCACTTCGCCTTAGTAAGCTGAAGGCAAAATCTTAGGAAGAAGTCAGCATTACTGAGGTACAAATCACTAATACCGGATGTAATGAGGGAACCTTTCCGAAGCCAAAGGTCCCTTGTAGTACTCCAGATACACGTACACTCCATATTGCCATAAAAAAATCGAATTGTACAAAAAAGCACGCGCTTGGCGCTATTTGCTTTTTTCTGTTGTAGCTACCTATGTTTTCAATTAAAATTACCGTATCACTTAGCTTTACTAATACGATGAAGAGTAAATAATGCTAAATAAAAGGTAAAAACAAAGTGACTCAGGTGTGGCTCAATAGCTCATTTGGAAGAGCATTCCCCCTGTAAGGGAAAGGTCGTGAATTCAAGTCCCACTTGAGCGCTTCATTTTTCCCGATGTATTTCGAAGGTAAAAACAAAATTTCCAAATCGATTTTTTTATGCCAATATGTAATGTACCTACCTGGAGTACCTACTTACCTACTACTAGGGGCCTTCGGCTTCGGGAGCGTTTTACACCCGGTACCTGACTTGAATGTTTTTTTTTTTTCATTTTACCGCCCAGTAGTTGGAGAAGTTGGGGAACAGGTATTTTAGGCCATTTATCATCTCGCTACTACCAGGGGTTGAACTGTAAGAAGATTTCATCCAAGATGCCAAAAACTAAATGTGAAAGTTCATGTAGATCTTTGGATACTAGTTCTAGTTAACGGCAGAACTGATCTGGCTAAACTTTGGTACACGTATAATTTCAGTCTAGTCACAGGCTTCTCATGTGGTAGGCGTAGGTTCCCATGGAATCAAAATTTCACGCTGGCTAAAACACATTTTATACCAAAAACCTCACTTCAATAATCTTAACATTTTGTTCTTATCTCACAATGGTCTTCAATTGGTCTTGATCAAGTTTTCCTTCTTATGTATACCTTCTAATTAGAATAACTGGTCGTGTTGGTTCATTCCCAGCAAGAAAAATATAGAAGGCCTTGGAAGATCTTATACTTATTAGGAACAAATCTTATACTACTAAGGTACTGTGGCCGAAGATGGCCCGCCTAATTTTAAAAACTTGTTAAATCGACAATTTGGATATTAGAAAGAAAAGACATCGATGTAAAAGTAGGTTATTTAATGGAGAAATACAATATACGTATAAATGTGATCTTATTACGATATTAATCCAAAGAAACACTATTTTAAAAAAGTTGTTGTTGGGCCATCTTAGGAAAGAGGTCACTGAACAAGGCCCATAATATAATCATGTAAATCTACGCTTAAACAAAATCTAATTGAATTTTCCTTTTAATTCTTATAGGGAATCACAGTTTTCATTTAAAACTAATCAACAAAGTCTAAACAATTATCCAAAATTTAGCTATGGGCCATCTTAAATCTATCAAAATTTTAAATGACTACAAAAACATAAATGACTTTCTGAAACGAATATAACACACATACAGAGATTCATAAGAATAGTAGGTAACAAAATAATACTCAAAAAGTTGTTCATTCAGAGATTAATTTTTGACGCCCTTGGTAAGTGGGCCATGTTAGGGGTATTGAAAATAATTTAAATTAACGTTTCTTAAATTAAACTAATACTCTTCTGCCGTTTAACAAAAATTAAATATTTTTACAAAATAAACATTTCTCTTCAAAAACGTAAAACAAAACTTAAGAAAACAACATTAAGTACATAAGTTATTATGGTAAAATTATCTTAATATTTTGGTTGGATATAGAGATCTTTTTGTTACACTTAGAAGTTAAACTAAAGATAAAATAATTAGGCCGTTTTAAAAAAATAACATTCCTGTTCGAAAAAAATCAACATAAACTATAATAAGTAATCATAAAAATTTGAGTGTATAGAGAGATCCTTTTAGTTACACTCAGGACAAACGAATTCTCTATCTTTTGAGGTTAATCCGACACATTCTTCGTGATACCAAGTCTGACATTCTTTACATTGACGCATAGAAGCTATTCTGTCTATTTTACATCCGTGACAATACCAGCTGTCTTCTTTTTCAGACGTTTTGTCTACTTTTTTAACTTTCTTACCCCCTGTCTGTCTAGCTTTCGTTATCCTACCAGATTCTTTATGATTTTTTCTATTTTTATTAATTCTGATACTTTCCTTGGAACTCAGTCGTCTTTCGGTTCTGGTATGTTTATTCTTTAATTGTTTAGTGTTCGTCTTTGTTTTCAGTTTATCAAATAAATCTTTGGTAATTTTCTGCCCAATATAATTTAGGGCCTTCTGTCTAGGTTTATCTTTGATTTTTCCATAATTTGGTGTTGGAATTTGTTTGTGGAAAGGTGATTTAGTGGCTAAAGATACAGGAACTTTCTTTAACTTTGACAGTGGTACATCGTTATCCGAATCCTCAGATGGAATCTGCTCTTGCTCAGGACTTGGTTTAGGTTGTGTGACGTTCGGGTTTACATTTTCTTCATTTGAATCGGAAGATGAAGTATAAATATTAAAACGTTTTGAAGGATATTGAACATTCTTTAAATACGCATTAATGCCTTCTTCAGAACTATCTGATGTAAAAGAATTTAACCGAATGCGAGGTTGGAAATTCTGAATTCCCGACGTAGTAGGAACAGGTGAAGAATAATCAGCTCTATTAAAACTTGGATTTAGAAAAGGTTGTCTTTGCGTGTCGCCCATATCAGACTCGGAAGACGAAGTGTAATTAACCAACTTAGTATTTTTTTGGCCTGAATGCGGCTGTTGTATATCCATTTGTGTCAAATCATTTTGAGATAGAAGGGATGAAGATTTTCTTCGCAATCCGTGACATCTGTATCGGACATATTGTCACGTCTTGGGGATACTACAGAAATATTTTCTACGGTGTCACATGGATTGGGCAACTGTGTAAGAGCTGAGGGTGCATACGCTTCTTCAGGAATTGCATTAAAATCATACGGAAAAAGTCCGGTTGCTCGAAATCCACTAATTATATTTTCTTTGCTTGAACATTTGGACCAAACCTTCGTAAAAATTTTGTTAAAACGCGTTTTTGTGAGTTTTCTTTCAGGATGCTGATATGCATATAGTACTACCTGTTCGTCCCAGTAATGTTCGTAGGATTTATTTACTGACTTGTCAAGAGGCTGAAGCTCATGAGTAGTATTGGATGGTAAACAATAGAGCACAATGTCATGAGCATCAGCAGCATCTACTATTCGGGCATCCAAATGTGAAGACGCCCCGTCAAAAATTAGTAAGCATCTTCCTTGCGATTTAAACTGACCCAGGTGGTTAATGAAGTCAACAAATAGCTCGGTAGTCATGCTACCTTTTGGGGCCATCTTTACTACACTTCCGGGTGGCAAATTATCGCAAAACTCTGGTCGCAATCTTTTTCCCTTAAAAATTATCATTGGAGGCACAGTGTTCCCTGTCGCATTCACGCACATTGCTATAGTGACATTTTCTGCGTGTTCTTGGGCCACAAAGTGCACCCGTTTGGTCCCTTTAGCAGCAAAAACTTTCTGCTGATGGTGTATGGTCAATCTGCAACCCTTTTCGTCCATGTTATATAGACGCTCAGGATGTAAAGGAATATTCAATTCATCATAAATTTTCTTTATAGCTTCAAAATGTTTCTCCACAATATGTTTGTTAAGTTTTTGAGCTCTTGCGGGATTCATAAGTTGAGCCCGACGTAGTGATATTTGTGGATTACGTTTTATAAAATTTTTAAGCCATTTTTTACCAGCTATACTTTTGGTATTATTAAAGCAATTTGGTATACTATTTGCCTTACAAAATTCATAAGCTTGCTTACGTACAATTTTCGGTGTCAAAGGCAAACCAACTTGAGCCAGTCTAATCACCCTTTCACACAAATCGTTTTCTTGTGATGCAGTAAGTATCGAAGTGCGACCAGTTATTTTTTTAGAGGATCCAGATTTTATGTGGTTTCTTAATGTGCGCTTCGGTATGCCGAACTCTGCAGCTGCTTTTCGTTGTGACATCTGTCTGCGATTTACTGCTATAAGGGCTGCTTTTAGTTGAGCTTCTGTCCACTCTCCACGCTTTTTTTTATTCAACGACTCCATTTTAAACCATACCTAAGACTAAAACAAAACATTCAAAAGAATTCAATTATATATTTTATGTTAAGTATAATAAGTATAGTATAGGTAACATATTATCATAAATCGATTATATAATAATTAAAACACTTTTGATTAGAAATTAAAGATTATAGTAATATATCATTACTTTTAATAGTCTTAAGAAAGCCCGGGCCATCTTTTGGTTCCATGTGGTGGGCTTTCATAGGAAACTTTACCACAGTTAAATAAGAATGCAGAAAAAAACCAAGAAAAACAATAAAATAATAAAACTTACCGGTATTTCATTAGCAAACAGAATAATTTCACTGTTTTACTTGTTGAAATGAAGAAAAACTTCCTAATTTCGCTCCCTTTTAAACAAAACTGCAGTTTGGAGGTTATAAAACGTGTACCGGGTCGACACAATAGAACAAACTGTTTGTCATTCACAAAATGGCGGCTCGCTGTCAGTCGGACGAAGTTGCAATATAGTCTATGGCTGCTGTCGCATATACCCGCGAATTTTCAAATAGTTTTGCCCGCTAAAACTGTCATTTTTGAAAAGTGGGCCATGATAGGACCCGGGCCATCTTCGGTCACACTACCTTATTATAAAGCTGAAGACTGAAGAGTTTGTTTGTTTGAACGCGTTACATAGTCTATGGAACTAAGTATATTGGATCCAGTTCGAGATTTAAATAAATATACCACAGTATAACGAGGGATCTTACAGTAGTTCATCGCGTTTGATGTTTGCGGAAATGCCGCCTTTTACAGTTTTGTCAGGGTTGTCACTTCAGGTTTTATTTACCTATAATTAATTTTTTTGTAACATTTTATATATAACCCCTATTTTGATCTCTTTGTCTGTCAAGGCACATCAACTCACGCTAATATAAATTGCTAGCTGATGCCCGCGGCTCCGCTCGCATGTATGTCGGCTTTTGCGACTTTTGCTTATATCTCCGGTTCTACTCAACCAATTATGATCAAGCAAAATGTAATATTTTAACTCGTGAGTTTTTGGATTTCGGTTTCAGTTTCGGTTTCGATTTCGGTTTTGGTTTTGCTTTCGTTTTCAGTTTCGGTTTCGGTTTCGATTTCAATCTCAATTTTTGATTCGGGTTCAGGTTCGGGTTCGGGTTCTAATTTCGATGAAATTTCGCTAATCGCCGGGATCGATCAGTCCGCCTGCAGTTTCAGAGCATATCGGGCGGCCTACAGTCCTAAATTGAAAGCGCCCACACACGAAAGCGATTTTGGCCTGCGGCCATTCCCCGCTGTCAGTTTTGCGGCTACACACGATCAGTTGGAAGTCGACAGTTTCCCATCGATTGATTGCCCGCCTGATATCGGAATTGACAACCATTTTAACGACGATCAAAGATGTTGAACTTGAAATTTAAAAAAAAGTCTAAGTTTTCGGGGTGACTAATAATAAAATCCATTTAGTGATCCAAGATGGCGGACCTCAAATTTGCCAAAAAGTCAACATGGGGATCTATTACGAGGATTTGGGATTGCTAATTACGAATACATCATCCATCCAGTCATCTTGAATCGCTACATGAATAATATATTCGTAATCAGCAACCCGAGTACCTACCTTGAAAACTATACCCATATCGATTTTAGTGAAAATTTCGAGTCCGCCATCTTGGATCGTGAAATGGATGATAAATTCGCAATCAGCGACCCCAAAATCCCCTGAAAGCGATACCCATATCGATTTTGGTGAAAAATTCGGGTCCGCCATCTTGGATCGTGAAATGGATGATAAATTCACAATCAGCGACCCCAAAAAACCTGGAAACGATACCCATATCGATTTTGGTGAAAATTTCGAGTTCGCCATCTTGGATCGTGAAATGGATGATAAATTCACAATCAGCGACCCCAAAAACCCTGAAGGCGATACCCATATCGATTTTGGTGAAAATTTCGGGTCTGCCATCTTGGATCGCTAAATATAAAAAACGAAAAAAAAAACGTTTTAACAAACAAAACGATTCATGAAAAAAAAATTAAACACGTGATTAGTGTGATTACAAATGAGACAGCCCTGAAAATCCTTAGTACCGAGTAAAATGTATGGGCGTACCGAGTAATACCCCGTCCCCCACCACCCCTCTGCCCCCGCACGATTGCTCTGTCTAGACGGCTTCGTTGACAGACTGTATGTAGTATGAATCGTTAGACTGTGAATATACGGTCTACAATTAAAATTCTAATGGTTAAATGAATGATACGGGATTTCTAAGCACGCCACGACCAAAGCCGGGGCGGGTCGGCTTATACAATGTATTAAAGAATTTATCTCTATCTGTAAAAATATAGGAGAAATTACTGAAATTTGTATTTATACTCTGCACGCCGAATGATGATCCCTATGACGTTTCAACTGACAGTTGTATTAGTTATGCGAAACAATTTCGATAAAATACTGTTTTTTCAGGCAAATGTCATGTCATTCAGCCAGGTCATTCAACATAATAAGCAATATTTATTTATTGAATAACACACTTGTACTTTTCCACTGACTTTATTTCTAGACCTGACCGGTTTCGCCTTACGGCATTCTCAAAGGTTCACATTGATGTTTTAAAATTATAATTCGGAAACACTACAATATTTGCATTTTTTCATGTGTGGGTAGTTTTAAAAAAAATTCGGTATACCAGCTAAAAATTTTTTCCCCAAAATGTGGGAAATAATTATAAGTTTTTAAATAATATTAGTAGTTATTAAATTTTTAATGATCAATATAATATATAAAATTGCATTTGAATTATAATGTCAAGGAATAATTTTAAATGTCAAATGAAAATAATAATGTCGAATGGTAATGTCGAATTACAAATGAATAAAGGAAAATACTATCGAAATGTCAAAATCATAATTAAATTGCATTGAATAAAGTTATTAATAAATTAAAATTATTGGCAAAAAGTACAAGTGTGTTATTCAATATGTGTAGCAGATTCCACCAAGCGCCATCAATCTACAGTATAAACAATATTTATTTATTTGAATGAATTTTTTATAGCATTTATTATGCTAACTGTTAAGTTCGAAAAACATTGGAAAAAATGAAATGCTCAAGTGAGACTCGAACTCACGACCTTTCGCTTACAGGGCGACTGCTCTGCCAACTGAGCTATTGAGCACCACTTGAATCATTCCAAATTTTCCTTCTCTTTATATCCGTCTATAAGGGCGACGGTGCAGCCATCTACCAACATTCTTACGAACTGTTGGAAACAATGAATGATTTTTCAACCATTTTTAAACATTGAATTTTGATGACTGCGCCCAAATATTTGAATGAATTTTTTTTATAGCATTTATTATGCTAACTGTTAAGTTCGAAAAACATTGGAAAAAATGAAATGCTCAAGTGAGACTCGAACTCACGACCTTTCGCTTACAGGGCGACTGCTCTGCCAACTGAGCTATTGAGCACCACTTGAATCATTCCAAATTTTCCTTCTCTTTATATCCGTCTATAAGGGCGACGGTGCAGCCATCTACCAACATTCTTACGAACTGTTGGAAACAATGAATGATTTTTCAACCATTTTTAAACAAATTTTTTTTTGAAAAAAGACTACGCGCATTGAGGGACATAAAACACTAGATAAAAAAGTAACAGCCTTATTATATTTTATTTTACTATACTTTAATTTTTATTCAATTTGCATAATTTAAAGAATTTAAAATTCTTTTTGAATTGAATTTTAAAGTATTCATAATTAGCTGGCAATTATGGATTACATGGAAAAGTATTTAAATGGAGGCCATAGACCTACCGTATTTTTTTAATTCAGTCATGTCATGTCTTGTCAGTCTGTTTTGTCTTCTTGTCACACCGCATCACATCGCGTCATACGAGTGCTCGAACGCCTTGTATGCGCCACGTCTTTCTTTGTTAGCTGAGTTTTGTTTCTGTTTTCGCTGTTTTGTGTTATTTGTTGATTTTCTGTTACCTGTTTGTTGATTTTCGGTTTTGCAAAATGCCGAAAAGACAGCGGAAAACTGTTCTCAACAGTGAAGTTCGCGAGTTTGTAGTTCGTTTGCGAGACTATTTTGCTCGTGAACAACAAAATGGCGGACCCTTGTTACCGCTTGACAATGTTCGCGATCGTGTAGCCGATGCTCTAGGAATCGGAAAGGCTACTGTTTCTCCAATAACAAAGGAAAAATTTGGGGAGTCGTCCATGGAGGACAATAAACTATTAACACCAAAGAAAAAGAAAAGGTTATGTCATATAACAGAACCTGATGAATTTGATTTAGATGCTATACGCAATCATATTTATGGTTACTACCTACGAGGTGAACTACCGACCTGCCAGAAGTTATTATCTTCATTAAAAGCTGCAGAACTCTTCAAAGGCTACTTCTCTTAGAATTGTTTTGAAAAAATGTGGATTCCGCTATAAAAAATGTGACAAGAGAAAAATATTAATGGAGCGTACTGACATAGCTTTACTACGATGCGATTTTCTTCGCAAAATCAAACAAATTGATAACTGGGAGAAGGTAGTATACCTTGATGAGACATGGCTGAACGCCAATCATACTGTAGGTAAGGCATGGACGGATGACACAGCGAAATCCAGCACAAAAACTCCTGAAGGAAAGGGCCAGCGCTTAATCATTTGCCACGCTGGCACAGCTACAGGTTTTGTGCCGAATTGCCTGTGGGCTTTTAAGTCAGTGAAAACAACGGAGTACCACGAGGAAATGAATTTCGAAAACTTTAAGACATGGTTTATAAAACTATTAGAAAATTTGAATGAGCCTCACTATATTTTAATGGACAATGCTTCATATCACTCAGTTCAAATTAACAAACCCCCCAGCAGCAATAACAAAAAAGCTGAAATTATAGAGTGGTTACACGGCAATGGTGTGGAAACTGACAGTCAGATGTTAAAAAAAGAGTTGGTTAGACTGTTGAACTTTCACAAACAACAGACGCACCCATCATATTTTTTGGATGAATTGGCCAAATCAAATGGACACACGGTAATTCGGTTACCGCCCTATCACTGCCAATATAATGCAATCGAGTTGATATGGGCGCAGATCAAAGGTATCTATATTTTTTATTTATATAATATTATGTATATGCATATATTTCTAAAAATAATTACTGAATGTACAAATATTTTCAGGTCATGCAGCTAGGCATAACACAACTCCGCCATTCACGGCAAATAAAATGATGGTTTTATTGGAAGAAGCTTGCGCTCAAGTGACAGCTGACGATTGGCGAAAAGTGGTCGAAAGAACGAAGAAAATTTGCTTACAAGACTGGGATCGAGATGTACAATACGACAACATCATTGACCAACCGTTAATAATAAACGTCACGGATAGCTGCAGTTCAGACTCAGATTTTGAAGATCCGATTGACCCTGTATCAGATTCAGATTGATATAAATAAAATACAAACTCAAAGCATTTGTTTTATATTTCCAACAAATTATCGATATTTTGTTTATCGATGTGTCCCTTCTTAGTCGATAACAGCTTGACGACGTAACTTTTGCAGCACGTACCATGTACATTTGCATTGAGTTTTTTTCTATTATTTCCGAACATTACGTAATAATTTCTTAATATTCATTTTTATAATTTACAATTGTACACAATTATGATTTTTTCGTCTTTTTAATGGACCTCTAAAGGATTTGATGTGATAGGACGTCAGTACAATGTTAAGCGCTAACGAACTGTCATAGGGATCATCATTCGGCGTGCGGATTATAATAATGAATATTTTTAATTACAAATAAAATAAAAGAAACCATTTAAAATAAGTTTTTAGAACGTCAAGTCTAATGTCAAGTGCTGTTGTTTTGATCTGTCAAAGTCAAAGCTGTCATAAAAGTTGTAATTTTCTCAGATCGAAGAACATTTTCGATTTCTGTGTATACCTATTGTTGATTTACATACACATAGAAAATGTCTGTTACGTTCCGAAATGCCCTCAAGGAGTTGAGGATTCATTTGTGTCAGACCAGCCAGCAATCGCAGGGCGTTAGGTAAAAATGTTTGATTACATAAACAGTGAAATAACCTATATACTTAAGTTTTGATTCTAATACGATTTCATTTTCAGGGAATTTATTAAAGACAATTATGTGGCGATCAAGAAAGCTAATCCTAACACCCCAATATTAATCCGCGAATGCAGCGGGATCCAGCCGCGATTGTGGGCACGTTATGGTATGTTATGAATTCATATTCAGACTGTAGTAAAAAATCTAAATACAGAACTTCGAAATTGCCAATTTATTGTGGAAAGTATAACAGTTACAACATCATATGTAGACTGGCAAGCCGACCGCAACTGAGTTGGAAAATAGCTTAGAGAATGATGAGTTACTTAAAAAAATTATTCAACATTGAAATCGTATGAGCAACAGTGGATTCATTGATTGAAAAATGTCTTAAGTCCATGCAGATGCTAAGCCCTTTATTGTATTGTGGACCAAACATTACATTGCACTGCAGTTTTATTTGTTTGTATTATGTTTTTTTACAGCAAAAGGAGTTGAAACTTGTACTAATTTGACATGCTTGTCCAGTACTCAAATCATGTCATTGATCATGGGACTCGGTCAGAAATAGTCAAGCAAACTTTTAATGTTATTATTATGGTACAGATTTATGAAAATAACACACTGTAGACAGTTGGTAACACCCATCTTGTGTAGACATACCTATTAGAATAATTAAATTTTGAATTAGCTTCCATTTTGAATTTGATTGTATATTGGATTAATGGTAGTTGAAATTGAAACATTAGTTGTAAAACCCATTTAAAAATAAGTTGAGAAATATTGAAAAATCCTGGCATCTCCCCAAGGGAGACCATTTGTGAGACAGATACACAAGCCAAAAGAAGGGTGTGTTTATAAAATTCCTTCTTTATGTTTTACTGCAGATAAGAATAATTTACATTGTGTTGTGCATAGACTGATCCATACATTAATCTGTTTCTCCTTCTAAAATTGTCAAAAAAAAGTAGTCCTAAGTATAGACAAGGTAGAATATGGGCAGATGTTATTTTTATTTTAAAACAGTTATTCTAATTTCAAATTCGTAATTTCAGAGAAGGGAGTGGAAAGCAGTACACCGCTTACAAATCTCTCTGCACAAGATGTTTTGGCCGCAGTTAAACAAATAGCGAAGTAAATTTATTTGGACTCCAAATTGTAAATTACTTTATAATTATTATTTGTATAAATATTAGTCAATAGCAAAGGCATTTTTATTTATCCATAGTATTATTATTAAAAATAAAATCTGCGGTAGCCTAGTGGTATGGGTAATGGACTGCTGAGACGAGGTCTCGGGTTCGATCCCAGGTTTACTATGGCACACACCAATGACTTTGAGATGCTTTTCGAATTATGTGTGTATTTATCGCAGGTTTATAAGTGCCCGGTTGATGGCAATAGGCTCGCCACCGGACAGACATTGGGACCTAAACATAAACTGGCGATATGTGGGTGCTAGCACCTCTGCCTACCCCTTCGGGGAATACAGGCGTGAGTTTATGTTATGTTATGTTATTATTATAAATACAAAGGTAACTTTCACTCCTGAATCACTAAACTGAATTGGATGAGATTTGTTTTTGCATGGTAGCCAATATGTTTAGTAGCATATTATCTGCATCATAAGAGGAGGAGTCCAGAGTCCCACCAAGGTTATGGAGCAGTAGGAAAGTGGACCTGGAAACTTGATGCAACCAAGACTTATACTGGGATGATGTTACTTGCATCATTGGAAGTCTTAAAGGTTTACTGCTACTACACTTTTCTTACTATGACAAACTTTTCTGATCGTCTTGCTACTGGTGTCAGCCATATTATTTTAAGACTCACTGCAAACCTTTAATCTCCGTAGTCCGTTGACCGGCAAAGGAAGCGGTTCTCAATTCATCCTTATAATGTAGGATCAAATCTCGTTTTGAATGTCATACGAGATTTGATACCTACATTATAAGTAGGTATAAATCTCGTAGATTATAACCTCATAGATTAGATATATTGGGTAGGTATAAGATAGTCCATGGGGATTTGTTATACTTACTTAATCCTCCGCCGTAGTCTGGTAAAAAGAAAAGAAGTGAGATTTCTTAGAGAAATAATTTATTACTTATAACAACTACGAGACGAGTTTGTAAATATCAACAGTATTTGTATAAAATCAATATGGCGGTAAAAATTGATTGCACTACTTACTGGGTACGTATTAACTAATAAATAATTATTCATTACATTGTGTAAACTAGCTGTACGCATATACATCTCGACATATTGCTTTGCATATGTACCTACCGTTTTATTATTCCTATTTTATTAAAGAAAAGTAGCATGCCCCAGCATGCGTTGCTTTTTTAACCGACTTCAAAAAAGGAGGAGGTTCTTAATTCGTCTCTGTATATTTTTTTTTATAATGTATGTTCATCGATATTTCCGTCAATTATTGAGATAAGGACTTTGTATTGATGGTGAGAGCAGCATACAAACCAAGAACAGTACCATTGTACAGTCAACAACAAAAGTAGCTCAACAAATTCTAAGTTATTGATCAATGTGTCCCCTTTTTTTTTTCGTGCGGAAATCCCCTCGGATACCCCCGAGGAGCCGGAAGGGGAGGTTATGTCGGACTCGAACCGACTAAAACCGCACGCCGACTGTGGGTCGTGGTGCTAGGCCGGAGGTGAGGTTGTCATCGACATATCCCTCGCACCCCGGCTTACCCAGGGCCATCACTTACGGTCTGGCCCTCCTCGATCAATGTGTCCCCTAAATTTTACATAATATAATATATGGACAAATATTAAATCAATAGTATTTTTTATACAATTTACTCATTTTTCACCATGACTTCACATTCACTTTAAAAGTCATCAAACGTGCACATAGGGTATAATCTAGTCAGTTTTCAGGTCTGGCTATCTATTGCATACTGTATAGCTCGATATATAGCTCGTGCGCATTAACATGGCACCTGCCTCGAAAACATCCTCCTCCCGCTTCCCCGCGCGCGACCCCGCTCTCGCCGTGCGAGCCTAGTAGCGTCAGCATACACCCCTCCCGCTCCCCCGCGCAAAGCCCCGAGCCAGGTGCCATGTTAACTCGCACGAGTAGTATATATCTTGGACCATAATCGCGAAATATAAAAGGCCCTAGCGCACGCAGATTGTTTTTTAATAATATAGTATGGTATACTACTGGTAGCTAGTCCATCGCAGTAGCACTGTAGCACCCCTTGTTATCCTCAAAATACACCCGAGAAACGTGTAATGTGCGTATAAAACACATTTTAGGGTCCAAGGTATGTGAATCGAGCTATACTTAATTTACTATGTTATTTATGTTTATGCTTTGTTCATTTGTGCATAGAATACACAGTTATGAATAAAATGGCAAGGTACCATTCACTTTGTGTTCGAACTCGGGGGTTGGTCTTGTAATTGGTAGGTACTACGTACTATACATTATAAGAGGGTAGAGGGTTATGAACTCATACTGCCCCATAAAAATAACATCAAAACACCATTGGACTACAAGAAGCATTGTGAAAATAAGTCGGCAATCCCACTATTTCACTAGGTAGCCGGACCAAAACCAGTCGGTCTGAACAAAATGAACTCTAGTACTACTTAATAAAAGTCAAAATAGGTTGCTGCTTCTCTCACGCAAAAACCGCGCTATGACGTGGAGTTGCGGATATTAGCCCGTGATACCATACCATAGGTTGCTTCTACTAACTGTAGGTAGGTAGTTTCCTGGTAGTAGGTATTTAAAGTATTGATGGATAGGTACGACCACAGAACAGTTAAAGGAGGTTAGAAAGGAAATAGTTCCTAATTTGTATTAGGACGCGTGTCGCCGCTTGTCTCCCACTCTTTAACTCCACTATAAAAAATAGACCAATACGACGCGGCTTACGCACACAAATAAATTAGCACACTTAAATCACGAGTTTGCTATTAGTTCTCACACTAATGCAAATACTGCACTTGACGAGTACTCACACACGCACGAAAGCAGTAAAAAATTCTCATACATGTTACGGTGACCAAAGGTCGATTTTCGATATCGATCGATAAAACTTCCGTAATTTTGATACTATCTGAAGTTTTGGTACACAAGTCGCGTACTTTATAGAGTAAGCTCATTCTGCGTCAATAGTAACATCAACTAATGACATTCCATGTCAGTGCAAATATTTGAACCTATGCAAGAATATGGGTAATTGCATTGATCTGGTCGTGCCTCGGAGAACACGCTATGCCGTCGATCCTGAGTGCCATACGAAAACCTATATCAGTTATTACGGGTTGTCAGGTGCCCTAAAATATCCAACAACTCTGTCTGTCTGATTGTAATGCTTCGATATCGCCAATAAGTTGTGAAGGTCAGAGGGCAGTCGCTTCACTGAAAATATCGAAGTACAGCCAAACCCAAATTTTTTTAGTATCTGAATTTGTTGGAAACCTGAAATTAAATTATACATGTGTTTACAATATAAACGGCTGACATCAAACAAAATTTAACCATTATTATTGACTGTAATAAGCAAATGTATCTTGATTAAAATATTACTGATAATAACAATTTGTGTACGTACTTAATATCGACACTGTTTATAACGGATCATTTTGTCCAACACTATCGATACGCATGGATATTGGCGGCATTACAAGCGTTGGCTCGGCACACGCGACTATCGCAAAGAACGCAATACACTGCGCGATCGCTCACGTAGTACACGATGGCACTCATGTATTGCAAGCAATGTATAATTTTGTATCAGTTTGCGATTATGTCGTTTTTGTCTACAAACTACATAATACTTTTGTAATCATTACGAATATTACTTGTATTTTAAGGCTTTTGGCCTTACCGATGAAAAGAAATCCCTTCTCGGGCTACACTACATACTTGGCTTCCTTTCCGACACGTTATTATAGCGCAAGACGGTATAATTCTTTTTTTTCGAGGAGCTTCATACGTTGTCACAATAAGAGCGCGACTGTGTTTAAATTTCGGTGGAATATGAGCAATGCTCATATGTGCGGCGCGCCTTCCCCGCCCACAAGGCCCTTCTAACCTCCTTTAACTGTTCTGTGGGTACGACCGGGCAGCAGGTAGTAGAATTATTATTGACGTCAATAAGAAACAACTGTACTGTTCAACATTGAATTAAAATCTTTGACTTTGACATAGGGGCCTTTGTCCAGCAGTGGATTGCCATTTCAGATTGATTGATTCATCTACAAAATTGACTGCAAAGGGCTTAAAACTATTTGACATCTTGATTTCCTATATTCTTTTTTTATGTTTTGAGGTTAGATTCAGTAACTTCAGCTTTTTAAAACATGTGATTTTAAATAAATTTTTGAATTAATCAAATAATAGTGCTACTGAGGGTTTAATAACCTTAGGAAAACGTTGATAGATTTTGTTTTAACTATTATATACGGGTATTCCGTACCATATGCCAGTTTTTATAGGTAATTTTTTTGTTCGAAGCGAAATTAAATCACGCGCAATAAAACCTTACTGAATTGGGCCCCTGTTTGAGCAGTTTCCTATGTGGGTAAACATCTAGCTCTCTAGCCTATCTCTCCTAATGCTCTTCTTACAACCAAACTGATAATGTTACCGTGATCTTCTATTAAAATGAGGTAGATATGTTATCTCAATACGATCGGGAATGCAAACACATTGATTAGCAACTCTGTTGCTCTCGCGATTGTATTGAATTGAGACAAATTAGATTCTTTTGAGTTAAAATTACCTACTATTTATAAGTAAGCATCCTTCATACCTCTTTTATATTATTATAAGATCATCGGTAAAATGGATCTAATTCAATGGTCTACCTCTACGAACTATGCAACAGCATCAACAATAATTTGTACCTAATACGTCATATGCTTGTAAAAAAATATTATTCCATTTTCAAACTACAGAATGTTGTAGCCGTTAAACTTAATTTAAAAAAAAACTACTGTCACTTAAACGCGGGTAGCCCAAAAAGTTCCGGTTGGAATTTCGCTAAGGTTGGTAGCACAATGGTCGCGTGTGTAGTCAATCTTTTGTCGAGATGTGGGTCAGGTACCATGACAGTTTGCATGCCGGCTTTCATGCCCGCCGTTACACCATGTGGAGAGTCTTCGAATACTAGGCACTGAAAATATACAATACTTTTGTTATGGGTGCGATTTATTTGTCACGAAAAAAGTAGGGTCAGCAAAATAGTAGAGCCGAAATCTAGCATAGGACTCGAACCAGCAAGCAGACCTTGGTCGCGGGTTCGAGACCCGTTTTTATGTTGACTTTACATAAACAAGTTGTACAGTAATTAGTTTACCTTAGAAGGTTCTGGCTTATCAGGGAACCGGGAAGCCGCTACCAAAAAGATATCCGGATGGGGCTTTCCATATTTGACCTCCTTGTCTGTACTGCCCATTACTTTAAGATGGAAGTAACTAAAAAGATCCTTGTATGCAGCTATCTTCGTGTCGACTGATCTTGCGCTGGACGAGGTCGCAAGAGCGAAGGGAACTTTCGTCTCATGAAGGTGAGTAATTAACCGCTCAGCGCCTGTAATATTAAATGTATCATCAATATTGCTACACACAGAAACGGACTAACCTTGCGTCGGAGTCCACGCTAGGCCGTTGGCCCCTGTTGCCTTAACACATATCTGTGGTATTCGTTTCAAAAATCGTTTCGAAAAAAGTCTGAAATTAAATCGCCATTGGATGGTGGACTCAGATGGCAGTCACTTTAGGTGCTTTCGTGTTAAATTGTAAGCCGACCTCAATGGAGTTGGGAAGAATCAGAAGCTAATTGACTTTAACTCTCCAGTTACAGAATTACCAAGTCATGATAACCTAATCTGTCAAGAGTGCGGAGGAACATCACTCGTCGTATCCCTATAAAATTTTGTCAAATCTTTGAAAATATTATGCTCCATACACAGAAAATTTCATTTTCGCTTATTTACATTCGCTTTTGTATTTAAGCCAATTGAATACGTACGAATTCTGGTACTTAATTCAAATATAGGCACGGCTATGTGATTAGGCAAACGAAGGCCTCCATTCCGTTTTGTAAATGAGAAGGGTTTGTTTGCGTTCGCCGTAAATGACGTCAATATTTTTTCATTTGCTTTCATCCGTCTTCGCTTCTCGGTGTGTACGCAACATTATTATGTATGTACATACAACGAAGCCAAATAATTCAGGCGATGGCAATTTCTTGAGCCAACTGTCTTTGAAATCTACCTACGAGTCACCCAAGAAAGACTAGATATAAATTCGCTCAATTAAACAGGGTTTCCACATTTTATTTCACAGAATTGGGTCAGTAAAGTGATCTCGGTTCCTATTGAGAAAATGCATACTGATGCGACACTCGGGCTTAGCCGCATGTGACTTTTTTTTTTTTTTTTTTTTATCGTGCGATAAATCCCCACGGATACCACCTCCACAGAGCCGGTGGAGGTGATTATGTCGGACTCGAACCGACTAAAACGCACGCCATCTTGGGTCCTTGGTTGCCGGAGGTGAGATTGCCAAAAGCATATCTCTCGCACCCCGACAGACCCAGGACCATCTCTTTCGAGATGGTCCCCTTCGGGTTGTGGGAACCAAAATGTCCCCATCTAGCCCCGGTTACGGGGAGGCGCACTTTGCGCCGCCGCCGCGGCCTGCTTCTGCTAGGGTGACAGGCGGCTCCACCGGTCACCCCCAGGCCAGCGCTCATGGAGGACGGAGGTCGTTCTGCGACCTAGCCGCATGTGACTGCGAAGCACCCGTGCAGTCCATGGCGCACTTGGTTACATGTCTCCTATGTCCTTCCTCCAGCACTAAAGAAAATCTAAATAAAGCCACTGACAGCGCGGTTGAGATGGCATCAATTCCCGAATGATTAGAGTAGTAAAAAAGTGAATCATGGACACGAGAAGAAACAGTCCCCATCTCAACTACAAATCGATCTATCAATCGAAGTTCTAAGCTTTAAAACATACATTTTCTAATGATCAAACAAATAACAAGATCATCCTAAATGTTCTAGCTTGCATTTAATGCCTGTTTGAGGAAGGGGACATTTTGCTAAAGGGACATTTTGCGAAAGGGACATTCTGAGAAAGGGTCATTTTGCGAAAGGGACATTCTGAGAAAGGGACATTTTGCTACCTGTAGTCATTTTGAGAAGTGGTCATTTTGCGACAGAGCTGTTTCACGTCTGGACCTGGGGTACGCTTAATCCTCCTATTGATTCTGTCCTTACCTACTTCAATCAAAAAGTGTATCACCTTGCAGTCGAGGTTGGCCTGGCTCCAAACGTCTTGGATTACAAATTGAAATATTTCCGTATAGAATGCATTTATTTTTTCCGCGTAGAGGAGATCGCAGGTTGTCGACCGCTGGTGTACAAAATGATTGTCGCATAATTGTGGCCATGACGTTCGCAGTCTGACGCCAGTGAGGCGGTGGACGTACGTGTCTTATTTACTTTTGACATGACCGAAAAAATTGGCACGCCTGGTGCCAATGATGCTAATAAATTATTGCATAACCGTTTAGCGCATAAATACATCAGTATCTGTTAATATTTCTCCTTCTATTAGAGGATTCCTTATGAAGCATAGAGTGCAACTATCTATATCATAAAAGGCAATTTTTTAAACTTTTGTTTTTCTTTCTGTCTGACAAATGACCTTCAAAGCCGATGGGCCAATTTTGACGTTGTTATTTGGTGTTGTTATAACGCATGACTCCTGGTACTTTTGGTCTCTAATAAGATCAGGGTTCTGCGCAATACAGTTAAAACCCTGATCCATGTCCGAATGAGAGAAATCAGGGACACAGTTAGTTTACAAAAAGTAAACTGTTACACAGCCTTTCACAGGCTTGGTCATAGTTTCTGCATATCAATTTTCGAAAGCTTATCGAGGTCCTACAAGTTTAATTAACTTATTATAAAATTATTAATAAAAAAAGATGAATATGAGTCCACTGACCTAATATGTTTACAGCAAAAAAAAAAACAATTAATTTGATTTAATGCCACCTTATCATTATCATCATCATCATAGCCTTGACCTTTAATGTACCCACAACTCACTGCTCATCAGTAAGCAGGCCTCGGGCTCTGAGGTGGACTCAGTACCTTACTCCTTCACATTTTGAATTGAAATCAAAATCAAATCTATACTACAATATTATAAAATGCCAAGATATGTATTTTTGTATGCAACAAATAAACTCAAAATCTACTGGATTGAATTCAATGAATCTTTTGCCATTAGAAAGCTATGTTATCACTTATCAGCATAGGCTACGTCATCACCACACATCACACTACTATCAGCAACAAACATAATCAAAATTCCACGCAGGCAGAGCCACGAACAACCTAGCTGTTGGTTGTGGCTCTGCCTGCTGTCATTTATATGGCTTTTATAGGTGCAATTACAACGCATTGTTGTATTTATGCTAAATTCATTTATAATTAACAAAGTAAAACTGGTCAATTCTGTTACAAACCGTCTAACATAGGTGTGTTGGCCAGCATTGTGTCTCCGAGCTCTAACAGCTGGTCTCGGAACTCCTTAGGTGTTATCGGAAGACACAGCTCTTTACATAGGATTTCCGACAGCCGCTGTTCTGTTCCACCAAGGACTTTCATCATCAGATCATCAGTGTATTTATGTCCATATTTTGCACATAGCTGTGTTATCATTTTTTTGTACACTTGTTCAGTATCTGTAAATATATTTTGAGATGATTATCATTGCACTGATATTTTTATTAATAACTTTGTCAAGTCATTGATAAGAGATAAAGAGATTATTAAATCCCATTATGGATTCGGAAGGAATTATTTAGAGGTTAAATGTTAAGTTACAAAAATGAAGCCCTAAATTAAAATTAACTGACTTGTTTGGATGATGTTCATATATTATATGTATATGAGTAGGAATTTCTAAAAGGAATAATTTTTTTTTATGAATACCAATAATAAAAATATCAATGACAGTACTTCTTGGTGTTTGGTTAATATTTATAATTTATTTTAGTTATGTAAAAGTATTTAACATGCATACATAGGTGCATAACCTTGCGATTCAATAACATTCGACTGATTGACATAACAATTTAGAATGAAGGTCAAACTCTAACTTAAACTCACCCAATAAAAGTCCGTCCAAATCGAAAATGCAGTGTGTCACTTTCTTATAATTCGGTGTCGTATAATATCTTGCGCCTATCGCACGCGACACATTTTTTAACAAATAAATCCTCATGATTACCGGTTATAAAGAATGTTTTAGTATCAACACAAAAATCTCCTATCTTACAACACTAAATTGACGAGCATTAACTTAATTTCAGTTTTAAAACAAAAACTGTAGTACTTTAATTTAAAAGACTATAATAAAAATACACAAAGCGTGTTCCCGTCGATTGAATAATATTTCGTCTATTTTGAAGTGAGTGACCGAGTCGCTTGAATTAAAACGTAAAAAAAAACACTGAACTGAAGTTATTCTTAAAAATATAGGCCAGTCACAATAAATAGTATCTTGAGAAAGCACTTTGTTATTGGTGGCTAATTTTACTTTTGGATCATAGTCCAATCAGCGACGTGTATATTATCTTGCCAGCGTTAAATATAATGTCATATGGCTTACCAGTGTTGCACTATTTAGGTGATAATAAAAAAAAAGGTACAACCTTGATTAGAAATAATGACCTTTTAAATTAATTTTATAACAATCAAATAAGTAAACATGACTGAGTTAATTTTGTTTTCCTGTAATTTACTTAATCGTGAGCCGGCCGCCAGTGTTGTAATCTGTGAACCGCTGCCAGCCATTGTCCGCTTTCGACTAACTTCAGGCAGTCAGCCAGTCGATGCACTGTTTTGTGCAGTCGGGCTGCGACCATCATGGTTCGCAGTTGATTCGTCGTGTTCGCGCGTGGTGTGTACAATACCGCAATTTAATTTTATAATACAAAGTAATTTATTCGTACTTTTGTTTGTGAACCGTTTATGAAAGTGTATTTCGTTTTCAATTAAACATACACTCGTCGCAAACATGGCTGTGAAAGAGTGTTGTTGTGAGAAACTGTCGCCTAACAAAAAATCGATTTTCGGATTGAGAATGAGCAGCCAAATATTGTATTTACTGTTGGCTTCTTGTTTGTTAGGCGTCGCATCTGCCGCTGATATCGAAGGAACTTGTGCAAATGTAAAAAGCATCTTTGAAAAGAATGGAATGTTGACGGCGATAGATTTACAAGCACAACCAAACTCAGGTGAGTGAGACTCAAGCGTTATTTCACACCTGAAAATGATAATGATTAACGATAATGCATGATATGATTCTAGCCTTTACAAGTTAAAGCAAATGTCTACAAGACATAATTATGTTTACTATAACTCAACAGCTTTAAATCAGATACAAGTTAGAGTAATTAAAATATCTACACCTGAGTTTATTTTTATCGCCGCTGTATGCGGTTTACCTACATCTTGTACCAATTATTTATCTAATCTGTACCTGTATAAACATCTATTTACATTGCAAGAAGTCTTAGGCATTATCTCAGCTTGAATGAAACAAACTTTTCAGGATTCACTCTGGCGTATTTTTAAAATCTAAAACAAAACTATCAGATAAGCTATCACACCACGAGTCCACAACCTACATCTAACTGATAAGTATTTTAGGTGATATTATGTATTAAAAGTTTAAAACAATCAACATACCATTTTTGGAATAAAATAACACATGAAACTGAGTTTGATAAAAAGCCGGTCATACAAAATTATTTTAGATTTCACCTAGATACGATACTTACGAACTCCAGGTACAGTCAGCGTCATAAATATCTTGACGACGAAGTCTCAAAATGATCTTAAAACTCTCGTATTATGAGCAAATCAAACTGTTTTATTGATTTAAATGGTATCATCGTCCGAAATAAAGATGTGTACCAAATATCAGAACAATCGGTCAACTGGAAGGGGGTCAAAAAATTAAATTAAGATCATTTTGAGCACTCTGTTCGTCAAAACATCTTTCTGGTGCTGACTGTACCTAGGTAGGCTTCTACAGTTCTACCTGTTAGGACGGTTTTCGAATTTGGCTCAATGTTATCTAGGTACTTTAGTCCTGTTATAAAAATTACGACTGGAGGAAAGGAGCATAGACAATAGAAGCGCATTGTTTTGTACAAAGAACACGCACGACCCTTCGCCTAATCTTACCTGAAAAGAAACATGTTAAGACCAGTAACCACCTTCGAATATCGACAGATTTTACTTTTCGAGCTTCTAATCTTGCCGCCCGCTTCGATTCAAAACAGAAATTGCGTTTTTCTAGCCTAGCATATAGTTTTAAAATTGTTGGTGTTAAGAGAACATGTTTTAGCTTTTGACTACTTTATTGTGAATAGAGTTCTTAAAGGTATTAAAATTAGAGTTAGGTAACTTGACTTCATTACCTATCACGTTTTTCTCAGTCGTCATCATCATCATCATCATCATCATCATCAAGACGCTTTTAAGGTAGTCCGAGAATGGCCGCTGTTTCCTCATTAAACTTCATCATCATCATCATCATCATAATATCAGCCACACATAGTCCACTGCTGAACATAGGCCTCTCCCATAGACTTCCAGAATGACAGATCTAAAGCAGCCCGCATCCAGCACTTCCCGGCGACCTTGATAAAAAAAAAACAAATCCCGCCTTTAACCGAAACGATTTGATTGCGATTCCTGATTGTTGAAAACCACTGTTAGCAGTACAATTCGAGTAAGTACTTGTGAATACCAAAATTCAATTATTTAAGAGTCATCCACAACAAATGTGCCTTTAGACACGATTGAGCATTGTGCAATACTTCACAATCATGCACAATCATCATAGCACATACCAAATAAATAATAACGTGGGCAGCTACGTAAGTAAGTAAAAGAATATCGTGACTTTTGGTAAGCAAATCCGGTTAAATATCACGCTTGTGTATATTCTGAAAGCGTTTTCAGCGGCAATTTTTTGATGCGTACGTTTTCAGACTGTGGTGGTAAAACAGTTATAAATAGCTGTTATTTATATCAACACATTCGCGTAAACTTCCGACAATATCAAGAAAAACACAATAAAACTTCCATCCAGGAATTGAATGTCGCATCACACGCAAACGCACGCTTCTTTAAGGCTGATAGGCTCACGTTTGACCCTATCCCACCCGTTAGTAAGTGACGATGTTGTCAACGGTGAAGCACGCTTGTCTAATAGTAACCTATTCACCCTAGTCTTGAAGACACCTTACGCCCATATCCAACAAGCTAAAAGACCAATGGCGCTTTGATTTTAGATAGACAATGCGCACAAGTCAGTGTCCATCTCTAGGGTGGTGCTAGCACGGAATATAAAGCGTCCAGTACACAATGGCTTGAAATGGACTACGGAAAGCCATCACCATTATGTACAGGGAGCTGAAGGGGCAATGTTGTCAGTGTTTTGGCACACTTCAAAAGAATCGAGACGTAGGAATAAAAGCTATGCACCATTGTGTTAACACCTACGTGTGCTACGTGGCTTACAGTTGCGCGTTGCGATGAATGGCCCATCACTGGCCACTGTACTGGGAACATTTCCATCAACCACTCTCTAACTTAAGAGCTACGCTCTTGTCAGTGGAGTAATCGCCACTCTTGTCTCTGCTCCGCCAATCCTTTCACCTCCTGATACGATGTGACTTGTATGTTTTCCTTTATCTGTTCCATAAATGTTACTCTTGGCCTACGTCTTCTTCTCTTTCCTTCTACGTTATGGTATCTAATATCGCTAAACTCTCAAATCATCTGCATAAGCTTGCTATTGTCCTAATTATTTATCATTTTCTTACTTTTCTGTCAGAAATCATTTCCTACTATCATCTCCTCAGTTACTTCATTCTTTGCCATGTAATCTGTCACACAATTCATCCAAACAATCGCCTACAATCTCATGTACCGTGTAACAAATCTGTTGAGTCCAGGAATCTGCTCAATCCAAGAATCTGTCGTACACCGAACCATCGATCGAAAATGTCAGTTAATTATTTCGCTTTGCTGATAAAATGCATTGTGGTTAGATTGTATATCCTAGAAAATGTTATACTGGTGAAATTGTTATGCGATTCTACTGCACAACCCAATGTCCATTCATAAAGAGCAGTAAAAGATTTTATAGACCACAACAGCTTAGCATTATTTATGTACCTTTCTTCATGTAATCCCTGTCTCAAGCCAAATAAACACCTACCAAATCGTAATCGTTTGTAGGTGGTTAGGTATTGATACAGAGGCGACTGCGACGGCACGGCGTTGTCGAAAGGTTACCTACATTGCGACACATAATAGAAAAGACACAACGTATTTCTGCGAAACCACCATCCCAAGTATCACAAGATTAAACCCAAAATCAAACAGTGTAAAGTCCAAATTCGATTACGATGTTAAAAGAACATTTAATGTTAAAAGCACGGTTGTAAGTAGGCAGGTAATGGCGGAATGAGTGTGGGCGAATGAGCGGAAGGTTCAAACGCGACTCAACATGGTTTCCAGACGTTTATTCGGAGTTATGGTAGCTTTGAACCCAACATGGTTATTACAAAGCGATATTGAACCGAACTTGTTATTTGTTGTCGTCTATTTATTAGAAAACGTATGCGCTTGTGTAATTAAGAGACGAGTAGGTAGTATTGATAATGGCTGGTTCTATTATAAAGTGATGTTATCTTGGTATATGGCTCCGAGGCTCACCTTGTCCATTCAATGTAACTCAATAAATTTGTTTTTATACCTCGGTTATCGCGAACCGCGACCAAACATAGTCTGTCTTTCTCTTTTCCCAAGCTCTAATCTATCAGTGTACCGAATTTCCTGAAGTTATGTTAAAAATTACGAAATGGCAAACAAATCCCCTATTTGAACCCCTTTAACACCTTCTTTCGCGTCAAAAGGCAGCTTAGCTTCTTTACCAAGCTCTAATTCTGTACCAAATGTCATCAAGATCGCTTTAGTTGATTTAGGCCTGAAAGCGTAACGGACAAAGTTATTTTCGCATTTATGTACCAATAATATTAGTAAGAATTCACCCGGGTGATATCACTCAGGTGACCAAGGTGCAATAAACTTATGACACCGAATGAACTCCCGTTTCGGTACATGACGGCATGCCGGTCTCTTTGAATAGCCGTCGACGAATAATTCCGTGAAAAATCACAGACGGTACAATTATGAACACGGGACTTGGCACGAGGATTGCTTCGACAGCTCGACAGCTTCCCACGAGTGTCATTACCACGAAATGTGGCTGATTTGTGGATTCGAAATTTGAAAAAGGGAAATTCTAGATTGTTTTTTTTTGCGGGCTAAAGTTGTTTGAGAATATGTTTTGGTAGTAAGCGTTCAACTGCTGTCTATTGGCACAGTAGAGAGTTCTTAGTTTACTGTGCTATTGGCTTTAGTCTGAGACTGAGATTGTGCTCGAGATGACAGTTCTAATGTCATTATGAGAGTCGATTCGCAACTGAGTGTTGTTCCCAAATACGGATCTTAGGCTCGTATTCTAGACAGTAGGTAGACAGATTGATAGTTTGACATCTGGCCGGTACAGGACAGTCTCAGTTGAAATTGAGATTCAGACTGAGTGTCATTCTAGAATACGGCCCTTAATGTTTCACAATAAAACTGCCTTTATCTATCGGGTTTTTCTATTAAGTAATTTGGATTGTGAGTGGAGTTGAAAAATGTTTCCCCAAGGGTGATACTAAGTCCAAAAAACCCGGAATTGAGCAGGGGAGAAGAAAGAAGTCCAAACATGCCAAAAAATATCTGCCCACTCCTTCGAATATAAAGCGTGCAAGCTTTTAAACAGCCCGTCCCGTTTCTCTTGTAAACTGATCCATTATTAATGAGCTATACGCCACACCCAGCACTACCCGTGAAACGCGTAATTCATTTTATTAGTACTTAGCCTGTTTGTTTACTGAAGAGTAAAAACCACCTATAGCTCGTGCGAGTTAACATGGCACCTGCCTCGAAGACACCCTCCTCCCGCTTCCCCGCGCGCGACCCCGCTCTCGCCGTGCGAGGCTAGTAGCGTCAGCGTACTCGCCTCCCGCTCCCCCGCGGAAAGCCCCGAGCCAGGTGCCATGTTAACTCGCACGAGTTGTAAGTACATTTTGACAGCTGTTTTCAGTAGACGAGCCTATTGTTTTCAATGAGACACTTTTCTGCCTGACCTAAGAATCGAATTAGGGATACTCGCGCTACACTGCCACATAACCACAAATGCCATTACTCAGAAATAGGTTCATATTAGGTAGGTAAGTGGTACTAAAAATATAGTTAGGTAAGGAAATCACTGCATAGTATAAAACAAAGCTGTCGCTGTCTGTCCGTCCCTATGTATGCTCTTAAATCTTTAAAACTACGCAACGGATTTTGAAGCGGTTTTTTAATATATAGAGCGGTTCAAAATAATGGTTTATATGTATAATACACGCTTAATATAGCAGAGGGTGCAGCGGGAACGGCATCGGACGCCTCACAGGCAGAAATAAATTGGCGGTATGAAGTTTGCAGGGTCTGCTAGTATGGATACAAAATCTTATTTATCATATAGGTTAACATAGAAAAGGCTTATCGTATCTTTCTTCTATAAATACCTATGCGCGAAACTATGATAATAAATTCAGCAATGCAAGTATAATTGCTGTAGCAATACCAAAGTATTTACCGCAAAATTATCATCTTTTATTTGTATCCGCACACAAATTAAATATAATCACAATTCGCAACGGCACAGTCATTTATACGCAAATTCGATTCGTCGCCAGCGGTAATTGAATGGAAGCGGCGAGATCAAGTATATACGAGTTCTAGCTATTAAGATAGTGTACATTTTAAGAGCAGGTTGACGCCATCATATGCCAATAAGACCTGCTAGGGTTGCTCGATACCGTACGATATATCTAGATATCGATACTTCGATGCGAGATATCGATATAGCGTTGCGGTTATATCAAAATTTCGTACAACATTTTAGCCATACGATACGTTAAGTATCATGTTCCAACAAAAGTATGGTATAGTATACGCTGTACTTAAATATGGTGTAAATGCTGGCTTTAGTGACTTGTAAGCTTAGACGTACTTTAGTTAGTTCGATCTTTGTTGTAGTACTGCTAATTCATGTGAAAAATTTTAGGAAAATTTCTTGATTTTATTAACTAAACTCTGCTTAATATGTTTCCTTAAGAACACCATTTTGAAATTTCTAATATCTGGAAGACGGAATGAACTGAACTTCACGTATCTGCCTTAAAAAAAAGTTTCAGAATGAACTTCGAATTTTTGAAATGTCTATTTTTTTGCCCGCAACTTCGTCTGCCAATAGCTCGAATCTATGTATTAAGTTAAGTCATCGTCGATTTATAGAGGTGAAATAATATCGATACGACTACAATGTTTCATCGATCTGTAAAAAAGCTCAGAGTTTTTTTTGTCATCCCTAAAGTTTACCGCCAACTCGATCGTCCGATGTCGCGGTATCAGTTTTACCCGAAGTATTTTGCATAGATCGGTAATTGTTTAGCATGCAGCTCTCGACCGCTGGCCCCTAACGGCGACTTGTCGCGACAACTACCTGCATTTGTACACGATATACGTTTCAATACAGATGCTTAGAACCTAAACGAAACGTTTGGCGGTAATTTCTGTAGACCGGTTGATTTATTGACATGCCGTTCTGTTGTCACGCGTTTTGTTGATGTAATCTAAACGGAATTTCAATAGTTGATAGCGGTTTGATAAGAGCATTTTTTTTTAACAGGCTTCAAATAGCTGAAGCTAACGGAGTATGTCTATATTGGCTATAACCCCGAATTCGCACATGTGTAACACTGAATTATCTGATCATCATCTTAACGAATATTTTTCCTGATTGCACTCGAAGCCTAAACCTCGAGAGCCCAGAGTCCGCCTTCCGGCTTTATTCCTCCGTATAAAACTAATTCTGTAGATATCTGAACTGTACAGGAAATATTCCCTGTCGAACTCTAGTAGTGTGTATAATTTAACTTAAATCCATCCAGCCGTTTTTGCGTAATGTAGTATTCAAATAAAGTATCGTATTTCATACATCCGTTATGTACTTATGATGTGTGGAGTTTCTGGAGACATATACGTCGACTTGGTTGGAATAAAATAGCATATATTATAAATACCGTGTTCACGGGAATCTTGACCAGATTAGGGTCAGTGTCCTCCGATTTCCTTGTGTAAATATGCGTTTGTCGTAAGGATGGACGTTGTTATCTTGAAGTATCCTGTTAGATTAAGTGCTCACTTTCTAAACTAACCTATCTATCAAAACTGTCATTGGAATTTGTGATTACGAAGCTCGGAGCTGCGGGAATGTTCTACATAGTATAATGCACCTTAGAGTCAACTCGTTGATGATAGGCTGTTGAAATGAAACAAATTATAACTATTTCTGTCGCTATAAACATTTCATTCAACAAAAAAGGGAAAGAAATAGGTTAGATTCCACCTAATAAAGTAAACGCGGTGATTTGTGCTGCTACGGGGTAAGCGTTGGAGCACACTTTTTAAGTGTTAGTTAAATATCAACATTATGTATGTATAATACATTGCAAAATTGAATTGAAGCTGCCGCAAGCATAGACTATTAAACTACTTGACCGTCACTGGAAGCTTTTATTTGAGAGAGCAATCGTATTTCGTCCATTTCCGTCTTAAATATTGACCTCATTTCCGGTAATAGTGGCGCCACCTGGCGTACCAGCGTGTTTTTGCACTTCAATTTGACACGCCATTTTTGTATCATTGGCTTTTTGTATTTCGTCGAAGCAACAAGTCGGCAGCAATTCCTTCTGCGACTATTACATTTCACAAATTAATATTTTCAGCTTCACATTTCTACAACTAAGTCTTAAGAGTTTTAAATTTAAGAAATAATACAAGTTTAAATTAAAATAAGTGCACAAAATTAAAAGCAAGTACCCTCAGGTGAGTACTAAATAAACCACTCTTGGTGTTATTTCTGTAAACTAATTTTTAACGGTTTTCCGTTCGAGTAATTATTAAAATAGAAGTATTAATTAATATATTTTGTTATATTAGTGTATTCGGAAAGTTTTATCTTGGTGAATACTAAAAGACTTAATTTACAGTTAAATGTCTTCCGCAAATCAAGAAGATGGGGCTGTCGCGGGACCGAGCGGACTGTCGCGCAAAAGGACGCGCAGTAGGAGCTCCTCAAGCAGCAGTTCATCGAGCTCATCCTCCTCGGACTGCAAACGAGGTAAACGGTCGCGTCACGCGCGCCGCCATCATAAGAAAAGTAAGCGTTCAATACCTACTAATGACAATGAATATGTATTGCAACAATTATTTAATGAAATAGCTGAGCTACGTCAGCATATTTTACCACAAAATGTGGGACCTGACAATGTCTCGCTTTCGTCAGCAATCAGTGGCGAATTATATCAACAGGGCGATGAAATTGCCCAGTTTACGTTTGATATGAAACCAAAACTAAGGAACCCTCTGTTCCTGCAACACCTGACAATTATTTAAAACAATTGAAAGAAATACAGCGTTTTAGTAATGTGAACTGGTCAGATGTGAGGTATGCGGAAACGCAAAAACTTTATAATCATACCCCCGGTTTTGTCGAATTACAAGCTAATGAAGAGATAGCTCATTATGACACGTTACGGTATCAATCCAACATTGATAAATCATACGCATCTATAACTTTTTGCATTCTTAAGCAGAAAGAAGCCTTACAAAACGCTATTAGGGATCTTTTATCCTGGGCTAGGGATGTACCTTTTCATTATGAAAATCTTAGTATCAAATTAGAAGAGTTGTTCCAAAAAGGTGAGTTCCATAAAACTTCGTCAGATCTTTTGCAATTAGTCTGTGGCCACAGGGCCGAGATAATAGAAATGCGTAGAGAAACTATAACTAGTAAGGTAAAGGATCCGCTCGTGAAAGCAGCCTTAAACAGAATACCTCCTTCTGTTAGTCACCTGTTTGAATCTGGTATACTTACTTCCACATTGGAAAAAGCCGGCGGGGTACGTAAAGCATTTTGGCCTATAAAGGTCGATGATAATGTACAAAAACCTATTAGGTGTAATCGCCGCCTCTCGCGGGGGCAAGGCGCACAAAAACTTGTAGTTTCATCGCGTGGAACTGACTATGGCCAAACACTGGGTAACACAGACCAAGCACATGTGCACATGGCCTATAATATTCCACCCTCGCGGGGTGGTTACCCTGGATACCAGTATCCTATGAATTACCCTCCTAGGGGTAACAATCATAACCCTCTACAGAATAACGTCCAATATGGTAGAGGTACATTTCGTAGACGCGGATCACGAGCAGATCGTGGATCGTATAGAGGTGCGAACACCTCCCGAGTTGTTAAACGTAATCAGTTTAAGTCAAAACAATGACTCGAATTCCTTTCGAGCCGGTCAGCTAGCACACTACCGTTCGAAATGGGAGAGAATGGGAGCTCCCAAAATTATTTTAAAAATAATTCAAGGGTATCGCATACCCTTCTTCCAGAAACCCCCTCTTATTTATCCAAATTTAAGAAACAGTCCTTATCAAACACCTGTATCGAAAGAAATGTCTGCAATCATTCAAAAAATGAAAAGGCAGGGTGTATTAAAAATAGCACTACCCACACCAAGTTTTATATCCGCGCTATTCCTAGTACCAAAAACAGACGGGTCTCTCCGACCCATTTTCAACCTAAAATCACTCAACAATTACATAATGACAGACCCGTTTCCATTAATTTCAATGCACAATGTTCCAAACTTTATCCAGCCTCGGGACTGGATGGCCAAAATCGATCTGTCCCAGGCCTATTTCCATATACAAATCCAAGAATGTCACAGGCGCTTCCTACGTCTTATTTACGATGGAAAATTACTAGAAATGACTTGCCTCCCTTTCGGCCTGTATACGGCTCCAAAAACATTCTCGATTTTAACAAATTGGGTAGCTCGAGTACTAAGAGACCGATGGAGCATGAGAATTATAGTGTACCTGGACGATTTCTTGCTGGCGCATCAAAACCCAGATATACTTCAAGAACATGTCAGGATCACAATAAAGACGTTAGAAGATCTAGGCTGGCTAATAAATTTTCAGAAGTCGATCCTATACCCTCAAAAAAGTTTGGTATTTTTGGGCATTCATTGGCAACCATGGTCAAATCAAAAGTCGTTAACAGACGAAAAGGTAATACAGATAATCAACATGTTGGAACTTGCTCTGCAAAAACGGCAGTTAACTCTAAAAGGTACGCAGAGAATAGTGGGACACTTAAATTTTGCCAGTTTTGTCGTACCTCGAGGTCGACTGAACCATCGGTACACGGTAATGTTTCTAAACCTGCTAGAAAAACGAAGTCCAAAGAGGTCATACTCAATACCTCCAGAAGTCTCAAACGAGTTAACGTGGTGGATTATCAACTGTCAGGCATCAACTCCCATTCATTACCCACCTCCAGACAACTTCCTCACCACGGACGCTTCCGGTCAAGGTTGGGGAGCACAGTTAAACAATCTGTCGATATCAGGCACGTGGACCAGTGTGGAAAAGCCCTTCCACAGCAATCGAAAAGAAATGTTGGCCATATTTCATGTTCTCCAAGAACATGCTCATTCTCTGCGTCACAGTTCAATGTTAATACAATGCGACAACAGAACGGCCGTAGCCCACTTGAGAAACGAGGGTGGGACGAAATCTTTGTTCCTATTGAACCTCACATATCGAATCCTTTCACTACTAGACAAGTATCAAATACATTTCAAGATACAATACATACCAGGCCTTTACAACAGCCATGCCGACCATTTGTCGCGTCACCGTCCACCTCCGGAGTGGCACCTATTGCCAGCATGCGTAGAGAAGATATTCTCCAAATGGGGCACCCCAGTAATCGACCTATTTGCTTCGCAAACGGCTCACGTAATAGACAACTACGTGTCTCGGCATCTCCGAGACCATCAAGCCCTGTTCCACGATGCGTTCAGCACCCAGTGGAACTACCCTCTAGCCTGGGTGTTTCCACCGCCGTTCCTGATCCCCAAGGTAATGGCTCACCTAAATCAGTCAACGGGAATATACCTTCTAATAGTACCCCGTTGGGAGAAGGTATTTTGGCGGGCAGATCTAAAAGCCCGAGCGCTTACAGCGCCAATAACCCTCAAGAATCTAGAGAATCACCTGATCGACACATCGACAGGGCTTCCACCTCCGAAAGTCGAGGACTTAACCCTAGAAGCCTGGAAATGTGGGGGTGGACCCGGGAAATAGAAGGTTGGAATCCTGAACAAAAGTTGCTACTCAAGAATTCTTGGAGAAAATCCACCCTGAAGACCTACGATGTCGCTTGGAAACGCTGGCTTTCTTGGTGTGAAGCTAAAGATGTAGATCCTATCAATCCTACAGGTTCGCAATTAGCTCAGTTTTTATCAGACTTGCATTTAATTTATAAACTATCCTATAATACTGTTCTTTTACATAAATCGGTAGTTTCCACCTTGTGCAATAGTGACTCGTCAGGTCGATTAAGCTCACATGTTATAGTTAAACACATTTTAAAATCAATTTCACTTAAACATCCAAAAACAAATAAACCACCGGTTTGGAATGTATCTACATTTATAAATTTTTTATCTAACTACACAGTAGATATAAATAACCTCTTTCAAACTTCAAGACACACAGCAATATTGCTTTTACTCTGCTCGGGGAGACGCATTCATGACCTGACCTTGCTTGCTGTTGATTCAGAACATTGCATAAGGTCTAATGATTATATTTTGTTTTGGCCTCTATACGGTTCCAAAACTGATAACGGTAATTATAGACAAACAGGCTGGAAGTTGTTATTTAACTCGGACAACAATAATTTAAACCCTGTTTTCTGGATAGAAAGAACTATATCTTTATTAAATGAAAGACGTAACTCAATACAATCCTTTAATCTATTCATTACAGTCAGAGGTGTAGCCAAACCAGCTTCTCGTGCAGTTATAGCCAGTTGGATAAAGACTCTGTTCAAAGAAGCAGGGATAGCGGAGTCCCCTGGCACTGTACGATCTGCAGTCGCTTCACACAGCTGGCTAGAAAATAACTCCATTGAAGACATCTTGGCCCGAGGGAACTGGAGATCGGCGGAGACATTTCGTCGATTCTACAGACGGGAAGTAATCCCATATTCTAATACAGTCAATGTTACACGGTTATTTCATCCTGTTAATTAATTATACTAATCACTAATCAACTTACCTGATTGTAATAAGATTAAGTTACCTACATACCTACTAATGGCAAATTGGACTTGATTGTTTATATTTAACATAGAAACCTTACATAATTTTTCTACTTAATATTTACAGATTTGATTTTTAACGGTGCGCAAAAATCTTTGTCAATGTTGTAATAGGTAATAAAACATGTGCAATGCAAACCTATCTTTATTTACCTGTCTAATACATCCTTCTAAGGTACACTCAAAACTCTAAAAAGTAGGTAGGTAGATAGTGTTATCCGAAAGCTGAAATCAAATTATTAAAGGTACTCATCTACCTTAAAAATATTACGTATGATACCAGTACTTACCTTACTATATTTGTAATATACAATAAAATTTATATAGTTATTTCATTCTATCACATTGGCTTTGGGATAACTTTGTGGCGTCACCAGGCGAAAACAAACAGATCTCAAATAAAAGCTTCCAGTGACGGTCAAGTAGTTTAATAGCAGCGTTTTACCTGAAATAAAACGCATATTAAAATACTTACCTCACTGGAAGCTTTCACTTAATTTCTGCCTGGTGAAATAATAAAAATGCCAATGATACAAAAATGGCGTGTCAAATTGAAGTGCAAAAACACGCTGGTACGCCAGGTGGCGCCACTATTACCGGAAATGAGGTCAATATTTAAGACGGAAATGGACGAAATACGATTGCTCTCTCAAATAAAAGCTTCCAGTGAGGTAAGTATTTTAATATGCGTTTTATTTCAGGTAAAACGCTGCTAATATATAATCTAGACATATTATTCAATTTTGCAATGTTTACTACTAATACTTAAAAAGTGCTCGAGCAAATTGCAGTTCGGTGGGCGCCAACGCTAAGACGTAAAACATTTTAAGTAACAAACAAACTGAGAAAAGAACCTAAATGTCATAGTAAAAATCTGTTTAAAATCTAATCTCAATCTCCTAAATGTCAAAAACGGTATTCTCAATTGTCATTGTTATCGTGATCGTTTTGAAATTTGTATTATTTCGAGAAAAGATCTCAGATATCTCATAATAGAAACCACACTCGTCATTTTAAGCATTAACCTGAATGTTAAGAAAATTATTAAATATTTACTTTTTATATCCATAATTCTTGAAATACTTACCATTTTATGGCCAATTAAATCGCACGATATAAATCTTAGTTATTTAAGAGCGAGATTATATTTAAGAAGGCATAAATAATCGGAAGCAGTATCAATGTATCATCAAAGTGTATCAAAAGTCGAAGTGTACGTAAAAAAAGTTATTATGTATTATTAGTATACTAATGAAATATGACTTTCATTCAAAATGTAATACAGACAGTACACTAAATAGGTAGTAATATTTTTATATAAAACAATATTTTTTTATATAAACAAAGGCATTACACATTAAATAATAATATAATCATCAGTTTTATCCGAATTTTACAATTTTATCCGAGTGCCTTGCGAAGTGCTCGGAGTCAGTTGCCTAGGATAACGCGAAAGCTGTAAACGATCTTCGAATACATCGGTAAAAATGAAATGCCCAAGTGGGACTTGAACCCACGACCTTTCCTTTACAAGGGAATGCTCTTCCAACTGAGCTATTGAGCCACACCTGAATCACGTCAAATTTCTCTTTCTCTTTATATCCGTGTTTAAGGGCGAGGTATTCTCTTTATAAACTAATCTAATAACACTCTTGATATAAGTACTATGTAAAAACAATTAACTGCAAGGCTTAAAATATTTACAAATGGTTTATATATTAACTTAAAATTACCACTTAAAATTAAAAAGGAAATTGTCGGCATATTTTTTATGCCAATTTCGCCGAATGTGTATTCTTTACCCAGTGTTTGTCTTCATTTTTTTATTGTTATTGTTAGACATGGAGCAGGTAGTTGCGTCCGGGGTGGTCAAAATCATTAAACTTCAATTTGCAGGGGTCGACAAATAAGCTGACAATTTTTAATTAAGTATGATAAATATAATTTAGATTATAGTGGGGTTTTTGTTTAAGGGAAAATCTCTAATATATAAAATTCGATTATATATTAGAGATTTGACTGGGCTTAACCGATTTTCGTTATTTTTTTTTTGCATATTTGTTAGGTTCGGGAATAGAGAGATCGTAAACTACGTATTATTATAGCTCTAGCTTATAAGGATGACCAACTAAAAATATGTTTTTGGGAATATTATTTGAATATTATTTCGACGCCTGAAATCCCCCGCCCCCCTTTATTCGACTTTTTTTTATCTTATAAATATTTTAGTTTACTAATTTAGTTTTAATTTAATATTTAATAAAAACCCTTGTAAGCATTTGGTATTGAAAAATATGATCGTACCTTCAACCCTAAATTTTAACCCTTCTACCACTAACATCTAATATTAACAGCAAAACAACGTTTACCATGTTAGCTAGTGTTACCATAAAATGTCATGTAGTACATGTAAATGTATCAAAGAACTCTCACCTACTGCAAGTGTGGAATGACACACAAATCGTTCAGTGGGTGGACTGGTCGGTCGCTAGAGTAAACACGAGCTTTAGGTGAACGACCCTGGCTACTACCAGCTTATTGATTAAAGTCCAACTGATAAGTAATTTATCAGTTCGCGTCTCGCAGCGAAAATTTTACTAAGAAAATTCTTTGAGAACTAGTTTGATTTCGTTCCGTATACGAACATACGTGTTAGCAAATTAAATATTCTATATTAATTGATGAAGCAATTAAGTACTTCTATTTGATAAGATAAAAACTATTTCAATTAATAATTAATAATATAAATAAAATTACAGAAAACTCCTTAACTATAAATACATAAAAAACATAATTATTAAAAATAAAAACCTAAAAATCGCAACTGAATTCCTCATTTAAAATTTTATTTGGGAAATAGTCTACGACAGTTCCTTTGAGGGTGGGATATTACCTGAACCAATAATGTCCTTTTCCGGACTGTGACAATATTCAAAACAGGAATAGTACCAGTAGTTTGAAAGGACATTTTTATTTTACATCTGATAACCTTACAACAGAATACCCGCAGCAATAACTCGCCGATCTGAAACGCTGCAATGAATTCACTTTCTCTTTAATTGCGAGTTTCTTTAAAAAATCATCCATATTTGTATATTGAGGTCTGGTGATGGCTGCGGGCGTTTTCCAGCTATACAAGGGTTCGGAGATGAAATACAAAATTACTATGTAGTTATGTACAAACAGGGAATACTGGCAACTGGCGAATGTCGTCACAACTTTGACCGCAGTTTCGGAACGAGCTTCACAACATGTTTCAAATCAAGTTTCTGATGAGGTTAACATAATTCGTCTTGTTTATGAACGTAGTCGCAGATGATTATTCGATCATTATTCGTATTATTCTGACACGTGCAGGGTTAAGATGCCATCCATATACGGTGCAGAGTATACTTGCTAGAACCAAGCGTTTCAGTGACTCATTCCTATGCCGCACCACTAAGACCTGGAACTCCCTGCCAGCTCACGTGTTTCCTTCTTCCTACAGTCCCGGGTCCTTTAAACGGGGCGTGAAGCTGAGTGCCACCACTGTTAACATGGATGGTACATGTTTACAATGGTGACCCTCTTTTCGAGACTGTGCCTTTAGCTTAACATCAGGCGAGGTGAAGTCAAATTAACGTGTCCTGTATAAAAAATAACCACATTGGCCAAACGTCCCTTTATTTTGTACAGTAATACCGGGTCGTCGCACGACAAAATTATTATTTTTTTAATCTTTTCTGAACGTATTTTTAAAATACTAGTTCGTCTGACCTACTTTGAAAAAGTATTTACTTTTACATATTTATATTATAAAATAACAGATATAGTAATATATATTTTTGGGACGATGTATAATTTTATTTTTGGGCACGATGACAGACAGTGACGTTCGTTACCACAATCCCTAGGAGACTGGAATCCAACATAATAATACATTTTAGATGTGCCATGTATTATTTACCAGCATTTGCCCGCGGCTCCACCCGCGTGGATGTCGGTTATCGCGACGAAACATAGCCATGTCCTTTCTCAAGGTCTAATCTACCCTTATACCATATTTCATCAAAATCGGTTCAGTGGTTTAGCTGTGAAAGCGTAACATACAGACAGACAGACAGACGGAAAGAGTTACTTCCACATTTATAGTACTAGTATGGATTTTTCTTTTTTAACAAAAAGATTTATTTAATCTAGTTTTAAGATCATAATATTTACGTATTATAAACATTATTTATTTATTTCTTCTCATTCATACCCATCGGCTCATTTTACTTTCACGTTTATGTCTTTTTCTGTTAGGTCACCCATTCATTAGATCGTTTTACATCGTTCTATTTGGTTCTATTGTTAGGTTTTGTGTTTCAATGAAACGTTTTTCAAGACATTCGAAGTAAGTAACAAACATACGCCTTTAATTTTTTTTATTGGAATTTCTGCACTATTTTAAACACCAGAAATGCATATTGTTATCGATATTGACTCGTATATGTCGACTGAATATTCTTTATTTCCTATACACATAATAATAAATCTAGAATTTTATTTTTGCTAAACAAACACAGTTTTATTTCCACCTTCACTATTGACGCACGCGATGTTAACCCTCTCCTACTATACGCACTTTTCTTCAGTGTGGAAAATACTATTGATAAATAACCCTGTCATCATTAGCTTTTTAAAAGCAATAATTGCCCAAATTCAAATAAAAAAAAAGTAAAACGCTCCCCAAATATCGAATTAGCACATACCTGGAGAAAAAAAACCCTATTATGCCGACATAATTTGAGCTACACTGGTACACTCGTACCCTTTCAATCAACCCGGCTGAATAGCGCTCCATCAGTCACAGCCTCACAGGCAATGTCAGGCCTTTTGTGCCGTAACCTCTCATTCTGTAATTAGGCCCATGGAGGGACGCAGGATGCCGCATGGATTCTGCACATTTTTATTTTTTATCTGTTTGGTGAGATATTCTATACTGTATTATGAAATATAATACACTAGCTATTTCCTGCGACTCCGCCCGCTTGGATCTCCACCTATTTCTGTACCAAATTAGTAGTTTTGCTGTGAAAATGTAACAAACAGACAGAGTTACTTTCGCATTTATAATACTAGTAGAAGTAATGTTTTCTTACAATCTGTGATCAAAAGTTTAAGGGCAAACCGCGCGTCACGAACTAAACAATAAAAAAATCAAGCTAATAATAAAAATGATGCAATACATTTAACGTGTATGTATCGCTATTAATTGTCTTCAATTTAATAGTTACTACGGACTGTCAATTGACCTCCAAATATTTGCCTAATATGCCCAGCAATTGATAGTAGGTACCGCTGTCGAAAGATTCCCTTCATAAGGATATCGATAGACTAAAATAAACCAAACAAATAGAAAATACAAATATCGTTAGTCCAGAATAATTTACTATTGATAGTAGAATCATCTGTGACAATATATTCCGTTTATAGCGTGGCTTTTAAGGTTTAACCCTGTAAACACCTATTGCAACTATTGTAAGTCATTAATAGTGTTGTACTATTTATCACATCACAGCCGATAGTCGTATCGACATTCGCAATATTGTGGATGTAGAAAATCGTTTATCGGTAATAGCCTACCAAGCGACATTCCTATACAAATAGAGTCATCAAATAAAAAGTATTCATTTGTTGTGTACCTTATCTGCAACACTGTTTAATTATATTCTGCAAAACATCTACTTAACATACCTAAACCAAAGCTGTTAAAACTGATAAACCCTAAACGTTGTTTGTTTAACTCAAACCGCACAAACCCTTTATTGTGGTTGTCTGAATCACGCCAATAATACCAATAGATTACAATGTTTTACCTCCACAAAATTAATTATAGAGACTTATTTATTACATCTATAACCACATAATAATAAAAAAGCTACTTAATTACATTAATTAGTCCCCTGCTCATTAAAATGCGATACATGTTTAATGGTAAATAAAAAGCTTAAATAATTAGCTGTAATCCGGAAAGCGTCGCTGTGCGCAACTGAATGAGAGTTATGAGAGTATTGGATGGTTTTTAATTTGCGACCGGACATTCCACGCGCGAGGCAGGTGCCGACCTGTCGCCGTCCCACCGGACCGGTCCGCGGCGAGCTGGTCGTGGCACTGCCCTGCCAGAGCCGCGCAAAAAACTGCATTCGATATTTCAAATCGATGTTAACCCCTCACTAATCATTTATATCGATTGAATATTTTATTGATATTATCGGAAACTTACGCGAATGTTTCACACTGAAAGAAACTGAAACGTCGGGTTCTGCGCAATAAAATACAAACTAAATTTATTTCGATAAATATTCAATTATTCGATCACTGTAATAAAAGGTAATTGAAAGTTTCGTTAACTAATAATTGTTTATAGGTCACCGCATAGATATGCAAGGCAGTAACTTTTTTTGTTATAAAATAGTGTTATCTCTGCAGTTGCGTGTGCGCAATGTTTGCTGTAAAAAAGATGTAGACAGCAATATGCCGCTAATAATACTGCATTGCTCCGAATCAACTAATAATTTTATGATGACACTACGGTCGGTTGAGAGTTCCAGGCAAGCGGAATCTCATCGCGCAATTATTACTACAGAATTCTGAGACAAGTGGATGGAATATTTGGGTGTTCCGTTACCAAAACTGTACCCGTACCACCCTGCGAAACTGTCAAAAACTGTGAATTAGTAGCAAAAGCTCAGAGCAAGCCAAAATAGTGCTTTTACTTTTTCATCCAAGGTTACTCTTCTCTGAGGCAGATGGAACTTAAATTGTAGGGCTATAACAAAAGAAAAGAAAAAACCTTCCCAATTAAGAACCTGATCGAGAAATATGAGTTATGCTAACGGTTTTCACATCTTTGTCTGCATTGTACAGGTTAAAAGCCTTCGGTTGTAATAAATATTATATCCCCATCGATGTCACTGTGCCTGTTTATGTGCATCGATTACTTTAACATAAGTCGATATTTATTATCCGTTTCAGGTCCAGTATCGTTTTCATTGTCCGTTCAATGAATCCATGTTTATGCGGAGGCCTCAATGATTTTATAATATCGTTAAAGTCGTATGCTTTTGTCATCGCTTAATGGTATAAAAAAGTTAATAGTTACGTTTAGTTTCAGATTGGCGTTAGGTACGTTTTGTTGCTTGTTCACAATTGAATTTTTGTCGGCGATATTTAGTTTTTTAGTTACAACTCTCTTCCGTTTTCAGTCAGTTTGTATTGACAGTATTGTGTGGTTTTCTTTGGTTCATCACTTCATCAGTCATCACTGATCGGTGGTCTTCAGTTACTTAAATATTTAATAAACCTTATCTTGTTTATCGCGCTAAATAATGGGATGTAATTTGTTGGTTTAATTTAAAATATGAATATAGATGTGGATGACTTTGGGTGTATAGGTAGGGCTAAAATAGATCAATAGATTTCCTAAAATAGGAATATGGCAAGGAAATAATTGAGGAGGGAAATCGCACAGGAAATTATGGAAGAGAAGAACAAAGTGCGTTGACCCCAAAATAAATTAGGCCAAGGGTAAATGATGTCATGAATTTTAGCATTACATTCTGCATTCTTATATTTATTACTAAACATGCGAAACTATTATAGTTTCGCACATCGTGTAACCTTTTGTCCGCTTGAGTTGCATCGTCGAGGCTCGAATCGAAAATCTATATCGATTAAATATTCGAGCGTGGACGAGTTCGTGCAGGTCGAGATCGAACATCGAATTATGACGTGGCGAAAACAAAACGAGTTGGAATCGATTCCGTGCATTCCGACGCTTCACGGATTCTTCGTTAAGAATGTGAGCCCGCGAGATCGTATAATGATTATAATCTCGATTTAGTGGTCGATTCGTCATCGTCTGATTTAGTTAATGGAATAAGCAATAAGCGTGTGAATCCTACGAGATGACTTTACATTGTGATAGACACGGATTTTGTAATTATTGATAATGGACACCTTCACGGTTGATTTATAAAGAAGTATACACCTACATGGTGACGAGTGAAGACTTTAGATTGTTTATCTGATTAATATAGAAAGATTGTGATCGTTGTGTGCCTTCTACGGTTTCCAATTAAATCGTACAGTTATCGATGCAACAAAGACAAATGCCGATATGCTTTATTTAATATTATTAAACTCAATACCACAGACAATGAAAACTGTTTAACATTATAAACTAAAATATTTACATCAAAAGCTCCCCCTCCTCCTTCCCCTGGGGTTTGAATCATTAATCTTCATCAAGATCCTATCGGATATCTGCTTTTGATTTTGTTATTTTTTTTCTGAACGAGTACGATATAATTTGTGATATACTTCATTCTTTAATATTTGTATTGCCTATTTGCTTATTGTCCAAAACATGCTTAGTCAAAAGATGTATCTACTTACACAGTTTTATTTGCAAGATGCGATATGGTATCATTACAAAACTAGCTTTATGATCGAATCAGTAATAGCAAAAAACTACAATTAATATGAAGACTCGCGAAGTCAGTTACTATCAGCGAAATTAATAAAAACATGACATTTTGGAGAGGTCCTGGAGTCAGGAGGATGCAGGACGCAGTCGCATGGGAGCGGAATGCGGTCCGGCGGGGCAAGGGGGCCGCGGGGCGGGGAGGTGCGCCGGCGCAGGTTGCGCGGCCACCGAGCCGGCCTATAAACTGCGACGGAGTAGTTAACGCGCCCCTAAATTATTATGCCGTTGCCGTGAGAGTGTATAGAGCGTCACCCTTACCTTACACCGCAAGTCGTAACTAAACAATATAATTATGAAGGGCTTTTATTTTAATTAGTTCAGCTAATTGTACTGCAGCTATATGTTTAACAAAATGGATAGACGATGTATTTGAATTCTTTTTTCATTTTAAACATGACATTCGATTGAAAACTTTGCGGACGTATTTATTAATTTATCACAGCAATTTTGTGTAATATACGTGTGTTACTTTCGACAAATTAGCTGTTGCCGCGACTCCGCTTGCGTAAAAAGTGTGGCGACTCTTTATCGCGGAAGAGGCGTGATCTGGCCTTGTACCCTTGCAAGTTGCACCTCGGCTGACCCTTGGATGAGGGCTCCACGGTGTCCTCATCTCGCGCTGCCACTCCTAAATTAGTAATATCTATACTTCTATAGTCTACTGTTGGATATAGGCGTCTCCTGCCATCCTCAGCCTTCTCCATCCAGCCTATACCAGGCAGTCCAACTACATAACTCACACGAATACTTAGTTTGCGTATCTTTGGGTAACTGTCACATGAAATATTTTAATCCTTTTTATGTTAGGATTAATTTTATTGAGAAATGTACAATGTCATACAACTTGCGTTAAGTACGGCGTTTCCTAATGATTACATGATGATATAATTAATCATGCCTTGAGCAAATCCCACGTGGTGCGTAGATCACCCACGGAAGATTATATTACCTTCAGAAAATCCCACGTGGTGCGTAGAACACCCACGGTAGATTAGGTAAGACCCACGGGCTATTTTGCCCACTGTTACGGTATAAAATTGTAGAGTAAACACGCATTATAAAACTTTATATTGGATACTTATGTAATCGCGTTTTGATTTTTTTTAGGTAGCAAAATGGTAGCAAATAATCCCACGGCTCATAATGGTGACTTTCGTTGTTACCTACAAAAGGGGGAAAGGGAGAATTTAAAAAAGGAAACGAAGGGTGATAAGGCTTTGAAATTAAATTTATAATCCTGTATAAGGAATTGTTTTAATAAGTGATTATAAAAGTTTTAATAATAGTTTTTTAAACAAAACCACAATGGCCGAGAATGAATAAATTCTTGTGTAATGTGGTTTATCAAGATGGGACTTGTATTGTACGCTCTATTAGTCAGAGTATTCGTATGGTAATTACTTTGTAAGTATTGATGCTATCTGAATTAACATTTACTAATTAACTTACTTATTTTATTTAATAGCAAAACCATCTTCTACAATATTTACCTATCAGAAATAGAGATATCATAGTGGTTATTTTTTGCCTTTGGCACTCTTCTTCATGTAAACTTTATCTTTGCGAATTCTGAGACTGTTGTTAATGATATTTTTTAAATTTTAAATTTATTTATTTATTTATTTCGGACTTGAGTCCATATGTTTAAAAGGTGGTTAATACATTTCTTTGACGTATGATTATATAGACGTATAGCAAAGTAATGTAATATTAGTCATTATTAGAATTAAGACAACGACGTTGGTGGTTTGTTTTTCTTATTCCGCAGTTCAAACATGTAAACGTTAACAATTATAGGTTTGTTTTCGTTTACGTTTCCGGTTTAGACACATGTTATCGTTTTAAAAGTTAGTGAAAGAGGGTATAACCGGTGTAGCTATCACGCGGCGTTATGAATGAACCGGACCCCCGGAGCCGCCCGAAGGGGGGTCGGGGGGACCCGCAATCGGAATTCCAAAAACTAGAGTGGGCGATGTCGATGCACATAAAAACTAGTCGATCCGACACAATAAGGCGAGAGGTCGCCGTCTTGTCGACCTGCGACTGTTTCAGAACTAAGACTTTACGTATAATGACTCGATGTTGGAAATAATCGATTTATACGTATCGATACTATCGATTCTGATGAAAATGTTTGAGGTTTTACTGTTATTGAAATATTTTATTCTGGAATTCTGTTTTTTTTTGTCTCTTATATTTGTGGGCGGTCGTAAAGTTATTTGATGCTCAGCGCAATGTGTTTTGGGTGTTTTTTTTTAATAAACTTATGGTTCTATTTAGTCCCTGTTACCACAGATTACCTAATAGTTGTTATTACCAACTTGTGAATTCAATCCATTGGTAAAATGTGGATGTTAATACCCCTTGCTTACATATTCTGGAACAAATAGGAATGAAATTATATATTAAACATTCTAGAACATGGTGCTTAGCCTCTTCTTGTATCTTGTAAATAACCCATTTACTTTGTTATTATAACATTTACTATATTAACAGTCTAATGCTAATATTTGCACCGACTGGGAATCAAAACCGCAACCGCAAGTAACGCAGTCGAACACTCACAAAATTATTTTTAACACGTCATATCACACCGGTAACATTTAAACATTACTTATAGTTAAATCAGTCTTTGACTCATCGAACTCAACCCGTGTTTGGTTCAACGCACTGTAACTACGCGGAAATATTTGAAAAAATGCCCACGTCTCAGTAATACATTAAAAATCTCGAAGGGGTGGACGGCCATACAGAGAAAACCAGCCGGTTTACTTTATAAGGCGGCTTACGCTCCATGGCTAGTTAAAATAACAGCATAATGAGACCTTCTGTTTGGTTAACATGACAAAGACTGGGCGAGGAATGCTGTTCATCTTACCGGCGCCCGACGCGTATGAAAACCCTAGTTTTCCATTTGATCTGGTGTCAGGTCACGTACGTAAGCCACGGGTCGCCTACTAACTACAGTTTAAGATATTAGTAATGCAACTACTTAACACCTGCATTCGCCCACGTAGCACTTGAGATAAGGTGAAATTCCCTATTACTGCCACTGTATGATGTATAAAGTGTTAGTGTACTTATAACGTTTAGTGCATTTATAACAATGATGTTATAAGTGCACTTAAGTCAACATTGTAAGATTAGGCTTCCGAAAAGAATATTCAACTCATTCGTAAATTAAAAACAACATTTAATTTACTCTGACCACTCGATGGAATGCGAGTTGAAAGTAAAGCTTTTTCAAAAATGGAACGACATAAAACCGCAAGGCAGGATCGGAATGATATTAAAGTGTATATTTTATAAATGCACTTAAGTACACTTGAGTCAATATTTCAAGCTTAAGCTCCTTTTAAATGTACTTCTTTGGTGTAATAAGCTGACAACATTTAAAAATACCTACATTGAGCGCGAGTATGCGAGCAAATATTGTGAGAAATATTTTTGTTTTTTAAAAATGGAAAACCATAAAGACAATATTGACATAATGTTGAAGTATATAACTGGGCGTTTCTGGTACAGATTTAATTGAATCGATCTTGATTAACTCAAAATATATTAACATAAGATATTTTGAATGACAGATTGCTGTTGATATTAACCGGATAGCTAGCAGTAATTAATTGACTATCATAATAGGTTCACGGAAATAATCCTTGCAATAGATTCTTAAACAGGATTACCATAACATGTAGTATTTACTGCCTTTTGAGTGATTAGAAGTAGGTAGTCACTTCACGTAACTGCGTAACCACTGCGATTATGTTAACTACTTGTCAGGAAATATTTTCCTATACTCTGTTCGAACAACAGAATATTTTCATTTATACAATGTTGGTTGAGCAACTAAAAAAGATTACGAAAAGAAAAAATATTTTTCTGATAAAAAGACAGATTTTTTAAACTTTCATCTAAACTTTGCAAGAAATGCTGGCCAATTCTCTAAAGACTGTCTCACTGTCTTCCTAAAAAACTACTGAAATTAGAAAGCCTTTCAGATACCTTGTTAAATACTTTTAAGAATGTTTTCTTAGATACCCTACACCTACAATGAAACGTATTCTACGATAAAAAACAACAATGGATTGTCTATAAATACGATATTGTTCCAATGAACGGATAATAAAATTTCATTTCTAAATTTAGATTTTATTGCAAGCATTACAATTTCCTATTATCATATAATTTTGACTTTATTCATACACTCCACAATTTAGTGAATGAATCGTCAAAGCGACAACACAACAACATTAGTGAGTCATGCTCGTGCGATCATCTCTTGATAAGCCGGTATCCAAATAATATTGCACCGTCTACAGACTCTAGAGTTTAGAGAAACACATTCAGACGCTTAACCTGTGAACCGAGATTTAGATAGCTGTTGTTTATGACCACTGTTCATTGAAATTTCGAGTTATCTTGCTGCAGTTATTCATATCTTGAACTTAAAGAGTCTTTGAACACTTGCGGACGTTAAAAAATTCACCAGAAAATTTCAAAAACAGATTCATCTTCTTTACATATGTGTGTAGTCACTTCCGCTGTATGTTGTTTTAGATGTTTTAAATTAGTTAACGGATTTAAATGCAGTTTTGAGTAATATATAGTAATTCAAGAGGATTTTTTGGTCACGGTAACCGACATCCATGCTATGGTATGACTACTCCCGCGTCTGCGCGGGCAAAAGCTAGTACGCTTATAAAATTATATCTTTGTGCATTTAATACTGTCATTCTGGACTGCATTTAATGCATTCGTATACTATTATTCTAAAGATAAAACTAGAATTCAAGTGCCAAAGACACGCCAGGATCATTTGTAAGCATCTCCAACAAACTGTGAAAAGAAAATCGTCCAAAATCATACAAATTGATAACTTTTTGAACTTTCTGGAGATCTAAGTTCAGTGCTCGTGTGAAAAATAACACGGCAGAGGATCGTTGGCGGCGGCATTGTAAACCAGGGGAGCGGGGGCCAAAACGGGCTATAAAGCTTACCTGCTCTGTAGATGTTATCTTGACGGTCAAAGGCGCCGGCACTGCGACTTCCTCACTCAACACAATGCAAATTCTATCTTAAAACAATACTAATAGAGTTTCGTTTCCATTTCTATTGATTTCAGTAAAATGTGTAACGGTGTGGAATTACAACACATTGTCAGATTGTAACTTTTTGTCATAGTTGTGTATAAACATTAGCTAGAATCATAACGGGGTGGTTACGTCACAATTCTATAAGTCCTGGGAAATGGACCACCTTAGTGATTCATAATGACCGTTATAAAATTTTACTGCAAAGTATTTAAATAATTTGTGCCAATTATAAAATATCTGTCGTGTCTCTGGCAGATATAATATAACTATTTTGATAAGTTCCCACTTGCTGTAGGCTTTTGTTTAGGGTTGGCTATTGAGAAACCTTTCAATGTTATTTTTTTTTAATAGAACAGTGATGTATCCTTTTGTACAATTAAAAACACGAGAAAAATGTACGCGTGAATAAATTGCAAGATGTGCAATTTTGTCTAAAGTTCTATTCTGAAGTTACAAGAAGTTACTTTTATGTCCTCGTCCTCCTCGCTGGGTGCTGCTGTTCAAAATTTGAACGTTTTTAAAGTCTGAATCGCACTATTGACTTGACAAGTTTTTAGCGCTCATGACTTCTGAAAATTTATACATACCTAATCCTGTTTATGCCACATGACTTCTTATCGCAGCTTAAACTTCACGTATCTTTTATCTAATATCATTGATTGCTTCTGGACCGCGTTTCTACTATATAATAATTGCCTCATGGATCTATCTTCTGCAGGTATAGAAGTATAGGCCTTTTTTTTCGTGCGGAAATCCCCTCGGATACCCCCCCCTGCCGGAGCCGGAAGGGGAGGTTATGTCGGACTCGAAACGACTAAAACCGCACGCCGACTTTCGGTCGTGGTGCTAGGCCGGAGGTGAGGTTGTCATCGACATATCCCTCGCACCCCGGCTGACCCAGGGCCATCCGTTACGGTTTGGCCCTCCTCGGCAGGGGGGACAATGGTGTCCACGACTCGCCCCCAGAATGGGGGAAGTATAGGCCTACTATCATATCTTACAAGTTTCAATTTCATCTGCAGTTAACATCTCCAAAAACACCACGTTCGCCCATTTTATTTCCTTGTAGAAACTACATATCATCAAGTTTAGAAGACAAAGTATGAAGTTATCCAAATATAAAATGACAGTATTTATACAGACAAAATTAGAAAAGCAAACATAGTAATTAAAAAAAATTGTATGCATTCCAGTCCTTTGGGTGAGCCCAATAAACCTTGTGGAATGCGGGCTTGTGTATCATTAAAATAAACGTTGATATCCAAGGTGCCCAATGGTTGAAAATTCATCAATTGTTCGGGTAACATTCGGTAATAGGTATCTATTCATTTACGGAATTAATGTATTTGAATAATTTCTAAACGAACTAGTTAATTATGTTTAGGAATTCTTGATTGAATTTAATATTATGTTGTATTCGTGGATTGTCCGCTTGTCACTTACCTACCGATATATTCAATTAATTTTCTTTTTTGCTTTACCGGATAACATGAAAAAAATCTGTACTGTTGCGTGTTATCGTAGTTAACCGGCGAAAACTCATATTACCACTTACATAATTACTTAGCGAACAAACAACGTTTAAATTATTTAAAAAAAACCGCTAAATCATACGTTTTTAGATTAGTATTGGATAAGAGGAAGGTAGAATAGCACGGATAGACTCAACCGCGAAAGAAATACCCTCGGAATTTACATCGATTAGGTATAAGGCATTTTATTAGTATCGACGGTTTATGAGGGTACGAACCCACTAGTCCCCTAAGATTCGTACCATGCACCCACTCGTCTCCTCAAATATTTAGGGTATCCTCTCGTCCTCTGGTCTAAAAAATACCCTTCAGAAGTCTTACTCCCCCTCATTTATTATATTTTTCTTTCTTCTCCTCATGTTTCAATAAGCCAAAGTAGCCATTTACAATCTGCTGATATTACTGCTGTTGCGTCAGCAAGAATGAGAAGACTCGTGTCTCTCAAGACTCTTCTACAGTTCTACTAATGAAAAGTCTGTCACGGGACTGAAACGACTCATCTAATGGGTATAATGGAGTGACGTAGGTAAATTATATACAAGTGTTCGATTCAATAATTCGTATACTTATGCCTCAAATATATGCGTGCAGTTACATATATATGTATAGCAGTAGTTGCGGTATTCCTATTTTAAATTAAAACCCGTTTTGATAGTCAAAACATTTAAACTAAGTAATACTGTATCTAGAAATGACCGAAACCTCTGGTAAAAATATGTAGCATTAGGTATACATTATACTCGCTTTATTTCTTCGGGCTAGAAAGAGATAAGAGCGCGCACCATTTACTTAACATACGTCACAAGCTTCTACTGTCATAAAACCTTAATGCAACCCGTTTCGGGTGCATTTTTACTGCCCCAATTAATTCTATTTAATCTTAAAATAAAACTTTTCCTAATGGATTCTGTCACCATTTATTTTGTGTTAATTAATAAAATTAATCGCGGTATTGAATCTGTTTTGTGTTGAATAATGATAATTACTTATTTTTTGCTTTCGTAAATTACTTCATTAAAGTAATCTTACTGATATAATTATAAAGTAAAGTCACATTCACTTACAGAAGATAAAAGAGATATCGAAACTCAATTTTACTAGAGCCTTGATGCTGACTGTACTAATAATTTATTGATTACCATAAGCACCAAAGAATGTGGCAACATATTTCTATAATTCACTTAAAATGATAATATACAGCATTGATACCATACAGCCAAACAATTCACAACTGTAAGCTCTTCAACAGTAGGCTTAAAATCAAACTGTAGTTAAACCTAAACCAATTTTAACCCACGGTTTCATTAGCACTGACAAATGGCTTATTAATAATGCTCAAAACATGTTCCGTATGAGTCAAGCTTTATGTGGTCCACAATAGCAAGTGGTCACAACGGTGACAAAGCTATGAAGTGTATGGAAATAGACTAATACTAATTACTGTATTGATTAATGAGTATGGCAGAAATATCGTGGACTGTTGCGAACTGCGAACTTTGTTTAGAGGAGAAAAGAGGGATGTAGATATACGAGAGTGATGTGAAAATGAAAAGTGTAGTGTAGGCTAGAAAACGGATGTACTGTTCAAAACCTGAACTCATAAAGTGCAAGTTTTGGTTGTTATCGGTATTCAAAGATATAAAAAGCCATTGTAAAGGAATCTATCACGAAAAACAACACTCGCAGACAACACTTTATTGTGACAGTTTATTGTAATTTTAGGCTCGCGTGAACGTATCTTGTCAAGTATTTAAATTAAACCGAAGTTTAAAGTTTACTATCCAGACAGTAATATAGTTAGTGTGCATAATGAAGAACGTCTTAGTGATGCTAAATAAGAAGTGATTCAGAATGTGTCAGTCCTGATTGAAGTTGACCTCGATCGACTTGCCGATATGCACATTTGCCTTACAAACTTGAGTGTGTCATTCGCAATTGCACATAATAATGTTCATTGTTTCATAAACTCGACCATCTCACTTTTCAGACCATATTCGAGGAAACCATAGTGCTTATTTTGATATATCAATGCGATAATATAGTTTATTTTTTAATTTTCATTTGTTTATCGAATCAAATCTCAAAACGGTTACCGCGGCTACTAGAAGTAGGCGTTGCCACTTCTAAAAGAAGTAACAGTTGCAGGTGGTACATCTACGTGCGAGCCTTTTTTATCCAACTGCCCAGAAAGGTTATTACAGGACTTATCACACCCGAATTTTCACTGCCGTAATTCCTGTAAAGCAAGAACAAAAGTAGTAGCCGATAGGTTAAGCCGATCTATCCGAACTGGCAAGGAACTTAAAGATGGTAGCTACAAAGACCTGTGTGTGCATATCCTTAGTATTCACATACGTCCCTTCTAGTTTTCTCGAACGTCAATAATCCATTACGCCTAGACTAGCTGACCTACATCGAGTATTATTTTCGGATGGTCAGTTATAGCTGCTGCGTGAAATGAAACAGCGACAAATCTTTGAAGTGGGGTACTTTTTTAAATTGTAACTCGAATGTTGACATAGAACAGACTGTTTGACAGGCCACAGATAGCGTAGAATTTATAGTTTGTTATTGTACAACCTCGTTGGTGTCATCGGTAATGTGTTATGTTTTTGGCGTAAGTATAACGATCGAATGTTTTGTTTTAGTAATTGCGATTGCGCAATAAATTATGTTTAACGGAAGGGTATGTAACACAAAGGAGAATTCCTTGTCGATGTTTATGTCATATTCATTAACTTTCCTTTTTTGTGCCGTTAATACTAAATTAAATACTAAACTTATGCTTTTTGTGCGATCGATTTAGCAAAATCTTATCGATCGATCGATCTTTTATTACAGACAGGATGAAGGACTCTGCTTACACTTTGGGGATGTACAGGGCTTAAAAATACAAAGAAATTGATAACCTCCTCATTTTTTTAAATCGGTTAAAAGAAATATTATAAAAAAATCTAAATCTTGTTGAAGAACTAGTAGTGCGAAAAGTAGCTCTAATCAGTGATCGAATAACTCCAACATAGCGTTACCAAGTAAAAAGTCAATGTAAGATTATATCTAATGAATTTACCGCTAGGTGGTGCTAATCCAATAACGTAAATCTATACTTATCTACACTAATATTATAAGGCTGAAGTTTGATTTTATGTTTTTTGTTGAACGCACTAATCTCAAGAACTACTGGTACGAATCCAGAAATTATATTTGTGTTGAATAGCCTGTTTATTTACGAAGCTTATATCATCACGGAACTACTGAATGAAGTGGGGTATTAATCAGAAATGACAACAAATCCAGCAGATTTTCATACGTAATATCGCCTCTTTACAAGAGCAACGTGACATCTCATAAAACCGTTTATTTTTATTATTTGATATTCAAAACCGCGAGATCGAATTATATTTTCTACAAAAACGCGGCATTTTAAAAGAGAATGGTCGAGGAGCTACAAGTGAAAGAGATGACACGACCGCGGCAAATGGCGTTATCACGTTGTCTCTTTCGGTGTGGTTCACGACTTCAATAACGCGACACGTTAGTATGCCCCGCACGCGCAACGAGTGAACTGCTCCTGATTTTCGCAAAAAACGTGGCATCACGAGTATACCACATTTTTAGTGCAAAGGTATGTTTCTTGTCGATATTTACTTTAACTTGAATAATGTGATATTAGCTATTTAACTCGTTTTTGTTGCAAAACTTATGAGTATTGAGAATGAAATAATGAATATTGTCACATTATTGATGAAAAAGTTACAAGTTTTCTTTATGATATCTTTGAATGTAACCATGTTGTTGATGAATCGTTTTCAAATACTGTGAGTTATTTTATTTTGCATCATTATTTTTGAAAACCTTTAAGTTTGTATTTATATAATGCTAAAATGTTACATTGTACATGCTAAAATAAAGTAACTTTTATGAATTTGTTTTTCAGATGGCATCACGATCTAGGATGCTAGTTCAATTAGCTACAGGTGTTAAAAATAATTTGAATATACAACTAAGTGATTCAAACTCTCAAAAAGATATTTTAACACAAGACGAGAATGAAAATATCAAAATTTCGACCAATATATTGCAGACTACAACAGAAGGTATTTTTTTTTCTAGTAATATTCCTGTAATTTCATCATTTCTATACGACCTCGTAGCAATTCGGCTAGTAGCAGCGGTTCCTCGAGTTCTAGCAGTTCCTCAAGCAGTGGCCCATCAATGTATCAAGGTAAGTTAATTTAAATGCAGAGGGATATAAATTGTTTACTCCTAACATCTTCTCATCTTAACATCTAATCAATTATATCCCACTAATCACACAAAATTCGAGGGTAACAGATCAATGTAACTATAACGTTTCAGACAGTGACGACTCAGTAAAGGATCCTGATTATGAATCCCAACCAACAAAATGTGCTGAGTATTCTGATACTGACGTAGAACAAAATATCACTACCAACTATAATAACATGTCGGATGATCAAAATTTGGTAACATCTAATCTGGTTTCAATAAATATTGAAAACTACGAGGAACCTCTTCCGTCTACAAATGAACATGCTATGGTATTCAACGATCTCAGTGTACTACAAAACAGTGAATCTTCTGCGATTGAAAACGTAAGTAATGGAAATGCTGTAAATTCAATAGTGTATAATTCTAGTCCATCTAAAACTGATAAAAAAAGAAAACTAAATGAAGCAAACTGGAAAGTCAATGTAGCTAAACGACTGAGAAATAGTGGGAAGCCTTATCAATCTACAAAATAAAAAAAAAATATGCCTAGTCGTGAATTGAAACCTTCTTGTAAGGATACATGTAAATTTAAATGTGGGTGTAAATTTACAGAGGAGCAAAGACAGACGATTTTAAATGACTATTGGAGCTTAGGTGCAATAGAAAAACAATGGACATTTATTGCTAATAGCGTAGACTTAGTTATCCCTAAACAACGTTACGTTAAAGTTGATTCGGCTGGAAATGTTGCAACTATTCGAAACAACAACAACGCTTTCTTTTTGACTATTTCGGGTGAAAAAACGAGAGTTTGTAAATTGTTCTTTAAAAATACTTTGGGGATTAATAATCGACCCATAGAGACTGCTTTGAAAAAGAAAAATAGCAACACTAATATTTCTTCCATGAAAGATAACCGAGGTACTCATTCAAATCACTATGCAATGGACGAAAGCATTAAAAATGGCATCAAATTGTTTATTGAGTCTATACCGAAGATCGATAATACTGTTAAACTGGCTGGACTGAAGATGATAAAAGTTCAAAGCTCTGATCCCGATGCCATATTTTTCAAAGAATCATACACTGACGAATTATTCAAGAAAGCTATAGTGGTGAAAAAAAAGAGACATAATAATAGCCAAAGAATTAATTTAGATTTGCAAAAGGCCTATCTTCAAAAACCTGGACTAGGAGAGAGAAAAAAAGCTGATCTAATGGATTTGGTTCATAAAACCTTATTCCAAGATACCACAAACCATTTTACGAATCGTTGTACTTAATAAGACTGATTAAGTACAAAGATTTTTTGACTTCTATTTTTTAGAATATTTAATTGTTTTTATTAGTTATAAAGAGAATTTGTGATTCTATGTTTATGAAAGGTGATAGGATAGGGGACTCTTTTGTCCGCACTTAGCCGCTCTTTTGGGCCATTGTGCGCATTGTGCGCAATGGTGATAGCAATGTTCCTATTTTTAATTCCTAAGTACTATAAACTGGGTGCCATAATTGTGTCAGAAGGCGTTAATTTCTATTAGATAATTTTAAGAACAGCCAACTTTATGATTGTTTTATTTGTATAAAAGTATTTTTAGTTACCTTATAATTTTAATTAAAGCGAGTAAAAATTACTGTGATTGATTGATCTCTTATTCTTATTATTGTGCCATAAACTAGTTGGTGTAAGTACGCCATTGTTTTCGTATTTTTTTATATTTTAAATAAAAGATCTTTATTTTGATAGTGTTTTATTTAACTTACCACACAACCTTACATCTAAATTTAACATCTTCAGTGTGATATATCAATATTGTGACAAGCATTTTGTGACATTTTTTCATTAAAAACGTGACATATGTGTCTGTTTTTTTTTTAAATCAGATTTTTTACTTATTTCATATCGAAATGTGATTTGTTTTGCTTATTTTCAGAAAGCAGATTCATTAACGCAACAATTTAATTGTTTTCCGACGGTAAAATTATCAATATTTTAGAATTTATCAATGCTTAAATGTTTAAAAATGCTCTCCTGTAAAGTTGTGGTTTAAAAAATATCACGTTATTCTTGTAAAGAGGCGATATAGAAATTTAATCGCGGGCATACATGACTATGGCTTGGTATACTTAAGTATTTTACTTCGAAGTATGCGACGAGTTAAGTCGGGACGGCCGTCTAGCAATAATATTGTCATCCATATTATCATCATAGAAAGTACTCTGTCTGTTTCTCTGTCTGTCGGTATGTTACGCTTTCACGCTTAAACCATTGAACCGATTTTGATCAAATGTGGTATATGCGTAGATTAGACCATAAGGACATAGGCTATGTTTGGTCGTGATAACCGACATCAAAGCTAGTCACTCATAAGTACTCATAATAGTTTAGTCGCACGCGATCGCTTAGATAGAAACTCTCACTAGGTACTCAGTTTTGGTTCAGATAGTAATAATCCGTGTATAAAGTATACAATTTGTTTCTATGCTATATTGAATACAGATAAGATTACTGAAGTATTTCTGTATAATATCTCAACGTAAACATCGTAGTAGCCTTGATAATATGATATAGTTAGAACTATCGCAATAGATTCTAATTATCTGATAATTACAGTTTTTTTCTATTTTTATCGCATATTTCTTTTATTAGTCATTACCACGCTAGCTTGTTCGCTATTATCCATTGAAGATGGATGTGTATCCGTTGTGTTATCCGTTTTACGGTAGCTGAGTGTAACTACTGCTTGTGTTTTTTTTAATCATGCGAAAAATCCCCACGGATACCACCCACATGGAGCCGGTGGAGGTGGTTATGTCGGACTCGAATCGACTAAAACACACGCCGTCTTGGGTCTTTGGTTGCCGGAGGTGAGATTGCCGAAAGCATATCTCTCGCACCCCGGTAGGCTCAGGACCATCCTTTTCAAGATGGCCCCCTTCGGGTTGTGTGGACCATAGTGTCCCCATCTAGCTGCCGCGGCCTCCTCCTGCTAGGGTGACAGCAGGTGGCTCCAAACTACTGCTTGCGTAAGCAGTAGTTGCACTCGGAGACCGAAAAACGGCTTCCAATATGTTCAGAATGTACTTGGTTCGAATGTAATGTTGGACTGTGGTGTCACAGGAACCACAGAGCAGTAAAAGAGGTGAGAGGTGACCTCTTTTACTTACTGTTCTGTGGCAGAAACTTTGGTTTTAATATCGGCAGCGTCTAGATTGGTGACCCTAACCTTCTGGACTTTACCTTAGCTTTTTAATGGTAAGAAGTAAGGTGGAAGCCAGGGAAGTGCAATCAATTAACGGACAGAATATATAAAAAAAAGAATAGAGTAAGTATGTATGTAATTTGGTGACACTATGACGTCAGTGACAGTTGCAAATGTAAGTTTCTTATTACTATGTATATTAGAATTTGTGTACTATACCAATGCAGAGTTCTAACAAACTTAGCAGAACCTTACAGTGACGTTAAAAGCTTTTCGCTGATCTCAAAGTTTCCGCGTCCAGTCATATTTCATTAGCGACGTTTTTATTAAACCTTTATTCAGTTTGCAGACATTTTACCCTCCTTCAAGCAATACAGACAAAACTCAATTTCCGACTATAAGTTCAGTAAAGTGCTCGGAACATTCTTTGTTATGATGGAAGTTGTATCATAAAATTCTACAGATGCAATTTAAAATACGATTCTATTATTGCTTCCTTCTTTCTCTCTTTCTCTGTCTGGTGAGACGAGATGAGAGTCCATCAAGTCGCAATAGCTTATTACTGTTTCTCACTTTTACCGAGTCCCCCCAAAAAGCTTTAAGATTTTTTTTTGAAAGAATATTAGAACCGAAGTTACTAATATTCCCTCTAAACCCTCCAACTAAGCTAAATTGCTTGTGCTAGGAGTGGGTTCACGTCGGTAGTGTAATGGCCAGGATCTGTAATAAACCGAAATATTGATGCGAGGAAAAGAAGTTATTCGTTACCTACGGCACTTCATTCAATCAAGTAACTTCATGGTACATAGGTATATACCTATATGATTAGTTGATTACATACTTACATCTTTCGTTAAAGTTTCGTGCAAACCCGAATTTACATTAACATTTTCGTTTAAAAATACTCAAACTAATATCACCCCTTTTGTGCGTTTTTGCGTCGGGGATTGAAATACAGTTAGCGAAAAGTAATAGCACATAACTGTAATATATCTCTGCCTACCCCTCCAGATATCTACAGGCGTTATTCCATGTACAAAACCAAAAACAAATATCTGCGATGGATGGCGAATGTTTATACCACTAGCCAATCAACATTATGAACATCAATCTTAATGGAAGTCGTGTTTACACGTGGGCCATTTCTGAAGAACCGTTGGACTATCAATGGCGTATAAACATTGCCCATGGTAATTATCAGCAATTGTCTTGGAACGGTTTTAGTAGCGATCGAATCCAGTATCTAATTATTGTGTTGCTAGCAGCGATACTATCGATCTGTACTTAGTTTGGTTTGTACTGCGCAAAGTCTTGACCGATTTGAATAATTTAGGTCAGAAGTGATAATGAATTACTCCAGAAAAAAGGATTTGAGAAATTTCAACGATCCTATATCACGTCCACGTGAAAAATTAGGTCAGAAGTGATAATGAATTGCTCCAGAAAAAATGATTTGAGAAATTTTAACGATCCTGTATCACGCCCACGAGAAATAATAGACAGTTGAGCGAATAGACTAACAGTAAGCATCAGAAAAATGTCGATGAATAGAGTCCTCAAAAATTATCTCAATTCCTTGGTTTCCCCCCTTCCAGTAGACGGTTTGTTGTGTTATAGTACACACCTTTAGTTAGGACAATAATACAATCTGATCTGCTCTAAATACCTACCTTAGTTTTAAGATCTTTGAGACTTTATAGTCAAGATATTTCTAAAGCTTATGCGCGGGCCTAAGGGCGACGGGTGGAGCCGCCTGTCATCCTAGCAGAAGCAGTCCACGGCGGTGGCGCGCTAAGAAGCGCGCCTCCCCATTCCGGGGGCGAGTCGGGGACACCGTTGTCCCCAACGAGGATGGCTCGACCGTAAGGGATGGCCCCGGATCAGCCGGGGTGCGAGGGATATGTCGATGGCAACCTCACCTCCGGCCTAGCACCACGACTCTCAGTCGGCGTGCGGTTTTAGTCGGTTCGAGTCCGACATAACCTCCCCTTCCGGCTCCGGCGGGGGAAGTATCCATGGGGATTTCCGCACGAAAAAAAGTCGCTGACTTTATGATCTTTAGCCATCACAATACAAATATACAACATAACGATGGCATTTGAAACAATACGTCGTCACTTCCGTACCATAGGTGACATTAGTGCTAAAATTATTCACACATTCAACACACCATTATTGTCTACTCTTAGGTACTTCAATAGCCACCATTTTAAAAAACTTGAGTCATCTGACAGCATTGCCGGAATACCTAATGGCTGTTTAACATTTAAAGGGCCAGACATCCTTGGTAATAACGGATTTGGGTTTATACTGGCGTTTGTCCTTGCAAATCATTATTTAATGTGGGTACCAAACCTATATAATATACACTTATACAGGTTATGGCATTTAGCGATTAGGCTGTCATTTTACATGGAGTACAAGGTTTAAGGCTAAGGCCCGTATTCTAGAATAACACTCAGGCTAAACCAAAACTGAAATCGACTAAAACCGTACATTGTTTCGCCGCATCTGTCGACTTTGTTGCGGAACCCAAGGAGAGAAATATCTACCACCCTACCTACAATTTCATATCAAGTTCAAGTTGCACAATACTGCAAGGTTCTCTTGGGGTATGCCCTCTCATACCTCTCACTTCATCTATGCAGGTGGCAACGTGCCGTGCAGGTGCCCATAAAATATAAATATAAAAAATGAAGCCTTCGCGTCAAACCTGGCAGATGTGAAACATGTAAAGTATTTGTATTGAAAATATTTACTAAAGCGTGGTTTATAAAGGAAATAGATGTTGCATAATCTGTTACAAAATATTCCGATTCATTTTAAAGTAAATAATTCTTCACTTATATTAGATGGTCCTAATCCAATATAAACAAATCACATTTCACTCGCTAACGATCGAAAATATAAAAAACTCGCAGTATAGTACGGCCGTCAACATTTGATTCGTCTAGCCACAATCATTATGTCATAAGAACAATGAGAGCGAGTGACACAGAAAACAGAAGATTTATGACGACTAAGGTGATAAGTGATAACATAAGCACTTTAATGTTGTGAACATTTAGGATAAGGATCTCAAACAAAACATTTCAATAGCCAAAACTCGCTCATTTTATTGTACAATTTGAAAAAGAGATCATAAGCAGTTTTTTTTAAAAAAGCAAATTTTCGTTGCAGCAAAAGCGCAGCAGAAATTCTTGGCGAACAGCCATCAGCGGCGTGAACCACTAGTTAAGTTCACCGAAGCTAGGAAGCAACAAAATGTGTCACATGTACTGGACTCTGCTTTACTTAGGGTTGAAGCTCTTTTATACTTAATACTGTATTGTATTTTTTTGTCGACTGTATTGTTTGTAGTCTGGACCACAGAAATATTATTAGGATAGAACGGCCATGTGAGCGGAAAACGCGTGTCAACTTTTAAGACAATTCCTGTCCTATCAAAAAGGAACTTCCGAACGCTACCTCAGTACTTTTAAGTCTAGCTTGTAATAACATCGATAAAAATAATGACAATATGCCATTTTGTGCTATTTCCAATTCTAGAATAAAAATGGAGGAGTAAATTTGAAAAAAATAGAGACATTTCTTGTCTTGTGATTATTGTTTACAGTGAAAAAGTTGACACGCGTGGCATGCAGGTGAACACTGCTTATGGCTGTTCTATCCTAATATATTTCTGTGGTTGGACTATCAACCAAAAAGCGGGTAGAGCTGCAAGCAGTAGATAATATGTATTTATTTAATTTGGCCTTTTTTGAATAATAATAGGCTCTTGGTAGCCACTGAAGATTTAAAATGAATAGTAGGAATATGCTTTTCTTAAACCTACACCAATTTATTACAATGTTATGAAGAAAATACTTCTTTTCTTCAAACAAAAAGATGACAACACTGACACCCCTAGTTTTATGATACTATTGTTAGAGAAGTAATGGTCACCGATAAGTATCATATTGATTCTTTGGTATTATTTCGAACAGATTCATCTCTTGTTGCTACATAAAATTGTAACTTAAGTTTAAAACGTTCTGCGGCTTTATCGTCACGGACACTTTTCCCTTGACACCCAACTCTAACTAAAGTCAAGTTGAAGTTAAGTTGAGTTTAAGTTTAAATTGTTAAAACTCGTAAACTCAACTCCTTTGTACAATTTTCTTGCTAATGAACTCTTGGTATTTTATAATCTTCAGCTTGTTCTAAAGATACGGCCATGTTATATTTTATCCCAACATTCGAATTCATTAAAATTCCTAAGATAGTATGCAACTTTTATAAATAAAACAGATTCACAAAGATATTCTATCTGATGTTGATTATTATTACATATTATTTGATCTGATTATTGATGTATTCGTCGGCTCTGCATATCTTAAAAAGTTATTAATCTACATTATATAACGACCATCGAGTTTTCTGCCGATTAAGTGCGGTATTTTATCTCTTTCATCATTCCGCTTTTTTTAATCATAGACAGTTTTATCTACGTCATTAATAAAAAGAAAATTATACACACTAATATTAACGGTTTTTGCATAAACCTAGTATAACTATAGTAGGAAGGTAAGAACAGTAGAAGTCAAATTTTTTACAAGATTTTCACGGAAGAGTGACAATCCTGTAAAATAATTTACAGAGTGATTATAAAGAAAGGCAGGCGGCACCGCAGGCCATAGCTAGTTGGTTATAAACGTATAGTAAATTTCATTTTCCAGTATACTAAGTACTTAAAATTTCAAAGAGCAAGTATTTATTGATCATTAGTATTGGTTTCGTAAGTACAACCAGTTTTGGACCCAACAGGTGGCATTGGTCGAAAAGTATGGCTTCCGGAAGCATCAGATACATCTGCATAATGATTAGGACTTATCATTGGGTACTTAGGGCCCACCAAGACTCTCGGGGCCCTCCCAAACTCACCTGCAGGCGGGTACACCTGCTGATTCAGAAAACTTACATATATTTCTCACAGAGTGCAGCCAGGCAAGTGGCAACTTGAATTTTGACGTTTATAACAATCGTTAACCTAAGTCATAAATGTCCAAATCGTGTGAATTCCATACTATCGTCATGGTATTCTACAATACGCTGGACAAAGAATTGCCACTTGTCTGTGGGCTCAGAGAACATACGGCAGTCGTTTCCATAGCAGCATAAGACAAATCTAAAGGAAGAAACTAAGTGAGCGGCATTTTGCTTCACACCATTTTAACTAACTTTTTATTAACAGGAAAGCTATTAAACTTAATCTACAAGTGCCAACTTTGCGACAACGATTGCTTAGCGATCGACACTTAACTGTTTTTTTTTTAACTTTTTTTTAAACGCCGCACCGGTGTCAAAAATATCTAAAATAGTTTGTCACGTCGTTGCTCCCTGCCGTAGGGGTCCTTTACAAAGGTGTGTCGGTTTCCGTCTCCTTTTGTCGTCTGTCCTTGTCTTTTGAACGGCTCTCTGTCGCTTCTGCGTTTGCGCAGGTAGGGTGAATCACCCTTGAAGCGCATGAGTCACTGATATCTCGTTTGATATTTATTTTATAGTATTCGGAGGATAAAAAAGTGATTAACAAAGTTATGTTATGTGATAGGTAGATATGCCTTGTAATTTCTTTATTTGGTAGGTGGTATTATTTTAAATTATTACAATTCCATAGTAGCTTCGCTTCGTTCAATTAATGATGTTAACTAAACCAGAGAGCATATTATAATATCTGTAAAAAATTATAATAAAAATCTTCCAAGTGTCAAAAACTATATTCTTAACGATAGTAACAGATTGAAACTAGATCGAGACTGAATTGTGAACAATTTTTTATTAAGAAATTTGCCGTAAACATCGCAAATACATCATCCTCTTGGTATAAAAGTGGCCCCGTATGAAGAAACCTTTAGCGCGTTCGCTAGTCGGCAGTCCCTTAAGGCAGACAGTGTGATTTATGAAGCGCCTGCTGTCTCGTGGCGCCGGTTCTCCTCATTCTTATTACTATCTTCAAATTAACCGTTTTATTTCGTAGCTTTTTCTTTATTTGTTGTTACGTGCGGAATTTATGTGGTTTAATGTCGGGTTCTGACTGGACGATGTGCGCGTACAGTTGCCTGATGCTTTCTTGAATTACAATAGTTTTATGCGATTGTGATGAAACTGATAAAACTCATGACTACTAAGCATATCCCTATGTTCCCTCGTAAATACTAGAACTAGAACTTTCAACGTAGTCAACTCCGAGAAATAATACACCAGAGACTGTCCGTTAAACAGCAGGAGAAATTGGGCCCCCTTCACTTGGCATTTTATTGGGTCTTAGGATCTTATAATTCGGTTGATAAGCAAATAGGTACTATTAATTTATACAGTTACACATTCCTCCCTCACCACAGCAGTGAAAAGGTACCTTAATAACATCTTATTTTCTTCCAATAAACTAAGAACCGGTAAGAATGCACCTGTTATTCTGTCTGAGTCTATAACCGACGAATAAATAATGAGTATTTTGCTTGTATAGGCACTTCGATTTAATTACCTTCTAGTGGAAAGTGCGTATGCGCAGACATAACCTGTCTGAAACCTGCTGTATAAAAATAATTACTGTTAAATTACTCTCAGTTTATCTTTTGTCTTTAATATTACACATAATATAAGAGTGAGAGAAGGAAAAACTCGAAATAAAACCCTATACCAGCCCGTCTGGCCAGCGTGTAACAGTAGGCCAAAGTCTGCCAACATGGGCAATGGCCTAACTCTTTTTTTTATCGTGCGAAAAATCCCCACGGATACCACCTCCCACGGAGCTGGTGGCTGGTTATGTCGGACTCGAACCGACTAAAACGCACGCCGTCTTGGGTCTTTGGTTGCCGGAGGTGAGATTGCCGAAAGCTCTCGCACCCCGGCAGACCCAAGAGCGTCTCTTTCGAGGTGGACCCCTTCGGGTTGTGAGGACCTACCGTACCCGGGGCTAGATGGGGACACTAACCCCATCTAGCCCCGGATACGGTAGGTCTTAAAGGCCTAACTCTAGCAGTTAATTGATATTGATAAAGCATACTAATTGGTATCTCTATATACCTATTATTAAGTCTCTGGTCTATGGCTCCACCTCAAGACCTTAGAGGTATAGGAGAAAATTCACCTATGATCTTGTAAATCCAGCAGCAGTAAACCATACCTAAAGAAATTGAGGAGCTTTCGATGCTACTAGGGGCGTGACGCTCGGTAGATGATTTTAGTTATCTACCTATATGTGTCTACAAGCAAAAACATTCAGCAAAACAGTTACGCTTCTTGTTTCTCATCCGCATTCTCTAACTGTATGTAACGCGCTTCACCACGTTTATATTAATCAATTGAAAATCTACCAAACTACATGTTACGACTGTGATTAGACAGGTTTCCAAACAGAATTGCCCCTAGCGGGTTACTTTATACAACAGTCTAATCTGAACCTGCTTATGAATCACTTCCCATATGTCCATTATAATAAATTATTGCTCATCGGAACATCAAAACAAAGCTTAACCGCGGCATCGCCTATTTATAGAGATTACCTACTACGCTACTATTTATTATAAAGAGTCATGCTTTTTCTAACACGAATAGCAAGGATGGTTCAGAGAAGTACTTATTATAAGTAGTATGAATGAACCCATAGGGATTCGCTAAATATAAAAGTGGTTACGTATTTACAGTTAACAGACTTACCGGTAACCGGTGACTCACTGTAAATAACTCACCGGTTACCGGTTAAAGTTTCAAGAAATACTTTTGTTTGTTTTACAGTAATTGCTTGCATTCAAAATATTTGTGTATAGGTAGTCAGTGTAGTCAGATAGTACGCGGAGTACTAATGCCAGCTTTAGGCACTGACATATACCTACATCCTCAGTTGCTATTATAACATAACTATTTAGTATGTCCTAAGTCTACGGGTCCTTTAGAGTCCAAAGGAAAAACATTTTCGAGCTTCTGCAGTTGCGTAGAGAGACATTGTATTTTTACAATAAAAATATGGCGAATGTACCCATGATGAATTTGCCTCTTTCAAAGAACAGAACTTCGATAGGTACTGTTCTATAGCTGACCAGATTGTCGGACTTTCTTAACCGACTTCTAAAAGGAGGAGGTTCTCATTTCGATGCGTATTTTTTTGTATGTATGTACACCGATTACTCCTAGCTTTATGATTCGATTTCCGTGATGTTTTTTGATTCGATGTGAAATAGTTGTCATTGGGTTAACGAATGCTACAGATGTTCGTATGACAACTGGTGCCAAACACGGCTTAACGTGCTCTGTGAGACCTCTTCAGAACAATGCGTTTTGCAGCAATCATAAAAATGTCATGAGCATGGCTCGGGCGAAGTAAATTACAAGGATCACTTCATGCCTTCCCGTGGGTGTCGCAGAAGGCGAATAATGGATAAGGGCGGTTCACCATCTAGCAGTAAATAAACACCTTACACCGAGAGACAGGGAGAGAAGAGAGGTCTAATTTATGTCAACAAAAAAGTCCAAAATTACATATACACTCAGCTCAACCAACAAATTCTTTATGTTCATTGAATAACATATAATTATGTTTACACAAGTGGCCACCAGGGGCGCAGTTGGCGGTGTGCACTCAAAGCATTCCTTATCCGTACTTAGTCGTTCGTACTTTTGTTCGTAAGCCACTGTTTGAACTACTGTAATTATGCCTTTGTTTAATGGAATGTATGAATGGGATTGAACTTTGTCTGGCTTGAGTAAATTTCTTGGCTCTGTGTGGATAAAACTGCAGCACTTTATGAATTCCCTCCGGTTTAATATACTTTATACGTGTGAAGATACAGTCTGCTTTAGAGTAAATCTGCCATACAGTTAACCATAGTACAGATACCAGTCTCTCACATAAATAAGCATGTAATGAAGTGTACCTAAGTTTACAGTGACAATAACTGTAATATTTGATGTGAGAGATCAAATAAAATTATTTATGATTTAAAATTGAAAAAAAAATATTAGACACTACAAGCCGTCTATCTAAGTATGTCGCTAAACAGGTGCAGTGCACAACCTTTCCGCGTCTTCCAAGCTCCTGGTAATTTACGTGCAATCTTGAAGGTAGAGATGTAAAAATGCCGAATTATGCCATCCAACGTGAAGTTATTGACTATTTTGTTTACGATGAGCATCATCATTAAATAGTTCATGTGACGTCACCGACGGTGCTGTGGAAAAATCACTCGGTTTAATTGATTTCAACCTTTCCATGAAAAGGGCGAAGATGTTGAAATATTATACATCTTTCAACATCTTCGCGGTCGCCCCTATTTATTACTTTGGAAATATTCAAGTGTAATGTATATTATACGATCAATATATGGTCAGTACTCAACCTCCTATACTCTACTTCTCCAAATAGTGAAGAATGCGACCTTGCCACTGATTTACACATACCGATCAATATTCGGTATGAGCCATAGGAACAATCTAATCAAGGCCAAAAGTGTTAATAGATTTGTAGTACAAGAAGCTCACGAACCATGGCGGCTCAGTTGCTATGAACTATGAAGACTTATCAGCTTGACGTTTGCGGAAATGAGAGTTGTCTGACGAGCGTTCTTTTGGTATAAAAAATTATATGTATAATTTTAGAGACAGCTTTTAGGCTTATCTGTTAATTTTATAGTTACGCTGAAGTGCCTTCATATTAGTAGAATTTATAACTCCTCATGATTATCATTGCGTTAATTTCGATCACATCCGACGTCTGCAATTCGGAGCCTGGGTTCCACTTTCCAGCTTTTACATCTCCACTTCGAACATTTCCACAATTGCCAATTTAACTTCAGGTCATAAAACTCTTCGCAATGTAATCGATGTTGCTTGACACAGTTGTAAAATAATACTCTGTACGGTACTCGTTATTCGGTATTCACCGAATAGTTGTTATTAAAGACAAAATCTTCGCACGTCGTTTAATAATTTGTTACGCTATTCATAACCTGTTGTAAAGACAACAGCTGTGGGTTTATTATGATGTCACTCGCTGTACTATTACCCCCAACTCTGTTAGCTACAGTTTTATTTTCGTAAAGGAACTTTTAGACTAGTAAGCGTTCACACTTCACTGTCTGCGAATGTTATCAAGGACTTCTCCAGGGCAGGCATAGAAAACAATTACTTCACAGGATTCCTTTACCGTCACTTCCATGGAAGCCCGTAGAGAAAAAAGAAGAGAATACCCTCTACACTTTATGAAACCTAGCATCTACTACTTAGTAAATTTCCAGGCAGACCCAAAGTTTGACCAAAAGCGTGTGTGCTCTTTGAGTCCAAGAATCTGCCCAAAGTGTCCAATCCACAAAAATGAGTTGGGAATATACCTAATTAGTTATCTGTCCAATCCAGAATATGTCGTACACCGAATAAGGAATTCATGTCACAGCCAATATCAAAACTAATTACAAAATAATTCCGACACCGCATTCATATCTGCTCCCGTACAGTTCTAACAAAATTTACACAAGGATTTGGACAATGGCGGCGTCTATGCAGTTTGAATTTTGATACTGTTATCTAATCTGCACCATCTCTCGTTTGTGCCGTCCCGCCGGGCTTCGAACAAAGCTCTTGGCAAACCGACGACGGTTATGAAAGGACTTTTTGGACTCATAGTTGTTTGCTTTACAAATTTTCTTCTAAACTGTTTCGAAATTTCCCAAAGCCAATTTTGTTTTGTAACATGTTTGTTCCATGGTTGTTTGTTATGTTGATGGTGCTTTTGAAACCGATAGTAATTTTTATACCTTTATATACCTTTGATCCATTGAAATTGAAATTACGGGGAAAAAACTAGGGTATGTCCTATGCCCGATCGCACTCTACTTCTGTGTATAATTTCAGCCAATTGGATAAATATGGTTATGCGCGCGATTGATTGATTAGAATTATTTACTGACGCAGTAATCATTTGCTATCCGACAAGCCGTGTTGGTTTATGAAGGATGTTCAGTACTTTTACATAATAATCTTGTTTCTTGGGGTTAAATAAAAGCCAGATCAAGCTGTACAAAGTGTAATGACCATTTTATTTATATGCTAAACGTTGCATCATCTCCGATAAAAAGCACTTCAAAAACACACTGATGAAGTGAACTGTGTTTATCTCAGTACAGGAGGAGGTGATGCGTAACCCTTTCCAATGTAGTACTGCATGACACACGTACGGTCTATTTGCGGTGGTATATCGACCGCTGCGTCCGCGCACCTTTGTTTACTTAACACATCGAGATCGCACCGGGAAGCGGCTAAAGATAGCACCGCGTTGCATTAGGGTTGGCACACGCTGATTAGAGTACCAGAGGTGGATTATTTCTGGGGTTTTTCAAATTGTAGGTTTTGACAGCCGGACAGATCAATCACTTCTCCTACACCTCCTTTTGTTTTTTCTTACACGGCTTTGAGAGAAAGCCTGCGTGAAAGTCTCGTCCGTAAATCGGCAGGTGTACACCGACTTGCCAATGAAGATGGCTTGGGCCCCGAAGATCGTGGTGGGGTGACAATAATACCCAAAATGATAATGGAAGATAATGATGCTAATTCTGTTGTACAAAAACTAACTAAAATGCACTAAAAATCTCTAAAATTTAATATACACCCAGATTGTATGATCGTTTCGTAAAAAAAGATTTTGGATCCAGTTTCGCAGCAAAATCGTACGTTATGTAAAAAAACGTGGTTTTAGCAATGCGGACCCTTAAAATTTAAACAATCCTAATTAATTTTGACAGCACGATGCCCGTGTTGGACCGTTACGGTATTGTAATCCATACTAATATTATAAATGCGGAAGTAACTCTGTCTGTCTGTCTGTCTGTCTGTATGTTACGCTTTCACGCCTAAACTACTGAACCGATTTTGATGAAATTTGGTATGAGGGTAAATTAAACCCTGAGAAAGGACATAGGCTATGTTTGGTCGCGATAACCGACATCCACGCGGGCGGAGCCGCGGGCAAAAGCTAGTTATAAATAAAACTAGCTTTTGCCCGCGGCTCCGCCCGCGTGGAAGTCGGTTATCGCGACCAAACATAGTCTATGTCCTTTCTCATGGTCTAATCTACCCCTAGGTATACCAAATTTCATCAAAATCGGTTCTGTGGTTAAGGCGTGAAAGCGTAACATACAGACAGACAGACAGATAGACAGACAGACAGAGTTACTTTCGCATTTATAATATTAGTATGGAAGTATGGATAATACGTATGTGACAACCCTGATCGATGCACCGGCGGCGTGCGTCGCCCGGACGTGAAATTAACGTAATCATTAAAAATCTAACGTGCTGACGCGGTGCTATTTCGAGTTCGTATATTATCCATATGTTATAAGTGTATTTAATATAGGTATACACAGCTGTTTTATTTCTACCGCCTCCCCTCTCTGTGTACCGCTGCAGTTCTGAAGGGTATACCGCTAGGTTCGTTATCTGTTGTTGCTACCTTACATTGCAGCTTTATTGTGGAATTGTATTGACTTGCCAAGTTATCATCAGCCAAATTATCATCATCATTTACATCAGCTTATCTTAACCTTCCAACCTGAAAAGAAAAGCGCCAATGTCGTTGTCCAACCATCAGCACTTGAGCTCCGAAGATCTTACTATGATAGTCGTTCACAGAAAAAAATATATGCTGACATAGTTAGGCTGATTTATATAGTGATAAAACACACTCAATATAATATACTTATTTCATTTCAACATTCAATAAAAGAAACTTCAAAAGAATTTCTTTGAATGTAACGTCTGAACAAACAAGGTGACAAATACTTGGCTCAAATAACGTGGCTTTGGAAAACGTTTTTGTGGTGTTTCAAATAATACATACTCGAATTACTTAGCTATGGAGTCATGAGGGTACATCCCATAAGTTCAAAAGATGTGCGGATTTCAGTGTGGGCGGGGCTTTAATCAGTGTTTGCAATAAGGTTACTTACACACTTATGTCATTCAGCGTTCCATATTTCAAATTTATCTGTGGTACAATCAGCTACAAAAGTAACTTACCACATTCCAATTTACTGCGGCCCGATTCTGCAAATTTATAAGACGGTTGAAATTCAGTTTCGATTCCACCTCATACTCCCAAATGTAAATAAAGTTCAAAACTAAAACCCGACTACCGAAAAATCACGCTCTAAAAAGCGACAAACAAGAAAATATCAAGGATAGCTGTGGTCGTATGCCACTTTTCCCTAGAATATATTGTTTTGTTAAAGTAGGAGTGGCATACGACCACGGGTATCCTTAGTTTTAACTTAAATTATTTTTGGGGCAAGGTAAAGCTAATAATGTGTACCTACATATTTCAAATGTGCTCATTAAGCACTTTCATTTGATACCAAACACGGCATATTTATCTCTAATTAATTTTTTAACACAGTACCTTATAAGCGCTAGAGGGCGCCACACAAGATTGAGTGACACGTCATATAGCCTATAACCATCGGACGATCAAGCCGCTTGTAACGATACCTCATTTGTCCGGTTTTAATAAGTAGTTGAGGAGCTATGAGGGAACAAATGAACATACATACATACATACATACATAGCCTGTCAAATTCATAACCCTCCTTTTGGCTTCGCCGTAGTCGGGTAAAAATAAATTTCAAAAGAATCGAAATTGAATTGTTATAAATTAACAGAATTAGGCCTCTGGTCTGCCAGTCTTACCTTTAAATATTTCTTAAAATAATAACATTAAATAACTTAACCTCATTTGTTCTCTGAGATGATTACAAGCGTCAATATATGTATTGAAGTAGAGTACCAGTAGCTGTCAGATACCTATTTCAAGAGCTTAATTCATACAAGCGTCCTTCACTGTATAACTAAAGGACATTTTCTTGTATCAGTCGATCACTTTTTTTTGTCACCTGAGCGCATAAACGCACAGATACAACATGTATTTTTTATCATTGACTTTTTTTACAAACAAGTCGTGATGTCTTTTATTGTTCGATAGGATCTTATTTCTAGCCAAGAAGAAAGGAAGGAGTCGCTTCTCAAACATTCGCATAATGCAAGATACTTCAAGACTTTGATCTATGGAACCAAGTTATTAACATTTTTTTGTGGAATTGATACTATAGCTCTGCATTTAATTCCAACGTTAAACATCAGTGGTTTTCTAAGAGTATCGGAGGCCTTAAAAGTCCTTCATTTTCCTCTTTTCACTTAAGGGTTAATTCGAACCAGGTGGAAAATGCATGGCTAATTTGAACGTCCCCGCTCTAGCACAGATTACATTTGTGGAATTGATACTATAGCTCTGCATTTAATTCCAACGTTAAACATCAGTGGTTTTCTAAGAGTATCGGAGGCCTTAAAAGTCCTTCATTTTCCTCTTTTCACTTAAGGGTTAATTCGAACCAGGTGGAAAATGCATGGCTAATTTGAACGTCCCCGCTCTAGCACAGATTACATAGTTCTAGTAACAACTCGGAAGCAAACCTGCGAAAGCTCTGTAATCACTTAAATCATGGATTACTAATTCACCTGCACGCTTAATACTTTTTCAGTATAATATAGCGTCATAAATATTGTGAATGAAATACACTGTATTTAAAAATATTATCAATCAAAAACCGCCACAAATCCTATGATTTAACTAATTCCGAGATTGCGTATTATATCGATTATCTATATTAATGATAGATCACTCCCACGTGCTCCGATCTGTGTTGTGATTCGTTGATCGTTGACATGAATTAATTCAATTTTTATTGCCACATTAAGTATTGGATTCATCTCGAGATCCGCTTACGCAGACATGTTTATTGTAATGAACGAAATGGTCCTATAAAACTTGTTGTAAAACTATATTTTTATTATAATTTAACAAACTTATTAAATGCCCAGTCAAAGGTCAAAATCTTACGAAATTAATGGCGATTGCCCGAGTAGCCATCTTGTTCGAATTGTAGTAGGTAAACATTTTTTTTTGGAATCTATTGAATTTAGTCAGATTTTATGCCTCTGGTGTGTTGTAGAAAAGTAAAGAATATTAATGTCCCTATGAGTATTAACTGGTAAGCTCAGGTTTTCCCCTCGATAGGGGTCACATGGGAGTCGCTACCATAAATGCTGAGATAAGTCAAATCAACAGAAAGAGCATTCTAAAATGCAAGCTTTGGATGCAACCGTAACTGTGATGATCATGATGATGAAATCATGCCACAATTTATTTTTTTACTCTTTCTTAACTAATGTACTTTTATTATCGCTAATAAAACACTAACGAATTAAATTACTCCAACAAAATATTCATAACACACAATCGGTTATCGTTTATGGCTCTCAAGCAATTAAAACACTAATCTGCTTTGGAAACTAAGGCAAAAACTACTAGCCAGCAAGTGTGCATTGACCTTTATATATTTTTTTTTGTTAATAATTAATAAGATTAACATATTTTCTTGTTAATAAATAGTAATTATTACGTAATAAATATATACAGATAATGATTCTTCAAACACAATTTTTGTGTCACACAATCTGTGTCTTGAAAAGCTCATTCAACCGTCTTCCCGTAACTTAATAACAAACAAATAACATACTCGCATTTTATAAGTAGGATTCTTTGATCAATCAGTATCTACACATTTCTATACACTTTTATGTCGAATTCCTCCACTGGTCACAATATCACGGTTGAGTGATTCTGAAAGTTTTATAAAGATGTCTGCCCGTTCAATAATACAAGTTAATATCCCGGCTTACCCTTAATCCTCAGAGCCCTCAACCTACAATAACTAAGTGATTTTACGATCTATTATCTACATTAGAGCTTATGTACTCAATGTTTTTTTTTACTTACAGGTAAACACCGTTTTGTAAAGAAGTATAAGGCTGAATGGACACGGTTTGTGCTGCAATTTCCAGTTTAAAAAGTATAAGTACTTATCTGTTTTTTTTTGGTTGATGAAGATTTTTTTAGTGTAAGTATGTAGTGCAAAGGAATTTTTAATTGTGGAGTGGTATTATTTCTGATGTCGCGTAGTGTATAGGCGGCTTAGCAATAACATAGTCTGATATGATAGACCATATTCATATAATGGCACGTACACACACTCACATCCTCGGACTGCTCGCTCGTTTGAGCGAGACTTGACATCAAATATGTGTAATATATCGAATACATAGGGAAAAAGCAATGTTTAAAAATTATTGTAACATCATTCATTTGTTCCGATAGTTCGTAAGAAGATCGGTAGATAACTCCACCGTCGCCGTAAAAACGGATAAATAGAAGGGAAATTTGAATCATATCGGGCGTGTCTCGGTAACCGAATTGGTCAAGGCATTCCCCCTGTAAGGGAAAGACTGCGGGTTCGAGTCCCGCCCGAGAAGATTTATTTTTCCCTATGTATTCAATTTGTATAGTTAGCATACTTAATGCTGTAAAATTCATTCAAATGTGTAATATAGTTACAGAACACTGCTGACGAAACTAACGAAACTATTATACTTAGTGTGTTCAGCTCCTCGTAAGTAGATTATATATCAATGGAATTGTGGAGCCAACCAAACATTCTTTAACGTTTAAGTTCAGCGGCTTGAGTTTTGAGTTGCGATCAATTGATCATATAAAATCAGTGTGGATTATAATTGATTTAGAGCTTGATTTTATAATTGAGTTTCGTTTGCAATGTTATTTATAAAATAACCCATAAATATTAATAGTAAAGGTGATTACCTTGATCAAGTTCAAGTACCCACACTACAATGTTATGCTCGTTTATTACAACATCGATGTATAATCGATTTTATTATTGTACATATTATTTAGATGACGTGCAGTCAATTGAATAATTGACTCAATATTAATAAAAAAATACTACAGTACGGCAAAGTGTAGATACTATCGGTGACAAAAGTAGTATCATAGATTTAAAACCGTTAAAAAAAATGTTAGCATTGTCCTCTGTGGGTCACAAACATATTTATTTAATTAATTAACATACGATCTTCATATAGAAATACACCAATAAATGCTAGAGGTCCTTCGCATGATACCGACTCTTCTGTAAGGACTTCATACTGTAAGATCCGAGAAATAATGAAAGATCATGTTGAATATACAGATGCTATAATTCTGATATTATGATGTAAGAATGAATCCCTACGTAAAGGTTTACTTTACGATCACAAAATGAATATCGTAAGCACAGAAGTGCTAATAGCGAGTTCCGCGAGAACACCTGAATTCTCGCCTAATACGAACTGCTCTGAGCGAGACTTGGTATGGAATTTGTATTTTTATTTTGTAAAGAATAACTACTGCTTACATAAGTCTCAATTCGCTTCTATCGCTTGACCAGCTGTAAGTTCCCGCACTTTAAGCATTAATATTTAAGTGTCTACGTGAGAACCGACCTTCTGTTTCTATTTAATGTCCGCTCAAAAATTAAAGCAGTAAGTTGTGACCTTGGTGAGTCACAGAAGGTTTTTAACAGTGGTCAGGGGTCACTGGTCATCATGTTATGAGGCCCCACCCTCTACCGAGGTGTGGACATATGACTTACGATTATGACATCATCTAAGTATGATACCTAAGAAACGAACGATAATAACAACGCAATACAAACTCGGGCCCTTTGCAATCAAACATAAGCGTCGATGGATACGTTCCATAACGTTCCTGTTTACCAGTGTAGGCAAGAATTGGCGTTGGAATACGTTTTTACAAGTAGGTTTCAAAATTTACTTTTTTTTACATTATGCCTATACATACCAGAAGGACCCTTTTACTACAATTAAAAACTAATAACTATATTAAGAACAGAAGGAATTCTTCTAATAAAAAATCTGTCAAAATTCGGTCTCGATCGATTCTCAATCTCCCAAATGTAAAAAACGATTACGATTTCAGTCAAAAATAGGGTCATTTTTTGCAAATAAAAGATCTTCGTTAATTTTGTCTCAAACTTGAGTTAAAATCGATCACGAAACACGATGTCAATGAAAATTGTGTCACGCTCACGAGAGATTTTGACAGATCATAACTGACTTTTAACATATTTTTATAACGAGAATTGGATTTCAGTAATGTTATACTAACCTTTTTCCGTTCGAAATCTATTAGGATACAAACTAAGAGAATACGTAACATGAACATGATACAATGTAGATGGAAATCTTAACGTTAGTACCAGTGCAAAACCTCGCATCCCGGCCTATAAACCCTGGTTCAGGTGGAGACAAAGAGGGCACAAGTGACACTTCACCCAGATAGCGGTGGATAACATCGACGCTGGTCGTTGATAATACGCAGATACCTACTACATGAATATTGTAGATACTCTTCTACTCGTAATACTAGTACAGATATGCGTGATACGGTAGTTAATAATCCTGGCTTAAATTATTATGAATTTAAAAAAGGTGAAACAAACCCAAGTTTGTCATCATTAATTTAGTCTATTGCGAAAAAATTAAAACCTAGTCTGCTTGTTCGTGATGAACGCATATTTAAACGCGGTTTTCACAAGAAAGGTCTTGGGTAGATTTAAAATTTGTCGTATGTTTCATCGCGCAAACGTTGACATTACTGGCCATTACCGAGTACTGCGCAGAGCCGAGTATCCTGGTTTGTTTACCGAGGGTTTGTAGTTGTTTAAAATCAGTAGGTGCTATTAATAATACAACAACTAGAATTTTACAGAAAACATTAATACGTTTTAACAAGATAAAATAACAATCTCGTTAAAAAACACTTTCTTGAAACTTTTTTATTTGAAGCGGGAAAGATAATAATAATATTCTTCGTCGTTGAGAAATCGGTACGGACATTTCGAAGTTCGAACAATGCGAAGTGATATTCTAACAACGTTCAATTGGATTCCGAACGGTCGGGAAGTTCTATGAAGTATTCCAATTTGCATTCGATTCGATTTGACAGTCGAACTTAACACAAGATCTACCGAGTATTTTGTGTTTTAAATAAGTATTTTACGATTTAGTCTTTTGTATTCGAATATAAATATCCTAGTTATTTAAATGAAATTCGAGGTGTACAAAATGTTATAGTATTTTAACAGCATCGCTGCTTTACCAGTAGTTATCATCCTGACTTTGTCATGCCCTGTCAACTGGTACGTTAAATTAGCGAATTTTCTAAAAAAAATTTATACCACTTAGGTGGCAGACAAGCACACGGCCAACCTGATGGAAAGTGGTTACCGCGGCCTATGGACGTATGCAACACCAGGGGCGTTACACTCGCGCTGCCTACCCTGAAGAAACCTTCTATATCCAAATATTTGATAAACGTAGAGATATATTATAGTACAGCCATTAAGGGCCAGTTCGACCAAACGCCAATAAAGTTTATTCCTAGAATGAACAGGCAATATCATATCACCCACATATTGGCTGTTTATTCTAAGAATAAACTTTACTCGCGTTTGGTCGAATGTACCGTAAGTGGTCTAAAAACTGCAGAATAGGATTATCTAGCCTCATAGAGATCATATTCTGTAATACCTGTAAGAGGACAGTGGGCATTTTTGCATATCGACGAAATAATCAACCTGAGACTAAAAGACTTTTAGAGTAATCCACCTACATTTTCGTAATGTTTTCAATCATTCAAGCGATGCTCTTTTATTGCTGATAACCTGTTGTTGGTACTTACACATCAAATCAATTTGGCCTGCAGCTATCATGCTGAGCATCTATGAGACGGCTTCTATAATATTAATAAATATACCAAGAGCAAAAAATAAGGGATTTTAACGAGTATATCGCAGAACAAAACATTTAGTTATGAGTTCGAAATCAGTCTAGTCATGTAAGGTCGTGGACTTATTATTTTTATGTAGTAATTCATCGTCAAAGAATCTTCTCAGCTATCAGCCATTACTATTGTATCGTCAGCGTCAAAAGTAGTAGTCCATATCTAAATTTAAAAAAGTTTTCTCATAGTCGTGTTTTCCAACTAAACGAAAATGAAGTTTAACAATTAAAAAAAAATCAAATTATGTAATTAATTAGCCCGCAAAAGAATATGGTTAAATATTTGTAATAGATAACATTAATCCCATCCTAAAATTCACGATCGGTGGCATGTGCGTTGTGCAAGCTTCATTAAGATTTAATTAATACTTTTGTGGTTAACTGTACGTGTGTTGAAACGCGCTCAGTGCAGTCGGACACTGCGCACGTTATGTTTTCATACTTCTCATTGTTGCCAGCTACAGAATTAAGGGTTATTATAGAGCATTAGTAGCCATAACCACTAGAATCTTTTGCAACCTACATGTTTTTTAAGGCGGTTGCACATTGGTGATTGTATTATGTGAATTATATTGTTTTGGACTATCGATAAGTGTTCTACATTTTACTTTTTTAAGTTTTCCATTAATAATAATTAAAAGTAAGTATATCTTACTTCCTCCTCAGGTGAACGTTTGTTTTTTTTATAGAAAGGACACGTAAATTTGACTTCCCCTCGCCTGATGTTAAGCTAAAGGCGAAGTCTCGGAAAGAGGGTCACCATCGTAAACATGAACTATGTTGACAATGATGGCACTCAGCTTGACGGCCTCATCAGATGCCTTTTCACGCCCCGCTTAAAGGACCCGGGACTGTAGGAAGAAGGAAACACATGAGCTGGCAGGGGAACGTTCTTTCACGCTATTTTTGGTTTACGGCTGAACTGATTTCGATAATTTGCATATATGCTCTGAAAGGCGGCTTTTTAAACCAGGAATAGGGTCCTGGGGCTGCAGTAATGTACAACAGAAAGTTATCAAAAAAAAAAGATTCATACGCGCGGATGGGCCTAGCGCCAATTATGCCCCTTCTCCTTTTAAACACAAATTAATTTTCTATAATAAACTAGCTTTTGCCCGCGTCTCCGCCCGCGTGGATGTCGGTTCCCGGCAATTATTCGAATTTTTCTCGCCGTTAAAACCTTCCCTGGACTTCCACGAATAATTCAAGACCAAAATTAGCCAAATCGGTAAAGGCGTTCTGGAGTTATATCGTCAGGAAGGAAAACCCGACTTATTTTTATATAGTAGATTATTATTAAGATGCAGAAATAGTCGAGAAGGATGCGGCTTGTAATAACTGGCCAGCCTTGAACTCGTGGTGTTAATAATTAAGTAGATTATTATTTATGTACCTACATTTAGTTGCTTTTGATCATCAGCGAAAATTGCGTCGATACCGTCCAATTTTGTATGGTTTATGCCTTACGTCTTACGCCTTTTCTGTGTAATTCAAGCCTTATATAATGTTAATTTATGGCTATAATTGTGTTGTAATGAGCACTTCATCTTGTATGTTAAGCTTGTAATCAGCATTTTATAACAATATGCGATCGAATTACTGAATTTAATGCGTTTGGAAAGGGTGACCATGAGTCTAATTTGTCCCGAGAGCTTCAATTTGTACGCTGTGTATTTCTATAGGGTTTGTGACACAATGCTCCCAATTCTGTTATTACATCTCTAAACTTATATCTCTCAAAAAAAATCTAGTTGCATCTGTTTCTTTCATGATCAGATAAAAAAGGACAGATGATATTATTTATGTTAAGACCTGTCAAATTAAGACAGCGCGTTGTTGGTGCGTAGTAAGATAAGTCGCATATTCGTAGATGTCGACTAAAATTGAAGGGTACCGTCAAGGCGCCGACTTAATTTGACAGGTGTTCACTAAAATAAATCATCTGTCCTTTCCTATCTGATAATGAAAGAAACAAGAAAAATTTAGAGAATTTTAAGTTTAGAGATGTAACAACAGAATTAGCAGCAATATATCACTCGTTAGGAGATATGCGTATGCCACTAGCCTATAATCTATCCCTGTGAATTTCACACAGACCCGTGGACCTTTTGACCGATAGAGCGTGTTTAAATAACAAAGATCTTCACGAACTTTCATATCCTTCTACTAATATTATAAATTTTATGTAATAATTAATAAAGATTTTTCAATGTTTATTACTTTATAACGCCTTAACGGCTGTTCAGATCTGGCTGTAATTTGGTACTAGGATAAATTATAGTCTGGAATAACCATAGGTTACTATTTATCCCAGTAACAGGTTCCCATAAATAATGGGAATGGGATCAAAGTTACACGCGGGTGGAGCCGTGGGCATCACCTAGTTAATAATATTAATAAGAAGAATAGGATAAATTCTTACTTATTAATAATTCATACTCACACTAACTTAACAGGTTGACACCCGATAACAAACAAGTTAAAAAAAAAAAGTGCTGTATGAAAACGTAAACAAAACAATGCAATAGAACTATTATGTAATTAATTACATACCTACGCGAGTTCATTGAGCTACAGAGCTGAGAATAAAAGTGTAAGCTAATTTGTTCAACTATTCAAACAGTTTAAAGTCAACTAACCTACATTTTTTCGTGTCAATAATAGTAGTTGCCGTGTAAGTCCACGATGAGCCACTCCATCGCTTCCCGTGGGTGTCGTAAAAGGCCAATAAGGGATAGGGCTCTTTTATACCTATTTTTTCACTAGCCATATACTTTAAATCATCGTTGTTTTAATACAACCTTTTAACCCGTGTAATATGCATGCACTTCCATCAAGAACCAAGCGGTTCGGTCACACATTCCTACGCCGCACCATTAGAACCTGGAACTCCCTGCCACCTCACGTGTTTCCTTCCTCCTACAGTCCCGGATCCTTTAAGTGGGGTGTCAAAAAGCATCTGATGAAGCCGTCACGCTGAGTGCCACCATTGTTCACATGGTACATGTTTAAGATGGTAACCCTCTTTCCAAAACTTTGCCTTATAGCAGGCATGGTGAAATTAAATTAACGTGTCCTATATAAAAAAAATACTTGCACACCTTCACTTATAACGATACCCTCCTTTACTTCGCCGTAGTCGGATAAAAAACCTATGAATTGTTATCGATTCTCAGACTTATGTCTCTATTCTACACCAATGCAGCTGTGAGTATGAAGAGAAGACTGCATAGGAACATGCTGTTACACATTTAGCCACGATAACGAGCTCGTCAACAGACACATCCCTCTTAACGTCAACGTGAACGTTCGTGACTCAGAATATCGACTAATGACCTCGTAACCGATGCGATTAACTCGTAAATATAGCACCACGATTGTCTGTCAGACGTCTGCGCTTATTGTGAGGAAAAAGTACCAATATTGCGTTACCGCTTTTCTACTTGCGATTCCCCCCGATTTTTTTCGGTTTTAAACACTTTTGAAAAAAGAAAATTAATTCCGGATCCGGATAATTATGAAACAAAACCTTGTGTCATGGACCTTGGAACACAAATTTTCGAATTTGAATTTTCAAATTACGTTCTCGAACACCAAAACCAATGTGTTTACTTTATTGTATAGCCCAAAGTTTGTTTTAGATCAAATCTTAATCATTTCATGCTGTGTTGTTTATTTGTATGACATTTCATTCAATGGAAGCGCGACAATGGCTATAACTAAGTTTACGACCGGATGCGGGCGCACACGTTATGTTTATTTTCATTTAAAAAGCGACAGCATAACTAACCATAGGCATAATTAACACCTCTTCTCTAGCATATTTCGCTATGAATTCAGTAAATTCTATGTATACTAAATAGATAAACAGTTTGTAGTTTGGTCATGCGGAGAGGTGCGCGGCGGAGTCATAAAAATAGACAACACGCTATACGAACGAACATCTATGGCAGTCATTACGGGTAGTTGAAGCCCTAAAAGTCCAACAACTGGTCTAACTGCAATATCGCCAATAGGTTGTCGAGGTCAGATGACAGTTTGTTCACAGAAAGTATTGGAGTTCAGTCGCGACACAGACAAAAAAAAGCGAACTCCGTAGGTACCCCGATGTGAAAACTTCAGATGCGACCGGAATTAACACAAGGAGGATGATGATAAACAAAAAATCTGTAAGTTTTATAAATTATCAAACGCTTTTATCACTCAGTTTGCACAGATTTCGGGTAAATTTATGAAAATAGGTCTGGTGACAAAATTTCGCGCCTGCACAGCTGATGACAGATAAACAAACTCAAGTGATGAATTAACAAAACGTGACCTTTGTGCCGTACAACCGATCTAGTTGTATACGTAGGTCTTTGCATAAATTTCGATACAAATTATGCACTTCGAAGTGTATTTCCGTAATTACGGTTATATAATCTGTGCCTCGTGTACTGTTTTACTTTTAAATGGGTTGTTTCGTAGCTTTTATAGAGCAATTTTCTTGATTATTGGGTTATTATGACTGATGTATGTCTCAATTGCAGCAGCAACACGAAATATCGAGTGGAATTTATTAGTTAGGCTCTGATTATGTTACCATTGCTTTTAATTGATATAAAAGTAGATTTTTCGAACTGGACGTTGGTCCAGAATACCAATATTTCAAAGATGAGTATAATTCGGAATAAAATTTCAATAATCTGTGGAATATGGAATAATGAATGATATTTCAATCATGTTCAAACATTATTATCTGATTACTCTGTCATATTAAATGAATGGATCTCTAGATGTTCTAGTTTGCTTAAAAAATCTTTCCACTTCGTTGTTTTAAAATCGTGTCTGAAACATGCAAAAATCATAAAAAATATAAGGTTACTTTGTTTATGCACAGGCTTGTTTATCTTCCATCTTCATTCATCTTATTTCAGCAGCACTTGAAACAAAAGAATCGCTAGTAATTCATCGAAATGACCATAGACTCCACAATATTCAATACTGAACCTCATTCTGTCTGTCTCGTTACATTTTTAATATAGCCAGTGCTCGTTTCGTGTACAGAGAACATCAAAGTTCATGCAAGTCGGTCATAATTTAGGTAAGTTAGCAATAATGCATCAAGTAATGATTGGTTGTGTTGCTAGCCACTTTACGACCGCCGTGTAACCATTTTCTCTTGTACGACATTTAATACTTGCGCGGGAAAAGGTGCTGATAAGTGCCAAGTTGCTTTCAAAATTCAATTTTGGAATAGAAAAAATAATAGTATCACTATTTTTTTTTGTTTTATAAGACATCATACAGTTGTAAAGGAGAAGGTGGTACACTTGCACTTGCCCGATCTCATTGTTCTCTCGTACTTATTTGCATAATACGTAAAATACTCCGACTATGTAATTGATTTACTTATTTTATTTTCCTCGTCATTTTGAAGGCTAAAAATTTTAAATTTGTCTTTAGTAAGGTTTTCGGAATGTTATATACAACAACATAAAACATTTTGACAGAATACTTGCTACATATAATAATTTATCATATGAGTTATGTTATTGCTGTAGTATATTTCGAAGTTCGTGTCCAGTGTTCATTTCAGAATGTTTTTGACATGTCGATGTATGTATTCTCTAGCAAATGCATAATATTTTGAAACGTAATAAATGTAATTTACTACTCGGCGCATTTCTGCGTCCGTCAACTGTAGTTCTAGAACAATGGCTAATAAAACATATTCTATATTATGTTAGAAACGTTGTCGGTATGTTTTTCATGTAAGGATTCAGTAGAACTCGATTGGAAACGTGTGGCATGACGCATAACCTTAGAAATGGGTCCTTGGGCTGACCACTTCATATTAAAGTACTTGTATTGACTCTCTGAAAGAATCGATTAATCGCGATATACATTATCATTATTTTGGTCAACGAATGATATTCGTGGTTTACCTCATCCGATCTGCTCTTAATCTCAATCGTTCTACGTGTCTCGGCATACATTTTGCACGTGATTATTACCACAGGAGTCTCCGACATTTCGAAACTTTATGAAGTAGCACGCGTTTGCGAAAAGAATATGTTTATTAGGTGTAGGTACCAGAAACGGAGAAAAATTACGAGGAATTTTAATCGTCGTGCCTCGGATATCTGTGGCCGTGCCTGTAAGCTGAGATTCAGCAAGAGGAAAACCGTAAGAATAGGATTCGCGGTGCGGATTTTTTTGAGATAATTAATGAATATTTTATTAGAATTTTATCAAAATTCACTTAGTCTATAAGGAATAATCAGTTATAATGTATGTATCTGCAGTTTTTATCATCAAACTGCAAAGTTACGAGTATGGGAACTGAAAGCGGACATATTTTTCCGTCTTTATGAATCATAATAACACGCAGACGTACAGCGTATTGTATTGACTGGGCCCGGAATGTCTATAACAATACAAGCTTCGCATTTAACACGACAAAAATGTTATTGCTTCAAGTTTTGCCTATAAAAATGCGTGAGCAAAATATGATGTTCTTTTGTTATTTTAAATGCAGTCATCTGTTGTTTCTCCCCCGCCGAAACCGGAAGGGAAGGTTATGTCGGACTCGAACCGACTAAAACCGCAAGGCGGCTGAGGGTCATCCCTTACGGTCTGGCCCTCCTCGGGAGGGGTTATGTTTCTACGGCAACCGATAACGGTAAGCAGTAGACTATTATCTATTCTATGGCAGTAGTTTCAATTTATATTTAGCCTATATCCTTTCTCAAGGTCTTAATCTATCTCTGTGCCAAATTTCATGAAAATCGGTTCTGTGGGAGTGCAAGCGTAACAGAAAGAGTTACTTTCGCATTGAAATATTAATATGGAGGGTGTAATTCATATATTACAGCAAAATGTCATCTTGAAGAACACCTACTACGAAAGCAAGAGATAGCTAGTAGGTATTCTAGAACTAAAATCACTGTTAGGCCCGTATTCTATAATGACACTCAGCCTGAATCCCGATTTATCTGAGGGCAGATTGTATAGGCAATAATGTCAAACTATCAATCTGTCTGTACAATCTGTCTTCAGATAAATCGCGATTTATCGAATACATAGGGAAAAAGAAGAATCATCTCGGGCGGGACTCGAACCCGCAATCTTTCCCTTACAGGGGGAATGCCTTGACCAATTCGGCTACCGAGACACGCCCGATGTGATTCAAATTTCACATATTATACGTCTTTAAGGCGACGGTGGAGTCATCTACCGATTTTCTTACGAACTATCGGAATCAATGAATGATTCTTCTTTTTCCCTATGTATTCGATTTGTATAGTTAGCATACTTAATGCTGTAAAAATTCATTCAATCGCGATTTAGGCTGTAATTCTAGAATACAGGCCTTAGTTGTTATTCATTGCCTATTTTTCAGTATACCAAGTAGAAACTAATGATATGAGTTTCTCGAAACTTACACAGTTCTTAAAATCATAATGTAGGAGATCCGGTTCTCAGCATTCCATGGATTCACCGTGCTGTCGCCGGGTCCATGGCCAGGTACAGAGAGGAACACTGTGACGGCGCCTGGGACTTGCGACCCAGGTGTAGGTTTAGGGTGGCCACCTTGTGATGCATCAGCGCTCACCTCCACCGTCAGTCGTGTTCCCCCCTCTACCTATCCAAATTTGGTAAGCTCCTATCAACGCCGTTTTAGATATTCGATTGAGTAAAGAGCTTACTGAAGCTCTTGGCAATCCGAGGTCTTTAAATAAGTTATACAGGGATTTAGCTGGAATTCCCCTTGCTCCTACTTCTACGGCGTAGAGTTTAACCTCCTAACCTAACCCTTTAAATAATATTTTGCAATCAGATGTGAAGTTTTGATAGGTACTGAAAGGCTGACAGGAAAATGTTATCTTAGAAAGAATTTAAAAAGATACCAGATCGAATCACTGGTTCTTGAATGTGAGGTTTTTCCCAGATGAGACCAAAGAGGCTATTAATTAAAACAATAATACAGTTGTTATATTTTATGATGATAATAATAATGCGTAAAAATAATATAGATAAGTACTTAATACCTAATTATTAAAAGTGAAGAGCATTGATAACTCGCATTGAAATTTTATTTATTGTTGCTTTATGCGACTGATTTATTTTTTATTAATGTACATAAAAACATTAAAGAATGTCATTACCATTAAGAAAACAGCACATAATTATTAAGTTGTTTTATATCAATGAAAAAATAAAGGTATTGAAGTAGGGTTGCCATTGCCACATTTTTTTTGAACTTTTATACATTCTTCCATATTATAAATGCGAAAGTTACTCGGCCTGCCTGTCTGTATGGTACGCTTTCACGCCGAAACTTCTGAACCGAATTCGATGAAATTTGGTATAGAGGTAGTTTAGACCTTAAGAAAGGACAAGGACTATGTTTGGTCGCGATAACCGACATCCACGCAGGCGGAGCCGCCGGCAAAAGCTAATATAAAATACAGTGTATAGGTTTTATCTCTGTCTCTTTCTTCTTTGTGGTAAGCCCTCTATAATGAAAAAGAAATAAGTCTTAGTCGATATAATAAATAGAGAATACAGATATCATATTACTCGGTTATCCTTCAAATGACATATTAATACATGTTTAACAAGTCACTTAGCGCTCACCTCCGCCACTACATAAAAAAGTTATAAAATGAGATTACGTCTCAATGTTTTACTCTTTAATCCCTTACTTTGAGTGTAATCGCGTGGTCTTGGATACGACTCCAGGGACGTACCTATTATGGAAAGCTTTTGTTTTTTTTAGAATATTAGTTTTTCCCTCTAACCCCTCCAACTAAGCTCATTTGCTTGTGCTAGGAGTGGTTCACGTCGGTAGTGTGATGGCCAGGATTCGAACCCGGGACCTCTCGATCGTAAGGCCGATTCCTTAACCACTAAGCTACCGACGCTTATTATATTATACACATTAATATAAGATCTACATATTGGCATTAGTGTAAGTTTTTTATGTTGGTACAATATGCATGTATTTATTAAAAAAATATAAAAAATTAGGCTAGGAATTCGTTGCCGCTTTGTAATAATATCCCAAAAATTATTATTATTTATCATGAATATATCATAATTAAATAATAAACTTGTATGAACACGCATAAAACTTATTGATCACTCAAATAAAACAATTCAATTTACTTGTAATGTGAACGAGGCAGGGCTCATTAATATGCCCGATCCATCCCAACGATAACAATCTCGGGTACTACCTAAATTTTACGACATTTTTATTATTTTACAAGCGGCAACTTACAAAGTGAACCAAAAATAAACATTTTTTTTCTTAAATCATATGGCGACTGCAACAGGGACTGATACATATTTTTGAACTTAGAAACCGCATATTATAAGTAAGTACCCTTTGCCACGAAACTACATACTGTATATTTTGAGAATAAACACTTTTATCCGATCGTAGAGTGCCATTAACAAGTTTATTTTACTTGTTTTTTTTTAAAGAATATAAAAAGAATAGAAAAAGAAGAAGAAAATTAGAAAAAGAATATTATAAGTACGGTTGGCAACTTAACAGTAGTTTACCTTTCAAACTAGAAGATGTGATCTTACCAAGTTCAGAGAGCAAAATCCATACTAATATTATAAATGCGAAAGTAACTCAGTCTGTCTATCTGTCTGTCTGTATGTCTGTATGTTACGCTTTCACGCCTAAACCACTGCACCGATTTTGATGAAATTTGGTATAGAGGTAGATTAGACCATGAGAAAGGACATAAGCTATGTTTGGTCGCGATAACCGACATCCACGCGGGTGGAGCCGCGGGCAAAAGCTAGTAACCTATAAACGCTTGCAACACCAGAAGTGTCAATCGTGTGTTGCTATCACGCATTAACGGCAGAATTGGCTGAAATTCTATCCCTGTACTAAACAGGGATTGATTATTTATAAACCTGGAATAACACATAGGGCAGACTACTTTCTATCTCGAGAATAGGTTCCCTTGAGAAACGGGATCTGAATATCACGCATGTAGAACCGCGAACAGCTAGGTTGTCTAAGAGGTAACGCATTTAAAAACAGCAAGACGTGACACTCGATGTTCCAGCGAAAAAAAATAAAAGCAAACTTCTAAATAAAACACCGATATTCAGAGGACGCTCTTATCGCCTCTGCTAAGTGAGGTAATCATTTCATTTCATGCCACTCAGCTCCTCTGAGCGTTAATATTCACGGCAACCCCTCCAACTTAGGGTTGCCACTTATAAAATTCCAATTTCAAACGTTAAAGAGAACCATTAGAAATAAAATCCTCGCAATGTAGCGTTTATTTAAATAGGGTTAAACGTAAAATGGGACCTTTTTAATTGTGTTGTGTTCCGTCCCCTTTTTTCTTACATAATTCTGTAGCATAATGAAAATTACCGTGTTTTTTCCTAACGTTATAGAATATACATTTCCCATGAGAGTCATTTAATACGACTAGGAAAGGAATAGGTTTGCTCTCAATCTAACAGCAAATAAACAGCTCATGATAGAACATAGTTACGTACAATGCAATATTAACTTATAGCGTCGGTGGCTTAGTGGTTAACGAGTCGGCCTTACGATCGAGAGGTCCCGGGTTCGAATCCTGGCCATTACACTACCAACGTGAACCCACTCCTAGCACAAGCAATTTAGCTTAGTTGGAGGGGTTAGAGGGAATATTAGTAACTTCGGTTATATTACTATTACTACGAAGACATTTTTTAATTGTACATAAAATGTTAAAGGGTAATTTGTAATCATAATCTGTCCTCCGTGTTTATTATTAACATCATTAAAATACCCTTACAGCAGTACAGTAGTATATCAGTTACTGGTCAATTGATAAAAAAAAGGTAGTTTATGTTGGACAATTTTATAATAATTGCCCGACCCCGAGGTACGGATGACAGCCCTATCCAAATCCGGAATACAGTATAAACAGTTCGCGATTCAAAAGGAAATGTTGTTTTAGTTAAGGCTTTTAGCCAAACAAGCAGAGCTTCTATTAAACACAATTAGATTTCATACCGATCGTGCCCAAGCCAAGACGGAGGAGGATACGCCCTTTCCCTTAAAGTAACCTTGTCTTACCATTATTAGATTAAGCCCTGTTGACCAAGGAAATGTAGATAATATCTTGGGTTAGAATTGTATTTTACACAAATGTTCACACTGGCTATTTATTAAGGCGCTGGTCGAAATCATGTCTCGTCTCGAGTTTCATCCCGAAAGTCTCGGGACCCGAGATCGACTTAACCCACACAAAGTCCCGGAACTTCGAGACACGAGATGTCCCAGAACACAAACCCTAGTAAAAAATTTACACAGTGGTATCAATAATTCAGGGTGAAACTATCTACTTCTATCTATAGAACTCGTAACGGAGTGGATAATTTCTGAAACACAATACCTAATCACTAACCAATCGAATAAAGTGTATCATAGCATCCATTAAAAAATATTCAAGAAAGATACCCAATAATTATTGCTATTCATAACTCAAATCTATTGTTCGACCCAGTAATATCGAGCGGACGCCTGTATTTACTATTTTAGGTCATCGCCCGTAATCGATATCAACCCAAAGCGATTATCAGTAATAAAATGACATAATCGAAATAGTTACGTTGGCCATGCTTATTTGTGAAAAATACATAATTAGAGAGGCGACCTGCCGGTCGACCACCTGTGTGGGACATTAGGTCGAAAATGACTTACTGTGAACTCCAACCGCAGCTCGCAGGGCTGAGAGGCCGAGCAATGTCAAACGACGATGTACTACTGTCGATCAACTCGATCTAACATCTCTCTTGAAGTGAGTTTAATCCGATATCGAAATGAGATTTAACAAATGTAGTTATCATGATGACAAGATGAAGTCGTGATTTTTTAATGTCGAATTAGTAAGGTTTATACCATAATTAGAAGTAGATAGTATGTTTATAGGCTCAGTGGTGTTTTGATATCGAATATGACTATTGTGCATGAAGCTTAAACCTAGGCGGAATATAGTAATTTCTGTTAGACCAGTCTGGTAAAACTGCCCGATTGATAATAACAGTCTCGCCGCTTTTTCATCGTGATCTGTGTATTATACGATACGAATACATCTCATTGTTCCATAACAGAAACCTCATTATATTTGAGGTATAAAGATTATTCTATTTTGTTCAGTTGATACATCAATTCTTAAGGCGTTTCGTATCTACAACTATCATGCTTCATTTTTTTAAATCCATCCCACCCAGTCAACTATCGATATTATAACAATACACGCGGATATTTGATATCAGTTAATACTTTCTAATACAATAAAACGGATATTATCATCCTCTATCACAGAACTATACTGTCATACGACAATAAATTAGAGTTGACACAATAATCTACCGCTGCATTCACCGCTATTGTTTGTGTATCGCGCACGAGAAGGATTAGAGCGATTACGGAGTGAGTTCCAATAGTACCCGCACATTTAGTGCACTATCGTCTTAGGTGTGAAAGAGAGAGCGCATATAGAATGGTTGTAATTATATGGACCACCCGCGTGATCTCGCACCGTCCATTACTGAGTGCTTTTTGTAGGAAAATTATAATCGAGACAATGAAGTCATCAAACGGAATCGTGTTCGCCCCTACTAATAATGGTCGTCCCGGTAATCGACCGTTAGTCCATGCGATGTTATTGTCCCCCTGGGGCTGGTGCATGTCTTTTTCGTGAGCATATTTAGCAGTTGATGACCATCATCTAAACGGCAGTAGGTACAGTCAGTGTCAGAAATATCTTGACTGAAAACTTGCGCATTGTTGTGTTGGGTTGGTAGAGAGTTGGATGTAGATGTTATTGACCAGAATGAAGAGGGAAATAAAATACTTACCTTTCTTAACATGAGCACTTAACTCTTACTTCTTAACATGCAGGACTGAAGTATCCACCTCACATGTTATAATAATACCTGCAACCTATTGCATCTAAGAAGTGGTTCGGCATGTCTTTTCTTTTTTTTGTGATTGCACTTACCCGACTTATAATTAAATTAATACTTGTTTACCAGTATACATGTTTCCTTCTTCCTACAATCCCGGGTTCTAGGACGTGAAAAAGCATGTGATGAGACCGCACACACTAAGATCATAATAATATTCCACAACATTCTACACAACGCTATCCAGACCCATGGTAAGCTTAACTAGCTTGTGTTATAGAATCTAGAATGCGGATGAACATACTCGTACTAAGTTTTTTTTTTAAATACATAATTATTATACATAGAAAACACCCAGACCAATGCGAATGACTATATTCATGCATACAAATATTTGCACTGAGAGGGGATAGAACCCGCGCCTCCTGCGTATCAGTCGCGTTCACTACCGCCACGCCACATCCTTATTCTCCTATTCTTATTCTTCATCCGAGCGCCAATCGTCGTTGCATCCGAAGCTTGGAGTCTCTATCAATATTTTTTTCTTGTTATTAAAAATAAGTGTCTACGTCATTCCATCTACAGTTACCAAGAAATAATTCTGTTTTGACATAAAATGTATAAACATAATAATTACGTTATCAACTTGCACTAAATATGAACAGCATAATAATACGCAGATAGTTATAATGATTATACTTGCATACTATTTGATAAACTTTAAGTCAAGCCGAAATAAGTCAACTGATATGATTTAAAACACTTCAATCTCTTCAGATGATGATAATCATTTATAGTTAGTTCAAAAACATTTATAGGTAGGTACTTACTGTACCAATGTCATAAAACTGAAGATTGTCATATATTTTAAAGTTTACGCGAACGTCGGTTTAAAAGTAAATAATAACAATCGCGATAGAATCCGTAAAAAGTGGTTTTATTTCAATAACTGAAGAGTTTGTTTGGTTAAACGCGCTAATCTCAGGAACTGCTGGTTTGAATAGAAAATTTGCATTAGATAGTCCGCTTAAATGCGGATGAAGAGGATTATTATCTCGGTACTACTCAAGAGAACAGAGCAGTAATTATAAATATTAACAAAATCGGGATAAAAATGAAAGAAACGGAAGACTGGGAGGCAGTACGTGTATATTATCTTTTCTAGTAGTATTGGTTAACCTAAAAAAAATATGTATATTTAATTGATTGGGAAAAGTGAACGCTCAAGACGGGATAACCATCGCCCCAAAGTAGTTGAATATAAAAGGCTCAAGAGGCCAGTTAGCTCACTGATCAGCCCCTCTAGACAAGAAGCAGTGCGCTGATCGGCGTATCGCGGAATAGAATTACAAATGTATGGGATTTGACGTATTTAACAGTCGTTAACAAATATCATATACGTCAAATCCCATACATTCGTCATCCCTGCTCATTCCTATGCCGCACCACTAAGACCTGGAACTCCCTGCCAGCTCATGATTCCTTCTTCCTACAGTCCCGGGTCCTTTAAGCGGGGCGTGAAAAGGCATCTGATGAGGCCGTCAAGCTGAGTGCAACCACTGTTAACATGGTACATGTATACGATGGTGACCCTCTTTCTGAGACTGCCTTTAGCTTAACATCAGGCGAGGTGAAAAACCCATAATTGCCACTTGTCTAGAGCGGTTGAGCATTTTCCATGTAAAGGGACTTTAACGTTAAAAAAAAACTAAATAGGTTTAATTATTTCCAAGCGTACATAACACAAATAAGCATCAAGATAAGATCATATTAACTTAACAAAATCATTAATGGAGTAGGGGAGTACAAGGGCGGAAGAGTCGCCCGCGTGTGACTGGTGCCGTTCCGGCCGATTCCACCTTCCGGCAAGAACAACACTGACCCTATGCGAGACTTTATGGTGGGCATGCACATGCGAGGTCTTATGACACAGTAATGCTGTGTGTATATGGCTTAAAACTTCCTGTTGTGTCAAAGTATTCCTCAGATTTAGATAGATTTTGTCATATTTGTTGTCACATATCTCGAAGTACGGACTTAATAAAGTAGTTCATGGCTTGACTTGCAAACTTGACAGGTCGTTATACTTTTATACAAGAGTTTTTATACATATCGAATACATAGGGAAAATTAATCTGGGGCGGGACTCGAAGCCGCGATCTTTCCCTTACAGGGGATTTTTTTAATCCCCTCGGATAGAGCCGGAAGGGGAGGTTATGTCGGATATGAACCGACTAAAACCGCACGTCGACTGTGGGTCGTAGTGCTAGGCCGAAGATCAACTCGGCTACCGAGACACGCCCGATGTGATTCAAATTTTCCTTCTATTTTTTCCGTCCTTAAGGCGTATTCGATTTGTATAGTAGCACTTATTGCTGTAAAATTCATTCAAAAATTTTTATACATTGGAATTAAATTTTATACATTGAAATTCACAAGAAATCGAGCAATATTTAAAGCCAAAGCGAAGTATAGTTTTTGCATTAAGTTTTCATAAACGACTAAATTATTTTTTAGAAGTAAAGCGCTTGGTTGTACATACTCATGTTGTGCCCTTTATTAACATAATGGTAACGAGAGTAGGGTATGGCAGGAACAGGTCATTGGGTTTTGAAAGAGGATTTATATAGATGAGAGGTAAAAAAACTTATTACGGATAGGAACGAGGGAAATATCAAGTATTACGTATGTCAAATGTAAATAGGCAGGTCGGTCGAGAGCGACCTCGTTCAACGTTCCTACACTGAACATATTGATTGGTGACTGGTGAAAAAGGGGGTGGTGCCGTGTCAGAAACATACGTTGAAAAGAAAGGTTTCATATGAATGTGAACATATTATGTAGTGCAGTCTATGAGTTATGAGACCTATCAGTTATGGGCTATTAGAGCAAGATAGAACACTAATCCTTAGGGTATATATATGTATAACTGCTTACGTCATAGTATAAAGGCGTGAGTTCAGCTTAGTGGGTAAGAACATTTGACTAGCTGAATGAAGTTTTCAGGAATGTTTCCTCCTTGGATTATCTACCGATTTTCTTTGTACTTACTTAGCCATACAGACCTTCAGTATTAATGTAACAATTAAGTACTTAATTCCTTTTCTCTACCTTGACTTATGTTACTCACAAATCAATGTCGATTACGCATTGGTCGAAATATCGTTATTATTTCGACTAATGGCATGCATTGGTCGAAATATCATTATTTCGACTAATTTATACCAAACAATGCACAAAAAAGCAAATAAAACATTACCCTTCTGAAACTTTCTCCCTATTTTTTCGTGCTCCTAACATCGGACATTTTTAAATCGCTGCGTTTTCAGCCATCGGTATTTATGTTCGTGATATGACATTGTAAATTAAAACGTAGTGTTTTTATCGGACATGGAATCTTAATTCGAAGATTTTGGATTAGATTATCACCTTCCGGAGGGCGAGGGAGGGCTATACACAGGCGACAACATTCACAAGCTTTTTTATTTGTTTGACCTGAATATATTATTTGCTTTATTCTGTATTTACCCCAGGAAGTTTCAGTAGAGAACCTTTTTAGCTATTATATTGATATGGCTGTTTTCGTTCTACGGTCTCTCTACCATCTATAATATAAAGAATACTTAATTGTTGTTTCATATATTAACATGAGGCACGAATTATACAGAAAAGGTAAAAGGCGTAAGGTTTAGTGTAATCAAAAGAAAATCGAGAACATAATAGATAGATTCTCGTGAACAACTAAGTACGGTTGGATTTCACCAGTGATTTGTTCAACCAAAATCAATTCTCTGGTAAAATTTTGATAACGCAATCGTCTCATTCAGTATTCCTATCGTAGGTAAAACCCACTTCTAATAGTTGATTACATAGTCACTCATAGTCTAGTTGTTAGTACGCGCCTCAATGGAGCAATTAAACCGGGTTGTTTGCACTTATTTTTTCAACAAATTAATGGAGTAAGAAGTCTGGGTAATAATCACAGAGTTATAGTACGTTATAATTAATTATGAAAACGGAGCGTGAATTTTTTTTGCCACTGACAGTGATATCACGCGAGTCATTCACACTTAAGTTTGTGATACTTGTAGTAGAAAATGTAGTTGAACAAGATAGAGAAAGGGAAGCATAGATAGTTCTGACACCGAGAGAGTACGGTCGAAAGAAGATTTTTACATACTCCTACGACTTCAAAGACTGGACCTCATCACATCAAAGGGGTCTTAAAATGGGGTCGTAAGGGTGTTTTTGGGATAGGAGCAATCTAGAATGTGGTATTCCTATGGGTACGTAGCTGACGAAACATATGGAGAGGATAAATAAGCAACCAGGTAAAGATTAATAACTTTTTAAGAATAGGTTAAGTTTAGTCTTCCTACCCGCAAAGAATATATTATTATGAAAACAATTATGAAAGAATGGTGGTAAATATACCTACACTAATAAACTAAACCACATGAAAAATTAAGGAATTTTGAAAGTAGAAGCGTAAGGTGAATGAAAGGATCGTAGCAAGTGGAAAGATCTTAATATCTTGTACACTGTTCTAAATTTTTGATACTAAGTTTGAATATAAATGAATAAAATTGAATAAAATTGCACTCTTGTGTACAACATTAGCATTTTTAGAAAAAAAATAAAGATCACTGTGCGTTAAATGTCTGTAACAGTGAAATAAACTTCATTAGCATGTATAAAATTATACGGCACATTTTCAAGGTCTCTGAGGATTCATTTCATATTAATATGATTATCATTATTCATACCATTTACTTAACGTCTTCTATGTCAGTGAGACTGCTGTGAATGAAGTTCAATTTTCGAATCAGGCAAAGGGGACATTGCATTTTTTAACCCCCGGCGCAGAGAGGGGTTTTATAAGTTTTACATGTCTGTCTGTGGCATTATATCTCCCGCACGGATGAAGCGATTTCAATTTAGTTTTTTTCGTATAATAGGTGACTTATGTGCGAGTGTTCTTAGTCATGTTTGATGAAAATCGGTTGAGCCGTTTAAAAGTTATGGGGGTTAAAGTGGGGATGGGGAGTGTCGGAGGGTTTTTAAATTTTTAATTGAATTGAATACAATGTGAAATGTGGGTGTTAATTCACTTCTGCCTAACCCTCCTGGGATAAAAGCGTGATTGTATGTATGTAATATTGATAACGAAGTGGTATTCAAATCGGATCCGGGTCTTAAACTTACCCTGTTCTGAGTCATCGACGCGGCCATAAAATAATCTGAAGCCAACAGGAGCCCTGGCGGCCGGCTGACAACGATACAGATTTATAATGCAACTAATTTGCGTAGCATTAAGGGTTTAACTCTACAGCAAGTTACGCTATGGATTGCTATAATATATAAAACTTTTTTTTTTATTTTGTTGGTAGCGATGAAAGCGAGTGTGCCTCAGTTAGATTTTTGTAATTTCGGGTTTTCTGTTAATTAAAAAATTCTTTGTAGTACGAAAATTTTGGAATGAAAATTTGGAATGAAATGGAATGAAATTTTGGAAATAGATACTCATCGACAAAAATATCCAACTACAGTTCATCGTGTATTTATGAATAAATTCCGCTAATCATATATCATATCAAGCCCTTCCGAGTATGCTTATCAGGGATATTAAAAAACTTATGCATCAAAACTCTAATGTTCTCTGGACCTTTTGTTTTGGACTAGTTATTGTTTGTGTTATAATTGCTCTAAGCTTATGGCACCGATTAATCAACATAATATTGGTTTAGGCAATTAGGCCAGTAACGTTATTATAAACAATATTGACCTTTTTATCATCCTTTATTAGGTTAATGATATCAGAAAATCGATACGAAACAGAATGTAATTAGTAACTGCCTAAAAGACTGGTGTTGCAAACGCTTATGGGCTATTTCAATATGCCGCGGTTTATACCCACTAACAACTAGCTTTTGCTCACGGCTCCGCCTGCGTGGTTGTCGGTTATCGCGACCAAACATAGCCTATGTGTTAATCCAGCACTGCAATTCACTAAGGGAGCACAACGATGCAAGTCGCAACGTTGCGACTCGCATCGTTGTGCTTGCTTAGTGAATTGCACAGCAGGGTATCAGCTAACTCCATACCAAATTTTATTAAAATAGTTTTTTTTAATTATTGCTTACATGGTTTAGACACGTAGAGACAATCCAAAGAGCATATACGAATTAGATTTGTGAGCCTGGGTTCACGAACGGGCAACTCGGCAAAGGTCGACCTAGGCCTATCTCAACGTAAGTCAGTAATGGTCGCTTTGTTTTGTGTTCGTAACAAATGAAAACAAAATAGTCTCTGCCTACCCTGATGGGTTCGAGGTGTCTCAGTGAAATCACAATGTGATACTGAAACGAAATATAAAAGCACATGCTTTAACATATCTGGGAGTGGAGTGACACCTTAACCAATTGGATTGCAGTCCCGGCGCCTGGCGTCGCTCGTCCCCAACTCAGATATTCCATTTTATATTTAGTGCGCTATAAACATGTCGAAGATTAAGTCCTGTTTAATTATGTGGTGGATGCAAGTCGCAGGTGGATGCTGGCTGCTGGCTTAGATATAGGTTAATATCAATGTGGAACTTTCTTGATACTTTCTAATGCTCTTTGTGTGTATGTATAGTAAGTTTATATGTATCGAAATTTTTCATCGATTTTGAGAAACGCACTGTTTTGTTTCTTTGGAAAAGAAATAGAGATTGTAAATATGGAAACTTTTGAGATGCTGTTGTGTCCACTAATTGGTTTAAAGAGCTATGTAAGAGCGAAGGAAACAATGTATGATTTGAGATTGACTGGTCATTAACATTAATAGTGTAACACTCACCGGGATATTTACCATGTTCATTAACCGATATTTCGGCGCTGTTTGAAGCGCCATGGTCGCGGTGTATTGACGACCGCCGAGCCAGTTATTATTGGGCAGACAGAGGGCAGGCAGAAAGACAGACAGACAGGACAGACAGAACAGACAGACAGACAGAAGGAAACAAGTTGAAATAGACTTATGACAAGACGACGGTCTTACTATAGTAACTGTGTCTTAAATAAGTCTCTGAAGAGTCGCCATATTTAAAAGCACTTTCAATTCCACCTTGTTTTGTCCACTTGCTTTGTAGAATTTCCTTATTTCACACGATAACTATAAAACGATATTCTATTTCGAAGACAACAAACATGGAATGCACATGGACGCCTTAATAATAACCCTTTAGTCGTCTCTTTTCCTTTTCCCTCCAATGGTTGCGGACCGAGATTCACCAGATACATGAAGGATGACGCACGGGCAAATTCTTTTATAATTAGACAATCCTGTCTTGACTTGAAGGCATTCCGGACAAATTGCTTATATCAGAAACGGCAAGTATAAGGTTAGTATTGTTAGAATTTTGCGAAACGAAGATTAATTATCGCGTGCTAAAGTTCGAAAGGTTTAATTATAATGTTCGCGTTTTCGTGTTAACCCTATCGCGTTAAAAGGCTATAATCGTGCGAATTTTGCGAGTTTAATATTGTGCCGTAATGTATAATTACCGCTTTGGGAATTATAGTAATGACTTTTAATATTTTGCGATAAATTCGCCTGAGGTTAATCATTTTATGGTGCCGAATGGAATGAATATCATGGATATCGAACTCTAAAGATATTCGCACCAGTATGTTCGCCTTTTCCGGGAGCGCAGACCGTCTGAAAGGAAAAGCTGCGCAAGAGCCTGGTGTTTTTTTACCGTGGGCGAAAATCCTTCATGGATGTTATGCCGGACTCCTACCGACTAAAAACCCCCACGGAAACGCCCAGCAGCCTATGGTTGGGAGCCCCGGGTAAGCCCTCGGAAGGATGTTCCAGGGCTCCCATCAGACCTACCGCTACAACGCGGCCTCGTCTCCCTAGACGAGGCCGCATTGTAGCAGGTTCGGGTGCTATCCCGCGTCTATGGGGGGGTTTTCGGGTGTTATACCGCTTCTTAGGTTTACACTTTTTTACACAGGCTTGGAGCCTTCAGGATTTTTACATCCAATACACAATCCGACATAATTATCTATTAACAATAATTAAAACCGCCTTATAGGCGACTCACGTGCACGCTTTGTAGAAGTATTCACTCTGTGGCACCTACTTATGGTATTGAAACTTAATCGCTATATTCTGATGAATATTAATATCAGATATCTTGGATATCCGTTCGGCAACCGTCGGTTCTGAATATCTCCATCAATTATAATATGTTCCTGGATTGTTCGCGATTATTCATGAATCATAGCAGAGGAAGTCTTACATCAAAGCTTGAATTATGCGATATATCAAGTGCCATTGACAATATATGAATTTTAAGTTTCCAACTATTCTGTTAGGTACAGTCAGCATCATAAAGGTGTTAACGAACAAAGTAGTCAAAATGATCTTAATTCCGTTTTTTTACCCCCTTCCAGTTGACCGATTGTTCTGTTATTTGGTATCTACACACCTAGTTAGGACAATAATACCATATACCATATCAATAAAACAGTTTGATTTGCTCTTAATACGAGAATTTTAAGATCACTTTGAGACTTCGTCGTCAAGATAATTATGACGCTGACTGTACCTTTTTTCTCAAAAACTTTTGATGGTTAATAATGATAAAAAAATCATACGACACGTTTTTAAGCAAATCGGATATCGACAAGCCATTTTTTATGGCTATAAGTTACTAGTAACTGAAATGGGTATACCTATGAAAGCCCCAAGCCTACTTCGCCTGATAGCCAGTAGGAATACCTGACGATTAGCGGACAAGGCTCCAGATTACTAGTAGATGATGACTAGCAACCAAAATTACTATGTACCTACTCAGGTTTGAACTCGTAACTTCGTCTTCCTAATGTTTTATAATATTTAGTTCGGGACTTCACGCGATAAATTTTGGAACCTCTCCTAACCTCTCTGAAGTCTAACTTAACTGCCTGTATCAAACCTAATTGCTCTATCAAATACCTACATATAATCACGCCTTATTCCCGGACGGTTAGACAGAGGTGAATTAACCCCCTCATTTCACCATTAATTATAGTCAGTCCACTGTAATAGGGACCTATTGCCATAACATTCCGGCCACTATTGTTGACTCTAGCCTATATCTGAGGCTGAGTCTGGGCTGTAGGTATATATCTCTCTCTGATGTTAAACAGCCCTATCCCTTAGTCGCCTAGTACGACACCGCATTGGAAGAGATGGAGTGGCCTGCCGTGAACCACGCGGCTACTCAAATACATAACTTTAGGTAATAGACTTGCAGAAAATTTTCTAATATATATTTTTAAATATCTAGAAACTACTCTTAAATTGATATGAATATACCCTTTGTCCCACGCGCCGAACATAATAATATCAAGTTTATCACTCTATCGGCACCGCGAGGGACGCGTCGTGACAATAAAACACGAGATAGAATCTCGGTGCTCCCAAAAACACTGATGCCCGTATCTGTAGTGTGAAGGATTGTATTAGGACGCACGTAATGTAAGTAAATGTATGATTTTGTAAAGTTAAAGTTCCATAACACAGCTAGCTACGTAAAGTATAATATATGGTTGTTTTGGGTGTAGAGCGCTGTATTGTGTTGAAGAACATCGTTATATATATTTTTTTTATAAAGGACACGTCAATTTGACTTCACGTGGCCTGATGGTAAGCTAAAGGCAAAGTCTCGGAAAGAGGGTCATCATCGTAAACATGTACCATGTTAACAGTGGTGGCACTCAGCTTGACGGCCTCATCAGATGCCTTTTACGCCCCGCTTAAATGACCCGGGACTGTAGGAAGAAGGAAACACGTGAGCTGGCAGGGAATTCTAGGTCTAAATGGTGCGGCATAGGAATTTAAATAGGTATAGGTATACTAGAAAAGATATATTAATGATATTCGGAACTCAAGTCAGCGTCAACCTTACCAGTAAGCCGATTCCTTACTAATTGACGGAGTAGGCTCTGACGTAGGTTCGGGAGTTCAATTAAGATAATGAAATTAGTATGGACTGGAGCCGTCCGAGAGAATCCAGAGCTTGTAACAAAATTTTTGCAGCAGCACTGAAAGAATACGAATGACAAGTCTGGTGTTGCAAACGTTCCTTAGACCACGGTGACCGTTTACCATCACGTGGGTTGATTGCCTGTTAGCTCGTATGAACATTATTTATTGGTCGTACGTATTTTGTATCTGAATGCGAAGTCACGCTGAAAGTACGTGACATTATTTGAATATCCATTTTGAATATTTGTAGATATAGTACATACAGTCAACGCTTACTTAAGAAACACTTTCGCATAAAAATTTCAAAGTTTAAGGGTTAAGGCACACTGACGCAGAGTCAAAAGTCTTTGAAGTGTCAATCTCAATATGCATAACATTATGTGTTTACAAAATAAAACCTGTATTATGTATGTTGATTCGCATTCTAGAACTGAAATAACAAGCAAGTTAGCAGCCCGTGTGTCGCTAACTTGCTTGTAGTTTGTGGCTAGATAGGACTGTTTAATATGTCGTAGAATATTATTATGTCTCAATTCCGTCGTTTTAACTTCTAACCTCACCTAAGTCATTTTGTATAGCGGTAATGAAATTAATTTTTTGTCATTCACTAAATTGGGGCTATTTGCTATATTATGGACATATTTGTAACTCAAAATACAAGCAGAAAACTGCGAATAATTTTTCATTGACGCTTCGCTTCGACCGATTCACTGTAGTCTAACCCCAGATATATTTATCATAGCTCTCAGTGGAACCTCGCCTTAACACTAGCATACACATCACGTACAACACGAATTCCCTTACCGGCCTTTTTATACGAGGTCCACATTCCGGCCATATTCAATTTTAGGATATTTTTTCTTTGCCAGTAGCTTTGACACTATTCATTTGAACTTCGAAGGACGAACTAGGCCTGAATATATTAGAGTAAAAAGGGGTAACTTATATTAACACCAGAATTTCTTTTGAACATTGTAAGTGAGTAGGCTGGTCGGGTTCGTACTTGCAAAATAAACATATATCAAATTAGTGGTGAAAAAGTGGCAGGTCAGAAGTACCTACTGCGAAGTGGCAGGCTTGCATGACAGGTACGATGACAGTATAGAAAAAGGAGTGTAAATTCGAATACATCAGGAAAATGAAATGCTCAAGTGGTACTTGAATCCACGACCTTTCCCTTACAGGGGAATGCTCTTCCAACTGAGATATTGAGCCACACCTGAATCACTTCGAATTTCCCTTCTCTTTATATCCGTCTTTTAAGGGCGACGGTGGTGCCATCTACCAACTTTCTTACGAACTGTGGGAACCAACACTATTGTATTTTATTTATTAAAGCTACAGAATTATGTAATAGTAGTATACGTCCAAAACGTAAACGATACCTCTATGTGCGTAGATGATACGGATTTAGTTCTGCTCATTTAGTAGTGTAGTCATAATATTATATCTATTATGTGTCTAGGCGAGTCCTACATTTTGACTATTGTTTCAATTTAATGTATGTCTGTCTTTACTAGGTGTTATAGATAATGTCTTGAATAAGTTGTATATAATTTCTGTATTAGCAGTGAAGTCATTAATAACTTTTGTCATACAACAGCTATAATATGTGTATTCGGTCTTTTAAATGGAGCGTGAAACTAATTTGACACGGCCGATTGGGCTGGAGGCATCGCAGTACACATTAATTATTATTTAAAAAATCGTTTTATAATTTCTGAAGGGAAACGATTACGGCCGGTAATTTATGTGTCTAGGGCGTAGGGTCACATACTTTCTTGCTTTCTTAGTTTGTTATGCTATTAAGATTGTAAACAAGGACATAGTGAGTTGAACGATGCCTGTAAACGCTTGCAACGATTCCAAGAGTAAAACAGCCTCAGTATGTTGAGGAAAACTTGTGTCTCTTCGACACGTGCTTCAACTAATGATTTCGGATTTTAAAAAAATATATATCGGGTTCCAGATTCTGGTTAATTATTGAAATAATATGTTTTCTTTTTAAATTAAATATAGCAAAAAGATCTGTCACGTGATTAAAATTCCTCATTACATTGATCAAAGAGTAGGAGCAGAGGAGGAAGAGGGCAGGAGTGACATTCACGCATCGCCAGCAGTAGAGACTAAATGTTGGAAAAAAGAAAGACCTAAAGCCTCCTGTGCCTGCTTTCAGGAACAGCTTACCTATTTATAAACAAGTGCTGATGCTTCAAAATGTTGAGAGGTCGACATGGGTACAAACCAAAACGGTTGAGTGACGTTTCGCTTATAACGGCCGTTCCCAATAACATACTTACAGTTAAAGATAGATCGCAACAGTCAAATTTGACGTATCGGCTGTTTAAATTCAAAACATGGTAACTGATTTTTTTGCGGGAAAGCGCATCGCGGTGTAATTTTATTTGCCGAAATTGGTGTGAAATAGGAGTTACTATGTTTTGAATTTAAACAGTCGAGCACTTTATCCGTAGATGCGATCTTTAACTATCAGTATGGTGTTGGGAACGGCGGTTCCTCGTTTCAGTTATATTATTTTGTGTGAAGACCACATACTCATATAAAGGGTACAGACGATATGACGTATTTTGTGGAATGTCGATAAGGGCGGGTTCTTTTATTTTGAAGGGATGGTAAACAGTGGGCTACTTCTCATCATCGGTATGTCCGTATCCCAATAATTTATACGGGGCGGTGTAAAATCGTTACACAAATTGCTCTGTAATTTGTTAATTGATGCTTTTTGTTAAGATGTTACCTAGTATTAAGAAAATCCATTGAAAAAAACATTATGGTGAACTAGGTAACATTAAACTTCAACACTTTTCAGCAGTTTCGCAAACATGAAAGTGCCAAACACCTTCAAACGTTGAAAGTTGAATACTTAAAACTTTTAGCTAACGTAAACATATACGTTGACATATTGTCGGTTTACTTTATTTCTTATACTTTCCTCATAGCGACATTCACTTTAAAAGAATAGTTCCTGTCCTATAAAAAAATAAAACTCAAATTTTGTATGTTAGAACAATTTCTAAATTGTATAAATTAACACTCGTGATGAAAGGTTTTTAACACAGCGCTGCCGCGGGAGCTAGCTTCGGCAATGACCGTAAACCACGCAATGTAAATATAATAAATCAAAAATATAACAAAGATAACATAACGTTTGTAAAACTGCTCCCATTTCGTAACATAACCATTATTCTACTTGACAGTCTTCTATTAAACAGTCATTTTCTAATGGTCAACATAAAAGATAGCACTGGTGTAAAACTAAACCAACTTAAGTGTGTTGGGTAATACGAACGCGTGTGGTTACCTTACGGTTCGTCAAGCCGAATTAGAGCCCTATTTGAGCCGGCAAACAGTAAACACTGCTTATCTCATTACGTTTAGATACTAAAACGAGCACCTGGAATTGGTGGTATTCAACATTCGTTTGATCTTTGTTATTGTTGGCTTCAGCTTTTCATTTAACAGATTATTTTATACTATTGCAGTTATAGACGAGAATACTGTGCATCTTGTGATTACTCAGTAACATAGGTACTATATGTAGAAACAGTTTTGCTATGATTCCGAACTCCACTGCACTATAAAGGTACTTACTAGTTTTTTCCCGCGGCTCTAGCCGCGTGGATGTCGGTTATCGCGACCAAACATAGCCGATGTCCTTTTTCAAGGTCTAATCTACCCTTATACCAAATTTAATCAGAATCGGTTCAGTGGTTTAGCCGTGAAAGCGTAACATACAGACAGACAGACAGAGTTGCTTTCGCATTTATAATATTAGTATGGAAGTATAGATGATAATATTAGTATGGATTCCGAAGCCTAACGCATACGAAAACTGCAGAAGAATGCAGCAGATACAGCGCATACATTACATGTTAAACTTCGATACGGTTAAAGGGGGCCATTGAGAAGCCGCAATGAATTACGCGTAGGTACCTGTGCGTGCGTCTTCAGAATCTTGGGAATCATACCTTAATATTCAATCGTGCTCTAACGGCTTACCTTAAGTTGCCTGGAAGAAATCACTTTTAGTGATAAGGCCGCCCATTGTGCATTTAACTGTAACTGTATAATATAAACTGTAGAATCTGTTATAATATTGATGTACCATAAAGAATTATGTATCTATCTATCTAAAATTGGTACATGGATAGAATATTTCTAGGCTATTTTCTGTCCCGAGATAAGATTCCCATGGGCTGCGGGAACGGGATCTACACTACGATCAATATGGGCGGATTCCCCGAGCATTAGCTATTTGAACATAAATAGTGTCGCGAATTTCAACAAACTAACATTTTGTCGTTTTAACTGTTGAAATAACTTGGCCCTCGATTCTACTAAAGCCAAACAACTGCGATGCCAATGTCACTGTAAAAATGACTTTCAATTTCAGACATTATTTCTAAACGTGTTAGACCAAAATGAAATGAAAACAGTTTCATTACACTTTTTCAATTACTCTGCAAATAGTCACTTAATTTTTAACTTTAAGTATATCGTTTTAAAGTCTATTATATAACGCCGTTTTTTGCTGTGGCTTTGGCACCACTGTGATTTGACTTTAGCAGTATCAAGGCCCAGGTATGTCGAAGACTGCAACAAAAGTGGATAGCTTTCCTGATGCGGTATTCATAGACTTAACCTAGCAAGACAGATTTGAATCTCATACATAAACTCTTGGAAATTGAAGATATGTACATTTATTTATTTACTAGCTTTTGCCCGCGGCTCCGCCCGCGTGGATGTCGGTTATCGCGACAAAACATAGCCTTTGTCCTTTCTCATGGTCTAATCTACCCCTATACCAAATTTAATCAAAATCGGTTCAGTGGTTTAGACGTGAAAGCGTAACATACAGACAGACAGAGTTACTTTCACAAAGGCATTTAAACATAGAAAAGAAATAATATGTACAAAGGCGAGCTTAACTCAAAGTTTACTTACATGTTATCATTGATATAGCATAGCTATTCTACCGTATAACACCAGACATGAAAGGATTTTTAAACTGAGTAATATCAACAATACCAGTTTTTATTATGTGTAAAATAAAAACGTATGTTTATAAGATTTTGAGTTCGCTTGTTAAATGTAAGTCAATCATAAAGTGGTTTGCTTCCTTTCATCTGCACTGCACTGTAAAATCACTGGCCAATGATTGTTATGTAAATAATATTACATAGGTACATACATAGAGTCATGCATTTCCATTGGGTAGGCAGGGAACACCTTCCCCATAGCTACGATCCTGGCATACACGTTTCTTCTATTTTCATCATTATTTTTAAACATGCACGCCGGTGGTGTGCCACAATTCTGTGAAAATCATTCAACTTCATTTGCAGAACGATGGGCTGACAATATTTACTGATAAGCTTGTTGTCTGTTCAAAATTCTGACCAATCTTGTTACTATGTCGACTCTAGTTTCCTTATTAGAAAGGAGAACGATTATTCCACCCAGTAACTAGATATGGAAAAGTTGAAAGAACTCCTAAAATCAACAGTGTCCCTATTATCTGGTGTCGAATGGGGTCTGGTTTAGATGCTGAACCAGATAGGCTGGGGCCTGGTTTTTAACCAGGAATCCTTGCGACCACAGATGTCAATCAGACATCGGTTAAATATTATTATCTGTCTATCTATCTATCTATATGTTCACGTCTGTAAAACCCCGAAGGGGTAGGCAGAGGTGTATTAACACCCACTTTTCGCCCATTATGATTTTCAGTCCCACGACGTAATTAGGGGGCGATCGTATTGCCGTCTAATGGTCTTGGGCTGTATTTTTACTGTCTTGGGCTGATGGAGAACAGCCCTTAGCAGCAGCTATCCCTTAGTCGCCTTTTACGACAGGAAGAGCTTTGGTGGTCCTATTCTAGCCCACCAGGAACCAACAGATTTTTTTTATCCATTCAAGCCACTGAATCGAAAAATGACTTGTAACTAAAAATCTGTTAACAACTGAACTAAAACTTATTCATATTTGAAAATATTGTAAAGTATATTCAGTACAGCGTCCCTTCCCATCCCCGGGTCGGCGCAAGTCAAACAAACACGCCCGATCTCCCCCGGATGGTGTGTTTGAACAAGCTGCGCATGATTTCATTCCCGAATCCTCCTTATGAATATATTTTAGAAGATTGTTATAAGTAAGCGTATGCCGACCTCGGCTGTTTGCTTACATACGGCCGTAGATACGTTTTGGATTATTTTTGGACATAGTCTAGCTGTTGATCGACAATGCGAAGATATCAACAGTATTCTCCAAGAATAATTTTATTCAAATGGTGTAGTATTCAAAAATTTCAATTTTAATAGTTAGGAAAACATGTCACTAGTATTGGGATACCAAGGTTTGTAACCACTAAAACTGCTTTCGAATTTGACTGACTAGACTAAATCATGATTTATTAATTATCATTGATAGGGCTGTGTTTGACCACTATCTTCTGCATCTGATGCTAGAGATGAAGCAGTCGATGATTAACTTTACACTTGAAAGTCTCCAAGCCCCCAAGCGTCACTATTGTAAATTGACGTCTAAAAAATGCCGCAGTGGAGTTTGTTGCGCCGTTTCTTCTCCACCAGCGCCTTGGAAGCTGTGGTAAACTTACATTAAGTTTAATTAAAATTGACGTCAATAATATATGCGTTAATAATATATGCGAGAATAAATGATTTTGAATTTTCAGAAACACAGACATTCTCCTTTTTCCACTCTAACTTTTTCCTTTTCAAGTGGTAAAGGAGTAAAGACTCTTCTAACGTTTGTATGTTATGATAATCGCTTACATTCAGCTTGACTTGGTTTGGCTTGGCTGAACAAAAAGGCTGTCTTATAACAGACAGTGCCCAAATTGCAATAAGAGTTTAATATTCCTGTTTGTATTGACCAAAAATCCAGTAAAACATCATCTACAGTCCATTCTGAATAATAAATTTACAATCCCAAGAAATGTGGCCGATTAATTTGACTTTAGTGAATCTTGTCGGCCATTTTAATGATGAGTGCGATTCTCATTATTGTGAGTCATTTAGTGTTGATCTTGCAACAGGACAACAGACATCTGTGCGTGGGATTAGCTCCATAAAAGTCTATTCCGCATATATATCGGTCTTTTTTGTGATGCTCCAATGACCATAAATGAAAAAAAGACCTTGGTTTGAGTCTTCTGTTGCTCTCTCTTTAGCGAAGCCAAAATATTCTTTAGTCCACAATCTTATTGTTATTTAGCCTACAAGGGTATTCTTATTTATCAGTTGTATATAAACACGTTTTATAAAACAAAAAATGATTACCCAGACTAAGGCCCGTATTCTAGAAAGACACTCAGCCTGAATCTCGATTTATCTGGGGACAGCTGATTGTGTAGACAGATTGATAGTTTGATATTTTGCCTATACAATCTGTGCTCAGATAAATATAGATTCAGTCTGAGTTTCATTCTCGAATACGGTTTTAACACATAGTCTTAACACTATCATTAGGTTCATTCTGTATTCATTTCCTTGTAGAATTTGTATAAGGCAAGTATAAGGATAACTTAGGTTGACTATCCATAAAGATTTTAGTCTTGATACTCGAGTTCAGTACAGACATGGGAAGGTGTGCATGTAACAGTCATTCAGCTGGGTCTATTACTGTTGTGATATGCGTTAAAAGGTTAGTGTAATTGTCACGTAGCGTCTTACCCTGTAGGTATTATACTACCATCTACTATGACTCTTAATTTTTTATTTGAACTCTTCATTCTCTCCCCAAATAAGTCATAAAATGTGATGTTAACCTAGTCATATGTCTTACTTACTTTTTTTTCTTTGTAGTCCAAGTAATGACCGCACTAATAGCAGACTGGGTACATCATCATTCGTTTTTTACCGCGACCACAATATTCACACCGCGCTGTGTGGAGTGTCGCAGTAAACATTAATATCTAAGCTGTGGTGACTCACATTATCGTCGATAGACATGTCGCCCCCTAGTTTTGGGGCTGTTCATTTTACGATGTGGTACAAAGCAACAGAACAAGCGTTTATGAAACAATTAAATAAGAATTAAAATTTCCATTTTTCCTTTTTACAAAAGACGCTGTTTCTCATTGGTCTGATCCTTTTGTTTATTACTGTTTTGACTATGTTTGTGAATCTATTCATTTCGGGGAAGGAAAACCGCTAGTTCCTGTTTTCGCGAAGTCATCTTGCACGGTCTTGTATGTGCCTATTATAGTTGTATTTTAAAGATTATAATATGCCTACGTTGAATCTTCATGCAGAAAAGATTAATCCTTTACTGCCCCAAAATTTTCCAACGCGACAAACATGAAAGACCGTTTTTCAGTCTTTGTTGTTATTTTTATAAACATTTAATACAAGAAACAATCGCAGAAGTACGCAAAAGCTTATGATTTGAACCACGCTCTCCAACAGCCTCAGCGTACCATCCAATATTCAATTTTGAAACTTACGGCCTTATCATAAAGCTTAAAATCCTATGTTCAATCACTATGTAAATCAGTAATTTCGGCTTATCCCGTCTCAACCATAGAAGGCACGATCTGAATGAGGTATTAACATTGATTTAATATTCAATAGAAAGGAATTATTAAGTTGTTATTGTTCACAGTTATGAAGAGATGCTAGCAGGAAATTACTTGTCGAAATATTTGACATTTGAACTATCAATATGATTCACCATCTTGAATTTTATTGTACAGATTTAGGCATATATAATAAAAAAAACTCACTCGCTATATTTTACAAAAAATAAAACACCAAACCTAAATAAATGATCGGTCGTCGTTTTACGCAGATGGCCATATTACATGGGTAACAAAATGTCTGGCCCTACCGCCTCTGCCGGGCTCCAGGAGTAGACTCAAAAATGCCAGCATGGCGACGCGTCGTCGTAGGGATAGATGACATGCGTGCCAATACTTTTTTTTTTCGTGCGGAAATTCCCTCAGATACCTCCCCTGCCGGAGCCGGAAGGGGAGGTTGTCATCGACATATCCCTCGCACCCCGGCTGACCCAGGGCCATCCCTTGCGGTCTGGCCCTCCTCGGGAGGGGGGACAACGTTGTCCCTGACTCGCCCTCGTCGCCAATAGCCTCAATACTATGAATGCACATGGAATGACATGGACTAACGCAAAGATGATGATGAGATTTATATGTGGAAATAACAAAAATCGACAAATTTTAACGCAATATCTTCTATCTAACCCAAGAACAAAAAGGTTGAGTTATACACCGATTTCCAATCCCAGGATTATCTGTTAACCGTTTCATTTTCACGCCCATTGCCTTTACGAGGTACTTAGGTAATAAAATTCCACGCTATTTGAAAATTATTGCAATCCCGCAACAGGTGGATACCGGTATTCCGAAGTGAACCATTTACTTGATTAACTTTCAACCTGTACGGAATAGTAAGTAGTTTTAGTAAACCTGTTGAAGTGGATAGGCTGAAAAAGTGGTTATATCCTTGATGATAAATATTTGGAAAAACATTCTGCAGTGCTAGCACTCAACACTAAACATCCTGGGTTATTATATTCTGGGTTATTATAATTTGCTCTAGTTGTAGTTACCGCAACCACATATTCTCGGGATAAATAGTAGCATATGTGTTATTCCAGAATATGATCTTTCTCTGTGCTAAATTTCATTCAAATTCGTTCAGCCATATTCGCGTAACAATCTACCTTACAAACCACAATTCTTATACCTGCAGCAAAGCTTCATGCTAAAGCTTATAAAATGAAAAAGCTTACAACTTACAAAACTATTATAATAATAATGAATTGCAACAATATAACTCAATTTAATCCCGTTTTATTTACAAACCTATAAACTTCCCGTGAACTGACAGAAATTACGTTCAAATAATAAAAGTAAGCCATCCCCATCGTTCCGGGATCGTCTCAAAATTTATCGATTTTCGCAGCATAATCAAAGAAAACAGGAACGTAGCTACGCACCCTCACTTCGATAATGCAATAACGGCTTGGGCGGATGTTTAAACTTATTTGCGACCCCATCCTCACGCCCCTCGTGGCTGCACCCCATCTTCGATCTGTCTAGTTGACAATTATTAACATTGCCTGATCGAAACTTTGATGGGGCTTTCCAATAAATATTTTATTGCCGAAATGTTTTTGTCGATTGCACAATAGAGGTAATCAATTCTCAAGCTCTTTCAAAAGAGTTACCAACATTCTAAAATTAATGAAACCCTGCCAATATCTTCAGGGATAATAAGGGAAGGAGGAATAGATGAGTAGCAGTGGACGACGGTCAAGTTTGGAATGTTTAACCAATAATAAGAACTGCTATTAAGCCTACTTGTGTCCTGTCACATTCCTGTCCATCCTAAGGTTGCCTGGAAGAAATTGCTCGTTGCTTTAAGGCCACCCTATATATTTATGTCCGTATAAGGATAAGGTTGTACTACTTATTTATGTCCGTATTGTTAATTTTTTGATGTGCAAAAAAGGGTTATCCATCTAAAAAAACTCGGTTACTCCCAGTTGCCCCCACTAGTGACAAAACTGCTTAACTATAGTGATTTTCTTTAATAATATTATGGATTTTCAATTACCTCTATGCAGTTATTAATCAACCACATCAAGCCAGCTATTAACACTTATTCTGACCCAAGCACGTCGTTTTATCGTAGGTACTAAGGTACTATTATATAGGTACCCTGTGTCGTTAGAGCAAGAATTTCACATTTTATAGCGGAACCCGTGTAATAAAAGTCCTGGCACTGTACAACTTAACTACTCTATAAGGTTTCTATGATACTTTGTATCGGATTGCTGTTTACAGCTATATAACAATCTTGATTAAAGAACTTCAGGTACTATCTTAATGAAACTAAAAGCTTTTGTACGGAACTGGAGTCGATTTATCAGTTCTAGTCGATTTTTTACGCCCACAAAAAAAGGCAAGACCATTTTTTTGGCAGTCTCAAAATTGCCCTTTATGCACTGTGCATTGAATTCCTGGACATCATATCTGTAGTTACTCCTTTACTTGCCACGTCCTCTTTCACTGACGTGTGATAACATCTATAGTAATCGTAAAAGTAACTTAACTTAACATTAACCCCATTCTTGTATCGTCTTCCACAGATGCAGACAAATTATGCTTGAACAACGGGTGTTGCGGCGCGGGGGCGCGCGCACGCCTCACGCAGATGGCCGGAGTGCAGCTGGAGGCTGCGCTCTGGAGCGAGATCAGTAAACTCGCTGACACACTCACCAATAGAGCTATCAAGTTTGATGGTAAGCTATCTTTTTAACACTTATACATAACAAAATAACATGTCACTAAGATGGAAAGGCTGAACTTTTTGGAACTTATGTTGATGTTGTTATGAGGCATTCAGTCAAAATTTGCGCTGTTAACGATTGCAGTTTATGACAGATAGTAAAGTGATGCAAGCACGATATTTATTCTTTGGTATAGGTACAGCTCGCTCACGGATGGGTGAACAGCGAACTCTTAGTAAAGTATTCAGTTGTTCATCCTTCAGTATTTTTGTTATTTCCGCAAACATACTCTCGATTGAGTACACGTAACATCGACAATTCTATTAAAACGACAATATTAATTAAAGAAATTCTCAAAATCATCAATTAAAACTCCATATAAGCCAACCGACAATACACAAAAACATATTAATCAAAACGCCAATCATCCCTGTCTCGTGCGACATAAACGACCGCTTCCCGACGCCGGCGCATGTCGTTGCATCAGATTCATCAGAAGAACGGGACCGCAGCCCGTTTAACCATACATGGACACATTGACACTCGAAAGTGGACGTTCGGCCTGCGTCTGCGCAGCTCAAGTGCAGTGGCCGACAAATAATTGTAAATCTAAACGGGTTCGTATGTGCGGCTGTCCTTTTATCAATTAAGATAGAACCATTTGAGAATTGAAGTGCAGATTGTCGGCTTGATTCAGTAGATTTGAAATCTAATGTTATGTAGATTAAATTAAATAATTAAAGCTGACGTCGCTTAAGAAAAGGTTAAGCCAAGCTCGATGTGTCTTCGCACGGAATTTTTAAAATGGAGGGCTATATCGTCTGCTCATTTCAATCACCTCACCTGCCAGCTCCTCTATAAGTTTACGCGCTCATACTATACTATACGCCTGCGTGTGAGTGAAGAAATTAGGCTTCTGTACCTATTTACTTTGTGCCGACATCTACCTTGTACTCGTACCGTATCTAGGGTTGCTCCACCCAAAAAAAGAAAAGCCAGACGCAGATTCTTATTTGATGAAAACCTCATAAAAATGTATCAATCAACAATCAATCAAATAATTAGCCCACCGCAGTCCACTACTGGACATATCCCTTAAAATGGTATACCAGTCTACTTTTAGAGTACTTATTAAATCATTTTTATTAATTTGAGACTTCCTCTATTGTGAGTAGTGGGCTTCACAAAATACCTAGAAAAAGTCCGATATAATATTTCAGTTTTAATATGGCTTTATATAAGGAACCCGGGATTAAGGCCCGAATTCTAGGATGACACTCAGCCTGAATACCGATTTATCTGAAGATAGATTGTATGGACTTATTGATAGTTTGACATATGGCCTATACAATCTGTCCTCAGCCTGAGTGTAATTTTAGAATACGGGCCTAAGACCTTGAATGCTATCGGGAATCGACATCTTCATTACAATGACAGCTGTTAATACCTCAACAAGTTCGGACAACCCTAGCCGTGTCATCTCAGTTCGGTGTTTAATTACATCGTCCGGTTCCCTACCGGAGTACCGCCCAATATTGACATACCACTTTCTAACCGTTGCCGTTGAACCGACTCTGTCTTTCAATCACACGAGAAACACTTGATTATTGATAATTTGTTCAAGTAACATTGCTTTTAATTCTGTGGTGAAAGAATGCGGTTGACCAAGTATGTTTTAAAGGTGATTGTACACTTTGGGCTTTGTAGAAGTGAAAAGGTTGACGGTGTACTAAAGTTTTTAGATAATTTTAAAAGGGTGTGTTTAGGCTGACATGTCGCAAAAAAATTGCAACGGATTTACTATTTTGCAGATCTCTATATACTCTCGAGCAACGTTGACGGGTATTTTAGTAGGTACATTATCACAATGCAGTGCTCGAGTTAACAATAGTGCCCGGAATACGGCAATAGGCTCACCCCCTATTAAGTGGAACCGAATAAAATGACTGGTCAAATGTGTAGTGAGTCACCTCTGCCAGACCCTCCGGGACAAGTAGTAACCTACCAACAACAATAATCAAAATCGGTATTTGTCCTAAGGAGGGGCTTCGGGCGACTGGGACCACTACATATCTGGGACCGTGGTGTCACTTGCCTGATTAGTTTTTATTTATTTTATTTCGTCAGGCGACTCGGACCACTCGTAATTTTAACCGGCATTTGATAACAGATTAGAAGCGTTAATTGCTGACAAAAATATATTTAAAAATTGAATGAATTTCGCCGTGGTCCGCCTACTAAATGACATAAAAAAGTAAATTTGATGTGAACATGAATGTGTGTAAGGTTTGAATGAAATTAATGTTTAAAAATGGTTGAAAAATCATTCATTGGTTTCACACAACAGTTCGTAAGAGTCTTGGTAGGGAAGAGAAATTTGAATTGATTCAGGTGAGGCTCAGTAACTTATTTGGAGAGCATTCCCCCTGTAAGGGTAAGTTCGTGGGTTCAAGCCCCACCTGAGTAATTCATTTTTCCTGATGAAATCGAAATGTGTGTACGGTCCCTAAAATCAAAAGCCGAGCTTGCGCCTTTACCACGTTACGTCTAATGAATTGTTCAAACGTTGAAATTAAGATGGTCACTTCATTTCACACGATGAATATCACACCGTTCTTTATGCACATGTCATTCATACCGCTTCATGTGTCCATTGAAGGCAAATGTGTACACAATAAAACTTCGTGGAAATGTGGGTAGAAGAATCTAACTTTGGATATAAAAACGCAGAAGAAATCAAAAATTTAAAACCTTATTGGTTATCTATATAGGTACATATAATACATACATTATGTTATTTTGGCTTGGGTTTTTCCAAAAGATAGATTTTTGGAAACAACGAAATTTCCTGTTGCAATTCGAGATCTAATTGAGGAAAAAATTTGCATCACCACCTACAAGTTTTACAATGATTCTACGTGAACTATTTTTAGTAACGAATTATATTAAAATAGGTAATATAAAAAATTCAATAGGGAAGATGGATTCAAATTATCCTGAAAGGGTCCTGGAATCCAGTGATCAAATTAGTGAAACCCAAAAACACAGCGCCGATGCCGTCTAAAACTGACATAGTGAGTGTGGTGTGTCGCCAGCCTTACATTCAATATGTAAGTAATGGAGGGTAGGCGCACAAAAAATGTTTCCTGCACACCGCGCGACGCTCGCAGGCCAGTCAAGTCGTGACCATGGGTGCTGTAACGCACCCGAAACGTCGGCAAAAGTAAGTTTTTCCATTATATATCGCGTGAGGACCCGAACAGTATAAACTGCGAATAATATTACTTACACATAAAGGAAAATTAACTTCAAACTTCCTTAGTTAAACCGAGAATAATATGAAAGCTCTACCGAGAGTAATATGAAAGCCGTATTCCAATCAGCTTAACCGGGGATTTTCAAGCCACAGTTCGGAAACGGTCAACAAAGTGACCCTTTCCACACTACAGAGTTGCGTTCAAACGATAAGAAGCTTATAACATCTGTGCAAAAACCAATAAAACTATATGTAGCAATAAAACTGGCCACTACATACGCTCAGCCTCGCCAAAATATGAAACAAACCATAAACTAGGTTGAATACTCTGTTACGTATGCTCTAAAAACGCGAATGAACTAATCTTTGACCGCCAAAAATACCTCATGAAAGGAAACTATAAAAACCTGTATTCATAATTCGAATATTTTTAAATTGAGAACAAAAGCTCATAATACTCATAATGAAGCATTGACCGCGATAGTTTGACTTTATCACGAATGTTGGTACCATTGGTAACAAGCATTGCTTATATACTTACAATAAATCGACAATCGAAACAGGAGCTGCTAAGACGAAGTTGAGCCATGATTCACTAAGAGCCGATAGTTGTTACTATGGAGACGCGACACACAGTGGACTTCAATAGCAAAAATAGGTTCAACTAAACTAAGGTCTCACGATTGTTGATCGTGCTTCTTATTTTTTGCTAAAAATTCGCTCTAAAGAGACAATTTTGCCACGGAGATAATGAGACACTGCAAAAATAACATAGCCCCACTATGTCTGGGTAACATTGTGTCATCTTTAACCTAACCCCTTAGTTAGCCGATAGAGCTATTCCTCTTTAGGTAGAATATATTTGTTTATCTGTACTCCTATACTGAACAATTTAGGAACTCTCACACAAAATTTCAACAAAATCAGTTCAGCCCTTTAAAAGTTCAGTGACATACACGTGCTTACAGAAAGTTTTTATACAAAGATAAATACATCTATACGTTACATACAGATCATGAATTCACCTTTCTTCCACAGAATATAAACAAAGGGGAGAGTTGTATAAACTCGGCACTTAATCAGTCTGCCAATGCCATCTGTAACGGCTCACCCGTGCAGGTCACGCATTACCAATCCACCATCATACTCGTATGGAGTGCAATTATATCACAGTTAATAATTGAAATCACTCTCTTCTTATAACAAAACGTAGACTGTGTAACACTCACCGGGATATTTATTTACCATATTTCATAAAAAAAAAAAATACTCAAAAACAAAAAGATGGTGAGTGAGTGTAATGTGAATGACCATGGCAATATCAAAACGGAGACTATATTTTCTTGGTTTAAACTAAAACAAATCCATGAAAAATATCGTTTATTGTCATACAAATATGTGGTTACGAACCATATATGAAAAAATCAATCCAAAATAGCATCTAGTCTGCTAGCAGAGAAGGTAAATTAGGTTGTCGGTTAAAATCACAGGTTAAAATGTTATAAAAGGCAACTGAAATGCCAAACTTTAAAAAGTTTTTATTTTTAAGTGACATTTTTCTGCGGAAATTCTATTCTAAGAAAAACGATTTCATTGAATGTTTATACCTACGCTTATCCTTTCGCAAAATGTTAAGCCGATTAGGCTTAACATTTTGCGAAAGGAATATTGTATCATAGGGAAAATTTGCAAAATTTACATTATGTGAAAGTAACATTTTGCGAAAGGGAAATTTTATGGAGTGGAAGTTTTGCGAATGTGCTGATTTTTTTGTGAGTCCACATTTAGTTATAAGACGGTTGAAGTCTATAGCGACTTATTCGTGACTTTTTCACTTATAGTAGTCGTCTGCAAGTCGGTATTCTGTCGTGATAACCCGCCACTGGCGCTGCTATTAATATCGCATTGCGTCTGTGCTTTTAACCGCACGATGATAGAACAAAGTGGTCTTACACAATAATATGTATTATGTATTTAGTATGTTTCACACATCATCATTTGTACAAAATGTAGTTACTCTTTCATATCTATCCGTTTACTTCTTATAAAGCATACACCGGATTTTGATACAGTTTTCAATGTGATTTATATAAGTCTCATTCCAGTGTTAGGTTTCCGGTTGCATGAAACCTACATGTCGGCTCAATGAGGAAAACAGGACCGTTTGATGAAGTATCGGCCCAAGTAAAAGCTTGCTTTTTTTAGTTTCAGACTGCGTAGAATTAATACAATGTAGTACTTTTATTTAGTGTTATCTTTACGTAGCCCATTTTGAGTGCATGCGCGGATCCCAGGAGCGCCCTGAAGATTTTTATGAAGCCACAAAGACTCTAGTATGATCTGTTTTTTGTATTCCATGAAGATCTAACCAATAGAATTGTTAAGGATTAGACGACTCACTAATAATTAAATTAGCAATTCGATCCGCCCAAAGCTCATTAGGTATCTTGGTTACGTAACAATTTGGCGTAGGTATCTCTCTCCGAAATAGGATGCATTACCTGTCACTTCAAGTTGAGACAGCTGCTTGATGTGGGTCAGAGCTATGGCAATAAGTGAAATGGACGCAAACAAATATAAATTTGATTTTGTCTTTACGACTCTTACGAGGTTGGACGGGTTATCCGCAAATGTTAATAAAAAGGTAAGGAGTTGTCCTAATAGAAGAAAATGCAAAATTTTGCCTGGTAGCAATTGCGTAAAGCGATAAGGCCGCCCTTTGTACTGCTCTTGTGTTCCTAATTTCCATACTTTGAATATTGTAATTGGCGTACAATAAAGTACATAAGAAATAAATAAATAAAATCCGTGTGGTGACGGAAAAAGAATATAAGTATCACCACCCCATATCATCTAAAGGGTATCATAAGAAGCGGTGAACGGGAAAATTGGCAAACAATATTACTACGACAGAAGGAAAACTCAAAATAAAAACCGTCATGCCAGCGTGTAAACGGTAGGCCAAAGCTTCCCAACATTGGAAGAGGCCTGTATCCAGCAGTATGATAAGCTAATTGACTGGCGCAAAATTTAGCTTAACTACGTATATCCGATCAAATATAGATACTCATTGAATAAACGATTTCATTTACATTCGCGCGATGTAAACGCGAATGAAATGTTTGTATATTGTATAGACTGGACATGGCAAGGTCACGGCGATGACCGCATCTCTGATTCATACGATATCAGTTTGTTTCTTCTTGTTGCCCTGAGTGAATAAAGTGACATTTAAAGTTCCTTTATTTCACCGTGACCTTTGGCACATGAAGTCCCCTGCGGCCCTGCGTTACTGCCTGCAGAAGAGTAGAGAAAAGAGAAAAGAGGAAAGAGGAAAGAGAAAAGAGAAACGAGAAACGAGAAACGAGAAACTAGAAAAGAGAAAGAGATTAGACTTGCAGAAGTGAGTAATAGAAGTGCAATGAAATGGTGAAAGCGGTTGATACCACTGGATTGTGCGAAGAAAACTATAGCTCTTGCCTTGCTAGGCGAAATAAACGTTTTATTACATTTCTAAAGTTACACAGGCAAATGCATCCAAAAAAAATATAGTTCCCCATGTCCAATTGTTTGCGTGATTGATCGATTTCCTCACATCTCTCGACCCTATATCGCTTCAGTGGAAACACACCCTTGCGCATAATATAACTGTTTATGGAGTAGCAATTGATATCAATTACAAAAAAACAAAAGCCAACCATGCCGTGCTTCAATCTATGAGGAGCCGCAATAAGTTTGACAGGACAAAATGACTCATGTCCAACAGATGTGCGATTTCTGTCGGCTCCACTAAGATTAGTTGAAAGAGACAAGGAGTCATATCCTATTAATATTAAATGAGAAATCTTGTGTATTGTATCCTACTCATACTCGTATGTAAGTATTGGAAATATTATAAAGTTTCTCCAAGCGTGATCCTCGACTCCCAAAAACTTCATTCTAATAGAATAAATGTGACAGTGAGTTTGTTTGTTTGTTATTCAATCGCGCTAAGATGGTTGGATGGATTTGATTTATTTATTTTTTACAAAAGAGATTGAATGCTTATAGATATTGACTGCGAATGGAATTAGGCCATGGCCCACTTTCATCTGGGAATAGTATTCCGACGGGATAAGAATATTGATAATATTTACCAGAACAGCAACCATTTACCAGAAACCTTGAAATATCAATCTATTATAAAAATGAATCGCTAAATGTGTTGGTAAGCTCAGTATCAGTGAAGGTTATGCTTTTTAAAGCGTACTGTCAATCCTTCTACACGTGCAGCCTTTGGGTTAGCTATACGCAGCGGGCATACAGCGCTCTGCGTGTCCAATATAATAACGCGTTTAGGGTTCTGGTGGGGCTGCCGTGGCACTGTAGTGCATCAGGTATGTTTGCAGAAGCGCGTACGGATGGCTTCGAAGCAATTCTGAGGAAGCGGTGTGCGTCTATGCAAAACCGTGTACGCGGCAGCACCAATAGTATCCTTGGCGTGTTCACGGATCGGCAGGATTCACCCATGTGGCGAAGATGGGTGCAAATTCACTTAAAATAATAATATAAATGTATACTAACCCTAGTTTATAAGGATCATTGTTACTAACACTATGGATAATTTTCCGAAATAAATGGATATAATAATAATAATAATAACTCAACAACGCCTGGACCAATTGGGCCAATTCTGTTTTTTTAATGTTCGTTGAAGTTCAAGGATGGTTTTTTACGGCAAGAAAAATTCTATTAATTGCCGGGAACAGAGATAAGCTAGTAATATTAAAAAATAACACCATACTTTCCTTTTAATGTCATTCTTGAAGAACCCCGTATTGCAGTAGCTTTGAAAAATCATTGAACAGTTAGCGTCACATTGATCTTGAATTCTTGACTAACAGGGTGCTATTAAGATCTTTTGCTGATGAAGATGCTAACTGAACATGCGTTGGATGAAGTTATAGTACAGTCAGCGTCACAAATAGCTTGACGATGAAGTCTCAAAATTATCTTAAAACTCTCGTATTAAGAGCAAATCAAACTGTTTTATGGATTTATAAGGCTTTTGCCCGCGGCTCCGTCCGCATGGATGTCGGTTCCCGGCAATTATACGAAATTTTCTCACCTTTTAAACCTTCCCTAGACCTCCTCGAACATTTCAAGACCAAGATTAGATAAATCTGTTCAGTGGTTCTCGAGTTTTAGCGAGACTAACGAACAGCAATTGATTTTTATATAGGTATATAGATTATTGACAGATTATTATTAAAGGTGTGTACTAAATATCAAAACAAAAGGTCAAAAAAACTAAATCTAGATGATTTTGAGTACTTTGTTCGTCTGATTCTAATGCTGACTATACTATAGATAACTGAACGCGGTTAACATACCTACCATTATTGAGAAACACTCAATGAGTAGTGGAGTGTGAAGCATCAAAACGTAGGTCCCTCAGACCGCACAGCGTCTGACTGAAATACGTGCGTTTGCATTTAAACTGGTGAAACAATGAACTCGACGTTTTACCGAGAAACCGTAGCCCTGAGTGTGTTCTGAGTGAATATTAAGAGGAGTCTAAAAGCTAGCTAAATAAAGACTTGGGTAACTGTTAAAACATTGGCACGACATTAGTTTTATTCTAAGTTATTGCCGTGAGTCTACACGGGTTTTATGTTACTCCTAATAACTTTACAAAGAGAGTGAATAAGAAGTAAATAGTGGCTTAGATGAATTAAAATAATTTTTAATTCATCTAAGAAATAGTGGTATCTTTTTAAAAGTCTATAGTTACTGTTATTATAAAGCTTGAATTTGTTTGGTTGGTTGAACGCGCTAATCTCAGGAACTTAATGGTCCAAATTGAAAAAATATTTTTGTGTTGAATAGTCCGTTTATCGAGGAAGGTTACAGGCTATAACGCTGCTACCGAGTAGGATAAAATGTTTACAAATTCGCGCAGATTCAAATAATTTAAAAATTAATAAATTGCGGAAATATCGATAACAAAGGGTTTCGTTTCGAAATATGCGACGGGTGAAGCCGGGGCGAGTCGGCTAGTTGTAAATAAGTTGACACATCGCAGATTGTCAAGATACTCGAAATTTTCGAAGAAAAATATTACCAAAACAAGTGATAAAAACCAAATGGCTCATGGTAGATAGAAGTAAAAAAAAAAGTAAGTTACTGAACGAACACATGGTTTATGAGATGAGTGTAAAAAGTTGCAATATCCAAGATATCGCAAACAAGGCGCTAGCTGGCAAGGCGCTGTTAGGAAAGTCATGTCTGTGCGTCCTGTCTTTCTGTATGTTTTGTATTGTGACTTTTCTATACATTTTCTATGAAAGATCATTAAGTGGAGTCTGCGTCTGAGACATGTCCGAGTCTCACGTTCGTTGCGTTTAGTTTGCGCTTTGCAGATGTAATGAATACCTTATACTTATTATAATACAATAATGTTTCCGAAAATTAATTATGTTTTATTTTCCGGATATGAATAGATAATTCCTTTGAATTGACGTTTCGCCTGAATTGACCAGTGATTATGTGAAAAAAAAATACATACTATACTACTAATATGTCGCTCAATTAGTTTGTTTTTGTTTTAACAATATTAAATTTTCTGTTAATTTCTGATAATTTTAATCTCTATTTTATATGTAATTAATTACGTACTTTTTCCACATCATGCCCGGTACACACAAACGAACGTACAGTCATCAGTGGCGTTCAATAGGTAGTTTTATGTAGTAAACATAAAACTACCTAATGAACGCCACTGACACAACAGCCTCAAAAAAAGTGGAGAAGCTTTGACTAATGAATTAACCGGCAAATCGGTCACGTGACTAAAAAGGCTCATGGTATTCATGAAATACACATGAGTCTACGGCTGTGTATATGGATATCAGGCCAATAGCTAGCGATAGAATAGAATATTCTACTCGTTAGCTTTTGCCGTGACGTCCACATGCACTGTCATCAATATCATCATCATAACGCAGTGTGTTACGTCATCCAAAGGATCGCCCTACCTCTAAAATGACTAAAACCTTTCACAAAATATGCCTAAACCTAAAACAAATTAAGGTTTCCTTTAAAGATTACAAGAATACTGTACAATAATAATTATTTAATAAATGTATGTAAATTAAAAAATATTTTTTGGTAGTGTTCAGCAACTTATAAGCTTCTTTCGGTTGGTGTGTACCCAGCATAACAAAAACTGCTTCGAGTGGCACTATGATTTGTTTATATACTTATCTGTGCCCGGTGTCAAATCTCAAAGGATGACTAATGCGTTCGTTATTTATATTTCAAAGATACCTCAGTGTCTACAAAGTATTGTATAATCAAAGAATGCTTGCCGATGTTGTGAACACATTTTCCTTGTTACTTTGTTACTAAACTTACCTACATGGTTACGTGACAATACGTGGGTTAGTGTCATACAGTGAGCAAATCAGTACTTAGTGCTAGAATACCTATGCAAATTCCTGGCGAGTCTTAGACGATAGAGCTTACTTTACTTCGACTATGTTTATAAAACTGGCTAGTGGATATTATCGTTATAAAATAAAAACTGAAAATTTTAAAGAAACGCGTTTATATCTTACAATCAATTCGCCTACAGTAGTCCAATATGCGCCATTGCTCCCGCCATGAATTGATTGATTGATATTCATCAGTGTTATCTAGCCTAAATATTTGATTTTAACTAGGTGCAAGGTCTTCTAACTTCTTACTTACATACCTAGTATGAGTTACGATTTAATTAATACATAATAAAACCTGATAAGTCCTAAAATTGTCGTTCAAAATGTCATGACACCCAACCCCGACAGCCGATAAATCCTGTCAGCTCACGTCACTGAATGAGGGGTTAACAGGCTATCAATATTGCCACTTAAAAAAAACTACGTATGTATTTATAAAAGGGGTTAAAGTATCGTACGAAGTTTCGTATCTAATTTCCCGTATTTTTCGAAATAACAGTTGCATGTCACATTTACCAGCTGCGTATGAGCACGTGCGCGGAAACCTCACTGTGTACAGATTTAACTGCGCGCGCAGATGTGTGGTTTGCACTGCGCTCGCGCCAGCTCACGGATGCACTCAATAGTTTCTGGTTTTATGTTTAGAGAGGATGAGTTTGTGTGCAAGATGATGCAAAATCATTTGCGGTTTTTTGAAGTAATAGTGCTTTGAACGACGAAGGGTGTATTGATTTTTGTTTTTTTGTATACCTACATAATGGTTTTTAGTTTGTAGTGTTGCACCAAGCACACGAGTAACATTTAAAAAGTGGCATTCGATATTGTGTTGATATGTCTAATTATTGCCAAGCGAAATAAAAAATATTTTTTTTCTTTCTATCTTATTTCTTTGACATGCGCAAGCCTCTCCTGAAGAGCTAGGTTATATTTTACGGTCCTATACTTGAGGGAAATTAGGATTGTGTTACAATTAAAATGAATGGGTTAAGGATAATAATAGGTGGCGGCCAGCATGTACTTCCTAATTCGTCTTTGCAAACTTCTGCTAGAACTAAAGTTAGTTGTCAAAGGTTTGATGCCACTGAACGGTAGATTGTGTATCGACTTATCAACTATACTTTGTGATGAGTGCTCGTTAGCGCTGTGAAGATCTACTGACGATAAACAAACACGTTGACATTCCGCCGTCGCGCCGAGTCATTAACACAAATAATGTAGGTACCCAAGTGAGAGAGTATTTTGACTCCTCAGTGAGTTCGAAGTCAAAAAAATAAACAAAATTAAAAAAAAAAGAGAGTGGAACCTATTAGAAAAAGTATAATACCATTACCATGGCAAAGTAGTAGTAATAGTGAAAGGCCAGGGCTCTACCCAACACTTTTGGGCAAGCTAACTAGACCTGTTAGTCGATGCACTTGCTTAGCACAACTACGGACGAGTCTCAGGGACTCCTGGGACAGACAGCAGTCTTCCAAAAAAACCGACATACTAATCAAAGACATTAGGGACTCCGAACTCTGAAATGCAAACTATTGACGCAACTGAGGAACAGCTCTAGCTATGGTTTTTAGCGACGAAGATTTTTTTTAATTATCCATATCTATACTATATCCATACTAATATTATAAATGCGAAAGTAACTCTGTCTGTCTGTCTGTCTGTCTGTATGTCTGTATGCTACGCTTTCACGCCTAAACCACTGAACCGATTTTATTGAAATTTGGTATAGGGGTAGATTAGACCTTGAGAAAGGACATAGACTATGTTTGTTCGCGATAACTGACATCCACCGGGCGGAGCCGCGGGCAAAAGCTAGTATTATAAATGCGAAAGTAACTCTGTCTGTCTGTCTGTATGTTATGCTTTCACGCCTAAACCACTGAACCGATTTTATTGAAATTTGGTATAGGGGTAGATTAGACCACGAGAAAGGACATAGGCTATGTTTGTTCGCGATAACTGACATCCACGCGAGCGGAGCCGCGGGCAAAAGCTAGTAGTAAATAAAAATACCTTCTTATATTTTCTCTTTTATAGTTTTCTCAGTCCAACTATTCTCATTGTCCACGTTTTGCAATAAGCTATACAATGGTAAACTTCCAGTGCCGTGTTCATTGACGACTGTGCTCCGTAAGCACACTAGGCACCTCGAGTGCGTGCTCAACAGGCACTCAGCACTCCCTTTGTTCGTTACTGCACTACTGATTTGTTCAAACTACTTTTAGCTTATACAATCACTAGCTGGCTTCGCTTGTGGTATACTTCGAAACTCTGTGTCACTGTCACCCTTACATGCCCGCAATAGTCGGATTTATTGACACAAATGATCACTGCTCCGTTCTCTTAAGTAGTAGCGTGATGATATATAGCCAGCCTTCCTCGATAAACGGATTATTCAACACCATAATATTAATAACCTTTCGATTCGAACCAACAGTACTCTAGATTGGCGTGTTCAAACAAAAACTCCTCAGCTTTATAATATTAACAACTAGCTTTTACCCGCGGCTCCGCCCGCGTGGATGTCGGTTCCTGGCAATTATTCGAATTTTTATCGGCGTAAAAACCATCCTTGAACTTCAACGAACATTAAAAAAAAAGAATTGGCCAAATTGGTCCAGCCGTTGTTGAGTTATGCGCTTACCAATACATTTAGCTATTCATTTTTATATTATACATAGATCCTATAGATGTTAACAGGAATTGACTCGATTATGACTGTGATTATGATCTTGGTTTGAAAGTGGTGTAAAATTTAATCGCGAGAACTATATTGTCGTTATGGTTAGTCAATTCATATTGTCTAGACTTTGGAATAAGAGGGTAGACTCTCTCTCTCTAGTCACAAACTGACTCATTGGTAGTATTGGTACACATTCTCTGTCGTTGAATTCATCGGTTAGAAGATTCTTTCTTCATCCAATCGCACATTTGCTCATTTTTTCCTATTTACTACATACACACATACCACGATGGTAAATTGCGGTCCCTATTCTGAAAGCTTGCTTACCGTCCGTGAACTGAATGCTTTATAATATCCTGTTATTTTCACCACTACCTAATTAGTAATTACATTAGAAATAAACTCCACCTTCATTTTTATCCGTCTATTAAATAATTTCAAAACTGACAACATTAAACATAAATATCAATTTCTATCTTTATTAACTTTAACAACGCAAAGTAAAATGCGATTAATTTAATTTATTCCTTAATTATAAAATAGTACGTAGTAATTCTTTTTCCCTATGTATTCGATTTGTATAGTTAGCATACTTAATGCTGTAAAAATTCCTTCAATTGTTTGGGCGCAGTTATCAAAAATCAATGTTTAAAAATGATTGTAACATCATTCATTGATTCCGATAGTTCGTAAGAAATCGGTAGATGACGCCACGTCGCCTTAAAGACGTATAAGATGGGAAATTTGAAACATATCGGGTGTGTCTCGGTAGCCGAATTGGTCAGGCATTCCCCCTGAAAGGGAAAGACTGCGGGTTCGAGTCCCGCCCGAGAAGATTCTTTTTCCCTATGTATTCGATTTGTATAGTTAGCATACTTAATGCTGTAAAAATTCCTTCAATAGTACGTAGTAACTTTTAGTACGAGTACGTAGTTTCTAGTTTTAAATTTCTTTTAGTATTATTTATGTGTTGTACATATTTGAAGTATTAGATCCCCTACGAGTAACTGTATGCGTTGTGGGACTTTATTTACACTTGTAAAGATGTTTGCACTGAATTTATGGCCAACTTGGGAGATAGGATGAGGTTTCTGCACGTTAAAAAGGCTTTTATAGTCAAAGCTCGAGAACTCGCAACTGGCATTAGACTCGAGATTGCATTTGGTATTTCCCGGTTCTCGTAATCCCGGGGTTTCCCGGGATTTTTGATCATCTACGCCTTCCCGGTTCTGGCCCAATTTTCCGGGAGTTTTCGGGACTACCTACCGGACCCGAATTTTTTCGTGATTTCATCACTATTCTTATTTTTTAACATCGTAATATGTGTACCTAATTTTTTTAGGAATACACATAAATAGGATAGTTGTTTAGTTATGTCGGACTCGAACCGATTGAAACAACACATACTCTCGGGTAATGCCTAAGTATAAGGTGGCCCCAGTGAAGTATTTCCTTTTTGTCGCGGCATGCCCGGAAAATGGGTATTCATTTAAATTATTTCGGTTCAATACAGAATTTCCCGGTACGACCCGGGTTTTCCGGGACTGGCAGGTCTGGTACCTGGAAATCTGCATGTGTCCCTGCCCCAGGAATTGCAATCGAGACCCTCATAGGCCATATACGTGCATTGTAATTTGTAAGTATCTATTTCAAGGAAAGACGATAGTGAACATGCAAGGCACACATAAAAGGAGAGACGTTTTAATTTCCCTGTATTCGCATACCGTATTATTTATATCTAACTTCAGTAGTCCATTTACAAATCAGCGTGTGCGAGTTCCTACGCGTATTTCTTTTAGTCTCGCAATAGTTTTTGCACGCGACAAAAGTGCCGCGATCGTGCAAAAACTGAAATGTCGATGAACTTCGTTGTCAGCATGGTACTTAGTCCAATGATGTCTGGCTAGCCGAGTTAATATGACATGCTATATTATTAGTTCTAATTATAACATGTGTCTACAAATACTACGACAGATTTCGAATAATTTTCTTTAATGTGGTAACTTTTCGTTGGTTTTTGACATTTATATTATAGATTAGCTTTTGACCTCGGCTCTGCCCGCGTGGAAGTCGGTTATCGCGACCAAACATAGCCTATGTCCTTTCTCAAGGTCTAATCTACCCTTATACCAAATTTCATGAAATGCCGTTCAGTGGTTTTGGCGTGAAAGCGTAACAGACAGAGTTACTTTCGCATTTTATAATATTAGTATGGAAGTAAGGAAGTATGGATTTAATCGGAAATGAATTTAGACTAAATTTTTTTATGAGAACTAGCTAACTAGCTGGCTTCACACGTGATACATTTGGAACCCTTGTTGCATCCATCTAATTTAACCCATAAATACCTATATGCCCGTAATTCATTAATTTTCAAATAATGTATAGGAATATGCTGGATTTTTTGACATTTATGATTAGATACTGCTGCACTCCCTAGCGTAGTAACGTGATGATTATTTTTTTAGCAGTTCCTGTATACTCTATAAACAAACTCTTCATCTAATTTAGATGTACAAGTATGACGTATGCAGTATTCCTGGATGACTGCCTATAAATTCATTTCAAGCGTCGGTAGCTTAGCGGTTAATTTTTGAAGAAAATCATTTTCGGCGGGGCAATCTCTTATTTTCCTTATCGTCTTCTCAGCAAAACGTTAGTGCGAATTCGTATTAATTTCAATCGGTCAAGTGTACCGCGCCAACTATATGCGATGCGATCGGTTACATCAGCTGTGGATCTGTGCCACGCTTGTCCGAGCAATTTCGTGTAATCGTACGTACGCTTGTGGACGTGTAAAACTAAAAGCAATCAAATATCCGAATGTACAGTCGGCAAAATAACTAGTTTACGACTCACAAGCTCACTAGATAGGTTTTTTTTATTGGGTTTTAGTCTTGTCGGACGACCGACTGTCCCGTTTTATACCTGTCTTTAGTTTTTTTTCGAAGGTTATTGCCAGTTATATGGAAAGTCCGTTGTTCGCTCTCTTTCTTCCCAAAATTGGTTTGTATTGGCTTTTAAGGAGGTGACTGGTGGTTCCCCTAGAAGGGATGAGAGTTAGGCCAGAGCTTCGTTAGTCAATCAGCAAGCTTGCAGATGAAGACGACTTCGTTTCCGAAGATCTTGTTTAGAATTAGAACCTCTATCTCCGAACTTAATGAAGTTATAGGTCGATTAAAAAACATCATCAAGTTCCTAAAATAATTCGGTCAACGTACAAGGTGACGTAAACTTAAAAGTAGCCTTCCTAAAATGTTTGAAATTAGTAAAAGCCGTACAAAATTCCGTGAAGACAGTACGAATGCATTGATCACGACGCATTCTTAGAACGATCCCTGTAAACAAACAGGCACGCTGTCACATCCCGAAATAGTTCAGTTTACTATAAACTTCTAATGATTCACTGTAAATCGTGGGTAAATAGGCTACGTTAATAAATATTTTGTGCAATATATTTTCTTAATAATATTATATGTGAGGATGAATGAATGTTTACGGCAGAACGGATCTAGATATTTGCGAATAGATTATTGTCTGGTGTAGCACATCGGCTGCCTATTATCTTGAGAAGAAATAGGTAACTCTAGGTTACGGGACCGGGTCTTTTGTGAAGATAGAACCGCAGATATTCATCGTCATTATCCTCATAGAGACGAATTTTCCTGATTGCACCAGAATCCAAGACGAACTCGGAGCTCTGGGTTGCCTTCCGCCTCTTCCTCCTCCACCAGAAACGCAGGTATTATATATACGAAAGTAGCTCTTTCTGTCTATCGGTCAGGTTCCTTTTAGACCAATGTTATTTCATGTTTGTGTACTGCCATGCACTATGCTACGGACTAGAGACCTCTTCTCTTAGCAGCTTTATTGAACACCCTTGGGCAGATATGGAATGAGCTAGTAATCTACTTCGCTGGGAACTAAATCTATTCTGGGAACCGCATACTTGGATATATTTAGTTTGTAAATACACACATATTACACAGAAACACCATGCAAATAGAGATATTCATGTAGGTATCAATAGATAGAGTATAGAAATCAACCAACTCCAGCCCTAACAGTCGAAAGCGTAACATTCTGAACAGCTCATCAGTCATCAAACAAAATATTTGTACGAATCGAAAGCGGCGGTGTTAAAACAGACATCTCGATGCTATTAATGTTTTATATACTCATATAACCGTCCCTATAAGATATTCTGTCTTCTATTTTATTAGCTATATTAAAATAATGGCGTAGATCATTAGCTATGAAAGTATTTTTCGCCAGAATGTCATTCACCCGAGAGGAATGTTAGCATGTTCGGTCCAGACGTGCGAATAACCTTTTGATACTGTTGACCTTTCTGAAGGTTTCCATTTTCTATGTTCAGAAACTAGCTGTTGCCTGCGGATTTACCTGCGTCCGATAAAAAGCTTAGGTACGAAATTTTAGACGAATCGAACGGATTTTATGAAATATATTTTAGTCATGCATGACATGTGATAACATGATTGAATAACAAAAATTCAAACATACGAATATCTTCACAAACGTTTCCGTTTATAATATTAGTGGGATATTAGTAGGACCTTGTGTGCGCCTCCGAGAACGCCATACAGGGGGCAGCACATTGGGAGAAGATAATTTGAGGGCCGACGCGCTATCACCACGATAGAAGAAGATTAGTGTAGGTACTGGCCGTATTGGGTGCTGTTGTGAGAACTACTAAACCACTATAAGTTGAACCTCATAGGTTTAGGTTATAACCCTTCAATGTATTGTGTTCTAGATTTTCTAGAACAACGTAGAACGATTTAGTCTTTTTATGAGATGTGAAATGGTGTCAAGAATTTATCGGTGGACATAAGTAGTATTTTTACAGCTATATTATTTTATAAAAATGTGCCATTTCGTGCTGTTTCTCTTTCTCTTGCGAAATCCTGTCCTTTGCGTTTCGGTTTTTTGTGAAAGATTATCGTCCGTCTCTCGTACGAAACGAATACCAACCCCAGAGCCTCCTCCGTTCATCAGCAGATGTACCCACTTGTCGCCCCAAGGGCGTTGTACGCCCCATTCACCAAACATAAATTGACGCTATAATTTTTTATTTTTCAGAATTCTTCAGGCGGTTGCTGAAGCAGTCGCGAGAAGAGTTCCACACAATGTTCAAGCGGACGTACGGGATGATCTACGAGCAGAACTCTTATGTCTTTGAACAGCTGTTCGAGCAGCTTGAGAGGTAAGGCAACCTCACCACCCATATATAAACCTATGATACTGCCTCTGAAGTAGTATTCATGAGCTATCAATCAATTAGCAGACCAGTTCACTGCTGAACATAGGCCTCTCCCAAAGTGCGCCATTTCGTCCGATCCTCCACCCACATGAGCTATACATATACATACATATAATCTCGCCTTTATTCCTGAAGGGTTAGGCAGTGGTGAACTAACACCCACATTTCACCAATCATTGTATTCGGTCCCACGTAATAGGGGGTGAGCCTATTGCCGTATTCCGATCACTATTATTGACTCGAGCCTCACATCTGAGGCTTTTTTTTTTTTTTTTTTTTGACCGTGGGGGAAATCCTTCATGGATGTTATGCCGGACTCCTACCGACTAAAACCCCCACGGTATCGCCCAGCAGCCTATAGTTGGGAGCCCCGGGTAAGCCCTCGGAAGGATGTCCCAGGGCTCCCAACAGACCCACGGCTTTAATGCGGCCTCGTCTAGGGGGTGGTTCGGGTGCTATCCCGCGTCTATGGGGGGTTTTCGGGTATCATCCCGCTTCATAGGAGGGGGGAGGCGTGCGTGAGTCCGTCACGTCACGCTGCCGTCATGGGCCTGCTTCTGTAAGGACGATGAGCAGCCAACTCATCGTCCTCAGGCTCCCGGTCATGGAGGCCGATGGTCTTCGGCGAAGACACGCCGGCGGCGCCCAAGCCGCCGACTGCGGAACTCGGGTGGGAGAGTTCTCTCCCGCTCCCGCCCCGCCGCCTCCTTCACGAGCATGACCTGCTCGCAGAAAGAGGCGGCGCTGTCCCACTTACTCCCGCTGGAGACCATGGCTCCCACCATGGTCTCGAGCGAGAGAGTGTCCACGCCCAAGCCCACTACGAGGACCTGGCGCTGTTGCGCCCACGCCGTGCACTCCACCAGCGTGTGGAGCGCTGTGTCATCGCTGCGGTCCCCGCAGTGCTGACAACCGGCCGTGGTTTCCCGGTGTCTTCTCCACAGGTACCTACCGTCGCCACAGGTACCTACCGCACATCTGAGGCTGAGTCTGGGCTGTATGCATCTGTTTGATGTTAAACAGCCCTATCCCATAGTCGCCTTGTACGACATCGCAGTTCCAGGCTTTGATTCCTGGATTCGGCAAAATGTTATTTGACTTTCTTTTAGGAAATTCGCGATAGCAAAGTACATAGAAGTATATATAGTCTAGAAAAAGTACATAGAATCTCTGCTTATCCGTTCGTAGAAATACGGGACATATTTTATTAAAGGTACTGTAACGATAGAAAACTATATCATGGCAAAATTCATCAACGATACGTAATAATGAATTGCTTGTTCCAGGTATTACACCCGGGGAGACACGAACTTCGACGTGATGATGGATGGATTCTTCAGCATATTGTACAACAAGATGTTCACAGTACTCAATTCGCAGTACGAGTTTGATGAGAAGTAAGTATCTATTTATGTAAGAATGGGGTTTGATGATGAATTGATGATGAAAGAGTAGCCACAATTCCACTGAGAGAAATACTAGAAATATGCTTTCTTATAGTTTCGTGCATCATTTAGGAATCCCTATCCATACTAATATCATAAATGCGAAAGTAACTCTGTCTCTATGTTACGCTTTCACGTCTAAACCACTGAACGGATTTTGATGAGATTTAGTATTGGGGTAGATCAGACCATGAGAAAGGACATAGGCTATGTTTGGTCGCGATAACCGACATCCACGCGGGCGGAGCCGCGGGCAAAAGCAAATAGCACATATTGCGGGAATTGGTTACTGTGATTCACTGGAATGGGACCGGTCGATCGAATGGAGCCACTGGCAACAGCTGATTATTTAATAAGAAAAATATATTTTCGACAAGTTAGAGGGCGTTCAAAGTCAATTGTCACGCTATCACTAGATATAGCACATGGAGAAGGAACTTCATATTCTGCCCTCCGTAAAATAACAGTATTTATATTATTTCAAGTTTATATCAAAAGGCATTATCGTATTGTTTAGTCTACAAAACATTATGAATAGTACAAGAACCGGAGTATCCAATATAAAAAGAAATCGTATCAGAACAGTCTGGTACATATTTAGATACGGTATAAATAATATCGTGTCAGCCGTTTTGTGTCTGTATTGTACAAGGTGTTAAATTTACATACAAATGTATTATACGGTGTGAATGGGAATATTTAATTAGATTGATGATGAGTCGATGTGATGTTGGCTTAACCTTTTACGCAAATTTGAAACACACCTATGCATTAATGGATTGGTACAATTGTTTTCACAGCGACATTTGATAGGTAGTAGCTGAAAATAATAATGTCTAATATAGTATACAACTAGCTTTTGACCGCGACTCCGCCCGCGTGGATATCGGTTATCGCGACCAAACATAGCCTATGTCCTTTCTGAAGGTCTAATCTACCCTTATACCAAATTTCATCAAAATCGTTCAGTGGTTTAGGCGTGAAAGTGTAACATACAGACAGACAGACAGAGTTACTTTCGCATTAATAATATTAGTATGGATGCGTAACCCTTAAAACCCTCCAATAGACTCTTTTACACGTCTCGGGAATCGCACCCGGATCCTCATGGTAGTTATACGACCACCTATGTGAACGGCAAGCCAATTAATTTTACAAAATTGGCCAAAACTACTTCTCAGCCATTTGCCTTTATGAATGAAAAAGGCAACCTGTACTGCTAACTAGCTAACACACATATTCCAAACACAATGTGTTTACACAAAACGGCAATAAAAGCTCGAATGAAACAGTGTCGCTAACTGGAAAACGCCCTTTTGTTTACAAAGACGCTTCAATAAAACACTTATAACAGACAGCTTTAGTGTTATGGACACGTAAACATACGATTAGGGCCGATAATGGGTCTGTAATAGGGTATGAAGTGTAGGAACGCACCGTGATAACGGGTGAAGTGACTACCGAGGGAGTACCGGAGCTTTATGACTTGTATGCTATAAAGTACAGTGTTATTAATAAGTGTTATTGCGTTATGGAGTGGGCGAGAGCGAGTCAAGTGGACTAAGGGCGTGAACGAACTGGATAAGGCCAGGCCCACACCTTCCCGCACAACTAACGCGCGCGATATTTCCTGTCTGTTTCTAATTCGTGTGCTAAATCTTAATTACACGCTCAGCAAATAAAATTCCTCGCAAGTTTTATCAGTTTTAGTATTATTATTTTCAACTGATATACCAATGATACGCATCTTGTACGTCGATTTCCTAGATACCCGTTTTGGAGATGGGATTTCAGCAACCGAGAAACAGTTTCAAGTTCAATGGGAAACGAACCTGGAACTATTTCTTTACAATATCTTATGATCAGTTCCACCTTCATATCCTTAAGCAGCATTAGCATGACAGTGTAGACATTGACATATCTCTTCCCTTCATCATGACGTTTAGGTCATTGATACCTTTGTTAAAGAATTTATTCGTGGAAGAATTAATATCCACCATGCTGAGATTGCACATTATCCAGAATGTCTGTTCCCATAATTTTTTAGTCATATTTGAATGAATTTTTTATAGCATTTATTATGCTATAAAAAAAAATTTGGCACCACAGTCGCCCTTATAGATTTGTGACTCAATAGCTCAGTTGGAAGAGCATTCCCCCTATAAGGGAAAGTTCGTGGGTTCAAGTCCCACTTGAGCATTTCATTTTGCCCGATGTCTTTGAAGTATATATCATATTTTTGGGGAGCTAGATTCTATAGCACATATGAGGTTATTCATATTTTATTATTCGTGAGGTATTTTTCGCAAATGCGTGAAGCTTCTTTCGTTATGTGGCAAAATCCTACCGGCAAAATCGCGCAAAAGTGCGGGCTTAGGCTAATGCCCGATAATGAGAACACTTTGCTCCTGTTCTGTAGATTCCATTATGATTCATGCGCATCCAAAGGTTGTCTGTGAGAAATGGCTTTTAGCGATAATGGCTTCCTTTGTTCCTTGTATAAATACTTTATGTCCAGAAATGGATTGTAATATGCTTGCTGATACATTGATACAAGAATATTTATTGTATTCTATTCTAATCTATTATAGTAAAGTGAAAGTGATTGGTATTGCTGCGTATGTTTTTTTTCTGTGATTTTTAAGTGATTACACATTGTATCTAGAGAGATACTTGTTCTATTGTGATAGTTTGTGTCTGTTTATTACTCGTTCGCAGAGTTCGTGACCCAGGGCTGCTTGGAAGTATTTTTTTAATGAGTGTAGGAGTTTTCCTTATGTGTAAATAAATGGCGACAACTCTTGGTGTTTTTACAATGTAGCAGTTTAACTTTTCCAATATACGTTGTGTTGGAGTACTTGCATACACATCATTGACACATCTAAATCCCCGAAGTGGTAGGCAGGGGTATATTTACATCCACATTTCGCTAACTATGATATACGGCCCTCGTCATTATTCGGCGAGCCTATTTTATTCCCCCGGAAACCAACACGTAGTAGATATGGATTATACCTATTTGAAACTTCTTCTTCTGTGGGACAGTCAGCGTCATAAATATCTTGACGACGAAGTCTCAAAATGATCCTACAACTCTAGTATTAAGAGCAAATCAAACAGTTTTTTTGATTGATATGGTATTATTTGAATGAATTTTTTTATAGTATTTATTATGCTAACTGTTAAGTTCGAAAAACATTGGAAAAAATTAACAACAGTTCGTAAGAATGTTGGTAGATGGCTGCACCGTCGCCCTTATAGACGGATATAAAGAGAAGGAAAATTTGGAATGATTTAAGTGGTGCTCAATAGCTCAGTTGGCAGAGCAGTCGCCCTGTAAGCGAAAGGTCGTGAGTTCGAGTCTCACTTGAGCATTTCATTTTTTCTATATGGTATTATTGTTTAAAGTAAAGGTGTGTACCAAATATCAGAACAATCGGTCAACTGGAAGGGGGTAAAAAATGAAATTAAGATCATTTTGAGTACTCTGTTCGTCAAAATCTTTCTGATGATGACTGGACAAAATACTTAGTTGAGTTTTACGTTCCCAGACTCCATGTTTACTAAGAATTTCTTAATTAAAAATCCTTATAATACTGTTCATCGTGGGAATCGAACTAGAACTGTACAATCAAACGCCAAATGATATCTTAGTACCAACGAACAGATGTTAAAAGTAACGTCAAAATGATAAATGCTAATTTTAAAAGCATCGCATGTTTTCCTTTGATGTGAAGAGCTTGGCACTTGGCAAATGACTCCACATAACGTATTAAAAACAAAGCGAATTGTTACTACCACTTTGCAATTGATACAAAGATTGTGGTTCTAAGATATGTATAAAAACATTAATGGAATGTGTGTCAGTTCAGTTCATCATTTGATCTAAATGAGTTCAACTCAATCAAATCATGGCCTTCCATCTAATAGTTTCAAGTACTGATCTAGATTCAGTAATTAGTTATGTATAGGACATTGTTGCTTCGATAGCTGTTCTGGGCGTTGGCGTTAAATCCAAACACAGGAGCTGGTTTACAGTATGTATAATATTTAAAAAAAGGATACAATTAATTTTTTGGAAGACACGTCCGTACAATTTTGAGGCATATAGGCAAGAGATCGTTTGTGTTGCTAGCACAAAAAAGATTGAAATTTAAAAATTAAATAAAAAAGTGTTGCTATCCGCAACATACATTTTATGTGTGAATCCGTGTGGTGATGAAGAAAGAATACAAGTATCACCAAAGGTAGTCAGTCGGCTTCCGTTACAGAATGGATACACCTGTTTAATTCGATATAATATCTACTTCCAGGTACTTAAAATGCGTGAATGAGCATATGCGAGACATCCAGCCGTTCGAGGATGTGCCCAATAAACTGTCGGTACAGCTCCGCCGAGCGGTGGTCGCCACACGGACCTTCCACAAGGCACTGAGGGCAGGTGCAGACGTTGTTAGGAGTATGATGCAGGTATGCGAATTAGTTTTAACCTTGGTCAGATGGTAGATATTTTTACGAGATGAGATCCGGTTCTTAGCATTCCATGGATTCACCGTGCGGTCGCCGGGTCCATGGCGTGGTACAGAGAGGAACACTGTGACGGCGCCTGGGACTTGCGACCCAGGTGTAGTTTTAGGGTGGCCACCTTGTGATGCATCAGCGCTCACCTCCACCGTCAGTCGTGTTCCCCCCTCTACCTATCCAAATTTGGTAAGATCCTATCAACGCCGTTTTAGATATTAAGGTATAGTCGTATATTAAGGTACGCCATTTTAAGGCTATGGGAATACAAAATTCACCTAGTGTTAACCATTCGTTTTGTATTTCTAGGTTCATTGCGCGCACTTTGTAGGTAGGTATTATTTTCATCTACTTGAAGAAAAGATTTTGTAGTATTACCCAAAACTACCCTACCAGTCTGCGAGCCTATCATGATTTTTTTTAATGAATTGGAGGCGCGTGTATTGTTATTGTATTGGAAGGAGTGTATTGTTACGTAACATGACACAAATTAGGTAAACACAAACACCACATCGTATAGCAGGATACGAAAACCCGACCATCAGTATCACTAGGCCGTAGTCTAAGCCGTTCAGCCACCGCTGCTATTTGACAATGTGTTCGAAATTCTTCTTCTAATGCTGTATCATGTTACGTCATATTCGTAACAATATGTATCCCGAGAGGATTAACTCGAAACTGGATATGGCCCTGGGTAGGCCTTGGGGGAGGGAGGCTATTAGGCTATCTAACAGCCCGGTATCTGAAGACACAAAAGGCATGCTATTTTAAAAGGTACGAGTTCGAATAACCACACTACCGGGCTATGGTGGGGTATTCGGATTTCCACACGAAAAGAGGTGTTATATATCATCGCTCACCTACTAAACACAGTGTATATGTATACCTAAGTGAAAAAAAAATTAAGTCTGGTAAGTGATTGCGAGTCCTACGGTCATGGAAAAGGACTTAATCACAGACTGTCCTCGAAGAAATGGCGCTAGAAGAACAAGGGCCCAATAAGATGATCCGAATAGTAGTCCATTCACACCATTTGTTAGAACAGCTTGTGCGAAATGATCCATTTTAATAAGAATCTAATGTTAAACTCTCGCGTTCCATAATATACAATAATAATAACAACGGGAATCGCGTTAATTTCCGTCAAAAAAATAAATTTTATCGATTCGCTTAAATTTAATTTATTGAACTGAATATTCGACGATTTTGACCCCTTCACATTTTCTTGGCTTGAAGAGTCACCTGTACAAATTCTTTATATCTCTGTTCTCAATTATTATTCCAATCGCCATCATAAATATATAACTGCCTGCCAATTCCATATTTTAATTATGTAATCTTTAATTGGCGACTAGTTAATGACTGACAGGATCTATTCAAAAATGTGTCTCTGAGACAGTCTGCGCCATTGTCATCTGCTAATCGTTCGGCCTATTACATCATCGAGGATTAACCCACGTATACCCGCACTGGTCTGTCCGACCGACAACATGTTTGCCGTGTTTTTTTTATTGGAAAATAGTGTTCATGGCTAGAATCGGAACCAGCGGCGTTTTGTGTTAAAGTTCACCACTGTGCAATAGTGTCAAGTGTCACCTAGAGGTAGGTGCATAGTTCGTTGCCAACTTCAGATCAGTCTTCTTCTTCTTCTTCTGTCGTGGCGATGGCGCCTCAGCCCTCAACTTATCTTCTCCCAATGTACTGCCACCTGTATGGCGTTCTGGATGCCTGTGATGGACCATTGTCTGTGAAGTAACTCCTCATTCGCATCGCAAGTCCGCCCCCTCTGAAAACCTGTGCTGCGCGTGTAATACTTAATGTACATACTTAGGTTTATGTTAAGAATATCTGTTAGTAACTGAAATTCTTAGTATTGTCGTTTAACTGGTTTAGGTCTAGTTGAAGTAGCTTGCTTACTTGGTGGCGTGTGGTTTTAAAGGGATACTTCATTTCCACCATCAGTATTTTTGGTCTATACGTGGGTATATGTTACCCTATTAGCGAGGGGTATAGCAGGGTTAACAATCAGGACCTTTTCGATTTTAGTACCCAGACGTTACCAAAACGTATCCATATTTTAATTTGCTCATCGGCCGCTGTATTTTTTGCATACTAATTAATTTAATCAAACCGAATATGTCGGCGGTAACCTTCAACTGCTGTCGGACAAAAATGAGTCATTATGCGTCGCCGCGGACCATTTGTCGTTCGTTGATCTTGGCCTGTCTTGGCGCCACTTTTATAGTGACACACATCGAGATTATTAATTGTTTTATCTTGGAATAGAGTTATTTATAGGTATCTGTAGTTCTTTGAACAATTACTGTAACTGCTGTCAGCCAGCATTCACGTTGTTTCGTAAACGTATTCACGTCTTTTTTTAAATCTTAGCATGATTTGCTTCGAGTGCATAAGAGTTTTGTACACTACATATTGTAGGCAAATATACAATATGGATCAGCAATAGACTGCTAATTGATTGATTGATTGACATTCATAATTTAGCAGTACCTACCACCAACATCCTATACTTACGAGATTTTTTGGATGGAAAAGTACGTCATCATAGCTATTATTATGTAAGCTAGCTGTTTCTCGCGACCAGTCTAACTGCGGTTTTGGCTGAACTTCGATATTTTCTGTGAAGTAACTGTCAAGTGCCATCTGACATTCACAACCCAAAGGCGATATCGAAGCATTGCAGCTAGACCAGTTGTTGAACTTTTTAGGGCTCCAACTACCCGTAACGAATGCCATAAATGTTCGTATGGCAACCGGGACCGACGGCTTAACGTGCGCTCCTACTTATTATGTAACATGTTCAGCAATAAAATAATAGTTTAAAAAACTAAAAAACACGCTAAAAATTACAAAAGATTTTAGTCACGTGACTATTTTTTCGTATTCCTGACAGCAAATCCTTTCATTTGATACCCATATCATGGGGGTGGATTTCTAACAGCCAGTCCGCCATCTTGGGGAGGCCGCCATATTGGATTTGTAATGACGTTTCTTAGCTAGTTATGTATTTAACCCCCGACGCAAAAACGACGGGGTGTTATAAGTTTGACGTGTCTGTGTGTGTGTGTGTGTCTGTCTGTGGCATCGTAGCACCTAAACGGATGAACCGTTTTGGATTTAGTTTTTTTGTTTGAAAGGTATATTAGTCGAGAGTGTTCTTAGCTATGTTTGAAAAAAATCAGTCCAAGATGGCCGCCGCCACAACATTTCGGAATACTTATTTCTTCAGAAATCCCTCAATATGGGTATCAAATGAAAGACCTTGACTAGTAGATCAATTTAAAAAGTATAAAATAAAAATTAAATTAAAAATTTAAAAAACCCTCGTCACAAAAAACACCTCAAAAAAGTTGAAAATAAATGGAGTTTGCCTTTTAACTTTTGATATACCTAGTAATATTTAGATTCAACGGTTGCCATGTCGGGGGACCCCAATTGATTAGCACTACGTATTATTATCGGAACAATTCTAGGTCCCCCGACATGGCAACCGTTGAATCAAAATATTACTAGGTATATCAAAAGTTAAAAGGCAAACTCCATTTATTTTCAACTTTTTTGAGGTGTTTTTTGTGACGGAATTTTTAATTTTGTCATCAGAACTCAGAAACTCGTGTGCTAAATTTCATCCTAATCGAAGACCGGGAAGGGGGTCAAATTGAGATTCTAAGATTTTCCTACATACATAGTTACAAGTGTAGCTAATAAAAGCGTATTAATGATTGATTCCTTGATATTCAGGTGAAAGTGACCCCCGAGTGCGAGACGGCGTGGGCCCGCCTGCGGTACTGCGGCAGCTGCGCGGGCTCCCAGCCGCCGGCGTGCACGCGCTACTGCCACAACGTCATCCGCGGCTGCCTGCCCGCACACGCCGACCTCGGCAACCAGTGGGACGCCTATGTCGGTGAGTACACGATCCGTAGTTATACAAAACTTTCCTTAAATTCCGAGTTCTAAGCGGTTCTATAATTGAACGGCTGTCATACTTCCAACTGCATAAATAACTTTTTAATCTATATACAGGGTGTATTTTTGAAACGGGGCAGTAAGGGCAAGTACCTTAACCGTTGCAGTTACAGCAAAACGTTCTTAAAAGACCTTCCCTAACTTTTTGGGACATTTTGAACTGCATTCACAGATTTTGTAAAAAACTTTTCGCCGGCCGCCATTCGTTCAGTGCAAAAAAGGATAGACTTATGTATTCGTGAAAATGGAAATCATTTTGAGCAATTTATTTCATAAACCAATTTCTTAAATGTTTAAATGATTTTTTTTATTTAAAAAGTTCAAAATTTTACCTGACCTATGAGTTTCGAGTTGATTTATCATATTTCCGTACGAAATGTATGGGAAACGTTTTTGGCGATTTCTGTCTTTTCTAGTACTGAAAGCTAAAATGGTCCCATAGAGTTTTTTGATCCCCACATGAAATAGAATCGATTGGCATAAAAAAAAATTGAACTTTTTGCATTTTTTTGCTAACTGTAAGTTTTTTACAAAATCTGTGAATGCAGTTCAAAATGTCCCAAAAAGTTAGGGAAGGTCTTTTAAGAACGTTTTGCTGTAACTGCAATGGGTAAGGTACTTGCCCTTACTGCCCCGTTTCAAAAATACACCCTGTATACTGGGTGATTTTATAGTCGGATAAAAAGTATTTGGGCACAGTTTCTATAGCAAAATCATCTAGGAGTATTAATTTGGCGACAGTTTTTTTTTGATTATGTATGAAAATAATGTTCAGGTGAAAGGAAAAATGTATGGGGGTTTTAAAAATCATTTTTTTTCTTTCGCCAAATTAATACTCCCAGATGATTTTGCTATCGAAGCTGTGCCCAAATTCTTTTTATCCGAAACGACTATAGAATCACCTTATAAAAATCAATTGATGTTCGGTAGTCTAAGTAAAACTCGAGAATGGTTGAACGGATTTATCTTACCTTGTTCTTGAAATGTTCGTGGAGAGGTTTAAAAAGTGAGAAACCCCTAAACAGCCCTTTTATTTTTCCCATATGAACGTTTTCAGTGTTTCTGTTACCATGGTACATTTGCATGAAGTGCGAGACTCACAGATTCTGTTCCGAACTTAACGCGGACGAAGTCACGGGCAAAAGCTAGCTCAATATAAATATACAGGAATACAAAGTTACATTTGCAGTTGGCAATAGAGATCCAGTTCAATTATTGACCATTGATAATTTTAAAGTAGGCGGAAAAATGTTCGAGCATTTTTAAGTGGTAATTAAATATCAATCTTATTTCATTAAGACAAAGTTTAAAATAGTAATAATGCAATAACGCGCTACTGTCTTATTATACTGCTACATCGTACTTTCAGCCTTATTTTACCTAGCACTGAAAAAAATTCAGCCTGATTTAAAATAACCCTTAGAAGTTGGAGCTTGCACGCCACGATCTGGGGTAGTGTTAGTAGACCCTTAATATTCTTATAAAAGCAGTAATTAGAATGAAGTCTCTAGGGATTTCCCGCACGCAAATAAAAGAAGGGTTCGCTTATTGTAAGCACGAAATATTGGCCAATACTGACTGTGAGCTTATTTCATTTATTTATTTATTGGGACAAAAACAGATATACATTCAATGTTCTTAACCTAAGGAATGGTTTACATAATTATTTCTTAATGTATATCCCACAACATTGCCCTCGTGTTACTAAAATATGATTGATCATATTTATTATTCATTTATTAAACATAACATAACATAACATTATATATTTATATATATATATTTATTTCTTATTTGCTTTAAAACGTTACAATGACTTTACAACGACAGCCTCTGTGGCGTGGCGGTAGTGCACGCGACTGCCACGCAGGAGGCGCGGGTTCGAACCCCGCTCACTGCAAATATTTGTATGCATGAATATGGCTATTTGCATTGATCTGAGTTTTTGTATAATATGTTATGAAAAAAGTATCTAAGTATGTTTATCCGCATTCTAGATTCCATAACACAAGCTAATTAAGGTTACCATGGGTCTAGATAGCGTTGTGTAGAATGTTGTGGAATATTATTTATTTATTTTTTATAATTGAATTGCATACTATTTGAATTCCAAACAAATGATTTACCAAACTGTTTATTATTTCAGATGCCATAGACAAAGTCGCCGACCGTCTTCTCGGTCCGTTCAACATTGCTATGGTTGTCGAGCCCATAGACATCAAAATCTCCGAAGCCATCATGAGCTTCCAAGAGCATAACCGGGAAATATCGCAAAAGATATTCACTGGATGCGGGAAGCCAGTTCTAGGAGGGGGAGGTGGGGCAGGCCCATTCTTCGCACCAGGCAAACAGCGAAGATCAGTGCGATCTATACCAGACTTCGACTGGCCACAGAAAGGCAATGATGTCGACGATTTCGAAATAGAAGGATCGTTCGAAAGCCTTGTAAATGGGGATTCGTTTCTACAAAGTTTGAAGTCTCCTGACGATTTTAAGAAGGCTTCTGAAGAAATGGTGGAGCAAGCGAAACTTAGGGACAGATTTTTGCAGTATATGAGGGGTAATATCAAATTGGATGAATATGAGGAACACGAGAGGCGGAAACGGAATGCGGATCCAGAGCCTGCGGACACTGGTTCTATGCATATCGACTTCAAGTCGTTTGACTTCGACGAGAAGAAAGGATCTAAGAAGAAGAAGCCTTCTCTTAAGAGCGAGGAGACTCGAGGTACTGTTATATGCTCATTTATATTAGACTAGCTTTTGTCCGCGGCTCCGCCCGCGTGGATGTCGGTTATCGCGACCAAATATAGCCTATGTCCTTTCTCGAGTTCTAATCTACCCCTATTCCGAATTTCATTAAAATTGGTTCAATCGTTTAGGCGTGAAAGCGCAACATATATACATACGGACAGACAGACAGTGTTACTTTCGCATTTATAATATTAGTAAGGATAATTTAGTAGTGGCTGACAAGCTAACGGTTACACCTTGTAAGAGCAGTTGTTACTTGTGCGTTGTGTTCCATGGTTGTGTTATTCAGGGACAAAGGTGAAATTGAGTGGTTAGACAGGTTTTATGATCGAGAGGTCCTGGGTTCGAATTCTTACCATTACACTATAGACGTAAATCCACTCCTAAATATGAGGAATTTAATTTATCCTAAACAGAGTTTATTGCGAAAAGCTATGGCAGTGGAAGTGTGATAATATTGTTATGCCTGCAATGGCTTGTATTGTCTCTATCCTAGTATGAGTCTTCGAAGTTTAAGACAATTACCACACTACTTATAGCACATATAATATAATATAGTTCTATGCAGATGCACAATCAGCAACAAAAAACGATAATACTCGTAACCTCCAAAAGCAGACAGGCAACTTTTATTTCCAAGCGTTATTACTAGATGGCGACAATGCTTTGGCAATCTTTTCTAATTTACACTATTAAAAACTAACTTATCAAAATATAAAATCATAAATATTCTAATCTATATTGATTCTGCAGTTACTTAGATGGTCATAGACAACTTGGATGGTGTCGTTAGATGGCGGTTTCCTAAATTATCACTTTTGTCTCGAAATCTTTGTTTATTATATTACCAACGAGTTTATATGCTCAATGCTTACATTATCGTGTTTTAACGTTCTGAAATAATTTACGTGATTTTAAATGGGGAAATAAGTGTTTTAACTTTTATATTTCTGAAAATGAGACCACTAGTGCCATCTATTAGTTTTTGAGTTATAAGAGATATAAAGATATTTTTAGCGTTCGTACCCCATGGTTATAAGTACCAAAGATGGGCCGAAAACTTTTTTTTTAAAGTTAATGAAATCTAGAATATGCAAGATTACAAGACAACCCTGCATATGCACGTTGATGAGACATTCTGCCAAGAGATGCTAGGAGACTTAAAATATTACAACTTTAACCTCCTGTATATATATTTGTATTTGTCGGAATAGTTGAAAATATTGTACTCTTTACGACCTGAAAACTAACAGTTATATATTGGACAGGCTCGGACTGGGGCGGGCCGGCGCTAGAGAAGCTAGTGCGCGACACTCGCGTGCGCATACGCAACACGCGGCGCTACTGGAACCACCTGCCGGCGCTCTTGTGTACTACGACCAGTATACCTAGCTCGCCTTGCTTCAATGGGACCGCAGTCGCTAGGTAAGTTGCGGCATTTTCTGTTTTTATTATTGTAGGCTTCCTCTTATATAAGATTTTTTTTTATAAAGGACACGTAAATTTGGCTTCACCTCGCCTGATGTTAAGCTAAAGGCAAAGTCTCGGAAAGAGGATCCAATCGTAAACATGTACCATGTTAACAGTGGTGACACTCAGCTTGACGGCCTCATTAGATGCCTTTTCACGCCCCGCTTAAAGGACCCGGGATTGTAGGAAGAAGGAAACACGTGAGCTGGAAGGGAGTTCCAGGTCTTAGTCGTGCTCTGGATAGATGATCAATATAATCATGTAATGGGAGTCGGTACCTAACGATCGATTGTTTGATGTTGATGTGATGTGTGATGTATTGTATGAACGGTGACCATAAAAGTTTTAACAACGACCCTCATGGGTACCCTAAGTGGGGTGGGCAAGGGTTTTCAACGAAAGTCACGTTTGTACATCGGTTGACGACGTCTGTGGCATAGTGGTAGAGGTATCGACTACTACTTAGGAGGACGTGAGTTTGATTCCCACTCAGTGTAAATATTTATATACATACACACAGTATACTCACACCTATAAATCCCTGAAGGGATAAGCAGAGGTGTATCAACACCCACATTTCGCCAACTTTAATCCTCGTCAGCTATTCCTATTCCTAATCCATATTACAAACTATACATAGTTTTGGTCAAAGTTATGTTGTTTACAATATCCTAAAACATCCTCCCCCTCCCCCAGCTACGTATTACCGGCGGCGGGAGAGGGTGCGGCGGCGCTGGCATCGAACCCGGAGGTCCGCGGTACGGCGACCCCCGCGTCGGCCACGGCGCAGGGCGAGGCGCTGCAGACGCTCACGGCCAGACTCAAGGACGCCTTCAACGGAGTCGAGGTGCAGTGGCTTGACACTGAGACTAAAGGTACGGCACACATTCACACATCATCCTATATGTTTAGTGGTCCTTCGAGCCGGATGTTGCGAATTTTTCTGACATCCGGCTCGAAGGACCACTAAATGGGTTTTATCTATAGTTAAAATAAATTATCGAACCGAGCTTATTCAATTAAGAATGGTAAACAGCGGTGAAAATTACATCGGTTCTTATTTTATAGTTTATATTTATTTTTAATCGTCCACCCAACCTATAATAGTAACTGATTGGACTATTAAATTTTATGACGTCACTAAATCTTTTTTCATACAAGTTTCCTAATAACTTATCGTTTTGATGTCTAGTAAAAAGTAAATAATTTGACTAGTCAGTAGAATCCCAATTGTACACTTCTCTTGTTGAATAAACATAACGGTTAGGCCCAAATGTTGAATAAGAATAGATCTTATTACTATAGATATAAGATTGAACTTGCTGAATACCGATCGATGCCGTCGATAGTCGAAGATAGTTATTGAAATTTCAATTTAGGTATGCTAGCAATAAGATCTATTCTTCTTCGTAATACTCGGATGTTACCACTGTTCTATCATTATTTTCCTTAACAGTGTGCACTATTTCAAAGTTATTTATATAATCGACTGTTATGTCCATTGTTCATTGCAATGCACGATTCTTAGAAGTTCAGCTGGCTATCACTAGATGGCGTTGGACACATGATAATGCCACATCGTTTTTTATAAAATCTCGTCCATACCAATAAAAACTCCTTTCATCTTCTTTTTTTTTAATAAATATTCTATAACCTTTGCAGATTTACAAGTAGCGTCTTCATTCGGTAGTCAAATGTACGAAGAGGTGGAGTCCGGCTCAGGGTCTGGAGATTACTTCCCTGATGAGGGTCTACCACCTGATGATGAGGACCGCACCACTATCGGCTATGGTAAGCAGCTGGGTATATTAATATTCATCCTACAGTAGTAACACTGTCTCTCTTCGCTGCTGATGCTTTTTCAATTCAGTTGGGGTCGGCTGTCTTCAGTTTAACTAAATAAAAAACGGCCAAGTGCGAATCAATTTTCGGTGGAAGTTTGCATGGCAATTTACAGCATATTGTTTAGAAATTGAGGGGGGGGGGGGGTTCTAATGGACCCATGAATTTATTACTTTTTTTCATTTTTTTTGAGAAATTTTTAATGCGGTTCACAGAATACAGTCTACTTACCAAATTTCAACAGAATAGGCGTTACAGTTTCGGAGAAAAGTGACTGTGACGGTTGAACGTCGATATTTTTCCACTCTTTCCACCCAGGTGGGATGGCCAAGTGGGAAAGGTGGAATAGCCGGATATTTTCCGTAAAGCGCAGCGCCCCAGCGATATCAAAGTTCTGTAGCGAGACCACGCAGTCGGTTCTTTTTTTGCTATAAGTAACCATGACGAAGGCGGAGTATCGGCAGAAATGGCGCACATTGGGAGGCCTATGTCCAGCAGTGAACTGCAATAGGCTAATTGACTTGACTTGACCCATAACGAATGCCAAAACTAGAAGAGAAAATGGAAAAATATTTGAACGAACATTAAATGAACTCTCTTTTATAGTGTATTTCTAAACAAACATGGATCATGAATAACTAAAACTAAAAACATATTAATTACACACCTTGTACGTTTCCGCTGAGTTTATTTTAATTCTGAACCTGACCGGTTTCGCCTTACGGCATTCTCAAATGTTTACATTGATGTTTTAAATATTCTAATTCCCAAACACTACAATATTTGCATTTTTTCATGTGTGGGTACTTTTAAAATTCGGTATACCAGTGAACAATTTTTCCCCAAAATGTGGGAAAAATTATAAGTTTGGCCTCACAATATTTAATTGATAATAAAAATAAACTCAGCGGAAAAATGTGTTATTCAATATGTGTAGCAGATTCCACCAATCTCCAGTATAAACAAAACTAAAAACAATTTCAATAAAAATCTAATCACATTTTTTCTTCTAACTTTGCCAGGATCCGGCGACGACAGCCTAGAAACAGTCCCAGAGGTCGATCAAACAGAACCCGAACCAATAAACCCACAGCCCGAGGTCCCATCACCCACTCCCCCTCCACAAGTCGACAACGAGGCGACACTACCGCCCCCTGTCGTCATCAGCCCGCGGAGCAACAGCGCCTTCAGTACCGAGCGGCCGCGGACGGAGGCGCCGCCCCCTGCCGGCTCGGGCTCCACTCCAGACCTACACACGGCCCTGGTATCATACGCCTTACCGGTCGTGTGTGCGTGGTTCGGTACTATCGTCACCGACCTCTTCTAAGTGACATATCAAAGGAATTTTTATACTGTGCGCGGACACTTTATGGTCTATTCCGGTCGTATACCAATTTTAATACCATTGGTATTTATAGTATCATGGAAAGCGGTATCTAGAATACAAATATATGGTATTACAGTATGGTATTCGATTGGAATAATGTTCCAATCGAATACCTAATTTTAATACCATTGGTATTTTATCGTAGTTATATTTATTCAACAATTTATATAGGGATACAAAATACGTAGATATACCAATAGTATCAGAAATTGGTATTCGATTGGAATAGATCAGTTTTACATGTGCGCGGACTTTAGTGAATGAAGTGAAAGTTTGTATATAGCCTAGTCAGGGGCGACCCGAGGGGCGGGACGGCGCTAGCCGCTACTGTGATATAGACCGAGTGGACAGGTTATACGAGGAACACGTGAATACGATGATAGACTTTTTAACAAATTTTACACGCTACTTATGTAGCTAATTAATTTATTGTTTCAAAAATAAAAACGATTACACCCTCAAAGTGAACGACAATAAATGAGGAGTATTTTTTTAAGTCTGGTAACAAAATCGATATCCAATTTTATTTTAGTAAAAATCGAAAAAATATGAAAATTCAGCCAAATTATGTATTTATTAAATGATCTTTTTCATGTAAATAAAATGTAAATTATATTGGATTAGATAGTGAATATGTTTTATTCTATGAGTAACTACGTTTGTACGTTATGCTGTGGGTTTGCGCCTCAAATATTTTAGTACAATATATTTTGTAAATGAATTTGATGGAATTTTTATTTCGTCATATGGCAACATTTGCCGTTTTTTTACAAACATGACCATAGCATCACGATTTAGGGCGCGAAGCCACAGATGATCAAAATAAAATTAAATGTTTAAAAATGTACATTAAAGCTTAGTCATAATTTTTTAATATAAGTTTATAGACTGATTTGCTTTCTATTATTTTTTTACGTATATGTAAAAAATATATTATTATTTCATTCGGAATAAGATAACGTCTAATCATTTAACCGACTGATGTAATGATAATTTATATTTTTAACTTTTTTATATGTTTATTTTTAACTATTTTACCTTCCATTTTAACTTCAGCTTTGCTATATTTCCAGTTTGATTTGCAATATATGGTCGAGCAAAGTTATATATACAGCAATTTATTAATCGGCATATATATTGGAAATTAAATATTTCTTACAGTAATTAAGTTACACCAGTGTATATGTATAATATTGTAAGTGTTATTTCTTTTATACGTAATGTGTACGATGATAAGTCGCAGCTTACTAAAGACACACTAAAAAATATACCGAAGGTCAGTTTTCCTGATAAACAATCTATTCTAAATTAAATTTCGATCTGTCAAAATCAAATGAAATGTCAAAAATGTCAAAATGTTTTTTCATGCGACAATTTTCAAAAAAGAACCTTGACATTGTGATTGTTTTTAACATTAGATCGAGTTTAAATGTGGAAAAATCTGAACATCAGTCAATTTTGACACTTGGGAGTTTGAGATTACATCGAGACTGAATTTTGAAAAAGATTTTTATTAAGAGAATTGGCATTCCGATCATAGACCACATATATTTGTATACAGATAAAAAAAATATTGTCTCTGTTTTTTGTTTCATTTAAAAAGCTGCGACTTTATATGCACAACTATTTTATAATAAAAACAAGCAGAGGAAGGTCTTATGTAATAAATGAAGTGTACAATTTTACACATTTTAACTAATTTCAAATAATAAAACATTTCAAAAATTTGTTCTGTTTTTTAATTTCAATATCTTGAACGACATGCTATCACCTTCCTTTGTTCTATAGAAGTTTTACTGGCAGAAGCATAAGTCCTCTAAGAAGGACATAAGAAGGCTTCAAAAGTCTTTGTCCATAGGTCGAGTTACCGCTTAACATCCCTGCCTCAGGTGGGCAGTGTGCTTGTCTGCTACTTAATGGTATAAAAAATACCTACTCTCGACGCGAACGATCATTTGGATATACCTTTTTAGTTGAATGAGGAAATTCCTTAAGACTGAATTTCACCAGTGAATTGAAAATCTGTTCTACTAAACTGAGTTCTCACGATCGCTCTTAAAGACGGATATAAAGAGAACAGAAATTTGAAGTGATTCAGGTGTGACTCAGTAGTTCAGTTGGAAGAGCATTCCCCCTGTAAGGGAAAGGTCGTAGGTTCAAGTCCCACTTGAGCACTTCATTTTTCCCGATGTATTTCGAAATTATTAGTATAACTTTTTTGTAGACAGGGGATAATATATTAGAGCAATTTTAGTTAAGACTTGATCTCGTTTCATATCTTTGCACTGGTGGAAAACACTGTAACCATAAAAGTTTATATTAATGTATATGTTACCGGAAATGTGTATAATCCGGAATTCTATACAATGTCTAGGCATTGTATACAATGCCGAGTGCGCAGCAGGAAATGTATGAAATGGTATCAAAGAATATTGATGGTGGTTATAAAAAATGCAACCACTTAGGCTAATGCTGGAGCCTCGCTTTCGCTTCAGTCTTCTAACCTATAATATATCCAGGTCGGGGCGCAGTGTCCACACCACGCAATTTAACTTGGATAGATTAGGTTAGAAGATTAATGCGGGAGCGGAGCGGAGCGAAGCTCCCGCATTAATCTTCGTGGTTATTTTTTTTTATTCATTCAAAAATATAAATTTTCCACAAAATCATCCGCAAATATAGACAATAACCCATTTATTTCACACATTTCCGGTGGAACGGCAGGAATTCTATGTATTAACACACATTTCCTAGGATTTGTATACAATTCCTTGATTTCATACATTTCCGGTAACATATACAAGAAGTTATATACGGGGACCAAGTTAAAGTATCACTGTAATGCAGTGGCGAGGGGTTTTATAATCCGATTCCTGTTGGCTTACTCAGCAAAGGAAAGTCGTGGTAGAGATGCCAATAATAATAATAATATACATAAGGCTACCCGCCCACGTCCGATTATCGGTGACCGAATTTTTGTAGGAGAAAAATAGAACGTACTGCTCGCAATAGTACAACGTCCACATCCTACAAACAGTCGGTCAGAAATAAAATCGGTGTATCCCGACCGATCCGATTGTCGGTGAAAAATGGAACGTTCGGAAATGTATGCGTAAATGGGCACTACGTACCGACAGTCGGCCGCATTGCAAGGGAAGGACAAGGACGTAGCCACAAACAAAGTGGCGGACGTGTGCGTTGAGTCGGTCACAAAATCGGTCATAAGAATCAGAGGAAAAATCGGACCGTTTATGGGTCCTAAAAAAAGACTGACGTGGGCGGGCAGCCTAATGTATTACCCATTTCAAACTGAATATATTTGAAATCCATATTTAAAATTCAGTATCTGAAATTCACTATGGTTGTTTTACAAAATTGCATGTAGTACAAAATTGCTATGGTTGTTCTTTATCAGGTAAAATTTTATTGCGCGGGCTTCCCTTTCGAAAATTTTGACCCTTCGCCACTCCGTAATGTGCCATCTATATAAGATTAATTAATTTATCGCACAATATCGTACCTTGATAGTACCGAATCTGACGTCATGGCCCGTGTTAGCTAGATTTCGACTCTGTAGCCTGTGTTGTAGCTTAGTTGTTTTAATATATTATGTAGAGTAAAATATTACACACATACATAAATGCAGTCACGCCTCTTTACTATTGGGGTAGGTAGAGACAACGTCTTTCCTCTTGCAGCAATTTAATATCGATTGGAGTAGAGTTTTATGTATATAAAATATTGAATTATAATATCAATCACTAAAATGTAAATATAAAATTATGTTTGACGTTAGATAAATGATATTAAGCAATGGTTTAATTCACGGGTGGATGTCAACAGATAATTACTAAATGGCAAATTATATATCGTAACACTTATGGACGTCAATAAACTAACTAAATGCATTTTTATTACATTTTACAACCAGATCATAGATATATATAGTAATAAATACTCTAAGAACCAGATTCGCAAGGCAATAGAAAAAGTCTGTCAGAAAATCATCTGGTAATTGAAATTAACATGTTTTTTTTTAATTCTAATCTACTTGATCTTTAACTAACATAACTATAGACATCTCCTCTAGTATTTTATCTATCGCTATTTCTTTATTTCTTTGAATTCTTTATTTTTATTTGGATGTTTATTGTTCATACGCGTTACCTCGGGACATAGACGTGTCTTGACGTTCATAAGCGTTACCATGCGAAATAAACGTTCATTTGATTTTTTTTTACTGTCCGGATTCTTTTGTTTGTTTTTTAATGAATATATTTGAAACATTTTACAGCATAGTGAGTTGTTTAATTTTAAGAAGAGTGAGTAGGTACAGTTTTTTACGTGGGTATATCAGCGCTACTTGGCATGAAATTGTAAACTTTTTACTTTTATAGTTAATGTTCTTTCACGTATCATGTCATGTAATTATATTAGAAACGTGCAAGACATGATAAGTATATCATGTCTTGCATGTTTGTAGTATAACTATATTGAACAACATAACGGACACACCATATTAATGTCTTAAGATACATTTCCTTCACGTTACAGCCCTCCGTGACAGACCTATTGTTATAAACATGTAGTTTTTTTATACAGTTTAATGAATTATTGTGTAACAGGGTACCGGTGTGAATAGCATGTCTATCGTTAAGTATAGTGAACAAATGATTTAATATTATTTACATATCAGTCGCAGCGTGGCGGTCATATCAGGCGCTCATTCGTGTGAGACTGCTATAATACACTACAATGAAAGTAAATGCATTCCATTCTGTTACATCTAATTAATTGCTTGTATCAGAATATTAACTCTCGCTTGTGATGTCACAGTGCTGTGGAGATGTTAAAATTGTTCACGCTCGCACGCGATTGGTTTCTAATTCTAATTGAACATTGACTGTCACATCAAATTACTTTTTTTTTATCAAACGTCAAAATGGTAACGTCTATGACAAATTGTACAAAGTAACAAAGTATGACGTCACATAATTTATAATATTAATATAGTAATTTTTACTATTCAAGTGATAGGTGCCGGGTTTCTGGCTTATCATTTTTAGATTTTTCTATAAAAAATAGTGATATTACTCAATTAATTGTAAGCCAATAAACTTCAATCTGTGCTACCTAGCGGTAAAACTGTAGAACAAAATTTTGATTTGTGCTAATACTATTCAATAATGTAAAACTTAGACAGAACGGAATGCATTCAATAAACTGTGTTCATAATATGCCGCTGATCACAATTAAGGGAGGTCACACACTAAGGCAGCATATTTGCTGTGTCTTTGTTATTTATTCTGCACATTGATGTCCTACATTTACGCAGCCTAATACCTACGCAGAAAAATGCTTCTCGACAAGGGATGTCAAGAAACATTTTTCTTGGTAATTCACTGTGTGTGCTGCAAATGCTGCTTTGGTGTGAGCCCCCTTAAGTTTCGATATTCTACGACTATAAAAACAAATGTATAAAAGCCATATCATGTCTTTACCGTATTTCCTTTGAATAATTTCACGGAATATCATCACTAATTTATCACTTTATTATTGAAATAAAGACAATTTGATGTAAATTTGTTTTCATTTCCGAACAGTTTACCACGAAATTGAATTGCATGATATTACAATTCCGCTTCGAAGAATACATACACAAATATCCCAACGACAATCGTTGTGCCGCGGCCCGCCAGGTGTGATCACCTTGCCTGGTCGGAGGATCCTCCCTTTGTGTTGGAGGATATCACACCTCGTTCCTCCACAACTCTTTTGCTATATAGGGCTATTCTATTAAGAAGTGTATTAGCTACCGCTATGGGTAGAAAAAAATGTCAATCATTGATCGACACTTCTTTAGACATAAGTCACGAGAACAACTAAAGGGTTTACAAAATAGACTCCGTTGGTTGGCGAATCCTGTGGCGAATTTCGGCTTAAACTCGGTAGACCCGAGTATCTTAATATTCCTGTCGGGGTTTCAGCGCGGGCTGTTTCGGGGTCGGGAGGTCAGGTCAGTCGCTTCCATAGAACTCGTATGAACCAAATCAAGACTAGAATCAGTAAGCTGATCCTGGACTCTTAAAGTACAAGCTTTGGATGCAGCTGTGACTATCCTGACTTACTTGACTTAAGGTCCTTTGGCCCCTAGCTGGGGCAGAGGGCGTCCACAGTGAGTTTCCATCCCGTACGGTCTTGAGCTTCGCGTTTGACTTCGCTCCAGGTTTTTCCAATGGCTACCGCTTCGTCAAAGATAGTCCGCCGCCAGGTCTGTTTTGGACGACCACGTTTGCGCTTTCCTTGGGGATTCCAGTCTAGGGCTTGCCTCGGTATGTGGTTTGGATCCCTTCGGAGAGTGTGGCCTATCCAACTCCATCTGTGACTAACGCTGTGATGTTTATACTTGAGATTAAGGGCACTTGATGGAATCTACTACACATATTGAATAACTAGCTTTTGCCCGCGGCTCCACCCACGTGGATGTCGGTTATCGCGACCAAACATAGCCTATGTCCTTTCTCATGGTCTAATCTACCCCTATACCAAATTTCATCAAAATCAGTTCAGTGGTTTAGGCGTGAAAGCGTAACATACAGACAGACAGAGTTACTTTCGCATTTATAATATTAGTATGGATACACTTGTACTTTTCCACATGCTATGATGATAATTAGTTCTATAGTAGGTACACGGAGAAACAGTATGGTAATATATGAAATACGAATGCACAAAAAGTTTATAGGCAAACTTTTAAATCGGGTCACCCTACACATTTAAATATCAGGATTTAGCTTTTAAAACAAAATATATTCGATACACATTATTTAATATCACAAAAATATGATTACAAATAAAGTTTTTCACATACAGATATGAACATCAAGTCCTATAAGATTTAAAAAAATAAACATTATCCTTAAACTAATCACAGTTCAGTTTCAACCTTCTACAGTAGACACAAGGTTCATCATTGCACGTCACTAGTCAGAGTCCTCACTGTCGCTGTCAGACCCAGACCCGCTATCAGACCCAGACTCTTCGCCTTCCGAGTCTGAGCCTAGCCAGTCGGGCAGAGATGGCTGCTCAATGATAGTCTTCCATTCGTTGAGTTTGTGCAGATCTGTAATGTTATTAGGATGGTTTTAGACCAAACGAACATTGAGCTAGAGTTAGAACAAGAGAATTCTTTAGAGATTTCTTTCTAGAATTCTTATACATCGCTAGAATAGAAGATGCTATAATATACAGAATATAATGCTCTGCTATTGTTTTGGTGCAAGCTTTCTTCATAGGCTTGGGTCCTTGGCGTCAGTTGACACTTACCTCCGTAAAGTCAAAAGAGATCAAAATCTGACCTGATCTAAACGATTACGATATAAATGAAAAATGTATTACGTTCTTGAACATTTTTGAAATTTGAATATTGAACTTCGAGATTGGATTTTAAAATATATTTTTATTACGAGAATTGAAACTTTAAATGCCTTTAAGCTTCGGAAGCAATCGGGATTGCTTGGCTACCTCTGCTTACCCCTACATGGATAATTCCACTCACCTAAACTATACATATCGCTAAGATAGAATTGTTTCTCGTCCTTTTCTAGCACGCCTCCGTATATGTACAGGGTAGAGCGTTGCACAGCCATCATGGCGGACATGCGAGCACTCGGCCCGCTGCGACCCACGGCCGGGGACGGGGGGGCCCCGGCGAGCCCCGGGGCGGGGGCCGCGGGGGCCCCGCCCAGCTGCATAGTGAATACTTCGTCGGTTACCACTGTACAAATAAAACGAATGAATTATTATTATTATAGATAGAACTTAAAAGTCCCCCTTTATTTCTTTTTTCGTGCAGAAATATCTCCCACACCGGAGCCGGGGGTTATGTCGGTCTCGAACCGACTAAAGCCGCACGCCGACTGTGGGTCGTAGTGCTAGGCCGGAGGTGAGGTTGTCTTCGACATATCCCTCGCACACCGGCTGACCCAGGGCCATCCCTTGCGGTCTGGCCCCCCTCGGGAGGGGGACAACGGTGTCGCCGACCCCGGAATGGGGAGGCGCGCATCTCAGTGCCCCGCCGCCGTGGCCTGCTTCTGCTAGGGTGGGCGGCGGCTCCACCCGTCACCCCCAGGCCCGCGCTCATGGGGGACGGAGGTCAGTCAGTGCCCTCCGACGATCGAGTTGCCTGCGCGCGCGGGCGGCGCGATCCGCGAGTCTCTGTCGCTCGCGCCGCCTCTCCCGTTCCACCGTCTCCTTCACGACCATTACCTGCTCGCTGAAGGAGACGCCGGCCGCCCAAGCGTCCGCACAGCGGACCATTGCTGTGAGCAGGGTGGCGAGGGTGAGAACTCTCACTCCCAGGGCCGCCACTAGCTCCCGCCTCGGTCCAGCCCATGCCGGAAGAAAGCCCTTACCTGTAACAGCCTCTTTGACAGGTTCTTGAGTCTCGGGTTTCTCTTCAGAGGTCTTTTGCGTGTTCACCTGCTCCGAGCGCAACGTCACATTGTGCCACTTGCCGCTATCTAGGTCCAACATGTGGAGGTCATCACTCATCTCGCCTCGAAGATCCTCTTCAGTTTCTTCAACATCCTATAAGAATAGAAAAAAGGCTTAGTTACTGCTTTAATACTAGCAATAAATTTTTCATCCCTTCTATTCGAAAAATGTCACTTTACTGTCACTGTAGCGGGGAGCAAAATAGCTCTTTTCTGTTCAAGGCCAAGCAGCGGGCCGGCAAACTGATTTGAATTTGGAACATTAACATTCATAGAAATCGAACGCTAATTGTACGGATTACTGGCTGGTACGTGTTGGCCAGTATTGTGCCAATTAGGTACCTCTCTGTTCTTGTAATTAGTACATAACCTCTCTAAGTTTTGCAAAATAATATGAGTTCTACGTCGAGTTATGGAAGTGACAATGCATTAACTCTCGAAACAATTAGATATTATAGAAGCTAACAACGCCGTACAAAACTTGTTACGCCCGAAATCTCGGGAGAAATATTTTCTCATAGAACGGGGATGAAAAGTAGAGTGTATAACTCGGGAGCAAATTATTTTTCCCTCGGGCGGTGTACTTTGAATCCCTCGCTGCGCTCAGGATTCTACGCTACGCTCGGGATTCTATTCTAGAATCCTTCGCTTTGCTCTTGATTCAAAGTAGCGCCCTCGCCGTAAAAATACTACTTTGCTCCCTTGTTATACAATCTACTATTACTCTCTTCAACACCAATAGGGCGCTTTTGTTGCGTAAAAATTGGCAGCAAAATAGTGTGAGTATGTATGATAGTGTATGTGAGCGGGTGATTGTACTACAATATTTTTCACGTAGCATGGGTACGGTGACGTTTGGGATTTGAAGTTACTAGAGATGTAGTCAAGATAAAATCGCATGAAATAAAATCGATTATATATCTTATCGAGATCATTTATTAATGAAGAAGAAATCGATTCTATTAACTAATAATTTTGAAGAAAAAAGTAAAACAAAATTGATAACCTGTTTAATTATTTATTAAAAATCAAACATGTTCATCATCTTCATCATCATCATCATCATCATCATCGTCATCTGACTCGTCGACGTGAATAATTATTTGGGAATCAATTATGCAGTCTATTCTAATGTCTCGCTCCCAGTCATGTAAGATTCGATTTTTGGTTTTCTCCACTACTTTCTTCCAGTCATCGCCAGTGACATTTTTGCATCCCTCTTTCAATAACCCCATCATTTTTGTGGCTGTAAAAGGCGGAGCTGTATTTTTTCGTGCAGCGTATCCTGAAACAAGATAAAAAACAAATTGAGTCATAGAATTCAAGTAATAAACATAATCATATTTTTGTCAGTATGTAAATAGACTATGGTTAAACAAGTTACCTTTGATTTGGGCCCAAATTAATTCAATGGCATTGTACTGACAGTGGTACGGTGGAAGCCTCAGGACTTCGTGACCATATTCGTTTGCCATCATATCTAATTTGTATGTCGTTTGGGGCTTGTGCATTTTTACGAGCTTCACTAGCTCCACCTTTAATTTCGTCTCATCGGCTTCCACATTATTGGCTTGGAGCCACTCGATCAACTCGCTCTTCTTATTGGAAGAAGTCGGCGGTTTGTTCAATTGCACGGAGTGATATGGGGCATTGTCCATAATAATTGTGCTGGGTTCTTCTAAATTGCTAAGCATATTTTGAAACCACTCCGTGAATACTTCCGCATTCATATCTTCGTGATATTCTCCCGTCTTTTTCGATTTAAAAGCAAGTAGCCCATTTTCTACAAATCCTTTCGATGTGCCTGCGTGACAAATAATCAATCTCTCCCCTTTTCCTTCTGGCACTTTGGTCGAGGCATGAGGTGTATCGTCAGTCCACATTTTACCGACCGTATGATTGGCATTCAGCCAAGTTTCATCCAGGAAGACGACATTGCTCCAATCGGTAATCGCTTTAGCCTTTTTCAAAAAGGTAACCCGCGCAAGTGCTATATCGCCCCTCTCCATGACAATTTTTTTTTTGTTTACTTTTTTTGAATTGGAAACCAATGTCCTTCAATACGCGCCACAAGGATGTAGGACTTCCAGTAAACAAATCAGCATCTTTTAAAGACTTGACCAGCTTTAGAAGCGTCGGTAATTCTTTATTCTGGTAATAGTTATAAATGTGGCTCCGTATAGCATCGGCCGCAAAACTGTCTACATCTGTTACAGATGCCTTTTTGGTTCGCTTTTTATTAGGGGTGGACAACTTATTTTCTTCTGTATCGTGAGCACCATATTTTTCTCGAGTGATTCGAGAAACCGTGTTCCGCCCAATGTCTAACGCATCTGCCACTCGATCCAAAACGTTGGACACAGGCAATAGCGTTCCGCCATTCTCACGTTCCCGCTCAAAGTAATCCCGCAATCGAACTACAAATTCACGGGCTTGACTACCAAGCACAGCCTTTTTCGTTCTTTTTGGCATTTTGCCAAAAAAAACAACAAAACAAAAGTCAATAACAAAAAACGGTAACGAAAACAACAAAGCACAACGATAGTCAATAACAAAAACAAGTAACAAAAACACCACGCAAGCTCAAAACAAAGAAAACAGACCGCATACAAGGCAGACGCACTCGTACTGAGTTGATATAACAAGATGGCTGCCAGCTCATGCTTAAGCAGTGTTGCTATATTATAATAAAGCTCCACAAAGACAAAAATGCTTTGTTTAAAGTTTATTATTACATAATTATATTTTATAATCGTATTTTAGTTAAGAATACAACTAACGATTTATGATACTTTATTCGACAATTTATCGATTATAACGATTTTACTATGTCAATCTCTAACGCAACCTGTTCCGATTCACGCATCAAGAATTATGTATTTGGAATGTTTATATTTAAAGTTTAAATAATTACGGAGAAATAAAAATAGTTTTAAGTTAAAAATGCAAAATAAAACAGTTTTCTTTTTATCTTCGTATTAAGTGTTGTTTCCTGTATTCCGCGTTAGGTAAATTGTTTCGAAATGAATCATGCATGAAATGGAATTAGTCAAATGTCACCGTACCCATGCTACGTGAAAAATATTATAATGATGTGTGTGAATGAGTGAATTTGTGTAGGTATGCATTGAGTGATGGGCTTGTGTATGTTTATATGAATGAGTGAATTTGTATATGTGTACAGGTATGGTTTCGCGCATGGCAAATGGCAATACGTAAATGTGCGTATTGTTTTTTTTTATAATATTTTTTTTATTATACCTATCCATGTTTTACTTTTTAAATTTGGAACCAACCAATAAAATATAAAATAATATATTATTATTCACAATATCAGCTTTCTTATACACACATAACTACAGGTTGATCTAACTATGGATCAAAAAACCAATTTATCAGAAATTTAACCATTTGTTACATTATTTAACCAATTGTATACTTAACTACGGATCAAAAAACCGGCCCTTTTAGTTTGACATATACAAGATACTTACGCTGATGCCTCCGAAAACGTACGCCCTGTTGCTATGTGGGTTGATGGCGGAGGCCTGGCCGGCCCTCGCAGGCGGCGCTAGCGGGCCGCCGGTCAGGGGGCGCCACGTCAAGCTGCCCGCGCCCAAGCTCTTGTGCGACAGGCGGAACAGGTCCGTGTGGGTGTGGGTCCGCTCTGTACGACCCTCGCGTACGCGGGAGAAGCCGCCGTACACCATCAGCTGTGAAGATAAAACATAAGATCATTAAACGAACTTTCAATAACATAAAATACTAAACATGACACAGAATACAAACTCTTCTTCCTATCCACCATATAGATTCTAGATTTGATACAGTTTTTTTGTAAGTAAAGACCTATCAATGCAAATATACATTTTTTGTAAAGAGTGGGTACCGGAAACCGAAAATTTTCTAATTTTTCTAGTCTTTTCTTCGTGGCCTGTTAAGGTTTTTGTAAGAGCGACTGATGCTGTCCTCCCAACCCCAAGCGAAAAGTCCGCGCCAGAGCTTCATCCGTTGATCAGCAGGTTTTTAAAATTCACAAACACACACAACTAGTAGGACACCCCCTAGCCAGATGGACTGGCAACCTGAAAAGGTGCATGGAATAGACTGGATGCAGAAGGCATCCAGGCAGGCAGGATCGGGTGAAATGGCGCACATTGGGCATACACACAACGCTATCTAGACCCATGGTAAGCATAGCTTAACTAGCTTGTGTTATGGAATCTAGAATGCGGATAAACATTTTTTAATTATTATTTTTTTGGAAATACCTACATATTATACATAGAAACACCTAGACCAATGCAAATAGCCATATTTATGCATACAAATATTTGCACTGAGCAGGAATCGAACCCGCGCCTGCTGCGTGGCAGTCGCGTTCACTACCGCCACGCCACAGAGGCTGATTGACACACAACTAATACAAGTATACAAACACTCACCGATTCAGACCCAACCGGCAGCATCACAAAGGCCGACCGCGCCGTTGGTCCCCTGCCACTGGGAACTAACTTGGTCCACGTTCTGTTATCCAGGCAGAAGGCGTACGTGTCGTCGAAGTAGCGACACTCGCGGCCGTCGTCCGAGTAACCGCCGAACACGATAATGTTCCTGCCGAGGAGGACCATGCGGTGTCCTGAGCGGGAAGACGGGCCGTTGGGGGCTACAACCTGTGATGAAGGAATGTATCCATACTAATCCATACTAATATTATAAATGCGAAAGTAACTCTGTCTGTCTGTCGCTATGTTACGCTTTCACGTTTAAACCACTACACAGATTTTGATGAAATTTGGTATAGGGGTAGATTAGACCACGAGAAAGGACATAGGCTATGTTTGGTCGCGATAACCGGCATCCACGCGGGCGGAGCCGCGGGCAAAAGTTAGTAACTTATAAACTACTAACGTTATTAAATGTAAAGGGGTTTTAAGTGATAATTAAATAACAACCTTATACTATTATAATAAAGCTTAAAATAGTATACACCAACACACTACTGGCTATCATGCTACTGCCTTGTCCTTGTGTCTTGTGTTATTTTCAACCTTGTCTTGTGAGTGTAAGAGACAAGATTTAGAATACCGGAATAATATTTGTTTGTGTTTTATTTCATACTAATAAATAGTAGAGCAACGCTGCGTTTAACCTTAACGCATGGTTCGTTTGATAACTTGTTTTTTGAACTAGCTCTTATGTGAAAAAAAACGGATTGTCAAAGAACTCTAAGGCATATATAAAATATTGTCTCACCTTCTCCCATTTCTTCTCAGCCAGCGAGAAACACCACAAGTCCTTATAATGATGGAACTGAGTTTCTGATGGACTCGTGAACTCTCCACCGAACACCCACAACTCGCCTCTGCAACAATATTATATATTATACCAGGGTAGGCAAGGTAAGTTACCAGAATAATAGAATATAGGTTGTCAATTTTGGTTTTACATAATAGAATAAATATTTCACACTGTTCAACACAATGCTATCTAGGCCAATAGTAAACATAGTTTAACTAGTGTAATAGTTTACATTCATTACATGATTTTTACTCTTCTTTAGTTTGCGAATACAGTTTGGAAATTGATTTGTGTCACTTTTCTCAAAGGACAGGTGTCCATGTTTCGCGATGACGTTTTTGACGTTTGGTTGTCCTGACAGATGGAATAGTTTTTCGAAGGCTTTCGTACTCAAGATGGCGGGCTGAAGAGATTTGCTTCCGCATTGGCCATGAGTTGATTGAATATTTTTTATAATAATAGTTTAAATCAAAACATTAAACCCATCTCCGTGGATGACTGGACCCGGATGGTGTGGTGAAATCGTATTTTTTTAATAAAGGTGAGTGTTTCTAATTGGATTCTTGAACCACCTGACACGCACATGTGTTTTTGACTAAGGTTTACTAATTGAGTCGAATATTGTTACAGCGTTTTTGTCTCGTTATTGTGATGGAGCACGCTTGACACCAAGGCTTTCGGTGAGCTTATTTTTTATATTTTTGGCCTAAGACAATTAGTTAGACTTTGTAGTAACGCCTGGTAAACTTTTACAGGGCGGCCCATTCAAGTGCCCGATTTACTCCTGGATTTACTCCTAGATTAGCTCCAGATAACCCCAGACTAATGGAGGCTTATTTGGCGGTTTACCAGAAGATTAGTGTTCGCCATGTGACCGTCTGACTTAACCTAAAATGTCACCTAATTTAGATTAGTAATAGAATAACCTTGACCCAGATGCAGATGATAACTTAATTTAATTTAGTTCTACTTTATATTTCAAGCCTCACTGCCTTTGAGATTAAAATTCCTCTTGATCTACTTACATCGTAGCTATCCAAATTTAATTTCTGGCTATAGAGCCAGATGGCGCCCGAATATGATAATAAAACTCCAAACTGTTATAAATTTGTTTTATTGATATAACTAGACCTTGTATTTTCTTGTATTGATCCCCATACTGGGACATAATTACCCTAGTCACACCTTTTTAATATTACAATTGTCGCTCAGCGAACAGGGACAAAGAATAGGCTTGATAGTAGCTTTTGTTTTTCTAATTTATTGTTATTGAACTGACTGCACCTCACCTGATGGTATGCAGGGTTGTAGTAATACACTAGTTTATTGTTAATTGTTATCTAGAATGTCACTGCATCTGTGGTTTTATTAGTTTGATATCATTGTAGAACATTTTGCTTGTAGAATTGTATAAACTTAATCATAAGTTTTGTTTACAATTATAATTTAACATGTTGTTTGTGTATTTGCTAGCATAACATAATTGAGTTTGTGTTTATATAGTATCATAAGTAAAGGATGATGTGTACAATAAGTGTATTAACCTTTTGAAACAATTAGTAATGAAAGAATTGTGGTAACTTATAACTTAACCTCCGCTGACAGCGAGTAATTTTTAGTTGTCAAATAATTTGCATATTTATGCATTGTTTACCTCATGTGTCACTATTGTTTTACTGTATAATCTTTATATTGTAATCTTTACATTCATTTGCATCTAGGTACGGAACTGAGTTTCTGATGGACTCGTGAACTCTCCACCGAACACCCACAACTCGCCTCTGCAACAATATTATATATTATACCAGGGTAGGCAAGGTAAGTTACCAGAATAATAGAATACATGTGACATGTGTCACTATTGTTTTACTGTATAATCTTTATATTGTAATCTTTACATTCATTTGCATCTAGGTACGGATAATTTTGTAGAAAAAACTTACAATTTAATTGCATAATTTTACATAACCTCATTTCGCGAGACTTAGAATATTTCCTCACATTCTTCGGACTTAGAAAAATTTCATGATTTTTTGACTTAGAGTAAATTCATAAAGTTTGAACTTAGAAAATTTTTTGAATCGTTCAACTTGGAATATTTTAATTTTTTCTTGGACTTAAATTATTTTTTGTCTTTGATGGAAAATTTACTTATAATCAGCTCGGCGAACCTTGATCCCTATGACAGTTCATACTAGTGACGGGTCGTGTCGATATATCGCAACTTTTTATAGGCAAAGGCGTGACTTGCATTCAGCCACATCGATAAACATGTTTTTAAAATATAATCTACATTACTATAATTATAATGCTTGTTATATTTACAAGTATCCGTGTATTTGTATATGGGGTTGCCAATATTCCGATGCAGAGGTAACATGGTCGGACTGTATAATTTTAATGTGAATTAAAATTTTAGTTATAGCAACACTATCTGATCTGTCACTACGCTAGTACTGTCAGTTCGCTACGCCAGTACGAGTGCTAACGCCTTGTATGCGCCACGTGTTTTGTTGTGTCAACGGAATCCTTTGTTTATTACTATTGTTGTTTTCTGTTTTTGTTATTGTTGCTGTTTTGTTTTTGTTGGTGTTTCAAAATGCCGAAAAGACTGAGAAAAACTGTACTCAACAGTGAAACGCGGGAGTTTGTTGTACGCTTGCGTGACTATTTTGCTCGCGAACTACAAAATGGCGGACCTTTGTTGCCACTTGACAACGTACGCGACCGTGTTGCTGATGCTTTGGGAATTGGCAAAGCTACCGTTTCCCGAATTACAAAGGAGAAGTTCGGCGAATCGTCGATGGAGGAGAACAAATTATCAACTCCAAAGAAGAAAAAACATAATAGGGCACGACCCGTAACTAACCCCGATGATTTCGACATGGCAGCGATACGAAACCATATTTACGGCTATTATTTAAAGGTGGATTCACTTCTCTCAGACAGGTTATAAAAAAATGTGGATTTCGTTATGGGAAGTGTGACAAAAGAAAAGTGATAATGGAGCGGAAGGACATTGGATTGATGAGGTGTGATTTTCTACGACAAATAAAAAACATCGAGAACTGGGACAAGGTGGTTTATCTGGACGAAACGTGGCTCAACGCCAATCACTCAGTCTCCAAAACATGGACAGACGACACAGAGAAATCCTGTACCAAAGCACCAGAAGGCAAGGGCCAGCGTTTGATTATCTGCCACGCTGGCACAGCCAAAGGTTTTGTACCTAACTGCTTGTGGGCCTTCAAATCCGTGAAAACAAGTGATTATCACGAAGAGATGAATTTTGAGAATTTCAAGAAATGGTTCACAAAACTATTAGACAATTTAAACGAGCCCCACTACATTTTAATGGACAACGCCCCATACCACTCTGTGCAAATTAATAAAGCGCCTACCGCGAACAACAATAAAGGCGAAATAATAGAGTGGCTGCAAAACAATGGTGTGGCAGCTAATACTCATAACATAACATAACATAAACTCACGCCTGTATTCCCCGAAAGGGGTAGGCAGAGGTGCTATCACCCACATTTCGCCAGTTTTATGTTTAGGTCCTAATGTAATAGGTGGCGAGCCTATTGCCATTAACCGGGCACTTATAAACCTGCGATAAATACACACATAACTTCGAAAAGCATCGAAAAGTCATTGGTGTGTGCCATGGTAAACCTGGGATCGAACCCGAGACCTCGTCTCAGCAGTCCATTACCCATACCACTAGGCTACCGCAGATTTAGCCGCAGAGAGCTAATACTCAAATGCTGAAAAAGGAATTAGTTAGATTGTTGAACCTTCATAAACAGCAAACAAAGAAGAAATATTTCTTGGATGAGATGGCAAAATCAAAAGGGCACACCGTGATTCGGCTACCGCCCTACCACTGCCAATATAATGCAATCGAAATGATATGGGCGCAGATCAAAGGTGGGTTGATTTGTATTTATTTTAACATGTTTTTATTTAGGTCACTGGTGACTGTCTAGTCGGCTAGTACTATTTAAAGCTATTTTATTTCACTAGCAAATTGCATTTTTATTTTTATCCATGTGCTTATATCAATTACACACTTTTAACGTACAAAATTATGTACTTATAATGTACTTACCCCGATCTCGCTCTTTGACTTTGCATCATTTTCAATCTAAACCATTATTGTTTCAGGTTGTGCAGCCAGGCTTAACACCACTCCACCATTCACAGCTAATAAAATGCTTACGTTGCTACAAGAGGCATGTAGTCAAGTGACTCCGGACAATTGGAGGAAAGTGGTTGAAAAGACGAAAAAACTATGCTTAGATGATTGGAATCGAGACGTGCGATACGACAATATAGTAGACCAGCCGTTTTTAATAAACATAGGAGAAAGCAGCTGCAGTTCGGATTCCGAGTCTGAGACGCAATCGGTGACACCATTGTCAGATTCAGATTAATGTATATTAAAAAATCATAAATAAACCGCTTTTGTTTTATTTGAGTAGGTATATACAATAAATTTGTTAAATCTCCTTTATTTTATTATCGCAAACAACTTAAATGATTATAAATCTGACACTAAGAGCGTAGGTGCTCTATTGATGTATTTTGTACACTCGTTTCCATTTTCGATATTTGTTTATCGATACTTTTCCGCACTAGTCGATATCTTCCAAACGGAGTAACTTTTGCAGGACGTCAACGTAAAGTCTGATTGAGATAATTTCTTGTAAGTGTTAATAATTATTATAATTCCAACGGGATATTATTGTAATTGCATATATCTGCCTAAAATTAATAAATATCATTTTTAGACACCGCCAATTCGATTATAATATAACGGTGACGCTACTACAAGGTTGTGTCGTGGGAATAACTGTCAGTGTCATAGGGATCAAGGTTCGCCGAGCTGATTATAGTTGAATTTTAGACAATTCTAGACTTTGAATTTTTCTTGATCTGGCACTTAGATTGTTTTAGGAATTGTTTGGGATTTTGAAATTTTTACTTGGGACTTAGAAATTTTTGTCGAATTTTTATTTCTGTCCATTTTGAGTTTGAATTAGACTTTGGATTGACTTTGTTTTATAAATCTTGGGACTTTAAAAATTGTTTTCCCTTTTGAAAATTTTAGTCTGAGTTGCAGCCATGTCTAGCAAATCTGACATAGGAGTTCAGTTTCCTGAATCGTCTATGCAGGCTCTTGAGCATATTGAAGACCCCAGCCGCACCACAATGGGTACTCGGGTTGATCCTGTTGTTTCAGACGTTCCGGATTTCTCCGTCAGCGCGAACCCTTTCGCACATTCTTCAACTGTCGTTCCTCCGTTGCCCTCATTTAATGTTTCGAATGAAGAAGTTAAGAAAAATATATCTTCAAATTTTAAATTGTTTGATTTGAGGAAAAGTAAGATAAGTTTTGACGGGAAAACTTGTGTTAGGGAATTTATTGTTCAGGTTGAGGAATATTTTCTTCATAGAGGTTTTGATGAGTTTCTCCTTGTAGGATCCTTCTCTGATCTGTTAGTTAGTACTGCGACGAAATGGTTTCGTACCGTTCGACCCTCCATAGCTTCTTGGAGTGACCTTAAGTCAGCTCTTTTAAGACGTTTTGATAAACCGGATTATGAATTTTTATTGGAAAACGAACTTCGTTCTAGAAAGCAAAAATCCAGTGAATCGCTTCCCGATTTTATCACTGAAATCCTAGATTTAGCTAGTCGTATGGCTTCACCACCACCCGAATCGGTTTTAGTTTCTCTCGTTAGACACAATATGTTAACCTTGTATAAACCCTATGTTTTTGCTAGGCTTATTAAAACTTTAGATGAATTTGTTGACCTTGGTAAAGAGCTTGAAGTCCTCGTAGATAGGTCTCCTAAAGACACTAAACACAAGCCTCAGGCTGCTGTAGTCAGCGACGTCGAGCCTAAGAATTTAGTTTGTCTTAAATGCAAAGAACCAGGTCATTCTTATAGATCTTGTACCAAAATTACAGGAAAAGTTTGCTTTAAATGTGGTAAACCGGGTTTTACTTCTAAAACGTGTGATTGTAAACAAACACCTAAAGTTGATGTAGATTCAAAAAACTAGTTGGATTCCATCGAGCATCACTTTTGACTAAAAGTTGTAATGACTCGGTGAAGAAAATTATAGAAAACTCGTTTAAACCTGACAATTCTATTAGCAAACGCGAATTCCGTGATTGGATAAATTATTTAAAAACATTTTTTGCTGCCCCTGTTTTATATACTAAAAGTAACGATAATAGACCCTTTTTGGAATTTTCTCTTGGTAATTTTAAATGTTTAGGATTATTGGATATTGGTGCTTCTGCTTGTATTCTAGGATTGAATAGTCATACTAAATTTATTGAATTAGGATATAAATTAGAATCTCTTCCTTGTACTCTTCAAGATAAAGCGTATACTGCTGATGGCTCTGGTCAAAATGTTATTGGTATTATGAGACTGCCTATAACTTGTAATAATTTAACCCATGAAGTAGCTTTCTTAGTAATTCCAAAATTTAGTTACTCTATAATATTAGGTTTTGACTTTTGGAAGAAATTTTGTTTGGCAAAAGATTTATTTAAAGATATTACAAAAATTAGTGATGAGTGCTTAAAGGATAAAATTGTTAGTTGTTCCATTACGTCAGCTGCTGAGTTATCTCCTTCAGAGAAACTTAAACTTGATAAAATAATTTCCCTTTTTGAAGACATATCTTATGAAAAGAACGGTTTAGGACTTACTCATTTAGTTCAACATAAAATCAACGTCACAAGTGAACCATTTAAGCAACGCTATTGGCCTTTAAGTCCCGCTAAACAAAAAGAATTGTACGATGAAGTGGAAGTTTTAATTAAAGAAAAAATTATTCAACCTTCTAAATCTCCTTGGTGTTCGCCAGTTCTTGCTGTTGAGAAGAAGGATGGTGGAACTCGTTTGTGTTTAGATTCTCGTAAACTTAACTCTATAACTATTAAAGATTCTTATCCGTTACCTTACCCCTCTAGAATATTAGATAGCCTTCGTGATGCAAAATTTATTACTACCATTGATCTTTCTAAAGCCTTTCTTCAAATAGCTTTGGAAGACTCCTCGCGTGAGAAAACTGCTTTTGTTATACCTGGCAGGGGATTATTTGAGTTCATTAGGATGCCCTTTGGTCTGACTAACGCCCCGGCTGAATTACAGCGCCTAGTTGATAAACTTTTTGGCCCTGAATTCGATAATGTGTTATTTTGCTATTTAGATGATTTATGTTTGGTAAACAATAATTTTGAAGAGCATTTAGAGTACTTAAATAAAATTCATAAAATACTTAAGCATGCTGGCTTAACTGTTAATTTAAAGAAATGTAACTTTTGTAAAGATAGACTCCGTTATCTTAGTTACCTTGTCGACCGAGAAGGTTTGCATACTGATCCTTCCAAATTACACACTATTGAGAATTTCCCTCGCCCGGAAACTGTTAAAGAATTGAGAAGTTTCCTGGGTTTGTGTTCATATTATCGTCGATTCATTGATAAATTTGCAAATATAGCTGCCCCTCTAACTAAATTAACTGGTGGTAGTAAGAATTCTAAAAAGCCTTTAGATTGGAACGATGATGCCGAAATTGCTTTTAATAACTTGAAACATGCGTTAATTTCATCTCCTGTTTTACAGTGTCCTAATTTCGAAAAACCTTTCTTTTTGCACTGCGATGCTAGTGCGGTAGGAATTGGTAGTGTTCTCAGTCAGGAAGACGATAACGGTGATCAGCACCCCATTGCGTTTTATTCAAAATCTCTTAACAAATGTCAACGTAATTATAGTACTACAGAACGTGAACTACTTGCTATTTTAGAATCAATAGAACATTTTAGACCTTATATAGAAGGTATGGAATTTACAGTAATTACTGACCATGCTAGCTTGAAATGGCTTTTGGGTTTGACTAATCCTAGTGGACGATTGGCTCGTTGGGCCGCTAGAATTTCACAATTCACTTTTAATATTATTCACAAGAAAGGTTCTCAACATGTAGTTCCTGATGCTTTATCTAGAATTAAGATTTCTGAAAATTTTGTTTCCCCCGTTAATTTTGTTCAGCCTGATGATGATATTAATGACCCTTGGTATAAAAAGATATTTATTCAATGTCAAAAGTTTCCCTCTAGATATAAAAATTTTAGAATTGAAGATAACACTTTGTATAGGTTTTGTAAAAGTAAATTCAACCCTAATAGTAGGTTAAATTGGAAAATAGTTATCCCTAAAGAACATATTTTAGACACTATTCGTTCGAATCATGATGAAATTAATTCTGGTCATCTTGGTGTTTTTTTTTTTTTTTTTTTTTTTTTATATAGGACACGTCAATTTGACTTCACCTCGCCTGATGTTAAGCTAAAGGCAAAGTCTCGGAAAGAGGGTCACCATCGTAAACATTTACCATGTTAACAGTGGTGGCACTCAGCTTGACGGCCTCATTAGATGCCTTTTCACGCCCCGCTTAAAGGACCCGGGACTGTAGGAAGAAGGAAACACGTGAGCTGGCAGGGAATTCCAGGTCTTAGTGGTGCGGCATAGGAATGAATCACTGAAACGCTTGGTTCTAGCAGTTATACTCTGCACCGTAAATGGATGACATCTTAGCCCTGCACGTGTCGTCCTGTGAAGGAAAGGGGAGGGTGGGACTAATTGGAAGAGCTCGTCAGAACATTCACCATGGTAGAGACGGTAGAAAACTGCCAAAGACGCAACATCTCTACGCATCTGCAAAGGCTCGAGGGTGTTCGTGACCTCAGGATCCCCAATAATGCGGACCGCACGTCGCTGCAACCTGTCGAGAGCATCTAAAAAGTACTTTGCGGAGCCGTCCCAGAGATGTGAGCAGTATTCCACGCAGGAACGAATTTGGGTCTTGTATAGAAGACACCGCTGCTCCGGCGTGAAAAAACGTCTCACTCTGTTCAGGACTCCGAGTTTACGCGAGGCTGATTTGATGATACTCTCGATATAGTTTTTGTTATTCAGTTTGCAGCGAACATCCATACCGAGGATAGTGAGGTGATCCTGCAGTGGCAGTGGTGTGCTCTGAAGAGTGGGAAGGGGAAGGAAAGGAGATACCTTAGCTGTAAACGCACATGCCTGGGTCTTCTTGGCATTGAACTCGACCAGGTTCCTAGCGCCCCATTGAGAGATGTGGTCCAGGACCCGGTCCAGCTCTGTGACAAGAAGCTGCCTTTTTTCCGCGATATCAGACTGCTTGGCCGCAGGATGTGCGTGATAACTCCCATGTATGGTGCTGTCGTCTGCATAGCAGTGAATGTTTCCGTTACAGAGCATGTCATTGATATGCAGAAGAAAGAGAGTGGGAGATAAAACGGAACCCTGCGGCACGCCAGCATTTACCTGCAAGAACTCCGAAGCTTGTCCATCACAAAGGACGCGAATACGGCGCCCCTGCAGGAAGCTCGCAACCCAGTTACACAGTCTAGGAGGCAGGCCGAAGGCTGGTAGCTTGGAAAGAAGCGATTTGTGCCATACCCTATCGAAAGCTTTGGCGATGTCAAGACTAATTGCCAGTGACTCACCGTGCTTCTCTATAGCCTCACCCCAAAGGTGGGTCATGTACGCCAGAAGATCACCCGTTGACCGTTTCGGTCTGAAACCGTATTGCCGGTCACTAAGCAAGGAGTGATCCTCTAGGTGGCGCATGAGCTGTGTGTTAATTATGTGCTCGAACACCTTACACAGCACTGAGGTGACGGCTATGGGTCGATAGTTGGCTGGGTCCGAGCGATCCCCCTTCTTGGGGATCGGCTGGACATTCGCCTCCTTCCAAGCCGAAGGCACTGTAGCCGAACTGTAGGACAGTCGGTACAGCCGCGTTAGCATAGGAGATAACTCCGCTGCACATTTTTTAAGTACAACCGCTGGAATACCATCAGGACCACTGGCTTTCCGGACATCGAGTGATTGCAGTACTGCACGGACATCGCGTTGCCTGATACGTCGTGGTCAACAGTGGGCATTCTCCGTGGTTGCATGTGGTATCGACTCGGGAGTTGGCCGCGAAGAGATTGACCAGCAAATTTGCTTTCTCTTGCGGCTCATGGGCCAAAGATCCATCGGGATTGCTCAGCGGGGGCAGCGAGGGCTGGCAGAAGTTGGCTTGCACGGCTTTGGCCAGGTGCCAGTAGCCACGGCTACCCGTGGGATGCGCCACTAGCTCCTGGCCCAGCCGCGCTATGCGCTGGGCATCCGCCCTGACGCATGCCCTCTTGCAGACCTTTGTGGCTCTGTTGTACGCCGCCTTGAAGTGACCCACGTTGGGATCGCGTGTGGCGCGCGCCCGCACCCAGGCGCGGTACGCAGACTGTTTATGTTCAACAGCCTCCGCGCACTCGCGCCCGAACCACGGACGCGCTCCGCGGACTCCGGTGACATCGGTGTATGGGATATAGTATTCCATACCTAGACCGATCTCACCGGCGACGGCAGTAGCGCTCTCAGATGGGTTCTTACCCTCAAAGCAGCGTTCAACCCACGGGATGGACGCATAATAGTCGCGCAATCCATCCCAGTCCGCTGACGAGTAGTGCCATAGCCGCCTCTTCCCCTGCACGGGTCGTGGGGGCGCTACAATGGGCACGGTGGAGCGGACCAGACAGTGGTCGGAGTTACCTAAAGCAGCAATCACCGAGACACTGTACTGGTCCGGGTGACTCGTCAACAGAAGGTCAAGCAGAGAGGGCTCTAGGCCGGACTCTCTTGGTATCCTCGTGACCTTGTGCACCAATTGAGTCAAGTCATGCGCCAGGGCAAATGCGTGAGTGGCTCTTCCCGCATGGTTTGTTATGGCGGAGCCCAACCAGATCTTGTGGTGGGCGTTAAAATCCCCCAAAAACACCAATTTGGCGTTCGGAAACCGCTCCTGCGCATCATCTGCCGCCTGACTCAGGTATTCGAATAGTCGAGTTATCTCTGCATCTCCTGTATGGGAACGGTAAAGGCACACATAGACCTGACTTTCAACAATTTTTGTTTTGTGCGCTGCCATGAGGTGAAGGGTAAGGGAAGGCGTGAAAAAGAGGTGATTGTTGCCGCAGCACCGCGTGACAAAACATGGGAGATTGGTTTCATCTATGAATGTGAGGCGTGACGAGAGCCGACGCGCCGAACGGAAGGGCCCCCGTACCCTCCCGAATATGGTCGCCGGGCTCCCGTCCGGTCGCCAACCGGCACGACGAGCCAAATCGGGATTATGCGCGACCTGGTGGGGCAGCCTCCCAGGGTGGTTAGTCCCAGTTGGGCCCCTGTACTATGCCGCGGGCGGCATACACGCACCACCGTTTCTACGGGTCTCCCTGCCCGGCGCGGCGCCCCGCGTCACACCCCACTAGACTACGCCAAAACCCACCGGTCCCACTAGTGCTGCGACTACCATCACCTCGGCCCGGCTATGCACTTGCTGATCCCTGAACGCAATCCAACCGAGATTGGATTACTATGGAGGGTTTTTCGCACTTGTGCACGGTGGTACCAACCCGGTCGAAATAAGTGTCAAATTTGTGCCATCAAATTTCTACCACCTGTTGTTCATAAAACACTGAGTAAAATAAAACAACATTACTTTTGGAAAGGAATGTTTAATGATGTCCATTCTTATATTAAAAATTGTGACACTTGTAAAGCTTATAAGCATAGTACTTCTCCCCCCTTTGGAATAATGGTAAAACCTAAAAAAGTAGATTTACCCATGACCATGCTTTCTGTTGATATTATTGGAATTTTACCTAAAAGTTATTCGGGTCATAAATACATACTTTCAGTTGTTGATGTTTTCACTAAATATTGCTGGGTTTTTCCCATGATTAAAGCCACTACTTTAACTATTTGTAAACTTTTTGAAAAAGAAATATTTCTTAAATTTGGTTGTCCTAAAATTTTAGTTTGCGACAATGGTACTCAATTTACCTCTCGACACTTTGTAGATTTCATGAAGAACTATAATATAACTAAAATATTTTACAACACTTTGTACACTCCGCAGAATAATCCTGTTGAAAGGTACAATAAAACCATCGAAACTTGTATATCTTGCTATGTTAATCACGATCAACGTACTTGGTCTAAACTTTTGCCTCATGTGCAACTTGCCTTAAATAGTAGTGTAAATCTATCTACTGATTTCACTCCTAATTTTCTTATGTTTGGTAGAGAGTTAGTTATTGATGCTTCTCTACATCATGTTAGTAATTCCATTGAAGATTTGAATCAATTGGAACTTGGTAATAGGAACATTTTTGCTACTTCGCTTAAATCTTTAAGTGAAATTTTTGTTAGTGTTCAATCACACTTAGTTAAAGCTTATAAGCGTAATGCGCGTAGCTACAATATTGGTAGGAAAGCCATTTCGTTTGGTATAGGTGATGTTGTTTGGAGAAGAAGTTTTGTTCAATCCAACGCTCCGGCTTATTTTTCGGCTAAACTTGCACCTAAATTCGTTAAATGCGAAATAAAAGACAAAATTTCTGATAATGTCTATGTTTTGAAAGAAATAGGTAAAAATACTTCGGCTAAATATCATGTTAAAGACATTATTAAATATTGGTTAGGATTTCTGTCTTAACATTCATTAAAATTTTATATTTTGATTTCTGCATTTAAGTTCTTTCTCGAACTTGATTTTCTAAGTGGAGAGGTGTTTGATCGTGGATTAATGAAAAGATGTATGAAAGGTTTCCACCTCATGTTTGGTGATGTATGTTAGGAAAATTCCATGAAGATTTTCAATTTTAAGTTAGAGTCTCTAAATTCCCCTTATGGTTTGACACTTTGAATTCTTTCACGTTTTTACTTTACCAAATGATCTTATTTGTACAATTTGGTCTGTTTTTTACAGAATTTGTTTCTTGTTGGAATTGTTTGTTCTATGGTGTTGTTTTGTCCTTTTGGTTCTCGAGTTTGTATGTTTAGATAATAATACTCTCGGACATGACTCTTCACACCTGGAATAGTTTTGTAAAACTTTTACCATGGTTATTTGTTTGCCTCAAACAAACTTATTTGTTCCATTGTTTGGAATAGATCATTCTCCCTTGTTGAGAAGGATTCTTATTTCTCTTGGAAATTGTGTATTGATATGGGACTCTCCATTTTGGTTCTTGTTGTTGCCCATAGGTGTGCTTCAACTTTAGACTCGGTATTATTCTACCGTTTTATTTGTTTTGAATTGTTGTATAGTGCTCGGAAGATCGATGGTGTTGTGTCGGTCACTTACACAATTCCTTTGCTGGGTTGTTAGCCTTGCTAACCCCTTTTGTTGAAATGTTGTATCGTGTTCGGAAAGTCGGTGGAGTTGTGCCGATCACGTACACTTTTCTTTTGGTTTAGTGTTCTCTTTGGATACGCTATTTTGGTATTGTAGTTTGTGTCGGTGACATGGGGCCGTTCACAAATTTCAATCTTTGGTCTGTTTCGGCGAATTTTTATTCTAACCGAACTTAGAAACTTAGACGGCGAGCTTTTGTCTCTAACCGTATTGAAAGCTTGATTCTTTGTTGTATTAATGAGTCGGAGATCCTTGTATCCATCCGCACTTTGACTTCAAGATTCTTAGCCACTTGTTTTGTTTGTTTCAACCGCATCATTAACTTGATTCTTTGTTGTATTAATGAGTCGGAGATCACTGTATCCATCCGCACTTTGACTTCAAGAGTTTTGGTGAAATGGTTGCAGTTTTGTTTTTCCTTTTGTATTTACAATGTTTATTGGTGATGGGATAGAGTCGGTGATTCTTACACTCGTACTCTTTTGCATAATTGAACTTGTATGTTTTAACTTCAAGTTTCATTGCAACTTGTTTTGTTTGTTTCTACCGCATCATTAACTTGATTCTTAGTTGTATTAATGAGTCGGAGATCATTGTATCCATCCGCACTTTGACTTCAAGAGTTTTGGTGAAATGGTTGCAGTTTTGTTTTTTCTTTTGTATTTACAATGTTTATTGGTGATGGGATAGAGTCTGTGATTCTTTCACTTGTACTCTTTTGGAACTTGTCTTGTTGTTTCTTGTTTGAGTTTGGTATGGAGGAAGGTGGAGTCACTGTATTTTAGTCGAGTCGGTGAAACTTTGTTTTCCAACCGCACTTCGCTTCAGGACTTTTCTTTTTTCTGTTACTTGACTTGACATCCTTTTCTTTGACGGGTTTTGGATTTTTTTATCTTTGTTTCAGGGATTGACGTTCCTTTTAGAAAAAGAGAGCTTCGCTTCTTTTTATTTGGAGGGGGTGTAATGTAATAGTTTACATTCATTACATGATTTTTACTCTTCTTTAGTTTGCGAATACAGTTTGGAAATTGATTTGTGTCACTTTTCTCAAAGGACAGGTGTCCATGTTTCGCGATGACGTTTTTGACGTTTGGTTGTCCTGACAGATGAAATAGTTTTTCGAAGGCTTTCGTACTCAAGATGGCGGGCTGAAGAGATTTGCTTCCGCATTGGCCATGAGTTGATTGAATATTTTTTATAATAATAGTTTAAATCAAAACATTAAACCCATCTCCGTGGATGACTGGACCCGGATGGTGTGGTGAAATCGTATTTTTTTAATAAAGGTGAGTGTTTCTAATTGGATTCTTGAACCACCTGACACGCACATGTGTTTTTGACTAAGGTTTACTAATTGAGTCGAATATTGTTACAGCGTTTTTGTCTCGTTATTGTGATGGAGCACGCTTGACACCAAGGCTTTCGGTGAGCTTATTTTCTATATTTTTGGCCTAAGACAATTAGTTAGACTTTGTAGTAACGCCTGGTAAACTTTTACAGGGCGGCCCATTCAAGTGCCCGATTTACTCCTGGATTAGCTCCAGATAACCCCAGACTAATGGAGGCTTATTTGGCGGTTTACCAGAAGATTAGTGTTCGCCATGTGACCGTCTGACTTAACCTAAAATGTCACCTAATTTAGATTAGTAATAGAATAACCTTGACCCAGATGCAGATGATAACTTAATTTAATTTAGTTCTACTTTATATTTCAAGCCTCACTGCCTTTGAGATTAAAATTCCTCTTGATCTACTTACATCGTAGCTATCCAAATTTAATTTCTGGCTATAGAGCCAGATGGCGCCCGAATATGATAATAAAACTCCAAACTGTTATAAATTTGTTTTATTGATATAACTAGACCTTGTATTTTCTTGTATTGATCCCCATACTGGGACATAATTACCCTAGTCACACCTTTTTAATATTACACTAGCTTGTGTTATGGAATCTAGAATGCGGATAAACATACTTAAATACTGTTTTTTTTGTAAATACATACATATTCTACATAGAAACACCCAGACCAATGTAAATAATAGGTATTAATGCATACAAATATTTGCACTGAGCGGGGATCAAAGCCGCGCTTCCTGCGTAGCGGCCGCGTTCATTACCGCCACGCCACAGAGGCTGTCAGAGCTAAGCCATTGACATCATATCAGCACTTTTTGGTCAAGAATTAAAATTAAGGTCCACTTATGGACTCTGTTGGGCAGCATAATGTTTGGATAGAGGAGAGGTTCGGTATATTTAATTATTATATTCTCTTCACATTTGAAGACTTCCAAGCTGATGGAAACAGTAGATTTTATAGCACTTTATTTGTCAAAAACTGACTGATTGTACTAAAAAATTCACAGGACAAATTCGCTATTGCTGTGAGGCATGTGCATCAAGGAAAATAAAAACAAAATCTTACTTGTTAGCAGGGGTGGCAACAGCTTGGTGCGCACTGCGAGGTGGAGGAGCCCCCGGCGCCTTCACTTGCTTCCATTGATTATTCACAGGGTTGTAGAACAATAACTCATTGTATACTTCTGTCTGGAATAACAATTAACTTTTAATATAAACTAGCTTTTGCCCGCGGCTCCGCCCGCGTGGATGTCGGTTATCGCGACCAAACATAGCCTATGTCCTTTCCGATGGTCTAATCTACCCCTATGGCAAATTTCACCAAAATCGGTTAAGTGGTTTAGACGTGAAAGCGTAACATACAGACAGACAGAGAGACAGACAGAGTTACTTTCCTTTTTTATAATATTAAACATGGATTAAGATATTGACAGTATGAAGATTAGTGTGATAAGAAAATGTTTCATTATCATACTTTGAATCAGTGCCCATTGAAAGAGCAAGAGCCAGACTTTTGTGCTATAAATGATTGCAAGCTACTTCGCGCGGACACGCTATGCCGCTCTGCATCCCCGTAAAAGACTTCAATGATTGTAGTCTTTTTCTCCCCAAGATCAGATTCAAAATGGTTTGTAACATTTGGCTTCTGCTGCTGCTTGCAGAGAGCAGATGTGCTCCTCTTTCAATGAGGGGTCCATCCTCATAGTGATTTCTAAAGATTTGTTGTGTTTTGTTTATCTGATTGCCATTGATTACCGAACTTCCCAACCCTAATAGGAATACCTGACTAAAGCCTCATCTGTTGATCAGCAGGTGCACCGGCTTGCAAGTGAGGTTGGTTTGAGGACCAAAGATGTTCCTAAGACCCTCTAGAGGCTTGCCTGCAAGTGCTGAAGTGTTGAGTACTTAAAAAACCACATGGTATGTTTACTTTAACAGGAATGTCATAGACCTGAATACCTAATATTGATAGATAGTGATATTGACCTTTTGTCCATTATGGTACTCTCCTCCGAACATGATAAGTTCATTATTAGTGGGGTGTGGAGTCAGGGTAGCATATGCTCTTGCTGATGGTGGACTAGGCAGAACCTTCTCTGTGGCTTGTGCACGCTTAGCCTCTTCACGCTCTATCTCTGCTATTACTTTTGCTATATCCTCCTAAAAATAACAAATTAAAAATATTAATAAATTAAAGTATTGGAGAATCTTTAACCTGTACTAAAAATGACATTTATCTGTGTATTTATGAAATAAAGAGTGATACACAGAATATATACATCATTTTAACTATTTTTAACCTAAATAAAACCTCTACCGACTATTATTGTGAGGTTATTTTGACGTTATTTTATTATTAAAATGTAAAGTTTACCTCTCCTAAGTTAGCAAGCTCCTTTTTTAATTTGTTAGCTAGTTTTTTCTCCGTTTTTGCAGCAGTTTTTACAGCCCCACTGACTTTATTCTTATTTTTTTTCTTCCCCATGTTTCAAATTTGCAAGAATTCGGAGTATTCTTTTAAGTGACCGAGCCGAGCAGGGCTACGTAGTCTAGTATATATAATAATCTATGGGGCTACGAGCGGCTCAAGTCTACCAAAGTAACCAAACTATACAATACAATAAACAAATAATACAATTCAATTCATAAACATATGACAAGATATTTTAGAGGTTAGTAGTTTCGTACGTTCAAAATCAAAGTTCATAAATGGTGTATATATTATGTTTATGTAAGTACAGCTCTTACTATACCGATATTCATAAAGACTGTTAAACTGATGACAAGTTGGAGTTGTTTATCAGTTTTTCGATAATTTAAAATAGTTTTAAATGTATCATTGGTAAGAAAAGAAATATTAGAGAGTTTTCGAACGTTCCAACTTTACGTTTTGTTTCTTGAAGTTTGAAAATAATCTTATGCACAAATTGCTCAAAAAGGTTTCAGTTAATAGAATACAACCTAAAATTAGTAATTCTTTTCTTTACATGTCACAAAACTGACAAAACAATTAAATAATCGAGACAATTATTCTAAAGTGGAATGGAAATCAAATAACAACGCATTTTACAAATCATTAACTAAACGTACTTTGTCACTTTGGCATTTCAATTCATTCATTACAATTTTCCTTAGAGTATATCCAATTTTCAGTCATCTGATTTGTGTTACTTGTAAACTTTCTTATCTTTAGTTGTTATTAGTGCAAAAATGTACCCACGAAATATTGTGTAACATTTTAGTAAAAGATCAATATAGTTTTAAGTAAAAGATCTTTATCTCACTAGTTATTGCTAAAGAAATTTCAGAATATGACGTCTCCTGGGCCATCGGTACGTTCGATTACAAAATATTATATACTTAAATAAATATATTTATTTCTACAACGATAAATGTGTATATATCAGTACCAAACATTAATAAGAAATATAAAAGTAGTAAATTTTTGAGAGGGTGTTATATTTTTTTCGAAGTAGGTTATTTATGGTAATGACAGAAACAGCTGATATTGTATGTAATCAAATTAGTTCGATAGATACACTAATGTTGTGCGTAATTAAACTGTTATATAGAAACGTAGTCGTGCATTTTCATCGATCAATAAATATGAGATCACAGACATTGTAATATACTCCAAAGAGGTGTCAGTAATCTGTCAAGATATCATATCATCACTATTCTTATACCTTCTTTCACACATTGATATAATTATATTCTAATGAATTGAGAAGGAGAATATATTATCTTCTCTAATATATAAAAATTATTTGCCACACTTCTAACTGACTGCATCAAATTGTATAATCCTTTTTTTGTTGTGTTCATGCTTGTCTGGACAAGGTTTGTAAGGTAATATTCAAGCATTTTCTTTCATACAAACCTCGTCGGGCGATAATGCAAAAGCCACAGCAAGTTGCTTGTATAATTGTAAAGCAGCGGTAGCTTAGTGGTTAAAGAACCAGTCTTATGATCCTGGGTTGGTCATAACAATACTGACATAACCAGCTCCTAACACAGGCAATTTAGCTTAGCTAGGGTGGTTAGGGGGATTAATAGATATTAATAGTATTGGTTCCTCCTTCATCCTTCATTACTTATGAAACTAAAACCCGTATTCCAGAACAACACTCAGTTGGGAATCAACTCGCACAATGACATTTGAAGCGTCTGTAGGGTAGTGGTTAAGGAGTCGGCCTTACAATCAAGAGGTCAAGAGGTCTCGGGTTCAAATCCTGGCCATTATACTACCGACGTGAACACAAGCAATTTAGCTTAGTTGGAGGGGTCAGAGATATTAGGAACTTCGGTTCTAATATTCTTTATTAAAAAAAAACTTATCTAGAATACAATCTGTCCCCAGATCTAGTTGTAAATTGAGATTCAAACTGAGTATTTAATGAAATTTTTACGGCATTAAGTATGCTAACTATAGTAACTATACAAATCAAATACATAGGGAAAAAGATGAATCATCTCGGTCGGGATTGTTTGGGCGGAGTTATCAAAAAACAATGTTTAAAAATGATTGTAACATTCATCGATTCCGATAGTTCGTAAGAAAATCGGTAGATGACCCCACCGTCGTCGCCTTAAAGACGTATAAGAAGGGAAATTTGAATCACATCGGGCGTGTCTCGGTAGCCGAATTGGTCAAGGCACTCCCCCTGTGAGGGAAAGACTGCGGGTTCGAGTCCCGCCCGAGATGATTCTTCTTTTTCCCTATGTATTCAAACTGAGTATTGTTCAGGAATAGGGGCTAAATTAACTTTTCAACATTTTATATATTGTTATCAGGGAGGTTCAGCCTCAGTGCAAGAGTTTAAAATTCGTGTGCCAAAGAATGTAAAAAAGAAATACCATGTGATGCGGTTTAACGCCACGCTGAACGTAGACTTTGCAAAATGGACGCATGTTAAGATGGAGCGGGAAAATAATATCAAGGAGTTCAAAGGACTTGATGAAGATATGCCAAAGTAAGTCACAGAACAAAATTTTATTGGTTAATAAATTAAAAAAAAATATTACAGTATTTGAATGAAATTTTTTTAAACCATTTATTATGCTAACTTTTTAAGTTCACAATACATCGGAGTCTTCAAAAATCAATGTTTAAAAATGGTTGAAAAATCATTCATTGGTTCTAAGAGTTCTTAAGATAGTTGGTAGATGGCTTCACCGCCGCCCTTAAAGACGGATATAACGAGAAGGGATATTTGTGATGATTCAGGCCTGGCTCAATAGCTCAGTTGGAAGAGCATTCCCCCTGTAAGGGAGAGGTCGTGGGTTCAAGTCCCACTTGAGCGCTTCTTTTTCCCCGATGTATTTCGAGTATATTACAGTATACCTACTAGTAAACAGGTATTGTAGATCCCAGATACCGAGGTGAACGTTTCGGATAAAACTGGGATTAATGCTAAAAAAAAATTGTTTATACTGTTTATACTGGAGATTGATGGCACTTGGTGGAATCTGCTACACATATTGAATAACACACTTGTACTTTTCCACTGAGTTTATTTTATTTCTAAACCTGACCGATTTCGTTTTTGTTTATGTTGTTATAACTTTTTTTTTTAATATAAAAGGACTCATCACCTATGATCAGTCTCTTGACTATAAATAGAAACGCTAAGAAGAAGTAATGTGAGATTAAAGCTATTTTTTTTTAACGACTGATATAAATAGAAGGGCAATTTGAATTATATTGGGCGTGTCTCGGTAGCCGAGTTGGTCAAGGCATTCCCCCTGTAAGAGAAAGATCGCGGGTTCGAGTCCCACCCGAGAAGATTAATTTTTCCCTATGTATTCGTTTTTTTTTATTAAAAGACATGACACCTATGATCAGTCTCTTGACTGTAAACAGAAAGGCTAAGATGAAGTATTTGTCTGATGTATAATGTATGTACTACTACTATTGCCATTAAGGACACCGCTGACCAGATGGGTGAGCAGCCCTTCTGTGCGGGCCATTTCACCTATGTCATGACTGCTTAGATGCTTGCATGATAACTGGGAGCGAAGACTTAACATGCTCTCCAAGACATGGTTGTTTGGGCTTCGGGTGATAATTAATACATGGACTGTAGTTTTGATATTATAATAATTAAATGACAAAATACATCGACTCGTGAGTTGGATGTTCGAACGCGTGTGTCGTGCGCGCCGCTCGGTGGTTAAGTCGTGAGGCTCCGATCCGCGCCCCCTGCGCCCCTCGCCGCACCATCTGTCGCGTCGCCGCCGCCGCCGGTTGTCCCCACGCCTCACGCGTGAACATCCTCCCGCCCCTTGACCTCTTCAAAGGGAAGAGGGCAAATATTATTGAACCCCCTTGTGATGGTTCCTCTCCTCGTCTTTAGCTCCGCCACCCTTGTGACGCCGTCCGGTCCTGGATAGGTGCGCACCACGCGACCCAAAGCCCAAACTAGCGGTGGTAGCGCCTTGTCCCGTAGAAGCACGAGCATCCCCTCAGTGAGCTGGCCAGAAGAAGTGGACCACTTGGTTTTCTGCTGAAGCAAGGAAACGTACTCATGAGAGAATCTTTGCCAGAAGTGCTGTCGGATGCAATCAATCCTCTTGAAGCGGTCAATGCAGCTGATGTTCTTCTCAGGAATCTGCGGACACGGTACAGACGTAAGTGGTCGTCCAATTAGAAAATGGGAAGGAGTGAGAGCGGAAAAATCAGAAGGATCAGAGGATAGAGGTGTTAAAGGACGAGAATTAAATACGGCTTCAATTTGACACAGACAGGTTGCCAACTCTTCATAAGTGAAGTTAGGGAGATTTAGCAACCGCCTCAAATGATGCTTGGTAGAGCGAACTGCAGCCTCCGCCAAGGAATTAAAATGAGGTGAATATGGAGGTGAAAATGAAAACCTGATGCCCTCACGTGACATTTCACATGCAACATCGGAAGTCGAGTCAGCTAGAAATTTTTGAAGGTCATTATTGGCTCCGACAAAATTGGTGCCGTTATCTGACAAGATACTATACGGTTTGCCACGACGAGATATGAAGCGATTAAGCGCTGCTATGAAGCCCTCTTTTGTGAGGTCAGTGACGGGCTCCAGATGCACTGCTCTGGTCGCGTGACAGACGAAGATGCACAGGTAGGATTTTGTGAGCTTACATCCCCGACCTTTCCGGTCGGCTATGAGTACTGGACCAGCATAGTCTACGCTGCAATTTAAAAACGGGTATTCGAGGCTGGTTCTAGTTGTAGGTAACTGTCCCATTATGGGCTGTACATTTTGACATTTAAATCTAAAACACTTAATACATTGTCTGGCTATTGACTTAGCGAGATTCCTGCCACCCAACGGCCAATATTCAAGACGCAAATGCGCTAATAACAGTTGAGGACCTGCGTGTAGCATTTTTAAATGTTGCATATGAAATAGTATTTTAGTTAGATGATGTTTACCACAAAGCAAAATAGGATATTTAGTGTTGTAGTCGTACGGAGAATTGTCGAGTCTACCACCTACTCGTATGACTTTTTCGGAATCTAGAAAAGGCGTTAGTGAAATCAATCTATTTTTACGCGGTAGAGGTTTTCCCGACTCTAAAAGATGTAATTCATCCGAAAACATTTCCTTTTGTGCGCTGCTTAGTAAACACATCAATGAATTATTTAACTCATCACTAGAAAGAGCGCCTTGTAATTTAGAATTAGGATTTTTTAAATTGTAAATAAATCTTTTAATGTAGGCTAAGACTCTTTGCAGGTGATTAAAATTGGAATGATAATAAATTAATGATTGAATGATATTTGGTGATTGATTTGTATGATTAGATGATTCATGAATAAAATTTGAAATCACTTCAGGTAGGTCTTGTTTCTCGTTAGTAGAGGGTATAGTAGGCCAGTCATGTTCATGACTTTGTAAAAAGCTCGGGCCTGACCACCACAGAGTATTTACACCGATGGAATCGGCCTTCGCCCCGCGAGAAACAAGATCCGCCGGATTGTCTTTCGACGGTACGTACCTCCACGTGTGACCGGTAGAATTATCATTAATTTCATTGATTCGATTACGCACAAAGGGCTTGAGTTGATTTGAAGGAGTATTCAACCACCCGAGTACGATCATCGAATCACACCAAAAGTAACATTGATTTATAGGCATAGTTAATGACTCGAAAACAGTTGTACACAGTCTTGACCCTAATAAAGCGGCACAAAGTTCAAGCCGTGGGATTGTAACTGATTTTATCGGTGCTATACGGTTTTTGGACAGGAGAAGACAGACCCTAACAGAGCCAGTGTGACTTATGGATCGAACATAAATACATGCGCCATAAGCCTTCTCAGATGCATCACAAAAAACGTGAATTTCCTGTTTCACGCACGAATCGATAGAAACCCATCGAGGTATATTCAAAAGGTTTAAGCTAGGAAGTGTTGAAACGAATATCGACCACATATCGATTATTTCCTTGCAAACCTCATCGTCCCACTCACACTTATTTACCCATAGTCGTTGCATAATAGTTTTTGCCTCGACAATACAAGGGCCAACTAAGCCTAGGGGGTCAAATATTTGGCTAATAACTGATAATATGTGTCGTTTTGTGACCTTTTCTATTCGGTCAATATTAATTGAAAACGACAAGGAATCAGACCCACATAACCAGTTTAGGCCTAGAGTTTTAGAAGATGTGTTGTGGTCTGAAAGATTTAAAGAAGAGAAATTATCCTGCTCGTATGAATCGCCCAAAATGGCTTTTAGAATTTCTGGACTGTTAGATTGCCACTTTCGAAGAAGAAAATGCGCTGACGATAAAAATTTTGTGACCTCTTTAACGAGTGTTATTGTCGCAGGAATAGAAGGACCCCCACCCAGAAAATCGTCCACATAGAAGTCACGTGATATAGCTGATTTCACGTCATCAGTCGAAGCTGCGTCCGCTAGGCTCACCAAACATTTGGTGGCTAAGTATGGAGCTGACGCGGTCCCATACGTGACCGTGTTGAGATGGTATGTTTTCAGTGGCTTTTCAGGGTCACTACGAAAGATGATTTGTAGGAGAGGCCTTTGTGAGTGTGTGACTTCGATGCAGCGATACATCTTCTCCACATCCCCGGAGACGACGTATTTATGCTGCCGAAATCGCAACAAAATCGACAGTAGGTCATCTTGTACCTTAGGACCTACCAGTTGTAAGTCGTTGAGAGAGATACCTGAGGAAGATGGCGCTGATGCATCGAAGACACTTCTCAACTTAGTTGTAGTGCTTGACTCTCTTATGACACCATGGTGTGGTATGAAGTATTCAACGAGACCTGATTGTGGTGCTGGGTTGATGACTTCGGTCATGTGACCTAGGCGTTCGTACTCGTTCATAAAGTCAACATACTTAGCCTTGTAGTCCGGATCACGTTGAAAACGTCGCTCAAGAGATAGGAAGCGATGCTTAGCCATGGTGTACGAGTCCCCTAAGACTGTAGGATTGGCCTTTAAGGGCATCGTAACAATGAATTTGCTATCCTTGTTCCTGACTGTGTTCTGTGTGAAGCTTAACTCGCACGCCCTTTCCTCCTGAGATAGTGAATGTTTTGGAGAAATAGAGTCAAGCTCCCAAAATTTTGACAAGTCTGGTTTGTCAATAGGATTGGCAAAATTACAAAAATGTGAGCGTTGAGAAGAGGATGAACTTCCTTTGAAAACTGGACCGGATATGATCCATCCAAACTTAGTCTCACATAACTTAGGCATTTGTTGACCTAAGTCGATAGAAGCGGAGCCTACGACATTCCAAAATATTTCAGCCCCTAGGAGGATGTCAATTACTGACGGAATATTGAATGAAGGGTCAGCTAAACAAAGGCATGACGGGATAGGAATATTCTCAATATTGACAATAGAGGAGGGCAAAACTTTTGTAATCTCAGGCAAAATTAGGCAGTCCAAATTAAGCTTATAGTCACCGTTAGAAGACTCAATACTGAGGTGGCAAGACTGTGTACTATAACAAGACTGTTGATTGATACCTGTCACAGTGGAAGTTAAATGGCGTCGTAACAAACCCAGTTTGGTGCAGAGGCTCTCCGTTATGAAGTTCGCCGTGCTGCCATTGTCGAGCAGTACAGTACTCTGGCGTTGAGTTTTTCACCGTTGTGGGTGATCACCTTTACGATAGCTGTGGACAGTAAAATATTGGGTGTACTAATAAGCTGCCTAGATGTGTCCGCAGATAAAGCAACACTAGTAGAATTAGATGGCATTGGGTCTTGATAAGTCTCCTTAATCGGTTCAGTATGCAAAAGCGTATTATGTCGGACCTTGCAATATTTACAACCCGACAATCTACATTTTTTGGTAGTATGACTTGAGCGCAAACAATTTAGACAGACCTTGAAATCTTTTGCCTTTTGTAGACGGGATTCAACAGATAAGGCTCTAAATGACTCGCAAGTATAAAGCAAATGATCATTAGTACACAAAGGACACTTTATTAATTTATTTTGGAAGTTATTCTTATTATTTTGTAAATTATTGTTGTTTGAATTTTCTCCACTAGTGTTAGTTACTATAAAGCTTTTTTGTTTATTGTTCTGATTAAGTGTGTTTAATTTAGATTGATTATTTTCCAAAGTTTCCAATAAATCAGCATTGTTAGATATAAATGTAGAAAACTGTGTTATAGTAGGCGAACTAGACAAAGCATTGCGATACTCTTCCCAATGCCTGCTAGTAGTAGAATCAAGCTTTCTAGATATCATGAATATTATGAGAGTATCCCAATGCTCAGTAGGCTCTTTTAACGTCTTGAGTGCCCGTATGTTTTTATTAACAGAATCAATAAGCCGTCGTAACGATAAAGACGATTCTTTAATAACCGGTTCGAAATCAAACAAAGCCTGTAAGTGGTTATTTACTAAGAGGCGACTATTATTGTATCGTTCACATAACAAGTCCCAAGCCATTGCGTAATTATCGCCCTTAAAATCTATATTTTTGATGATCTCTGATGCTTGGTCTTTAAGTGACGCACGGAGATAGTGGAACTTGTTGATGTCGTCGATACAATCACTATTATGTATTAATGAAAGGAAAGTATCCCTAAATTCCAGCCAATACTCATAGCTACCATTAAAGTGTGGCAAATCAATTTTAGGTAAGCGCACAAAATTATTTTTAAACGATGCACCTGATTTGGAGCCCGCATCAGAACCCGCCTCTGAAGCGCGCTCAGCAGCGCAGGCTGCCAGCGCCTTGCGAGCTTGAGCAAGCTGGGAGTAATATCTGTCCTCAAACCGGACTCGCTCCTCATACTCGCTGTCAGGGGTCTCCGAAGCTGACTCGATCTCCATCTGCAACGCGTCATAGGAATCGTATAAGGCTTCAAAGGTTTTTAAGCGAGCTTCTAAGTCTATTTGTTGCAGCTCTGATAGCTCCTTAGAAGATAAGATGACTTTTAAATAATTTTCAAAATTTGTAAGCTTAGCTTTCATGCCACTTCGCTTTTTAATAGATTTTTCTAAAGTCGTCATGTTGAAAAACAGGTGTAAGGAAGTAAGCAAATGTGCAAAAACGGTAAATGCGGGCACTAAAGTAATAAAATGATGAAGTATTATATAATCTATTGACTACAATGCACAGGTGTTCGCAACAAAGAATTGTAGGTAGTAAAAAAAGCAGCCAGCTGCGATGCGTAGGTACTATGCAAGCCGGGCCGTTGACCTTTGATTATGTAAGCGCTGTGCGATAAGAAGATATTTTATAGGCGGCAATAATTACGTGAATGCAGATAGGTAATCAGATGAAATATTTTTTTTGTGAATGTAAGTAAAAGGCTAGCAATTACCATCTGGTCAAATGAGAGGCGAAGAATGCGATAGTATGGAAATGGAAATTGTTAATTTAAACACTGATTTGAAACAATAAACACTGGATAGGAAAAGGAAATAATTGGAACGAACTCACGGATGTCTTTGACCGACCTTATTCCTTTCCTTGTAAGCGATGAGCACGATGACTTGCAACAAACGGGTGACACGTCGGGTTCAATCAAAGTCCAACCAAGATGACACGATGACTTTTCTTGCTTTTGCTTGCTTCTTACGGTAGAAGGACCATTGTTAGGGCTTCGGGTGATAATTAATACATGGACTGTAGTTTTGATATTATAATAATTAAATGACAAAATACATCGACTCGTGAGTTGGATGTTCGAACGCGTGTGTCGTGCGCGCCGCTCGGTGGTTAAGTCGTGAGGCTCCGATCCGCGCCCCCTGCGCCCCTCGCCGCACCATCTGTCGCGTCGCCGCCGCCGCCGGTTGTCCCCACGCCTCGCACGTGAACATGGTGACACCTAAACCAATGCAAATAGAATTTTTTTCCCTAAAATATTAAGCGGGAATCGATCTCGCGTCCATTCATAACAGATTTGGCTGTTACTGCACCCACAGCAGCCTCAGTGGCGTGGCGGTAGTGAACGCGGCCGCTACGTAGGAGGCTCAGGTTCGATTCCCGCTCAGTGCAAATATTTGTATGCATGAATATGGGTATTTGCATTGGTCTGGTCGTACCTCGGAGAGCATGTTAAGCTGTCGGTCCCGGTTCTCATACGAACATGTATGGCAGTCGTTATAGGGGAATGGGTGAAATGGCCCCACATAGAAGGGCTGATCACCAGTCCGGTCAAACGGCGTCCCCACTGGCAGTAGTTACTGCACTCATGAATCTGTATACTAACTGGATTGCGTACTGTAAAATACAATAATTACAAATTTACACCCAACTGTAATGACATAAGGTACATTTTTCATCGTCTCGGTGAAAGTAGAAAAATCGAGCCGAGCGAGATAGCCAAAAAGTAGTAGTCTGTCCCTGTCTAACAACTTGCCATAGTAAATGTAAATTGTTTTTGGTTGTAAATGGTAATTTTTTTTAATTTTGCATATATTTGTGCGTTATGTTTTTGTTATGTAACTTTGCATAAAAATACTTAAACTATCAATATACAATGGTTTCACCATCTTTTATGAAGTTGTACAAAGTAATACTTTTATTTTAAATGTTATGAGAGTGACATTGGTAGCCTTTCAGAATTCTTATGCGGCAACATTATTTGTAATAAAGACCAATAAAAACATGTAAAAACATGATAAAAACTATTAGAAAGAGACGCACTACTACTTTGGAACCTCTCTTTCGGCTCGTTTTTCTGTTCATAGTGCGCAATCCAGTTAGTATAAAGGTTCATGACTGCACTACCGCCATGTCACTGAAGCTGTCAGGCGAAAGTCAGTGAGGAGAAACTGGTTCAAGCTATGATAGTCAATTATTTTTTAAATTCTATTTGTTTGCCACTTAGGTTCGGCGCAGGGTCAGAATACGGTCGTGATATGCGTGAAGAGGCGCGTCGCAAGAAGTTTGGTATCACGTCACGCAAGTACAAGCCTGAAGACCAGCCCTGGATTCTGAAGGTCGGAGGGAAAACTGGCAAGAAGTAAGTTTAATAACAAAGGCTTTTGTTGTATACAATTGTTTACTTATAGCCCCCATAGAAATATCTTATTAATATTGAAGATCATATCAAAATTCTAGACATTTAAATCAGAAAAACTCAACATACAACAGGTGGGCATACTGGGAATTGAACCAATTACCGTGCTTGTCCATGAGGAATATTCTGCATATATCCACGTATAATATAGTCACTCCTGTAAATCCCCGAAGGGGTAGACAGAGGTGTATTAACACCCACATTCCGCTAACTATAATTTCCCACGTATTACCGCGAGCCTATTACCGCTACGCGGGCACTTAGTCATGGGCTGCATGTTTACTATCGGATGGGGAACAGCCCTATCCCTTATTCGCCTTCCACGACACTTACAAGAAGAGATTGGATGACCCTATTCTACTCCGCCGGCTAAGAACACGGTATTACTTCTACGTTGTCCACATATCGTGTAAAAGGGAATTTCCTGGAAAAAAAAAAATCTACCATAATTGTTATTGAGTTCTTAATTATTAGATTAAAATTATTTGTTTCTGAACAGGTTCAAAGGCATCCGCGAGGGTGGTGTGTCCGAGAACGCAGCCTACTACGTGTTCACCCATGCCGCTGACGGCGCCATAGACGCTTACCCGCTGCAGGAATGGTAATGTGGAAACTTTTGCTGCATAATTTGGTATCTTCTTATTTATTTGCATTCCCCATTATAGGGATGGGGCCGCACTAATTACTTTAGGATATGCGGAGTAATTGATGGATTGATGGAAAGATATGATGTAGTTTTCCCTTGCTTGCTAGTAAACCTCCATGTGGTGCAACCTCGGGGAATGAAATCGGCAATTCCTTTCCCTAATTGGGAGGAGAAGTTACGGGTTCCGGTCGATATTCTAATGAGGTCGGAACGACCAAAGGGAAGGAAAACTCGAGATAATAGTAGATTGTATAACAAGGGAGCAAAGTAGTATTTTTACGGCGAGGGCGCTACTTTGAATCAAGAGCAAAGCGAAGGATTCTAGAATAGAATCCCGAGCGTAGCGAGGGATTCTAACGTAGAATCCTGAGCGCAGCGAGGGATTCAAAGTTCACCGCCCGAGAGAAAAATATTTTGCTCCCGAGTTATACACTCTACTTTTCATCCCCGTTATATGAGAAAATATTTACCCGAGATTTCGGGCGTAACAAGTTTTGTACGGCGTTGTTAGCTTATATAATATCTAATTGTTTCAGGAGTTAATGCATTGTCACTTACATAACTCGAAGTAGAACTCATATTATTTTGCAAAATACAACTTAAATAGGTAATGTGCTAATTACAAGAACAGAGAGGTAATTGGCGCTCTTTGTTTTTTTTTTAGTTAGCACAGGTCACCCCGAGCTATGCAGCCAACACGTATCAGCCAGTAATCCGTACAATTTGAGTTCGATTTCTATGAATGATAATGTTCCAAATTCAAATCACTTTTACGGCCCGCTGCTGGGCTCTGAACAGAAAAGAGCTATTTTGCGCCCCGCTACAGTGACAGTAAAGTGACATTTTTCGAATAGAAGGGATGAAATAGTAGATTGTATTACAAGGGAGCAAAGTAGTATTTTTACGGCGAGGGCGCTACTTTGAATCAAGAGCAAAGCGAAAGATTCTAGAGTACAATCCCGAGCGTAGCGAAAAAAGTACACCGCCCGAGGGAAAAATAATTTGCTCCCGAGTTATACACTCTACTTTTCATCCCCTTTCTATGAGAAAATTTATTTCTCCCGAGATTTCGGGCGTAACAAGTTTGGTACGGCGCGCGGCGGCGTTGTTAGCTAACGCATTGTCACTTCCTTAACTCGAAGTAGAACTCATATTATTTTACAAAATACAACTTAAATAGGTACCTAATGTACTAATTACAAGAACAGAGAGGTAATTGGCGCTCTTTGTTTTTTTTTTAGCTAGCACAGGTCACCCCGAGCTATGCAGCCAACACGTACCTACTCAGTAATCCGTACAATTTGAGTTCGATTTCTATGAATGATAATGTTCCAAATTCAAATCACTTTTACGGCCCGCTGCTTGGCCTTGAACAGAAAAGAGCTATTTTGCGCCCCGCTACAGTGACAGTAAAGTGACATTTTTCGAATAGAAGGGATGAAAAATCCTTTGCTAACCCATCTGGCCAGTGTGGCAATAGTAGGCTCAAACCCCTCCCAATAATGGATTGATTTGTTTTTTGATTGAGGCTTCTCTCTCTTAAAGGTTAACAAAATCAAATTATGAGAAGGGTGAGTAGGAGGGCAGATCAGCTCTCAATAGTAGGCTCTGGGTCGAACTGGGATTGATGTTGGGATGAAAATAATTTACAAATTCAATTCAATTCAATTTATTTTTTATTTACAATAAATTGCTCACATTATCTATCTTATAGTATAATTACGTTACACTGTGTTTGATGTACAATAATTAGTACCTAATTATATTTATTATTGGAATAATTTATATTTTAAATTTTAGATGAATACAAGATAGAGTAAACGACGGTGTTTGTGCTAGTGTGAACTGTGTGACAGACACCAAAAGTAGAACCCATTTTTAACGTACAAATTCCACGGCGGCTTATTATTGTTTTAAATTTTTATATGCCTACATTTCGGGTTCTTTAAAGAATATTGGAACCGAACTTACTAATATTCTCTCTAACCCCTCCAGCTAAGCTAAATGACTTGTGTTAAGAGTGGGTTTACGTCGATAGTGTAACGGCCAGGATTCGAATCCGGGACCTTTGGATCTTAAGCCAACTCCTTAACTACTAATCCAGATCCACCAGAAACCAGATCAGAGCCCACCAGTCAGTTGGAGACTAAAGAAAGATGGAGTTAATGATATTATGTTTGTGTGTACAGGTATAATTTCCAGCCCATACAGCGGTACAAGGCGCTGTCAGCTGAAGAAGCCGAACATGAGTTTGGAAGGTACGTCTACTACGACATCCTCTATCACTTGACTTTTATCAATACATACTAATATTATAAATGCGAAAGTAACTCTGTGTCTGTCTGTCTGTAAGTTACGCTTTCACGTCTAAACCACTGAACCGATTTTGATGAAATTTGGTATAAGGGGCGGTAACCGACATCCACGCGGGCGGAGCCGTGGGCAAAAGCTAGTTTATAATATGACGAATTAGGTGAAGGCGCTTACCTATTCCATATTGTCCGCCCACCTGCTCGTTGCTCATCTTTTTTCTTACAGCTCGACTACTGAGGGTCATATCGTGATGTTATACAGCCTATAATCTTCCCTAAGGGCTATCAAATACAATAATATTATTTCAAAACACACAAATAGTTTATGAGAATAGCGCTTTCAAATTAACAGATTCCATCTTTATACATGCCACATGGTACAGTCAGCATCAGAAAGATGTTGATGAACAAAGTACTCAAAATTATCTTAATGTCGTTTTTTTACCCCCTTCCAGTTGACTGATTCTTCCGATATATGATATATGATTCACTTTTAGTTCGGACAATAATATCATTTAAATCAATAAAACAGTTTGAATGAATTTTTTATAGCATTTATTATGCTAACTGTTAAGTTCGATAAACATTGGAAAAAATGAAATGCTCAAGTGAGACTCGAACTCACGACCTTTCGCTTACAGGGCGACTGCTCTGCCAACTGAGCTATTGAGCACCACTTAAATCATTCCAAATTTTCCTTCTCTTTATATCCGTCTATAAGGGCGACGGTGCAGCCATCTACCAACATTCTTACGAACTGTTGGAAACAATGAATGATTTTTCAACCATTTTTAAACATTGAATTTTGATGACTGCGCCCAAATATTTGAATGAATTTTTTATAGCATTTATTATGCTAACTGTTAAGTTCGAAAATAAAACAGTTTAATTTTTTTAAATACAATTTGAGATTTCATCATCAAGATATTTCTGATGCTGACTGTACTTTGATCTCTATATGTGTGTTGCAGACGTAACAAAGTGCTGAACTATTTCTCGCTTATGTTCCGGAAGCGCATGCGCGGCGATGACGCGGCTGATGACGTAGAAGACCCCGACGAGAAGAAACTCAAGGGGGCCAAAGCTAAGAAAGGTAAGACGGATGGGCGTAAGATTTAACTTCAGAGATTTACCTGTTAATAAATTTAAAAATACAGTAAAGAGCAAACTGTGCCAGAAAGGCTATTATAAAATCCAAGAATATTTAAATGATAAACAAGCTTGGAAATGAGCTGTTCGCTCTGCTGTGCTACTCAAGCAAAACATTGTATTTAGACCATAAGTTTTAGGCTAAGTAAATGTTTTGTAAATAGACCAAAAAAAAAAAAAAAGCACGCTGAGTTTCTTGCCGGAGTCTTCTCAGGTCTGGGCCGCGTTTCGAACCGGTGGTCCATTTACTAGTATTAGTTAGTATTTAATATTTACTTTATGTTGACGTTTTGTAAGTGCCGATTTAATGGTCTATGCAAAATAAATTATTTTTGAATTTTGAATTTTTTTGAATTTTGAATTTTGTCTCCAAAGATACAGGTTTCGGCCTAGTTTGAGAGACAGTAGTACATCAGTGTGTCCTAAACCTTTTTATTAATTAATTCCGGAGGATCGGACCAAAATGGCACACATTGGGAGAGCCCTATGTCCAGCAGTGGACTGCAGTGGGCTAATTGATAAGATAATACCTAATGCCTGGACCGAAGCCGCGGGCATAATAGGCAGATCAAAATCTTAGGCCCGTATTCAAAAACTGCACTCAGTTCTGAATCTCGATTTATAACTGAGGACAGATTGTTGTTAACAGTTCTAATGTCATTGTGAAAGTCGATTCATAGCTGAGCGTTGTTCTGGAACACAGACCTCAACATCATTTAATATCATTGCAGATCTGAAGATATCGGACATGGATGAATGGATAAACTCGGATGATGACTCGTCCAATTCGGAGAAGGAGGAAAAGGACAACGACAGTGACTCCGCCGCTAACAAAAAGAAGAATAAGGATAAGAAAGGTATGATATTACATCTGTAGACATTTTGCGAGCGGTTGGTATTTTGAGAAGTTGGCATTATGAGATGAGACGTATAATAACTAGTGGATACGGAAATATCTTAACCTAAGGAGCAGACACAGAGAGGAGGTGGCCTGAGTAACTGCTGTCAGTTACTCAGGTCGCCTCCTCTCTGTGACTGCTCCTTAGGTTAAGGTAATTCCGTATCCTCAAGTTCACAAATTTCCTATTCTTTTTTAAAATATTCCACAAAATTCAGCACAACGCTGTCTAGACCTTTAATAAGCTTAACTAGCTTGTGTTATTGAATCTAGAATGCGGATAAACATACTTAGATTTTTTTTTGTTTACCTTTTCTTTGTCATTGTTTGTCATTGGTTGGGCTGGCTGATGTTATTGGAGATCGAACAATAAAAATATCTATAAAGACTGTCACAGCGCTGCACTCGGTGCTGTATGCTTAGAAAATGACACAGTTTAAGTTCAGTACTTCACAGTCGCTTGTAGAAACGGGATTACTTTAAACTGAGGAGCAAACACAGAGAGGAGGTGACCCAAGTAACATCACATAAAACATGGCCTTTTCTCGCCTTAACAGAGCTCCTATGTACTATTACCAATAGGGACACGCCGTTAATCATTTCATCTATTTCCCTTGTATAACGACTGCAATAGATGATCGTATGACAACCCGTACCGACTGTGCTCTCCGACGCACTGAAATACACAGAGCAAAGCGAATAAACCTCTGTGGCGTGGTGGCAGTGAACGCCAATGCTACGCAGGAGGCGCGGGTTCGATCCCCGCTCAGTGCAAATATTTGTATGCATGAACATGGCTATTTACATTGGTCTGGGTGTTTCTATGTATAATATGTATGTATATTTACAAAAAAAGTATCTAAGTATATTTATCCGCATTCTAGATTCCATAACACAAGCTAGTTAAGCTTGGGTTTTGATAGCGTTGTGTAGAATGTTGTGGCATATTATTATTATTATATTAAATTCCTGTTGTTGATTTCTTTCTATCTATTTTTTTTAGGTGCCGCAAATAAGAAAAAGAAGAAGGTAGAAGACGAGGCATTTGAAGAGAGTGACGATGGAGATGAAGAGGGAAGGGAGAAAGACTATATATCAGACTCCTCGGATAGGTAGATATTTAGACACATTGACACATTTCATATTTGACATTATGGTTTATGAATATTGGTACCGTGTTGGATCCTGGTGGAGTAGAATAGAACCACCCCAACGGTGTCGTAAAAGGAAAAAGGGTTCAGGATTTTTTGGCCAAGCATAATAAGATCTTATCACTATCATCATAAAATTGAAATTTCAATGACGATCGTCGACTACCGTCGGCATAGATCGGCGTTCTGCAGCGGTATAGTTAGCAATTAAAGTTCAACCTTATATGTATAACAATAAGATATATTGTTATACGACAAATCCTCATGCTTGCCGATGCCGGCACTTGCCGCCGGCCTTTAGGGATAGGGCTGTTCTCCATCTGACAGTAAACATACAGCCCAAGACAAAGGCCCTACTAGGCGGCAATAGGCTCAGCCTCTATTACGTCGTGGGTCCAAAATTCATAAGTGGCGAAACGTGGGTGCTAATACACCTCTGCCTACCCCTTCAGGGATTTACAGACGTGAGTATATCGATGGATGGATAATATAGAAAAAAGTGAAACGACTCAGACGGGACTGGAACCCCATAATGTTTGACTCGGTAGCGCAGTGATCCAAGCATTTCTCCTGTAAGGGACTGGGCGCGGGTTTAAGTCCCGTCTGGACCATGATACTGAAGTATCAAGAATCTCAGCAGTAATTTTTATTTTTAATGTTACAGTGAATCGGACCATGAAACTAAAGCGAACAAAGAGCTTAAGGGTGTCGCTGAAGAAGACGCTCTCAGGTAAATCAATTTTCACGCGTTCATAGAATGATATTCTTTGAAAGAATGAAAGAAAACACACGACACACTGAATCCATACTAATATTATAAATGCGAAAGTAACTCTTCTGTCTGTCTGTCTGTCTTGGTATAGGGGTAGATTAGACCATGAGAAAGGACATAGGCTATGTTTGGTAGCGATAACCGACATCCACGCGGGCGGAGCCGCGGGTAAAAGCTAGTTATCAATAAACATAACACATAACAACAAAAATCTGTACTAATATTATAAATGCGAAAGTAACTCTCTGTCTGTATGTTACGCTTTCACGCGTAAACCACTGCACCGATTTTGATGAAATTTGGTTTAGGTTTAGATTAGACCTTGAGAAATGAAACCTATGTTTGGTCGGGATAACCGACATCGACGCGGGCGAAGTCGCGGACATAAGAAATTAAAAAATCATTTATTCTGCATATACCATTAAATCGGAACTTACAAAACGTCAATATAAAAATAAATATTAAATAACAGTTTAGCAAATGGACCACCGGTTTGAAACGCGGTCCAGACCTGAGAAGACTGCGGCAAGAAACTCAGCGGGCATTTTTTTGGTCTATTTACAAACATTCACTTATATTTATGGTCTAGATAGTATCAAATAAAAATAAAAAGGCAATTAGCACATTCACTGCTGATTCTCACACACGATTGTGTTTTTGAAAGCTTTACTTCTGTGCGGGTTCACGCGCCTAGCGTGTTTTTTCCTGATATCTGGTCCAGTGCGTCTTTTACACACACGACTGCGTATCAGTTGACGTTCCTCTAGTGCGTTAATACGCGCCAAGCGTGTTTTCTTATAAATGCTACAGCTGTGCGTTACTCACACATACCCTGTGATTTCAACTTCCCATCGCTCCGGCCACACCCTCAGTACGAAAACCCACATCATACTATGTGGTTTTTTTTATTCAGAGGCCCCAAGCGCTAGTGGCTCTCGAAAATGTACCTAATTGTATTACAATCGTCCAAAGAATTTATGACAAAGATCAAAAGGTGACGTACCTAAATAATTCTTTCTTTTTATGTCAACGGTGATACGATCATAGGTCTCGGCGTCTTTCGTACCTACGACGCTCGGTTTGGTGTAGGTACCTACACCGTTGGTTTCGATACCTAGGTAGGTATACCTACTCATACCTATTAAGACGTGTAGGTATATTGTTTTTCTACTTACCCAAGCTAAAGATCTATAGGTAAACATCAACGTTGATTAATCTGGTGCAAATATGGCACGTTTATGGCGATGATGCGGATGACGTAATGTTAGGGAGTCCTAAGTCATACGTCTATTTAAACCATATAGGTACCTAATTTAGATATGGAAATTATAATAATTAGGTATAGGTACCTATTTTATGATTCGCACATCATTGTAGTCACTATAGTTATTGTTCTGTTCTAAAACATTTTATAACAAAACAAACATCACTTATAAACAGTATGGTGCCACCAGCAATGCGGTTGCGTAGTTTTATAAATAAAATATAGAGATTTGAAAGCTTCCAATTGTTGTAAATTGACAAAGTCGGCGCCTTTGTCAATTTACAACAAAGAAGCTTTCATATCTATAGACTATATTTTATTTAATTGTTTTGGACAACTTTGAAGACAATATGTAACTAAAATATTACAATATGCAGGTGTCTAAACAATAAAAATATATTTCAATTGTGTTGCCGGCCGCCTTTGAAGATAATCTCTAAAATATTTTAAGATAAGCACGCAGGTGGTGAAACAATAGCAACAAACAATGCGAGTAATCCCTAAAATATAATTTTTAAAAAGTCTATTGTGCAAATAAGAACAAGAACATTCACTGTAATATGCCACTTTCCTACACTTGTGTGCGTGTTCCAAGACACGTATCTCTTCTGTAATTCGCAGGCATGAACGTTCGGTACTTCACTACATACATATTACCCATACAATACGAAACATGCGAGTAACGAATTGGATTCGTATGTAACATTTTGTTACTCGAGTACTTGAAGGCGTACCCGTTACTCAGTACCGAATACATACGGTTCGTTACAATACTAGTTGTTTAAAAATTTGTCATTTGTTTTTGTCAATTCGGAAAGGCAAAGGCCGGTTGACCAGACTGCCAAACCCTCAGTAATACTCTCTTCATTTATTTTTAGATGGAATGATCATTGAAAACACCTCTTTTCTCGCCAATTAAAAAGTTAATAAAATAAAAATTATGTTTTTCTTTGAATATTTTATAAGGTTCACGAATTATCTGATAGATATAGAGTAAATGAAAGTTCTTTGATTACCACTAATAAAATAAATCCGCCTGATTGCTAGAGCAGCGCCATCAATCGCTACGTAAGAAAGCAAAATCGTTGAAAAAAGTTTCTAAGAAATTGGGTAGATGGCATTAGTATATTTTTAAAATGGTCTTTCCATACAAAACCGAGAGAAATTTGAATTTGAATGATCTTTTATTTCGGAAACGGTGCATCTGAGCGTAAAAATAATAAAATAATATAAAATAATAATAAAAGTCTCAAATTTGCATTCTGTTTATTAATGTTTTTTTTTTTTAATTCTTTAGGAGTCCTATTACTTCGCTGTGTCTTTCAAGCTATCCCAAAACCTTTTCTTCTTCAAATTAATTGTCAAACACAAACAAACGCGTGACGACTTCGCAACCCACAACATATGTGTTTTCCAGTCTGCTTGTAACGTCTTTGAAAATACGCGCGTAGCGTGTTAGCCCGCACCCGCGTCACGAAATCTTTATAGCTCGATACGTATGTGCGTAATACAACATTGGTGTGTTTTTTCAGTATAGCTGCATTTATATTTACTATTAGGGCAGCAGGGAATGTGTTAGTCCAAAAAATAATTTGTACCTAATTTGTCAGTAAAAATAAACAAATATTATTAAAGTACTATTTATATTCTTGTATTTTTGAGGATTGTTTTCTACAAGCCGCTAATCATTTTCACTAAGAAGTTGTACTCGTATCATAGAAAACTGCTGACGTCAGACGAGGACTCCGAAGAAGAAGAGAAGGAACATAAAGAACAAGAGGAGGAACAAGAAGATGAACCCACCAAAGAGGGAGAAGAACGCGCCAGCAAACTCACAAAGAAGAAGAAGAAGCCAGATGACACGAAGAAAGGTATGAAAGAGAATTTCCTTTCGAAATACATCGGGAAAAATGAAGCGAACTTTCCCTTATTATATTATTTATTATATTTTTCTTTCCCTTATTATTACTTAGCTATTGAGCCACACCTGAATCATTTCAAATTTCCCTTCTCTTTAAATCTGTCTTTAAGGGCGACGGTAGAGCCATCTACTAACTTTCTTACGAAATGTTGGAACCAATGAATGATTTTTCATAACATAACATAAACTGACGCCTGTATTCCCCGAAGGGGTTGGCAGACGTGCTAGCACCCACATTTCGCCAGTTTATGTTTAGGTCCCAATATAATAGGTGGCGAGCCTATTGCCATTAACCGGGCACTTATAAACCTGCGATAAATACACACATAACTTCGAAAATCATCGAAAAGTCATTGTCGTGTGCCATGGTAAACTTGGGATTGAACCCGAGACCTCGTCTCAGCAGTCCATTACCCATACCACTAGGCTACCGTAGGCTACCGTAACGTATGATTTTTCAACCATTTTTAAACATTGATTTTTGATGAAGGGAAAGGTCGTGGGTTCAAGTCCCACTTGAGCGCTTCATGTTTCCCGATGTATTTAAGTTAGGCGATTGGCACACTGCAACGCTCGACGCGGCGTCGTTCGTCGACGCGCGTGGACGCGAGAGAGCTAGTATAGTCCGAGAGATATTAGAATTTTTTGGTAGGTAGGTGTGTGACGTAATCTAAAATTTTGAGAAAAGTAAAGTAAAGCCATCCGACCATTAGCTCGATAGCCCAGATTATATTAAGAACGCTAGAGATGAAAAGAAAATGATTAGAAGTGCAAGCTATTTTCGACTTATTGACATGATCTAGTAGGTAACTATTTTTTTTTCTTATATTCGTGATCAGTGTCATCAATTAACGCGAAAAGAGACGTAACTAAGAAAATGCCATTTAGGTTGAAAGTCGCTTGCAGTCTCTGCGTGTTCCGATAACGAGCCAAAACAGTGGTGTCGGCTCCAATACCCGATATTGGGCATCGATATTTGACTTCCTCTGATCTCGGATGCCGGATATTGGATATCGGACGTCAGTTGATGTGAAAGCGCTCTAAATTTGCCGTTAAATAGTCATGTTGCATTGCAATAATATTAATTTAAAATTCGCCTCAAATACCTACACAGAAATTTCTAACAGCTCTCGGACTAAAAATCCGTCGAAAATCACGCGCGTGAATGCAGATTTCAGTGTGCCATACCTCGCGTTTTCTGCTTGTACGCGCGTATTCTGCGGCAACGCGCGTGATTGCGTTGTCAGTGTGTGGGACCCCGCGTTGTTCTACACAAAATGAGCTCCGTAGAGGCGACGAGCGCGACGCCGCGTCGACGCAACAACGCTCGACGCCGCGTCGCGCGTCGCAGTGTGCCAATCGCCTTAGTATAATAACATTTTTTTTTTTTTTTGTTGAATTTTCTGTCTTGTCGGCTTTGGAGTTGGCGCAAAATGCTATTAGCGCCCTTTACGCAATCATGCTTTCTTGATTGCGTGGCGATATTCTCCAAGTATAATCGTGCAGGAATATCTTTTCAAGTTCAAACAACAATTTTTTATGCGCCCAGCACGTTCTTTCCCTTTCTTCCACAGTCGCGCGGTTGCATTCTACCGCGCAATCTTAGACGCGGTTAAGAACGAGCGACCGCTCGCGACGCGATCTTTCTCGCTCCGTCCCACTTCGACCACATCTCAAATAGTCCACTTCCCAAATTGACCACATCTCATTATGTCAGTTCTCAAATTGACCACATCTCAAATCGTCCACTTCCCAAATTGACAACATCTCAAAAGGTCCACATCTCAAATTGACCACTTATCAATAATGACCACATTTTTTTATAAAACGCTAAAGTCCTGTCAACGAAGCTGTTTATGGAGTGTATGGAAATGGTGGGGGGGGGGGGGGGGGGGGGGGGCTGTACTGAGTAGCTATACATATCAAACTCGGTACTAAGGATTCAGGGCTATCTCACGTTTTTTAATATATGGCGGGGGGGGGGGGTTTGATGGCGGGGGGAGGGGGCAGGGGGGGGGCAAGATGGCAGACATGAATTTTCCAACAAAGTCAATATGGGTATCGTTTTCGGGGTTTTAGGGGATGCTGATCACGAATATATCACCCATTTTGCGATCCAAGATGGCGGACATGAATTTTCCAACAAAGTCAATATGGGTATCGTTTTCGGGGTTTTAGGGGATGCTGATCACGAATATATCACCCATTTTGCGATCCAAGATGGCGGACATGAATTTTCCAACAAAGTCAATATGGGTATCGTGTTCAGGGTTTTTCGGGTCGCTAATTACGAAGAGATCCAGTTCTTAGCATTCCATGGATTCACCGTGCGGTCGCCGGGTCCATGGCGTGGTACAGAGAGGAACACTATGACGGCACCTGGGACTTACGACCCAGGTGTAGGTTTAGGGTGGCCACCTTGTGATGCATCAGCGCTCACCTCCACCGTCAGTCGTGTTCCCCCCTCTACCTATCCAAATTTGGTAAGATCCTATCAACGCCGTTTTAGATATTCGTTTGAGTAAAGAGCTTACTGAAGCTCTTGGCAATCCGAGGTCTTTAAATAAGTTATACAGGGATTTATCTGGAATTCCCCTTGCTCCTACTTCCACGGCGTAGAGTTTAACCACATAGCCATTTTTGGTTAACTCGTTGGTCAGGTCAAAGTATTTGTTTATTTTTTATAGCGTGGTCTTTAGGTATGTTAGTTTCCCACGGTACTGTGAGTTCTACTAGTACTGCACGCTTTTGCTGTTTTGAAAATAGGAATATATCGGGTCTGGATGACGAGGCACAAACATCCTCCGGTATTTTATAGTGTTTCTCATACGAATCTGCGAGTAATATCCAATCAGCGGCTGCTATCAAAATTGAGTACGGCTTTTGATTTGTCTTTTTTGAGCAGCCTTCCTTTACAAACGCGACGTCATTTCTTTGGTTTGTGGTTAAACCCTTTTTCGCTCTAGCTACCGCCAAACTTACCGCCTCACGTACGATTTCTAATACCTTATCGTGTCGGCGCGAGTAATGACCCCGGTCTAATAGCGTCCTACAACCCACCAGTAGGTGCCTAGCAGTACCAATTGCTTCACCATATGAGTTACATGTTTTATCTGTGGCTTTGCCCCATCTGACAAGATTGCTTTGGTCGGGGAGGGTCAACTGGAATGCATTGAGATAGAATTTAAGGAGAGCCGGTGACCAGTCGTATATTAAGGTACGCCATTTTAAGGCTATGGGAATACAAAATTCACCTCGTGTTAACCATTCGTTTTGTATTTCTAGGTTCATTGCGTGCACTTTGTAGGTATTATTTTCATCAACTTGAAGAAAAGATTTTGTTATGTCTTTGTCTGACTGCCTCCTAGTATTACCCAAACCTACCCTACCAGTCTGCGAGCCTATCATGAATTTTTTTGGAATTGGAGGCGCGACTCGAGCTCTTTAGTACTTTGGTCTTTTGGAAGAGCTTGCACGATTTCGTCTTTTGATTTCGCTAGGACGTGCATTTTGGTTACTCTTAGATGTTTATAGAGTTCCGATGGTTTCTTGAACGTCATTCCAAAGTTATTTGAGGCTCTATATAATGTCGATGGGTCTGCCGACTGAGCTAGCTCCAGCCACGACTTCAATGTCTTCGTAACATTCGCATCTAGTTTTTTGAGGAGGCTCTGGCTTATATCATAAACAAGAAACGGCCAGTTAAGACGCGAGGTTAAATAGTTGTCGTAAATCCACGCTTTTTTAACATTACTTAGTGGCTGTTGATCTACCTTTTTTATATCGATATTGAAGTTATTAATTACTTCTTCTAAAGCTGGAGTGCAACCTCTGTTATCTATTTTTCTTCCGAGAAATTTAAAAGGCACGGTTTCGGATATAGTCGAAACGTTTTCCCCGCCTATACTAAGCCCTGGATCATATGAGGTATATCTGGTACCCCGCCTACCCAGACATAGACAGTAGCATTTGCTAGGTTTTGTTTTCATTCCATCTGTCCATGTACAGAATTCATCCACTTTACGCAACAGGTCTTGGCACTGCTTTGGGCTGCGAGTAAGTATTGCGAGATCATCTGCAAATGCGAGGATGGATTCCGTGTATTTACCGTTTAGTTTAAACCGATAGCCCCACTTTCTCTCATGTGTGGTAACAGACCTACATTATAATTTAAAGGTTGCGTGTGGCAACCTTTAAATTATAATGTATAATCCGAACCCGAATCAATATTCGAATCGAAATCGAAAAACTCAGACTGAGAATATTACGTTTGCTTGATCATAAATGGTTGAGTAGAACTGGAAATATAACCAAAAGTCGCAATAGCCGGCATCCAAGTTGTACGGGCCACGTACATTACATTATAAAATGCAAGCGTAAGCAACATTCGCGGATACGGCGCGGTCAGTGCGATTGCCATTTAAAACAGTTCAACCTAAGATCTTACGGGAATCGGGCGCGACCAAACCGTACATTCGCGGTACATAACGTCTTGTAATTACTTATTGTCCACCGCATTTGTGACTTGTGATTACACTATATCTTACCAAACGTATCTTTTATTCGTCGGGAATTGAACCCGCTACAAGTAATTTCGATTTCGGTTCCGGTTCCGGTTTTGCTTTCGGTATCGGTTTTGGTTTCGGTGAATTTGAGCTCGAATTTCGATGAAATTTCGCTAATCCTCGGGATCGCTAAATTGATGATATTCTGAAGGAGCCCATCCATATCGGTATTGACGACCATTTTAACGATGATCAAAGATGGCGGACTTTTAATTTTCAAAAACGTCAATATTGGTATCATTTTCGAGGTTTTCGGGGTGACTAATTACGAATATTTCATCCATTTGGCCATCCAAAATGGTGAACTTGAAATATCCTACGTCAATGTGGGTATCGGCATCGAGGTTTTCGGGATTGCTGATTATGAATTTATCATCCATCAAGTCATCTTGGATCGCTAAATGAATAATACATTCGTAATCAGCATCCCCTAAAACCCCGAAAACGATACCCATATTGACTTTGTTGAAAAATGCATGTCCGCCATCTTGGATCGCTAAATGGGTAGTTAATTCGTAATCAGCATCCCCTAAAAGCCCGAAAACGATACCCATATTATTGTCGCTAATCAAAATTGAAAAAAAATATGCTAACAAAGAGTCATTAAAAAAAGTACTGAGTGTAAAATGTATGGTTACTCAGGAACCCCCCCTCCCCCCCCCCCCATATAATAAAAAACGAGAGACAGCCCTGAATCCTTAGTACCGAGTTATGTAGGGCTACTCAGTACAGCTCCCCCCCCCCCTGGCTCCGGCGGGGAAGTATCCGAGGGGATTTCCGCACGAAAAAAAAAACAGCCCCCCCACCATATATTTAATAACGTGAGACAGCCCTGAATCCTTAGTACCGAGTTAAATATGTATGGCTACTCAGTACAGCCCCCCCCCCTCCCACCATTTCCTCTTCACCCCGGACAATATTAGTTCCGTTCCATACGCTCCATAAACGGCTTCATGGACAGGACTTGGCGTTTTATAAAAAAATGTGGTCATTTTTGAGAAGTGGTCAATTTGAGATGTGGACATTTTGAGATGTTGTCAATTTGGGAAGTGGACGATTTGAGATGTGGTCAACTTGGGAAATGGACGATTTGAGATGTGGTCAATTTGGGAAGTGGACGATTTGAGATGTGGTCGAAGTGGGACGGAGCGATCTTTCTCACCCAAATGCTGTTTCCCTCGGTAAAGACTGTGCGTGTAAAGAGCACTAGTCTCTTCCACACATTCCTGCCAGATGTCATCTCAGTCACCCCCTTCTCACGTTCCGTTCATCTTTTCTCAGAACTTCTTTCTACATTTATAATTTGAACCTTGATATTTATTTTATGTAATGTATAACCTATGTGATTAATGTTGTGTTTAAATATGTATGATGAGAACAATTTATCCTGCACAAACCTAATATAGGTTTATAGGATAAACTTAACTGTGAATAATTTTGTACACTAATTATAATGAATAAATAAAATTTATTAGCTTTTTTTCATCTTTCTCATCAACTTCCTTTGTTAAATCTCGGTCGCATTTGCAGCTTTCAATTCGGACTTTGGTGTCCACATTTAACTGCGTATAGTCATAGTCATAGTCATTTATTTTTCAATATTAAACAATAAAATTGTTACTTATTGACATCAATTTTAATTCAACTTAATCTACGTTTACCACCGCTTCCAAGGCGCTGGTGGAGAAGATACGGCGCAACAAACTCCACTGCGGCATTTTTTAGACGTCAATTTACAATATTTATTTTCTTAAGGCTAAATGTGGAAGAATGTACATTTCGCGTCTGGATAAACAATACATCACAAAAGTATATAAAAGTATATATGTATTTTGGCTGAATTTCTATATTTTCCGTGAAGTGACTACCATTTGATGTCGACCCATTGGTGACTGACTTCGATGCTAATCTGATTGTTGCAAATCTCTCATTTCACAGTCGACTCGAGCAGTGATTTCAGTTCGGACTCCGACACAGACCCTGAGGGCAGCAGTACTAAGAAGCCCAAGAAGAGCAAGAGTGGTGGAGTGGACAAGGCTGGAGTTAGCACGCCCGGTAAGTGTACGTATTACAACAACATTCATCGTAAATATTTTACTAATGTAGTGATTATTATAACATTTTAACATCTTTGCACGACCTGGAGAAAGAACACGTTACTTCATACATAGCAGTTGCACGCTGTATCATCATTGACACAATCTATCAATGAGTTCAACATCATGAAATCTATTCTTGAAGTTGTGATCTATCTAAAGCGTTCAATATTGTCAAATATTTATGTATTTATTCGACACGCCTTTGACACTTCGACACAGCTGAGCACTATAATATTCACATTATTATTCAATACTAACAATACAGAATTTCGTTAAAATCTAGGTATAACTGAATATTTAGAGTTATAATTTCTGTTCTGTGGCATGAGGAGTACCACAGGGTACGATTATAGGTCCTTATCTACTGTTGGGCTTGCAGAAAAACTATCTTTGGTTTCTGCAGGGATACTATTAGTTAGTTACGTTACCTCGGGAAATATATCTTGGACCTAAATAAATAAATATTCCACAACATTCCACACAACGCTACCTAGACCCATGGTAAGCATAGCTTAACTAGCTTGTGTTATGGAATCTAGAATGCGGATAAAATGTGCTCCAAAAGTGTTTTATACGCGTAGTACGCATTTCTTGGGTGTATTTAGAGGATAGCACGGGGTGCTACGATGGACGAGCTCAAATTCACCAAGCATAGATTATTACAAAACATTCCGCGCGCAGTAAGACTTCTTTTATCTCGTGACTTAGGTCCAATATCGACAGCTTCCGTGTGGTTGTGAACGCGACTGCCACGCAGGAGGCGCGGGTTCGATACCCGCTCAGTGCAAATATTTGTACGCATGAATATGGCTATTTGCATTGGTCTGGGTGTTTCTATGTAAATTATGTATGTATTTACAAAAAAAAAGTATTTAAGTATGTTTATTCGCATTCTAAGATTCCATAACACAAGCTAGTTAAGCTATGCTCAACATGGGTCTAGATAGAGTTGTGTAGAATTTGAAAAAAAAAACCCAGATGTAGCGACTCAGCTTGACATAATCTCGGTTATTTCTCCAATAAATTGTGTAGTTATGCTGTTAATGATAAATCTCTGTTGTATGTCCAGCGGGTAGTAACAACACGTCCCGTAGCGGCACGCCGACGCCGACTGCTGCCCAGGCGGCCGTAGCGGCCGCCAACGCTGCACTGTCGAATGCGCCGCCCACCAAGAGGCCTAAGCTGGACCCCTCCTACACGTGAGTATACCTTCTATACCTCCTATACATCTTATACCTCTTATTTTAGCCCCGCCAAGAGGCCCGAGCCCTTCTACACATGAGTACAACTACAGGGTGGAATAGTTAGGGAGGCCACGCAGTTAAATATGTAGTTACTCGAGCGTCGCGGAAACCTATTGAAATTGGTAGGTCACATGATAGAAAGTCATAGTAGTCATAGTCATTTATTTTTCAATATAGAACAATAAAATTGTTTCTTATTGACGTCAATGTTTCTTATTGACGTCAAAGAAAAAAGAATAATGGTGTATAACGTTTACAGTTTTAGTGGTGAGGGAGGCATATACAAATCATAATAATAAATAAATACATGTATCATCCATCTTAATTGAAGTTTTGTATTACTTTGGTTTTGTCTAATGTATTTCAGTTATTATAGTTTGTTTAACTCCAAAATAAACATAAAGAGGCCGCGTTCGAGTAAATAAAGACATATCTTTGCAAGTTTCCCACGCCCTAAGGTTCAGCTTAAATCGCGAGATTTTCAAAATGGACCCTCGTTAGCTAGTAACTAACCTACATTATCTTAATATGACGCTTAGGTGTAAATTCGTAGAACATTTTTTTTTATTTTGCGCACCCACCGATATTGAAAGCTGCCTACTGGCTGGAGGAATTTGTCAATATGTAACTAGCCTCTCCTAGCTTAATCTGACGCGCTCGAGTTACTACAGTATTTCCTTCTACGGCTTCCCTACTAGAAGATTTTCACGTCCCTTGGAGGGGAAGTACTCGAAATACTGGAGATGGAGAATTTCACTAAAGGCAACATTCCTTTATTTTTTTAAAGAAACAAAACTGCATTCAAAGATTTTCGAAAACTCGCTTGACACACCCGGTAATCGAACCGACTAAAACCCAAAAAACATACATCCTGTATTTTTATGGCTTCAATCGATAGTGGCAATCATAAGGATCAAATCTGTCTATCAAATATGGTAAATTAAATTAAAGGAACTCACTGAAATCTAAACTTATAAATTAAATTCTTTTTTTAAATAAAGTAATGTTACCTTCGAGTAAAAAAAGTAAACAAAGCGACCATTGCTGAGTGACGTTGCGATAACTAACGATTATTTTCTCTGTCCTTGCCGCACATGTACGCGTACGCGACAATGGCCGAGCGACAGCTATCGTTGCGTGTTTCGTAGTACAGGAAGCTGTCAGCACAGCGGTTCTAAACTGTTAGATCCGCCATCTTATGAGCAATTTCATTCCTGTCTGGAATGAGTTTGAAGTGATACGTAATAATTTTATAATAAAAATGCTTGGAACTGCCGAAATTTTGTTTACCTTTTTTCTCTCGTTTCGTTGGCTTTACATCAAACTGTAACCATCCATTCTTATTCCCTAGTGAGTGCGGTGTAACAGAAGAAGCGGTACGAAGGTACCTAGCGCGCAAACCAATGACCACTACCGAACTACTGACCAAGTTCAAGTCCAAACGAACGGGGGTAAGCAGCGAGCGGTTGGTCGAGACGATGACTCAGATCCTGAAGAGAATCAATCCTGTTAGACAGAATATTAATGGAAAGATGTATCTTAGTATTAAGAATACCTGATTGTTTAATATATTGATTGACTGAAATTTGTTTTTTTTTCTATCACCTTTGTTTAAAGTACCCACGGGATATCGAAACATAAAAGATACAGAGGAACGTAAAACGTACGCCTTGATTCTACTAAAGCAAAAATACAGTCATAAAAAATACAGGCACTAATACAGGCACTGTGAAAAAGGCATTTAATTTTAGACTTTAAAGCTATACCATTAAAGTTCAAAATGAAAAGTGTAATAAAACTTTTTTCATTAAGTTTTGATGGTGCGACAGTCGTTTAGCATCAAGAGCCTGTTAGATGTCAGTTAAGTCTAAGATTGAATACTACATTTAAAAAACATAAAATCCAAAAAGTTGAAAATAAATCGTGTTTCCCTTTAACTTTGATATACTATTAATATTTTGTTTCAACCGTTGCCATGTCAGGGGACCCTAACTGTTAGAGCACTCCGTCATATTATCGGAACGATACATGGTCCCCCGACATGGCAACGGTTGAAACAAAATATTAATAGTATATCAAAGTTAAAGGGAAACGCAATTTATTTTCAACTTTTTGGATTTTATGTTTTTTGTGACAGGGGTTTTTTAAATTTTTAATTTAATTATTATTTTAAACTTTTTAAATTGATCTACTAGTCAAGCCCTTTCATTTGATTCCCATATTGAGGGACTTGTGAAATTTTTATGTACTCCGCCATTTTGTAGCGACGGCCATTTTCACCGATTTTTTTCAAACATAGCTAAGAACACTCTCGACTAATATACCTTTCAAACAAAAAAAACTAAATCCAAATCGGTTCATCCGTTTAGGAGCTACGATGCCACAGACACACACACACAAACACACACAAACACACACACACACAGACACGTCAAACTTATAACACCCCGTCGTTTTTGCGTTGGGGGTTAAAAATAAAAGACATTCACTTTGATTGCGATTTTCATTTGCCATATCAAAATAACTACTGAGACACCAAAAATAAGATTTATATTTCAAACTAATTACAATTGACTAGAACTTACGTACACATGAACGAACTTTGAATTTGTTACACGGTATTCTCTTACTCAGTGATTTTAAAACTAGATTTACAAGACTTATTATCGGCCCGTATTCCGAAATGACACTCGGCCTGAATCGCAATTTATCTGAGGACAGATTGATAGTTTGACATATTGCCTTTACAATCTGTCCTCAAATTAATCGCGATTCAGACTGAGTGTCATTCTAGAATACGGGCCTTAGTAGGTAGTAGGCTTACTAGTAAGGCAGCTATCTTTGAAATCAATTGAAAATCGTTTTCAGCTTGTAGTACTTACTTCTAAATACGGGACGGCAGGCTACCTTACTTCGGCCGGTCGGGTCCGGACCAGACTCCGGGCCCGGGAAGCCCGTGCAGAGCGAAGGCGAACCGGACGTCGGAGGTCGCAGAACGACCTCCGTCCTCCATGAGCGCTGGCCTGGGGGTGACCGGTGGAGCCGCCGCCCACCCTAGCAGAAGCAGGCCGTGGCGGCGGCGCAAAGTGCGCCTCCCCGTAACCGGGGCTAGATGGGGACATTGTGGTCCCCACAACCCGAAGGCGGCCATCTCGAAAGAGATGGTCCTGGGTCTGTCGGGGTGCGAGAGATATGCTTTTGGCAATCTCACCTCCGGCAACCAAGGACCCAAGACGGCGTGGGTTTTAGTCGGTTCGAGTCCGACATAACCACCTCCACCGGCTATGTGGGGGTGGTATCCGTGGGGATTTATCGCACGATAAAAAAAAAAGGCTACCTTACTTAACCACTTACCAGCAAGCAACAATCAGCTGCCAAGATTAACAAAATGTTACCACTACGTGTTTCAACTAAGCGTAGAATTCAAATCCACCATTTTGTTTTAGCATTGCGTGTCAACTTCAATACCTTTGTGTAGGATATGCAAAAAAAAAATAACACAAAATATTTACAAGTTGATATGACCATTCATTGTGTGCAATTAAAAAAGTAAACAATATTTCTTTCGATTCGAATTTTGCTGTTTTGAGTTTACGGTATTAAAACTGACACAACGCATCTAAAGTTTCAGCGAACTCGATCCTATAGGTACATAAATGAAGCACATAGTAGGTACGCGCATATAGTTTCATCTTGGAGCTGCATGTGGCTACACACGATAAGCATTACAATTCGTTTATTTACTCTTAGAGGGTAGATTTGGATCTCTGGAGTGTGGCAGATCTCCTTTGTTCGTTTAGTCTTAGATGGCTGACTCGGCCCTCTGGATTGCGGTGAATAGGCTCGCTAAACGTGCTGCTAAATATCTTGTTAAACGCTTGCCTCATCTCTATCATTTCAGGTTGCCTGTACAGAATATGGTAGGAATGAAAACCAGACCCAGACAGACATTATAAAAGTTAAAGTAACTCTATTTCTATCTGTTACGCTTTATGTATAAACCACTGAACCAATTTTGATTTAGGGAAAGGGCGATACAAGCAATAGAAATTATTAAACGGCATTGACACTTAAGTATACCTAATTATCTGTGGTTGGGATAAACTAATTTTTATTTTTTTATATACACGTAAAAGGACACGTCAATTTGACTTCACGTCGCCTGACGGTAAGCTAAAGACAAAGTCTCGGAAAGAGGGCCACCATCGTAAACATGTACGATGTTAACAGTAGTGGCACCAGCTTGACGGCCTCATCAGATGCCTTTTCACACCCCGCTTAAAGGACCCGGGACTGTAGGAAGAAGGAAACACGTGAGCTGGCAGGGAGTTCCAGATCTTAATGGTGCGGCTAAATTACATTCCATGATATTGCGTCAATGTAAGAACGGATGTCACTTAATCCTAATCATAAGAGCCGGTATACGAAGTCTGCACTATACTGGACGGTGTCTTGTCCCAGTTATCTTAACTTCTTGTCTTAACCTAACTCGCTCAGATCTGCATCCGCATCAAATCCGCATTTACGGATGCGGATGAGGATTCACGTATCTACGATTGGTACGATCACGTACCCGAAGAGGACCAGACCGTAAGGTATATTGCCCTGGTTCAGCCGGGGTGCGAGGGATACCTATGTCGAATCCCACTGTCGGCGTGCAGTTTTAGTCGGTTCGAGACTCGACCTTACTGAAACCGTACGCCGACTGAGGGTCGCGGTACTAGGCTGGAGGTGAGATTGTCTTCGACATATTCCATGCACCCCGGCTGACCTAGGGCCATCCCTTACGGTCTAGCCCTCCTCGGATATCAATGATCATACCTGTTTTATTTATATTAAACACTATAGGTAGGTATTTATGTTTGTTTACTCACTTGCATATTGACTGATTTTCTATAATCTTGCTGGAGTCGTCCATAGTCTGCGGCATTTCTTGGCCTTTTGTCTCAGGCAGTAGCACGCTGAGAATCGCCGTTATTAGAGACCACACGCTCACTATCATTAAAGGTAACGGGCCCCAATAAACTTCCTGTCAAAATATACAACACTCATTATTAAAAGGCTAAGAAAATGGCTACGGGATCTTACCATAATGGTCTTACCATTAAAGTAGGATAGGATCCAAGCCTCGCTAGGCAAGTGGCAATTCGCTGCTCGGTGTATCGTGAAATAGAATGACACAAATGTATGGGATTTGACGTATTTGACAGCCGTCAACGAATGTCATAAACGTCAAATACCATACATTTGTCATTCTATTCTATGATACGCCGATACGAATTGTCACTTGTCTAGAGTTGAAGGTCCCTCAAGTGTTACTGACTTATTTTGATTACAAAAAGTAAAATATAATACAGAAGTATTTCACAGGTAGACTAAGATGAACAAAACGATTTTACAAAACTCAGTTGGTATTTTTATACGTAGGTACATACACGCCTTGAGACTTAAAATTTGTATATGAATATGATGATGATGATGATGATGATGATAATGAGTTTATTACTAACTCACCGTAAGTATAATAAAAGGTGACAGCATACTCAGTGCGAATCCACCCATGTGCAGTAGAGAAGACCCGGAAGCTCTGAACGGAGTCGGCAATATCTCCGTACCCCACTGGCACAGCACTGTCACTGCTATGTTGATTAGAAACCTAGATGTAACCCCGGCTACTAGTCGAGGTGCACCTACACAGGAATAATTAAAATAGAAAATATTTTAGGATACACAGCGCTATGTAGGCCCAAAGTAGGCTTAATTACTTAACTAAAATATGTCATGGATTTTAGAATCCGAAGGGGGCCATCTTGAAAGAGATGGTCCTGGGTCTGCCGGAGTGCGAGAGATATGTTCCAATTTCAATGACCCAAAAACGGTTCGAGTCCGACAGAACCACCTCCACCGGCTCCGGTTGGGGGTGGTATTCGTGGGGTTAAAAAAAAAGGATTTTAGAATGCGGATAAACATACAAATAAACATACGGATAGCAGAATTATACATAGAAATACTCACACCAAGGCAAATAGACATAATATAAATTCATGCATATAAATATTTTCAAATTTGTTTTTTGGTTGGGAATCGAACCTGCACTTCTGATTTAACAGTCAAAGAGAAAAGTGAAAGATGGATTTACACCAAGACCTTCAGGGTTCAACCCATTCAAAGTAGGTATTCTAATGGAGAAATTAGTGTGAAGGAGCAAATCTCACCTTTTGGTACTATACTTGTAATTAGCAATGATATACTGCCGAAAAACAGCGAACCTGCAGTTAGAATCCTCCGGCCCAGTCTATAAGATTAATTACAGTATTTAGTAAGATGGTCTCCGCCTGAACGTCGATAAAATCTCACCCAAGAAGACCTTCCAAAAACATAGCTTATCGCGCCTTTAAGCTGTTGTAAGTTGTTGATTGCTGGACGACGCTCTGGCGTAGGCTATTCTTATGAGATTATAAGACCATAAAAGACAAGTATATGTGGGCTGGTCACATCTGCCAAAGGACCGATTGCGGTTGGAAAGTCCTCGAGTGGAGATCACGGCAAAAGATGACTGGGACAGACTGGATGCGCAAGACGGAGGATTGGATGCCGGGATCCCTCCTCTTGGCATAACATTTTAAGGCTAAAATGTTTTGGCACAATGACTTTGGCATAGTTTTTTTGGCATAATAATACTACTGCATAATAATCTTTTGGCATAATGCAAATGTTAGCAAAACTATCATTCAGTATACATTTAGTAGTTAGTTGCATACATTTTAAAGGTGTTTTTAGGACAGTCACTACACAACCCAATTTTTTTCATTTTATTTTACCACCTCATTTATGCTTATAAATTGTATGCTTAAATCAAATTTAAGCATAAAATTAGTATGCTAATTTTATTTGTGATTAAGACACATGTTAAATTTGTTATGGATAAAAGAAATATGCATAAATATCATAAGTCTAAATTACCATATGCCAAAATATTTTATGGTTATTTTTTTATTCAAAATGATAGTGAACCTTGGATGCCATGGCACATATTGGGAGAAGTATATGTCCAGCTGACTATCTGGGCACAAATTTATCAACACCACGTGACGTCACCAAATTTACAGCATGGGAAATTGAAATCTCAACGCGGATTTACCTGTCGAGTTCGTTCGAAACGTTCTTATAGTATGTGCCTACTAGTAGCTAGTAATTATTTTCTTCCGTTCTATCAACCAAGATCGGCACTCGAAGAATGTGAAGGTACTTACTTGTCAAGTAGTACAGTAAGTACTAATACAGACGGGATCTCAATAGCCTCGTTAATGCTGAATGAGATGAAGAAATCTATCCCTAACAGCTGAATAACTCGCACTAGGGCATCGTATATTAGCACGCTCGAGCTGTACACTGTTAGCATGTAGATCATTGTCGTGCGCATGAGCACGCAACGGAACAATTTTAGAAATGATTCCCTCTTTCTTGACGAAATTTTCTTTGAAGTAACCTGTAAAAAAGACCAACTCAATAAAAACGGTAATTGTTATCATTACAAAGTGAAATGAGGTAAACTTTGAATGGATGATACCTTATTATAAACTATTCTTAAAGAATTTTATTATTTTTCTGATCAATTTTTTTGAAATTCTTTACATATTTGATGATTATGAACTAAAATTTCAAATTGGGTGGAGTTATCAAAAATCTATGTTTGAAAATGATTGTAAATGATTGGTTTGATAGTTCGTAAGAACATAACATGACTCCACCGTCGCCTTACAGACGGATAAAAATATGAGGGAAACTTGAATCAGATCGGGCGTGTATCGGTAGCCTAGTTGGTCAAGGCATTCCCCCTGTGAGCGAAAGATCGCGGTTTCGAGTCTCGCCCAAAAATATTATATTTTCCCTATGTGTTCGAATCGTATAGTTAGCATACTTAACGCTATAAAATTCATTCAAATAGGCAGGCAACAGCAGCTGGCTATTCTTCAAAAACTTAGATAATCCAAACAAATGATGAAAAGAAGAATAAGTAGAGACTTGACAACTGAGCCTACCAATTGAAGGATGGGTGTGAAGTGTAAACTTACAATAAAGCTATCCAGCACATGAGCCGGCACATGGCTTTTGTTGATCTTCTCGAACCTTCGAATTATGAGCACAGCGTCATCGATACGACCACGACTCACCAACCACCTGGATAATATAGCATAAAAGGACAATGTTTTTATAAAGGAAAATAAATTCAGAAGAAGGTGCTCCATAGCTATCATTTGTGAAGATCCTCATCTCACAAAGCTTGTTGTAGAACCCACATCCTATCAACCTTTTCCTATTTCATTTAAGGTCGGCTTTCAGAAGCTCTCCTGGTGGAGGCCGAATAGCTTGAAATAAGTTATTCGCCCGGCGCGGCGGTCTTCACAAAACGTTTAAGAGTATTTTTTTCTTCAAAGTTTCTAGGAAAACTGTTTGTCTCTGGGTACTTGTAAGGAGAGAAACTTACCTCACACTCTCCGGGATAAACCAGGGTGACACTATCACGATAAACATAGGCACAGAAGTGATCCATAGCACGGCTCTCCAGTCCGCGACAAAGTACGCGATCCACGGCAGACCGATGCTAGCCATACCACCGAATATGGCAACTGGCATATTGGCCACCCACGTGCGATGACCGGGTCCGACGTATTCCAGAACTAAAAATATACAACAACTTAAAAAGCTGATTATCACGATTTCATCTCCAAGCTCGGGGTCTGCTTAATATCTACCATCTTCGTGATTAAGTTTATGCTATAAGGCTTTTATGGGAGACTTTTAAAACTCCATAGGAGGAGCAGGGGAGAGGACTCTAGGGTCCAGGAAACGAAATTTAGGATGCGACCATGATTGGTGCTCAGATGAAGAAGGTATCTATAGTAGTTTGTTTAAATAGAAGATACTTACTTAAAATATATGCTATCATGAAGCAGTTGTCGAACGCCATACCGACGAGAAATCGACAGAAGAAGAAATCCCATAAACCACTTGTGAAGATTGTAGTTATGCCGCCGATGCCACCGATCAAATTTGATCCTGGTAATATGGAAACGGGGATCGATCATACTCAGTTTTGCAACCTCCAGTTAGTTTTCTGTATTCTCTATTCAAAAAGAAGCCAGCCTTCTGGCCACGAAAAGCGTCAACACGTATATGCTTCTCAATCTCCTTGAAGAGATTGCTGGACTCAGATCCCACGACTCCAACGTTTCGATTTCAAGGGACACAAATTCATAGGCCAACCTCATCTGCTAGCCGGAATATTTGCTGATTCTGGATGAGGCAAATAAGTCCGACAGCCTGAACCTCTGGACTAACTGCACTTCGATATCGACAGGGTGTAGCAGAGGTCAGATTGTGAGAAAAAAAAACGGATGACTGGTGTTTTCTCTTACCAATCAAAGCAGGTATTCTGCCCATATTGTCCGCCACCCATCCGAAGACCAGGCCCCCTGTCAATGTCCCAACAAAGAATATCGACTGAGCGGTCGGTGCGTAACTGGCGCGGTTGCACACCCATCCTCTCTGAGAAAAATAGGAATGTTATTTGATTATTATCATGTGACCGCGACCGCTGTACCGTTCCCTGTAAAGAAAGAGAAAGAAATAGCTGAGAGTGAGCTGGCGGAAGTGTCTTGCTCGCTCTCATCTCATCTGTACAAATAGCAGTCACTTCACAGAAAATGTCGCCAAACATGCAGTGAGACTGGAAAATGTGGAAATTAAGTCTATTTCCTGGTACGCTGTATCGGCTGCATGCATGCATTTGCTGCTGCGGTCTGCAGTCCGCTTCGAAATCGGACCTTTATAGAAAATGATAGAGTTACCTCAGACGCAACGGTTGCATAAGGTATATCAGAGAGCTCAAACTCCCAACCGTTCGGGCACGGGATCTTGGGGGTCTGAGGCGGCGGTGGAGTCAGGCTCTCGAGTACTTGGCTCCAATCGGTGTCATAAGTGTTGCAGCTGTCCCACACGGCTCCTGTGGCAGCGCCCGGTGCAGTCAGATTGCGCCTATTAGGAATAATTACGGTTATTCCATTTGTGACAAAAGTACGCAATTCGGAATTATTTGCGAGCTGTCATTTGCCAATCAAAATAACACCCTGTACCAACCTGTCTGGCAAGCGTGGAAACAGTAAGTCAAATCCTCCCTACATTGGAAGAGGCCTATATACAGCAGTGGATTGCGTTAGGCTAATTGTGCGATTGTGGATTTTCCAAACGACTACCTACAATTTTGAGTTTTGAGTTACCTCTTCTCGAATACATAGGGAAAAAGAATCTTCTCGGGCGGGACTCGAACCCGCAGTCTTTCCCTTACAGGGGGAATGCCTGACCAATTCGGCTACCGAGACACGCCCGATATGATTCAAATTTCTCATCTTATACGTCTTTAAGGCGACGTGGTTTGTATAGTTTTTTTATTTTTTTTTATTTGTATAGTTAGCATACTTAATGCTGTAAAAAAATCCTTCAATTACCTCTTCTCATCTCTTATCTACGCAGGGGCGCGGGTTAGATCCCCGCTCAGTGCAAATATTTGTATGCAGGTATTATATGAGTATTTGTATTGTTCTGGTCGTGACTCGGAGAGCACGTTTTTTTTTTATCGTGCGATAAATCCCCACGGAGCCGGTGGAGGTGGTTATGTCGGACTCGAACCGACTATAACGCACGCCGTCTTGGGACCTTGGTTCCCGGAGGTGAGATTGCCAAAAGCATATCTCTCGCACCCCGGCAGACCCAGGGCTCGGAGAGCACGTTAAGCTGTCGGCCCCGGTAGCCATACGAATTTGTATGACATCGTTACAGGGGAATTGGGTGAAATGACCCACATAGAAGAGCTGATCACCCGTCCGATCAAACGGCGGCGGCGGCGTCCCCACTGGCAGTAGTAGTGCCTCTTCTCATTATTTCCATATTATGGGTTTCCAAAAACTGCGTAAAATACTTATCTATAATCTGTCAACTACACTCTACAACATTATCTGGACTCACCTCAGCTCCATGGTCAAACTGTCCAATTCCGAGATCCTACACCAATACCTTGAAGGTGTAATCGTTATGAATATTTGCACCAAGTAGACCCACGCAGCGAATGTAGCAAAAGGGAACATCGCCAAGAATAACAGTTTCTGGTACAATCCCATATCACCGATGTAGAATAACACATCTTCCAATATATCAGCATCTAATTCAAGGTCATCAGAAATCTGGAAATGGGATTTGGACCGTGAAAGACGCACGGAGCAACGGCATATTTAAGAGTATTTCTAATATAGTGCCGCTTACCAAAGAAATCGGTTCTGTACAGGACGAATGCTCAAAGAGCACGTTTTGAGCATTCGCATTGATTACATAGTATAAAACAAAGTAGCTTTTTATGTCTGTCGCTTTCTCTGTCTGTTAAAACTATGCAACGGATTATTTCTTTCAATAGATAGAGTACCTAATTCAAGAGGAAGGTTTATATGTATAATACATGCAAAATATAGGAAAGGGTGCAGTGGAAACGGCTGACACCACGTGGGCAGATAAAATTTGGCGGTACAAAGTTCGCCGGGTAAGTTAGATCCCCTATATTTTATTTTGGGGCGATGGCCTCGTCCCATCTAAACGGATTCAAATAGTTATCATCTAATTACTTTAAAATTTAACTATAGGTACCTATTTAAAGAAATGTTGCTAAAATATTAAATGTGATCAGTCAGTATCTTATTTTGCAGAAACCTCAGTTATCATCGTGAAAAAAATAATTGTACCTTAGTTGAAAGCTTAGCTTACTTTTAAGGATTTCCTTTTAGATACATACATATAATCACGCCTTTATCCTTGGGGGGTTAGGGAGAGGTGATCTAACACCCATATGTCACCATAGATAATGGGCTTAAATGGAAACTTCAAATAGATACTCTTACCATGAGAGTGATACGCCTTATCCGTATTTTTAGGTCTCTCAGAGCTTCTGCAAACTTTGATACACTGAAGTTGGTTTACCTATCTCTTTGCCAATCGATAATCTGCTACGGCATCACGGTTTGGGGTGGAGCGTGTATCTCGCATTTCTTGAAGGCAGAAAGAGCACAGAGAGCAGTTCTCAAAACTATGCTGTGTAAACCCCGCCTTTATCCTACAACCAGTGTCTACGCTGACTGCAAGGTTCTCACCGTGCGTCAATTATACATATTAAAATCAGTCCACAGAATTCACGGTAGTATCCCTCCTTCAAACCCTACAAGACGTATTGACATAATTCCAGGGGTGCCACATAAAACCACTTTCGCTGAACATCAACACTTTGTTCTAAGTTTACTTATATATAAAAAAATCCACAAACAGCTTAATATTAAGGCCCTTAACCTTTTTACACTTAAAGCTAATGTAACAGATTGGCTTTTGCTTCAGGATTTTAATAGCACGGAATTTTTACTTACATTCATCAAATAATCACTATTCATGCACATTTAAACACACACACACACACACACACACACTCGTAAATACATGCGCGCGCGCATGCAAAGGCACACGTACATATTCGATCGATCGATGAGACATATAGTCTAGACACAAAATATTAAATTTTTGGCCGAACACTGTTTCCTAAAATACAGGCTTTAGCTTAGCTTAGGTAACAGAGTTTATAATATCATGTACCTGCTTAACAATCTGTTTGAACAACTGCGTTGTGATCAATTTGTATGCCTACTCCTACTTTTTGTATCCAAACCTGTAAATCAACTTTTTGTCAATAAATAAATTTTATTTATTTATTTAATTATTGTATTCCCCGTAATAGCAGGTGAGCCTATTGCCGCATTCCGGGCACTATTATTGACTCGCGTCTGAGCTGTATATCGCACAATGTCTGATGTTATACAGCCCTATCCCTTAGTCGCCTTGTACGACTCCGCATAGGAAGAGATGGGGTGGTCCAAATTCTACTCTGCCGGGAACTCTCCGGAAATGTTTTAAAAGTATGTGTTTTTGTAAAAAATCGCAACAATAGACCTAAACAAACAGATTTAGTTTCTAAACCATTCCTACCTTTGATGGAGAAGGTTGTAGATGAGCATTGGAAGTTGCTTGGCTTGATGCTCTTTGGATTTGTGAAGGAGTGCTGGTAGAAGCCACGTCAGGTAATGTTGTATCTGTTGTTATCTGATCTGGCGTGGTCTGTGTTGCTTGTGCGGACGTACCAGGTTTCGCTTGGCCTGCATTGTTACTATCCATCTAACACGAAATAACTTATACCGCTACTGTAAGTTTTTTTTGTGCTGTACAAGTTCATAATTTGTAAAGAAAACGTATTTATATTTCTAGATTTACTACGCATAATAAGTTTATGCATAGCTATCGTTATTTGTATACTGAAAAATCTCTATTACGCTGAATTTTTTAATTCAGTTATAATATTAATTTTAATTATAATTATATAATTTACATATTTTTATTATTGTAATGTTGATTTTTAATATGACATTCATGACATTCTTGAGCAGATTAAAAAGGGAATAGTAATTCTCTAGTTCTTATCTATGATCAAGTCTTACACCAAGAAGTCGATAAATATTTATCATCATAGTCTTCCAGTTGCTTCGGAGGCCCCGGAGTTCAGGCTCCTCTTTTTTCAGCTTAACTATGACTCGGTCAAATATCGATGAATTTTCCGTAAAACGACTGCCATCTGACCTCCACAACCGATATCAAAGTTCTGTTGTTGTTGTTAGACCAGTTGTTGAATTTTTGAGGGCTCCCACAACTCGTTATGACTGCCATAGATGTTCGCAAAACATTGGAAAAAATGAAACGCTCAAGTGAGACTTGAACTCACGACCTTTCCCTTACAGGGGGAATGCTCTTCCAACTGAGCTATTGAGCCACACCTAATTCATTTCAAATTTTCCTTCTCCTTATATCCGTCTTAAGGGCGATGGTGGAGCCATCTACCAACTGCCATGCCATAGATGTCTTAAGAATTCACCTATCCTACGGTTGACTTGGCCAGCGTTAGTTATGTTATGACTGTTTACTAACACTGACTAACATTTCTGTGAAGCACAGTGTCTGAGGCCTGATGAGGCAGCACATGGCTATTCATCCACCAACCTCACCTGTTATTGATTGACAGACGATGTTCAGTGTGTAAACAAAAATATAGGAACTTGATTCGGGGGCCCGATTTTACTAAATCCAAACCACAGTGGTGCCACAATAACTGCAAAATACGGTATTAAATAATAGATTTCGAAGTGAAGCAGATAAAGTTCAGAATTAAATGACTTTTTGCAGAGTAATCGAACTGCTGGGCCTCGCTTCTACTAAAGCCAAACCATAGTCGCGCAGCAGCGACTGCAAAAACGGTATTAAATAATAGACTTTAAGGCGATGCATTTAAAGTTCCAAATTAAATGACTTTTTGCAGAGTAATTGAAAAGGTGTAATAAAACTGTTTCATTTCATTTTGGACTTTATTCGTATAGAAATAAAGTCTAAAATTTAACCGTGCATTATAGTTAGTTTCATCTTTGCATGAAAATCCTGTAGGAACAAGGTTTCAGAGCGGCTCAAATACAAAACTAACAAAAACAAATTTAACGAAAAATTACATTTGATTACCTTTATTTTGTCATATCAAAATAGTTGATATTAAAACAAGATTTCTTTTACAAAATAATTACACAATAGTTAGAATCACAAAATAAATTTTAAGACGCTTCATTTCTGTATTTGCTTTGTGTTCCTTCATTTTAATACATATATTGACATTACAGCACAGACTGACATACATTAATTTCTTAAACTCTGTTTTAGTTTCACAACCTGATTTACAGATATTTATACCGTTAAAACATGCAATACAGTAGCTAGCACACATTAACAGTCATGGTTGATAAACAAAAGGGTGCATGCGACATCAAATGTTCAAAGGAAAATCATTCCAAACGACATCATACACAACAAGACTTCACGTACTGGAAAGCGATTTTCTTGTGAACTGTTTGCCGGGTCTCAACTCAACCATCGATCTGTTAGGTACATGATTACTTTCAACTTGGGGGTAGGGTTAAACCATCGACAGTCCATCGAGAAACCATCGAAGTCTTGACAGCATCATTGTAATCTCAAATGGCTGATACGCCCTTCAGGGTTTTTATGGATCGTTTCACTGATGGTGTGGCTCAATACCTTGCTAACGGCTTTCTTAAACTCGTCCATTTCAGGCTGCCTGCAATATAACACATCAATCAATTAACCTAAAGTAGTCCTCTGTTTGACGACGCCGGGTACAAACTGACAACATGTTAAAATGTATATAGTATCAGATAGCACGAGTGTCAAAATGTACAATCTATTAATGACAAAATACCCTGATGTCAGAATATACAAATGCTAAAATGTTCAATCGACAACATGTATTTATGACCAAATGAGCAATGGTCAAAATATACAGTTGCTGAAATGTTCAATTGACAGTATGTACTTTCCTTATCTTAACACTAAATTCTAATAAAATCCACAAAACTTACAATTTTATTAATGTATTTATTGTCGTCTTAACACTAAATTCAAATTAAAATCCACTAATATAATTACATAGCAAAATCTAAGTATTCTTCTACATTGGAGTGCATGTTATACTTCAAATAGATATGCACTAAAGAGATTTTATATCAATTATCTATTTGATGTAAACATTTTATCATTTATTCATTATTACATTTTGTGCAATTTGACACTCGTGCAATATTACACTTGTAATTTCTAGCATCACTGCATTCCTACATTTGATCGTTACAACACTTTGACGATTTGAAACTATTTAACGTTTGTACATTTTGACACTCGTGCTATCCGATACTTTATACATTTTAACATGTTGTCAGTTTGTACCCGGCGTCTGTTTGACAAAGGCCTCTCCTCCTAACGTTGGGACTCTGTCTTACTGTTCACACTGTCCAGACGTACTGGTACAGGGTTTTATTCCAAGTTTACCTTCTCTCGCAGTGATATCGTCTGCATATTTTTCCGTTAGTCGCATTTTACGACACTCTTCGGAGGAGATGGGGCCGTGATACTTGTATTCTTTCACCGTCACCACAAAAACTGCCATGGTCCCGGTGAAGTAAACTACGGCCGCTCTTCCGGTTGGTGTCGTAGAAGGCGACTAAGGGATAGGGTTGTTCTTCATCCTTTTTTTTTTTCGTGCGGAAATCCCCTCGGATACCCCCCTTCCGGAGCCGGACCGACTAAACCGCACGCCGACTGTGGGTCGTGGTTCTAGGCCGGAGGTGAGGTTGTCATCGACATATCCCTCGCACCCCGGCTGACCCAGGGCCATCCCTTACGGTCTAGCCCTCCTCGGGAGGGGGGACAACGGTGTCCTCGACTCGACCCCGGAATGGGGATGGGGCTGTTCTTCATCCGACAGTAAACGAGCCCATGACAAAATGTACGCTGGACGCGAATTTAATGTACTTTCATGGATTTTTATAACTTTTCTTTTGTTGGAAATGGGATAACCACCTAATTCGAGGATCGTATGGCCGAGGAGACACGATCTGATGCTGCCGCCCTGGGGAAATCGAGGGAAACCCTCAAAATGCAGGAAAAATACTGATCCTCCGCATAATTTAATTTTAGTGTTTGCGTCTGATTATCATCTTAGAAACGTCAGTAAATAATAGACGATGATCGGTTAGTTACTGGCATGTATCTTGACCTCAGCAATAAATATAGAGGACACATTAACACACAGTATGCGCTTTTTGGGTTTCTTTTGTGCACGGTGCTGCAGCGGGGGAACAGGTCAAACCAATACGCGTGCGCTAGACCTCATGTCTCTTGACACTTGAGGTTAACACATAGGTTACTTTATCCAGGGAATAGATTCCTGTCAGTAACGGCATCGGGATCAAAACGTTCTAATCGTAAACTATTATCTGAAAGTCAATGCTCCTAATAAAAAGATGTCCAAGATTCAGTCTGTCTAGTTTCAATCTCCCAAATGTTGAAAACAGTATTTTCGTAGTACAATTTTAAAGAAAATATTATGTTGACATCCAGATCACCGTAGAGTAGAAAAGCTCTCCATCTCTTCATGTGCGTGTCGTGGAAGGCGACTAAGGGATAGAGCAGTTCTCCATCCGACAGTAAACATACAGTCCATGACTAAGTGCCCGTTTCACGGCAATAGGATCGCCCCCTATTACGTGGGATCGAAGATTGGCGAAATGTGGGTGTTAATACACCTCTGCCTACCTTCGGAGATTTATAAGCGTTAGTATATGTGAGTATGTAGATCGCCCTTGACATTTAGGAGATCGAGAGTACACCTAGACTGAATATTGAACATCTTTCAGGACAATTGGAAGCCCTTCGAGCCCGTACGATGAACTTTTAAAACAGGTTAATAAATTGATCGGCTTTCAAACTACCAACTGAATAATTAACTTTGTAATCTCTTTATTATCTCTTTATTTCTTTGTAATATGTTTATACATATAAGAGTACAAAGTTATATTTGCAGCTAATGGTTTGAAAGCCGTTCAATTTATGAACCTGTTTTAAGTGTCTATGGTAGAGCAACTCACCTGCACAAAGACTGGTTCTGTATAATCTTCTCAGAGTCGGCAATAGTTTGTGGCATCTCTTGGCCTTTCGTCTCCGGCAGTAAGATACAGAGGACAGCCGCGACCACAGCCCAAATGCTCACAATTAGAAAAGGCAGAGGAGACCATAGCACTTCCTATAATTTATGAAATTTTATTTTTCATAAGTATTTATAAGTTTAAGAAAAACAATATCCCCCAAAATTATGCCGGTCTGTAGGACAACTCTCCAAGTCTCCAACTCTCAACAGATCAGCCAATTTATCGGCAATTATTCAATCGCCTACCTTAGGAACATTATAGCACTAGCGATTCCTCCCCCCCCCCCCCCCCACTTTAGCTTGGAGCTGATGGGCGAGGTTATGTCGGACTCGAACCGACTAAAAAGCACACAATCACGATCGAAGTGCGAAGCCGAAGGAGAGATTGTAGGACATATCCCTCTCACCTCGGCGGACCCAGGGCCTTCCCTAACGGTCTGGCCCTTCTTGAGCTACTTTTGACGCAGACTGTATGTGCGTAACTGAGTAATATACAAATACGATCGAAGACAATAAAATAAACTAACCGAATGTACAATAAACGGTGACAATAAACTCGAGGCAAAGCCAGTGATGTGCATCGCCGCTGATCCTGACGCTCGGAAGGGCGTAGGCAGTACTTCCGTGGGCCACTGCGTTAGTACCACATACGTTGTGTTTATCATAAATCTTGCCATCATTCCAAGAAATACTCGACCGATACCTGTAACGACAAATACTTGGTAACATTCACAGAGCAACTGTATTATTAGAGCATTATCATCTCCGTGTTAGACCCGGTCAAACCAAGGCTAATACTTCGGAGTCCAGGAATCATTATAGAAAGAATGATTAGTAATCAATTAGCCCACCGTAGTCCACTGTTGGACATAGGCCTCTCCCAATGTGTGCCATTTCGTGCACTGCTTAACTTCTTGGTAAATAAGAGTTGTTAGAGGAGTAGGTAAATAGACGTACACTTGGTCTGGGTTAAGAACTACTGCGATCAATAACATGGAGGGCGTATTAATCCGATTCGTCAATGTTGGACAATCCTGTTAGAACAATTGGGATCATGTAAGCATTGGGTACTACGCCGTTTCTTTTCCACCAGCGCCTTGGAAGCGGTGGTGAACTTAGCTTAAGTAAATTTAATTTTGACGTCAATAAGAAACAATGTTATTGTTCAAGATTGAAGATTGAACTTTGACATGTATGTACAAGGGCGAATAAGTTCAAAACGCGCGCTGCTTCCCTACAAGTCAGATGACCACCACAAATCAAGTGCTCCAGCTGTGCAATTATTTAAGCACTAGCGGACCCGACAGATTTCGTTCTGTCAAAAAGATTTGCTGTTTTTAGGCATTTCCCGGCAATTATTCGATCACCTATTTTACCATCTTAGTAGTTAAATTTTGAAAAACGTTGATATAGGTGTTCATTTATTTCTTAAAAGACACAGGTTTATGAAATTTAGTGGATCTAGCTCTGAAAATGACGGATTTTCATACAAACTTCCATCCCTTATTTTACCCCTTTAGTAGCAGAATTTCCAAAAATCCTTTCTTAGTGGATGTTTACATTATAAAATGCATCTACTGCCAAAATTTCAAGTTTGTAGGTCCAGCGATTTAGGCTCTGCATTGATGAATCAGTAAGTCAGACGGTGTTTCCATACAAACGTTTATCACCTATTTTACCGTCTTAGTAGTTAAATTTTGAAAAACGCTGATACAGGTGTTCATTTATTTCTTAAAAGACACAGGTTTATGAAATTTAGTGCATCTAGCTCTGAAAATGACGGACTTTCATACAAACTTCCATCCCTTATTTTACCCCTTTAGTAGCAGAATTTCCAAAAATCCTTTCTTAGTGGATGTTTACATCATAAAATGCAACTACTGTCAAAATTTCAAGTTTGTAGGTCCAGCGGTTTAGGCTCTGCATTGATGAATCAGTCAGTCAGACGGTGTTTCCATACAAACGTTTATCACCTATTTTACCGTCTTAATAGTTAAATTTTGAAAAACGCTGATACAGGTGTTCATTTATTTCTTAAAAGACACAGGTTTATGAAATTTAGTGCATCTAGCTCTGAAAATGACGGACTTTCATACAAACTTCCATCCCTTATTTTACCCCTTTAGTAGCAGAATTTCCAAAAATCCTTTCTTAGTGGATGTTTACATTATAAAATGCAACTACTGTCAAAATTTCAAGTTTGTAGGTCCAGCGGCTTAGGCTCTGCGTTGATAAATCAGTCAGTCAGTCAGTCGGGACAAGTGATTTTATATATATAGACTAGCTTTTGCCAGACAGACAGACAGAGTTACTTTCGCATTTATAATATTAGTATGGATTAAGATTATAATATCGAGCACTGTGCTGCACCGACCTTGATAGAGATAGACATTAGTCGGGCTGGGTGACGTCACTGAAAATAGACTGTTAGCGATGGTCATATACAATGAAACCTCTTCGGTATAAAACCTTTTTGTAAATATTTGGAATACTTTCTTCTAAATTCTTTTTCTAATATACTCACCGTCTTTTGTTTTTTCCCTGTGTCTTCGCTCTGTATTTTTGCCTAATAAATGTGTATATTTTTATTGTGATTGTGAATATTATTTTGTTAGACTCGGCTACGTAAGCTACATAGACCAATGAAAATCTCTATCTAAGTCCGTCATACTGTATGTTTAGAGAATTTCACAGCAGCTGTCAGGATACGTACGTGTTCCAGTGGCGACGGGTCCCTACGACACGATTCCTGCCGGTTAGCTCTACAAAGGAAAGCCGTGGTAGAGATTTTTACATTCACACTTCAATATTTCCATTGGCTGCTTTTTAAAAGTTTTCCCCTCTTCGCCACTGACGTATTCAATATCAGTAATTGCTTGTGCTTGTGCGTCATCACAGATGACCAAGTTCACCAAGATTATCCAGCTAAAGTATTGAATTGATACCTTAGCTAAACGATTATGTATGATGTATATGGGTGAATTTCTCAAACGTAAAATGTTCGCGGCGTGACTGAAAATCATACCTTAAAGTTAACATATAGTAATGATTATTTTTTGTAAGAAAGATATCGTTTTTCTCTATATGCACGTATAAATTATATTATTGAAACTATTTTTGTGAGTGTGTAAAAAATGTCTTTTCACCTAAATTCTAAGCTTGGTGGCGCGTCCACAACCTGTTTTCTTGGGAATGATCACAGTTTAATCAAAACTTCATTAGTTTACTGAGTATACTTAATAATAATTCGATTCGGCATTATTTTAGCTATCTTCGACACTGTCATTCGTAGTATTTAGTACTATACTTTATCTTAAAAATAATTTATAAGATGCGTCCGCGGCAAATGTAAAATTTTGGTGGGATTTATAAAATCATCGAAGGAGTCGTATTGAAAGTACCTATAAGGACGACACTATCATCATTGGAAACGTTCAGTTGGGTGTTAATGAGCACCAGTGCCAGTTGTCCCCAGTCCCGTTTCGTTTTTCTGCCAAACACGTAAGTAGGTCGTTTCATAAGCATCGGACAAAAATATTGTAATTTTTGTGTTGATTATTTAAAACGGTTTATTCTCATTGTATGTTTTAATATTTAAGTATAGTGTACAGGTTCAGTATGTGTATTAAATTTTGGTAATGTAATCACTATATTCTAAATAGTATTTTTATAAATATTTTTTTTAGACGTGAAACTAATTTTGGTGGAGCAATTTTGGTGAATTTGGTGGGGTTTTACTAATCATCAAAATTGTATATTTACACCAAAATTTGTTTTCATAGTTATTTGATTAAGCTCCTACGTAGTCCGACGGGCTACTAGGTAGTATACCTCTACGTAGTATACCCTGGGCAATGGAGAAAGCACCGCCTCTCTCCCTAGGTGGGAAAGAGGTTGTTGGCTGTTGAGGGTTGTTCGGAAGCTTTCCTAATTTTCTCTCAGATTAACCATTAGCATATGTACTACCCATACAAAAAACCGGCGAGTAGTTGGGTGAAGTCAGCTGATGCCGCAGTAGGGACAGGCCGGTGTGGTGGAGCATCGTGCGCTCTTTCCGTCACCTGCTTCTACTGGCGTGAAAGGCGGCCTCACTCTTTACTACTAAGCCTACGCCGTTAAAACCCACCCTTCTTCCCTCCTCTCCACTGTCAACATCATTTGGCTTTTCTTCCTCTGCTTTCTAACTCACATGAAAGCTACCGTGGATGCAAGAGTGCCTCATGCAATCTTTTGCACGTGACTCCACGCAACAAAGCGATGAAGTCGAAGATGTAGGTGACACGCAACTCCTGCTTATGTTGCTCCAGCAGCTAGCACTTTGCTATCGTGTAAAAGGTACTCAATCTTCTCCACAGAAGGCTTCTGACCTCTACCGTCCTCAAGCTCCTACATCCACATCCTCACATGTTGCACCAATCTATCGGCGTCCACCACCGATATTAACAGCATACATGGGCAGTTATGGAGTGATTGTCTGATGCTATCCGACCAAAATACCACGCTGATTGGGAATGGACTAAGGACAGATCACAGATCACAGAGACAGTGATAAGGAAGATTCTCATATTGCCAACAGCGGTTCGAACAACGGAATCAGAATCGTGGTACATGTCTCGGATGGTGTAAACCTCTGGAACCCTTTTGAACCGCAATGCCCATCAGCTCACCGCGTGAGAAACTTAGTTGAAGGACTCCTGTAAGTTCAGAAATAGACATCACACTACCAACTTGTCTTGCCACTACCAAGTGTCCAATGTGTCCATGGCATATCTTCCGTCCACCCTTAGGCATACCGAGTACCATATTATGTTGCTCCAGCAGCTAGAACTTTGCTATCGTGTAAAAGGTACTCAATCCTCTCCACAGAAGGCTTCTGACCTCTACCGTCCTCAAGCTCCTACATCCACATCTTCACATGTTGCACCAATCTATCGGCGTCCACCACCGATATTAACAGCATACATGGGCAGTTATGGAGTGATTGTCTGATGCTATCCGACCAAAATACCACGTTGATTGGGAATGGACTAAGGACAGATCACAGATCACAGAGACAGTGATAAGGAAGATTCTCATATTGCCAACAGCGGTTCGAACAACGGAATCAGAATCGTGGTACATGTCTCGGATGTTGTAAACCTCTGGAACCCTTTTGAACCGCAATGCCCATCAGCTCACCGCGTGAGAAACTTAGTTGAAGGACTCCTGTAAGTTCAGAAATAGACATCACACTACCAACTTGTCTTGCCACTACCAAGTGTCCATGGCATATCTTCCGTCCACCCTTAGGCATACCGAGTACCACCTCTCCCACTTTGAGAATAACTGCCTAAATCTTTTCCCAGCAATCTTGAATAAGTTCGTCGATAATATTGGCGCCATTAGAGTAAAATATAATCCTTGCTAGAAGCAAGGATAGATAGAACAATCAAATGTTTTGCTTTTATACTGATACTACTAACAACTAAAGTGGTTTTGCTATATAAAAATGAAGTTGGTGATAAAAGGGTAAAAATTAAGGGTGATATGTAACTATTAAGTGCCAAATTCTAGAAAAAAACAAAGAAATAGTATAAGTAATAATAAATAAAAAATAAAAATAAGTTGATATGCAATTTTGGTGTTAGACACCAATTTCGGTGTATTGAAAATTCAGGTGTATAAAATAAACAAGTAATTCCCAGGGCTAATTAGACTATTCAAACATAATAGGCATAAAATATGTATTTCTAGCTAAATATTGAAAGAGATTACCTAAATACCTAGAAATAAAAAAAATCACCAAAATTAGCTAAAAATTCATAGATGTTGAAATTCACCCATATCTTCCATTCTTTCTTTCTTTCTTGCCTTCTTCCTTTTTTTTGAGTTTTTTATAATGTGTTTTTATTTGAGTGTTATATAGAAAGAAAATATTTACCTTTGGGCACCAACATGGCGATAAATACAATAATACCTCCGGATAAAAGAGTCCCTCCAGTCAGAATTCTTCGGCCCACTCTGAAACATGGTGACAATTATTTGAATGATATTTTTATAGCATTTATTATGCTAACTTTTCGATTCGAAATATAACTAAAAAAAAAAAAAAAAATCTAGAAAAAAAGAACTCAAATGGGACTTGTACCCACAACCATTCCTTGCTCCACCGTCGCCCTTAATAAGACGGATATAAAGAGAAGGGAAATTTGAAGTGATTCAGGTGTGACTCAATAACTCAGTTGGAAGAGCATTCCCCCTGTAAGGGAAAGGTCGTGGGTTCAAGTCCCACTTGAGTTCTTCGTTTTCCCGAAGTATTTCGAATGGCAACAATTACTGTACAGTCTATATACGCAGTACGTATTTTTTGGGTGTATTTGAGGGTAGCGCGGGTTGCTATTTCATTTGATTTATTTTCAATAACAATTTACATTGTGTTTGAACAAATTAACTTATATACTAGGTACACAATTTGAAATACAATAACTATCAACGCATGCACTCATGTTATATTGCAGTAAAAATAATAATAATAGATACAAAAATGTCATGCAGAAATTGGTCATTTCATTCAAAAAAATTAAATTAGATGCCCATGTCAGAAAAAAAAATTATGTCTCAAAAAAGCTACCTAAATTATATCAAAGCACTAACATCTATATATATATATCTATGGAGGAGCTCAAATCTACCAACCATAGATAATTATCTATGGCAGGTAGGAACGTGATTTCTATAAGGAAATTAGTATGCATAAATAACAATGATATAAGTTAAGAAATCGCGTCCTCTGCCATACCACGAATAATGCAAGTCAACGAGAATATAGAACATTTCCACAAGTCTCGCTCCCACTCCACAAAAAGTGGATATTCTTAGTATATAAGAGCTGTTCTTTAGTATGTAAGACGTTGTTTCATTGAGTCGTAATAAATATAGAATAACCAGACTGTGGTAGCTCTTATCTCTCTTTACCTCCACAAAAAAAAAACCCCCGTCACAAAAAACACCTCCAAAAAGTTGATAATAAATTTTGTTTGCCTTTTAACTTTTGATATACCTAGTTATATTTTGATTCAAGGGTTGTCATGTCGGGGGACTCTAACTGGAAAAGTACTCCGTTATATTATCGGAACGATTCAAGGTCCCCCCGACATGTCAACCCTTGAATCAAAATATAACTAGGTATATCAAAAGTTAAAAGGCAAACAAAATTTATTTTCAACTTTTTGGAGGTGTTTTTTGTGACGGGGGTTTTTTAAAATTTTTAATTGAATTTTTATTGTATACTTTTTAAATTGATCTACTAGGCAAGCTCTTTCATTTGATACCCATATTGAAGGAGTTATGAAGAAATATGTATTCCGAAATGTTGTAGCGGCGGCCATCTTGGATAGATTTTTTCAAACATTGCTAAGAACACTCCCGACTAATATTCCTTTCAAACAAAAAAACTACATCCAAATCGGTTCATCCGTTTGGGTGCTACGATGCCACAGACAGACAGACACACACACGCACACACACAGACACGTCAAACTTATAACACCCCGTCGTTTTTGCCTCGGGGGTTGAAAATATAAAAACCAATCCGCGCACCAAGGCCTCGTTTCTTTCGCAACTTGAGGTCAAGAGATATGCCGATATATTAACCGTATTAAACTTACTTGTCAAGTATAAAAGCGACCAATAGAACAGATGGTATCTCAGTGATCCAGTTGACGGTAAACGCGACAAAATAATTAATTCCGAAGTCCTGAGTGATTCGCACCAGGGTGTCATATACGACTGCACCAGAGCTGTATACCATCACCATGTATATGAGGGTTATACGCAGGAGCGTGCTCCGGAACAATACAACTAGGGATTTCTTTTTGTTACAGCCCACTTTCTGCGCCTTTTCCTGTTGAGGAGTTTTAAATTGGGTTTGATTAAAGGTACATTTATATAGCTGCTTGCCCATATATGTGGATTCAAGCATGGATGGACCGTGGTAGAAAAAAAATACAATGGTTCACCTATAGTTAAAAATCTAGGCGTCACTAAATATTTAGAGTTATTACATCTGTTTTGTGGCATGAGGAGTGCCACAGGGTTCGATTATAGGTCCTTAGCTTGCTTGTCTTGTAGGCAAACTATAAACCACACCATCTCACCGGAGGCGACTAACGGAAAAATATGCAGACGATATCTCTACGGGAGAAGGAAAATTCGAAATAAAACCCTGTACAAATACGTCTGATCAGCGTGGAAACAGTAGGCCAAAGCCTCCCAATGACAACTTGGGATATATTTATTTTCCACGGTACGCCTCTGATTGGTAGGACAGTTAACCAGGATATCTCCTAGCCGTTCTATGAAATACCTAAGTGGTTAAGGTGAACCGTTGTAAATTTTTCTTTACCACAATCCACCCAGGTGGTCTGTGCAGGTGGATGTTGGGCATCTGTCGTCATAATATATCGTTCCTTGTTTCTACATGCATTATCGCCCCTACTTCTTTGTGGATCGACTTTTAACGTGCCTTCCAAAGCACGGAAGCGTACAGATGAAATACCTAGCATTAAGTGGTTACACGTCCAAATGACCATTAGACCGTACGTTGTCTTTACGAAATAGGGACCCAATTAAAACTTACAATAAAGTTATTCATAACCTCTTCAGGCACTTCGGTTTTGTTAACTTGCTCGAACTTCCGGAGCACCTTCACAGCATCATCGACACGACCACGGCTGACCAGCCACCTGGACCAAAGCAAAGTGATATAGCAACTAAAGTTAGTTATTATAAAGTCGAAACGATGGATGAATGTGTGTCACACAATCACTACAGAATAGCTAGCCGAATATAGATGATATTATGTATGGCAATAGATATTGGGAGCTGTTTCCTAGAGTACACTCCTTGGAAGAAACATCGTATAGCAGTTTTAATCCTGATTTAATCCACTTCAGGGGTCCAGGTGGGGCAACAGTCCTGTTTTGATATTTCACACGTGCAAAAATAAGTTACTTAGCTATTCTCGAGATTAAGGGCCACTGAAAGAGCAACGGCTGGCAGCAACCGACGGAGGACAGAGTTTGTTACTAGAAATGACTGCGAGAAGGTTCGCTGCCCTTCGATCGCTTTCAAATGACTAACTATTGATCCAAAATGGTTTGTAATATTTTGGCTCAAAAAAGCTCTTTCATTGGGGATTGACCCTAAAGTAGCTTAAGCCTTAGCCCGTGGCCGCAAACTCAGCGAACAATTAATCTGCAGTGGTTATAATCGATAGATATTTATTTAGTACTAGCTGTCCCGGCGAACTTCGTACCGCCATTTTTTTCCTGCCCTCGTGGCGTCAGATCCCGTTCCCGCTGCACCATTTAGGGGGATGAAAAATAGATGTTGGCTGATTCTTAGACCTACTCAATATGTTCACAAAATTTCATGAGAATCGGTCAAGCCGTTTCGGAGGAGTACGGGAACGAACATTGTGACACAAGAATTTTATATATAAGATTTAAGACTACACATCGTACACATTCTGCACACTAGCAGTAAGTTTTCAAAATAAAATAAAATGAAGTAAAAATTACCTCACACTCTCAGGCATAAACCAGGGTGCACAGATCACCCCAATCATAGGTAAAGAAGTCAACCACAAGAAAAGACGCCAGCTAGACGAAAAGTAAGCGAGCCATGGAAGAATGGCTCCGGCACCTCCACCGAATATCGCGATTGGCATGTTGGCAGCGAAGGTGCGGTGACCTGGCCCGACGTATTCCAGAACTAAAAATCACATACAACTTTGAAATAGATTACAAAGCATTTAAGACGGGAGTGGATAAAGGGGCTATCTGATAATCTCAAAATATTGCTATACTCGTAGTGAACTTCGAAACCTTAAAACTTAATTTACAGATAACCATGATTAGTTCATTGAAATCTTTTATCTTTTTGGACTTAACGTGTATTTGTCAGAAGATGCAATTTTTTTTTATATATCAAGGGGGAAGAGGTTAGTCACAGTTACAGTTGAATCCAGGTACGGTAGAAAAGTTCCATCCTGTATTTGCTTTTTTACTTTTAGTTCCACAACTGAAGTTACTTCATAAAAGTTGTAGATAATCTTATTTGCAACCAAAAATGATAAACCAGAAAAACCATTTGGATCCATTTTTCCCAGATGGCGGCCGAAGTATTGCATCTCCATAAACTGGACCCCCCTTGATATCTAAAAAAGAAAATTGTATTCTCTGACAAATACGACCTCAATGTAAGATTTCAATGTACTGGATGGTTTCTGACTGTTACAATACAATAATAAATATTATAGTGTCATTTTAAAAGAACTTTATCTCTTTCATCTTTTATCTCTTCTCATAATTATTATGTCCAAACCGTGACTGCCGTTCGCTTTTCGCCTTTTCATTTACCACTGCAACTTTTCAGCTGCATGTGATATATTCTATTCATTCTTGTCATTCCATATAATCCAGGTTCGCCATATCTGGTATCGGCAGTATAGTATATCAGCTTTCGCGTTTAAAGCCTCTTCCACAACTCTTAACCTATGATATCCGAACAAGACTACTTACGCAAAATGTATGGAACCATAAAACAGTTGTCGAATGCCATGCCGACGAGAAATCGACAAAAGAAGAAATCCCAAACGCCTCCTGTAAAGGTAGTTAAAATCCCGCCGATACCGCCGGCCAAGTTTGATCCTGTTAATAGAAAATAGTCTTAAACTTAATAATCATTCATTAAGTATGAAATAAGCAATCACAACTAGGCAATGTTATTTTCTCGAACTAGCTGTGTGATTTGCAAACACATTTTCGCATTTCCTGGCGTATTTTTGGACGTACGCACGTAAAGAACGAAACAAAAAATCTCAGGAAGACGATTGATGAGATGCGACACGATGATACGATGAGTAAGTAGGATGCAGTAAGTAGACTACTACATTACGTAGTAGTCTTAAAATGGAGTCTATGGCACCAGGACTCATATGTGTAGTCTTTTGATCTTCACGAGAATTTCTAATGAAATGCGATCAAGTCCTGCATCTCAACTGGAGTGCCTCAGAATGAATCAACGTTATTACTCCTTCCAGCTGATGTGATTCATCGTTGATAATTAGAATTCTCACCTACTATGGCTGGTATTCGGCCCAGGTTGTCGGCGATCCAACCGAAGATCAAGCCACCTGCCACGGCCCCCACGAAGAATATTGACTGAGCCGCTGGCACATAAGCAGCTTGGCCACAAACCCAACCCCTCTGTTACAACAGAACACATTTTATTTGCTGATTATTTGAACTCTTTTTTTACCAATTCTTTTTTACCACTTCAAACAGATGGAATGGTTCTCGGAAGGTAGAATTTGGGCTACTTCATCTCCTCCCATGCGTTGTCGTACAAGGCGACTAAGGGATAGGGCTGTTTAACATCAGACAGATATATAGAGCCCAAACTTAGCCTCAGATATAGACTCGAGTCAATAATAGTGCCCGGAATATGGCAATAAGCTCACCCCCTATTATTGATTAAAATATCTTCACAATCTTTCACATTTCTAATAAAATTATTAGTAGGAAATAGGATAGGACTGTAGGATAGGATTGACTTACCTGTGTCGTTACAGTTTCATAGGGTATATCAGTAAACTCATACTCCCATCCATCTGGACACGGGACCAGGGGTGAGTTGGGCGGTGGTGGTTTCAGACTCTCGAGTACAATGCTCCAGTCGACGTCATAAGTGTTGCAGCTATCCCACACTCCACCTGTGGCAGCGCCCGGTGCAGTCAAGTTGCGCCTTAATAATACATCTTGCTTATAAATATGTAGGTTATACTTAGATCTTAGACTATATTCAAACTCTATAGACACAGTATGGTCACCACATCGCGACGCAAAAATTAGCTACTATTTTGGTATAAGTTTGACATATACATGCATCAGCTAAAGGCAATATTGGCATTGTTTTACGCACACGTAACGCGTATTTCCCTTCCTTCACAGGACAACACTTGCAGGGCTAAGATGCCATCCGTAGGTATACGGTGCAGAATAATACTTGCTAGAACCAAGCGTTTCAGCCTCCTACAGTCCCGGGTCCTTTAAGCGGGGCGTGAAAAGGCATCTGATGAGGCCGTCAAACTGAGTGCCACCACTGTTAATATGTTGTTTACGATGGAGACCCTTCTTTCCGAGACTTTGCCTTTAGCTTACCATCAGGCGAGGAAAAGTAAGTCAAAATGACGTGTCCTTTATAAAAAAAAAATTGCGCCGTATTTTGTTAGATACTGTGTCTATACAGAATTATAATCAATGATTTAGATGTTACTAGTTTCTAGTTTCGATAAACTTATTTGGTTGTGGTGGTCAGATGGCAGTCGCTTCATGGAAAATATCGAAGTTCAGTTCACAGTTACACAAGAAGGCAGTGGGAAAAAGGCTCAGAGTATGATTTAGATGTTTCTAGTGTAATATTATTTGTTTGAGTAAAATGCAGTATTCGGTTGGTAGTCTGCCTTACGATCGAAAGGTCCCAGGTCACATCCTAGCTAAAATAGAGCCCGCTACCGACATCTACTGTCCCACTACCTGACACAAGCAAATTAGCTTAGCTGAAGGGGTTAACTGAGGCGGCTGGTCCCCTACACCCGAAGAAAGCCAGCTTAAAAGAGATAGCCTTTGGTCAGCCGGAATGCGAGAGATATGTCTCCAACAATTTCACCTCCAGCAACCTATGAACCACAGGGCTACTAACAATTTTAACCCATTCCTTGTGTAATTATTTTATCGAAATAATCCAACAGAATCTACGTGTCTTTCATTAGAAATCCTTTATAATCCACCAGTTAGAGAACTCACCTCAATTCCATAGTCAAACTGTCCAATTCAGCGATTTTACACCAAAATTTCGATGGTGCAATGGTAATGAACATTTGCCCAAGGTAGACCCATACAAAGAACGAAGCAAAAGGTAACATCCCAATGAATAGCAGCTTCTGGTATCGGCCCATGTCGCCAATGTAGAATACCACATCATCCAATGTATCAGCATCCATTGGTGGTTCATCCTCACTCTGGAAGAGGAGTGAGTGAAGTAAGAGATAAGACAGATTATGGAAGTGCGGTTTGTTCAGCTGGAAAACTTTCTCGTGGTGCACATTGAGCTACAAAGATGTGAGTGGATGAAGGGGCTATCTCAGCTCAAAATATTGAGATAGTGAACTTCGAAGTTTTGTGACTGTTTATACAATAATATTAAATTCAGACATCGGCAAAAAACTGGGCATCGCCATAATAGCCAAGCTTAGCCGAGTAAATAACGGAAAAAAGGAAAAGGTAGGCTCTGGGAACATCGCTAATATTATGATGACTAGAACTCAGATGTGAAAACTCTTAACATCTCGTTAGAATATGAATGAATTCTTGAATGCTACAGAATCTACAAATATAATTTCTATCTAAGCAGTAATACCGATGAGTCCTCCTCGGATCGGGATGGTTTCTCATCGAAGTGAATGCTCAACTTTTTCGATGAAAGATCGTTTGCACCTAGATCGGAACCTGACTTCTGCGGCTCTTGATTATTGGCGACAGGATCGGTTGCAGCTTGGTTGGCAGGGGTTGTATTTGGTGCAGCTTTGTTGGTAGTGGTTGTATTTGTTGTGGCAGCTTTGTTGGCAGTGGTTGTATTTATTGTATCTTGGTTGGCAGGGATTGTATTTGTTGTAGCTTGGCTGGTAGTGGTTGTATTCGTTGCAGCTTGGTTGACCGTCGGCATTTCCGCGTCGGATGTTCCCTGGGAGGTCCCAACAGTTTTATCTGGGACTGTGTATGCATCTTTCTTATCCATTTTGTAATAAGCAACTTAGCGCGCTGGAATTTCAGCGTGTTATCGTATTGTTTTACGAACATATTTATTTATTAAGAAGACGCATTAACATTTCTCTCTAACTTATGTACTTAGATGTGCTGCATGAAACATTTTATACGTAAATTTTATGTGGCTTTTTGGAAGATAAGGTAATTATTTAGAAGAAAACACGAAACATGGAATAGCATTAAACACACGTAAGATTTCAATATGACACTGATGACGTTTGCAGCAGATAAGATAGATTATGTGATTATGATAGAACATCCAAAACCTTTACAATGTAAACCTTTGAGAATGCCGTAAGGCGAAACCGGTTAGGTTCAATATACACTGACGGACTCATAAACTGCATCAAAGTAATAGACGACTTTGAAATAAATATTTTAACCAAGTATGCATACTTTCTATACAGATTTAAATTGAAACCTCTAGATTGGTTCGTGAACTTTAAAACAGCGTAGGGTCATATCTTTAAGTTTAAGTTTATGTACTGGAAAGGACCTTAAGACTTTTTTTGAAGAAAAAACAGAAATTTAAGAAAAATTGGTTTAATTAAAAAATTGGTTTTAACAATAGACACAAACTTTATGCAAGGGTTTATTTGTGTTTTAATAAGGTGTATTACCCCCACGTGCCCATAATACGGATTCTAATCGGTTCCGCATAGATTTTATAAGGGTTTTTAAAAGATCTTGCGGAATATTGTCCCATTCTTCTGAAAGTGCTGTTCTTAGTGCTGCCACTGTCGTGGGCGAAGGGTTTCTCGCATATACAGCTCTTTTTAAATTGTCCCAAACATGCTCGATGGGATTAAGATCCGGGCTTCGTGCTGGCCAATTCATTATACGTATCCCAACCTCTTCGCAATAATGTTGAACTTGTGCAGCTGCATGCGGCCGGGCATTATCCTGCATTAAAGTAAAATTTTCGCCTATGAATCCCATGTAAGGCACCACGTGATCTTCTAATATCTCTGTTATGTAGCGATGTGCTGTCAAACCCCCTCTATTACCGTTTTGACGGACCATGTCTATGAACACAAGTTCTGTTCGCCCGTTCATCGATATGCCACCCCAGACCATACATGAACCGCCTCCAAAAGGAACACGCTCCTCAATGCAACTTTGAGCATATCGCTCCCCACGTCGACGATAGACTCTTCTGCGACCATCTGCACCATATAAACATGTCCTACACTCGTCCGTGAACAATACAGAGGCCCACTTCTCTTCTGTCCAATTCAGGTGATGACGCGCAAATCTTAAGCGAGCTTGTCTGTGAGCTGTAGACAACTTTGGACCATTTGCTGGTCTAAAAGGGGTGATATCCGCTTCCTTTAACCTTCTTCTTATTGTTCGTGCACACACGTTTACTCCACGCACTTCATTAAGCTCGGTTTTGATGTTTACTGACGTGAGGAAACGATTTCGCAGGGAAGTTATAACAATAAATCGGTCATCACGGCCTGTGGTTGCTCGAGTTCTGCCTGTACCACGTCTCCTCCTGTAAGAACCTGTCTCTACAAACCTTCTGTATATTCTAGAAACCGTAGACTGGTTTAAATTTAAATTTCTACCAATCGTTCGTTGATCCAAGCCCTCCCGCACCAATGCTACAATTTGTGCCGCTTGTTCGGACGAAGTATCCATATTATGGTTCAAAAACTCTCGATGTGTTAAAAAACTAACCCAACAATTATGCTGGTAACAATAATTCAATTGACAAAACAAAAAAAATCAATGAGAATCAATTTAAAACTTTGCTATAAATAACACGCAAATCTGATACTACAAGTAAATTTTCTTTTCCCGGCTATATTCATTTGTTTTACTGCAGTTCTATTTTTAAATTTAATTTTTTTTTTAAGATTAAGGGCCAGTCTTTCCATATTTATATAATTTAATCTAAAAAGTTTGCATACTTATTATAAAAAATCCTTTTAGAGTAAACCTGAACTTTGATGCAGTTTATGAGTCCGTCAGTGTAATAAATATAGTAAATGTACAAGTGTTCTCAATTTGTGTAACAATGAATTCCACCAAGTGCCATCAATCAACAGTATAAATAGTATGATTGTCATAGAATTGCGTAAAGAGGACAATATAAGCTCAATTCATTACCACAATCAGGACAGGCTACAAGCGGATGTTAAACAGTCTAATTAGTTGAGTCCATTGAGGTATGCCCCACTTAGATTAGCAAGGGTAAAAGTAAGACTTCATGTCCCCATGTCGTTTTTATACGGACAAAATTTCACTGGGTCATCTCTTATCTAATCATATTCTTCGTGGTTGATTTTCTGCCTGAGTCTGTATTGTTCAGCGTCGGTTAACCTTCTGGGAATCTTACAGATTCAGTAATTTAACTGCTATTGGGCGTATACTACTTTGTTTAAAACTCAATATTTACGCAGTTCTTACCTCAACAACTCAACCAATAAAAAGAAGCAATCGTGGAGTGGTTTAAAACGAAATAAAAAGTCATGGAGATCAATATGCTGCGATGGATGTATGGAGTGACGCGTAATGACCGCTGAGGAATTCTCACATCCGCCTTCGCTTGTGAGGTTACGTTCTGCTCCGATAGGAGATGTAGACCCAAGATGTGTTGGATTAGCGTCGTAGAAGATAATATAGGTACCTACTCGCCTACCTACCTACTTAAGTACTTTACTTTTACTGATATGTAGTACTGCACAGTTTCGGTAACCACTCGCCAATGTCGACCGCTTCTGACTTAGGATTTGGAGGGCATAATGTCTCCAAAATCATGACGCAATTTGGTGAGTTTTACCTTTAGGTAATAAAAGACTGAATACTTTGGCTTTCATGTATATTAAGTACAATAATGAGTTAAGCATGGACATAGATTAAATGAATAGGAGGCGACATTTTCAACCTCTTTGCGTTGGTGCCCACCGAACTACAATTTGCTTGCGTACTTTTTAAAGTCAGTTAAATATCAACCTTATGTAAGTAAAATACATTGCAAAATTGAATATACGTCTAGATTATATATTAGTCTATGCTCGCAGTAGCTTCAATTCAATTTTGCAACGTATTTACACTTAAAAAGTGCGCGAGCACATTGCAGTTCGGTGGGCGCCAACGCTTTTTGACGTATGATAGTTGGATATACAGATATCCACAGATATCGAGTAATATGATGACGATTCTTCAAACATTCACCGATGATTTTCTTTTATACGGAACATCCCCAGGATCTTCAGGCTTCCTGAAAACAAAATACGATCTATAGCTTGTGTTATGGCTACTAACCGAAGAACGATTACACCTAGTTCTATAAACTGGGCTGCCCAACTGTCTTCCTGGATCTGGAAAACATAGTGTTTTCAACTAGTAAGAGGCCGATATCAAAACTAGAGTTGGTCCTGGGTTAGTCGGGGTACCTTAGGGCCACTATACACCCCGCATCTAAAGACCTGAAACAGCAGCGTAGATACAGTTTGACGATTCAAGTTCAACAAATTGTATCCTACTTAGGTGGTGGATAAGCACACATCCCACTTGATGGAATGAGAATACGGTTGCCTATGGATGTGTGCAACGCCAGGGTGGTCACCCTTGCTCACAGCGATGGTACGATGCGCAAACGCTTGGGGTGCGGCCGCCTCCTTCTGCGAGCAAGTAATGCTCGAGAAGGAGGCGGCCGGTCGGGTCCGGACCAGACTCCGGGCCCGGGAAGCCCGTGCAGAGCGAAGGCGAACCGGACGTCGGAGGTCGCAGAACGACCTCCGTCCTCCATGAGCGCTGGCCTGGGGGTGACTGGTGGAGCCGCCTGTCACCCTAGCAGAAGCAGGCCGCGGCGGCGGCGCAAAGTGCGCCTCCCCGTAACCGGGGCTAGATGGGGACATTTTGGTCCCCACAACCCGAAGGGGGCCATCTCGAAAGAGATGGTCCTGGGTCTGTCGGGGTGCGAGAGATATGCTTTTGGCAATCTCACCTCCGGCAACCAAGGACCCACGATGGCGTGCGTTTTAGTCGGTTCGAGTCCGACATAATCACCTCCACCGGCTCTGTGGAGGTGGCATCCGCGGGGATTTATCGCACGATAAAAAAAAAAAAAAAAAAAAAGGGTGGTCACCCTCGTGCTGCTGACCCTGTAAGAACAGAGTTTCTTTGCCATGTGCCAGCAGGGGATAGATTCCTCTAATAACACACGCTCTCTTTCCTTCCTCCTCTCAGCCAGTCGGTTATAAAAAACGATAACAGCTTATACCTGCATAAGGATTGTTCTCTGATAATCTTCTCGCTGTCAGCAATAGTCTGCGGCATCGGTTGGCCGTTTGTCTCCGGCAGTGTCACGCTGACTCCACCCGCTACGAGAGACATCACCGCCAAAATGATCAACGGTAACGCGCTCCAATAACGCTCCTGTGAAATTGTGAAGTTGGATATGATTAAGTAGACTTTCTCTCGGAGGGGGCGGACCGGCGATGTGAATATGGAGTTACTCCACAGACAAATGGGTCATTTGCTGACGTTTGCTAAATGCCACGTACACATGTACATGACCTTATGTCCGCCTCCGAGAACGTTGTACAGATGGCAGCATACTGGGAGAAGATAATTTGAGGGCCGAGGCGCCATCGCCACGATAGAAGAAGTAGACACTTTCATTGTTTTGTCTATTGGACTTAGAGTCAGTGTAATTAAAAGCTTTATGTAGCTTTGCAGAGATGGTAGATATGTAAGAACTGCTTTCCATCGCTTTCCTTTAGAATTTGTTCACCTTTTCGAGGGATGGTTCGTCTTGTTAGTAGGTTACGAATTCGTTCGATTGGACTCGCACTCGATCTTTGATTACCATCCGATTGTAATAACACATACTTAGGCTACTTTTTAGGTCGGGGATAGGTTTCCATAGGATACGGCAACAGGATTGGAAATGCTCGCGGATGGAGCCGCGGGTGTGTATCATAAAGCTGGGATGATAATTGAGTCGGAAGGAGTGGTTTTCTTTCTTATCCAAAGTATAAAAACCCATTCAATTTACTTATCATTTTTTAACATGTAGAATTAGTGTAGAAATCCCCTCGGATACCTCCCCCGCCGGAGCCGGAAGGGTAGGTTATGTCGGACTCGAACCAACTAAAACCGCACGCCGATGAGGGTCGTGGTGCTAGGTCGGAGGTGAGGTTGTCTTCGACATATCCCTCGCACCCCGGCTGACCCAGGGTCATCCCGACCGAGTGTCCCCGACTCGCTCCCGCAATGGGAAGTGACGCCGTGGCCTGCTTCTGCTGGGGTGATAGGCGGCTCCACCCGTCACCCTACGTGTTGTGTTCCCGGTGGTGAGTAGCGATGGGTAGCCAGAGTTCACTGGCAAGGTTTTGTGCTGTCAAAGGCTTGACCTGCTTTGTCTTCTGCACTGGCGGCACAGGAACTTTCTGTTCTTGCAGGGTCCGCAGCAAGAGTGTGACTCTCCTCGTTGTACCTTCATGGTTCATAGGCCACGGTAACCGCTTTCCATCATGTGGACCATGTGCTCATCTCTCACAGAAGTGATATAAAAATTAATTCACGTTATTTAGGTCACCTACTAAAACGATAAGTAATGTATGTCAGGGGCCAAATAAATGTTGATAAAAGATTAATTTCGGCTTCATTTAAAAGTGGGTAATCATTGATCAATGAACTTATAATAAAAAAACTAGTTGTCCGGTCGTTAGAGCGTAATAACAACCATCCAACCAAACATCTAAATATCTTCACAAACTCTAATATTTATAATATAAACCAGCTTTTGCCTGCGGCTCCACCCGCGTGGATGTCTGTTATCGCGACCAAACATAGCCTATGTCCTTTCTCATGGTCTAATCTACCCCTATACCAAATTTCATCAGCTCAGTGGTTTAGAGGGGAAAGCGTAACATACAGACAGACAGACAGAGTTACTTTCGCATTTAAAATATTAGTATGGATGAAAGTATGGATAGGAAGTGGGATAGGAAAATATAGGATAGGATAGAATTAGTAGCATAGGTTACGGCTGCAAAACATTATCATACCGAATAAACAATAAATGGAGACAATATGGTGCCGAAGTAACCCGTCAAGTGCAGAGCCGCGGACCCTGAGGCTCTGAATGGAGTCGGCAGGAGCTCAATGCACCATTGCGTGGTGGTGGCGTAGCTCACGTTCACGAAGAAACGGGCGGTAATTGCCAAACTCGATTGAGGGAGACCTGGGAATTAAATTCAATCAATCAAATTAGCATATCGCAGTCAACTGCTGGAAGGCCTCTCCCCAATGATGGGAGGCTTAAGCCTACTGTATCCACGCTGACCAGACGGGTTGGTACAGGGTTTTATTACGAGTTTTCCTTCTCGCGCAGTGATATATCGTCTGCGTATCTTTCAGCTAGTCACCTGGTTCGTAGGACACCCCTCGTGCCTCGGTAGAGATAGGATGGTGATACTTGGATTTTTTCTCCGTCACCACACGAATAGGGAATTAAATTAATTACTTTAGACAGACTTTTCGAAACAAATGGTTGAACGTTTTCATATAATATAATTTCACAAGAATAAGTGTAGCAGTCATCTTCGATTTATAGATGAACTAAGATGAACAACGATTCCGTAAAGTGGCTAACATTGGAACTACGGTTTTCACTGGCACATGCATACCGTTTTATTCTCGTTATATTGCGAATCAAAGAATTCAGCACGATGTGAAGGGACGATGGCGCTATCTTTCAGTATCAAAAATACCGTGAATTGTTGGTTCCACTTACCGAAAACTAAGCTTTTAAACGGGATATCAAAACAAAAAATATAAATGAAAACGCAATCAACAATGTGAGATTTATCACCCTCACGAAAACGTTGTAAGGCAATAATTTTGACAGATCGTACTGAATACCGAAGTTTTTTTTAAACAAGAACAGAACAGTAAAACTTACCTTTATTTACAAAGACAGTTACGCATATGAGGAATCCAGATATGGCCAGTGGTGCCCAAGTAAGGTTCCTCCGGCCCCACCTTAAACAAATACAAATGCTTAAGAGTAGTGAAATGCCACGGTTTTTCTTCGCATTGCGAAGTATAATAAACTAAAAACACCTAACCAAACAGTGTACCCATATAATTAGTGTGGAGAATTTTATTGAACATCATCAGATATAAGAAAATATAATTTATCCTGACTATATTCGGCCATAGGGACTGATTGCATTGATGTGATGTATTCTCAGGCGTTCAGGTGACTGGCGTAACCTATTACAAAATGCATGTACGAACACATACTAGTCAGCACCACTCAGGTGGGTGGGCCTTGGGCTAGTCACAATTTGCACCGAGATCTTTTATTCACCTAGGCCCCAAAAATTACTGTACCCAACACCCCTTAGCAGCTTGCACTAGAGGTAAAATATAAAGGTCGGTAATCGTGACTAAACTTAGCCTATGTCCTTTCCCAAGACCCAGTCTGTTTATGTATCATCAAATAGACAGACAGAGTTACTTTAGCATTTATAATGTTATTATGGAATGTTGTCTATACCTGTCCTGTTATTATGGAATTTGGTCTATACCTGTCGAGAACGGCAGCTAACAGTAGTATAGCAGGTATCTCCGTTGCGGAGGTTAAGCAGAACATCATAAAGAAGTCTGAGCCGAAGGAGTCCGACAGACGCACGAGCCCGTCGATCACCATCGTGCTGGCTAAGTACGCTACTACCATACCGATGAGTGCTTTAACCAGTAACGAACTCTTGAACACGGTGAAGAAAGACTGCTGTTTCTCCAGTTGAGCTGATATCTGCCGAAGAAACAGGTAGGTACATTTGTTTTTGTTTTTTGACGTGACAACGTCTTATAATTCGATGGAGCCGGCTGCACGCACGAAAAAACATGACGTCATGCGGCGTTACCTCGCTCTGAGGCGTTCCATTAAAGGCTTGAAGTGCAAGCGAGAGCGCGGAACGAGCGACAAATCAAACAAATAAAATTTAAAATTTCTTTTGAAAAATGAAACCATTCCATCAGTATTTTCATATGTCGTTGTCACATTCAACTATCGTCAGTAAACCGACTTTACAGACATCCGATTTTTTTTTAAACTTCCCGTAACCCCTCTAAGTGTTAACGACGGACGGCCCCAAAAAAAAAAGTGTTCTTTATGTGCAGTAGGTAGATACGCGTTTTTTGAGTTATACCTAACACAAGCGATTTCGCTTAGAAAGGAGGCTAGGGGTTAGCGGCAGTCGCGAAGTATACAATTTTCAAGAGGGAAGTCGACGAACTTCCTTGATCTAGTTTGTCATGCACCATGCGACCCATTGGGTAGGGTACCGGCAATATTTTTTATTAACACTTCGGTGGCAAGCAAGCACATGGCACACCTGATGAAAAGTGGTTATCGTCTATGGAAATATGCAAAACAAGGGGCGTCACACTCGTGCTGCTGATCCTGATCCTGAACAGAGGGTTTCTGTGTCGTCAGTGCAGGAGACAAAGCAGAATTTAGTCTTCCCACTGACAGCACAAAACCACTCCAATCTCCAAATAAAATAAATTAAAATATGCAGTTACGATACTATACTTAGAGAGTGTCAATTTCTGTGTTTATAAATGTAGGTTCACACAAAATATATATCTACACAACATGTGAAACAATTAGTACCTACACTCAATTAAAAAAAATAATCAGCCATTTTTTTAACACTCCTGAATAATTTTACCATCTTTTTTACCTTTCAACTCTTTGCACTGAGTATGTAGTACTTGTAGCATAGTAATTTATGTACATTTATAATTGTTTATTGTAATAAAACAGTTTGTGTGGATTAAAAATTAAAACTATAGTTTCGGTTTTAACTATTTACTCTAAAAATATATATCAAGCTGTAGATGTGATAAAGAGAGAACATTCTACGAAATCGCCATAGGCCGATATGATACAGGATAAAAAGTATGAAAGTATAGAGAAGATAATACCTTCAAAAACGGACTTACTATAATTGAATAAATCTTCTCGGGCGGGACTTGGTCAAGGCATTCCCCATGAAAGGGAAAGACTGCAGGTTCGAGTCCCGCCCGAGAAGTGTCTTTTTCTCTATGTATTCGAGACTTACAATAAATTCAGCGAGGACATCATCAGGTATCTTCACCTTGTTAACCCTTTCGAACTTTCTTAACACCTTCACAGCTTCGTTGATATGTCCGGTGCTTGCCAACCATCTGCAATACGAGTTAATAATTAAATTACTCGGAGGAAGGAGTTCAATTTTTAAAGCAACACGTAAAACTATCACTGACAAAAAATTTTTTCTTTGGCCTCTTGCTTCCTTCTTTCATATTTCTTTATTTCTTCTTTTTGTCTTCTTTCTTTCTTCAAACGGAAAAACTGCGAACACTATTCATATGTCACGAAATTTTTTCCTTTGGCAGGAGTGGCTCGTATTTGTAGTAATCGAGAGCACATTGCATATTATCACAGATAACATATATTAAGAAATACTACTAGCCAGGCCCTCGATTCTACTAAAGCCACTGTGGTGCCGCAATCACTGCAAAAATTACATTAAATTTTAGACTTTATTTCTATACATCTAAAGTCCAAAACGAAATGAAAACAGTTTCATTACACCTTTTCAATTACTCTGCAGAGTCATTTAATTTTGAACTTTGACTGTATCGCTTTTAAGTCTATTATTTAATACCGTTTTTTGCAATGGCGGTGGCACCACAATGGTTTGGCTTTAGCAGAATCTAGGCCCAGGTCAGTCTAACGATGAGTGAACATTCTTAGTACATTGAATTGAGAGTCCTCCGTGCCTCGGAGAGCACATTAATCCGACGATTAGCTTCCGAAATAACTAGTCAAAGTCAAAGTATTTATTCAGCCTCCGTGGCGTGGTGGTAGTGCACGCGACTGCCACGCAGGAGGCGCGGGTTCGATTCCCGCTCGGTGCAAATATTTGTATGCATGAATATGGCTATTTGCATTGGTCTGGGTGTTTCTATGTATAATATGTATGTATTTACAAAAAAAAAGTATATAAGTATGTTTATCCGCATTCTAGATTCCATAACACAAGCTATAAAAAAGCTTACCATGGGTCTAGATAGCGTTGTGTAGAATGTTGTGGAATATTTAATATTTAAAATTGTGTAGCACTACTACAGCTTTTGACGTCAAATTCTGCTTAAAACTAAGTTTACCACCGCTTCCTAGGCACCAGTGGAGAAGAAACGGCGCAAAATCTCCACTGTAGCATTATAGTGTGTAGTACTAGTGAGTTGTAGTGTAGGTGTCAGTCGTTTGATGAAAACTCGTAGTTTGAGCGTTTTTATTCATGGTAGTGACTAAAAAAGCTTACCTAACACTTTCCGGCAGAAGCCATGGTACAAATATCACGAAGAACATGTGCACCGAAGTGATCCACGACAATGTACGCCAGTCAGCGATATAGTACGCCATCCACGGGAGCGTCGTGACGGCCGCACCGAAGAATAGTGCGATGCCTATGTTAGCCACCAGAGTGCGGTACTGAGGTCCCACGTACTCTAGAACTGAAAGCACCAAATAGTAATACTATCATCACCTCATCTCATCCGAAGGCTATCGTATCGACTAACGGAAAAATACGCAGACGATATCACTGCGAGAGAAGAAAAACTCGAAATAAAACCCTGTACCAACCCATCTGGCCGGCGTTTAAACTGTAGGCTAAATTCTCCCAACATTGGGAGAGGTCTGTGTCCAGCAGTGGACTGCGATAGGCAATTTGATTATTAGTAATAGCGCTAATAAAGTTAGCAGGTTATCTAACTAATACGATGCTTTTTTTAATGTAAACATAAATACTCTCTCTCGATCTCTGTACCCCTAGCACGAACAACTGTCGTTAAGTATATAGTAAGCGTATTGTGAGAACAGAGCATTGCGATTGGCTGGCTTCACACACATATATGTTCACAGTAGGCAGGCAGACAATCACAATGCTCCATTCTCTCAATACCCTTACTATACGATTACGATAGTGGTTCGTGCTGGTACTGATTTAGCATTAGAACGCTCTACTGCGCCTCAGAGGTCGTCAAAATAATTATTATTTACAATCTGAATTTGTATTCAAATGTGATTGGCAAATCTGAACTTGGTCTAACTATACCGATAAGGTTTGAGTATTTTTAGGAACGCTACTGATCTTCGGGGACCAAGCTAATGTTACCGACTTGCTGACTGATAAAGTTCTCGCACAGGCTTTACTTTCGGTGAACGGACTGTTAGGAGTGCGAATGATACTCACTCCCACAAAAACCGTGTAAGTTACAAAAAGGAACAACGCTAAGGCATTGTCCTACGTGAGCGTCAAATGCGCTCACGTAGGACAATGCCTTATTTGTCGCATGATCTGCCTTATTTGGGGACTATCGATGATAACTTTGCCTTTACTGGAAAATCAGCGGTAGATACCTCCAAAGGTATTCTTAGAGGGCGGCCGTTTGGCGGAGTGGCACTATTGTGGAGGAAGTCTGCGTTTCCATGTGTGACAGTAGTGGAATGTCATAGTACGCGTGAGTGACACCCTAGGCACTGAGTTCCCCCCAGTGATGCATCCCATTGCCAGGCGTCAGAGCGTGGGGTTCGGGGTGATTTTTTATAGAGGTTTTCTTCCTCGCAACTCCTAAGAGCTACCATGCCCTTCTGTTGCCAGACGGCGGTACGGCTCGGCCGATCGATGGTCCCCATGGGACCGTGTATTTCACCACTGATCGTTCAGTGGCAAAGTACTCGTCGCCCTTAGAGTTCTCCGCTAGGTACGCTCTGCTTAGCAGAGCGCATGCGGAGAACTCGAAACCGACGATAAAGGCCCACCCTCCTTGGTGGACTATTGGCCATTTGCGAAGCCCACGTTACCAGGGTGCACCACGCGGAGATTGTCCTACCCAGCACCCCTACCAATATGCATAGGGTTCGCGTGGTGGAGTATTTTATTGTACCCATTACTCTCTCACCTTCAGGTGAGAGACCAGTGCCCAGCAGTGAGATATTGAAAGGGCTGCTATTATTATATTATACTAGCTGCTGCCCGAAGCTTCGCCCGCGTGGAGTTGTTCCCGTTCCCGCAACCCATGGGAACCTTAACCCGGAATAAAAAGCAACCTATGTGTTATTCCAAGTTCTAATCTACCCCTGTATCAAATTTCTGCCAGATCCATTCAGTAGTTTTTGCGTGAAAGAGTAACAAACATCCATACATACAGCGATACATACTCACAAACTTTCGCATTTATAATATTAATAGGATAAGTATAAATATATTATAAGTTTTATGTAAATTATCATTACAATATGCACACTTTTCTCAAAAGTTTGTTTATTGCTAGCTACTTTACCCTATCGATTGATTTTGATACACGTGACGCGTGAACTGGCCGGCCCGGGGTCATCGCGGGAGTGAGATAGCTGCATCTGCGCGCGAGTAGCGCCGGTGCGTGTGCTATATGAAGCGCGCGGGGGTAAAATTTGAATTCGAGCTGGAGTAGTACGGACTCTTAACTGCTATTAAGGTTCTACTCGACAGCGGTAAGTCGTTGTTGGTGATTACCGTATACATGCCTACGGATACAGTGATGAATCTAGCGGACTTCACGGAATGTATGAGTGAAATAAGTGCGTTAGTGGAGACAAACAACATCGAATCGGTATACATACTTGGGGACTTCAATGCACATCCTGGTGAGCAGTTTTCATATGAACTTTTAAACTTTTGTTCTGAACAATCGTGGTCATGTGTTGATATGGACATTTTACTCAGTGATACCTATACTAACGTGAGCGAGGCTCACGGCTGCCGCCGATGGCTCGACCATTGCTTGGTTACTAGTGCCGCGCGAAGTACTGTTATCAATGCTTCAGTTTTATACAACAATGTCTATTGGTCGGATCAATATCCCTTGTTAATTGAGTGTAATATAAGTAAAGTCTCTTCAAAACTTATAACCATGAGACAATCCCATAGTAAAATTATACGAGGGGAAAGAGATATTGATGAAATACAGAGGTATAGTGAGGCATGTAATAGTAGATTACGTATGATGGACTTTCCAGTTGAATTTTGTGATTGTGCTGATAGAATGTGTTCTAATGTCGACCATAGAACAATAATTACAGCTATGTACCATGAGATTGTATGTATATTAAAGTAATCAGCAGAGAGTAGCTAACGCGACGCATTTCAACGCCATGCGTAAATATCAAATGGTCGTTGTTCTTTATTGTGACCTACGTAGTGTCACGTGAAAACGTCATTTGAAGTATGGAACGTAATGTCAAGCGCGGTGTCGCTTGCGCACGCTGTCACATTTGTCGCTCCCGTAGGACAACGAGTAAGATATATGATCTTAAGGAATAAGAATAATTAGTAACAAATAAGTAAGTGATGTTTGTTTTTTAATTCTTACCTAAAATGAGCATGATCATGAAGCAATTGTCGAAGGACATGCCGACGAGGAACCGGCAGAAGACGAAGTCCCACAGGCCGCTGGTGAATATAGACGCTATGCTGCCGATAGCACCTATCAAATTTGTGCCTGGAAAAGTTAAAATATTGAAATAAGTATTTCCTTTCTTGGGTTGGAAGTTTGGAACTTTCTAGCAGCTGTGTAATTCTCTAAGCATGCAGCGTTGGGACAGTCTTGACTGGGTGACGTTACTAGACATCAACCAACAACAATGAGTATCAAGGCTGTCGTAGGGCTGTGAAGAGAAATACACAGCAAAACACGTATTTCTTTTATATTATACTAGCTTTTGCCCGCAGCTCCGCCCGCGTATATGTCAGTTATTGCGACCAAACATAATCTATGTTCTTTATCATTGTCTAATCTACCCCTATAACAAATTTCATCAAAATCTGTCCAGTGGTTTAGGCGTGAAAGCGTTACATACAGAGAGACAGATAGAGTTACTTTCGCATTTATAATATTAATAGGGATTCTCTGGTCAATTGAGCGGGAGGTGAATAAAGATATAAACACAGTATTGCTACCTATAAATAATATGACTGTAATGGTACACTGATATACCATTACAGTCATATTATTTATAGGTAGCAATACAGTCATCAAACTGGAAAACCCTATCATAATGTGAACATCTATCCTCAATGACGATTTTCCTTTTTGAAACTTCCCATGTATACCTTAAATAGGTACACAGCATACATCATCGTAGTGAGTTGAGGCGTAATAAAAAAGATAATATTTCGAACCTAAAACGCATTACGAAGGATAGACACTTCCAGGGAAATTTTGAACAGTGAACAGTTGAACAGTGAACTTACCTATTAAAGCGGGTACTCTTCCAAAGCGGTCGGCTACCCATCCAAAAAGAACTCCTCCCACAACAGAACCTAAGAAGAACACCGACTGAGCGGTAGGTACGTAGCTAGCGCGATCACACACCCATTCTCTCTGAAAGAAAAAAAGGAATGCATCACCCTTATTCACCCTCATGTCGTAGTTGCGCAGGGGCAAAGATGAAAGGTTGCAAGAGAAATGGGACGATATAAAGAAAGAAAGTTCGTGCATTGATTTTTATTCCAATAACTTTATTTGGCTGTTTATTGTCATAAATCGTTAGAAAAGTTCGTCGTTTCTTCGTTTTAAGTCGCATTTGTTTCAAATCCAATATAGGTATGTAATTCCGTCTTTCTCCAATCCCGACGGGCATAAAAAGGCATCTATTGAAGTGATAAATAAATTAAAATTTGTTAAACTGCTTTTACCATTTACCGTACTTTTGAGTGTGATATATTTCCAGATTAATTGTAACACTGAATTATAGCAATTGACCTAAAATATAGTTCATTGCATTTATCTTGACCCCAAGTCGCGAGAGAAACGAAGTCTTGACCCACGTGGATCGGTTTGATATTAATCTATAGCAATTGATGGATTCCTCCGCCACTGGAGAACCGCGTGCTACCTCAAAAGGCACCCAAAAATACGTATTGTGCATAAAGAGTAGATTTTGTGACAGACTTTCTACAATAAGCTTGACTAGCTTGTATTATGGAATCTAGAATGTGGATAAACATACTTTTATACTTTTTTTTTGTAAATACATACATATTATACATAGGAACACCCAGTCCAATGCAAATAGCCAAGTTCATGCATACAAATATTTGCATTAAGCGGGGATCGAACCCGCGCCTCCTGCGTGTCAGTCACGTTCACTACCACCACGCCACAGAGGCTGTCTGTCTGACATGTTTGGTTAGATATAACTAAAGTCTAACTTTTTATTAGCTGCAGTAAAATGACGTTTCTAAATGTCATTCCGTAAAATAATGTTAATAACAGTAAACTTACTTCCGAAGCAACAGTTTCATACGGTATATCATTGAGCTCGAACTCCCAGCCATGCTGACAAGGTATCACGGGCGTGTCAGCTGTAGGCGGCTGCAATGTGTCCAGAACTGTGCTCCAGTTAACGTCAAAAGTCTTGCAGCGGTCCCAATTGCCTGTAGAAGCACCTGGAGCTGATAAATTTCGTCTGTAATGATAAGGTGTCTTTAAAAGACCGCCTCCGTGGCAACAACTGCCAAGCAGGAGGCGCGGTTTTGATCCCCGCTTAGTGCAAATATTTAACCCCCGACGCAAAAACGACGGGATGTTTTATAAGTTTTGTGTCTGTGTGTGTCTGTCTGTGGCATCGTAGCGCCCAAATGGATGAACCGATTTCGATATACTTTTTTTGTTTGAAAGGTATTAGTCAGGAGTGTTTTAGCTATATTGGATGAATATCTGTCCAAGATAGCCACCACCACAAATATCTTTTCAGAACTCCCTCAATATGGGTAGGTATCAAATGAAAGGGCTTGAGTAGAATACATAAATTTCAAATGGCCACCACCACAAAACAGTATTTTTTTTACAATTCCATCAAATCCAAGGGCTTAGTCAATCGATCAATTTAAAAAGTATAAAATCAAAATTAGATAAAAATTTAAAAAAACTTTTTTGCGCATTTTGTGGACATATTTATTATATTATAGAAATGTTCAATTAAATATATATTTTTTTTTTCAAAATTTGTATTTTCTATTTATTTCCAGGTATACAGGGTGTATTTTTGAAACGGGGCAGATATCGCAAATTATCGCATAACCGTTGTAGTTACAGCAAAACGTTCTTAAAAGACCTTCCCTAATGGGAAACGTTTTTGGCGATTTCTGTCTTTCCTAGTACTGAAAGCTAAAATGGTCTCATAGAGTTTTTTGATCCCCACATGAAATAGAATCGATTGGCATAAAAAAAACTTTTGGACTTTTTGCATTTTTTTTGCCAACTGTAAGTTTTTTACAAAATCTGTGAATGCAGTTCAAAATATGTCAAAAAGTTAGGGAAGGTCTTCTAAGAACGTTTTGCTGTAACTGCAACGGTTAAGGTACTTGCCCTTACTGCCCCGTTTCAAAAATACACCATGTATATTTAATTTTATTCAACAATATGGTATACGTTAAAACTAAAAACTTAATAAACTATTATATTTTTTTAATTATGAATTGAATGTCTATATGCATTAGTCTAAGTATTTTCGTGCCTCGGGGAACACGTTAAGCCGTGCGTCGGTCCCGGTATACAAACATCTGTCGCAGTCGTTACGGGTAATTTGAGCCCTGATAAGTCCAAAAACTGGTTTAACTGCAATACTTCGATATCGCCAAAGGGTTGTAGCGGTCAGATAGCAGTCACTTCAGGAAAAATATCGTAGTTCAACCGAACGCAGTTAGTCTGGAGAGAGACTCCCGAGACTGGACCGTATTGCCAATCATAAACCGAAAGAAAATTATTGGATACCACCTGGGCCTAGATTCTGCTAAATCCAAACCATAGTCATGCCGCAGCGGCTGCATTGAATAATAGACTTTAAGCCGATGAACTTAAAGTTCAAAATTAAATGACTTTTTGCAGAGTGAATGAAAAAGTGTAATGGAACTTCTTTCATTTCATTAAGGACTTTACCTGCATAGAAATAAAGTCTAAAATGTAATGTCATTTTTTGCGGTGACTACGGCACCACAATGGTTTAGCTTTAGTAGAATCGAGGGCCTGCTGTTAAACTTGTTTTGATCTTTTAGAGACTATTCGAGTTTTTTTAAATTTTATTAAAATTTTCGCCACACACCGATATGAGATAGTGAGGTAGGTCATTACTCATGTATGTTAACTATTACATTTCTTTAAAACCTAGTGCAAAGCATGTGCTATAAAATATTGTGTTATCTTGTATTTGCGGTAGGTAATAATTTCCTACATTTAATGTGATTAGCGTAATTATAATTATATTCCTAAAGTGCTAGACATACAGGAATCAGACCTAGATTATCTTTTATTTGTTTTTTAGTGTTTGAAGACACTTACAAAAATTAATTTAGGTACAATTATATCTGCGAACTCATCCGCAAACAAGTTATACAAATAATGTAGTAATCCAGTTTATTTTCCGTAGTGTCTGGCTGGTATCCAGTCTTGTCGTGTTAGATGTTACAGAGAATATGAAATTTTAGGCGGGTATTCTAGAACAACATGCATTCCTGAATCTCGATTTATCTGAGGAAAGATTGATAGCTTTGACAGATTATCTATACAATCTATCTTCAGATAAATCGAATTAGGTCTAGCCCACATTTCTGTGATCGCAGTGACCATACTGGCTGTATGGTCGCTGTGTGATCGGTTCCGTGCCGTTTTGGGCAATAAAGGACAACCCCTAACTCTCATACAATCTTGGGCCTGCATGTACAGGGTTGAAAATTAGGCAATATTTAGACCATCTAAGGACATTTTGTTTACCTAATTTTCACGACGATTCACAATGGCCAAGTTTGTTTAATCGAGCATTGTTCATAGGTTTTTAGGTTATGTTGTAATACATAATGCGGTCAAACAGCGTCTTATGTTGTGTTGTGTGTGATAGCTACACAAGTTATTCGCGTATCGCTTTTATTTGTAAGTAGGTTAGCAGGTTTTATTAGTATAGAAAAGGGCAGGTCATTAATATTTTTAGTCATTAATGTGGAATGGTCAACTATATATGCTAAATAATAAAACTGATATGTCAAAGCAAAGACATGCTTTAGCTACTTTCTTGTTGCACGATATTAAACCTTATAGTTTTATGATATGCAACTGACATTTACTCTAAAGGTGGTAAAGCAATCCTTCCCTACCCTCACTTCAGACGGCAACATCTGAGTGACATCCTTTTGCTACGGTTACCACTTTCCACAAGGCTGTATACATACTTGTTTGCTGTAGTAATATAGAATTAATTATATAAGTAGGTAATAAAATAAAACAACATTATTTTAAAGATTACTATATTTTTAAAAAGTATTTTAATCTCTATCCCGGGTATCTTCCTATTTGGCTTTAGAAGTGCTTTCACTAGGACTTAGGTCTTTCCTCCCCTTTTTAAGCATCATCATAGTTTATTAAAATGTTGTCAAGAAACTGTGCAGGAGGTGTTATATTGTCTTGGAACCGTGCCCAACCGAGATACCATATTACACTCATTATGTGGGCACAGCACCCGACTGTTCTCTTACCTACAATACAATTACAGCAATGCTGTAATATAGCATTCCTACCGCTCAAAGAACTGTCAACTAAGATATATACGTAATTAGTTCTACTACTTATATTCCTGGACTTTATTTTTCCTCTTAATAACCAAGTCGTTTGAGATATTGACAGTTCTTGTAGGAGGTCTCTATCCACCTCTCTGCACACTTCAATGACATACAGAATACACACTTGTCTGTGCCCCACTGGTGATTGTGCTGGTCTGTTCTCATCCAAACATGCACATTGAGCTTGAATCCAGCAAGATTCGCAAATTATTGCATTCACCTTAAACAGAGATCATGTTATAAGCACTGAATATTCCATTAGTCATATAGGCTAGTTCTTCATGAACGTTACACATATCAGACAAAATAAATTGTCATATACAAAAGTTGACATAATTTTCTACGGGATTAGGTAGACTCGTAGTAATTTATATTCTATAGCAGCTATCACACAGCTTGTTAACGTTAATTATAATAAGAATTTCAAAAGAGCGAGAAATAACGAATAGGTACTTACTATTTGTGGTGCGACCCATTCACGTATACAAGCTAGTATCACTGCATCGTTCAATAAATGTCTGCCTATAATATTGCACCGATCGGTAGCGATTCCACAATTCACACAGAGATTTATTGTGATAGCTTTCAGCCGATGTGGTAAAGTCTAGTCCAGTTTTAAAGCCAAGGTCAACAAGTGTAGCAAATAACGGTGTCCGGTAATCAAGCAAGGGTCAATTAGTTCGAAAATCATATACAATTCACAGAGTAAAAGCAGCAAAACACAATGATCTCAGCGAGCCGAAGAAAGCGAATGCGACATTTTCAATGACAGGAATGAAAATCAGTGAAAATGACATATGATGTTACAGATTATTATGAATTCTAAATGATCGATTATTTACATAGACTTTGAACACACTACGATTATTTACAATCGATATTTTGACTTCCATTATGAAGGAGACAGGTGTCTTTCTGATTAGTGAACTGAATAACGAACATAAAGATGCTACATAGATATTTTGAAATCATTTAATAAAGCCACGAATTTTAATTTCATAGTTATTAGTTATCGATTCGATTTCATAATCGAATCGATAAAGCAAGTATAATCATAGCGCATTTACGAAGATCGGATTAAGTATTACATTCAACGTTTACGAAGCTTGTTGATTAATGAAAATCACATTTTTAAACTTTTGTCGCACTTGGCCATTGCTGATTGTAATGAAGTCTTAACAAAATTATAATACAAAATAGACGAATTTTTTGAGGTAGGTTTGATGTCTGTGCACTCGGGCCCAAAATGGGGTATCTCCTTTATTTATTTATAACTTTTACACTATCATTACAGGTACATATCAAACCTCATACAAGTATCACACATATTTTTATACCTATACCACGTCGTACTGAGTTGACAAACTGATAAAATATAAGTGTGTATGGACTGCCACAGGCTCATTGATTGATAACACTTATATAAAAAGTAACCGTTTAAAATTTACTATCTTATTGCAATAATTACAACCATTAATCTAAAATTAGCTTAACTAATGAAAGTCACGTCATTTAAAATAGATATTTTTAACAATCACGTTTTAAAAAACCTTGATATACACAACTGGTTCCATACACGATGGTTTATTTTATCGTAAGTACTTCAATTTAATTTACATTATCGGGCAATTATTTTGCGGATATTTAACTAATTTTATCGATGTACAGAGTAGTCAAAATGATCTTAATCTCGTTTTTTATCCCGTTCCAGTTGACTAATTGTTCTGATATAACAGTTTATATACAATAAAACAGTTTGATTTGCTCTTAACATAAGAGTTTTAAGACTTCGTCGTCAAGATATTTATTACGCTCACTGTACATGTCTGTTCGTATTTATGCACTGATGTTCCGTTTAACTGATTTATTTGAAGGTACTACGGTATAAGTAGACTTAATAGACATAGTAGAAATATTATTAGACATATTTTTAGGATTTTTATTACAAAATTTTGATTGGTGAAGCCGGGACGACAGTTAAATAGGCATAGTAGAAATTGTTAGACCTATTTCTAGGATTTTATTACGAAACTTTTATGGGTGAAGCCGGGACGGATTAGCTATTAACAATAAAAATATTAAGGATTACAAAAATAGTCATAGATAGTAGAAAATATACGAGAGTCCTCTTACTACTATGCAACAGTGTTATACCTACTATTATCTAATGTGTGACACTACACGTAGACTGTAGAGGACAACATGGACGGCATGTTAAATCGTCATTTACATTTTATTCATGTGCTAAATGCATCTTTTGAGTAAAGCTCGGTCCACACTACCGTCTCTGTTCGACGGCGCTAGGATTTTTTTTTATAAAGGACACGTCAATTTGACATCATCACACGGAGGGCAACCGCTCGCAAGGACGTTTACTTGACGTTTATCTGGTGACGTCACCGACAAATGAGTCTATTTGACGTTTGGATGGCACGCGACTCGATTGCAACAACTCCGCCATCATTTCCTTCTCCATTTTCTTCTCCATGTTTCATCATAAGCTAAAGGTAAAGTCTCGGAAAGAGGGTCACCATCGTAAACATGTACCATGTTAACAGTGGTGGCACTCAGCTTGATGGCCTCATCAGATGCCTTTTCACACCCCGCTTAAAGGTCCCGGGACTGTAAGAAGTAAGATTTATGACTTTTGTATCTATATACATACCTACATTATAGCGATCTTTTAGGCCCTTGATTCTAATAAAGCTAAAGCATTGTGATGCCATAGTCAGCGCAGAAAATGACATTAAATTTTAGACTTTATTTCTATACGTCTAAAGTCCAAAATGAAATGAAAAAAGTTTAATTACACTTTTCCATTCACTCTGCAAAAAGTCATTTAATTTTGAACTTTAAACGCATCGATTTTTAAATTAGGAATGGTAAAAGAACGTTAAAAAATGCGTCTGTTCTTATTTTATAGTTTTTATTTATTTTAATCATCCACCCAACCTATAATAGTAACAGATTTGACTATTAAATTTTATGACGTCACTAAATCTTTTATCATACAAGTTACATTAACTTAGGTATCGTTTTGACGTTTAGTAAAAAGTAACTAATTTCACTAGTCAGTAGACTGGCTACGTACCCACTGGACCCTCAAAATTCGACCTCATCTATAAATATGATCCACTGGACCTCCATGTTAGAATTGGACCCTCAATCTTGGATTTCATTTTTACATTAGTGTCCACTAGACCCTCTGTCAAACATCGAGTTCCATTCGACCTCATTTGTACATGTTCATTTGAAAAAGTTAAAATACAATCACGCACAAAAGTGATACTTCGAATACGTTTCCAATTCCCGATAACATTATTGTATATTTATATATTTATTGTTTTATATGTATTCTAGTTATATCTGCACTTAGATAGCTGTATAAACATTTGCGTTACAATAACATTCATTGATATACTTAATCCACAATTCCACACGTATTTATGATTCGCAGACGACCTATTTAGATAATAATAACATATAATTATTACGTATATCTTCAGTCAACGAAAAATAATATTTGTTAATGATTGTCGAATGAATTTGCTGTACTTAATTAGACTAGCTGTAAAAAAAAAACATTTTATGACCACTGTGTTAGTACTTACTTAAAAAAACATTTTATGACAACTGAGTTAGTACTTACTTAAAAAACATTTTATGACCACTGAGTTAGTACTTACTTAAAAAAACATTTATGACCACTGAGTTAGTACTTACTTAAAAAAACATTTTATGACCACTGAGTTAGTACTTACTTTAAAAAAAAACATTTTATGACCACTGAGTTAGTATTTACTTAAAAAAAATCATTTTTCTAAATGTTAACATAAGTAGATAAGTACTTAATAAGTAAGTAAGTGACTAAAATATAATTATATTTTCAGTTAATTCATAAATCATAATTCAATATCATTTCAATCACTTTTCTATATACGGTGGTTTAAGGCCCGTATTTTAGAATGACACTCAGCCTGAATCTCGCTTTGTCTGAGGACAGATTGTACAGGCCTTGTGTCAAACTATCAATCTGTCTATACAATCTGTCATCAGATAAATCGTGATTCAGGATGAGATTCACTCTAGAATACGGGCCTAAGATTACTTTAATGGTCTTGATATAAATTTTATTATTATGTTCAATTGTAGGTCTAAAATCCATTCAGTTTTTATATTGACTGAAGTAAAAACGGAACCATTATTTTACTTTTAGCAACCTTTTTGTGCCAAGAACGAGATACAGTCAACGACTAAAGTAGCTTAACACATTCTAATTTATTGATCACCTTCTATTGATTTATGTATATTGTTTTCAACATAGCTGTGAAATCGATTAAAAAATAATCAACAAAACACTGCAAAAATTACATTACATTTAAGACTTTTTTAATATAGAGTTCCAAAATTTAAAGAAGAATCCTCTTTTTCATTCACTCCATTTATAGATTTAGATAGATAGATAGATACCTAGATAGATAATTCTTTATTGTGCACCAATTGATTTAGCTATGCAACAGTAAAGTTCTGATTCTGATGACGATGATAAACAGTAAAGTTATTAAAATTAAATAAATGAAATTAAATAAATTCTAAAATCAATGGCATTCCTTCTTCCTACAGTCCCGGGTCCTTTAAGCAGGGCGTGAAAAGGCATCTGAAAAGGCCGTCAAGCTGAGTGCCACCACTGTAAACATGGCACATGTTTACGATGGTGCCCCTCTTTCCGAGACTTTGCCTTTAGCTTACCATCAGGCGAGGTGAAGTCAAATTGACGTAATAAAAAAAAATCTTAAATTTTAATACTATGATTTTCGGTCCCACGTAATAGGGGGCGAGCCTATTGCCGTCATGAGGGCACTTAGTCATGGACTGAATGTTTATTGTCGGATGGAGAACAGACATATACCTTAGTCGCCTTCTGCGGCATCCATTAGAAGAGATGGGGTGACTCCAGGTCTAGGTATTCTACTCCAACGGGAACCAGTATCAACATTTTTACCAACCGGACGTCGGAGGTCGCAGAACGACCTCCGTCCTCCATGAGCGCTGGCCTGGGGGTGACCGGTGGAGCCGCCAGTCACCCTAGCAGAAGCAGGCCGCGGCGGCGGCGCAAAGTGCGCCTCCCCGCACCCGGGGCTAGATGGGGACATTGTGGTCCCCACAACCCGAAGGGGGCCATCTCGAAAGAGATGGTCCTGGGTCTGTCGGGGTGCGAGAGATATGCTTTTGGCAATCTCACCTCCGGCAACCATGGACCCAAGACGGCGTGCGTTTTAGTCGGTTCGAGTCTGACATAACCACCTCCACCGGCTAAGTGGGGGTGGTATCCGTGGGGATTTATCGCACGATAAAAAAAAAAACATTTTTACTACGAGAATCAGCCCTTAGGAAACCCGTGGCCTTGACTACAGATAACATAATACTTGACGAAACAAATATGAACGAAGAAGGAAACCTTAAATTAACATCATACAGTATTGTTTTTTTTTCTTACACGTTGTAAGAATATGTTAAATAACAAATTACTAATTTCAGTTCGTAGTTTTCGAATGTAAAAACACATCGTTAGAATTAATTCGCAGTTAAATGTTAAAAGACATTAACAAAAAACTATACAAACTAAGTAATGATTGCGTACATCAATCACGTTCAACGGAGCTGTAAATTTTGTACAAATCGCGTTCGCATCAAGGAGGAGTCATATTCTAGACGGTCGATTCTCTAATAAAAATCTATTCAAAATTCAGTTTCGATCTGTCAAAATCAAATAATAATAAATAATAATAATAAAATCATTTATTTCAGACCAGGGTCCATAACGTGTTAGTAACAATAGTCTTAATATTAGTGTTGGTAACAATAAAAATAAAATAGGTAAAGTTGAGACCACCAAACTACTAGGACACTGGCTACATCACGTGCAAGCGTACCCAGTGCCCCAGCATCGGACAGTCCCACCTATCGCACAATACGCTCAGGATGCTGTGTGAGCTCCCGCGTACTCTCCGTAAGAGGGATGCACTTCGTTTGCGAATGATGGCATGAAAGCCATCTTCAAATGAAGAGTCTAAAACGGTTTCTTTCGTAGCGTAAGCACCACATAGCACTCTACCCTAGATGATATACTCCTCTACCGGTACGACACAAGTAGTACAAGAAAATTACCTAAGACTGCCAGTAGGACATTGTCTTCCGAAATAAAGCTAATATAATCACTAAGTACATAGTATAAAACAAAGTCGCTATCGCTGTCTGTCCGTCCCTATGTATGCTTAAACCTTTAAAACTACGCAATGGATTTTAATAGATAAAGTGATTCAAGAGAAAGGTTTATTTGTATAATACATGCTTAATATAGTAGAAGGTGCAACGGGAACGGGATCTGACGCCATGCGGACGGAAAAAATTGGTGGTACGAAGTTCGCCGGGTAATTAGTAATAAATAAAATATTTAAAGCGTGTCGTTAGCTTAATGGTTAAGGAGTCGGTCTTACGATCGAGAGGTCCCAGGTTCGAATCCTGGCCATTACACTGCCGACGTGAACCCACTTCTGGCAAGCAATTTAGCTTAGTTGGAGGGGTTAGAGGGAATATTAGTAATTTCTGTTCTAATATCCTTTATAAAAAAAAATGTGTTATCTAAAGTAGCTTAACACATTCTAATTTATTGATCACCTTCTATTGATTTATGTATATTGTTTTCAACATAGCTGTGAAATCGATTAAAAAATAATCAACAAAACACTGCAAAAATTACATTACATTTAAGACTTTTTTAATATAGAGTTCCAAAATTTAAAGAAGAATCCTCTTTTTCATTCACTCCATTTATAGATTTAGATAGATAGATAGATACCTAGATAGATAATTCTTTATTGTGCACCAATTGATTTAGCTATGCAACAGTAAAGTTCTGATTCTGATGACGATGATAAACAGTAAAGTTATTAAAATTAAATAAATGAAATTAAATAAATTCTAAAATCAATGGCATTCCTTCTTCCTACAGTCCCGGGTCCTTTAAGCAGGGCGTGAAAAGGCATCTGAAAAGGCCGTCAAGCTGAGTGCCACCACTGTAAACATGGCACATGTTTACGATGGTGCCCCTCTTTCCGAGACTTTGCCTTTAGCTTACCATCAGGCGAGGTGAAGTCAAATTGACGTAATAAAAAAAAATCTTAAATTTTAATACTATGATTTTCGGTCCCACGTAATAGGGGGCGAGCCTATTGCCGTCATGAGGGCACTTAGTCATGGACTGAATGTTTATTGTCGGATGGAGAACAGACATATACCTTAGTCGCCTTCTGCGGCATCCATTAGAAGAGATGGGGTGACTCCAGGTCTAGGTATTCTACTCCAACGGGAACCAGTATCAACATTTTTACCAACCGGACGTCGGAGGTCGCAGAACGACCTCCGTCCTCCATGAGCGCTGGCCTGGGGGTGACCGGTGGAGCCGCCAGTCACCCTAGCAGAAGCAGGCCGCGGCGGCGGCGCAAAGTGCGCCTCCCCGCACCCGGGGCTAGATGGGGACATTGTGGTCCCCACAACCCGAAGGGGGCCATCTCGAAAGAGATGGTCCTGGGTCTGTCGGGGTGCGAGAGATATGCTTTTGGCAATCTCACCTCCGGCAACCATGGACCCAAGACGGCGTGCGTTTTAGTCGGTTCGAGTCTGACATAACCACCTCCACCGGCTAAGTGGGGGTGGTATCCGTGGGGATTTATCGCACGATAAAAAAAAAAACATTTTTACTACGAGAATCAGCCCTTAGGAAACCCGTGGCCTTGACTACAGATAACATAATACTTGACGAAACAAATATGAACGAAGAAGGAAACCTTAAATTAACATCATACAGTATTGTTTTTTTTTCTTACACGTTGTAAGAATATGTTAAATAACAAATTACTAATTTCAGTTCGTAGTTTTCGAATGTAAAAACACATCGTTAGAATTAATTCGCAGTTAAATGTTAAAAGACATTAACAAAAAACTATACAAACTAAGTAATGATTGCGTACATCAATCACGTTCAACGGAGCTGTAAATTTTGTACAAATCGCGTTCGCATCAAGGAGGAGTCATATTCTAGACGGTCGATTCTCTAATAAAAATCTATTCAAAATTCAGTTTCGATCTGTCAAAATCAAATAATAATAAATAATAATAATAAAATCATTTATTTCAGACCAGGGTCCATAACGTGTTAGTAACAATAGTCTTAATATTAGTGTTGGTAACAATAAAAATAAAATAGGTAAAGTTGAGACCACCAAACTACTAGGACACTGGCTACATCACGTGCAAGCGTACCCAGTGCCCCAGCATCGGACAGTCCCACCTATCGCACAATACGCTCAGGATGCTGTGTGAGCTCCCGCGTACTCTCCGTAAGAGGGATGCACTTCGTTTGCGAATGATGGCATGAAAGCCATCTTCAAATGAAGAGTCTAAAACGGTTTCTTTCGTAGCGTAAGCACCACATAGCACTCTACCCTAGATGATATACTCCTCTACCGGTACGACACAAGTAGTACAAGAAAATTACCTAAGACTGCCAGTAGGACATTGTCTTCCGAAATAAAGCTAATATAATCACTAAGTACATAGTATAAAACAAAGTCGCTATCGCTGTCTGTCCGTCCCTATGTATGCTTAAACCTTTAAAACTACGCAATGGATTTTAATAGATAAAGTGATTCAAGAGAAAGGTTTATTTGTATAATACATGCTTAATATAGTAGAAGGTGCAACGGGAACGGGATCTGACGCCATGCGGACGGAAAAAATTGGTGGTACGAAGTTCGCCGGGTAATTAGTAATAAATAAAATATTTAAAGCGTGTCGTTAGCTTAATGGTTAAGGAGTCGGTCTTACGATCGAGAGGTCCCAGGTTCGAATCCTGGCCATTACACTGCCGACGTGAACCCACTTCTGGCAAGCAATTTAGCTTAGTTGGAGGGGTTAGAGGGAATATTAGTAATTTCTGTTCTAATATCCTTTATAAAAAAAAATGTGTTATCTTTGTCAAATCCTAACTTTCGTAAAGTAAGATGTCGAATTCAACAAACAATATATTTGTATTTTATATAACTTAAGAATGGGATATTTTCTAAAGTTTACGCGAATGTAACTCATTGAAATAAAACCGCGATCATGGCTGCTTATTAAAAGCAGCCGAAATGTCGTCGGTTTAAAAGTAAATAATAACAAATATATCGCGACAGAATCCGTAAAAAGTGGTTTTATTTCAATTATGAATGGGAGTCTGTCTTCCTGAAATTTTACTCGTTTCGTTTAATTTAGTGAAGTATTTATAACAAATAGCTTCATTATCTTAAATTCCTAACCCTGGCACATTATTCGTCTCCTGAATTATACACAATTTACTACACTTAGCAAAATCTACAGCTAGACTTGGTATTTTTCTTTCCCTTTACTTTGATTTACTTATTAACTATTAATTGCGATTCGGGTTTCAATAGGAAATCGAAATATCCAATTATAATACTCAGAAGTTCCTGGAAAACTAACTCTCCTAGGAGTTTTCGAGTGTCATTATTCGGTTGGATAGGAGGAGGCGGTCTCCAACTCCAACCTTCGATGCCTTCAGTGGGACCGGGATTAGCGCAAGGATGATGATGATGATTACTCAGTGCTCTATGGGTCAGTTCATTCTGATATAATATAAGGAGTTAAAGTATGAACAAGTGGGTTAGTCCCATAAATACACAAAAACAGTATAATTACCTTAACTCCATGCTCAAATTAGCCAGTTCAGGCACTCGACACCAGTGGTTCTGCGGCGTCACAGTTATAAAAATTTGCACAAAGTACATGTAAGCATATCCAAACGCGAACGGCATCATCCCAATGAAAAGCAGCTTCTGGTATCGCCCCATTCCTCCCAAATGGGACAGCAGCGTTTCCAGCATATCGCCATCCTGAACTGTTTTTGTCTGTATTTTGTCTGTCACACTCTGAGAACGGAATTCATCTTATAATGATTTGTAGAACTAATTGATATATCACGGTACTGATGTAAATACTAACACACTGTTTATTCAATTGTATATTTTCGTCAAGCATTTTGCGCGCTTGTTAAATACAAAACACGTACGCTTTTGGAGAGGAACACGAACTGAATGATAACATGTCTGGGACGGGAGACAAGACAACAAACATTTTTTTTAAATTCTTGTTTTAGGTTTTTATATTTGGCAGAGGGAGACAGAGATAGACTGGAAGCGGTCGACTAATGTTGATAGAAAAGTATGGACGGGCAGAAATGGTTCCGTGCGAAATTGTAACCTTGGAGTCCGCTTTCTGACTTCTGTAATTTGCAATTTTTGGAGAAGAAAAAACCGGAAAGCGGACTTCGTACTGAGAGGTGAAGAAGGACTAATGCATAGATGATTCTGTATTTCGTACGGTTTTGGGCATCCATGGTAGTCAGACCATTGGCACGCATTATCATGTTCAACAACTACCGCTAATATCAAGGCTCGGCGGAGGGAGAATGTCCAAGAATATGTTACCCACGTAGGCTGGTGGTCGTCACATTACGTGACCGCACTAGCCAGGTGGCTTCTCTATTTGACTTATTGGCCATAGTGGCCAGAGGTACTGCTAATCTAATATATAAAATTCTCCTGTCACAGTTTTTGTTGCCATACTCCTCCGAAACGGCTTGACCGATTTTGATGCAATTTTGTGAGCATATTGAGTAGGTCTGAGAATCGGCCAACATCTATTTTTCATCCCCCTAAATGTTAGGGGTAGTCCACCCCTAAATTTTATTTCTTATTTTTCAAACAAAATTTTTAATTTCTATTTTTTTATGATACAACATACAAAAATACATACAATCCTCAATTTTCACCCTTCTACGATCAACCCTTATTTTTTAATAGCCATTTTAGTAAATTATTAATTTTTTCTTTCCGATAGAAAAATGATCAATCGTCATTTAATTATTATCTATTTTTCATCCCCCAAAATGGTGCAGCGGGAACGGGATCTGACGCCACGAGGGTAGGAAAAAATTGGCGGTACGAAGTTCGCCGGGAAAGCTAGTAATATAATAAAAATAAGTTAAATCCTGGACTTACACTATAGTAGATTATCGATATGTGCAATGTTGACTCAGTAATCATTGCACTGATAGTCGTATCAGTCAACGGACTGATAGCCAGGAGCCTTGACCAACACCTGAAGAGGCTCGCGTTAGATGGTTGGGTCCAAGGCCTGATGCAGAAGGCTGTGTTCCTTGACACAGGACGCATTATGAGGATGTCCCTAACCACCGGTAGTCTGGTCCCTGTGTCTCGGTCTCATGTCGGTAGCACCCTGTTTTTTAAACCTCTACCTAGATGTGTTTTTTAAATAAAGTGTAAGGGAAAAACACAAAGTAGATCTCCAGGTACATAACACATTGTCATAAAAAAAAACGATTTGGACCAAAAAAAATCGCTTTTTGTTTAATTTTTAATTTTGCACTATTTACTCTCCATCGTGTTAGTAAAGCTAAATGAAAAAAAAATTGTCCAAGTCGTTTTTTTATGCCAATGTTGTATGTACCTGGAGAACTACTTGGGGGATTTTTTTTTTTTTTTTTTTTTTTGTATTCGAACTACTTGGGGTTTTCGGCTTCGGGAACGTTAGCCTTACACCCGGTGTTATTTAAAAACGGACCAATGGCCGTTGGCGCAGACAAGTCCTAGAGTGGAGACCGCGATAAGGCAAACGCAAGGTAGGACACCCCCGGCCATCTCGAAGGAGATGGTCCTGGGTCTGCCGGGGTGCGAGAGATATGCTTTTGGCAATCTCACCTCCGGCAACCAAGGACCCAAGACGGCGTGCGTTTTAGTCGGTTCGAGTCCGACATAACCGCCTTCACCGGCTCCGTGGGGGTGGTATCCGTGGGGATTTTTCGCACGATAAAAAAAAAAAACAAAAAAAAAGGTAGGACACCCCCTAGCCAGATGGACTGGCGACCTGAAAAGGTGGCTGGGACAGACTGGATGCGGAAAGCGGAGGACCAGGTGAAATGGCGCACATTGGGAGAGGCCTATGTCCAGGAGTGAACTGCGGTGGGCTAATTGATTGAATTAAAAATGTAAATAATAAGAAAATATTTCCAAGTCCGGGGATAGAGAGAATAAAGGTTTTTCTATGGTCAGATATTTGTACGAATCTACCCCACATATGCGGTACATTCATACACTATAGCTAATTCGTGCGCGACTTTCAAACTGTGATCTGAGGGTTCCGTATCAGAATATCTAAAATCATTTTAACTATTTTCAATACAACTACGGTCAAAAAAACTACTATTTAAAACACCTAATGATCGTTTCACATATTTTTGTAATAACTACTGGTCGAAACAAATAATGAACGATTCACCTACGGTTTATTCAACTATTATTAATTGTGCTAAGGTTGATTGAACTATGTATGAAATACCTAATAGTCGATTCGCCTACAGTTTATTAATACTACCACTTTGTGACAGAAATTTACATTGTTGCAAAACCGACTTCACGTAGTCTTATCTGCCCTACCCCTAGAGTGTAATTTAAGCCCGCGAAGGCGCGGAGGGGCGAGGCGGCCCGCGAGCTGAGGAGCAGGTGGTTCTAACGAGCTCCGGCTTGTTAGAAGCTGTGCTTACTGCATAATTGCTTGCATGCTTGGCTTCTGTCACGGCTCCGGCGCTGCGGGGCTCCGGCGATCCCACGCGATCTTATCGTCGCAGATAGATCTGACGATCACTACCGCAGCTTCGGCTTGCTGGCCGGCTGCGCCGGCCAGCCTCAGCCGCGGCAGTGCTCGTTAGAACCACCTGCTCCTCAGCTCGCTGGCCGCCTCGCCCCTCCGCGCCTTCGCGGGCTTAAATTACACTCTAGGGGTAGGGCAGACAAGACTACGTGAAGTCGGTTTTGCAACAATGTAAATTTGTGCGCGTAGTATAAATAAAACGTAGGCGAATCGACCATTAGGTATTTCAAACATAGTCAACATGTACAATATCTTAAAAGAACATTATATTAAATGAATATTATATTAATCGTCCGTTAGTTCAAATAATTTTAGTTTATTCAACATTATGTGTATTAACCAGTAGTCGAGTCGACCAATATGCGTTATGACAATATGTGAATCAACCGTAGTTTTCTTGAAAATAGTTAAAGTGACTTTAGATATTGTGATACGGAACCACGAAAAGATATCGATCTACGCATATGTTACAGTGTTATGATAACAATTGATAAAGGCGCCTTTAATCCCGCAGTGCCAGTAGTACTACTAAGAAGTACAACTAGTAGTACAAATGACACACCTTTGTATCTCTAGTACTACTATAAAAAATACATGTATATTCACCCGACTTTTTAATTCTTAAGTGCAACGTTCGTCGAAGTCAAAAGTTGGTACAAACATGGTACAAACTTATATCTCTTATGGTACACACTTATCATCTCTAGTTAGAAAGTTGGTGTCAGCGATTATTTCCAAATTCTTAATTTTCCATATGTGAAATTTTGCAAATTCTTATTGGGAAACTCCGAAACTACTTTATTTAGCGAGCGCCAGTTACGATTCAAAGTCTGCGGTGGAAGCACGTGCATCACTTTGCTCGTAGTTGAAATCATGAAGGTAAACATCTGATTCCCTTGGTTTGGTTTCACTGAAAATTGATTCCTCTGTCGCATTATTTTCTCGTGGTCCTCAAAAATTCAAATTGCTATAAGTTTTACGAAATACGAATTAGGTACGAAAATGATGCCTATTCGAAAAATAACTGTTTTATTTAACCAAATTTTAACACCTTATGGTATTTTGCAAAAAAATCATAAATAAAAATTCGAACACATAGGGAAAAAGAATCTTCTCGGGCGGGACTCGAACCCGCAGTCTTTCCCTACTACTGGTCGAAACAAATAATGAACGATTCACCTACGGTTTATTCAACTATTATTAATTGTGCTAAGGTTGATTGAACTATGTATGAAATACCTAATAGTCGATTCGCCTACAGTTTATTAATACTACCACTTTGTGACAGAAATTTACATTGTTGCAAAACCGACTTCACGTAGTCTTATCTGCCCTACCCCTAGAGTGTAATTTAAGCCCGCGAAGGCGCGGAGGGGCGAGGCGGCCCGCGAGCTGAGGAGCAGGTGGTTCTAACGAGCTCCGGCTTGTTAGAAGCTGTGCTTACTGCATAATTGCTTGCATGCTTGGCTTCTGTCACGGCTCCGGCGCTGCGGGGCTCCGGCGATCCCACGCGATCTTATCGTCGCAGATAGATCTGACGATCACTACCGCAGCTTCGGCTTGCTGGCCGGCTGCGCCGGCCAGCCTCAGCCGCGGCAGTGCTCGTTAGAACCACCTGCTCCTCAGCTCGCTGGCCGCCTCGCCCCTCCGCGCCTTCGCGGGCTTAAATTACACTCTAGGGGTAGGGCAGACAAGACTACGTGAAGTCGGTTTTGCAACAATGTAAATTTGTGCGCGTAGTATAAATAAAACGTAGGCGAATCGACCATTAGGTATTTCAAACATAGTCAACATGTACAATATCTTAAAAGAACATTATATTAAATGAATATTATATTAATCGTCCGTTAGTTCAAATAATTTTAGTTTATTCAACATTATGTGTATTAACCAGTAGTCGAGTCGACCAATATGCGTTATGACAATATGTGAATCAACCGTAGTTTTCTTGAAAATAGTTAAAGTGACTTTAGATATTGTGATACGGAACCACGAAAAGATATCGATCTACGCATATGTTACAGTGTTATGATAACAATTGATAAAGGCGCCTTTAATCCCGCAGTGCCAGTAGTACTACTAAGAAGTACAACTAGTAGTACAAATGACACACCTTTGTATCTCTAGTACTACTATAAAAAATACATGTATATTCACCCGACTTTTTAATTCTTAAGTGCAACGTTCGTCGAAGTCAAAAGTTGGTACAAACATGGTACAAACTTATATCTCTTATGGTACACACTTATCATCTCTAGTTAGAAAGTTGGTGTCAGCGATTATTTCCAAATTCTTAATTTTCCATATGTGAAATTTTGCAAATTCTTATTGGGAAACTCCGAAACTACTTTATTTAGCGAGCGCCAGTTACGATTCAAAGTCTGCGGTGGAAGCACGTGCATCACTTTGCTCGTAGTTGAAATCATGAAGGTAAACATCTGATTCCCTTGGTTTGGTTTCACTGAAAATTGATTCCTCTGTCGCATTATTTTCTCGTGGTCCTCAAAAATTCAAATTGCTATAAGTTTTACGAAATACGAATTAGGTACGAAAATGATGCCTATTCGAAAAATAACTGTTTTATTTAACCAAATTTTAACACCTTATGGTATTTTGCAAAAAAATCATAAATAAAAATTCGAACACATAGGGAAAAAGAATCTTCTCGGGCGGGACTCGAACCCGCAGTCTTTCCCTTACAGGAGGAATGCCTGACCAATTCGGCTACCGAGACACGCCCGATATGATTCTTTTTCCCTATGTATTCGAATTTTTGCAGTGTATTCGAATGTGCAGTTGTACTACCAATGCATGCCGTGTAAGGTTTCTAGTATTACTGGTAGTACTAGAGATGTAAAGGTGTGTCATTTGTTCTACTGCCACTACTGGTAGTACTAGAGATACAAAGGTGTGTCATTTGTACTACTGGTAGTACTAGAGATACAAAGGTGTGTCATTTGTACTACTAGTTGTACTTCTTAGTAGTACTACTGGCACTGCGGGCCTTTAATGATGTTAAAACCGGTAAAAATATACGTCCTTTTGACTAACAAGATCAAGGACTTGTATGTAGAATGTTTTCATGCAACAAGATAAACAGTAATAATTATTTTCTTCATTGAAATGATTGTGGATGATATAAATGATGATGTTGTTCATGAATTGATGCCTTAGTAAAGTTGTGGGGACTTTACTAAAAGCTCCCTAGGGAGATTTGGATTGAACACGTAGAGTCACAATTCACTGTAATAATGCCACTTTCCTACACGTGTGTGCGTTGTCCAAGACGTTATGGCTAAAAATCCACCATTTTTATACATAAAAACTCGAATTCACACCAATTTCGGAAAATAAAATAATACCGCGCCGTGTTCTCTACGCTTTCCCGCCAAAAAAACCCGACGTGAACTGCGTAAATAAAAAAAAAATCTTTTACGTAACTTTTTCTTTAGATAGTTAAAATTTACCTACAATTGAACTAACAATCAGGAAGTTTAAAAAGAATGTTACTTCGATTAAGTGGAACAATACAATACGGTCAGGCCGTCGAAATCGATTTGCAAAAAAAAAAATGTTAGATTAATCCAGCAAAATACAAAAAATACTTCATTTAACTTTTACATTACGCATTTTTTACATTAGGTTTTTTTTAAGAAACAGATGTCCGCGTTTCGGCTAACTTCGTAAACGGGTAGTCGTTATTGGTGCTATCTTGACCATAAAATATAAAATTATATAATAATACCTACTAGATTTTGCCCGCAGCTCCGCCCGCGTGGATGTCGGGTATCGCGACCAAACATAGCCTGTCTTTTATCAAGGTCTAATCTACCCTTATACAGACAGAATTTCATCAACATCGGTTCCACATAAAGGATAACAGGCGTGAAAGCGTAACATACTGACAGACAGACAGAGTTGCTTTCGCATTTATAATATTAGTATGGATACATAAATAATTAAAAAAAATCAAACCATGTTATCATGATATCTGTGAAAAAAATCCTTTTCAGGTCTAGGCCTACCTTGGCGAAACAAGGATCAGGGGAGACACACCGAAGCCATAATTTTTAATTTTCTTAATAGTATCTAGATATAGTTAACTTACAACACTAATAGTATAATAATTGCAAAAAAAAACCTATATGTATTAGATTGTTGTCTCCTCAGAAGAGACAAAAGGACTGAAAAAATCCTCATGTCTCCCCTAGTGCATAAGTTCCTGTAGACAAATAGCAATTTGTTAGCCGGCGTTTTGTAGAATATAATGACGAATGTATGGGATTTGACGTATATGACATTCGTTGACGACTGGTCATTCACGGCGACTGGGGGCAGAGAAGACGACGCGTGGGCGGCCGGCGTCTCCTTCAGCGAGCAGGTATTGGTCGTGAAGGAGACGGCGGAACGGGAGAGGCAGACTCGCGAACCGCGCTGCCCGCGCGCGCTGGCAACTCGGGCGTCGAAGGGCACTGACTGACCTCCGTCCCCCATGAGCGCGGGCCTGGGGGTGACGGGTGAAGCCGCCTGTCACCCCAGCAGAAGCAGGCCACGGTGACGACGGCGCGCTGAGAAGCGCGCCTCCCCATTCCGGGGGCGAGTCGGGGACACCGTTGTCCCCCCTCCCGAGGAGGGCTAGACCGTAAGGGATGGCCCTGGGTCAGCCGGGGTGCGAGGGATATGTCGATGACAACCTCACCTCCGGCCTAGCATCACGACCCACAGTCGGCGTGCGGTTTTAGTCGGTTCGAGTCCGACATAACCTCCCCTTCCGGCTCTGGCAGGGGGGTATCCGAGGGGATTTCCGCACGGAAAAAAAAGGGGGCAGAGAAGACATGAACCGAAACCAAAATAACATGCATACATTATAATCACGCTTTTATCCCTGGAGAGTTAGGCAGAGGTGAACTAACACCCACATTTCACTAATCATTGTATTCGGTCCCACGTAATAGGGTATGAGACTATTGCCGCATTCCGGACACTTTTTATTGACTCTAGTCATGCATCTGAGGCCGAGTGTGGGCTGTATATATCTGTCTGATGATAAACAGCCCTGTCCCTTAGTCGCCTTGTACGACACTGCATGGGAAGACGGGGATGGGATAGCCCAAATTCAAAACTGCCGGGAACCACACGGATACCAAAATTATACGTACAAAACTTCTTTAAATATCATTTAAATCCGCGAACGTTTCATGGGCCCAAAATTAACGATTGAAAAAATGTTCTACAAGGTGTTCGCTAGATTCCCCTCTTTTCTTGGCGACAATCACGTGTCGAGGATCACCTATCGAGGGATACCTGTAACAACATATTATTACAAAAAAACTTGCTTTGAGTAATAAATATTAATAATATACCTACCAGACGTTCTAGGCGAAGCGCCTAGCATGTTCAGAATAGCAATGACTACTTCGTATGAATACATTTAGATACCATATATCTTGGATCTAAAATATGCCCCAAAAGTGCCCTATACGCGCAGTACATGAACGTTTCTTGGATGTATATTAGAGATATCACGGTGTAGTAGCACACGGTCTACGAGTTCAAATTACCAAGCATAGATTAATACAAAACAATCCGCGCGCTCAACGGCCTTTTATATCTCGCGATTTAGGTCCAAGATATATCGTTCCCGAACGCTCCCGAAGGCGCAGGCCTCTAGTTGTACTTTTTTTTTTCTATTTAAGAATATTAGAACCAAAATTACTAATATTTCCTCTAACCCCTCCAACTAAGCTAGATTGCTTGTGCTACGAGTGAGTTCACGTCGGTAGTGTAATGGCCAGGATTTGAACCCGGGATTTCTCGATCGTAAGGCCGACTCCTTAACCACTAAGCTACCGACGCTTACTTACTCCAGGTAGGTAAACTACGAGTACATACCTATTTAAGGCATAAAAAAAATATACTATTATTTTTCATCGTGCTAATAAAGCTAAATGAAAGGATAATTTTATATAAATACATCACTACAAAAAAGCATGTGCTTGGCGCAAATTGTTTTTTTTTTTTTGTAGAGACGTTTTTTTAATGAAATTAAGTCTATAGCTTTACTAACACGATGAAGAGTAAATAAAATTTAACAGTATAAAAAAAAACATTTTTTTATTTAATTAATACTACTAAGGGCGTTCAGTCCCCATACACCCGGCTATTATTAATAACCCATTTGATTTACTTATCGGCCAAGTATCAATACGACCTCAATGTTTGGAGCTCATCTTTAAGGAGGTTTTAAAATGAGGTCGTGCTTTTGTGATAGGGATTAGATTGATATTACAGTCAGACAAACTCATACTGCAGAGCCTTTAATAATGATCACTGCAACCTCCTACCCGACACAATTGCACGTTGCAGTAACTATTTTATAATCGTACTTACCAACAGTTCTGTGAACTGAAAGGTGGCGCCACCTTCCCTTCTTTATCGTCAATCGTGCTACATTGATTTTGATACTTATCCAATATGTTAAATAAATAATTATTCAATATAAAAAACCGAAACGGCGACGATTGAAATAAGTTTTATAGCAGGCGGTACCCATCAATTTTCATCCGGTTCATGATTTGCAAATGAGAACCGCCTGCTATTAAACATAATTAGATCTTTTCAGTATCAGTCGGGTTTTTTATTTTTAACTAACTTTTGCCCGCGGCTCCGCCCGCGTGGATGTCGGTTATGTCGACCAAACATAGCCTATGTCCTTTCTCAAAGTCTAATCTACCCCTGTACCAAATTTCATTAAAATCGGTTCAATGGTTTATGCGTGAAAGCGTAACATACAGACAGACAGACAGACAGACAGACAGACAGACAGAGTTACTTTCGCATTTATAATATTAATATGGATAATTATTTTTTAATACATTTTAGTTACACTAAGTATATGTCTTCTTCTTTATATTAGCGTTAAGTCGTCACAGTCGCATCCGACACTTTCAGCTTGGAGTCTGGGGTCCGCTTTACCAGTCTAACGGCGGATTTGGCTGAACTACGATATTTTCTGTGAAGCGATTGCCATCTGACCTCCAAATCCCAAAGGCGATATCGAAGCATTGCAGCTAGGCCAGTTGTTGGACTTTTGACTCTCTTTCCAACTACCCGTAACGACTGCCATAGATATTATATTCGTATGGCAACCGGGACCAACAGCTTAATGTGCGGTCGTGCCTCGGAGAGCAAATATTCATGGATACAAATATTTGCATTGAGCGGGGACCGGGGATCGAACCCGCTACCGCTACGCCACGGGGGCTAAATGGAAATTAATGTGTAAAAAAAGAGCAATAAATTAAACTATATCACGTTTATTCAAATAGGATCTTGGTCACAAAGTACTTAACGCTTTATGAACACCAAAATATGTACATACCTACTTAGCTTCTACATTTTAGTAATATTTACAAGATCAAAAGAATAATGGCAAATAAAAACCGCTCCGTGTCCAAAGCGGGAATTAAACTCGCGACCAGGCTCTTCCAGGGAATGCTCGGAATAACAGAGCCACATGGAGACGTCTTGGATATTCGAAATTCTTACAACAGACTTGCAGTGACGGTGAATAGGAATATTGGTAGATGGCACCACCAGTCCACCTTCGCCAAACCCAATCCCTGGCAGCAGCAATCGGAATTTGTTACTATAAAATAATTGCGAGTAGGTTTCTGCTTTCAAATGATTATGAAAATTTTCTCTCTTGTACACCCCCTGAATGGCCATCCTCAGGTACCACAAAGGCTGAAGAGCCGCAGGAGCTTCTGGGCGTGCGTTGGTCCAATTTTTCGGTAACCCCTCCCAAGCCAGAATGTAAAACTGGAGAGCACAGGGACCGCTACCGACCCCTTTCGTCCCGCTTTTGGTGACACTTCCCCTTGGACATGATCTACCTTGGACTAGATGGAGACTTAGACTCCAGACTTGGGTCAGCCGAAGCAAGGAATGCCAGGCCAGATGGGGGTTCTCAGAAGGGGTGGACCTGTGACGTGAATTTGGAGTTACTCCCCAGACAATAGCCCACCTGTTAATGTTTGTTAAATGCCCATACACATGTACACTGTAGGACCTCATGTACGTCTCCAAGAACGCCATACAGCTAGCAGCACACTGGGATAAAAAAAATTGATGGTCGAGGCACTATCGCCACAATAGAAGAAGAATACAGTGTTGTGCCTTCGCCTTGAGCTTTTACGGACGGAAAAAATAGAAGGTCTGATCTGAACGTACATGACGATATTACTAACTAAATGAAAATTATAATACAATACTAAACAACGTCTTTTTTTGTATGACTTAAATCTAGTTCAACCAATAAACACGAGAAGTAGCCGTTCGTGAGCCTGATGCATCGAACCTTTGCCCATTCAGGAAAGGCGATACATAATCCAGTCGCTATTTCTTCTTTCTTCTTAGAACGGTCCTGTTTCGCATACATGCATGCATATAACCATTTAGGTACAAGGATAACTTCTATAGCTCTCTACAACGGTGGATATCTTCTTCTTCTTAGCATCTTTAGGATCTTTTCTTTTCCTGTAAATATGTAAAAGTAGTATTAGTAGAGAAAATGGCGAAAGATGGCAGTCACTTCACGAATAATAGCGAAGTTCAGCTGCATCTTAGATTATAAAACCGACCGCAGTTGAGTTGCGAAAAGGCCTCAGAGAATTATGAATAGTACCCATAGAAAGTATTGGGTATATAGTAAGGGGCTGATCATGTATCAAGTATCAAGGTAGCGGTCCCTGGGTACCACAATCTACTTTAAAGATGCGACAGACATTCGCGGTTGGATTTTTTAAAATACTTAGATGGCAGACAACTACAAGGCCCACCTGATAGAAATGGGTTATCGTGGTTACCGTGGCCTATGGATGTGTGCAACTCCAGGGGCGCCATATTCGCGCTGCCGACCTTGATGGTATTAGCACTTACCAGTTGTACAATAGCGATTGTTCCCTAGCGATCCTCTCGCCGTCTGCGAGCGTCTGCGGCATTGGTTGGCCCATGGTCTCAGGCAACCCTAACGTGACAATTCCCGAGACGAACGCAGTTATGGCGAAAGTTATTAGCGGCAGAATGGTCCAATAGCGCTCCTGCAAAAAAATGATTCTACGTTGTACTAGACGAGGTGTTTGGAAAATAAATTGTCATGGTTCCTTGATAAAGTGGGAATGAATTTAGAATTTTGAAATTGGAACAGTCTTTTTTTTTAACGTGCGTAAATCCCATGGATACCTCCCCGCTGGAGCTAGCAGCGGAGTATCCGTACATCGTAGCATTGTCTCCCGATTGCATCTGAAGCTCCTACTTCGGAGTCTGAAGTCCATTTTCCTGTTTTTTAGAAGGAAAAGCACTTCTTGGGCCTCAAAGGCGGGCGGTAGCCCACGTAGTTGAGCGGTTACCGCTAAACTTGCGCGTATCAGTGAAGGTGACACTCCTGCATTTTATCTACAATGTCACTTACAGGAGGTTATGGAAATGATAAAAAACAGTGAATAGTCATACTGTCATACCAAATATACGATAAAAGGTGTCGCTATAATGCCGACGCATCCGATCCAGTGCAGGGTGGACGAGCCTGTGGCCCGGAAGGGAGTCGGCAGGAGCTCCACCACCCACTGCATGGTGACTGTAAAGCTGAGGTTCACAGCGGACCGTGCGCCTATCGCCAGGACCGTGGTCGGTACACCTGTAATTATAAGCAGTAAGTACACATTGTATCACTCTAGCAGAAGCTGGCCAATTACTCCAGCGTAATACGGGCCCCTCCTTTCCAGAGTTAGATGGAGACACAGTGGTTTATTTTTCCCTATGGACCTTCTGATTCGGAGGAGTTGGGGAGGGGTAAACGGGGGTGCCTTTTATATCCCGACATATGAGACTCGATACGGCGTGCGGCTTAAGTCGGTTCACGTTTCAGTCACGGACTCACTAGACAACGCCATCTAGCGGTTCTTTAACAGTGATATTGATAGTGATATACCTAATAAGTATAGTCTGGAATAATACATAGACTATTTCTTATTCCTGGAAAGATAGCTATGCGTTGCGGAACCAGGGCAAATTGTACGCGAGCTATATATTACTATCTGTTTCTATTACCTTTTGATACAAAGAAAATTACTGTTATAAGGAGCCCTGTTGCAACCATGGAGGTCCAAGTAAGAGTCCTTCTGCCCCACCTGAAAAATAAAAGGAAATATTTTAGTCATAGATTCAGCAGGCTTTGCAATTCTCTAAGCTAAACATTCAGCATCGAGCGCTACGGTGCGCTCGACATTAATAGCCATTGTCATTGGTCGATGTCCAGTGACGTCACCCAGCCGGACCAATCACATTATCTCAAGGTCGCATACAGCGCTGCGCTCGACGCTGAATGGTTTCCACAATAATTTCCACAGTTGGTGGAGGAGAAAACCTCACTGTAAAGTTTAAATTGTAAATGGACTGTATTTTTTATAAAAGAGAAATCAAAACACCCTGATAGGATAAAGGAGGTTGGCACGCACTTACTTGTGATCAGCAGCTGCTACTCTTCAGCACGTGCACGGCTGTTCCGATTTTTCACAGCAAGAGAGCTTAAACGGCTATGTTGCACCATAAAAATATATTGACAGAGTGAGAATGATCATACGCATCGGAAGTTATACATTTTCACTCTTAACACCTCAGCCATAGCGCGCTGTCATTGGTTGAAGTGCGGATGCCGGAAGGAAAGGACCGATAGGTTAAAAATACAAGGTGCGCTCTTATTAAAATGAATTTAGAATTAAAATCCAACAGCAGGACTGAATATCGTTGTGGAATACATTGATAACTATAATATGTTCATACTTATCCAGCATAAAAGCTAGTAACAAATTTGAAGGTAGCTCCGTGGCAGAAGTCAAACAGAAGGTCATGAAGAAGTCCAGTCCGAATGAGTCAGACATGCGAACGAGGCCGTCGAACACGATGTTGCAGCCTAAGTGGACGAACACTAGCCCCACGAAGGCGATACACTGGGGTCTGTTCTTGAGAAGGTTCATTAGAGACTGTTTCTTCTCATCTTTTGCTTTGTTTGATGATATCTGTTGGATAGAAGAAAAAAAATCCATACTAATATTATAAATGCGAAAGTAACTCTGTTTGTCTGTCTTTGGCTTTCACACCTAAACCACTGAACCGATTTTCATGAAATTTGGTATAGGGGGTTTTTTTTTTTTATCGTACGAAAAATCCCCACGGATACCACCCCCACGGAGCCGGTGGAGGCGGTTATGTCGGACTCGAACCGACTAAAACGCACGCCGTCTTGGGTCCTTGGCTGCCGGAGGTGAGATTGCCAAAAGCATAGGGTAGATTAGACCATGAGAAAGGATATAGGCTATGTTTGGTCGCGATAACCGACATCCACGCGGGCGGAGCCGCGGGCAAAAGCTAGTTAAGTCATAATCAACCTAGCATTAATCCCATTCGCATAGGATACCCCGAAGTATGGAATCCGATTATTTTAGTCTGACTGCGGGTTTGGCTGATCTTCGTCGACGAAGACTGACGGCGATGCCATAGATGTTTGTTGGGACCACCAAGGCACAACCAGACCAATGCAAAATGCGATATTCATGCATACAAATATTTGCACTCAGAAGGAATCGAACACACGCTCCCTGCATAGCACTACCGCATACCAATTATTAAATTGCACAAACTTACAATAAATTGATTCATAACATCGTCGGGAACTTTCGTTCCGTTCATAATCTCGAAACTTTTCAGCACCTCCACGGCTTTGTCCACTTTACCGACGCTAACCAACCATCTGAAATTTAAAATGGACAAGTTAGTACATTCTTTGCACGTCTGTGGCGTTACATAGGGTGCCATCTGAAAACCAGCGCTGCGCAACTTTTGGGTGTGCAGCTTTATGCTGAGATGGTGACCTTGGCACTCACGTAATTTTTAATTTTAAGTTGCCTAATTAATCATTAGTCTAATTTTAAGTATGTGAGTGATTCTTTCTTTCTTTCTTTCTTTCTGGTGTTAGGTAGAATTTAAAGGCTGAAGTTATTTTTTCATTTAGTAAAAAACGAAGACAGAGAAAGAGAGAAGGGAAAGAGGAGAATAGATAGAAACATTAAAAGAAAACGGTATTATTTAATAACTTGGTGTCAGTTTGAGTGAATTTTACAGCATTAAGTAGGTACCTATCCTAACTATACATATCGAATACATAGGGAAAAATAAAACTTCTCGGGCGGGCGAGGAGGCCACGAGGGAAAGATCGCGGGTACTCGTACCCGTTTCCCTCGTCGCCTTAAAAACGTATAAAAATAGAAGGGAAAATGAATCACATCGGGCGTGTCTCGGTAGCCGAGTTGGTCAAGGGATCACGCGGGTTCGAGTCCCGCCCGAGAAGTTTAATTTTTCCCTATGTATTCGATTGGTGTCAGTTCCCAAATTCAGGTCATTCAAAAGAAAAACATAGAGTCTAATATGAGTAGGCACCTTAGCATTCGCTTATGAATCTTCTAAAGATAAACCAATAGTTACATTTACAAAATAATATTTCTACACACTCTCGCTGCTCTCGCGCCAGCCATGTCATTGGTCGAACTGGATGACGTCACTAGAGATCGATCAATGTCAATCTGAAGCGTTGCGCATGAAGCTGAATGCTCAGAAAATTACACAGCAGGCTCTCACTTGCAAGCGGCGGCGCAAATGCGCCTCCCCGTACCCGGAGCTAGATGGGGACACTATGGTCCCTACAACCCAAAGCGGGCCATCTCGAAAGAGATGGTCCTGGGACTGCCGGGTGCGAGAGATACGCTTTCGGCAATCTCACCTTCGGCAACCAAAGACTCAAGACGGAGTGCGTTTTAGTCAGTTCGAGTCCGACATAACCACCTCCACCGGCTTCGTGGGTGTGGTATCCTTGGGGATTGTTCCCACGATAAAAAAAGGCTCTCTTGCAAAATCAAAAGGTGCTGAGAGACTGAGTATTCATTTGTTACAAAACATCAAGCATTTACTAATTTTTTTTGTCGACATGAACAACGAACCGAGCTATGTAAGCATAGAGTCAAACATTACTACGAACAATTTCATGAACTTTCTAGCGAACGCTTTAGTTAATAAAAATCTACTGTCCTTTCGCCAAAATGCTCGCGAGATGGATAGGATAGGGGACTATTTGGCCCGCACTTAGCCTCTTTTCATGGACCATTATGCGGATTCTCGCACAATGCTCGCGAGACTGCTCGCCAGAACGCACATAAAAGTCAGAAAGCTCGCCTAAGCCCTCTCGTTTATTGTTTTGTAATGTAACTTTTGCAGGAATGAAAGTGAAACTCAAGTGTATCAGCATTTTAATGAAATAATAATGTGTTTCTCACCTAGTACTCTCCGGTAGTACCCATGGTGCGATTAACACCACGAACATGGGCAAAGAAATGACCCACACTAGTATGCGCCAGTCAGCTATGAAGTAAGCCATCCAAGGTATAGCCATGGAGCCAATTCCGAAGGACAGCGCAAAGGCTGAATTTGCAGCCATGGTCCGGTGTTTGGGTCCGATGTATTCAAGAACTGTTAAAATACATAATTCATATGAATATAATTACTATCTTTTTATCTTGAAAATAACTCTGTCTGTCTGTCTGTTACGATTTCACGCCAAAATTGTAGGTTCATAATGTCCAAATCCCAGAATGTCCAGAGGTTGCAAAACGTCCATATCCCAGAATGTCCATATCCCAGAATAAGCGCTGTATCAATTTTGGAAATTTATGCTATGTTTGGTCGCGATAACCCTGCGCTGACTGCGCGCATTGGCTTGCTATTTCTAGCCTAAGCCTGTGGTAGGTTAGGATTTCAGAACAGGTATAATTATTTGTATTTTAACTTCAAATCCTTACCCAAAATGTACACGATCATGAAGCAGTTGTCAAAACACATTCCGACGAGAAATCTACAGACAATAAAATCCCATAAGCCGCTCGTGAAGATAGTCCCTATACCACCGATCCCACCAATTAAGTTCGTTCCTGAAATTATATAAATCAAAGATTAGTCACATATAGACCGATTGTAAGCAATGTACCCGATGTACCGCGCCTTGGGTAGGTGCGCGGTGAGACGGGGGTATCGGTCATTCGGCCATTTTTGACGTGACAACGTCTTATAATTCGATGGAGCCGGCTGCACGCACGAAAAAACATGACGTCATGCGGCGTTACCTCGCTCTGAAGCGTTCTATTTAAGGCTTGAGAAGCGAGAACGCGGAACGAGCGACAAATCAAACAAATAAAATTAAAATTTTCTTTTGAAAGATGAAACCATTCTATCAGTATTTTCTTATGACGTTGTCACATTCAATCGTCAGTAAATTGACTTTACAGACAACCACACGGCCTACCTGATGGAAAGTGGTTACCGTGGCCAATGGACGTGTGCAACAGAGAGTCACACTCGTTCTGCCGACCCTGTAAGTACAGAGAGTTTCTGTGCCGTCAGTGCAGAAAACAAAACAGAACACGCCTTTGGCTTTTACGCTAACAGCACAAAAATCCTCCAGTGAGCTCTGGCTACGCACACATTGACGCAAAGTAAGTTGTCTGCAAACAGAATTTTTCTATGAAATTAAAAATTACGCGACTCACAACTCATAAAATTACGATCATTTAATTTGGTTTCAACTTATAATTGCCTTACATTCAGGCTTAAAAGTCGATTCTCATCAAAATGTTGACATGCGTAATGCAAAATGACCCTTTTTAAAATTCGTTTTCTTAGTGGTAGATTCGTACGCACTGAATCCATATCCTCCATACTAATATTATAAATGCGAAAGTAACTCTGTCTGTCTGTATGTTGCGCTTTCACGCCTTAACCACTGAACCGATTTTGATGAAATTTGGTATAAAGATAGATTAGACCTTGAGAAAGGACATAGGCTATATTTGGTCGCGATAACCGACATCCTCGCGGGCGGAGCCGCGGGCAAAAGTTAGTTTATTAATATGCGGATTGACACCCCTTCAGCTCTGCACAGAAACTCCGACGTACAGGGTCGGCAGTACAAGTGTGACTCCCCTGGTCACTGGCCACGGTAACCACTTTCCATCAGGTGGGCCGTGTGCTTGTCTGCCACCTAAGTGGTATAAAAAAGCTATTATTTTAAGATTACAAACGGACACTTTAATTTAATTTATTTGTATAGATTATGAATAAGTATATAACATAAAGTATTACATGTATTAGTACCTATTAGGATATTTTCCGAGAAATAATCAAGATAGCAAGTAATGTAGCGAATTTATAGAACTAATTATATCGTATTTATATGAAGTTAAGCACTTTTACATAATCATTTAAATAAATTACGTAGCATTGCCTATATTTTCCTTTTTTGTTATAGTTAATTAAGGCATAAAGATTATTTTAACAAAACAGATATAAAAGTAAGTAAATGAAACAACCTGATCATTTACCTAAACAAAAAACTAAAATAAGTAAGCAGAAGCACCGATCTGATATATGAATGTGGATATTTTGTGTTTGACCGACAATTGGCTCACAAAGATTGAGATGATATTCAGTATAAACCATTACAATATTGTAAGTTCGAAAAACATTGGAAAAAATGAAATGCTTAAGTGAGACTCGAACTCACGACCTTTCCCTTACAGGGGGACTGCTCTTCCAATTGAGCTATTGAGCCACACTTGAATCATTCCAAAGTTTCCTTCTCTTTATATCCGTCTATAAGGGCGACGGTATAAAGATATTTTTCTAACTTAAAAGTTAGCATAATAAATACTATAAAAAATTAATTCAAATATTTGGGCGCAGTCATCAAAATTCAATGTTTAAAAATGGTTGAAAAATCATTCATTGTTTCCAACAGTTCGTAGGAATGTTGGTAGATGGCTGCACCGTCGCCTTTATAGACGGATATAAAGAGAAGGAAACTTTGGAATGATTCAAGTGTGGCTCCATAGCTCAGTTGGAAGAGCAGTCCCCCTGTAAGGGAAAGGTCGTGAGTTCGAGTCTCACTTGAGCATTTCATTTTTTCCAATGTTTTTCGAACTTAAAAGTTAGCATAATAAATGCTATAAAAAATTCATTCAAATATTGTAAGTTGCTTAAACAGAAAGTCTGCTGTTAGAGACGGCTCCATGGTCCTTATAAAAAATGGTCTCCGCAGTAAAGAGCGGGTTGACATTGTTAGACTTTCTGTTGAGCGCTGTGCTGAGGTGGCCTGTGCCGAGCTTGATAGTTGTGTAGTAGACTGCATATATCTACAGTCCACCCAACAGTGATTTTGGAGCGTTTATTAAGTCATGGACCAAGTTGTGGTAGGAAAAATGTTCGTTCACATTTTAGCCTTAAGGAATTACCTATCCTAAAAAATACCGCAGTGCAGTTTGCTGCACCATTTCTTCTCCAACTGCGCCTTGGAAGCGGTGGTAAACTTAGATAAAGTAGAATTATTATTGACGTCAATAAGAAACAACCGTGTTGTTCTACATTGAATAAAATTATTTGACTTTGACTTGATAAATCCATACTAATATTATAAATGCGAAAGTAACTCTGTCTGTCTGTCTGTCTGTCTGTCTGTCTGTATGTTACGCTTTCACGCCTGAACCACTGAACCGATTTTGATGAAATTTGGTATAGGGGTAGATTAGACCATGAGAAAGGACATAGGCTATGTTTGGTCGCGATAGCCGACATCCACGCAGGCGGAGCCGCGGGCAAAAGCTAGTTATTAATAAAAACCCATTTGAAACTAAATCGCACTTATTACAATTTAAGAACATTTTACCAACGGGGAATGTTACTAGGTTTGCAAAATCACTTGAAGATTTGTTACAGTAAAGCTTATATAAATTAAAAATTTTAAAAACCCCCGTCACAAAAAACACCTCCAAAAAGTTGAAAATCTATATATACATATAAAAATTAAATTAAAAATTTAATAAACCCCCGGCACAAAAAACACTTCCAAAGTTGAAAATAAATGGAGTTTGCCTTTTAACTTTAACGGTTGCCATGTCGGGGGACCCTAATTGGTTAAGCACTCCGTTACATTATCGGAACAATTCAAGGTCCCCCGACATGGCAACCGTTAAAGTTAAAAGGCAAACTCCATTTATTTTCAACTTTGGAAGTGTTTTTTGTGCCGGGGGTTTATTAAATTTTTAATTTAATTTTTATTTTATACTTTTTAAAGTGATCTACTAGTCAAGCTCTTTCATTTGATACCCATATTGAGGGAGTTATGAAGAAATTCGTATTCCGATATGTTGTGGCGGCGGCCATCTTGGACCGATTTTTTTCAAACATAGCTAAGAACACTCCCGACTAATATACCTTTCAAACAAAAAAAACTACATACAAATCGGTTCATCCGTTTGGGTGCTACGATGCCACAGACAGACACACACACACACACACACACACACACACACACACACACACACACACACACACACACACACACACACACAGACACGTTAAACTTATAACACCCCGTCGTTTTTGCGTCGGGGGTTAAAAAATAAATACACTTGTTTTGTTTCATTCAAAAATACCCAGTGGTTATGAATTTACGGGCCTTAAGTCCTGAAAAATATCGAGCCCCGGAACTGAATTTTTGACATCAGACCAGCAGTTCCTGAGATTTCTGGTGAAACGTAAGGCAGCGCCAACTAAAGTTGACTGGCCTACATAAGAATACGTCACACTCACACGCATCAAGCGCGAGCCGGTCGCCGCGCAGGAAACTAAATGTAATCTATGTATATGTTACCGGAAATGTATGAAATCAAGGAATTGTATACAAATCCTAGGAAATGTGTGTTAATACATAGAATGCCTGCAGTTCCACCGGCAGTGACGGTGGTTATAAAAAATGCAACCCCTTAGGCTAATGCTGGAGCCTCGCTTTCGCTTCAGTCTTCTAACCTATAATATATCCAGGTCGGGGCGCAGTGTCCACACCACGCAATTTAAGTTGGATAGATTAGGTTAGAAGATTAATGCGGGAGCGGAGCGGAGCGAAGCTCCCGCATTAATCTTCGTGGTTATTTTTTTTTTAGTCATTCAAAAATATAAATTTTCCACAAAATCATCCGCAAATATAGACAATAACCCATTTATTTCACACATTGCCGGTAGAACTGCAGGCATTCTATGAATTAACACACATTTCCTAGGATTTGTATACAATTCCTTGATTTCATACATTTCCGGTAACATATATAAAAATCTATTGCTGTTCGTTAGTCTCACTAAAACTCGAGAATGGCTGAACGAATTTATCTTATCAGGGTCTTAAAATGTTCGTGGAGGTCTAGGAAAGGTTTAAAAGGTGAGAAAAATTCGAATAATTGCCGGGAACCGACATCCACGCGGGCGGAGCCGCGAGCAAAAGCTAGTATCGAAATAATTCTTTCAGGTGTATTTTTTGTTTTCAACACACAAAACTTTATTATTTTCTTTAATTTTGTAGGAGTATGGAAAAAGGAGAATTCGGTACCTACACAACAATAATGAACATCAACCAATTAGTCCATCGCAATCCACTGCTGGACATATTAGGCCTCTCCCATTTTTAGGAGACTTTGGCCTACTATTTTCAAGCTGGCGAGTTTGTACAGGGTTTTATTTCAAATGTTCCTTCTCTCGCAGTGATATCGTCAGCATATTTTCCGCTAGTCGCCTCTTACGACGCCTTTTTTTTTTTCCGTGTGGAAATCCCCTCGAATACCCCCCCTTCCGGAGCCGGAAGGGGAGGTTATGTCGGACACGCAAAACCGCACGCCGACTGTGGGTTGTGGTGCTAGGCCGGAGGTGAGGTTGTCATCGACATATCCCTCGCACCCCGGCTGACCCAGGGCCATCACTTACGGTCTGGCCCTCCTCAGGAGGGGGGACAACGGTGTCCCCAACTCGCCCCCGGAATGGGGAGGCGTGCTATTCAGCGCGCCGCCGCCGTGGCCTGCTTCTGCTGGGGTGACAGGCGGCTCCACCCGTCACCCCCAGGCCTGCGCTCATGGGGGACGGAGGTCAGTCAGTGCCCTCTTACGACACCCTTCACATGAGATGTGGTCGTGATACTCGTATTCTTTCTCTGCCACTACACGTATAAAGATCGTAATAATAATAACTGTGTTTATAACGTACCTATTAAAGCAGGTACTCGCCCAAACCGGTCGGCTATCCAACCGAACAGAAAGCCTCCCGCGACGGAGCCGACGAAGAACAACGACTGAGCCAGAGGGATGTAGCTAGCTTGGTCACAAACCCATTCTCTCTGAAATCACAAATAAGTCTAAACTGAGACAAACTAAATAACGCGCAAGTGGGACTTGAACCCACGACCTTTCTCTTACAGGGGGAATGCTCTTCGAACTGAGCTATTGAGCCACACCTGAATTACTTCAAATTTCCCTTCTCTTTATATCCATTTTTAAGGGCTGTGGCTTAATAGCTCAGTTGGAAGAGCATTCCCCCTGTAAGGGAAAGGTCGTGGGTTCACGTCCCACTTGAGCGCTTAATTTTTCCCGATGTATTTCGAATTTCAAAGTTAGCATAATAAATGCTATAAAAAAATCATTCAAACCAAATAAGTTATATGAAAAAAAAGCTGCTAATAGGTAGCAGACATGCACACGGTTCATCTAACGGAAAATGGTTGGCCGTATACAACACGGGGGAGTCACCCACATACTGCGTTCTAATGACCTTCTTGAAAATATCGGTATTATGGTCGTCGAGGAAAACCGTAGCAGAGAGATCATTCCACACACGTTTTTCGAAAATATGAAATTCTTACAGGTTTAGCAGCACGACCAGTTTCATACGTCCATAGGCCATTGGAACCATTTTACAGTTGAATGGAATTTTTATAGCATTTATTATAATAGCTTTAAAATTTTAATTTTTTTCCCTATGTATTTTGAATTTAAAAGTTAGCATAATAAATGCTGTAAAAATTTCATTCAAATATTTAGGGGGAGTCATCAAAAATCAATGTTTAAAAATGGTAGAAAAATCATTCATTGGTTCCAACTGTTCGTAAGAAAGTTGGTAGATGGCTCCACCGGCACCCTTAAAGACGGATATAAAGAGAAGGGAAATTTGTGTGGCTCAATAGCTCAGTTGGAAGAGCATTGCCCCTGTAAGGGAAAGGTCGTGGGTTCAAGTCCCCCTTGAGCTCTTCTTTTTCCCGATACATTTTTCAGATGCATAAATAAAGTCCAACAACTGATCTAACTGCAATATTGCGATATCACCAATGGATTGAGGATTTTGCTTAACAAAAAATATCAAAGTCAAACCCGCAGTGACGCAGTGAGTTTGAAAAAAACTGACACCGGAATAAATAAAATAAATAAATAAATATTCCACAACATTCTACACAGCGCTATCTAGACCCATGGTAAGCTTTTATAGCTTGTGTTATGGAATCTAGAATGCGGATAAACATACTTATATACTTTTTTTTTGGTAAATAAATACATATTATACATAGAAACACCCAGACCAATGCAAATAGCCATATGCATGCATACAAATATTTGCGTGCACTACGGCCACGTCACAGAGGATTGAAAGGAAAGCTTCGGATGAGACTGGGATTATCGCTAGGATGAAAATGTCTGTACCTCGTGCCAAATGGATTGAGAATAAAGTTCATTGACCGAGTTGACCTTGCGACCAGTTTGGACCGGTTACTTAGGGGTTGTAAACCTTTTTCACACTATGGTGACACAGATTGCAGTGACACGTGGCGCCCGTGTGAACCTTTATTTTTGTTACACAAAAATCACTACTTATGATACGATAATTACTGCAAACTTTATTCTCAATCGAACTGACACGGCCTATAGTAGCATGACATAGAATGTTATGAAGGTAACTTTTATGAACTTACCTCCGTAGATACTGTTTTGTAGGGTATATCTGTGTAATTAAACTCCCAGCCATGCTGGCACGGTATCAGCGGTGTTCCAACTGGAGGTGGAGTCAACGTTTCCAAGACTTGGGTCCAATTGGTGTCAAAAGTCATGCAATTATTCGAAACACCTGAGTTGGTGTTGGGAAATGAGAGATTTCGTCTGTAATAGTAAACATTCTTATAAGTGATTACCATGAAACTATATAATACTAGCTGACCCGTCCCGGCTTCGTCCGGCAAACTCAAAACTCAAACTCAAACTCAAGGTATTTATTCAAAATTGTGTAGCACTACTACAGCTTTTTGACGTCAAATTCTGCTTAAAACTAAGTTTACCACCGCTTCCTAGGCACCAGTGGAGAAGAAACGGCGGCGCAACAAACTCCACTGTAGCATTTTATGGACGTCAATTTACAAAAAAGTAAGGTCTTAAGACTAAATATGGACGAATGTACATGTCTCGTGTCAAGATAATTAAAGTATATAAAAAAAACTTATAATAAAATAATTTACCTAAGTTAACAAAAATAAATAAGAAAAAGAAGTTCGCCTTCCTATTTAAACCTTTTGCCGTAGTTACAGCCGTAGTTACGGCAAAATTTCGTATTCCATATTTGATAGTGACCTAAATGACGAACTTTCCATACAAACGTTTATCATCTATTTTGCCCATTTAGTAATTAAATTTTGAAAAGCGCTGATACATGTGTTCATTTATTTCTTAAAAGTCACAGGTTTATAAAATTTTGTGCATCTAGCTCTGAAAATGACGGACTTTCGTACAAACTTCCATCCCTTAGTAGCAGAATTTCCAAAAATCCTTTCTTAGTGGATGCTTACATTATAAAATGCATCTATTGTTAAAATTTCAAGTTTGAAGGTCTTAGGTTTTAGGCTCTGCGTTGATGAATCAGTCAGTCAGTCAGCCAGTCAGTCGGGTTAAGTAATTTTATATGTATAGATCAGAATTCCACGTGGGTGGAGCCGCGAGCAACAGCTAGTGTAATATATTACAAAGGTCAACAGGTAAGTGGTCCCGCTATCAGTACGCACATAGAATAGATGGCGAGTTGTTAAACTGCAATGAAAATTGCATGTCCTTTTTCTGTTCGGTTTCACTATGCCGCTCTAGATAAATTTCTCAAAAGTGGGAGCATCAATTGCGCTAACGTGACGCGTTTCAACGCCATGCGTCAATATCAAATGGTCGGTGTTTTTTATAGTGTCCTACGTAATGTCGCGTGAAAACGTCACTTGGAGTATGAAACGTAATGTCACGCGTGGCGTGTCGTCGCTTGCGCGCGCTATCGCGTTTGTCGCTTACATAGGACAACGGGTATAGGAACAGACGCGCGGGTGGACGAGGTACGATTTCATATTCCTGCGCGTCTCCTTCTCACCCGCATTAAGACGGTGTGTGTGTTTTTGTGTTGTGTTTTTCTAAAGACTATTTCACTGGAGCATCTCTGATATCTATTCATATTCTCTCCTCCGTGGTTATTAGAACGACCACGCTCTGTAACACCGGGTTGCGAACATGAACGTATGTACTGTGATAAGCTTATCTGCACTATTACGGATGAGTCCCATTCCACGGTGCGTAGTCTGCTCTGAAGGTGAGGGTTGGGCATAATGCCCGCGGCCTGCTTTTTACTAAGAACTCTTATTAGGTTTCATTATGCCCGCGTAGGTGGTCTAGGTACTCAGCGACGACGTGTAGAAGCCGACAGCGGCCCGCAACGTCCAGAATTTTGCTAATCCTTTGACTTAGGATTACTATGATTTTTTTCTTTTTTAGATTCATTCATCAAAATACATATATACATACAGTCACACCTGTTTTCCAGCAGGGTAGCCAGAGTCTATAGTTTTCCAGTAGCTACGATTCTGGCATAGATCTTTCGCTCCTTCTACTTTCATAATTGTTTTCATACTTGGCTTGGCTACTATTGACCATTCATTTCTTTAAAATGTCTGCGATCTGCTTTACATACGCATATCTAGGACTACGCGCCCGGGTTGCCCATTCACCTTCGCCTCATAAATCCATTTCGTTTCATCAAGATATTGTAGTAAAAACATTACCCTCCTTTCTTCGGCAGTCGGATAAAAATAAGAGCACTAACCTACCTGCCCGGTGCTTACTTGCACCAAGCTTAGGTACTTGTTCCGAATGGCTGATTGAAATCGACACTAGGTAGGTAAACATATTCACCGATGTTACGACCTTGCGCACCTTATAAATATCAATATTATAATACACACTTATCAAGAATAAATCTTTGTGGCCATTATCGAGAACTGGAAGAGGCATAAATTATTATATGTTCGTGGTTAATGTTATAAACAGGTTGTTACTTAGGTATGCGTTATCGGTACGGAATGGTACGGAACGGACTTAAACAGCGTAGTTTGAGATTTTGTTAAACCATGATATAATTATGAGTATGACTCATTATTACGAGTATAATATTCTTGTTCTAATCTTATTTTATGCGTTCCGTAAGTTAAAAGGAAAAAAAATGAATATTAGTTGTGGTGATCCATACTTCCATACTAATATTATAAATGCGAAAGTAATTCAGTAACACTGTCTATCTGTCTGTATGTTACGCTTGAAGCGTAACATACAGACAGATAGACAGTGTGCCTAAACAGTGCCTACCACTGATCCATTTTTGATGAAATTTGGTATAGGGGTGGATTAGACCTTGAGAAAGAACATAGGCAATATTTGGCCGCGATAACCGACATCCATGCAGTTGGGGCCGCGGGCAAAAGCTAGTAATAAATAAATATTTTTCCGTTTTCTACGTGGGTAACAAATGTTTAGAAATGCCACCCCCATTGCCGGGCACCGGTTGAAGGGACTCGCCAACAAGCGTAATAGCTTGGCGGGTATTTAGAAGTAATAATTAAGTTTGTGAAATTCTTGTTAAATAATAATAAAAAAATAAAAAATGAAGTACCTACCTACTGGCTAGATGATAACATCCACATTTCACCAATCAGTCGCCTGAAAGCTCCACCAATCATTGTATTAGGTCCCACGTGATAGGGTGTAAGCACTATGAGCCTATTGCCGTATTCTGGGCACTATTGTTACCTCGAGCCATGCCTTTGAGTCTGGGCTGTATATATCTCTCTGATGTTCAACAGCCTTATCCCTAGGGCGCGTTCCCACTTTATCGTGACGACAGATAGTCGTGTAGTTTTAAGTGTCGTGACGACAAAGTTGGAGGTGTCCACATAAAGAACGACACGACTTACTGTCGTATACGACATTTTTGCAGTGACAATAGATTTTCGTGACAGTGGGAACGGCTTTTTTTTTTCCTCAGGAGGGGGACAACGGTGTCCCCAACTCGCCCCCGGAATGGGGAGGCGCGCTATTCAGCGCGCCGCCGCCGCCATGGCCTGCTTCTGCTGGGGTGACAGGCGGCTCCACCCGTCACCCCCAGGCCTGCGCTCATGGGGGACGGAGGTCAGTCAGTGCCCTCCGACGCCCGAGTTGCCTGCGCGCGCGGGCGGCGCGATCCGCGAGTCTTTCTCACTCGCGCCGCCTCTCCCGTTCCGCCGTCTCCTTCACGACCATTACCTGCTCGCTGAAGGAGACGCCGGCCGCCCACGCGTCCGCGCAGCGGACCATTGCTGTGAGCAGGGTGGCGAGGGTGAGAACTCTCACTCCCAGGGCCGCCACTAGCTCCAGCCTCGGACCGGCCCGTGCCGGGCACTCGGTGAGCGTGTGCAGCCCTGTGTCCTCGCTCGCGTCGCAATGATAGCACTCGGACGTTGACTCCTTTTTGATCCGACACAGATACCGCCCGAAGCACCCGTGCCCAGTGATAATCTGCGTCAGTCGATACGAGAGGCTGCCATGTGGCCTCTCTAGCCATTCCCCCATGATGGGCCTTACCGCCTCTATGACGGCATGCCCTGCGCGTGGTTGCTCAAGTCGTCGCTCCCACTCCGCCACCATCATGGTGGAGCCAGGATCTCTCGGCCCGAATGTCTTCGGGCTCGGGATCGTATCCCCGCTCCCGTGCCTCCTTACGGAACCGATACAGTGCCGCAAGGGATCTCGCTTCCAGGATCCACGGTGGCGATCCGGCTAGGAGACTCGCCGCTTCAAAGGATATCGTTCGGTACCCCCTAATGGCCCTGGAGGCCATCCTCGGCTGCAGCGCATGCAGCAGGGGTACGAACCTGGCCTGCAGGGTGTCCGCCCACACAGGGCACCCGTATAGGGCTATGGACCGCACGACACCCGCGTAGAGTTTCCTGCAGGAGTCCTCCGGGCCCCTCAGGTTGGACAGCAGCCGCGCCAGCGCGTTAGCTGTCACCAACGACAGTGAGAACGGCTAGCACAACAGTCGTAAAACGATAAACCTAAACGTAAAACGCCTAGTGGTATGGGTAATGGACTGAGAGGTCTCGGGTTCGATCCCAGGTTTACCATGGCACACACCAATGACTTTTCGATGCTTTTCGAAGTTATGTCTGTATTTATAACAGGTTTATAAGTGCTCGCCACCTATTACATTGGGACCTAAACATAAACTAGCGAAATGTGGGTGCTAGCACCTCTGCCTACCCCTTCGGGGAATACAGGTGTGAGTTTATGTTATGTTATGTACGACACGGCTTGGGAAGAGATAGGGTGGCCCAAATTCTATTCTGTCGGGAACCACGCGGCTATGACATCGCTAAACCTAGATCATAATGTAGGTATATACTATTATTATAACATTGGAGAGAAGAACTTGTAGGTATTTTTTTATCGTTATTCACGATACGGAACTAAGAAAATAATTGCAATTTGTGATGCTGATAAATTTATAAAATAAAAATATTTTGTTATATACCTATATCTATATACCTATCTATATATATTATCATAAAACTAGCTTTTGCCCGTGGCTCCGCCCGCGTGGATGTCGGTTATCGCAACCAAACATAGCCTATGTCCTTTCTCAAGGTCTAATCTATCCCTATACCAAATTTCATCAAAATCGGTTCAGTGATTTAGGCGTGAAAGCGTAACATACAGACAGAAAGACAGACAGACAGACAGACAGAGTTACTATCGCATTTATAATATTAGTATGGATTTTATGATATCAGACTTAAAATCATTATGTGTGTTTGATCATTATTATTCGTACCTAATATTGATCAAGTTGCTACAACAGGAACAACTTGCTACGAACTGTATTTGCATGTATTTATATATTCATATAAATAAAGTAATTGGTGTCAGAAGATCTTGTCATAGATAACACTCGCATCGAAGACTGGTCGTAGGTAGGTCATAATGACAAAGTAATATTAATAAACTACATACATACATATACTCACGCCTATAAATGCCCGAAGGGGTAGGCAGAGGTGTATTAACACCCACGTGTCGCCAATTATGATTTTCGGGCCCACGTTATAGGAGGGCGAGTCTTTTGTCTTGGGCTGTATGTCTACTGTCCGATGGAGACCAGTCATATCGGGATTTATCGCACGATAAAAAAAAATATCCCTTAGGGCCAGCGCCCAGTGCCGGCATCGGCAAGCACGTGGATTTGTATTTGTCGTATAACAATATATCTTATTGTTATAGATATAAGGTTGAAATTTAATCCCTAACTATACCTCTGCAGAATGCCGATCTATGCCGAGGGTAGTCGAAGATCGTCATTGAAATTTCAATTTTATGATGATAGTGATAAGATCTTATTATGCTTGGCCAAAAAATCCTGAAGCACCTTTTACAGTACCCACAGGAAGAACTGGGATGGTCCTATTACTTATATTACTTGTAAAGAACATTCGAAGTTATGTAAAAAGTAAAAGGCACGAGCTTGACGCTTGTTTTTTTTTTTTGTAGAAATGTTTTATATGAAATTACCGTTTCATTTAACTTTACTAACACGATGGACAGTAAATAATGCAAAAAAATTCCAAATCGTCTTTTTATGCCAATGTGTTATGTAATGTATATCTGCGGTAGCCCAGTGGTATGGGTAATGGACTGCTGAGACGAGGTCTCGGGTTAGATCCCAGGTTTACCATGGCACCAATGACTTTTCGATGCTTTTCGAAGTTATGTGTGTATTTATCGCTGGTTTATAAGTGCCCGGTTAATGGCAATAGGCTCGCCACCTATTACATTGGGACCTAAACATAAACTAGCGAAATGTGGGTGCTAGCACCTCTGCCTACCCCTTCGGGGGATACAGGCGTGAGTTTATGTATGTATGTGAGTACTACTAAGAGTATTCGGCTTCGGAAGCGTTCCCCTTCCTTACACCCGGTATGTGTTGCTAGCAGTACGGTACCGCCCGCATGGATGTTATCGCGTTCAAAATATACAAAATATTCTTTCCCAAGCTCTAGTCCATCGCTGTCCCTAATACATACATAAAATCACGCCTTTTTCCCATAGGGGTAGCCAGAGATCACGGATCTCTATTTGCTACGATCCTGACATACTACTCTCGCTTCATTCACTCTCATTACATTCTTCATGCATGCTCGTCGGTTTAGGGTACTCCTGACATGCCCCTTTTCCAAAACTTATGGTCCCTAATACATAACATAAACATAACATAAACTCGCGCCTGTATTCCCCGAAGGGGTAGGCAGAGGTGCTAGCATCCACATTTCGCCAGTTTATGTTTAGGTCCCAATGTCGTCAATGGCGAGCCTACCTATTGCCATTAACCGGGCACTTATAAACCTGCGATAAATACACACATAACTTCGAAAAGCATCGAAAAGTCATTGGTGTGTGCCATGGTAAACCTAGGATCGAACCCGAGAACCTCGTCTCAGCAGTCCATTACCTATACCACTAGGCTACCGCAGATTAATATACATATTATAATCAACATAACAACAATAAACGTTGATCAATTCTTAAATAAGCCTGGAATCTATAAGTAAAAGTAGAAAATAAACTATAGGAATTATTATTTCATTATACCTACCATAACCGTACCTATGCATTGTCATCCAAATTCAAATTTCATAATAATCAGTTGAAGATATTATCTTCTTCAAAATCTGGTTGGAAGTTTTAGGGAAGGTTCATATCTGACGGAACATGCGTCGCGGTTCAATTTTATATTGTAAGGCATTGATCATTTGAACGTCTTGCTGACGCACAAATGTAAAATGTAAACAAAACTACATTTAAAAAACGGCATAATTTACCTGAGTTTCACCAAAGGATAAATTACCTGAACCAACTCACCGAACCAACGAAAGAATAATTTTCAAATGGTTTATTTACTTTTTTTTGTTTATTCCTGACGTACTTACTTAGATAATATACCTACTTGTCATTCATATCATGTGCTCTGGAAATTGATTCTGTGATTCTAAAGAAAATAAAGGCAAAGAATAAGGAATGTGCTAATGAGTAGATTTTGAGAAAAACGCATTTAAAGTTTAGAAGTAAGTATATATTTTTTATTGGAATATTATTAAATGCACATCAAATAAATAATCACATATCAATATATTTTCATCATTTATATGCTTTTTTAAATCAAATAAATTACTTTACTACAAATAAACTGAATGTTTAACAAAACTAGTACTGCAGAAAAAAATAAAATACTTATACATCAGCATGACATTACTTTTATCCTCATAATGCGATACAAATAAATAGATTTATGTACAAAAATTATAAATGTTTATCAAAAATACTAACTGCACAGCAAATTAACTAGTGCGCATGTATTGTCCATTGTCAAAGTAAAATATCTATCCGAGTAGCATGTATACTATACTCCGTCCATATTATTGTATTTTAGACAGCTCACTGACATTGGTCGATATAACTTTGTTCTAGCGTCAACACCCAAAAATGTGAACTAAAATTAGGCGCTAATACGTCATATATCATTGACAACGTCTCGTCAGTCAGAAATCAAATTTAGGGATGTAGTAAGTCCGTTGACTGTGTTTTTATTTTATAACTTAAAAATGTAACAATCGATATCGACTACAGAAAATAAAATTAAAAAATATATTACTGGCGGTTTTTATTGACTTCAAAACAAGGAGGAGATTCTCAATTCGGATGTTGATAACTATTTTTTAATTTAATATTTGAACGCGCGTGGCTCCGTCATGTGTAGACGGATTTACAAAATTCTTTTTTTGTTTAACAGAAGTTAATTCCGAAATGGTTCCATTTCAATTTCATAAAGATCTGACGATGGGTTTCAGAGACAGACCACGGAACTCTTCCATAAATACCAGGCAATCAGATGTTGTTATAAAAATCTATTGTTTTGTTTTCAAGATTAGAGTGTGTGTTATGGCCCAAAATTATTATATATATATATTTCATTAATCGATTAATGATTTTTTAATTAAACATTTGAACTTTATCGATATTTAAAAAATGTTATGCAATCACTATTTCCATCTGTCTAAAATCTATACAAATAAATAAAATTGGAGTGTCTGTTTGTAATATTAAAATAACCGCTTTCTACTACATGCATATGAATGTATATACGGTACACATACCAAAATATATATTTTTAAATTTTTTGTCTGTCTGTCTGTCTGTCTGTCTGTCTGTCTGTCTGTTTGTTTTGGCTAATCTCTGGAACGGCTGGACCGATTTGGACGGGACTTTCACTGGCAGATAGCTTATGTAATAAGGAGTAACTTAGGCTACTTTTATTTTAGAAAAGTTTTTTTTTATTAAGTACATTCCACGCGGACGAAGTCGCGGGCACAGCTAGTACAATAATATAATGGACGGGGTATAAGTAATTAAGTTCAGAATGATCACCACCCACCCCGAAATGGATAGGTTAGGTTAGATTATGTTATTATGTCTTCGTGGTTATTGTTTTTTATAAGCAAGTAAGTAGTTTGTTGGTGCTCAATCAGCATTTTTGTTGTAAATGAGGATTATTTTGTCGTGCATTAGCAGCATTAGCAGTGCATTAATAAAACTGCTTTGCATTAAGATAAGCAGCCGTACGTTACGAAAATAAATTGTAGTGTGTTTTCTGATACTTTTGACTTTAGTATTCTGCTGTGCAATCAGTAATTTTGATGGAAATTTGGATTATTATTTCATAAAAAAAGTATTTTATTTGATTTGCGTTTAAATACCACCCTTTTTTATTGAGATCGGTGTCCACATCTAACGGAACTAAACTATCATAGACAAAGATTTGTTTTAGATAAAAAATAAAAAATTGTGACGTTCCCTGTTCTTTGCCTGTACCCTTCAAATGAAAAATCTATTAGTCCAGTTGAACGAACTTGTTATAAATTCAAATGCTATGCGATAAGAAACAAGTTCTGTTAACTGACGGACGGGTTTCAATTTTATAAATACGTTACTCTAGCTATCGTGACCAAACATAGCCTATACATTTTCCTAAGGTCTAATCTATCTATGTACTTAATTTCATCAAAATCGCTTCAGTGGTTTAGACGTGAGAGCGTAACACACAGACTGAGTTACTTTTGCATTTATAATATTAGTATGGAGTATAGATTAGTATGCTAAAATGTTTTAATCGCATGACTAAAAACGAATGTAACTCAAAACTCGAAAACGACTTGACCGATTCAGATGTTTTTTGTACCTACAAACGTTCACAGTCCACGGAAGGTTTAAAGTTATTCAGCTGTGCATCAGTTAGTATTAGATAAGAATATTTTTTGATTTTATCCCAACTAAAGATGGCCTAGAAGTCAATTCACAAGACCTTAGACTGTTTTATTGTATAAAATTTGAACGGTCGATTCTAAGGTGGGTGAAATTATGACAATCCCCTATTTCATCCCCAAAGAAGTCGACATCTTGAGAACGCTCTACAGTAAAACATGTTTTTTTATAACTAGTTGTGGCAGCGCCTTCGTATAGACTTCGAATCTAAAATAAAAGTAGTTTAATTTACGGCTTATTAAATCAGTTATCTACAGTTCAAATTCCGTTCAAAGCGGTCCAGGTGTTCCGAAGTTTTTTTTTAAACAATATTAGAACCGAAATTACTAATATTCTTTCTGACACCTTCAACTAAGCTAAATTACTTGTGCTAGGAGTGGGTTCACATCGGTAGTGTAATGGCCAGGATTCGAACCCGGGACCTCTCGATCGTAAGGCCGACTCCTTAACCACTAAGCTACCGACTCTAACAGACATACAGACCCTCTCTTCACCAAGATGTTTTGGCACTCGCATTCACCCCACCTGACCTAGATTCCTATCAATAGTCTATAGCAGTCCACTGCTGGACATAATAGGTCTCTCCCAGACCTAGATTTACTAACCTTAATTCCATGCTCAAACCGGCTAGTTCAGGAACTTTACACCAGTGGTCCTTCGGTGTCACCGTTATGAATATTTGCCCAAAGTAGGTGAAAGCGTAGGTGAAGCCGAAGGGGAACATTGCCACGTACAGAAGCTTCTGGTATCGACCCATGTCCCCGACATGAGACAGAACTGTATCCAACATGTCACCATCAAAACTTTTTTTGACTTCATTTGGCTTTTCTACTTCACTCTGGCAAAGAAACCTTATTTAAAATCTCATAATCATTTACAATTTCATAATCAATCTCATAATCACAATAAAAAAAATTAAAACAATAAATATGTATTAATTTGAAAAAAGAACTAACATTACGATGTTCTAATTGTAAATTTTCGTTCACCATTTTTATAATTTTGAAAACGGACACTTATTATTTTTAAGAATATTAAAATTTTAGATAGGAATGCATTATTTTTCAAATATAACTTTTTACTTAAATATTAAAATTGGACTAGGTATGTCACTTTAAATATTAAAATTGAACAGTGTCACAATGTTTAGAACGCACTCTTTGAACACACACGTTTTACTTTTGTGAATATTCCGATTGAATGATACGATTCTGTTAAGCCGCGTATCTAACGGACTGAGAAGACAGATACTTAATTAGAGTTCTGTATCTAAATTCATAAAATATACGAAATAAATTACTATGATATACTTACCTAGAGCCTTATCTGTGGAAGTAGTGTACAGCTGTGAATAGGGTAATATTTTTTATTAAAACAATATAAAACGATGCTATCGCGTTTTTCTGACGTAATTTTTATCCGACTTCGACGTAGCAAAAAGGAGGGTTAGATATTATTTACACTAATCCCGACGTTTCAGATTTATCTATGTCAGCAGCCATTGTCACGGGGAGACTCAAGATTGTGGTTCTCATAGTTTGTAGTGACAGTTTTTCTGAAGCAAGTAGGTACCCGAACTACTTACTTGTAATGGGGACCATGAATTGTTTCGATAATATAACGGAGTGCTTAGCCAGTTAGGGTCCCCCGACATGGCAACCGTTGAATCAAAATAGTACTGGGTATATCAAAAGTTAAAAGGCAAACTCCATTTATTTACAACTTTTTGGAGGTGTTTTTTGTGACGGGGGTTTTTTAAATTTTAAATTTAATTTTTAAAAATTAATTTAAATAGCTGGTTTAGTAGTGTAGGATATAAGTTCATCCTACCTAAAGCGTGATGCGGGTACCTACTTTATCAGGGGCAGGTATGTTTACTGTCGGGTGAAGAATAAATCTATCCCTTTAGTCGCCTTCTGGGATACCCACGGGTAGAGATCGTAAGAATAATACTATTCGCCACTGGGAAACAATATCATAAACACAATGATATTTTATAAACTATAGATATTTTGTTCACGCTCTAAAATGTCAACATAAAAATGATGACCAAATTGGTCACCATTTCTTCCACCAGTCCACCAGAGACGTGACAGTGCGCTACCCAAAAAAACGTCTTCAATAAATTAATTAGTAACAATGATAATTATTATTACAATAAATAATAATAAAATTCAATTAAATTAATAACATTGACGTATACTTTTATTAGGAAGTTGTCATTTTTTTATTTAGTGTTTGTGCCATTTTTGAAATTAGCCATGTTCCTGCATGACGTACTTATCTACAGTTTATAAAATATCATTGCATTAAACATACAGCATAAGTAAGTACACATATTGAAAAAAAAAACATTCATTAAACAGAATAATATACACAATAGCAAACAACACAAATATATAAAACAGTTTTTTTTTGCGTTTGGTATTAAATAAAAAAAAAAAATTTAAATTTTAAATTAGGTACATCTGGTAATTTGTTTTTTTATTTTTTTGCCATAGGTACCATAAAGTTTTAGAAATCCTTGCCAGCACGTGGGTTTCCGTCTTCCTACAATCCCAGGTATTTTTAGCGGGCGTCAATACTTAATCATCCGATGGGGCCGTCTAAGGACTGTTATTATAAGGCCCACCATTGTATACATCGGGATATGTAACTTGGACCTAAATTGCGAGACAAACGATGCCCTAGCATGGTCGGACCGTTCCATAATCCATACTAATATTATAAATGCGAAAGTACCTCTGTCTGACTGTCTGTATGTTACCTACGCTTTCACGCATAAACCACTGAACCGATTTTGATGAAATTTGGTATAGGGGTAGATTAGACCATGAGAACGAACATAGGCTATGTTTGGTCGCGATAACCGACATGCACGCGGGCAGAGCCGCGGGCAAAGGCTAGTAATCTATGCATGGTAAGTTTGAGCTCCGCCACCGCACTGTAGCTGTAGCACACCCAAAAGATATGTAGGTTCTGTGCCTATAAAGCACATTTTGAGCACATCTATCCAAGATATATGTCCCGAGCAATAAAACTTTTGGCACAGATTATCTAATGTGTTGATGTATGCAATGGTGACCCTCATTTCTGAGACTCAGCCTTCAGTTTACTATCATGGGATGGAGTCATATTAATTAACGTGTCCCATATCATGATTAAAAACATCATCGTAACTGCCTTTACTATCATTGAGTTGTGTAACATTGAACAGTGTTATTATTAGTGTGATTGAAAGTGTAATTGCTCTCAGTGCGACTGGTGGCGACTGAGCTCTGTACTCGTTGATTCTTTTGTTATTGGTTGAATTAGATCTGCATTGCTTTCAATTTAGGATACGTATCAATCAGTACTCACTATTATAAGTGTGAGATTCTTTAACATGTTAAGGCCAATGACTGCAAATACCTACTAGACAGCCAGTCTAGGAGTACTTAGATAGTGTACCTATTAGTGGTTTTTATTATCGTGCGAATAGTCCCCACGGATCCACCCCTATTTAAATTACTTTTATTATCAAGACCACAACTCCAGACCCTAAAGAATGATAAACACTAAGGCTGGTTTTATCGTTACGCGTTTCGGCAGCGCCGTAGGAGCGCGCGCGTTCAGAGACATATGGTAGTAGAAGTTGCGTTTTTGTGTCGCGCGCTTGGGCAGCGCCGTTTAATAAACGCGGGATGTTCGACAGCGCTGTCCAAACGCGCGCTGCTCATTCGCTTCTACGGCCAGTGTGCGTTTTAGTGTGACGCTGTTGAGACGCGCCGTAGGTATAATTGTGTAAGAAATGAATTACATCGATACGGGACGAGTAATGGAGGAAGTTCGATCCAGAAGGTGTTTATGGGAACCGGCCGATGAATTATACAAAAATAAGGATGCAAAAAATAAAGCCTGGGAAGAAATTGGAAAGGAATTGGAACTACTCTTTTTCGCCGTTGCCTTCTTTTCCATAAAAAGTAAATAGCCAGTACTCGACTTGCATTAAACTTCATAGTATTGTACACGACTGTCTCAAAACAGCGGAACGCGTGCTACTAATCTCGTTTTATAGTGCACCGCTGTTCAAACACGTGCTGTTAACAGCGCGCTGCTCAACAGCGCGCCTACCGGCGTGACGATAAAACCAGCCTACCTGCTTATGATTAGCTGTAGCGTGAGGTTTCCCCGACTGCGCATAAAAGTCGATTAACATGCGAAAAATCCCCACGGATACCACCCCCAACCGGAGCCGGTGGAGATGGTCATGTCGGACTCGAACTGACTAAAACGCACGCGGTCTTTGGGTCTTTGGTTTGAGGTGAGAATGCAGGGAACATATTTCTCGCACCACGGTAGTAACCCCCTTTTGCGTATAGACCAACGCGGTGGGGGACTGTTATAATATATGTAGTGACATCAGCTTTTTTTGTTAACTCTACTTTAACTTTTTTTCTTGTGGTCCCAAAATACACCTCAAAAATAATAATACCTATTGTTACTATCCCGAAAGTCTCCCTACCCACTCCATTATGCTTAAAAATTTGCCGAAATTTGACACAGGAATAATAACATAATGCTACTTTTTATCCTATGGGGGAAATAGGATCATAATTTCATACAGGCAGAGCCACGGGCAACGGATAGTATAAACTAACATAGTTATGTGCTGATGACCTCGTGGCGGTATTGTAGCGATGTGCTGCCTGGCTGTGATACCTACATAAAAACCGGTTTAAAATTTTCAATCATAAATATATTTTTATTATGTATACATGCTTATTATTTGTATGTATTGAATATACAATTTATTGAATTATTTATTTATTTGGTATCCTCAATTTTTATTAAACTATGTGTATATTATTTACTTATTAATTATAATTATAAATATATGCTAACTAAACGGGTCCGACCGTTATGCTCCCATTCCGGGTTGCCCCCGGCCGGTATGCCACCACATTGAAAAATTTGTTATTCCGTTTTGCCCCCGGCCGCGTTGCCCCCATAGTTTCTCCTTTTGTTATGATATTCGATTCAGTACGGTTGAGCAGACAAGTGTTAAAATAATAAATGGAAATTAAGAGTATAATCATGACTGATGTGTGTAGCTATAGCTCGTGCGAGTTAACATGGCACCTGGCCTTGCAAACAACCCTCCTCCCGATTCTCCGCGCGATGCCCCGCTCTCGTCCTGCAGTAGCGTCCGCGTCACAGTGACTGTTGTACATTTTAATTTCGTAGTTTTTATTATCAGACTTAGTTGAGTTTTGTTATTGTTACGTTTGGAACATTTATATTGATTTATTGTCTTGAGTTTTTGTCATAATACTTTATAACATACAGATTTACTGTATTCTGCATTTATAATATTAGTATGGATTTCTTGGATTTTTTGAATTAAAATGATTGGATCATGAAGGATTACTTTTTTTTAATTCTCTATCTCTGCTAATTTTCATCCAGATTCGTTCTACCGTTGTGTGGTTTAATTAAGTACCTAACAAACATACATCCACGATTTCAATAAATCTTATTATCAATATAGAATCTTATTACAACGGCGGTAATCATCACCGTAGTAAAAACTAAGCTAATCCATCAATTTTATTAAAATAATGAATAGGACTTTTTCCCTCTTTGTATTCAAGGATGTACCAATTGTAAAGATAAACAATCGAAAAATTTTAATGGGATAACATTTCATCATATATTTCCATGTTTAGAAAAAAATGTCTAAAAATGTAGATTCCCCTACAGTGTTTTTATTTAATATACCTACCTACTTACTTAATTCGTTATGATTTCAACTTTACAAAATGTATAACACAACACAAGCATATCATAACAAAGATTAGTTATCAAAAATCAATGTTTAAAAATGATTCGTTCATTGATTCCGATAGTTCGTAAGAAAATTGGTAGATGACTCCACCGTCGTCGCCTTAAAGACGTATAAGATGGGAAATTTTAATCACATCGGGCGGTGTCTCGGTAGCCGAATTGGTCAAGGCATTCCCTGTAAGGGAAAGACTGCGGGTTCGAGTCCCACCCGAGATGATTCTTTCTTTTTCCCTATGTATTCGAAATAAGCTTATAATTACGCTGTAGTCCTTGAGAGGAGGTAGGACACGACGGTATCTCCCGTCCCAAATTGAGCAGTCCGACTGGGGAAGTACCTCCGCCCTACAGAATACCGCGGCCATAATAACCTAGTGTTGTGTTCCCGGCGGTGAGTAGGGTAGCCAGAGCTCACTGGAGAGGTCCTGTGCTGTCAGTAGGAAGACCAAAGGCTCAAGTAGACGCCGCTTGCTGGTTGGGGCGTGAAATGTAGGCGCTGCGGTCAGGGAGACCCGGTGAAACGGTTATACGCTGGCCGCCCGCAGGCTGTACGGTTCCCAAACCTGGGGATCACGTAACTGTGGAAGCACCTCTTGGTACTTCGGACCACAGCCTCGTCCGGGCGAAAGTGACTCTTATGCGACCTGAGCCATCGCGCCCACCTCAGTGGCGGCATGTCTGGCACTACAGGTCAGCAGACTGGGACGGACTGCGGGAATTCTTCGAGTCGTACCCGTGGAGGCAGCTCTGCTTCACTTCAGATGATCCAAACTCCTGTGCAACAGCAGTCGCTGACTCGATCCTAGCGGGCATGGAGTGCTATATCCCCAACCGCTGGATCGCGACAGGAGCGAGCAAGCGTCCGTGGTTTAATAGGTCCTGCAGAGAAGCGAGAACTCGCAATCTGCTTACAAGGATTCAATTCAACCCCACAAAGACACAAGTTTGTGCGTTCACCGCAAAAAACAGCCGTTGGTTGTAGTCCCTCGTTTTGAGAGCACCCCCTTAACTGTCTCAGTCGATATTGGAATACTTGGTGTTGACATATCGAGCGAAGTCCAGTTTCGCGGTCATTTAGAGGGTAAAGCTAAATTGGCCTCGAAGAAGCTGGGTGTACTCAATAGATCGAGACAGTATTTCACTCCGGCTCACCGCCAACAACTTTATAAGGCGCAAGTACGGCCACATATGGAATACTGTTCTCATCTCTGGGCAGGAGCACCTCAGTGCCAACTTCTCCCTCTGGACCGCATCCAACGGAGAGCGACTCGAATCGTCAACTGCCGGGATGTTTCAAATCGGCTAGACTCTTTGGCACTGCGTAGAGATGTGGCTTCGCTTTGCATCTTCTATCGCCTATACTATGGGGAGTGCTCCGAGGAATTGTTCGGATTGATCCCCGCCGCCTCTTTCCGCCATCGTTCCACGCGACAGCAGTTCCACACTCACCATCTGGACAGCTGGCGGTCCACAACTGTGCGTTTCTCGAGAAACTTTCTGCCTCGCACAACTAAACTGTGGAATGAACTGCCACCAGCGGTATTTCCGAACCATTACGACCTTCAAACCTTCAAGAAAAGAGCGTACTCTCTTTTAAAAGGAAGGCAACGCACTTGTGACTCCTCTGGTGTTGCGGGTGTCCATGGGCGGCGGTAATCGCTTACCATCAGGCGATCCGTCTGCTCGTTTGCCTCCCTAATCCATAAAAAAAATAAAAAAAATAAAAAAATAAAAAAAGGATTGGACCACGGCCCTCGCCAATAAGAATCCGAACATCGGTGAAGTGAAGCGGAAATTGAATGCTGCCTCGAGGTCCAGTAAGAAGGCAACGGCCAGGGCTAAGTTTGAGTTCATCGGCAGAATTGGTGAGCAGCTTGCAAGGTTCCCATCCGGTAGTCGCGCATTTTGGTCGCTCGCCAAAGCTGCCGAGGTGCTGTTTTCCGCCGCTATCAAAACCCGACGGTAGTCTGGCCCATGGCGCCAAGGAGAAAGCCGATCTTTTAGGTAACCTCTTTGCGTCAAACTCGACTATGAACGATGGAAATGCCGAACCACCTAGTATACCCTGGTGTGGAACTTCAATGGGTGAAGTAAAAATCACCCAGTGGAGGGTTCGGCGAGAACTAAAATCCCTAGATGTTCGAAAGTCGAGTGGGCCGGATGGCATACCGGCAATGGTGCTAGAGCACTGTGCTCCAGAGTTGTGCCCTGTTCTTACACGACTCTTCGCGCTCTCATTCTCCGCTGGACGAGTTCCGGCTTCGTGGAAGACCGCATACGTGCATCCTGTGCCTAAGAAAGGCGACAGGACAGACCCGTCCAACTACAGGCCCATCGCTATCACCTCCCTTCTCTCGAAGGTTATGGAGCGTGTTATTAATACACAGCTCCTGGGATACCTTGAAGGTAACGATCTACTGAGCGACCGACAGTACGGTTTCCGCCAGCGTCGCTCGACCGGTGACCTTCTTGTGTATCTCACAAACCGTTGGGCGGAAACCATCGAGAGCCAGGGTGAGGCACTAGCGGTCAGCCTAGATATAGCGAAGGCCTTCGATCGGGTATGGCACAGAGGTCTTCTTGCGAAGCTACCATCTTATGGACTCTCTGAGGGGCTGTGTAATTGGATTTCCAGCTTTTTGTCCAACAGAAGCATCCAAGCCGTCGTGGACGGCAGTTGTTCGGACCGCAAGGACATAAACGCTGGTGTCCCACAAGGTTCCGACCCTGTTTCTGCTGCATATTAATGACATGCTGTCGGATGACTCCATTCATTGTTATGCTGACGACAGTACTGGAGACGCATGTTACACGGGGCGTGCAAACATTCCCCAGTCCGAGGTGGAGGGGAGTCACGAACAACTTGTGTCAGAAATCGAGACTACTCTCTCGGGAGTATCCGATTGGGGTCGACTAAACCTGGTCCAGTTCAACCCCACCAAGACACAAGTATGTGTATTCACCGCTAAGAAAACCCCATTTGTTGTAGCACCGCAATTCCTGGGCACACGGCTTACCATTGCCCTGAGTATCGGGATCCTAGGCGTCGAGGTCAGGCTGGCATCAAAGAATCTTGGAGTTCTTAACAGGGCGAAGCAGTACTTCACTGTGGGGCAGCGACACCTTCTTTATAAGGCACAGGTTCGGCGCCACATGGAGTACTGCTGTCATCTTTTTGCCGGAGCACCCGCACGCCAGCTTGACCCATTCTACTCGGTGCAAAGGCTCGTCGACAGTCCCATACTCGCAGGCGATGTGGAACCTCTCAGTTTCAGAAGGGATTTTGCCTCACTGTGTGTTTTCTATCGCCTATATAATGGTTTGTGCTCAGATGAATTATTTGACATGATGCCTACAGCTACATTCTATCATCGCACCGCTCGCCATAGACAGGGAATTCATCCCCACACATTGCATCCGAATACGGTGCGCACCGTGCGGTATGAAAGGAACTTCATACCACGTACGCTCAAGCTGTGGAATGAACTCCCTGCCACGGTTTTCCCAAGCGACTACAATATGGGGTTCTTCAAGAGGGGCATTAGAAGGTTTCTTCAGGGTAGGCAGCGCGAGTATAACGCCCCTGGTGTTGCATACGTCCATAGGCCACGGTAACCACTTTCCATCAGGTGGGCCATGTGCTTGTCTGCCACCTAAGTGGTATATAAAAAAAAAGAGGAAGAAGGATCTTCACTCGACATTGTGAAACGACACACTGAGCGGTTAACCTATGTTATCACTTGCACATTTGCAATATACAAGCATGAGCGGAAGGGATGCATTTATCCATTGTTTCGGAAATTCGCTTTTCAGGTAGAGCTGACAATGGGCACGCTACCCCTTCATTGTTTTCGGTCACCTATCTTCGACATTGTAAAACGACACACTGACCGCTTAAACTATGTTATCACTTGCATATTTGCAATATTCAAGCATGAGTAAAAAGGATGCAATTATTTCGGATATTCGTTTTTCAGGTAGAAGCGGACAATTAATATTATTATATCCATTTATTTTGGAAAATTATCCATAGTGTTAGTAACAGTGATCCTTATAAACTAGGGTTAGTATACATTTATATTATTTTTATTTGGAAACGACCTACATGTGAATTTGTACCCATCTTCGCCACATAGGTGAATCCTGCCGATCCGTGAACACGCCAAGAATACTATTGGTGCTGCCGCGTACACGGGTTTGCATAGACGCACACCGCTTCCTCATAATTGCTTCGAAGCCATCCGTACGCGCTTCTACAAACATACCTGATGCACTACAGTGCCACGGCAGCCCCACCAGAACCCTAAACGCGTTATTATATTGGACACGCAGAGCGCTGTATGCCCGCTGCGTATAGCTAACCCAAAGGCTGCACAGTATGCTTCAAAAAGCATAACCTTCACTGACATAGTACAGCGTGCAAACCTACGGGCCAGCATGTTGCATCGGACAGCCAGCGATCTGCGCTCCCTCTCAATGTCACAATCATCTCGCAAGTCCTCGGTGATCCAGTGGCCCAGATACATTGCCCTGTCAACTCTATTAAGGGGTTTCCCATATAGTGAGACTGTGGGCACATCTGAGTATGTCACTGTGTTTGCCTTAAAGATCATAATCTCACTCTTTTTGCCATTGTATCTGAGCCCATGACTCACCGCTTTTAGGGTTTTCGGTCATCTATCTTATCTAAAATTGTCTTTTGTTCCAAAAACTCGTTTGAGCTCTGGTAGGTAGTCTAAACTATGAACGAGCAACCTAAGAGTGTTAATTTTCGAAATCAGCATTATTTTAATTTAATTTAGTTCGCGTTTTTAAATCCTTATAGAATATACTCAAAAACTATCCCTATTAATGTCTAAAACGATGATACATAGTATAAAATAAATATAAGTTGAATTCAAAAACACTTTTGTTCTCAACAGTATTTGCTCAAGAGTTTTGTAACAAAGAAAATGGGAGCAACACGGCCGGGGGCAAACCGGAATAACAAATTTTTCTATGTGGCTATACCGGCCGGGGGCAACCCGGAATGGGAGCATAACGGCCGGACCCAACTAAACTCTATATACAAAAATGAGAAAAATAATGTTATTTATGTTAATGTATAGGTATATTTATTTGTGTATGTATACGTAGGTATATAAATTAGGTATATAATCATACCTGTGTATTTCGTGGCTATTATATACCTAGATTGTGAAATTACGCCAAAACAACTACCATTCAATTCCTACAACCATAATTAATGATCATCCAAAGGTTGCCTGGTTTAAATCGCTTAAAGCGAAAAGGCCGCCTTTGTATGTACTGTTTCCGCAGTCATTTATTTATATATTCTGTATTTTCATGGTGTACAATATAGTATACCTAAATAAATAAATAAAGAAATACATACATTCGTAGTTTGAACTCTCCGAGAAAACTATTAATAAGATAATTTATTCATAGGTACTCCTATCAGTAAATTATAATATGGGAAATCCCCGCGTCCAATTTGTGTGTTTACTGTGTGTGAAGGTGGAATGGAACCGCCTCACATCTGATCTGACTACTGATTCTTTTTTGTCATCCTAGCGTTAGACTCTGGCCAAGGAAAATTGGCGCAAAAAGTCGGCGCCAAATTTGAAAAAGCAACACGTTGCAACACTGACTAGACTCTGGCCATGTACCATAAAAGGCTAGTTTCATGCATGCAATAGGGAAAAGATTCTAGTATCGACTCTGTTATTTCGACAGCCTCTGTGGCGTGGCGGTAGTGCACGCGACTGCCACGCAGGAGGCACGGGTTCGATTCCCGCTCAGTGCAAATATTTGCACCTATGCATGAATATAGCTATTTGCATTGGTCTGGGTGTTTCTATATATAATATGTATGTATTTACAAAAAAAAGTAAGTATATAAGTATGTTTATCCGCATTGTAGATTCCATAACACAAGCTTTAAGCTTACCATGAGTCTAGATAGCGTTGTGTAGAATGTTTTGGAATATTTATTTATTTATATTTCGGTGTATATTCAGTGTTGCAACGTATTGATTTTTTAAATTTGGCGCCAAATTTTTTGCGCCATCTTTCGTTGGCCAGAGTCTAGACCCAGTCGCATCCGAAGATTATTCACCGGTCCGGGGTCCGCTTATATCAGTCTAGTTGAGGGTTTAGCTGATTTTGCGACTGCCACCTGACCTGCACAGCCCATTGACGATATAGAAGCATTGCAGTTAGACTAGTTGTTGGACACAGCGCTCCACACGCTGGAGGAGTGCACGGCGTGGGCGCAACAGCGCCAGGTCCTCGTGGTGGGTCTGGGCGTGGGCACTCTCTCGCTCGAGACCATGGTGCGAGCCATGGTATCCAGCGGGAGCAAGTGGGACTGCGCCGCCTCTTTCTGTGAGCAGGTCATGCTCGTGAAAGAGGCGGCGGGGCGAGAGCGGGAGAAAACTCTCCCACCCGAGTTCCGCAGTCGGCGGCTTGGGCGCCGCCGACGTGTCTTCGCCGAAGACCATCGGCCTCCATGACCGGGGGCCTGAGGACGGTGAGTTGGCTTGCTCACCGTCTCTACAGAAGCAGGCCCATGACGGCAGCGTGACGTGAGGGATTCACGCACGCCCCCCCCCCCCCCTTAAGAAGCGGGATAACATCCGAAACCCCCCCACAGACGCGGGATAGCACCCGAACCACCCCCAAGGCGAGGCCGCAATTGTAGCCGTAGGTCTGATGGGAGTCCTGGGACATCCTTCCGAGGGCTTACCCGGGGCTCCCATCCATGGGCTTTTGGGCGTTACCGTGGGGGTTTTTAGTCGGTAGGAGTCCGGCATAACATCCATGAAGGACTAGTTGTTGGAATTTTTATGATTCTAACTACATGTAGCCCATACGCATTTTTACACAACAACACAAATAAAACAAAACACAATAACTTATTTTTGTTCACGTGTTGGTTCTCGATCCAAAGCTCTGACTGTGGATGTCGTAAAAGGCGACTAAGGGATAGGGCTGTTCTTCATCAGTCAGTAAACATACAGATCAGGACAAAGGGCACTCTAGACGGCATTAGGCTCACCCCCTATCACGTGGGATCGAAAATCATAATTGGCGAAATGTGGGTGCTAAGCTAATATACCTCTGCCTGCCCCTTCGGGGATCTACAGACGTGCGTGTATTGTATGTATGTTAATAAACAATAAGGTTTCCATTTCGTTCTTTAGTAACGTTTTATTAACTTTTTAGACTTGAGTTTTTAAACAAAAAAAAAGAATAAAATAAAAAATATTAAAAGCATATATTATGAGATTATAGATTACATACCTAATATACCTTTTGTAAGTATCAATCGGAGTATAAATCACGTCCCCAGCCACGTCACAAAATGTACAAAGGTTTTATCTACACACATCCGGGCCGTGCCTGGGACGGGGACGGACCGTGCCGGCGTGCCCCGTCATTATCACAAGTTCAAAAAAATATCGGCGTGTACCATGAAGAAGGACAATCATATTCTCCGTGGTGTGTACATTTTATATGAACTCGTTCACCGTGCCAGGACAAACGACGGAACTTCAGTGCCTTGGTCTAAGAGCACGGTCATGGTCCGGTCACGTCTCACGTCGGGCATGGCCCTGGGGATCGACCTTTTTGCGCAATCGGGGGAACCTCTCGCTACAGCTAAATTATCTTAAGCAGGTAGTGTTTATCATTTTTTAGGATCTGGAGTTGTGGTCTTGATAATAAAAGTAATTTAAATACCTAATTTCAGTTTCAACGAGGTTCTTATCAATTTTTTTCATTCATCTCAAGCTGACGAAATCACGACACGCGGTCGCGTCTTCAAATTTTGGTTGCTTATTAAATAACCTTGAATATAGTTTACTATGCAAAATAAAGGTCGGTCATGTGTTTAATTGGGTAGTTCCAATTTCCACCAAGCGTTTCAGTGACTCATTTCTATGCCGCACTATTAGAACCTGGAACTCCCTGCCAGCTCACGTGTTTCCTTCTTCCTACAGTCCCGGGTCCTTTAAGCGGGGCGTGAAAAGGCATCTGATGAGGCCGTCAAGCTGAGTGCCACCACTTTTAACATGGTACATGTTTACGATGGTGACCCTCTTTCCGAAACTATGCCTTTAGCTTACCATCAGGCGAGGTTAAGTCAAATTGACGTGTTCTTTAGAAAAAAAAACCTGTTACCGTTTCCCCCAGAAAAGTCCAAAGGAGATGGAAAATGGTGGGCCCAAATGTAATAAGTTGAGATATGATCTAAAAAATTAGTCATATTTTTCTATCTTAGAATATGAAAAATCACCTAAATTCTCAATCTGGATGCGGAGAAATATGAGAAAATAGTTTTCGTGAGATTATCAATTGAGTAATCGATTACACTAAAATATTTGCTGTAAATAATTAACTCAAAGTAATTAAATGCACTATATATACTTACATGCATAATAGTGCATATAATTACAGTCATATTATTAAATCAAATATCAATTAATTACTGAAAAACCAATATTAATGATCATCGATTTCATATCGATTCACATCTCTCTTATATTTTGTAGTCTATGTCACTGACATGGCAGCTGACTAACATTGACACTAGACAGTTGCTGACTGTTTTTGTTTGCTCATCGTACATATCTTCTAATCTGTGCTCATCGTTTCGTGTTTTCCGATGCGTTTTGAGTGCTTTCCCGATTATTCTTCATTTTTTACGACAACTGCTTTGTATTTTACGGATTCTGACCCTGCCTACCTTGTACGACCCTTGCTTTCACCTTGGACACCGAAGATCGCTCACACGTTTGACTTGGAATTGTTATTTTGCATTTTACCGCCAGCATGTGAATTGGATATTATTGAAACTATGGATCGCTGTGTGAATTGTGGTATATCCACTGGTCACTGCAATACACTGGGCCGACGGCCCTTACACGATGAAACAATTCTGTCAGTGATTCGGCAATGGCTTGCACGGTTACCTATCTTAATCCCGAATTTTAATATTCCGAATATCATAATCCAGAAAACGTTTGGCCATTTATTCAAAATCCCGGTTTTCCAAATTCCGAAGTTTTATTTGCCATATAATCGCAACTCCGAATTTCATTTTCCTATTTATTCATTTGTACGACGTTTTAAAATCCAGACGAACGAATTCCAGACACACGAAATCTAAATTCACAAAATCCAGATGACCGTAATCCATATGCACGAAAACCGAATTTTTAAAACACAAATTTTTGAAATGCAGTTTATTGATATCCAGACAAACAAAAACAAACACAAAGACAGACAAACAAACAAACCTAACCTACTGAGTCGAATTTTTCTAGCAATCGCCGGCCGCTGCCGCGGCACGCTCGCTTCGCTCGCTCGGCTCGTGCGGGGGTCGCAGTTCTAACCTAACCTAACCTACTGAGTCGAATTTGACACTTAAACCTATCTGTAATAGGCAACTAATACAATAAATTTACTGACTGGCAATTGAAAATTTGGTAATAGTTTATTTGGAAAATGGCACGATGGGAAACAAAAAAAAATATTCTGAGAATCTGGTATAACTATATTTAGATTATGACACTATGGAAAACAAAAAAATACTATTTGAAAATTTGGTTTTAGTGCACCTGGAAATTGATTCATCTGGGAAATGAAAAACGGAATTATAGAAAGTTGTCATTCATTACATCTGTCTTTTAAAAGTTCTACCAACCGTTTTCGGGGTTTTAAGATTCGGGTAACAGAAATACGATATTTCAATAGGTTACCGGCTTGCACCCATAGACATAAATATACAGACGTGAAGCTACTACGAAATTCATTCATAAAATCATATTAGGAAAACGCCAATTCTCCATCTTGCTTTCCAACGTAGTGGGGATGTAGTAGCACCTGATTGGTCAAATAAAATTGCTAGTGATGCGGTGATAGAATTTTAATTATCGATATTTTCCCAAATATTTAAAGAACGAAGACCACTTTCCATACATAGTGAATGACTTTTGATATGCCGTTGACTTTTTATTATTCTATCGCATAATGGTACTGGTATTACTGATGAATAGATACTAAAACATTTTTTACAAAAAAAAAAACAAAAATATTAAATAAAAATTCGATTTTTTTTGTCCAAATCGATTTTATTTTTGTGCCAATGTGTTATGTACCTGGAGTACTACTAAATATATATATATCGTTACTCAAAGACTGTAAAGAATCTTTGTAGATTCTACGTCCTTCTGGGCGAATTATTCGAAACTCCGGCTATCACAAGGAAAGTCTGACAGAAAGCCATAAGCACACTGCAACCTGAGAATACAAATAATCGGCATCCACTTAAGCTAATCACTTAATTTTTTCTTTCAAATGTATAAATTTTTAGTTTGTGCCCTTTTTATATCGATAAGTAGTTATCGACAGTTTACTGGATTCCCTACTAGGCCGCCATACTGCTTTCCATTCATTCATAAAATCCAAGTTTAGGTACCTAGGCAGTTTTTTTTCGTAGGTATGGCACCTCTTGATATAGGTACTCTAAGCTTGCACCTCAGTCTGTAAGTAAATACCTGTAACCTCATCTAACCAGCTACCATCCTGGCAGGTTTAAAATGTAAAATGTGTTTAATAGAAGGTGAATAAAACACTATATTCAATGAGTTTTTATTTTATTTTAGACATCCTTTCCCTATCTCCTTACCTGTTACCTACCTATCGCTTGAAGTCGTTGACGTTCATTCATATGATTTTTAAAACATCATCTAGTAAATATAATAACTATTAGTGCAAAAGAACACATTTTGCACTTCAGGAATCAGCTGTTAGATAAATATTGTAACATAACCTCACTTTTACATAATCTCTTATATCTCTGTTCTCAGATTGACAAAATCCGCAGAATTTTCAGGGAAAGGTTGATAATATAATATATAAGCTATTAATTGACACCACTTTCATCTTCTTACAACCAGGCCCAAGATTGTATATAATCATTTCAGTCTCCTTTAGTCTTCCCTAATCGGATACTCTATTGAGAGTAAAGAGTAAGTAGTCTCGATATCAGACCTAAGCTGTTCGTGACTTTCCTCCACCTCGGACTGAGGCATCTTTGCAAGGCCCGTGTGATATGCGTCTCTGGTACTGTCGTCAGCATATCAGTAATGAATGGACTCATCAGACAGCATGTCAAGGAGAAGGGGAAGTTAGTTTATGTCGGATTTGCACCGACTAAAACCGTACACCGTCTGAGTTTCATCGCGCTAGGTCAAAGGTGAGGTTGTCTTCGACATATCCCTCGCACCCCGGCTCGGCTAACTCAAGGCCTACCCTGATGGTCAGGCCCTCCTCGCGAAGTTGTGCTTGACTGTACGAGTTTTTAAAATTTCAGGGGGAATCGGGAGTAACCTTAGGCTATGTATGTATGTTTGTTCACTTATCTCATTAATTACTTATTAGAACTTGACAAATAAGGTATCGACACAAGCACCTTGATCGTCCCATGGTTATAGGCTATATCACGTGTCACTGTATGGCGACCTCGTGCGCCCTTTTAGTACTGTGTTAAAAAATAAATTTGGGATAAATATGCCGTGTTTGGTATCAAATGAAGGGCCTTAATTAGTATATTTCAAAAATGCGTCAATTATTAGTTGCCGCTTGCTCCAAAATAATATTAAAAAGAAATTACTTAAGTTTAGCCTAGTGGTATGGGTAATGGACTGCTGAGACGAGGTCGATCCCAGATTTAGGTTTACCATGGCACAAAAATGACTTTTCGATGCTTTTCGAAGTTATGTGTGTATTTATCGCAGGTTTATAAGTGCCCGGTTAATGGCAATAGGCTCGCCATCTATTACATTGGGACCTAAACAAACTGGCGAAATGTGGATGCTAGCCTCTGCCTACCCATTCGGGGAATACAGGCGTGAGTTTATGTATGTTATGTTAAGCTTAAAATAAAATTAAGACCCGACTACTGAGAAATCTATGAATGAAAAGAGAGGTTTTTCAGTAAGCCGGATTTATTTTAAACTGATTTTGATATTGGTACAAAATATTATTTTTGGTGTACCTACAGGGCCTTGCCAATATTATTGAGGCCCAAGACAACCATGCCTACAAGTCGGTATCATACTAAATAGCAGGTAAAAATCTGGCGCTGACTTTCGTCTCAGAGTTAACAGGTCAGACGGCAGTCTCTTCAGGAAAATCCGATATAACACCTAGCCGCTGGGTTCTAGGGCTGTCAAGAAATTGCTAGTTCATTTTTCAAGATTTTATAACTAACTCGCGTCATGGCTCAAGTGCACGTCATGCTGTTGATGATGCTCCACGTCAGCAACGAAGGCGCGTTGAGCACTTTTTTCGTTATGTATATTTAAAAAAATGGTTCGTCTTCATATATTTATTTCACTTTACTAACTATTATTTTACATTAACAAGCTGCATGTAAGCAGCATAAATAAATATTTTATTAGTCATACGGTTTTACTTCGTTATCAAACAATGCATAAATTTACTATCTTTGTTTCTTCAAACGTATTATTCTTCATTTAAACATATATATTGCAGGTAACCACTGGCTATTTAGGCATCCTCGGTTTTCCTGAAAATGATAATATTATATTTAATGCACAGTAATTTTAAAGTCCTGAAATAGCATAAACTTACAAGTATTTTGGAGTTCGTGCCAAGCCAAACCGTTTGAGAATAAAGTTCATTAACCCCAAAAAATAAACTTACATGACTGATTTATGTATTTGATTTCAAAATTCATTCTATGCAGCTAGAAGCATTTTGCGGCCATTATATTCATAATTACCTGCATAATGTTTGTTGTCTTATAATCTTTTCGCCATCGGCCACAGATTGCGGCATCTGCTGTCCCTTGGTCTCAGGTAGAAGAAGACTGATGCCAGCCGTGAACAGCGATATAGCGCCCATTATAAGTAAAGGCAGTTTGGACCAAACGTGCTCCTGAAATATAAGTACAAAAATTTAAAGAAAGCCCCCATCAGACAAGAAGAACCTTCTGTTTTCTAAATTGACTTCTATTACGTTTGCAGGTACTAGGTTTAATTGAAGTTGTCTTTTTAACCCTCGACGCAAAGACCCCTCTCTTTGTTATAACTTTGACGTGTCTGTCTGTGGCATCATAGCTCCCGAACGAATGAAGCAATTTCAATTTAGGTAGTTTATTTGTATTCAAGGTGACTTATGTGCGAGTGTTCTTAGACATGTTTGATGAAAATCGGTTGAGCCGTTTAAAAGTTATGTGGGGATGGGGAGTTTTGGGGGTTTTTTAAATTTTAGTTTTATGATTAGAACTTGTTAATCTCACTGAATAAATAATGAAAGGGGACAGCATAGTGGCAATGTTTCCGATCATGTGCAGTGCGGACGACCCAGAAGCGCGAATGGGGGTCGGCAGAATCTCTGTGGCCCACTGGAACGATGCGCAGAATGACATGTTGAGGAAGAAACGAGCTGCTACAGCAAATGATGCTTGAGGGATACCTGTAAAATAATTCACGTGGCTTAAAATTTAAAAAAAAACCCAAAAAAATCGAATTTCATGTATGTAACTCAAAAGCATGAGTGCTTTTTACCCGACTGCCGAAGGAAGGAGGGTAATGTTTTTCGAGACTATGTATTGTAATAATAAAAAATTAATCCCTAAAAAATTAAGCCTCATCAGCTGCTTTTCCACGCCTCGCTTAATGGACCGGGAGATTCATTTTAATTTATTTTTTTAGACATTTTAACGCTAACATAATGAGATAGGAATCAAAAATTTTCACGGGTTTTTATCGAATTAAGGATTTATCCTACTATATTATGTCACACTGAATGTGAAAGTTTGTGAAAAATGTTTAAAACTATTTCGGAGAGCCCCAAGAAGTTCAACAATCTTATCTGGGTAGCTAAAGTACTCAGATATCGCCACTGGGTGGTGCAGGTCTGATGGCAGTCGAATCACGGAAAATATAGAAATTCGTTTCGTAGTTAGACTACAAGCCGGCCCCAAATCAGTTACAAAAAAGCAATTATGTACAGTCAACTACAAAAGTAGCTTAACAAATTCTAATTTATTGAACTCTGTGGCCCCTAAACCTTACATAAAATTGTGATTTTTTTTTATTGAATATGTAAATCAAGTTTGTCTTCTGGGAATCATAACACTACATTTACTATAGACAGATGGATTCCAATATAAAAAAGATTTGTAAAATATTTTAGTGTTAATCAACTTATGGCGTTGACTGTACCTATGTAGTCCTCTAAACTCATACAAGTAATATATCCAAGATAAGGAGCGACATAACATACCTTTAGGTACAAACATTGCTATCACTAACAAGGTGCCCGTCAGACTCAATGGACCCCATCCCATGTTTCTTCTACCCCATCTGCAAAAAAAAATGAGTTATTAGATATCAGGGCGAACAAGAACAAAGTACATGGCGAAATTTGCGACAAATATCATTCAGGAGTTTTGACATTCTGTTTTCAGTTACCTACTTTTGACGCTGACTGTACTTAAGATGCACGCCCAGTGTAGCAGTCGCAGGTGACCACGGAGGAAAAAATATGATATGGTGAGGTCACAGACCAAATCAGTCAGTTTGACATACACTCAGCATCAAAAAGATGTTGACGTACAAAGTACTCTAAATAATCTTAAATTTGTTTTTTTATTTCCTACCAGTTGACTGATAGTTCTGATATTTGGAACACATCTTTAGTTCGGACTATACTACCGTTTAAACCAATAAAACAGTTTGATTTGTTCTTAATACGAGAGTTTTAAGATCGTTTTGGGACTTAGTCGTCGTTATGACGCTGACTGTACTTATGGAGGACTCATGAGCATGAATCCGTTGCCTTGCAACAACCCCGCTATCATTTCCTTCTCCATGCACGTGACATTAATTTTTGTTTTTAAAAGCTTGTTTAATATGCATAGAGGTCAATACAGAAAATACGTATAGACGTTTTTGAATTTTCAAGTCACTTTTTTTTTAGGATTTAGTTTCGAACGCCTGATGAAATTCGGATAGTTTTGTGACGGTTAACAACAATATTCGTTTATAAAGATGTGATTATAAACCAACATGGCGGCGTTACTGAATCAGCCCCCAAAGGGGGGCGCGACAATCCCCATGGATAACTTTCCCCCTACGCAGGCTGGGGGTGGGACAGTTATGTCAGACCCGAATGACTAGTCAAATAGTTACTTTTTACTAAACGTCAAAAAGATACGTTATAAAAAATAAAGTTTAAACTAAAACCCGACTACCGAAAAATCACGCTTTAAAAAGTGACAAACAATGAAATATCAAGGATAGCCGTGGTCGTATGCCACTTTTCCCTAGAATATATTATTGTTTTGTTAGAGTAAGTGGCATACGACCACGGCTATCCTTGATATTTCATTGTTTGTCACTTTTTAAAGCGTGATTTTTCGGTAGTCGGGTTTTAGTTTAAACTTTATTTTTTATTTAAATTATTTTGAGGCAAGGTAAAGCTAATAATTTATACATATTTGAAATGTGCTTATTAAGCACTTTCATTTGATACCAAACACGGTATATTTATCTCAAATTTATTTTTTAATACAGTCCCTTATGAGCGCTAGAGGGCGCCACACAAGATTGGGTGACACGTCATATAGCCTATAACCATCGGACGATCAAGCCGCTTGTAACGATACCTCATTTGTCCAATTATAATAAGTATTTGAGGAGCTATGAGGGAACAAATGAACATACATACATACATACATACATACATACATAGCCTGTCAAAATCATAACCCTCCTTTTGCTTCGCCGTAGTCGGGTAATAAAGTAACTTGTATGAAAAAAGATTTAGTGACGTCATAAAATTTTATAGTCAAATTACAGTCCGTCAAATCTAAGAAGTACCGTTTGACAGTTCTGACAATTGAATGATAGGGATGGGATGAAAAAATCGATTACTATAATATCCGAACTTTAAGAGATCGATTACTATAATATCCGAATTTTAAGAAATCAATTGTTATAATTAAATAAAAGAAATTTTTAGGATATTTTTTTATTCACCACTAGTACTAGTATCGTCGTCTTCGTCATCATCGTCATTTAAATTAATGACCAGTTGATTGTCCATTACATTATCAAAGTGTACGTCTCTTTCGAAGTCGTCCATTATTATTTTCTTTGTTTTTTGTACTACTTTACTCCAATCTTCCTGTGTAACTTGGGCATATGCTTCCTTTAATAAACCTTCCATTTTCTTGACACTGAAGGGTGGTTTTGTGTTGTGTCTTGCTGCATAACCTGTAAAACAATAATGGAACTATTTGATAGCAGACGAAAACCATTGTTTAAATTATAAATGTTAGAAGTACTCGTGTTATTATTATAATATTATAAAATATTACCTTTAACTTGGGCCCAAATCAGTTCAATGGCATTATATTGGCAATGGTACGGAGGAAGTCGTATGACTTTGTGCCCGTGCTCTTCGGCCAATTGGTCAATTACATATGTCGGTTTTGGTGGTTTATGCAATTTCACTAACTGTAATAATTCAGCTTTTAATAGTGACATGTCGGCATCCACTCCTTTTCTTTGCAGCCATGCCACCAAATCTGCTTTCTTATTGGCTGACGTAGGTGCTTTATCAATTTGCACAGAGTGGTATGGGGCATTATCCATTATAATTGTGCTGTTAGGAGGGATATTCTGTAATAAATTTAAGAACCACTCTCGGAACCTTACTGCGTCCATTTCTTCATGATACTCTTTAGTGCTTTTGGATTGGAAAGCTAATAAAGAGTTTTCCACGAAGCCTGTAGACGCTGACTCAGCATGGCATATTATGAGGCGTCCACCTTTTCCTATCGGCACCTTCGAGCACGAAGCTTCAGAATCATCAGTCCATGTTTTCGGCACAGAATGGTTGGAATTTAGCCAAGTTTCGTCCAAAAATATTACATTATCCCAGTTTATAATTTGTTTAACTTCGCGCAGGAATGTTAGTCGCTGCATAATTATGTCATGTCGCTACATAACAATTTTTCGTTTGTCAACTTTTTTGTATCTGAAGCCAATTCCTGTTATTACCGTTCTCAACGACTCTATGCTTCCCTTATACAGCCCGGCATCTTTTAAAGTTGCACATAACTTTGCCAATGTTGGAAATTCGCCTCTTGTAAAATACCCGTATATATGGTTTCTAATAGCATGACTATCGAATTCATCGATGCCTGTCACAGGTTTATTTCTTTTTCGTTTTTTCGGTGTGTGAAGTACGTTACTGTCACTCCCCGAAGGCCCATATTTTTCACTTAATATTTTGCCAACGGTGCGGCTACCAATACCGAGAGCTTCACCGACGCGATGCCGAACTTGTGTAACTGGCAGTAGAAGTCCACCATTTTGAGATTCACGCTCAAAATACTCGTGTAATTTCACCACCAATTCACGAGCCTGGCTGTTCAAAGTACGTCCTCTTTTCGACATTATTAATAAACACTTGCTTAGTTCGGAGTCCAGTATAAATATTGCCAAGGTAAACGGATAAAGAATGATCAGTCCAGAAAAGTAATAGCCAAGTCACAAATTGTAAAACACAAACGAGAAAGCAAGTACGCGCACAGTCAGCTTCCAAGATGGCGAGAGACTGCTGACGCCGAACCGACCGAGCGGACCGCGTGCGCTTGTAGTTGGCAGTGTTGCCAGAAAAAAAAAATTGTAGAGACTTGGACACCTGCGATTTTGCCTATTGACCTAAAAATAATTAAATTAATTTATTTTAGGGTATCTGTGTATTCAGTGCATTATGCGGTCGCGCAGTAACGTCGTTAATTTATAACATCAGGCAACAACATTTTTGTGAATGGGTTCTACATACCTTATTTTTATTAGTTTTAGACGTAGAAATAAGACTTAGAAGAAAAAATTGTAATTGTAAAATCAATGGATGTGCTTGTTAAAAATTTGTTTATTTCTCTGTAATATGCAAACCCATACTATCATACACAAAAATAAATGTAAAAAACACTATCCCTGACTCCATTTACTATTTCGACAGCGTTAGCGCGAGAAACCCCGACTTATTTGGGCGCGAAAATCAAAAATCGACAAATCGCTTTCGACAACTTTTTAAAGAAGCAAATAGGTATATTTGATTTATAAATACGTATTTTTGGTGAATGGGTTTTATCTCATATTTTACGATTACATAACTATTTAGTTATGTAATCGTAATATGTGAGATAAATCCCATTCACATGAAAAAATATTTGTTTGGTTGTCAAGTGTAATTTGTAAATAATACATTCGATTTTTCGTATATGTAAACGATTTTTTTGCATACAAGTGTATCCGAAGAGTCGCAACACTACGTGCAGTGACCTAACTACGTAACTTTGTAATGAGGTCAAGAATATAACTATTAGAAATTATTTACTGTGTAAATATGTGTTATTTTGCTTTGTTTGAAAGTTTTCAATTACATTTAGATATTAAGAATTGTACATTTTTAGATACAATAATGAAATCTTTCTAAATTCATGGTTTTATGAAAAAGGTTAGCGAAACTGAATAATGTACGTATGAACAAAGTTGTTTCGGTTTGAAAAATATGAAACGTCAAACGGTACCTCTTAGATTTGATGGACTGTAGTTACAATTATAGGTTGGGTGAATTGGATGATTAATTATAAATAAAAACTATAAAATAAGAACCAATACAATTTTTACCGCTCATTTACCATTCTTAATTTTATAAGCTCGGTTAGGTAATTTATTTTAACTATAGGATAATACCCAATTGCACACCGTCTCGAATCTGTGGGTACAGAAGTAGGTAATTGGTATTTGATTTTCTTCCCGTATTTTCAAGCAGTAGTAGGTGCCTTGTTGGTAACAGTTGAAGTAGAATACGACCACACCAGCTCTTCCTGAGGGTGTTGTGAAAGGCGACTAAGGGATAGGGCTATTCTCCATCCGACAGTAAACATACAGCCCAAGACAAATGCCTGTTAGGAGGCAATAGGCTCACCCCCTATTACGTCGTGGCACAGTACCTAACTAAGTCATAATTGGCGAAACGTTGGTGCTTATACAAATCTGCCTACCCCTTGGGGGATACAGAAACTCTCAGGGCCTAGATTCTACTAAAGCTATACCATTATGGTGCCGCAGTCACCGCAAAAAAAGACTTTATTTCTATACGGCTAAAGTCCAAAATGAATGAAAACAGTTTCATTACACTTTTTCAATTACTTTGCAAAAAAGTCATTTAATTTTGAACTTTAAGAGCATCGATTTAAAGTCTATTATTTAATACCGTTTTTTGCAGTTGTGACAGTACAGCGCCTAGCCAAAGCTGAGTAATTTTCGTTTTCCGTATTCGACATGAAACTATGCCGAAGGTGCCAGCCCCCGCCCATTGGCGGGAGATATTAGTGCCCCTCCGACCGCACTGATATTGTGAAATTCATCCAGAGACAGTAATTTCTCCACTGGCTTTAACCTTTCAATAAATACAGAGGATGTAACAACGAACGAATACGCTGATGTCAGTTACTTGTTTCACATATTTTCAATCGTACGTATAAATTCGGTTTACAAGTTACTGTACTTCACAGACCGGTTCCCGTACCGCAGGAGTTGTAATTTCTGATCTTCCATCTGACATATCTGGTTGCACCGACCCCTGTGCTTGAGGGAGCTGCACTTCGACGCTAGGTCCCCCGTGGGAATCGAACCTCACCCGGCCGTAGTTATCCCAGACGGTTGTAATGACATTATACGACAGCAGGTTGCGGTCTCGGTACGATAACTTGTTCCTAATCCATAAGCACGATGTTCCTCATACGCCATCATCATGTAAAGCCGCCATCTTATCACAGATTACAGGGGAGATGAGCATCAACGACTGGAGGCTATCCTATTGAAGGTATCCTCGGTCTCTGCTATGACAAGTCTCTGGTCTGCCGCCTGACTCATTACATGTGACGCTCTCACAGCCATCCCGTTTACGGTACCACGTAACATACATCAACGGACACGCGACTCAACATATCAAGAGATTAATTATTAACTTACTCATATAAACTACTCAGCCCGGGATAGGAATACACATACAATGTATAAATAGCACAAAACTATGTGGCACAAAATATAACGGTGATAAATAATAGATAGTATGAAATCAACTCACCACGTCTGTAGTCTTAATAATGTCACACTTGTAACTTACTCAAGTCTTCCGCGCCTAACTTCCGTATTCCACACCATCTCGTCAACCGCCCTGGTCTCCCGTCCAAACTCGAATGTCCCGATTCCGTGCTATCGCGAGTGAACCCCACTATCCTTCCTTTTAAGTTCTCAGCCCCTTTTTTTACCTAGTCGATCGTTTTTATGCGCGCTTGTCGTTCCGAGTGGCGCTCTCATCATAAATAACCCCGAATTCCTCGCACTTAGGGACATTGTTTCAATAGGTTTGACCCATAGGCCATTATTTGTAGTGTTTTATGATTTGCACATGTCTGGCTTTACATTTGTATAGCAAAACCATGTCCCTTTCTTGCAAAGTATAAGTGTCTATCTCATTTGGGGAATTTTTAACAAGGCGCCAGACGGCTATAAGTGGACGACTGCTAATAAATACCGAATTACTAATGCATTGCAGATGTACCTATTACAGTTTATTAATTCCTTATTGTTAAGTAACCAGTGTACTATCACACAGTGGTGGTTGCACCACTATGGCACAGTATAACTAGTATGAATCGTTAGACTGTGTAGTCACAGTCTGGTATGGTGGTATGGCTTTAGCAGAATCGAGGCCCAAGTCTTTCAATTTTAAAAAATAAGCTAAAGTACAGCCAACGAAGCGAGAGAAAAAAGGTAAACAAAGCTTCAGCGGTTGCAAACATTTTTATTTGAAAATTATTACGTATCACTTCAAGCGCACTCCAGACAGTAAGGAAATTGCTCATAAGATGGATGGTCTGACAGTTTAGAACCGCTGTGCTGACAGCTTTCCTGTACTACGAAACACGCAACGACAGCTATCGCTCGGCTTGTGTCGCATACGTGTGACATGTGCGACAAGGACAGAGAAAATAATTGCTAGTTATCGCAACGTAACTCAGTAATGGTCGCTTTGTTTACCTTTTTTCTCTCGTCTCGTTGGCTTTACTTTAATAATACAAACTAGTTTATTATGACTTTACCTGTCAAGTACGATAACCAGAAACGTGATGGACGGAATCTCTGTGGCTGAAGTCAGTGTGAAGCTCACGAAGAAATCCAAGCCCAGGGATTCTGACAGTCTCACCAGGCCATCGAAGACGACGGAACAGCACATGTAGTAGACCGTCATTAAGATCATAGTGTTCCGTAGAAGGGAGCTCTTCCACAGCGTGACAAGAGACTCTTTGTCAACTTTCTTCCCTTTGTTTGATGATATCTATGGATTTAGGAATGGTTATTGTACTGAGTATATAGATAGAGTATTGTAATTATAAGCACACTAGCTTTTGCCCGCGGCTCCGCCAGCTAGGATGTCGGTTATTGCGACCAAACATAGCCTATGTCCTTTCTCATGGTCTAATCTACCTCTATACCAAATTTCATCAAAATCAGTTCAGTGGTTTAGGTGTGAAAGCGTAACATACAGACAGACAGACCCACAGACAGACAGACAGATAGAGTTACTTTTGCATTTATAATATTAGTATAGAGTATGGATTATTCGCTAGAACCCGATAGATCCTTGGTAGAGTTGGTAGTTTCATCTCCATTTACCCAATGAAGATGAAACAAAACCATTCAGATTCAGGGTCCTACGAAATTTTATCAACTTTATTTTTTTAGACTGTTTATACTGTAGATTGATGGCGCTTGGTGGAATCTGCTACACATATTGAATAACCTTTGATAATGCCGTAAGGCGAAACCGGTCAGGTCTATAAATAAATTCAGTGGAAAAGTACAAGTGTGTTATTCAATATGTTTATTTTTTTATTTCCTGATTCCTCAGTCCAAAAAAAAACGAAAAAATAAACTTTCGAAAACCTATAACTCTAACTATAGGTTTTCGAAAGTGTGTATTACGAGTCATTTCATGAGAGACCAAGCGGTTTTGCCGAATCAAATATTCTTGGAATTCTTTACCATTAGATACACGTCGTCTCCTTCTTCTTAAAGTCCCAGTTCCTCTAAGAGGGGCGTGATAAAACATCTGATGGGGCCTTACTTAAAACTTACTATAAAATCTTGCATGACGTGTTCTGGAATCTTCGTTTTGTTGACAGTTTCAAACCTTTTCAGCACTTTCACGGCTTCAGTGACGCGACCACTGCTCACCAGCCATCTAATACGGAATACAATGATAAGGGTTAGTTAGAAAGATTTCTTTTTGCAAACGAGAACAACGGTAAATAATGAGGGAAGGGAATGAAATGTACTGTGGAATGAACTCCCTGCCGTGGTTTTCTTTTTTTTTTTTCTTTTTTTTTCGACTACAATATGGGATTCTTCAAGAGGGGCATTAGAAGGTTTCTTCAGGGTAGGCAGCACGAGTGTTGTTGCATACGTCCATAGGCCGCGGTAACCACTTTGCATCAGGTGGGCCGTGTGCCACCTAAGTGGTATAAAAAAATCCATTGTAATCTTAACCCACCTTTCCAAGGGCTGATGAGGTTCCCACATCTCCGGTTTCTAGATGGTCCTAAGTCAGCGAGGGTGCGAGGAAATGCCTTAAGGCGTTTGCCTCAAGGTATTTACGTCATCTATTTATTCTAAATATCACTCTATACCAACATACCAAACTAACACCCACAATAAATCTAGTTATGAGACGAAAAGACATAGTTTGTGTAAGAACAAAAACTAAACATGAATTTGTAAATAGGTTTTATATATTTTTGGGTCCTTTTCTGTATAATAAACTTAACAAATTACTAACCATACATAGCTTGAACTATTGGAACTGCAAGGTTTTAGTTACAGAATATCTAGAGAAGCTAGATTATGCTGACATGGAAAAACTGCTAGAAATATTAAGAGGAATAAAAATGATAAATCTGGTTTTCAGGCGTATGTTTAGAGACCAACTCCTTTTTTATTTGTGGACGTATTTGAAAACTGTTTACACCGTTTTATTTGTTGGTTTCTTGTCTACATTTGGTACATTTTTAGTTATTCTCACTTTTTAATTACTATATGAAAATCATTCCCAAAGCAAAAAGGTCACTCAAAAGAAAACTGGCAACTACTTCTAAACCGAAAAGAACTTTTACGTAATTTTTTAACTAAAAGAAAGACAAAGATCTGGAGTATAAGTGGTACATTTTTCCATTCAATACATTGACTTTTGAAGTCACAGGCCACGTTTTTGTTACGTTCTCGAGAGTTTGGCTTAGCGGGTGCCTATGCGGGGGCCGGGCGGCAGTGCCGTGATGGCTGTTGGACGGGGAGGTTGTGCGTCACGTTTTCGCAGCTTTGACAGCAACACAATTCGAGACTAATGCATAAGTGGACAGATAAGACACTTCTATGAGACGCCGAAAGTAAATTCGGTAAAAAAGCTAAAGCTTTAAACTCTCAAGAAATACATGAAAATGTTATGTTGATTATTTTATTCACACACTTTATTTGTTATCAGCTGTTACCCACGGCTCCAGCCACGTAGATTTTGGATGCCGTTCCGGATGGTGATCCTCACTCGTAGTGTAATAATATAAAACCTATGACACTGATAAATAGTGTGGGTTTCTATTGGTGAAATAATTCTTAGAATTGGTTCTGTAGATCCAGAGATTAACAATAACGTCACAAACTACGTCTGTATAATAATGTATATATATTAGAATACTATACAATATCTATATAAATATATAATATTATAAAAACATGATCACTACATATAATCACTAGTATAAAATAATTCACTTCCCGCTGTCTGTCTGTCTCTATGTATGCTTAGATCTTTAAAATCCTATGCCGCACCATTAATACCTGGAACTCCCTGCCAGCTCACGTGTTTCCTTCTTCCTACAGTCCCGGGTCCTTTAAGCAGGGCGTGAAAAGGCATCTAACGAGGCCGTCAAGCTGAGTGCCACCACTGTTAACATGGTACATGTTTCCGATGGTGACCGTCGTTCCGAGACTTTGCCTTTAGCTTAACATAAGGCGAGGTGAAGTAAAATTGACGTGTCCTGTATAAAAAAAAATACGCCACGGATTTTGAAGCGGTTTTCTTTAATAGATAGTATCATTCAAGAAGTAGGTTTTTATCTACAATTCAATCTATATAATATAAAAATGAATCCCCATTTTTGGCTGGACTGGCTGAGGCTGGACCAACTTCGCTTTTTTCTTTTTTTGTTGTGTTTGTTATTGTCTGGAGAAGGGTTTTATGAAAGAAAAAGTAAAGAATATGCGCGGAAAATAGAAACATTTAAGAATACTTAACCATTATATAAAACTAGCATTTGCCCGCGGCTCCGCCCGCGTGGATGTCGGTTATCGCAACCGAACATAGCCAATGTCCTTTCTCAAGGTCTAATCTACCCCTATACCAAATTTCATCAAAATCGGTTCAGTGGTTTAAGCGTGAAAGCGTAACATACAGACAGATAGACAGACAGACAGACAGAGTTATTTTCGCATTTATAATATTAGTATGGATATTTGACCCGAAAGACGTTCTTATGTTCTATTGGTGTCAGGATCTCCGTGGGCGTATGGAGTCCCTGTCGTAATGCTTTCTGTTCTCAAAATAATTAGGACAACTTAATACAGCCAATTGAGTTAAATTCTAATTTTTAAGGTGAAATGAAGTTTGCCGGGTCAGTTAGTGCATAATTTAAGAGGTTTGAATGTGATGTCATTTAGTTAAACACATTTTTTGGGCTTACGTTGCAATCGATGGCACTGTGAGAATGTGTAATGTGTGTGAATTGTTATGCCTATAGCATACTTATAGCTTTCATATTCACCTACCTCAATGTATCTATGCAATAAACACCCTAACTAATGGAAATATATATTCATGTGTGTGTGTGAGTGGGCATCAAACCCACAATCTCTGAATGCTCCACCGCTACGCCATAGAATTTGAACCTTTTGAAATTGAATTTGTCTGTTTGTTCACAATGGACACAAACGCTAGTACACGGATTTTGATATGGTATTTTTATTTAAAAGGTTTTGGTAGAATGGTACCAGAGATAAAACCAAAGTCGTGATAATAGACATCCATACGGGCGGAGCCGCCGACCTTAGCTATAATAAAGAATCAAAAATCAATCAACATCTATGTCAAAAAAATACCAAATCAGTTAGGTACGTGAAGTTAGGCAGAATATGATGTGTCCACTCTGTACCTTTTTTACCGACATCTTTCCCCATATTTTTATATTATAATCACTTTAGTGACATGAGTGCGGGGTGGTGCGGGGCTGCGATTATTACGTTCGTAGACTCCACCCATTCGCTCTATCGCATCGTCTCTAGTAAGGACCTTAAAGTAGGTAGCGATAAGCTTTAAATATATATTCTTGTGTTTATATTGTTTAATTGATTGCAATACGTAACTTGTAATTGAACGGACATAACCTGAAACACAGTTTTTCAATAACCTAAATCAGGTAGATCGCAAATTGTAAATGTTAGTGATATATATTTTAAATTCCATTTGTTTAACGTATACTATACCTATTACAGTGTTTTTATTGCACATGAACTCTTAATGTAGACATTAATAGCAGTAAAGTAGTTATATTTGACCTCATTTGTAAAACTAGTAATAATACAATGTACAGCCCTTTTTGATAAAAAAATGAATTATTATTATTATTATTTCCTGTCCAATATTTGAAGAACCGAAACGGCATCTGGTTTTAAGTCAGTTCGAGTCCGACATAACCTCCTATGGGGAATTTGCATACGAACAAAAAAAAGGTCCTTACCTTGCACTTTCTGGTATGAACCATGGTGCTAGCAATACAATAAACATGGGCAGAGAAGTAATCCACACCAGCATGCGCCAATCGGCAAGCCAAACTGCAATCCAGGGGAGTGCCATGGCGCTTATTCCAAAGTACAATGCGATTGACATGGCGGCTGTCACCGTGCGGTATCTGACGCCTACGTACTCTAGAGCTGTGGAGATGAAGAAATAATTTGCATATTAGAATTGGAAGCATTCATTTATTTTTCGTGCGGAAATCTCTCCTCCGCCGGAGCCGGAAGGGGAGCGGAACTAAGTCGTCACACTCACTCCGCCACCATGATCCTGTGGAGCTAGGATTTCTCGGCCCGAATGTCTTCAGGGCAGAGACTGTACCAACCAATTTAGAGGTTTAAGAAGTTAGTGATTAGGTGAGGCACTTACGTACTGACGAGCATCGCGGTGGTAAAGATTCGAAATAATGTGCAGTGCACTTTCGCACTAATTTGAAATTCAGGGTTGCTTCTCCGTGGAGTAGAATAGGGCCACTCCATCTCTTTCCGTGGTTGTCGTAGAAGGTGACTATGGAATAGGGCTGTTCTCAATCCGACAGTAAACATACTATACATAATATATACGGCAATAAGCTCGCCCTTACATCCATACTAATATTATAAATGCGAAAGTAACTCTGTCTGTCTGTCTGTATGTTACGCTTTCACGCCTAAACCACTGAACCGATTTTGATGAAATTTGGTATGAGGGTAGATTAGACCTTGAGAAAGGACATAGGCTATGTTTGGTCGCGATAACCGACATCCACGCGGGCGAAGCCGCGGGCAAAAGCTAGTACATACATATGTTGCGACTGCAACTGCGATTATTACGTGGGACCGAAAATCGCAGTTGGCGAAATGTGGGTGCTAATACACCTCTGCCTACCCACATGAGTATATGTATGTAAATTCACTGGGACAGTCTGCAAGCTGGTGTAGGTAGAGGTCCGAGCCAACATCACCCGCGCTTGGTAAACTTGCTAATGGGTGAATTTCAACATCTATGAATTTTTAGCTAATTTTGGTGATTTTTTTTATTTCTAGGTATTTAGGTAATCTCTTTCAATATTTAGCTAGAAATACATATTTTATGCCTATTATGTTTGAATAGTCTAATTAGCCCTGGGAATTACTTGTTTATTTTATACACCTGAATTTTCAATACACCGAAATTGGTGCCTAACACCAAAATTGCATATCAACTTATTTTTATTTTTTATTTATTATTACTTATACTATTTCTTTGTTTTTTTTCTAGAATTTGGCACTTAATGGTTACATATAACCCTTAATTTTTACCCTTTTATCACCAACTTCATTATTATATGGCAAAACCACTTTAGTTGTTAGTAGTATCAGTATAAAAGCAAAACATTTGATTGTTCTATCTATCCTTGCTTCTAGCAAGGATTATATTTTACTCTAATGGCGCCAATATTATCGACGAACTTATTCAAGATTGCTGGGAAAAGATTTAGGCAGTTATTCTCAAAGTGGGAGAGGTGGTACTCGGTATGCCTAAGGGTGGACGGAAGATATGCCATGGACACTTGGTAGTGGCAAGACAAGTTGGTAGTGTGATGTCTATTTCTGAACTTACAGGAGTCCTTCAACTAAGTTTCTCACGCGGTGAGCTGATGGGCATTGCGGTTCAAAAGGGTTCCAGAGGTTTACACCATCCGAGACATGTACCACGATTCTGATTCCGTTGTTCGAACCGCTGTTGGCAATATGAGAATCTTCCTTATCACTGTCTCTGTGATCTGTCCTTAGTCCATTCCCAATCAGCGTGGTATTTTGGTCGGATAGCATCAGACAATCACTCCATAACTGCCCATGTATGCTGTTAATATCGGTGGTGGACGCCGATAGATTGGTGCAACATGTGAGGATGTGGATGTAGGAGCTTGAGGACGGTAGAGGTCAGAAGCCTTCTGTGGAGAAGATTGAGTACCTTTTACACGATAGCAAAGTGCTAGCTGCTGGAGCAACATAATATGGTACTCGGTATGCCTAAGGGTGGACGGAAGATATGCCATGGACACTTGGTAGTGGCAAGACAAGTTGGTAGTGTGATGTCTATTTCTGAACTTACAGGAGTCCTTCAACTAAGTTTCTCACGCGGTGAGCTGATGGGCATTGCGGTTCAAAAGGGTTCCAGAGGTTTACACCATCCGAGACATGTACCACGAATACCACAATTCTGATTCCGTTGTTCGAACCGCTGTTGGCACTATGAGAATCTTCCTTATCACTGTCTCTGTGATCTGTGATCTGTCCTTAGTCCATTCCCAATCAGCGTGGTATTTGGGTCGGATAGCATCAGACAATCACTCCATAACTGCCCATGTATGCTGTTAATATCGGTGGTGGACGCCGATAGATTGGTGCAACATGTGAGGATGTTGATGTAGGAGCTTGAGGACGGTAGAGGTCAGAAGCCTTCTGTGGAGAAGATTGAGTACCTTTTACACGATAGCAAAGTGCTAGCTGCTGGAGCAACATAAGCAGGAGTTGCGTGTCACCTACATCTTCGACTTCATCGCTTTGTTGCGTGGAGTCACGTGCAAAAGATTGCATGAGGCACTCTTGCATCCACGGTAGCTTTCATGTAAGTGAGAAAGCAGAGGAAGAAAAGCCAAATGATGTTGACAGTGGAGAGGAGGGAAGAAGGATGGGCAGGTTTTAACGGCGTAGGCTTAGTAGTAAAGAGTGAGGCCGCCTTTCACGCCAGTAGAAGCAGGTGACGGAAAGAGCGCACTATGCTCCACCACACCGGCCTGTCCCTACTGCGGCATTAGCTGACTTCACCCAACTACTCGCCCGTCTTTTGTATGCGTAGTTCATATGCTAATGGTTAATCTGAGAGAAAATTAGGAAAGCTTCCGAACAACCCTCAACAGCCAACAACCTCTTTCCCACCTAGGGAGAGAGGCGGTGGTTTCTCCATTGCCCAGGGTATACTACGTAGAGTTCACCTGACCTAGTGGCCCGTCGGACTACGTAGGAGCTTAATCAAATAACTATGAAAACAAATTTTGGTGTAAATATATAATTTTGATGATTAGTAAAACCCCACCAAATTCACCAAAATTGCTCCACCAAAATTAGTTTCACGTCTAAAAAAAATATTTATAAAAATACTATTTAGAATATAGTGGTTACATTACCAAAATTTAATACACATTCTGAACCTGTACACTATACTTAAATATTAAAACATACAATGAGAATAAACCGTTTTAAATAATCAACACAAAAATTACAATATTTTTGTCCGATGCTTATGAAACGACCTACTTACGTGTTTGGCAGAAAAACGAAACGGGACTGGGGACAACTGGCACTGGTGCTCATTAACACCCAACTGAACGTTTCCAATGATGATAGTGTCGTCCTTATAGGTACTTTCAATACGACTCCTTCGATGATTTTATAAATCCCACCAAAATTTTACATTTGCCGCGGACGCATCTTATAAATTATTTTTAAGATAAAGTATAGTACTAAATACTACGAATGACAGTATCGAAGATAGCTAAAATATTGCCGAATCGAATTATTATTAAGTATACTCAGTAAACTAATGAAGTTTTGATTAAACTGTGATCATTCCCAAGAAAACAGGTTGTGGACGCGCCACCAAGTTTAGAATTTAGGTGAAAATACATTTTTTACACACTCACAAGAATAGTTTCAATAATATAATTTATACGTGCATATAGAGAAAAACGATATCTTTCTTACAAAAAATAATCATTACTATATGTTAACTTCAAGGTATGATTTTCAGTCACGCCGCGAAAATTTTACGTTTGAGAAATTCACCCTAATAATAGACGGATGAGGCATTGGCGAAGACTGTTCTCCCGGAATTATGAAATTACTTCCATAACCCAAAACAAAAGGGGTAAAAAGAGTAAACGGGCAGTGGACTCCGTTATGGATAGCATACACACATATACTCACGCCTGTAAATCTCCAAAGGGGTAGGCAGAGGCGTAATAACATCCACATATCACCAAGTACGATTTTCGGTCCCTGCGTAATTGGGCGCTAGCCGATTGCCGTCAAGCTTGCATATACTTACCCGTATCCTGCCGGAGAATAGCCCTATCCCTTAGTCACCTTTTACGACACCCACAGGAAGAGATAGTGTGGCCCTATTCTACTCGTCCGGGAACCAACACGAAATTATGGATAAAAAAAAATACTAGTATTGCAACATTTTTGTTAAAATAATCTACATGAAAGAGCTTACCCAAAATATAGAACATCATAAAGCAGTTGTCGTGCGCCATGCCGACGAGGAATCTGCAGAAGAGGAAGTCCCAGAAGCCGTTGGTGAAAATAGTGGCAATGCCGCCGATACCACCGATCACGTTGGCAACTAAGATTTTAGTAAAAATAACCATCTAAAGTAAAGCCAACGAAGCGAGAGAAAAAAGGTAAATAAAGTTTCAGCGGTTCCAAACATTTTTATTTGAAAATTTTACGTATCACTTCAAGCGCATTCCAGACAGGAATGAAATCGCTCATAAGATAGCGGATCTGACAGTTTAGAGCCGCTGTGCTGACAGCTTTCCTACGAAATACGCAACGACAGCTGTCACTCGGCCAATGTCGCGTACGTGTGACATGTGCGACAAGGACAGAGACAATAATCGCTAGTTATCGCAACGTTACTCAGTAATGGTCGCTTTGTTTACCTTTTTTCTTTCGTCTCGTTACTCTAAATAATTAGCTTTCGAAAAATTTTGAATAAGTTTAGGGCTTACACTTAACCTAAGTATTTGTTGTAGGTAAGTACTTTTTGCCATTGGTAATATTTTGCTGGCGTTGTCGTGTCATGTCGGGGCCTTGGATCGTTTTGATAACATGTGGGAGTGCTTTACCAGGGACCCCTGACACATTCAGCCCTGAATCAAAATATTATAGGTATCGATATCAAAGTTAAAGGGTAACCGACACGATTTATTTTTCACTTTTCGGAGGTATTTTTTCGGCGGATTTTTTATTACTTTTTTTATTGCAATATTTTGAGTTTTGTTTTTATTCTAAAGTTTTTACAGAGTATAACAGCGCCCTCTGGTGAGTTGTCACCGTAACACCTATCTAAGTACAATCGTAAAAGGAGATTATATGGTCGCATTTTTTCATATAAAGTAGTGTGGAAAGGTGCAATCGTATCTCCTTTGTAGACTGTATATGCACCAATCAAACCCGCACCCATAACTGAAAACTGCATCAAATATTTGAATTAAATTTTATAGCATTTATTATGCTAACTATACAATTCGATAACATCAGGATAAATGAATTCCCCCCCCGCCCCCCCTTACAGGGGGAATGCTCTTCCATCTGAGCTATTGAGCCACACCTACACGCCTCGGATAGATATATAGAGAATGGAAATTTGAATTGATTCGGTGTGGCTCAGTAGCTCAGTTGGGCGAGCTTTCCCCCTCTTCCCCGCAAGTATGAAGAAGAACTGAACTGCATCAAAATCGGACTAGACTAATAGTTTTGGAGAAAAATGCCAAGGTTGATTTACACAAACGCATAATAATATACAGTCTCCGTTCCGACGTCATGGGTAAAAATATAATACCATCATTTATATAAATAATAATAATAAATAAATATTCCACAACATTGTACACAACGCTATCTAGACCCATGGTGAGCTTTTAAAGCTTGTGTTATGGAATCTAGAATGCGGATAAACATACTTGTATACTTTTTTTTGTAAATACATACATATTATACATAGAAAGAAACACCCAGACCAATGCAAATAGCCATATTCATGCATACAAATATTTGTACTGAGCGGGAATCGAACCCGCGCCTCCTGCGAAGCAGTCGCGTTCACTACCGCCACGCCACAGAGGCTGTCATTGACAATGGCGGATATAAAACACGTTTCTTATCAAAATCATGCATTACCTGACTGTTTACATTACCTATTAACGCAGGTATCCTCCCAAACTGATCAGCCATCCATCCTAGAAGGACACCTCCCACCAAAGACCCGCCGAAAAAAACTGACTGAGCGATCGGCACGTAGCTTGCAGAGTCGCATACCCAACCTCTCTGTAAAGTAAAAAAAAGAAGCATTATTATAATGGCAAACATAGTAACGCACATTCATGAGACTTTGCTTTTAACTTACTATCAGGCGAAGTGAAGCCATATTAACGCATGTGGTCATTAAAAAAGCTCAGGGTAGTAGTGGATAAAGCTTTCAATTAGTTCCACCCTCTCCTTTCCTACATAGGACAACTCGTGCAGGTCTTAGATATCATCATACATACATATATAGCACGCGATATTCCATCAAGAACCAAGCGGTTTAGTGACTCATACCTATGCTAAACTACTCAACTGATTTTAACACCGTTTTCAGCGATAGATAGAGTGCTTCAACAGGATTTTTTTACGTATAATACATGCGGGAATGGGATCAGTAAGCCAAACGGGTGGAGCCGCGGGCCGTTAAATCATAAAATTAGATGATCTGATGAAACTTACCTCAGAAACCACAGTTTCGTAAGGAATGTCAGAAAGCTCAAACTCCCAACCATTCTGACACGGCACCATTGGAGTTCCAAGTGGAGGTGGTGCCAGAGTCTCCAGAACTTGAGTCCAGTTTGTGTCAAAGGTCATACACCGGTCGAAGATGCCTTTTGGAGTTACAGGAACTGATAAGTTTTGCCTGTAAGAAAATACCAAATGGTAAGTATCTGCGAGTTATGAACTATCTAATATTTATATTTGCTGGTGGCAATACATGGATGATGTTTGCGGAACAATAGAAAATTTCGATGGAAGAAGTACACGAAGTAGAAGTACAGTACTAACCTTAACTCCACACTTAAATTTGACAGCTCCGGGATTCTACACCAGTAGTTCTGCGGCGTGGCTGCTATGAACATCTGCACGCAATAGACGAACGCGTAGAAGAATCCAAAAGGCATCATTGCCAAGAAGAGTAGCTTCTGATAGCGCCCCATGTCGCCCACGTACGACAGTACACACTCCAGCATATCGCCATCATTGTGCACCAAAAGGTCTTCTGTTAGGTTCTGAGGAAAAGATCATGACTCCTGATGATAAAGATTAAAGGGACAGCCTCTGTGGCGTGGCGGTAGTGAACGCGACTGCTACGCAGGAGGCGCGTGTTCGATCCCCGCTCAGTGCAAATATTTGGATGCATGAATATGGCTATTTGCACTGGTCTGGGTGTTTCTATGTATAATATGTATGTATTTACAGAAAAAAAGTATCTAAGTATGTTTATCCGCATTCTAGATTCCATAACACATATGTCTACAATCAATGGGTCTAGATAGCGTTGTGTAGAATATTGTGAAAATATTTATTATCATTAGATAGTTTAAAAAAGTCGCTTTTCTCTGTCTATCCCTAAGTATGCTTATAAATCTTTATAACTACGTTACATGGATTTTGATGTGTTTTCTTTTAATAGATAGAGTAATTCAAGAGGAAGGCTTATAAATACCTCAGACTAAAGAATAACATAGATGGAACGGAACGCATAGAACTAGCAAGTGAAGCCGCAAAAGGAATCTAAAGTAGTGCCATCTCGCTCGCACTCGTGCGTGCCCACAGAGAGTGCGAACAAGATAGCACTACTTAACTATTCCTTTCTGCGGCTTCACTTGCTAGTTCTATGTATACGTTCCGTCTATGTTATTCTTTTAGTCTGAGGATAATACATCCCGTTCCCGCTGCACCCTCTACTATATTAATAGTAGAGGGTGCAGCGGGAACGGGATGTGACGCCGTACGAAGTTCACCGGGTCAGCTAGTAATACAAATAGTTGCTAGAATACTCCCGTAGACCTCTCTCCTTTGCCGTCACAATACATTTTTGAAAACTTAATGTATGTCAGGAAAAATATTGCAAAATTTCCAAGACTTTGTGACAGGCACAATATAAATACTAGAAATAAAAGCAATCTTGTTGTTTGTCATAGCAGACTCCATAAAATAAGTAATTCTTTCCAGGGCAACTGTATACGCTTTTTCAACAAGCTTCCTAATGAAATCAGAGATTTACCTATTAATAAATTTAAAAATACAGTAAAGAGCCAACTATGCCAGAAAGGCTATTATAAAATCCAAGAATATTTAAACGATAAACAAGCTTGGAAATGAGCTGTTCGCTCAGCTATGCTGCTCAAGCAAAACATTGTATCTAGACCATAAGTTTAGGCTAAGTATATAAGTAAATGTTTTGTAAATAGACCAAAAAAAAAATGCCCGCTGAGTTTCTTGGCGGAGTCTTCTCAGGTCTGGGCCGCGTTTCGAACCGGCGCGGTGGTCCATTTACTAGTATTAGTTAGTATTTAATATTTACTTTATGTTGACGTTTTATAAGTGCCGATTTAATGGTCTATGCAAAATAAATTATTTTTGAATTTTGAATTTTGCCAACAAAATTACAAATGACCTTTTTTCCCTGAAATATTTAATATTTTGTCCCAAAAAGCCAATGCCTACTCTTTCAGTACGATTTGACCCTAATTGGGTATTCCACTGACTAGTCAAATTAGTTACTTTTTACCACACGTCAAAACGGTAAGATTACTTGTATGAAAAAAGATTTAGTGACGTCATAAAATTCAATAGTCAAATCTGTTACTATTATAGGTTGGGTGGATGATTAAAAATAAATTAAAACTTTAAAATAAGAACCGATGCAATTTTTACCGCTCTTTTACCATTCTTAATTTAATAAGCTCGGTTATATAATTTATTTTAACTATAGGATAATACTCAATTGTTAAAAAATGGTGCGTTCATTTTGTCAAAACACTCAAAAATATTAAACAGTACCTACCTCACCGGCATCGGGTACCCCTAACCCCAGAGGGTAGCTTGCACCAGAGCCTCTTCCATTACTCAACAAAAGAGGCCTCAAATAAATAAATAATAAATAAATATTCCACAACATTCTACACAATGTTATCTAGACCCATGGTAATAAGCTTAACTAGCTTGTGTTATGGAATCTAGAATGCGGATAAACATACTTTTATACTTTTTTTTGTAAATACATACATATTATAGGTACATAGAAACACCCAGACCAATGCAAATAGCCAAATTCATGCAAACAAATATTTGTACTGAGCAGGGATCGAACCAGAGCGCCTCCTGCATGGCAGTCGCATTAACTTACCGCCACGCCAGAAAGGCTGTCCCAAAGAATTTATATAAGTATCCGCATTCTAGAACTCATATAACAAACTTAATTTGAGTTTAAATCTATCTTTTGTATCTTCCAACATTTATTTATTATAATTTGATGTTTGATTAGATTTCTTGCCAGGAAGCTTGCAGTTTTTGTCTTTTTCTACCGTAATGTAACTGGTATCATATTGTGATCTCGATATTGGAAGGTCACAACAGCTGTACCTAGCAAACAAAGGCAGCCATTGCTACTTGAATAGGTAATTAACGCAGTACGTGATCGAATGCATTGTAATTTATTCAAATAATAGCTCCCACGAGGACAAAATTATTTATTAGAAGTCAATTTCAACCGATATTTACTATTTTAATTACAAACAGCAAAGTATTCATGGATTCGAAATACAAAGGAAAAAATGAAGCGCTCAAGTGGGATTTGAACACACGACCTTTCCCTTACAGGGGAATGCACTTCCAACTGAGCTATTGAGGCACACCTGAATCACATAAAAATTCCCTTCTCTTTATATCCGTCTTTAAGGGCGACGGTGGAGTCATCTACCAACTATCATGGATTCTTTCTTTATCATGTTCTTGAATCGATAAGAATAGCTCTGCTTTGCAGCCTTGCGATCGTAAGGTTCTGGCTTCGAATTCTAACTACACTATCGTAATAAAATACGAGTTACATATTCCATTGTATGCCACTGGATCTGCCCCTTGCTATGCCATCGCGTCCTAGAATAAGACGTCAAGGATCACATCACGATGACTGAGTAATTTTTTTTAACTAGTCCCCTTAAAACTCGGTAACATTTTACTCCTGTCTTCAAAATTGTAAATATGAATATCACTTTATTGTACCTTAAATATTCTTTTCCTGATAAGATAAGCCAATATAACAAAAGAGGTACTCACATTTTCTTCTTGCTGTTTTCCAGACGCCATGGCACACGAGCTAACACACTATTTTGATCTACTAACAACACTACAGTCTTAGCGTGTGCAAGATTAGCAGCACGAACACAGAATGGTGAAAATCGCACCTACGAAAATTAATTTACTCCGGTCGCTGCGACAAAAAAATAGAATGGATTTTTGTTTTTGTTCGTTCCAGAACACATTTTGAAAATTGGAATACATTCTACTCCCCCGTTCCATTATGAGTTCGATTATGAGCACACTGTTTACAGTAAATTATGGTATTCCAATTAAAAACGTTTACGATAGAATTAAACTATTATAGGTCAAATTAATTTTATACAGTTTGACGGTTAGACCACGTCGCAGTGGCCATAATCACAGACTGGCTAAGTAGTATTAATCTATAAGTAATATTAATAATAAAAAATAGATTGGTATTACGATACGCTAAAACCTACCTTTTAATTAAATTTGAATGACATACAAGGTTATGGTGCAACCTTATCTCAAGAGGTGTAGAGTTTATACCTCCAATAAAAGTCGTATACCTAAAACAAGCTCTCTTAGCTTGGTACAGTTCCCGGCATCTAAGACATCTTGGCTTGGTTTTGGAGTAGTGGGGGAGTCAGCCGGGGTGCGAGGGATATGTCGATGACAACCTCACCTCCGGCCTAGCACCACGACCCACAGTCCCCTTCTTCCGGCTCCGGCAGGGGAAGTATCCGAGGGGATTGCCGCAAGAAAGAAAAAAAAAGGAGTAGTGGAGGTAAGTTCACGTATCGTACACTTAGAGGCACGAAAAGTGGGGCATTTTCTTGCTTGTCATTATTCTATTCAATCACCAGAATGCCATCATTTATTTTGAATCATGTCTGTAATGATATGAAAAGGAATTCGGAAAGCTTTTGGGTGTAAGTGAGGTGAAAACCGCAGAGCTCGGGTTCTTCTTACTCATTGCAACCGGTAACAACAACAAGATGACGATGAAAGAATAGACTAGAAAGCAAAGTAGGTCCCAGTCGGCATCTAATCGATCTTATTTAGGTACTTATCAAATTAATGATCTTAATAAATAAATAAATATTCCACACCATTCTACACAACGCTATCTAGACCCATGGTAAGCTTTTATAGCTTGTGTTATGGAATCTAGAAGGCGGATAAACATACTTAATATACTTTTTTTTTGTAAATACATACATATTATATAAAGAACACCCAGACCAGTGCAAATAGCCATATTCATGCATACAAATATTTGCACTGAGCGGGATTCGAACCCGCGCCTCCTGCGTGCCAGTCGCGTGTACTATCGCCACGCCACGGAGGCTGTGTCTGCCTTGATTTTCCCGCCTTCCTGTTGACTGACCGTTCTGATATTTGGTACACACATTTAGGTCGAACAATTCTAAAATTTAAATCAATAAACGGATGAATTGCTCTCAATACCTAGTATCTAGTACCTAGTATCTCCCAATAGAAGTATCTTGACTGCAAAGTCTCAAAACAATCCCAAAACTAATTTTGGGATTGTTTTGAGACTTTGCAGTCAAGATATTTCTGACGTTAACTGTACTAAAAAGGTACCTATTCAACTAAAACCTGCAATATTTTTTTACTGTGCGCCAATAATAATAATATTATAAGCTGCACTAAAGATATTTAACTTCACTATCCTTGTGACAATTAATTACGATATGACGTTTAATCTACACTGTTATATAAAATTGTACATTATTTGTGTCGGTTCTATACATTTCGAGAAAGAACTGGCTAGAAGGATCCAGCTAGGTTGGGCAGCTTTTGGAAAATTACGTCGAGTTTCTCTTCTCTCTTAGCGCAAGGCCTTAAAACGAAGGTCATCAACCAGTGTGTCCAGCCCGTTATGACCTACGGAAATACCTGGACAGATAGACCTACTTACCGACAGACCTACGAATCGTGGACACTGACAGTGGCATTCGTTCCTATATTTATTTGATAATCGTTGTACAGTTATTTTACATGGTTTCTTACTCTATCGTGCATTGTTACATTGTGCATGAGTACCTAGTTATCTTACGTATGTTAAAATAATATATTTGTACGGATAATATAATATAATAAAATAAGGTGCGGCGCTACTTGGCACTAGCTAAGTACGTCTTTTTAGTATTTCGAGGTAAAGTAAACAACGCAGATATTGGAGTCAATAGTCATTGATGCTGCTCGTTCCTGACACCAGACTGCGGCTAGCGCCAAGGGTCAAAACATTCGAAGTCCCAAATAATTAAAGACCTCGAACAAATATATTAAAGAACGCGCCTCACGTACGAGCATTGAACCTAACCTAATTTAACCTTATGATATAGCAAAAAATTTATATTTTTTGTTGTAGATTGGCGGAATTCGAAAGGTTTAGTTATTATTATATTAGGGTACTACATTGTTGTATGGGACTTAGTCTGTAATAGCAATGTATGATTTAATAGAAGTAAATAAATAAATAAATAAATAAAAGTGTCTTACATAGGTGTTTACTTAGGGATAATAAATATGTTGTGCCTGAACTGGGTAGTCCTGTGCTTCAGGCTTCAATAAAATTGCAATTAATAATAATACTAAAATACAATTACAGGTACAACCATTTACTTTGATTAATACAATGCTAAAGTGACTCGCTAGGGTTAACTAAAGTTAAATTAAAAGTCGTCCAGCAGGTTTTAGAGCGACCTATGCTTGAAGTTCCTTTGAAGGATAGAATTCATAATAAGTAAGAATGAACTAAGGTTAGGTACTGACAAAATATACATCCATACTAATATTATAAATGCGAAAGTAACTCTGTCTGTCTGTCTGTATGTTACGCTTCACGCCATAACCACTCAACCGATTTTGATGAAATTTGGTATAGGGGTAGATCAGACCACGATAAAGAGCTGGAATGCTCTGCTCGCATACGTGTTTCCCTCCTCTTACAGTCCCGGGTTCTTCAAGCGGGGCGTGAAAAGGCATCTATCAAGGCCGTCAAGTTAGGGACCACCATTTTACGTCCAATGGCACCGGGAATGGTGGTCTGTATCTTCTGGACTGCACTTCAGCTTTGTTGCCATCTAGCGGGGTGCAGTCAATTGACGGACCAAATATAAAAAAAAAGGACATAGGCTATGTTTGGTCGCGATAACCGACATCTACGCGGGCGGAGCCGCGGGCAAAAGCTAGTACGTATATACATATACTCACGCCTCTAAATCCCCGAAGGCGTAGGCAGAAGTGTATTAACACCCACGTTTTGCCGACTATGATTTTCGGTCAACGTCCTACGCGGGCGAGCCTATTGCCGTCAATCGGGTTCTTAGTCCTGGGCTGTATGTTTACTATCGGATGGAGAACAGCCCTATCCCTTAGTCTACGTCATCCATAGGAAGAGATGGAGTAACCATTCTACCTGACCGCGTCCACCGGCTCCGTGGGGGTGGTATCCGTGGGGTGCGCACGATAAAAAAAAGACATTCTACCTACTCCACTGGGAATCGATAAAACTTGCAGAATAAGTGAGCTGAAGCAGTGGGCTGGCTACATCTGTGGAAGGACCGATGGCCGTTGGAGTAAGAGCCCTGGGCCTCGATTCTACTAAAGCAAAACTATTGTCAAACCACAGAGATTGCAAAAAGCGGCATTAAAGTTTAGACTTTATTTCTATACGCTAAGGTCCAAAAATAAATGACAATAGTTACATTACACTCTTTTATTCACTCTGCTAACAGTTATTTAATATTGAACTTTAAATGAATCGCTTTAAAGTCTATAATGTATTGCCGCTTTTTGCAGTCTCTGTGGTTTGACAATAGTTTTGGTTTAGTAGAATCGAGGCCCTGGAGTGGAGACTACGAGAAGGCAAACGTAAGGTAGCCAAATAGACGTAAGAACTAAATAATTGTTAAAAAACGACTGCTTTTTAAAAGATTGAAATAAGTTTGATAGCAGCCAGTAACAATTAATTTTCTTTAGGTTTATATTATAGGCAAATGGGTACCGCCTGCAAAATTTTAAATGCTTCAGGGGTGGCTCAATACCTCTGCTCTGTTGTTGGTAAGAGCTTTAAGGAAAAGGTAGTGGGTACAAGCCCCACCTGAGCAGTATTTTTTCCTGATGCAATCGTATTCTGGTCATTACATACATCGTCTATAATATACTACAATTAGCTTTTGCCCGCGGCTCCGCCCTCGTGTATCTTGGTTATCGCGACCAAACATAGCCTATGTTCTTTCTCAAGGTCTAACCTATCCCTATACCAAATTTCATCAAAATCGGTTCAATGGTTTAGTCGTGAAAGCGTAACATACAGACAGACAGACAGAGTTACTTTCGCATTTATAATATTAGTATGGATGTTCCCACCGTTTCTATCGTGGTCCATTGACGTCATACACACTAACTTTAAAGAAAATACCTACCTAATTATAAATTAATTAGGTAGTAACACTTTTGCTACAGACATCGTAATTCTCACCATTATATCTAGTTGGTTATTTATTTGTGATTTTATTGTTATCGAGGTGAAGTCAAATTGACGTGTCCTATATAAAAAAAAAATATCATGAAATTAGATGTACTTAAATAATTTTGTTTTATGAATAATTTTTTTTAGTTTAATCTGATTTCAGTCCAAGTATTAAATTTATACTCGTGAATATTACGTATAACATAACCTTGGTATACATATAATAATACAAAATGAAGTACTTAGTCAAAACGATTTATTTTTATGAAACGCTCAGACGTTATTTACGTACCTGCCTAACTTCTTGTAAAAATGTTAAGCCGGGATTAAATACTCACCAAATATGGCGATCCAGTATCAAAATTGGTACTGACGAATCGCGATTACATTATCAGTTAGGCGAAATCGCGTTTATCCCGGCAGAGTGGAATTTGGGCCATCCTATATCTTCCCTTTTTTTTTTGCGGAAATACCCACGGATACCTCCCCCGACGGAGCCGGAAGGGGAGGTAGTGTCGGACCGAACCGACTAAAACCACACGCCGACTGAGGGTCGTGGTGCTAGGCTGCGGTAGGCATGCGGTATTGTACAAGGCGACTAAGATATAGGGCTGTATATGTTTATTGGGGTATGTTCAGAAGAATTGTTTGACGTTATATTAATAAACTATATCACCACAGTATCAATGGTCAAGTTTAAATGGTCTCCCTGCTGTGATTTCTCCAAGTAACTATAACAGTACGGAGTGCTACAAGAAGAGCACCAAAAGGAATGTTCTTACACAGTCGGCAGTACGAGACGCCCCCGGTGCACCTGTCCATTGGTCTCGGTGAACCCTTCCCATCATGGTTATTACTCTGTGTGATGTCGAGTTTCAACCGCAGTCGTAATGAGAGAGAGAAAATGGTGGATTTTTTCATTTTTTATTTTTATACCACTTAAGTGGCAGATAGGCACACGGCCCACCTGATGGAAAGTGGTTACACTCGTGCTGCCTACCCTGAAGAAACCTTCTAATGCCTCTCTTGAAGAACCCCATATTGTAGTCGCTTGGGAAAACCACCGCAGGGAGTTCATTCCACAGCTTGAGCGTGCGTGGGATGAAGTTCCTTTCATACCGCACGGTGCGCACCGTTTTCGGATGCAGTGTGTGGGCGATGAATTCCCTGCCTATGGCGAGCGGTGCGATGATAGAATGTAGCTGTGGGCATCATGTCAAATAATTCATCTGAGCACAGACCATTATAAAGGCGGTAGAAAACACACAGTGAGGCAAAGTCCCTCCTGAGGCTGAGAGGTTCCACATGGCCTGCGAGTATGGGACTATCGACGAGCCTCAACGCACGTCTTTGCAACGAGTCGAAAGGGTTAGGCAGGCATGCGGGCGCTCCGGCGAAAAGATGACAGCAGTACTCCATGTGGGGCCGAACCTGCGGATTACAATTGGTTGGAAGAGAGAACTGTCGTAAAACTAGACCAACCAAAATGTAGCCGCTTTTACGAACACTCGGTTCCTAAACGGTTTGCCACTCAGAATAAGGGGTTAGGTAGGCTGTAAATTATTGCTTGAGACATATATCTTGGACCGAAAATACGCTCTAAATGTGCTCCATAGGAGTACACGTTTCTTAAATATATTTTGAATATAGCACGGGGTGCTCCTGCGATAGACAAGTTCAAATTCATCAAGCATAGATTATTACAAAACAATACGCGCCAGGGCCTTTTTATATCTTGCTATTTAGGTCCAAGATATATGGCGTGAGCTATATAAGAAATCACTGCAAACAATATTATTCACCTAAATTAATCCGATTCTGTGTGAAGCCAATTAACGCGTACATCCGTTGTGACGAATGACACCAAAATAGTATAATTAGGTAACCGATTCTTTGTTTACAAGGGACCGTTCATTCACTGAACACAATTAACCATACGTCACGGTTGTTTTAAATTAACCACAACCAACATTTCCTGTATTAAATAACACTTCAGTAATTAATATAACGCGAAGTGAAAGCACGTAAGTACTAAGGGCTTGCCATGAGGTTAGAGCTGCTAAATGAAGAGCAGCTCGACTTAACAGAACAAGTAACGTCTGAAGTTCTATTATAGACGTTGCGTCTCTGACATTCGACAGAGGCCGATATAGCTGGCAGAACAAGCAAGCTGAAGTGGGCTTCCCACATCTGCTGAAAGACCGACGGACGCTGAAGCAAACGGGTTTTAGAGTGGAGATGGACTGGATGCGCAGGGCAAAGGATCGGGTGATATGGTGCATATTAGGAGAGGCCTAAGTGGGGCGAGAAAAGGCATGTAATGAGGCCGTCAAGCTGAGTGCCACCTCTGTTAACATGGTACATGTTTACGATGGTGACCCTCTTTCCGACGCCTGATGCTAAGCTAAAGGCAAACCTTTAGCTTAGCATCAGGTGACGTGAAGTCAAACTGACGAGGTATTCCCGGAAAGCGCTACCGTTTTGAGGAGCACCTTTATTATTCCTCGGAGCGCACCTTTTAGTAGCGCTCCCGATAACAATTAAAAATATTAACTTTTTATTCCTCGAAGCGCACCTATGATTATTAACTTTCGAATAGAAATAGGATACTAACTGAAACTATGGATAATAAGTAAAACAAAAAATAAGAAAAAAACAGTGAACAGCAATAGGCTAATTGATTGGTCGATTGCTGCCACTCTCAAATGTTTACATTCGTTTTTAGGAATTAGAACATCCAAGACCTTTAGTAAACGCAACAATGAATTCCACCAAGTGCCATCAATCAACAGTATAATAGTGTAAGGAGTTTCCACAGATATCCGATGATATCCGAGACTTCCCTCGCGCCCCGGCTGACCCAGGGATATATCCGGTGCCTAGATGGTGGAAGATCGGTCTTTTGTAGTGTTCTCTCCAAAGCAAAGAATGCAATAATACACCATAGTCTTGAGACAAAATATATTAATTCACATACTCACTCACTCACTCACTCACTTGTTTTGTTAGATTTTTGATCAATCCTGCATCCATTTGATAATTAATGCTCCAGGTACAGAAAGTTGAATTCCTAAAATGTTGAATTTGAAAAAAGTTGAATTTGCATGTGTTGCACTAGGTACTTCTTACCTTTTGACGCATAAAACCACTTACGCAAAACACCAACTCACGATTTTATGGTTTTATGCGGATGAATTAGAAAAGATACGTGAAATACCAACTACGTACAATTCCACAGACACAAAACACCACCTATACGTCTTCAGTTATCATAAATAGTAAGATATAGGAATATATACCATGCCATCTATTTTTAATTTGAAGTACTAAAGTATCACAATACGATTTCAACATAAATAAAGCGAGATTTAAAGAAATCAATTTTCTCTTGGAAGTATAATTTTGAGAATTCTACTTTTTAATATTTCAACATTACAAGAATTCAACATTTTGCGAAACTAAATATAATCATCATTTTGGGAAAGTAATCATTTTTGAAATTTCAACATTTTCGGAATTCAACTTTCTGTTCCTGGATGCAATAAATATAGTTATGCCTATTGAGGAATCTCCAAAATGTGCTAAGTAAAAATAAGTGGAAGCAATAGGCTCAATTATTTTAATTATTGGAAAATTACGTAGAAAATTTAAATCTTAATAAATTCTTTGTTTAAAATATCACTTCTAACCAGGGTATCTACCCAAGTTCATCGCAAAGTGACATTGTAGATATATGATACTTCAATCAGAGTACTTATGTGTATGAGTACTTCTATTTTTGTAATGTCTTGGTGCTCCTACTGGACACTTCACGGTTGCCTTTGTAGTAGGAGCACCAGGATAAGGTGTCCCGGTACTCCTACCAGTAGGATTATTTAGTAGGAGCACGACTCTGCACAAAACAGTGTTTATGTCATTTAATACATACAGTCATACACACAGACACGCAACATTTCGACAGACATACTTACACTGGCAGTTTTTATGATACTAAAATTCGCATATGTAGAAAAATAGAATTTCAATAAATTAACAAACACGTGATTTACATTTAGGCACTTATTTTTTCCAAACATTATAAGTACGTATGTATGTAATTACTTATTATGTAAACTGGTTCTTTAATAATGTTTCTAAATGCTACAATTATTTTTTACCATTGTCTTAAATTTTTCTACTAATATTTATAAATTATTCATTGTTATGTACATAGTTATCGGCACATACGATGATGACCTCCGAGCTGTTTCGCACATCGATGTGGGTCGTAGATTGCCGTGGGTGAGATTGGTAGAGACATTTTTGGCATATTAAAATACTGAAATACATACATACATAAAATCACGCCTGTTTCCCATAGCGGTAGCCGGGGTAGGCAGAGATCACGGATCTCCATTACTGAAATAATTATAAATAATAAATAACAGATAAACACAATTAAATTTAAATATAAACAATGTTTCTCTAATTTCGGCTTAGTGTCGATTATAGGTTGCCCTGAAACAGTTTTTTTTTCTAAATATCTTCAATTTACAGAATCAGACATATTATAAGTATTAGGTGGCTGACATTTCTTTTTCTATTGAAATTCGTTTACTTAAATTCGTTTTTTAAATATGTACGTATTTGACTCAACTAACAACTTATTATAACCTAATAATAAATTCTCTAAACTGTACCAAAAATCACTCATTTATAAAAATTTCAAAATCAAGTAGAATCATTCAAATAATTTAATCTTACAGCTAATTTAGTGAGATTTGACAACGGATTTGATTAACGTTTTAATGGGACCGATATAAATTTAGTTTCCTCAATATTTTTAGCACTAATCAGCATCCGCTTCATGTGTATGCACGTTTTGTAAGTTCCGTTTTAATAGTCTATGGTAACAGAATAAATGATTTTTGATTGCATAATGTTTCAATCGGTGCAACATGTGTTTTTGTACGAAATCCGCACAATTTTTGCACGGAACAGCAGCGGACGGCATAAACCATGTCTTTCCATTAATCCTTCCACAGTTAATTAGTCTTGAGTGCGGAGTCGCTTGTCAAGAAGTATCATGATTCGATGAGTCGGATATTCAAACGTCATCTGCTTTTAACTTCTTTTTATATGGGGCTTCGTCGACATCTTCGATCGATTTCCTGAAAATTTAAAATAAAATGTAGCGTTTGGCTAAAGAAGGGTCGGCACTTGGCTAAATAATGGCAAGGTCGGCCACGATCGAGAGGTTTTGGATTCAAATACCGACATGAACACACTCCTAACACTAGCAATTTAGCTTTACTGGCTACTAATATTCTTTAAACAAAAATAATAGCAGCTTCCCTCGATTTCTTGCTTACACATTCACTTGTAGAAGTTAAAGATAGATCACTTCTACGGATAAAGTGCTCGGCGGTTTAAATTCAAAACATAGTAACTCCTATCTCACACCAATTTCGGAAAAAAAATTATACCGCGATGCGCTTTACCGCAAAAAACTCAGTTACGATGTTTTGAATTTAAACAGCCGATACGTCAAATTTGACTGTTGCGATCTATCTTTGACTGTAAGTAATGTTATTGGGAACGGCCATATGACTACATATTTAGACATTTAAAAAACAACAAGAATAGGCAGAATAAATTCGAACCTGCATAATGAATGTTCCCTGATAATCTTTTCGCCATCTGCTATAGTCTGCGGCATCGTTTGACCTTTTGTCTCAGGCATAGTCAGACTGATGCCTGCTGCTATGAACGTCGTTATGGCGAAGGACAACAGCGGCAGCTTGCTCCAATAACGCTCCTGTAAAAAAATATGTCACCTATATCCTCATTGCTGCGACAATAGCTTTGAAGTACGAAATCCACTTTCGTACTCTTTTTCGTCCTGATGTTTTTTGGTATTTTTTTATAAATGACGCGTCAATTCGACTTCGCCTCGCCTGATGGTAAGCTAAAGGCAAAGTCTCGGAAAGAGGGTCACCATCGTAAACATGTACCATGTTAACAGTGGTGGTACTCAGCTTGACGGCCTCATCAGATGCCTTTTTACGCCCCGCTTATAGGACCTGGGACTGTAGGAAGAAGGAAACACGTGAGCTGGCAGGGAGTCACTGAAACGCTTGGTTCTATAAAGTATATTCTATGCCGTATTATCTTGTTAACTTAACTTGGGTTATTGCGACTGTTGTGTTATAATTTCTCTAAATACCTCGAGAAGAAAAATTCTGCCAGAGCATTGCTCAATCATCACTTGAGGTTAACTTGCCCCCAAGTCTTGATAGTACCATAATTCGAACTAACTACTTGAATGAAATTTACGGCATTAAGTATGCTAACTATACAAATCTTCAATTTTTTTTTGTCCCAATAAGTTTATCTAACTGACGTCGGTTACTAAAATATGGTCTCCTGAATTTAGTAAGACGGAGCATTGTTTTGGTGTGGGTAGATACCTACTTGATTTGTTTTAGATGTAGCTTACAATTATTATTAAGTTCCTAGTTGTAAGGTGGTATGTACCGATGTAAAATATTTAAGTGAATAAATTTATCTTATCTTATCTTATAAATCGAATACATAGGGAAAAATTGTTCTCGGGCTGGACTCGAACCCGCAATCTTTCCCTTGTAGGGGGAATGACTTGACCAACTCGACTACCAAGACACGCCCGATGTGATTCAAATTTCCTTTCTATTTTTATCCGTCTTTTTCCCGCCCGAGAAGTTTCATTTTTCCCTATGTATTCGATTCGAACTAAATAACTTGACAGGCACTCTAGCGCAGGATTTATTGTCCGATTTGGGAAGTAAGACAGCTGTCGCTGCTATTAAAGCAGCAGATGCCAAGTCTAGAGGAAAGCCTTGGATTTGACGCAACCGGGAATCGCGCCAAGACAATCATGAGAGGTCAAACTATTTATTGCATAATATTTAAATGTAGTTGTTGGAAATAAATAACCTATTAGAAGAAAAGAGAGTTTATTGTAACTTACAACCGGAATGATGGAAGCTCAAAATAAACAGCTCCGAATAACATAGAGGTTGGATAACAATTAGTGGCTTATTGTCCCAAAACAGATTGCCATCAAAATGAAAAGAACATATAAAAATAGGAGCAAAAGACAGATTATTCAAAATGGCATAGTGTACAGAAGAAAAATTAAATTCCTAACAGCACACAGAAAAGGGGGAGATTCGAACGTAAAATAATAAATACAACAGACGGTACAAATCCTTATTTTGAAACGTGCGCAAGCGTTTGAGTGGATCTAAATAATTGTGTGTAATGATTGTGTAATCAAAACGATCATCTTATTCATTATTCTAACAAAAGCGTCTGATGATAACCGAGATTGACATATCTAAATGACAAAGTAAATATTTCTTAATCTGATTACAAATAAGTTGTTACAAAATTAATCCCATTAAATTATAACTGTCTACAATTTTATAATGATTGTCATTAGTCATCTACAAGGAAATGATATTATGAAATCTGATAAGCTAGTTTGTCTACAGTAATCTGAGTGTAATGTATTAGGAGTATAAGTAATGAACTTGTATTAAGTAAGATATCGCACGCCCACATACTCATGTACACACACAGGTTCCTGGAAAAGCCGAAAAGCAGGAAATCGTGCTCTGAGGTAAAGGCTTGAAATGCAATAGAGACACAAAGTTGTGAACATGATAAATAATTAGGATGATGACAAAAGAAGGAAGAGATCCGGTTCTCAGCATGGATTCACCGTGCGGTCGCCGGGTCCATGGCGTGGTACAGAGAGGAACACTGTGACGGCGCCTGGGACTTACGACCCAGATGTAGGTTTAGGGTGGCCACCTTGTGATGTATCAGCGCTCACCTCCACCGTCACAAGTGTTCCCCCCTCTACCTATCCAAATTTGGTAAGATCCTATCAACGCCATTTTAGATATTCGTTTAAGTAGAGAGCTTACTGAAGCTCTTAACAATCCGAGGTCTATAAACAAGTTATACAGACATTTAGCTGGAATTCCCGTTGCTCCTACTTCTACGGCGTAGAGTTTAATCACATAGCCGTTTTTGGTTAACTCGTTGGTCTAGTCAAAGTATTTGTTTACTTTCGTAGCGTAGTCTTTAGGTAAGTATGTTAGTTTCCCACGGTGCTGTCAGTTCTACTAGTATTGCACGCTTTTGCATTTCCAAAACAGGAATATATTGGGTCTGGATGACGAGGCACAAACATCCTTTGTTGATGTTTGTGCCTCGTCATCATCATTAAGGGAGCGAAGCAGTGATCATAAATGTGAACTCTTTAGTCTCAGTAGTCCGGTTGCTAGTCCGGTTGACCGAACTGAACAAATCTGGCAGATTTCATATATTATTTAAAGATTTATCTATCAAGATAGGCCACGGGCAAGCCGGGGCGGTTCAGCTAATATCAAATAAATCTAGGAGTGATGGCAACGAATCGAGTAGGCAAATTGGTGAACCATCGGGCTCTCTTATCCTTGTTTCAACGGTTACACGGATCTGACTAGAGTTGGATTTGGTACAGAATAACAAAGATTACTTTTTATTTCGGAAATAAGCTCCCATGGATTGTGGGAACGGGATCAAAATTCCACTCAAATGAAGCCGCGGGAAAAAGCTAGTTTACAATGATAGTAAGATGAGAGTACTGTTAAATTATATCTTACCGAATAGACGATGAACGGCGTGAATGTAGTGGCGAAGTATCCAATCAAATGCTGAATGGAGGACCCTGTGGCTCTGAAGGGTGTGGGCAGTATCTCTATGCTCCACTGTATTGTGGTCGTGTAACAGATATTGATGAAGAATCGCCCTAATATCGCCAAAATCGATTGAAAGTTACCTGCAAAAATTTTAAAAGTTTTAACGGAATTTACTCTTAGAATTAGTTCTGGTTTCTTTCGATAGATGGCGCTCAAATTGATAATTACACAATGCCATCTAGCGAAAGACTAGCTGAACTATTTAGTAATAAGTGATCCTGCATCGCGACAATAAAGTTTTTATAGATTTTTTTTAAGTTTTTTACTTCTACGAATTAGCTACTACCGCTACTAACTACTATACAGCTCTATCTAGACCTAAAATAAGCATTGTTTTACTTGTAATCTGGATAGAACGCGGGTGTCAAGTGTAGGTACATTTAAGTGTAGGTATTACTTTTGAAAATACGTAGAAGCACAGCTACTATTGCCAATAGATATTTGCACTCGACGGGATCCCATGTCCTACGTTGTAGCGGTCAGAGGGCTGTTAGGTGTCTTGTCTTGATTTGCTTAAAGTTACCCAGGTCCTCGAACCAACTAAAGCTAAACCATTGTGGGCAGCAATTACCGCAAAAAATGATATTCAATTTTAAACTTTATTCAAATACCCCTAAAGTTCAAAATGAAATGAAAAATAAATATTACACTTTTTCAAATACTCTGCAAAAAGTCATTTAATTTTGAACTTTAACCGTATTGATTTAGTCTATTATTTAATGCCGTTTTTTGCAGCGGCCGTGGCACTTTCGGCTTTAGCAAAATCGAGGCCCTGGTCAGGACCAGGACCCATGGAGGAAATCCATAATCCATACTAAATTGATAATACTGTTAAATAGCCTAGCTAGCTTTTTGTACATACCTTCAGAGACGAACATGACGATGCTTATAAATAAACCAGATAAAACAAGTGGTCCCCAAGTGAGATTTCTTCTTCCTAATCTGAAACAAAAATTAACTTGACTAAATATTTTAGTTTTGCTTAGTTCATTAGTTTTTCGTTCCGTCGTTGTCCGTCCGTCTGTCTGTCTGTCTGTCAATATTTTTTGCTTCTTGAAATGTACGGATCAATTTGAAATTTAGTTTTTTTTAATATAGGATACGTCAATTTGACTTCACCTCGCCTGTTGTTAAGCTAAAGGCAAAGTCTCGGAAAGAAGGTCACCATCGTAAACATGTACCATGTTAACAGTGGTGGCACTCAGCTTGACGGCCTCATTAGATGCCTTTTCACGCCCCGCTTAAAGGACCCGGGACTGTAGGAAGAAGGAAACGCGTGAGCTGGCAGGGAGATCCAGCTCTTAGTGGTCCAGGATCCGGTCCAGCTCAGTAACAAGAAGCTGCCTTTTTTCCGCGATATCAGACTGCTTGGCCGCAGGATGTGAGTAAAAACTCCCGTGTAAAGTGCTGTCGTCTGCATAGCAGTGAATGCTACCGTTAGAAATTATGTCATTGATATGCAGAAGAAACAGAGTGGGAGATAAGGTGGAACCCTGCGGCACGCCAGCATCCACCTGCAAGAACTCCGAAGCTCGTCCATCACAAAGGACGTGAATACGGCGCCCTGCAGGAAGCTTGCAATCCAGTTGCACAGTCTGGGAAGCAGGCCAAAGGCTGGTAGCTTGGAAAGAAGCGATTTGAGCCATACTTTATCGAAAGCTTTGGTGATGTCAAGACTAATTGCCAGTGACTCGCGGTGCTTTTCCATAGCCTCACCCCCCTCACTCACTCTGACATCATAGATATATACAATTATTGTATAATTTAGGTAATATAAGTCAGTGTGTAATTCAGGTATAATTATACCAAATATTCAAGCGTGTAACCTCTTATTGCTGTGAAATAATCAAACTTTTAGGGCCACGCAATAAGAAGCCGTTGCCATTAGTGTAACATGTTTTGTACGGAATGCTCAGTGTGCGGCTTCCGACTCGGACTTGACCGATTTTATTTTTATTTTTACGCAATAAATTTTCGTGTAACAGAAACAAAAACTGTTCAATTAGTTGTCATGTTTATAATAGTTTCCCATGGTAATGCGATTAGTTTCGAACTCATTCAGCCGTACGGTACCTTCACCAAAAAATCGGTCCACAAATAAAAATGCAGTTTCCCTCTAAACATATGCCTAAAACCAGATTTAGGATTTATATTCCTCTTAAGGTTTATTACAATGTCGCTTAGTGCGTGAACGTAAAATAAACGCTGAAATATTAGGTACGTACTCGAAAAAAGTCTCCACCAGACCCTTGTACGTCAATCAACCCCATACATCCTCATACACCTCAATAGATACAGACCCAAACAACTCTATACAAGAAATCATATGATCGCATTCAAAATATTTGTAAAATTGTTACCTATCAAGAATAACAGCCACCAGTAGAATGGACGGTATCTCAGTGGCAGAATTAAAGCTGAACATGACGAAGAAGTTCATAGCGAACGCGTCAGACATGCGCACGAGCCCGTCGAACACCATCGCGCAGCCGAGGTACACGAACACCAGGCCGATGAATGTGTTGCGCATCGGCACGCTCTTGAACAGGCTCAGGATCGACTGCTTTTCCTCCATATTAGCCTTGTTTGATGATGCCTGTGAAGAATAAGAGCTGGTTCATTTATGCACTCAAACTCAAACTCAAACTCAAGGTATTTATTCAAAATTGTGTAACACTACTACAGCTTTTTGACGTCAAATTTTGCTTAAAAATAAGTTTACCACCGCTTCCTAGGCACCAGTGGAGAAGAAACGGCGCAACAAACTCCACTGTAGCATTTTTTGGACGTCAATTTACAAAAAAGTAATTCTTAAGACTAAATATGGACGAATGTACATATGTCTCGTGTCAAGATAATTAAAGTATATAAAAAAAACTTATAATAAAATAATTAACCTAAGTTTTCTAGTAATTAACTGTCATTCCCCATTGTCATTTCCAATGGCAAGAGATCCCAATAACCTGCTTCCTCCAGGCTTATTTTGCAAAGGGAAGCCGTGGTAGAAATCGAAATTTGAATTTACCAATGTGAAAATTATTGAAATTCAGAATCTATTTGAAATTCGAAACCAAATTGCTATTATCGTTCTAAAAGAGGTAAGATTTTTCTCCATCGGCTTCCCTTTTCTAAATTGCACATTTCGCCACTGTTCTGCTCTGTACATTCCAGTTGGATGTTATTTCCTCAGCCACTCTCTTCTTCGTCATATCCTTCTTCAAGTTTCACGCAATCCTTTCATCTTTTCTTTGGCCTACATTTGCTGCTAAAGCCCTACTTTCATGCTTTGAATCTTTCATCCACTTTCAAACTTCTTCTAATATGATTCATGCCTTATTCTACTATTCTTGTCACACCCATACATCTGTATTAACATTTGCATCTCCACTATCATATCATTTCAACCGCAAAAAATGCCTGCTGAGTTTCTTGCCGGAGTCTTTTCATGTCTGGGCCGCGTTTCGAACCAGTGCAGTGGCTAGTCTTTAATAATTTTTTTTTTGTAAGTGCCGATTTAATGGTCTATGATTTTGATTTTTTACCCGACTACGGCGAAGCCAAAAGGAGGGTTATGATTTTGACAGGCTATGTATGTATGCATGTATGTATGTATGTATGTAGGTATGTATGTATGTATGTATGTATGTATGTATGTATGTATGTATGTTCATTTGTTCCCTCATAGCTCCTCAACTACTTATTAGAACGGGACAAATGAGGTATCGTTACAAGCGGCTTAATCGTCCGATGGTTATAGGCTATATGACATGTCACTCAATCGTGTGTGGCGCCCTCTAGTGCTCATAAGGTACTGTGTTAAAAAATAAATTTGAGATAAATATGCCGTGTTTGGTATCAAATGAAAGTGGTTAATGAGCACATTTCAAATATGTATAAATTATTAGCTTTACCTTGCCCCAAAATAATTTAAATAAAAAATAAAGTTTATAACTAACTAAAACCCGACTACCGAAAAATCACGCTCTTAAAAGTGACAAACAAGAAAATATCAAGGATAGCCGTGGTCGTATGCCACTTACTCTAACAAAACAATATATTCTAGGGAAAAGTGGCATACGACCACGGCTATCCTTGATATTTTCTTGTTTGTCACTTTTAAGAGCGTTATTTTTCGGTAGTCGGGTTTTAGTTTTAATTTTTTTTTTTTTTCCCTTAAGCTTGACACTGCGATAATTTTAGGTTGTTCAGCCAGTCAGTCATAATATTAAGAATTTATAAGAGCAATGGAGGAGGAAGGAGACTTACAATGAATTCCTCAGTCTAAACAGAGCAATGGAGAAGGTAGAATTGTTCAGCCAGTCAGTCATAATATTAAGAATTTATAAGAGGAATGGAGGAGGAAGGAGACTTACAATGAATTCCGCCATGACATCTTCAGGGATCCGAGTTCCATTTACTTTCTCGATTCTCTTCAGAACTGTCACAGCTCTGTTGACGTGACCTCTGCTTATCAACCATCTGTAAGGTAAATATGACACTATAAAATTATATCTATTGCTATTATTTACTCTTTAACGCTCTATATGCTGAGAACGTATTTTAAATGTATGTATCAGTATCCTCACTTGATATATCTCTTAAGGGGCTATAATAACCCACGTTTCATCCATAGTCTACCCCCTTTAAAATGGGGACCATTGCAATACTGGCAGTAGGTTACCTTACAAATAGGTACCTATAATAATAGCAATTTTATCTAGTAATTGGTTGATGACAATAAGTTCCGTGTCAAGACAACCTCGTGGTGTAGCGGTAGTGAACGCAGCCGCTACGCAGAAGGCGCGGGTTCGATCCCCGTTCAGTGCAAATATTTGTATGCGTGAATATGGGTATTTGCAATGGTCTAGTCGTGTTTTTGAGAGCACGTTAAGCTGTCGGTCCCGGTTACCTTACGAACATGTATTGCAGTCATTACGGGTAGTTGGAGCCCTCAAAAGTCCAACAACTGGATTAACTGCAATGCTTCGATATCGCCTTTGAGTTGTGGAGGTCAGATAGAAGTCGATTCACGGAACTATCGAAGTTTAGCCAAATCCGCAGTTAGACTGGTAAAGCGGACCCCAAACTCCAAGCTGAAAGCTTCGGATGCGACTAGGATTAACGCTAAGATGAAGAAGAAGAATTCGTTCTCTCTCAGTTACATAAAAATCTAAATTCAAATTCTTTCGAATTTGGAATTTGTAAAAATAAAAAGTAGTTCGTCAGAAAAAAATTAGTTACTTTTTACTTACAGTATGAAAAAAGATGTAGTGACGTCATAAGCTTTAATAGTCAAATCAGTTACTATTATAGGTTGGGTGGATGTGGTATTTAAACGCAAATCAAATAAAATACTTTTTTTATGAAATAATAATCCAAATTTCCATCAAAATTACTGATTGCACAGCAGAATACTAAACTCAAAAGTATTAGAAAACACACTACAATTTATTTTCGTAACGTACGGCTGCTTATCTTAATGCAAAGCAGTTTATTAATGCACTGCTAATGCTGCTAATGCACGACAAAATAATCCAAATTCACATCAAAAATGCTGATTGAGCACCAACAAAAATAACCACGAAGACATAAGGCGGGAGCTCCGCTTCGCTTCGCTCCCGCCTTAGTCTTCTAACCCAACCTATCCATTTCGGGGTGAGTGGTGATCATTCTGAACTTAATTACTAGTATACATGCTACTCGGATAGATATTTAACTTTGATAATGAGTATCTTCTACATGCGCACTAGTTAATTTGCAGTGCATTTAGTATTTTTGATAAACATTTATAATTTTTGTACTTATATAAATTTATTTGTATCGCATTACGAGGATAAAAGTAATGTCATGCTGATGTATATTCTATTTTTTTCTGCAGTACTAGTTTTCTTAAATATTCAGTTTATTTGTAGTTAAGTAATTTATTTCATTTAAAAATAAATGATGTAAATATATTGATATGTGATTATTTATTTCATGTGCAATTAATAATATACTCGTATAAAAGAAGAACCGACGCAATTTTTAACGCTCTTTCACCATTCCTAATTTAATAGGTTAAATAATTTATTTTAACTATAGGATGATACCCAATTCGTCCCTACCTACCCCTTTAGGGATGTAAAGCGGATCTATTTAAGTTAATTAAGAGAAGCTCACCTGGTACTTTCTGGCATGAGCCAATGCGCTATGATGACTGTGAACATAGGCAGTGACGTCACCCACAGCAGCTTGCGCCAGTCAGCTATGAAGTAGGCGATCCAAGGCAGCAGTACTGAGGCACCTCCGTAAAATATTGCGATGCCGATATTGCCCACCAGGGTGCGATACTGTGGTCCCACATACTCGAGAACTGAAAGAACGAGAAATTTTAATTATATTTCTATGACTTCTATGTCTGGTTACTACCTATAGTAACCAGACATAGAAGTCATACTAGACAAGCCAGACATACTAGACAAGCTATTTTTACGGGTGCCGGGTCCTTTAACCGGGGCGTGAAAAGGCATCTGATGAGGCCGTCAAGCTGAGTACCATGACTGTTAAAATGGTGCATGTTTACGATGGTGAGACTTTCTGAGACTTTGCCTTTAGCTTACCATCAGGCGGGGTGAATTCAAGTTGACAAGTCCTTTTAAAAAATTAGAAGAGAAAGAGGGCTAAAGCTATAGAGGTTGTAAGAATTCCATCCCTTTTTCCCGCTCTAACGACTGAGTTTTCAGACGTCGTGGTAAGCCATTGGAGAGCACAAATGGATCACATTTTAATTAAAACAAACTTATAACAGAGTACTCCTATAAAAACCTGAAGAGGAAGAGGTAGATTTCGCCTCGTAATATAGGGGGGGGGGGGGGGCGAGCCTATTTATTTATGGTCCATTCTACTACACCGAGAACAAGAAGATCAAATGTTTTCTTTCATTAGGTTAATTAAGCGGTAAAAAGGTTACAGGCGGACAAACTTACTTTCACATTTTTATTTAGTCAAGTCGTGACCACGGGTGCTGTAACGCACCCGAAACGTCGGCAAAAGTAAGTTTTCCAAATTTCATCGCGTGAAATCCCGAACTATTATAAGCTACTAGCTTTTGCGCGCGGGTCCGCCCGCGTGGATGTCGCGTTGGTTATCGCGACCAAATATTATAGTCTTTGTCCATTCTCATTGTCTAATCTGCCACTGTACCAAATTTCATCAAAATCGGTTCAGAGTTCAGAGTTACTTTCGCATTTATAATATTAGTATGGATGAGAGTTTTGTAAGTACGTAAATAAATAGAAATATTTACCTAAAATGTAGGGCAACATGTAGCAGTTGTCGAATGCCATACCGACGAGGAATCTACAGAAAATAAAGTCCACCACACCGGTCGTGAATATAGTCGCTACGCCGCCGATACCACCCACGACATTCGTTGCTGAAATCAGTTGAGAATACGAATTACTTCAGTAGGTACCTACTTTGGTTACCGAGAAAATAATTCAGAATATACAGTGACCAAATGTATTGAAAAAAGGGTAAAATCAGAAGCACTAGAAAACGGGCCTGGGCCACGATTCTACACTAGAAAGCAAAACTACAATCAAACCACAGACTGCAAAAAGCGGCATTAAATTTTAGACTTTATTTTCATAAATTATATTTCAAAATTAAATGACAAAAGTTTCATTTCACTCTTTCATTCACTTAACTAATAGTCATTTAATATTGAACTTATACGGCATCGGTTTAAAGTCCATAATTTAATGCCACTTTTTGCAGGCTCTGTGGTTTGAGTTTAGTAGAATCGAGGAACTGCACGTATGCAAGTTTTAATGACAGAATCTCTTGAAGTGTGTAAAGATAGAAGCAGATCAGCAGAGCAGTCACCTTCGAGCCCTGAGTCCACTTTCCAACTTTTACTCCGCGACCCAACTGTACGGGTCTGCTCGTATCCTACTTATCCCATTAAGCCAGTATGGGATTAGATAATTATAACTAGGTACGTACCTATCAAAGCAGGTACTCGCCCAAAGCGGTCAGCCATCCAGCCGAACAGGAAGCCTCCCACGACCGCACCAATGAAGAATATTGACTGAGCCGTTGGCACATAACTGGCTCGATCACACACCCAACCTCTCTGCAAAACACATAATAACAAGAATTAGCTTCGAAAACCTGCAGAAATTAGAATAGTTTCACAACAATGGACAAGCGACAGACGGACTTTGCCTCGCTGTGTGTGTTTCACCGCTTACACAAAGGTTTGTGCTTATAGGATCATCTGATGTGACGAAATTCTATCAAAGCACCGCTCGCTATAGACAGGGACTTCATCCTCACACATTACGACTGGAAACAGTGTGCACTATACGCTATGAAACGAACTTCATCCCACGCACGCTCAAGCTGTGGAATGAACTTCCTGCTGTGGTTTTTCCAAGAGAATATAATATGGGGTTCTTCAAAAAAGGCGTTAGAAAGTTCCTGCAGGGTCAGCAGCACGAGTGTGAGGTACCCCTTTTTTATCGTGCGGATACCGGTGGAGGTGGTTATGTCAGACTCGAACCGACTAAAACGCACGCCTTCTTGGGTCTTTGGTTGCCGGAGGTGCGATTGCCGAAAGCATATCTCTCGCAATCCGGCAGACCAAGGACCATCTCTTTCGAGATGGCCCACTTCGGTTCGTGGGGACCATAGCGTCCCCATCTAGCCCCGGATACGGGAAGGCGCACTTTGTGCCGCCGCCGCGGCTGCTTATCTGCTGCCTAAGTGGTAAACTATTGAAAACTACTCAATTACTAAAGATATTATACGGTCATACTCACGCGTGTATGTCAGGAAAGCCTCGAGAGTTTCCAACGCGGCATCGGGAGACGCACTCCTCGTAGGCCCCTGTTGGGTGAGTACAACCGTATTATATCTTTAGTAATTCAAGAATATTACATAACTTATTTCAAATTCAATTTTTTTATTTCAAACAACAGCCATGCGGTCTAAAAGGTCCAAGCGGGGACGGGGCCAAATTGCGGGCATCAGTTAGTATTTTTTTATGGTTAATAGGCTCGCGTTTCACCGCTATCTCATTTTTTGGTAAGTAATATGGTAGATGGTGGAGCATGCTTACCTAGAAGTAACCTATTCACTCTATTCTTGAATACACCCAAGTTATAGCTATCCAGAAACACAGATTCGGGCATTCCAAAAGGCAAAAATAAAGACGAAATTCTCACTCACTTCTGAAGAGACGGTCTCATAATGTATATCACTGAACTCAAACTCCCAGCCGTGCTGGCAGGGTATCGTGGGTGTCCCCACCGGCGGTGGAGTCAGTGTGTCCAAGACCGTTGTCCAGTTGGTATCGAATGTCATGCATCGGTCCCAGTCGCCAATGGAAGCTCCAGGGGCTGATAAATTTCGTCTGAAATGGTATTATGTATTTGCTTAGCGGAATCTATAGGTATATCAATTTAAACTAAAAATAGTGGTAAAGTGTAGAGTGGGGTAACACTTGGATGCTTTCGTACCCTTGTACAGGATACTGTAAAACATAATACCTCAATGATGATTGGTGGAAGCGTCTCCCGTATTTTTAACAATGCTTAGTTGTTCACTGATGCTAATTCTATTGTGTTGAACTACACATTAAATCTCTAATTATACACCCAGATTATAGATATAGTCGTTTCCTTTCATTATTATTTATATGTCATACTAAACGACTAGGTAACGGAAAAATACGTATACAATATCACTGCGAAAACTCTAAATAAAACTCTGAACGAACCCGCCTGGCCAGCGTGAAAACGGTAGGCTAAAACCTCTCAACATTGGGAGAGGCCTATGTCCAGTATTGAATTGCTAATTTATTGATAAGTAAAAAAATAACAGTGTAAACCTAGTTTTATTTTTTTTAGATTACGAGCCCAGAATGCGTCATAAAGATGCGTGGAGAGCCAGATTCGTATTTCGCAATATCATTAAAGATAAGATAAATCATAATTTTGTTTTCACGCGCTAAATAAATACTTCAAACATTTGCTATGTTATTACAAGCGTTAAACATATTTAACTTGGACACAACGGCTGTATATTTTCCTTTTGACGTTTTCCTTGTTTTATAATCTTGTACTATTAAATGAGTAATTCTTGTATACCTCTATCTATGGGGCACATATCTTGAACCAAATTCACGAGAGAAACGAGACCTATGTGATATATTTGGGCTCTTCCACTGCCATAGGCCGTAGCACCTAGTGCTATTGCTATCCCAAAAAGACACCCAAAATATGCGTACTGCGCGTGTAGAGCGCATTTTGGGCAAATTTTAGGTCCAAGATAGATGCCTATAATACCTAGAAGAATATATACCTGGAATAAGCGTTGCCATACAACATGGCAATGCTGCCAGCCTTCTGCGAACGCTGCCACAATAGGCATGCGGTGTAGAGGAATTCAACGGCGCGTTTTAATTTTAGTCTAAGTTTTAGTTTTTATTTGGTTTCTTTTATTTTTATTTGTAACAAGTAATTATTTACAAATTGAATATATACCTGTGTATGTATGATATGTTCATTGTTCATGCATCAGCGATATCAGTGACATTCTGCGGTCAAGTAGGGTAACATTAAGGAAAAAAGACAGCTTTTTCCCTTTGTCGACCTTATACTGAATGACGTTTCTCAATATGGTTCTAAGGTTCGTATTCTAGACTAGACTAAGTCCTGAATCTCGATTTATCTGAGGATAGATTGATAGATTTGAAAAATTTTCTATACAATCTATCCTCAGACAAATTGAAATTAAAAATTAAGTATTCTAATAAGCACCTGAGTTTAATGCCAAGAATGCGCTATACTTAAAACTACAGTATTGTCCATTCTTCTCGTCTCTATTTTTTGGTATACATCACTACTACTGCAGGACAACCTAGTCAATAAACAAGCTGAAAATATTTCGAAGAACCGACCGTTCTTGGAGCAATCGATTCCTAGAATAGAGATCGCGAGAATGTGAATGCAAGTTGGGACGGCCTCTAGCCAGATGGACAGAAGACCATAAAGGTTGACTGGAACGGACTGGATGCGGAAGGTGGAGGATTAAAAGAGGCCTATGTCCAGCAGAGGACTGCGTTTGATTGATAACAGTCCGCATTATGGGGAAAAAAAAAAAAATACTTCGAAGTTCAACTTCTTCCTCTTAGCGTCAATCCCAGTTGCATCTGAAGCTTTCAGCTTGGAGTCTGTACCAGTCTAACTGCGGAATTGGCTAAACTTCAATATTTTCTGTGAAGCGATTGCCATCTGACCTCCACAACCCAAAGGCGATATCGAAGCATTGCAGCTAGACCAGTTTTTGGACTTTTGAGGGCTCCAGCTACCCGTAACGACTGCCATAGATGTTCATATGGCAACCAGGACCGTCGGCTTAACGTGCTCTCTGAGGCACAGCCAGACCAATGAAAATACCCATATTCATGCATACAAATATTTGCATTGAGCGGGGATCGAACCCGCGCCTCCTGCGTAGCGCCCGCTTTCACTACCGCTACGCCACGGAGGCTTCGAAGTTCTACAGTTTCCCAAATTAGACTAAAAGGCTCGGAGTTGAAGAGTGCAGGAAAAATAACCCACCTTAATTCAGCACTTAAATTGGCGAGCTCAGGGATCCTGCACCAGTGGTTTTGTGGTGCGATAGTGATGAACATCTGGATGAAGTAGACGAACGCGTAGAAGAAACCGAACGGCAGCATTCCAACTGACAGCATCTTCTGGTACCGCCCCATGTCTCCGACGTGGGATAGCACCGTGTCCAGCATATCGCCATCATTGCCAGGCTTTGGGATTAGGTCTTCTTTAACCTGGAAGCAAAAAGTACATTCTATATACCTACTATTCAAGTTTCAATAGATGTTTGTCATCATCAATCACCCTCCAATGATGGCACTACACGTAGACGCATGCATCTGCCAACGTCTTCTCAATGAACACTGATGCGTCTACAGACGTTTGGATAGACCGCACTCGCGCTGAATCCCTTTGGTCTGTTAAATTCGAAATTCCCTTACAGGGGGAATGCTCTTCCAACTGAGCTATTGAGCCACACCTAAATCACTTCAAATTGCCCTTCTCTTTAACGGCGACGGGCGGTGGAGCCATTTACCAACTTTCTTACGAACTGTTGGAACCATTTTTCAACCATTTTTAAACACTGATTTTTGATGACTTTGGTCCGACAACTACGGATGATTGCCGGATGCATTTGCAGACGTTAAATACTTAACACAGATGATTTAATTACCCCGTCTATCTACACGTCAGTGGACGTCCGCAGATGCATCTGTCTACGTGTAGTGCCGGCATTATGGTTGAACGGATCTGACTGGAATTAATTAAATTCTAGAATAACATAAAGGCTACTTTAGGGAATGAAAATTCCACGGTATGAAGCCGCAGGCCAAACTTAACAATAAGTTTTGATTGAGTGTATCTCTCCACCATTTCATACTATAGCATTCTTTAATATTATTTTTCTTCTTACCGATATAATTATTTTATTTCGAACTAACTGACCCAGCGAACTTCGTACCGCCAATAGTTTTCCGCCCGCGTTGCGTCAGACCTACTATAATAACCATGTATTATACATATGGTAAAAACCTTCATCTTGAATTACGCTACCTATCTATTAAAAAACGAAAGGAGGAATTCTACGACGCGTTTTAATTTTAGTCTTAGTTTTAGTTTTTAAATGGTTTCTTTTATTTTATTTGTAATTAGTAGTTTAAAAATCTTCATGAGTAATATTATATTCAATAAACAGGTAGTAGGCACACCCAACGACATCTCAAAGACAAGATAAGCCCCCATGGGAGAGCATTTCATTAAAAAGTAAACGCTTCAAAATGTGTAGCGAGTTTTATAGATATAAGCATACATAGCGACAGACAGAAAAAGCCAGTTTGTTTTACACTATGTAATGATGATGATGATAGTAATTAACTATTATCTAGGTACTAAGTACTGTTGCTTGCGGTAATTCTAATAAATCCACGGAGGACAAAGTAGGCAAGTTTCATTAACATAGGTATAGTCAGCTTCAGAAAGATCTAGACTTGCAAAGTACTCAAAACAATCTTAATTTCGTTTTTTTACCCCCTTCCAATTGACTGATTGTTCTGATTTTTGTTACACACATAAGTTCGAACAATAATACCATTTAAATCAATAAAACAGTTTTATTTGCTCTTAATACAAGAGTTGTAAGATCATTTTGAGACACGATATTTATGACGCTGCCTGTACTTACAAGGTAAAGGTAAATTATTCGTAGTTTAAATAACTTTAAAAGGCAAATATCATAATATAATTATTTATACAAGAAACAAGGTAAATAAACAAAGCATTTAAGTGTGGTGTTAACCTACATTGTAAGGGAATTAAAGTGATTGAACTGTGATTTAAGTCGCCATTAGATTTTTTTATACCAGTTAGGTGGCGGACAAGCACACGGCCCACGTGATGGGAAGTGGCCTATGATGGACGTGTGTAACACGTGGGACATCACACTTTGTGCTGCGGATCCTGTAAGTACTTTCTGATGCCTTTCTTGAAGATCCCCATATTATAGAGGGCACTAAAGCCATCGGTCCCAGCTGGCATACGAGTATTTGTAAAGTTCATTACGGGTCTGGACTCCTAAAAATTCTGACAACTTGGCCTAATTCGATTACATCAAGAAAAATTAGTTACTTAGGTGGGGCATGAACCCACTACCTTTCCCTTACAGGGGGAATTCTCTTCCAAATGAGCTACTGAGCCACATCTGAATCAATTTAAATTTCCTGATGAAATCGAATTGTATAGTTAGGCATAATAAATGCTACAGAATTTCATTAAAAACCTTGGCCTAACTACTTCGAGATGTGATGTGGATTGTGGAGGTGGATAGGTTTCGTAGGTGGATTAAAAGCTAATCCTTACAGAGTTGTGAAAAGGATCAGAGGTTAATGGTAACATATGGACCAATATCCAATCACCTCCTAACAATCAAATTTAAAGTGTATATTGAAGCTAGTTTATGTAGGGTGTAAGAGTAAACTCGGCCTTGGTTCAGATATTTTAGGTCCGAGTTGTCCCCTAAGCCAATCTTACATCCCAGCATCTGAAGTTCCGAAACGGCGGCGGCGTGCAGAGAGAAATTCAGCACGAAAAGAAGTGAATAAAATATCACCTAACATGTATTTGGCGTTCTAGCAAAATCTTCGTCACTCTCACCGCTAGTACAAGTCGCAGACGAGACCCTAGAGCCAAATTTGGCTTTAGATACCAGGATTGACGCTTTTTTATCGTTTGAAATGGATACCACACCCATGGAGCCGGTGGAGGCGGTTATGTCGGACTCGCACCGACCAAAACGCACGCCGTCTTGGGTCCTTGGTTGCCGGAGTTGAGATTGCCCCATTCGAGATAGTCCCATTCGGGTTGTGGGGTCCTCGGTGTCCTCATCTCGCACTCAAATCGCACTTTGCGCCGCCGCCGCCGCGGCCTGCTTCTGCTAGAGTGATAGGCGCCTCCACCGGTCAGCCCCAGGCCAACGCTCATGTAGGACGGAGGTCGTCCTGCTACCTCCGACGTCCGGTTCGCCTCCGCTCTTCCAGTATATTACTAGTATTCAACCAGTATTTCTATAATCCACACATAATTTTCAAGGATATTTAATTGCGATTACTAGCATTATAATATCGTGTTATCTTTACGATTCAGCAACTCTCAGACCATAAATGCGGGGACTCATGTTAATCTAGCTATAATGAATTCTTAAATTTATTATTATACACCTTTTATTATATTCTCATATGCCGTATTTGCCTACAGTTAAATTATTTATGAAACTTATCAAACAATAAAATATGCCTAAAAGTTATTACAAATATTATACAGATTTTATGCAGCATGGCAGACAACCACGGATGCACATCTTTTATCATAATATACCCTAATATACCGTCGCCGTTAAAGACGGATATAAAGAGAAGGGAAATTTGAAGTTATTCAGGTATGGCTCAATAGCTCAGTTGGAAGAGCATTCCCCCTGTAAGGGAATGGTTGTGGGTCCAAGTCCCACTTGAGCGCTTCTTTTTCCCGATGTATCCATACTAATATTATAAATGTGAAAATAACTCTGTCTGTCTGTCTGTCTGTATGTTACGCTTTCACGCACAGTCCACTGAAGGAATTTTGATGAAATTTGATAAAGGGGTAGATTAAACCATGAGAAAGGACATAGGCTATGTTTGATCGCGATAACCGACATTCACGCGGGCGGAGCAGCGGGCAAAAGCTAGTTTCTAATATACCCACTTTGGCATAACATATTTGGCATAATTTTCAAAGGCATACTTTGGCACAACGCTTTTATGGCATAGTGTGTCTTTAGGCATAACTATCCTTTATTTAGGGCTATGTCTATAGGTAGCGCGTGCGTTTTTGCAATTTATCAATGGCGTACCCATTGCTTCTATCCCTGCAATCTGCATACTTCGTAAGCTTCTCCTATTTCTACAATTCCTATCGGTGTTCTGACCTCCCTACCGTGGAACCTGGATGCGAGAGCCCTTTCGATGCTATATCGGTATCGAAAGGAGGCGCGGGAGCAGGGACGGGAACCCGAGCCCGAAGAAATTCGGGCTGTGAGGTCTCATCTCCACAGGGACATGGTAGTGGAATGGGAGCTACGACTTGGGCGACCAAGCGCAGGGCACGCCGTAATAGCGGCGGTAAAACCCATCATGGAGGATAGGCTAGAGAGGCCACACGGCAGCCACTCGTACCGGCTGACGCAGGTAATTACCGGACACGGGTGTTTCGGGAGTTACCTGTGTCGGATCCGGAAGGAGCCAACGTCCGAGTGCCATCACTGTGATGCGAGCGATGACACAGAGCTGCACGCGCTGACCGAGTGCCCGGCGTGGAACACGCCGAGGCGGGTCCTAGTGGCGGCTCTGGGGGTGGGAGTCCTCACACTCGCCACGTTGCTCACAGCGATGGTAAGATGCGCGAACGCTTGGGGTGCGGCTGCCTCCTTCTGCGAGCAAGTAATGCTCGAGAAGGAGGCGGCCGGTCGGGTCCTTTGAGATTGACTCCAACTGAGGCTCTCACTCGTTTCTTACGTTTACTTCAAGAATTCACACAGCTTTGGACATCCATGGTAGTGACACCATATTGGCACGCATCTCATCTTTTACGATACCAGACTATAAATTTACGTTACTTCAAACAATCAATTTAGCTCGAATACATAGGGAAAAATGAAACTTCTCGGGCGGGATTCGAACACGCGATCTTTCACTTACAGTGGGAATGCATTGACTAACTCGGCTACCGAGAAACGCCCGATGTGATTCAAATTTCTCTTCTATTTATCCGTTCTTACGGCGATGGTGGAGTCTACTACCGATCTTCACACGAACTAAATACTACTATCCCTATGTATTCGATTTGTATAGTTAGCATACTTAATCCTGTAAAATTCATTCAAATCAATTTAGCTTTCGTCAGAAAATTACTAGGTGTATTATAATGGTTATATATTTGATAGACTACAGAAAGGTTCAGTATTGGTTATCGACAGGTTGTTTGCACCAACTAATCAAATGGATAGCGACAAATCAGAAAGATGTTGACGAAGAAAGTGCTCAAAATTATCTTAATTTCATTTTTTTACCCCCTTCCAGTTGACCGATTGTTCTGATATTTGGTACAGATATTTAGTTCGGATAGAAATACCTTAAGAATCAATACGAAAAATACGAAAGTTTTAGGATCATTTTTAGACTTCGTCATCTAGATACTTATGACGCTGACTGTACCTACTAAGTCAATTTTGTTTATGCCAATAAAATAAATTGATGAGCCAGTGCAAGCTAGTAATTTGAAAATTCTGATGGTTTAAATATTTATTAGACGATTTTAATGAGTTTTTAACTCGTATAAGTTACAAGTAAAGTTAACCCAACTAACAAAATACCCTTGTAACGAACGGATTATACAGCTATAATACTTGTAATTGTTATATAGTAGCAAAATTTACGACAATATACCATGTAAAGGAATATTATAAGACGGTTTGGCTAATACTACTTTCATTCTTATAACTCAGTCAGGTACACGTTTATAAAGCTGAATTATATGACAACTATAAAACCTCATACAGAAGTTACTCTTCTAACCGTTTATTATATGGCTAAATGGTCATATGAGCCATATAAAGGTTTAAATGAAGTCTTTTTAAACTTATTAAAGTGGTTTATATGATAATTATAAAGTTTAGAATCTTATAAAAGCACAATGTACAGTGTTTATATAACAAATGCTTACTTGCTACATAACTAACTTGTAAAAGTGCATAAGTAATGTAAAGATCAATTATCTAGCCGCAATAAGAATATCACCCTAATAATTACTTTATTATTATGTTTTATGTTACTTAAGTGCGCCATTTTAACAAGTGGAAGAATAGAAGTACCTAATAATTATAATATTAATTCATAATGAATGAGGATGGCTGGAAAAGATTTAAGCAAAGTGGTGGATATAGAAAGAGGGTGGGAAAAAAATAAGGCTATGTATGACAAAAACGCGTACATCAAGTATTGCATTTTCTACAATAGAAATAATTAAAGAGGAAAATATTAGTGGTTCCGTACCAATTAAAAATATTAGAGAAATGTTTAGTTTACCACAATCCTCCTCTTCACAAAAACTTGAACATGAATACAATACGGCAGAGAATAATGAAAGTGATACTGCTGATGGCAGTGCTGATGATGAAGAAAAATGTTATAATATCCGTGACAATATCAGGATATTGGGCTGTAAAGTTTAATTTTCCTCATGTATGTTTAAATGAGGTTTCGAAGATTATTAATAAAGCTATTCATCATACTTTACCATTAGATGCACGTACCTTGCTTAAAACTAATGATGGCCAATTACACATTATTGAAATGGGGACAGGTCCTTATTGGCTTAATTAATCAGTTATCTAAATATTTAAAAAACCTTTTTGAAATACCAAGTAAAAGACATAATTTTAATCGATATGTATTTATTTTAAACTTAAATATAACTATTAAACTATCAGAGCCACTTTTCCGACGTATTTATTGGAGATCAATTTACATTAATATTATATATGAAAAAATATTTTTCACTCTAGTTTACTGGTTTACAATAAAATATAAAGAATAAAAAACTTAATATTAACCTCTTCAAACAAAATATACAAAAACTAACAAAGGCCCAACTTGTGCATATTTATTGGCAAGAATGGCAAGTTTTACACAATGGTTTAGATTTAGAACATTGCAGGCAAGGCCATTTTGACTGTTGCAGATTAAAATCATCTCTTTTGAGAAAACGGTCCACGGCCATGAAAACAACCCTATTTAGAGCGATGCTATTGAAGAAAAATTATAGATGTGGTTATGGTTTTCTCAGTTACTTTAGGGAACTCCAAAATTACTCAATATGGAGACGACATTAATATTAGACATAATGTTGGTTTTATAACCTCCTTGTAGGTGTTGCAAAAAATGCTTTTACATTTGTTACAGCAGTAACCAAGACATGGCAAATAATAATATATTTTGAAATGCATATAAACGAATAATTCAATGGGCCCCTTAAAAATACATCAAATATCATACCACACTTTACCGCAAATAATAATTTGCATTAGTTTTTTACTACTTACTACCTAAAACGACTAACTCCAAGCATAGTAGTACTTGCTTTTGACAACTCAATTGCGAATAAAAATAAAATGTCTTCTAAAAATCCGGTACAATAACTTGAAAACAACAATAGCGGAAAGCTGCGGCGGCGACTTTTAAAAGAATAATTTCTCCTTATAGATGAGTTAGATAATGCAACTATAAGGATATTGTTCTTGTAAACATCTTGTATGTAATAAGTATAAGTGTAAAGATCTTGTAAGATGCTCTTATAAACCTACTACAAGAAACATTTGCTTTTTATATGACCACAATATAGCTACCATAAGGTTTAGTTTCTTATAAATTGGGCCCAAACCCACCCTTATTATCGTTAATATGACCTTTATAAGTCTATTTTTTTGACTTTATAATCCTTTATAAGACAAGATTTTGCTACTTGGGAAGTGCCTGGATAAACTTGCATTCGTTTTTATACATGTGACGTTAGTCTGATAATCTTCAGTTTATTCAAGAAGACCGGTCAAAGTTACTTTCACCATTGACTTAGCCCCGAAGTCACACCTACATCGTAGGTAAGTAATAAACTCATAACTTACAAGTCACTAACAGACAGCAAAAGATTGAATACAGAATATAAACAATAGAAAAATATGACCGTCATGCATGGTCCCGACGAATATGAAACACATAATGTCATTCAAGATAAAAATATCAATAACCCGAATATAATAGTATAGGCGAAACGCACACGTGACTGTTTTATTTATATGCCAATTGATATTTTATGAAAAATAAATACTTTTCATTTATATACATACTTAGACACGAAAAATAACACTAAATATTTATAACACTTAATTAATTAACACTGCGAAGTATTAAAAAATCTTTCTAAAATCTAAAATAACGAATCATTTTTTTGAATTAGATCTTTAATGTTAGTAAATTGTGTGTATTTTTTTATAATTGCATTGCACTAAACACTTACATCTTTTTCTTCTAATTGTATTTTTTCGTTGTTCATTTTTCACAGGTATTATACACAATTTCAACTCATGTGGTTATTCATAAACATTTAGAAACCAAATGATAAGATTGCTTCCTGAGACTAGCAACATAACTAACAGATAAACCAGAGATAAGAACACAATATTTTTTAGGAACGTGATCCATATCAAAAGTTCAATGCCAGCCAAATATATTGTTATGTGAAATACGACTTGTGGCGACACATTTCATTGTAATGTTAATTACAAAACATTCATTGAATTTATTGGAATGTGTTTTACCTATGTTTTATTAATATTCTTACGTTATAGTTCTAAGTAAAATGAATAGGTAACAGCTAATTTTATAATCGCTTTCGAACGTAACATTTTGGGCAAAATTTCGATAACAAAATCGTAGTAATCAAAATTTTGCCGCAATGTCTTTTTTATAAATATCATGCAAGATTTATTTCACCTGTAGGTACAATATAACCGTACATTATAAAAAATCCAGATTAATTTTGTTATCGTATGTCAAAATGATTCGTCCCAAAACGACTATTAATCATCCGTTAAAAACAATACCCAAAAATCTACCACGATTGATCACAAATTCACAACAACACTTTAATTATTTATAAATCTAACTCAAATGTACTTATAAAATGTACATTAGACTGGTAGTTTGGTTAACAATAAATTTATGTCAGTGCCGAAGTGTGCCAGCAAGGAAAGACGTGCGCGGGGATGCAGTGACTAATTACAAACTAGGTAACTGTTGCGTATGTCAATGTGACAGTACCTAATAGTTATTCATCCAATCATCGTCATTTTAACGTTATTATCGGTAGAATTCAAGCCCTTTACTTCCATTCCAACAAAGAAGTTATTTTTGCCTTGGAGCCAGTGATCTCTCGAGAATTTCTAGTTATTTCTGTCTGTCTGAACATTAACACAAGATTTTTTTCTTTATACCACTTAGGTTGCCACAAGCACACGGTGCACCTGATGGAAAGTGGCTACCAGGGCCTAAGTATGAACGTGTAACATCATTCATCACACTAGCGTTGACCCTATAAGATCTATAGATATCTTTACCAAATTTCAGCTAGGATTCATTCAGCCATTTCAGCATTATTGAGGTACAAACATCCAAATATCTTTTTAAGCCTTCACGATTAGACCTACTAGTACATAACCAGCAATTCGTATCAATTCTTTATTTACAATGAGCAGTTCAATAATATAGGTGCTCTGATTCTGATGTGCTCACTGATAAAGCAGCAATGTCTGATGTCACTGTATCCCGCACGGAGTAGGGATGGACAGCTAGTTTAAATATTTACATAATACAGTGGAATCTGGTATTGCCATTATGATAAATTATTACTATAGACACTTTGATAACATACTTACTCAAATATTGAATTCATATTCATACTAATTTATCAGTACATATAATGAAAAATTTCGTTATACTGTGCTAATATAGTGCGAGGGATATGTTGCGCGACGGATATCTTTCCGAGACTTTGCCTTTAGCTTAACATCAGGCGAGGTGAAGTCAAATTGACGTGTCCTGTATAAAAAAAAATATGTCGAACGAGGGATATGTCGAAGACAACCTCATCTTCAGCCTAGCACGACGACCCACAGTAGGCGGCATTTTAGTCGGTTCGAGTCCGACATAACTTCTCCCTCCGGCTCCGGCGGGGGAGGTAGGTATACGAAGGGATTTCCGCACGAAAAAAAAATACTGCTAATATTATAAAAAATGTGATAGACTTTGTCTGTCTGTTACGTATTCACGTCCAAACCCACAGATCTCTCTTTAAGTACTCCCCAAATTATGAATGTACACAAGACTGCCTCCCATTGGATTACAATTCCCCGTGCACTGCCGGGATTGCTGGAAGAGAATTCAACCTTGAGTTAGCTCGCCCTTGTACCTATATAATATTTCCTTATTTGTTTACCTAAATGCCATGGAAGTGTAAAAAAAATATTCAACGAAGTTTTTCACATACCTAGTGCTATCTATACCCAAAGTAACAAAATAAAATGTATTACTAGCTGACCCAGCGAACTTCGTACCGCCAATTTTTTTCCGTCCGCGTGGCGTCCTATGCCGTTCCCACTGGACCCTCTATTATATTAAACATGTATTATACATGTAAACCTTCTTCTTGATTTACTCTATCTATTAAAAGTAACCGAATCAAAATCTGTAGCGTAGTTTTGAAGACATAAGCATACATAGGGACGGACAGATGCGGATAGTGGTGATACACGGATATATTGGAGCTTGGGAGCTGAGCAGAACGTCCTCGAAGCTGAATGTCTTTTGAATGAGTTAGTCCACTAGTCAAAACGTCTATCGAATAATGTGACCTCAACGTGAAAACGGCCAAGGAGCAAGTCGTCTTCAATTCATGTAGTCCTTAGTGCAAACGGTCTTCAACGGAAAATAACATAAAATCGCAACGGTTCTGGTTGTGATAACATGACATCTACGAGAGTGGAGTCTAATAATAAGTAAAGTCTCTCATAATAAAACAATATATTAACAACCTTGAGTAACACTCACAATATAATAGTAAACAAACTAACCTTTGCGTCCTCCAACCGTAAGTCAGTGTTCCCCATTGTGGAATATCACCCTTTTATTTATCACTGTTTAACAATGTTCAGAAAACAACAATTGTTACCTACTATTGTAATTTATTAACGAGTTACCAAGTTTATCAGTTGCTACAGAGATCTTGGGAGCCAAGCCGACCTCATCAACAAGCTGTGACATTTGCTGACTGACGGACAGCCTCAGGCTTATAAGGTCAGAGGGCATACACTTCGTAAAAAATCATGCTCAGAACTGCAAGCTTTGAATGCAAACGGGTTTGGCGCTCGGATGAAGACATTTTTTTGTTTACCTTGACAGGTATAACAAATAAACATGGCAAAGTATGACTTGAGATTGACATGGTCATTCACATGGATAGTAAAACACTAACGATATTTACCATGTTTAAAACTTTAAAAAACATGGTAAATAGCTAGTGTTTTACTATCAATAAATATAGCAAATATTTTAGTAGGTAATAAATTACAATAACATTTTATAGAATTACTAAAATAATAACTATAATTATTAAATATCACATCACTATTGCTTTTATAGTTCTCGTATCACACACGATAGGACAGAGCGCACAGGACACAGACATGTAAACAATACACTGTGATTATTGTCATAGGCGCCGGACGGACACGGTCGAACTACAAAAATTACACTATAATCGAGTTTAAATGAACAGACTAAAAACAAAACTATGTGAATAAGGTCATAGGAATGTTAAAGATACAGCTGTGTACGCAAACGCCTTTAGTTAAAGCACTTTCACACGTGTATGTGGTATAACTGTGTCTGGTTCTTAAATATAATGTGGTGGTGGTATGACAGACGTGTGAGAATTGCGCTACGGGTTTGGTGTGTGTGTAAGCGGATTAAGACTGAGAACGCGGTCAAAATCAGAGGCGAAGTAAATCTGAGAATCGCCCGCAACCGCGGCGGACGCGGTTTAAAACCGCTTCTTGAGTTCTTAGCGTACTTAATACGCTGTACCTATAGACACCGTTGCAGCGGCTTTCGATAGTACGAGGTCTCGAACGCAGATACAGACGCATTTACTATGACAAACGTGTCTGCTTTACTATGAATGAGCCTCTTTCCACGGTGCGTAGTCTGCGAATTCGCGCACGCTTCTGTTAAAATCGCAGGTCGTGGAAAGCGGTGCGTGGATTTACGTGGGTCGAAAACGGAAAGCCGAAGGGTTTAAATTGGGATAAATAACCTTGGGCGGTAGTGCACGCGACTGCCACGCAGGAGGCGCGGGTTCGAACCCCACTCAGTGCAAATATTTGTATGCATGAATATGGGTATTTGCATTGGTCTGTATAAGATTTGTTCCCGCGAGGTCGAGTCCCATTATGTCGAGTTCCCACTACGTCTACTTTGAAAACTCAGCTTTTATTCCCACCTAGTCGAGTCGTTGAAAAAGTCGACTTGAGTACCGCCACGTCGACTTTACAAATAATTGTACAGTCGTCCGCGTCAATACTTCGATTCAAAGGTGTTACCGGAGTTTCTTGTCATTTCTTCTTCGGCTTGGCTTTACTTAGTCATCGGCGAAGTAGACGGTAGGGTGTGGCATAATTATTATATTTGTTTGTTTAAAGGAATAAATGATTTTGACTTTGTCTTTATCAATACTAATAGTTGTTATTTGGAATCATAGACCAACACGGCGGGTTGAAAGTATAGCGCGTTATCCCAGTAGGTACGAAAGAAATAGAAAAAAGAAAATAGAGAGATCGTCATGAGATAGTAGAGTGTTTGCAATAAAAATCGGGAATTTTCCAAAAAAATGCAGTGTGAGACCATGCTTGGGACTTCATTTTGTCTTTTAATTGGCATCTATTATCTAGACCGCTGCTCTGATAGCTCGAATGCTCATTAAATAATGCTTGATACTCGCTTTATTATTTAACTCGTAGTTATTATTTTATCTGAATCTTAATGCGGCCGTTCGAACAACCATAACATAAACTCACACCTGTATTCCACGAAGGGGTAGGTAGAGGTGCTAACACCCACATTTCGCCAGTTTATGTTTCGGTCCCAATGTAATAGGTGGCGAGCCTATTGCCATTAACCGGGCACTTATAAACCTGCGATAAATACACACATAACTTCGAAAAGCATTTAGCTTAGTGGTTAAGGAGTCGGCCTTACGATCGACAGGTCCCGGGTTCGTTACACTACCGACGTGAACCCACTCCTAGCACAAGCAATTTAGCTTAGTTGGAGGGGTTAGAGGGAATATTAGTAACTTCGGTGCTAATATTCTTTAAAAAAAAAAAAAAAAAACACAAAAAGTCATTGGTGTGTGCCATGGTAAACCTGGGATCGAACCTGAGACCTCGTCTCAGCAATCCACCCATACCCATACCTCTAGGCTACCGTCGTTCGAACAACCACAACCTGTTAAAGCAGTATTACTTCAATCTGGCTTCGTGTTTTGGTACCACGACCTCTTCAAGCAATATTACAATAATGTTCTGGGGGCCTACCACAACCGTTTACAAAACAGTCTTATTGCAGGAGAGTTTTGTGTCAAGCTTAAAGTAATCTTGCTTATATTCGTACCACAACCGTACATTGTGCATGTCATGTATTCCTGCTTAGTGCTTTTGTGACGTCAAATTAATTTTAGTTCATTCAATTCGTACCATGACGAGATTTTAGAGCAGTATTGTATTTAACATTATTGTTTTTATGTCAAATTTAGCCGTTTTAAAAAAGTTGCTAGGTAGCAACTTTTTTATTATTGTTTTGCAAAATACTGCTCAAAAAATCATTTTCGTAACCCAAAAAGCAAGTAAACCGTATTTATATACATTAACTTAAACAAGAAATGGTCAAGCTGACTATTATAACGGTTTAAAAGTACTTTTTATTGTGTTCCACGGATACCTCCCTGTTTGGCCAACACGGCCATTATATCTAACTCAAACCGACTAAAACCGCACGCAGTTTCAATTAGGTGGATCAATAAGGCATTTTCGTCACCCACGCTCAGTCTTCTCCGGTTTTTAGCTAGCATGGTGCCCAGTGAGAAGACTCGCATCCCGGGAAACGCCTATAATTACAAGTATAAATTGTATAGAAGAATGCATAGAAATTGCTTAGATATTAAGCAAACAAATACAATTCTAAAAATTACAAGTATTTTACTTCAAAGTAAAAACTTCTTTTTAAAAATCCTTTTTGAATAAAAAAACTCTATGGTCTTCTAAAAAAGAAATCACTGACATTAGGCGTAGGGCTTGACTCCAGGGAAGATTTTAGTATCCGGTGATTTTTCTCTAGGTTTAATAAATCTTCGAAAAGCCTCTGGACATTCTTCGATTACGCGGAAGTATATTTAGTCAGTTTCGTAATTTTTTTAAGTACCTACCCATTTGAGACATTGCATTACTATTATTATCATAATCCTCTTATTAAAACATTATGAAAACGTCCAATTTGTACACTAATGAAATCAACTTATTACCGAATTTGTGCCCGGAATACGGCAATAGGTGGACCGACCGAATGCAATGATTGATGAAATGTGGGTGTTGATAAAACACTCCGGGGATATAGGCGTGATTAATGTATATATTACCTACTTTTTAATAAATGCACGAACATCTATACATCATATACTTCTATAAAATCGTATCGCTATGGAATCGAATCATATAATCAAAAATACATAGTAAAATAGTGTTCATGAAAAAAGGCGAATATTTAACTCTATATAAAATTTCCGGAGTTTTTGAGAAAGATAACCGGTTGTTCGCAAAAATGTCCAGAGGTGCTCCGGTCTTTTTGTCTCCGGAGTACAGCCCTAATGCAAATGAATTATTGTAAGGAATACATAACTCTTTCTAAATAGTTCATTCATTTCCGTCAATAAGCAGGAATAAAATAAAACAGTATTGTACGCTCATGGTACGAATTTGAGTAAGGTTATTTTTGTGCCTGCAACAAGCCTGCAAACAAGGAAAAGAGAGATCGCTGTACGTTCTGTCATACTGTGTAGCGCCATCTCTTTCTCACACAAAACGGAGCAACATTCACGTAATTTGTAAAACGTTTTTGATATAAATACTCTTTAAAATTGAAAGAAAAAAAAAGAAAACTATCTGTCATCTGACATTAAAATAATTTTATTATGACATTTTATTTTACACCTACACCGCAAATAATATGTAAAGCCTTGTAAAGCCATTAATAATTTTAGAGTTTAAATTGCCTGGGCATTTTGATCAAATCATGCAAATATTATCTATTTATATTTTATATGTACTATTTAAAGTGGTAGTAGAGCGGGGTTGTAACTTGTAAGCTGGGAGTCCGAAGCAACGAGCATCTACTATGTCAACTGCTTATGCTGAATGAAGAATATAATTATTATTATGTCGCTATCCGAAGCTGTGAAAGAGCTCTCCATCTAAGGCTACTGCTGAAAGACATGACAGCAGTGTTTAATGAATGTGAATGATTTTCAGTGATAACCAAGTGGCATTGAAGCTATGTGAAAATGCTCTATCCTAAGAAGCAAATTAAAACACATCGACCTAAGAAAGCACTTCTTTGTTATACAACGTGGAATAATTAGTGTGCGATACAAAGAATCTTCAAATGCCTCAACATCTAAACCTAAGTAAACGCAGGAGGAGTGTTGTTTTGAACCCTCTTTGTGACAAGCATGCAAACTTAAGAACAAAATACAATTCATTCATATTCAATGTCTTCATAACACTCGTGAATTTTGTATTGTAGGAACCTACTTATGTAAAAAAATATTTTCTACCGCAAATATAAAGCCGTAATAATTTTATATGTTTTTAATTGTCTGGGCATTCATGATTACATCATACAATTATAACAGGTGCAAGGGGTGCGAGGCAACGGGTCCTAGGGGCAAGTTTTATTTCAGCACATTGATAGCACCGTTTCGAGTGCGATACGTATGACGGAGTGGCACCCGAATTAAGAATACTGCTTTTGAACTTGATGACATTCAAGGCTCTCGAGTCCCACGGTTAGATAGAGCTTTTTAGTGCATTCCACAATGGGACAGATTTTCATTACCTACCCATTTATTTTGGTTATACCTATTCAGTAGGTAGGTATTCTTAGGACAAGGTTTGTGTGAAATATTTGTATCTAAAAGTATATAGGTAAATTCATAGCACCGGGGCGAAGCCAAGGCGTGCAGCTATGTTGTTATTATAATAAGATCGTTGCTATGAGAACCTAACCGATGTCACTTGATGACATTAAAATGGACATGCACATTGATGCTCTGTCACAACAAAGTGCCCAAAGGCGCAAAGTGCCCTCCCCGTATCCGGGGCTAGATGGGGACACTAGGGTCCCCACAACTTGAAGGGGGCCATCTCGAAAGAAATGGTCCTGGGTCTGCCGGGGTGCGAGAGATATGCTTTCGGCAATCTCACCTCCGGCAACCAAGGACCCAAGACGGCGTGCGTTTTGGTCGGTTCGAGTCCAACATAACCGCCTCCACCGGCTCCGTGGGTATGGAATCCGTGGGGATTTTCCACACTATAAAAAAGGCTTTGTCACAACAAAGAGTACATTTTTGTAAAATGCACACTGCACATCCTTTTGTCTTTTAGTTGGCTTCTATTATCTAGATCTCCGCGCCACCCGTTCTAATAGCTCGAATTCTAATTAAATAATGCTTGATACTCGCAGCTTGATAGATACCTATTTACACTTAGCGGTCATCACCTCATCGACATCATTACAATCGACTCTCACTCCGGATCGTTTTTGGTGCTGAGGCAGGCATCGCAATCCAGCTTCGAAACGCGGCAAGTGTGATGGTGGAAGCAAGCGTACAAAGATGGTTATTCGATTAATATAGACACCATATTATTTATTTAGTAGATATTACATGGAATAATTTATAAAAGCAATTATATTTGTAAAATAGTTATTATTATAACTGGATCTTAATGCGGCCTTTCGAGCAACCGTTGAACTCATGAAATAGCCATCATGCATGTTATTATTTGTGCGTGGTTGTTCACTCAGCTTATCCTATGGCTCTCGCTTCAGTTGCCTACAAAATGGTAATGCAATGAACACCTAGAAAAAAACAACTATGTTAAGAACATGATATATTTACGAAACTAATAGTGGTCAATCACACATTACAATACATTAGCGTGTACTTAATTCAATATAAATATGGGCTTACCTTAGTCTTTACAGAGAACTCTGTAGATAGGGATTTTCAACAGTATGGACTCTATTCATCACTCTGTGGGAGTCTCTTTCGCTTATTGAACCAATTTCATATTGGTAATGGAAAGGGTCTCATTTTTATCGCGACTGCATTCTATAACGATTTCGTGAATAAGCAATATTAGCATAGCTTGCAGAAGCTGATAAACTCCTCGAATATTGTTTTTTCAATCGTTGTTTGTAACTATTGACTTTATAAAGAATGTCATATTTGACGCTGAATGAACAAAAAGAACGAAAACTATGGGTGACGTCCCAAAACTGCTAATTTAAACAACATTATTGTAATATTGCTTTAAGAGGTCATGGTACCAAGACACGAAGTAAGGTTGAAATAATACTGCTTTAAGAGGTTGTGGTTGGCCCCCTGTTTATTATTATGATAAATGACTTGCCAAGCGTAGTCAGGGATGCCACTTGTCTGTTGTTTGCAGGTGATCTCAAACTCCTTATAGCCATTAGAGAAGAAGGAGTTGTGAGCGATTTCAGGGAGATATTGATAGGGTAGATGAATGGAGTAAGAAAAATAAACTATTTTTCAATACCACCAAGTGCTCAATTATTACTTTCAGCCGAATGAAAAAGCCTGTCTACTGTAATTACACCCTGAATAACACAGTGCTGAAAAGGACGGACACAGTGCGCGATTTGGGGGTAAATCTGGACACTGAGCTAACATTTCATAATCATATAGAAAATGTATGTAAAAAAGCATCGCGGCTATATCCACTTTGTATAATGCATTGGTGAGAAGCCAGCTTGAAAGTAACGCAATTATCTGGGCTCCACATGAAGCTAAATATAGTCTCATGTTGGAGCGTATTCAAAATAAATTTACTAGGTTCTTATACCTAAGGCTGTATGGGGTATACCCATTTTATCCATTGATGTATCCAACCTTGTTTGTTATAGGCATGGTTGGATACAACAAATTGGAGACAAGAAGGGACTTGGCTCTTGCCACGTATATATTTAAATTATTACGTGATAAGACGTTGAACCCAGGGGTCTTGCAAGAGATCAACCTGTGTGTGCCTAACAATTACGTGTGGCGCAGGAGGCGTCCCCGGCTACTAGCAGTGCCCAGGGCCAGGACGAATTTACTGGGGAAAGCTGCAATAACGCGCACCTTACATATCGCACATGATTATCAACATAGTCGTATCTCAAAATTTTGCGGTTGTGGGTTTATTACACATCCAGATAATAGATACAAAAAATAAAAATGATAGCTTAACATCAGGCGAGGTGAAGTCAAATTGACGTGTCCTATATAAAAAAAAAATAATAATAATAATACAATTTTATTCATAAGTCAACTATTCACCGGTTGAAGATGTCAAAAGTCTTTCTACACTATTCATTCCCTCCCCCCGCGACCCAGTAATATAGTCACATTTGATTCAATTTAGTCGCCGCTCAGTGTTCGCCAGGACCGCACGTCATTTTGTGTTTCATTTCACATTAAGACACGGAATCGAAATCAAATTTAACTAATGTAAGTAATTTAAAGTGTATTATCTTAGAGTTGATACTATATTGCTGATTTTATTCACGACATTATTTTATTATAATAAGTTTCATTTCAACTTATAACTGTCTTACAGAGCTATTTTAAATAGTTTTTTGATTTTATAAAGTATTTTTAATATTATATTACTCTAATGCCATAGATTTTTTGAGATAATACTTTATTACAGAATCAAATTTTCGAAATTAAGTTGGTTATTAAGAATTGTGACCTTGTTCGATGTTAAAATTTTTACTTTCTCATTTCAGTTCTGTAACATTTCGACACCATGAAGAGACACAGAAGAATATCCAGAATCCTGATGGCTGTAAATTATAACGAAAGCTACTCAGATGGCAGTTCTACCAATGGAATTATTGGCGAAAAGGATTCATTTCGTTGTTTGGACGATATCTCTACTGATCCTACGTATGTACCGAATGAAAATCAATCACCAGTTCCAGTTACCAGGGAGTCTTCGGGTAGTCAGCAGACGTGCGAATATCTTTCGTGCACATCTGAAGTTTTTGCAGCTTGTAGTAAGTGTAGCAGTTTTCTTTGTTGGGAGCATTTTGATGATTTTGAATCTTTTAATAACTGTACACGTCATTTTAGTAAAACTCCAGAGCTAGTTGATAGTACCCTTTACGATATACATTGTCGTGATGACACTATGTCCATGGACAAGACATTCACTGAATTGAATGATGTGGCATCTGCAGATAGAAGAACACTGACGAATGTGAACCAAATATTGTTTTTCGATAAAGTTTCGACTGACCCTGGTAGAGAAACAATTAATACTAATACTTTACCTGATGCCCCAGTTCTTACTACAAATGAAATTTATCAGCATTGTGAGTATGAAGGATGTTTTAAAGAAGTATCTAGTACATGTACAGAATGTCATGGATTGCTTTGTGTAATTCATGTTGACAAGTACATTACTGATCGAAGCTGTTCAATGCACAAATCATACTCAACTGAATTGTTTAACGAGCAACAACCTAATTTAGAAACATTGGGAAGGAAAAGAAAACAATCCAAAAGAAAAATTGCTAAAATAAATAGGAATTGCGGATTGGAATACATAAATTCGAAAAAAATGCGCGTTGAACCGAGATCTTTAAAATTACCATGTAACGAGAAGACTTGTAGACTGAAATGTACCGAAAAGATTAGTGAGGACAAACGTAAAATTATTTTAAAGAATTATTGGGATTTAGGCGATATAAATAGGCAACGTGATTTTATAAAGGATCACACTGAAGAAATTAAGCCGAAATACAGGTACCCGTGTGAAAATTGTAGCGCAACGAAGAATCAACGTGCTTTTAATTATGCTTTTTATTTTGAAATTCAAACAAACCGTATTAGAGTTTGTAAGAAGTTCTTCAAGTCAACTTTAGATATTAATGATAGAGTTATTAAGACTGTACGTGAAAAAATAAACACAGAAGGATTTCTAACCGGTGATATGAGGGGCAAACATACAAATAGGTTTCAGTTGACTGAAGAGACCAAATATGTGCACAAATTTATTGATGCCATACCTAGAGTGGAAAGCCATTATTTGCGAGCCCAGACTACTCGCCAATATATAGACAGTGGTAAAAGCTTATCACAATTATACAATGATTACACAATGTCATGTATAGAAAAATCTAAGCAGTTTGTAAGCAAATCCACCTTTAGCAGAATTTTTCATGATAATTTCAATATATCTTTTTTTACGCCTAAAAAAACAGGTGTGCGGTTTGTGTAGCATACGAAAACAGCAGTCAAGAGGAGAAAGTAAAAATGCAGTTTTGATGAACATTTAAGAGAAAAAGAATTAAGTAGAGCTGAGAAAAATAGAGATAAGAGTAAAATTGATTCACGTTATGTTGTGGCCTGTTATGACTTGCAAGCTGTTCTGTCAGCTCCGAGAGGAGACACATCAGTGTTTTATTACATTTCTAAATTTGCTACTTATAATTTAACTGTATCTGAGTTGGTGACTGGTACAACTACATGTTATGTATGGCATGAAGGTCAGGGGCAAAGAGGAGTAACAGAAATTGGTTCCTGTATTATAAATTACTTAGAGAAAAAGTCTCTGGAGATTGACTGTGATGACTTAGAAATTGTTTTCTATACTGATAATTGTTGTGGTCAACAAAAAAACAAGATGATGATTGCCTTGTACGTCTATGCTATTAACAAATTTAAAATAAAAAGTATAACTCACAAATTTTTAGTAAAAGGTCATACTCAAAATGAGGGTGACGCAGTGCACTCTATGATCGAAAAAGAAATAAAAAGAGCTTTAAAATGTGGTCCTATTTATAGTCCTCAAGAGTACGTCACTCTCATTAAGAGGGCTAAAAGAAATCCTCCTTACTATGCCGTTGAAGAACTTTCATATAGTGATTTTTATGATGTGAAAGGTCTTTGTGAGCAAATTGGAAATAATTTTTCCAAAACTACTGAAAATGAAACAATTAAAATTTCTGAGATAAAAGTATTACATTTCCGAAAAGATGATCCAGCTGCATTCTATGTCAAGACTTCTTATAAGTGCATAACGCATAGAAATAAGAAAACAGACTAGAAATAAGACTTTCAACATGCCTGAAAATTTAAACAAAGCTTATACTAAGAAAATAGAAGTCGATGAAAAAAAGAAACAAGAAATCATGAAACTAATTGATAAAAGACATATTCCTAAAAGCTATTTTGATTTTTATAATTCATTGTGATTTTATACATTTGGTTTATTAGGTACCTATTAAAGATTTTTTGCAAGTGATTTTGTTACATGATTGTTTTTGGAAGTTAATTACTTTATTAGATGTTCAAAAAACCTCTGTGATTTTGTTATTTTTATGAGACTGGTTATATTAGTACTTACTTATTATGTAGGTTTAAGGCGTTTTATGTTACTTTCATATGAAAATGGCAGCATTCTTTTTTGTTATTAGCTTAATGAAACTATGAAACTATTATTTGTAAGTATTAAAAATTTAAACAAAGATTAAGAATGAGAATTAAAATACTAAGAAAAAAGAAACAGTTATCCTGAATTAAAAGACACGTTCTTAAAAGCTATTTTGATTTTTATAAATTCATCGTGATTAACATTTTGTTTATTATCTACAAAAGATATTTTTTGATAGTGATTTTGTTACATGGTTATTTTTGGAAGTTGTTATTACTTTAGTAGGTGTTTAATGAAAATAATATTGATTCTAATTACTCATTAAGTACGTATTAGGTGTACTACGTTACTTTCTTAAGAAAATTCTTTTATTATTTTTTGTTACTAGTTTATTGAAATGATGAGACTGTTATTTGTATTCAAGACTGCTTAGATTAGATTACCAATGTCTTTAAAAAGTTATTGAGATATACCCAACACAACTATAATTAACACTTTACACTATTTAATTGATTAAAAGACTGAATAGTTGATAATAAATGATTATTGAATAAGGTATTATTTTATTTTATTACATCATAGATTTCCATAATTTCAAGTAATGACTCCGCTATACAGTATTAAATAAAAATATATCATCATTTGAGTTAGAAATAAAGTATCAACTCAAAATGTTATTAAAAAAATACTTCTAAAATGAAAAATATTGGTTTAGAATTCATGAATACTCCAAGATTATAAAGAACAGTAATGTGTCATTGCCACAAAATCATAAAAAGGTCATAAATATGTAAGAATTGATGGTAACGATTTTTCTAATCTTTCAAAAGCAATATCTCAAAACAACGTTTTTTGACTTAATACCATATTGATAATCATGTGCGATATACTCAATGAAGTAGCGGAAGGGATGGACGATTTTTATCTGTTCTCTGAGTGAGTTCACAAAAAGGACACTTTATGTTATATGTTATTTTTAATTATTAATTATTATTATTTCTTAATATTATCAATGTTTAAATAAAATATGTTTAGTCCGCACTATTGTATTAGGTTAGCCTGTAAGGATAGTGATGTGAAGAAAAATAAACAAATAAATAAATAAATAAAATTAGCAGTTTTGGGCCATAGTTTTCGTTCTTTTTATTTGTTCAGCGTCAAATATGACATTCTTTAAAAAATCACTCGTTACCAAAAACTAAGTTACACAACGCACCTGAGTGTGGGCGCACAGGTTGCTTCTCGTATTCTGGGGGGAACTGCGCGAAGGAATGCTCGAGGTAAGAGCAAAAACTCAAGGGCACCTCCTGCCACGCCAACCGTGGACTTTTGTAATTACACACTAACCTAAATGCTGTCCACCACCACCTTGAGAAGATATCGTCTCCGGCGGGCACATCCTACCTCATCTATCCTGGGTACGGACTACACCACTCCTTTCTGTCTAATGCTGGAGTGTGTGTGTACGTCAGAGACGATATCAGTTCTCGTCACCTCAGCAATCTTGAAGGTAGTCCCTCTCCATTAGTAGTAGTCTCCATTAGTAGTACCTCTCCATTCTATGGCTCCGTGTAGACAGCCACGACCATCCCCGCGTCTACGCGTCCCTCTGTAGATCCCACAGCGGTGATACTGAAACAGACCGACTCATGGAGCATATCCAAATGGCCTCAGACCTCGTGCAGCAGCAGATCCCATCCACAGAGATAGTCATACTTGGCGATTTTAACGCCCGCCACGCCGACTGGCCTAAGAAAGGCGACAGGACAGACCCGTCCAATTACAGGCCTATCGCTATCACCTCCCTCTTCTCGAGAGGTTATGGAGCGTGTTATTAATACACAGCTCCTGGGTTAACTTGAGGGTAACGATCTACTGAGCGACCGACAGTACGGCTTCCGCCAGCGTCGCTCAACTGGTGACCTTCTTGTGTATCTCACAAACCGTTGGGTGCAAGCCATTGAGAGCCAAGGTGAGGCAGTAGCGGTCAGCCTAGATATAGCAAAGGCCTTCGATCGGGTATGGCACAAAGGTCTTCTTGTGAAGCTACCATCTTATGGACTGCCTGAGGGGCTGTGTAATTGGATTTCCAGCTTTTTGTCCAACAGAAACATCCAAGCCGTCGTGGACGGCAGCCGCTCGGACCGCATGGACATAAACGCTGGTGTCCCACAAGGTTCCATGTTGTCTCCGACCCTGTTTCTGCTGCATATTAATGACATGCTGTCCGATGACTCCATTCATTGCTATGCTGACGACAGTACTGGAGACGCATGTTACACGGGCCGTGCAAACATCCTCCAGTTCGAGGTGGAGAGAAATGGCGAACAACTTGTGTCCGAAATCGAGACTACTCTCTCGGGAATATCCGATTGAGGTCGACTAAACCTGGTCCAATTCAACCCCACCAAGACACAAGTATGTGTATTCATCGCTAAGAAAACCCCCATTTATTGTAGCGCCGTACTTCCTGGGCACACGGCTTATCACTGCCCCGAGTATCGGGATCCTAAGCGTCGACATTTCAAGTGACGTCCAGTACCGCAGTCATTTAGAGGGCAAGGTCAAGCTGGTATCAAAGAAACTTGCGAGTTCTTAACAGGGCGAAGCAGTACTTCACTGCGGGGCAGCGACTCCTTCTTCATAAGGCGCAGGTTCGGCCCCACATGGAGTACTGCTCTCATCTTTTTGCCGGAGCGCCCGCACGTCAGCTTAACCCTTTCGACTCGGTGCAAAAACGTGCGTTGAGGCTCGTCGACAGTCCCATACTCGCAGGCGATGTGGAACCTCTCAGCCTCAGGAGGGACTTTGCCTCACTGTGTGTTTTCTACCGCCTATATAATGGTCTGTGCTCATATGAATTATTTGACATGATGCCCATAGCTACATTCTACCATCGCACCGCTCGCCATAGGCAGGGAATTCATCCCCACACACTGCATCCGAAAACGGTGCGGGCCGTGCGGTATGAAAGGAACTTCATCCCACGCACGCTCAAGCTGCGGAATGAACTCCCTGCCGTGGTTTACCTAAGCGACTACAATATGGGGTTCATTAAGAGGGGCATTAGAAGGTTTCTTCAGGGTAGGCAGCACGAGTGTAACGCCCCTGGTGTTGCATACGTCCATAGGCCGCGGTAAGCACTCTCCACCAGGTGGGCCGTGTGCTTGTCTGCCACCTAAGTGGTATAAAAAAAAAGATTTCGGCCTTGGTTTGGTCAAGCTTCCAAAACGGCTTGTTGCAGGAATTACGAAGCTTACCAAGCCTGGGTCAATGCGGTGACCGCACAGGACCAAAATACCAGCGTACTAAGAAAGCATCATAACTTTGCCTCCAGGTCCTTCAAAAGAGACATAGCATGGGCGAAGTCGGAGCAGATTGGTAGAATTAGCGAGAGGCTCGAGTGTCTACCTTCGGTAACTCGTGCGTTCTGGTCTCTTCCCAAAGTTATCGAAGGGAAATTCTGCAAGCCTGCATTTCCGCCTCTGTACATGGAAAATGATTCGTTGGCCCACGAAGCAAAGTAGAAAGGCGATCTTCTGGGCACACTCTTCGCGTCTAACTCGACCTTGGATGACGAGGGACAGGAACCGCCAACTACATCGCGGTGCGATAGCTGTATGCCGGGTATCCGTTTTCACCAGCGCTCAGGGCGTTTAGCACTTACGTCCCTCGTCCTCCTCGAACAGGCCTGATGGAATCCCTCCCATAGTGTTGAAGATGTGTGCTCCCAGAGATGGCATCGGTCTTAACGCGTTTTTTCCGGTTGTCTTACTCTTCTGGCGTAGTCCCGATATTATGGAAGACAGCGGTGGACCACCCGACCTCTAAAAAAGACGACCGCTCAAGTCCATCAAACTACAAACCAATAGCCATTACCTCCCTTTTCTCGAAGATAATGGAGCCCCAAGCATGGTCTCACACTGCATTTTTTAGACAATCCCTGTATTTTTATTGAAAACACTCTACTATCTCATGACGATCTCTCTATTTTCTTTTTTTTATTTCTTTCGTACCTACTGGGATAACACGCTAAGGTGTCCCCCCTCCGTGTTGGTCTATGATTCCAAATAACAACTATTAGTATTGATAAAGACAAAGTCAAAATCATTTATTCCTTTAAACAAACAAACATAATTATGCCACACCCTACCGTCCACTTCGCCGATGACTAAGTAAAGCCGAAGAAGAAATGACAAGAAACTCCGGTAACACCTTTCAATCAAAGTGTTAACGCGGGCGACTGTACAATTAGAATTTGTAAATCGACGTGGCGGTACTTAAATCGACTTTTTCAACGACTCGACTAGGTGGGAATAAAGGCGAGAGTTTTCAAAGTAGACGTAGCGGGAACTCGACATAATGGGACTCGACCTCGCGGGAATAAATCGGGTGTTTCTATGTATAATATGTATGTATTTACAAAAAAAAGTATCTAAGTGTGTTTATCCGCATTCTAGATTCCATAACACAAACTAGTTAAGCTTGCCATGATTCTAGATAGCGTTGTGTAGAATGTTGTGGAAAAAAAAAGAAAATTCGTAACGATTTCTCGTAACGTGTGTGTCACCCATTACTAAATTCATGCATTCTGTTTATCCTCCGTTTGTTTAGGTACCTACTTAACTAAAAGTAAATAATGTTAATGTGTTTTTAATATTTTTTGTTTGAAAACTCAGTTTATTAATATAATAATGTGTTTGTGTTAAAAACACATCAAAATTGTTTACCTTTAGTTAAATACCCAACCAAAGTTTGATGTACTCATTATTCGGACTCTGTCTGCAAGACAGGTCTACCTACTATTTATTATGTAAATGTTAAAACAATTATTTAAATGAATACTGAGAGCTTTCCACTCAAGCAAACTGCAATTAGGGATCCGTTGATTCATACGACAAGTTCGTATGTCAGATTACATAGAAGAGTATCACACATCATAAATAATTATAATAATCATAAAGCATACTTAACAGATTTTTTTTCGAATTCGTATTCCAAATTCAAAATTAAGACATGGCGTATGTCGGGTCAGCTATTCTAAATATGGTGTCTTATAACCACCACCTTCTTAAAGTTGCTACTTCTAAAATTTTCCGCGCAGTTTTCGTAAAAAAAATCATAAGGATCTACTCCTGACATTATCGAACACAACAACAAAAGAATTAGCGAAATTGATTCCGCCGTTCACGCGTCATCTCGTGACCAAGGGAAATGGGGATTCATTTATATATACATGCCCCCTGGAGGGGAACTACTCGAAGTACTGGAGATAAAGAATTTCACTTAATGGAAACATTCCTTTATTTTTTAAAAGAAACAAAACTGCATTCAAACATTTTTGAAAAATCGCTTGACACACCCGGTAATCGAACCGACTAAAACCCGGAAAAATTACACTTGTATTTTTATCGCTTCAATCGATAGTGGCAATCATAAGAATCAAATCTCTCTAACAAACATGGTAAGTTAAATAAAAGAAAATCCCTGTAATCTAAACTTATAAATTCAATGTCAACAGAAACAGTACTTTTACTCAAGGAGTCATCACATAAGTAGGTACCTTATCAACAATAAAGTGTCTTTGAAGCCAAATAATCTTCCCAAATCGCAAAAGTACGCGAAATCGCGCACGTGTCTGTGAAATCGCAGATCGTGCAAAGTGCCCTTACCTTAAAAATGTTAGATGCTGTCTCCTCTTGTAGCTCCTCTGAACAGTCTTTATGCATCTTGTACATGTTAAAACAGGCCGAAAATAACACAGTCTTGACACCCGCAGAGGTTTAATTTTAACATTTCTATTTTTAACATTTCACTTTGTACTTGATATCTGATATTTCGTTATTTCACTGCTGTTTACGTAGGTTTTGGTTGACTTCAGTTTCATTATGAATGATTTTTTAAACTGTAGGGTAGATGTAAAAAAAATGACATTCCATAAATCTTAGTAAAAATAAAACTGATTTCAAAATCCCTACTACTACCTACTAAAATGTTTTTTTTTTATATTTGACTGCACCCCGCTAGATGGCAATAAAGCTGACGTTTCTCGGTGCCATTGGACGTAAAATGGTGGTCCCTAACTTGACGGCCTTGATATATGCCTTTTCACGCCCCTCTTGAAGAACCCGGGACTGTAAAAGGAGGGAAACACGTATGCGGGCAGAGCATTCCAGCTCTTTATCGTGCGACAGAGGAAAGAGCCCTCAAACCATTTAGTGCGAGATGGTATGGATTCCACCGTGTGTGGATGACACTGAGCCTCGATTCTGCTAAAGCCAAACCAGAGTAATTGAAAAAGTGTAATGAAACTGTTTTCATTTCATTTTGGACTTTAGCCGTATAGAAATAAAGTTTGAAATGTAATGTAATTTTTGCAGTGATTGTGGCTCCACAATAGTTTAACTCTAGCAGAATCGAGGGCCTGCTATGATGCAATAAGTTAAGGAGTGATTTAGTAGAGGTGGGCCTAGATATAGGTAACAATGAATAAGTAAATAAATAACAAATAGCTTCATTATAAAATTATGATTCTTTATTTCGTGTATTGTACAATTCATTACTGTATTTTCTATCTACTATTATATTATCTGTGCTACTATCTACTCCTAAATTACTCAGCCTTATTCTAATGAATTATATTCATGAAATGGTTCAAGTCTAAGGTAAGATTTCGTAGCCGACCGTAGAATGTTGCTGTAAGGGTCAATCTACCGAAAGATCAGCGACCGGCAGCGGCTTTTTGAGGCAAAATATTACGATGCTAACTTTAAAGTCGAATATATCGGGAAAAATGAAATGCTCAAGTGGAACTTGAATCCACGACCATTCCCTTACAGGCCCCTTCCCTTATATGGCTCCACCGTCGTTAAAGACGAATATAAAGAGAAGGGAAATTTGAAGTGATTCAGATGTGGTTCATTAGCTCAGTTGAATGAGCACTCTCCCTGTAAGGGAAAGGTCGTGAGTTCAAGTCCCACTACATTTCATTTCTTCCCGATGTATTCGAAAAATATTACAAACTATTTTGGATCTTATCTACTGGGAGAAAAGATCATAGTCGTTTGAAGGCGAAGACGATCTTGGCGTCACGCAATCATTTTTAGTAACCAACTCTATCCACCGCCGTCTGCTGCCAGGACACTGTCCGAACCTGACCCGGTTGCGGGTTAGGTTAGAAACTTGAAAAAATATGTGATATTTGTCCCGAACGTAACCCTATTCCTAACCTTCCAACGTTCCTACCAAAACCCGAATTGCGCAGATGTCTGTTACTATTAATAGCCGAAGTGCGGTAATTCCAACTTCTGTAGGTTAGGTTAGGTTAGAACTGTGAGCCACAACGCACGAGCCGAGCGAGCGAAGCAAACGTGCCACGGCAGCGGCCGGCGAAGTAACAGATCTGCGCAATTCGGGTTATGATAGGAACGAGACGTCGGGTCAGGTTAGGTTAGGTTACGTTCGGAACTAATTTCCAAGTTTTTAACCTAACCAGCGACCGGGTCAAGTTTTCGGGTCAGGTTCGGAATAAACGTTCATTACTGCATTTTCTATCTACTATTATACTCGTATTATCTGTGCTACTATCTACTCCTAAATTACTCAGCCTTATTCTAATGAATTATATTCATGAAATGGTTCAAGTCTAAAAGGTAAGATTTCGTAGCCGACTGTAGACTGTTGCTGTAAGGGTTAATCTTTACTGAAGTATCAGCTGCCGGCAGCGGCTTTTTGAGGCAAAATATTACAAACTATTTTGAATCTTATCCATGGGGAGAAATGATCATAGTCATTCGAAGGCGTAGGTGATCTCGGCATCTCGCAATCATTTTTGTAACAAACTGTCCGCTGCTGGCCGCTGCCAGATGCTACTCTTTCAGTGTGGGTTGGCCCTAATATTCCAGTCTAACTATAGTTAACATTTCTGTATTTAAACTATATCACAGTACAATCAACCCTTTTAGCGAATGTATCCACTCGAGTTCCGGCCGATTTAATGTCTAAATAGATACGTGTTACCAATTGAACTGGCTTTCTTAGACAAGGGTATACTCAGACGAAAAGAGGAACATAGACGGAACGTATAGAACTCGCAAGTGGAGCCACAAAAATACTAAGGTAGTGCCATCTCGCTCGCACTCGTGCGTACTCCCAATGAGTGCGAACAATATAGCAGTACTTTAGTATTTATTTTTGCTGCTTCACCAGCTAGTTGCATACGTTCCGTTTATTATTACTTTAGTCTGAGGGGCCATATCATAACGTTATTATTTTAATCGCGCTATGGTAACTTGGACCTAGGGATTCATCTGTTGAAGTCAGTTTCAGTTATATTTTACATCTTATTAATAATTGTTATCGTCAATATACACCATTTACTTACAACAGGTTACGAAGCTGTACCTATTTTAAAACATTTTAACAAGTATGATATAAGTAGTTAATGATGAATTGACCAAATCTTGAGCGAAGCAATAACTGTTACAAATATTCTAGTAAATAAGAAATTAACAATTACTTCTAATCTAATTGAATAAAATAGAAAGTCACTTATAGTCCACTATCTTTATGCACTGGAAGTATTCATCTAGACTCCAGGCCCTCGATTCTACTAAAGCTGAAGTGCCGCAGTCACTACAAAAAATTATATTAAATTTTAGACTTTATTTCTATACGCCTAAAGTTCAAGCCAGTTTCATTACACTTTGAATACATGGGGAAAAAGAATCTTCTCGGACGGGACTCGAACCCGCAGTCTTTCCCTTACAGGGGGAATACCTTGACCAATTCGGCTACCGAGACACGCCCGATGTGATTCAAATTTCCCATCTTATACGTCTTTAAGGCGACGGTGGCGTCATCTACCGATTTTCTTACGAACTATCGGAATCAATGAATGATGTTACAATCATGTTTAAACATTGATGTTTGATAACTCCGCCCAAACAATTGAATGAATTTTTACAGCATTAAGTATGCTAACTACACAAATCAAATATTTTATTTATTTTTCCCTATGTATTCGATTTGTATAGTTAGCATACTTAATGCTGTAAAAATTCATTCAATTCATTACACTTTTTCAATTTCTTTGCAAATTTATTTTGAACTTTAACTGCATCGCTTTAAAGTCTATTTAATGCCTTTTTTTGCAGTGACGGTGACACCACCGTGGATTGAGAATCGAGGCCCTGATAATACATACGATTAATAACTTATTTACTTTATATCACAAGCGGAACATCAGGCACTCTTTTAATTTGTAAGCATTGTCTTATCCTATCATCTTTTACCCAACTATCAACCCACATTCTACTACAGACAGTACCTATATCAACTTGTATGTAAAGCACCTTCTATGGGTAAAGATCAAAGGTGAATTTATATAGGTAAAGTAAAGCCAACGAAGCGAGAGAAAAAAGGTAAACAAAATTTCAGCGGTTCCAAACATTTATCACTTCAAGCGCATTCCAGACAGGAATGAAATTGCTCATAAGACGGCGGATCTAACAGTTTAGAACCGCTGTGCTGACAGCTTTCCTGTACTACGAAACACGCAACGACAGCTGTCGCTCGGTCACTATCGCGTACGTGTGACATGTCCGATAAGGACAGAGAAAATAATCGCTAGTTATCGCAACGTAACTCAGTAATGGTCGTTTTGTTTACCTTTTCTCTTGTCTCGTTGGTTTTACTTTAAGTATGTATCTTTCCTACCAGTAAGCTATTTACATCTACCATTAGGTCGGGAGTCTTTTGGAACCGGGACTGCAGTCCCAGTTTACTCTTATAAAATAATAAATATTTCTAAGGAGTATTTTGGGACCACGAGAAAAAGGTGAAAGTAGAGTTAACAAAAAGCCAATTTCACTGCATATTATAAAATAAATTCCCCTAAAAATGGAGACACGTCAAGTGGTGACTCCTCTTGACGTGTCTCCGTTTTAGTGAAGTTTAGTTATTTATAAAAAATATATATTGTAGTAGCTACAATTTACAATCTTTTATTCTTGTGTCACTAAATCAAAATACTTAGTTCTAAAACGTCTAATGATATCTACTTCTCTTCATTAGGCTACATTTGTACGTACTGTTCACATCACTCGGTATCTTTCTTAATAATAAAATTACGCAATAAGCAAGGACGTTTTTTTTATAATTGTGCTTAATGTTATATTATTATAGTAAGCAATAAATATTATATTAACTACCTACGTATGTATTAGGTAAGTGAGCATATAAATTTGGACAATAAATAATTTATTTGCCTAAAAAAGTATTCCAAAATAGACACCTACCTACCTACTGGTAATAAAGAACTACTTACGTAAAATCAATTTACTACTAAAATAAATAAATATTTCCGAACATGACGCTAAACACTTAACAACATTAACATAATGTACAGCCTACAGTACCTTTTTTCTTTTTTTTTCGTGCGGCAATCCCGTCGGATACCTCCCTTCCGGAGCCGGAAGGGGAGGTTATGTCGGACTCGAACCGACTAAAACCGCACGCCGACTGTGGGTCGTGGTGCTAGGCCGGAGGTGAGGTTGTCATCGACATATCCCTCGCACCCCGGCTGACACAGGGCCATGATTGGCCCTCCTCGGAAGGGGGGACAACGGTGTCCCCGACTCGCCCCCGGAATGGGGAGGCGCGTTTTTCAAACATCGCGCTCTTATTATTACTGTAAAAGGTTACATTTTGCCCACACAATAACTCATGTCACCTGGTGGGCAAAGCAAACTCGGGCTTCAAATAAATTAAATTCATAATTTTAATTTTTTTTTAATATAATATTATCTTTCCAACCAACATAATCGTAGGTAGGGAGGTCTCGTAGCTAAATTTGTAGTTACTCGAGCGTCGCAGAAACACTTTAGAATGGATAGATTAGAAAGAAAAATGGTATATAAAGTTTTCACTTGCAGTGGTGGGGATAGCGTATACTTATCATAGTAATAAATAAATACATATATCATTCATCTTAATTAATGTTTTGAATTATTTTGCTATTATTTAATGTTTTTCACTTATTTTGGTTCGTTTAACTCTGAAATAAACATAAAAAAGACCGCGTTCGAGTAAATACATACATTTCTTTACAAGCTTCTCACACCCTTAGGGAAGGTTCATATCTTACGGAACATGCGTCGCGTATCATATAACACTCGACGCACTAACGTAGCATCGGTTGAGTGTGAACGGTCAAGTATTTTTCTATACATTTGTCTGTTCTGGCGTTACGCGACCGATAATAGACGCATGTTCCGTCAGATATGAACCTTCCCTTAGGTTACTCTTAAATCGCGAGATTTTCAAAATGGACACTTCTCTAACCTACTTCCCATTAATCTGACGCGTAGGTGTAAATTCTTAGAACGATTTTTTTTACGCATCCACCTATATTGAAGGTTGCCTACCGGTTGGAGGAATTTGTCAATTTGTAACTAGCTTCCCCATAGCTTATTTGTTGTTTTAAATGTATTTTTTTTCTTCTTTCCTTCTTATTCTGACGCCCTCGAGTTACTACGAAATTTCCTTCTAAGCGTGCCCTACTATAAGTAATAATAAGCAGAACGCGGATAACTGTACGCGGTCAATCTCATAAGACCTGGTCATAGTAATTTCACCTACTTTTTTTAACATAGATTACATAACAAGTGCCTAGCATTTGCCGGATTTGCCCAGCAACTATTTGTAACTTATATCATACTAAATATTTACTAAGTAATAATAATATTTAACTTATGAAACTAATCCTGCAAGTAACAACTTCCAATTGACTTCGGATAAAGTTAAACTTTTAACCGTAGTGACTTTACACCACTTTAGGTGACTATAACGCTACGTGATCAGAGATTTCTCTTTGTCGCTGACATACTCGATATCTTCTATTATTTCTGGTTTCCTGAAAACCAAAAAAAAATAATTTTTGAGATTAAATACAAGGGTATGATTTGAGATTCGCATTCATAGTAAAACACTCGCCAGGATATTTATAATGTTTCTTACTTTGTAACATAACATAACATAACATAAACTCACGCCTGTATTCCCCGAAGGGGTAGGCAGAGGTGCTGGCACCCACATTTCGCCAGTTTATGTTTAGGTCCCAATGTAATAGCTGGCGAGCCTATTGCCATTAACCGGGCACTTATAAACCTGCGATAAATACACACATAACTTAGAAAAGCATCGAAAAGTCGTTGGTGTGTGCCATGGTAAACCTGGGATCGAACCCGAGACCTTGTCTCAGAAGTCCATTACCCATACCACTAGGCTACCGCTTACTTTGTAATTAAGCTAAATTAAGTAATTAAGAAACATGGTAAATATCCCGGCGAGTGTTTTACTATTACGGATTTTTTAATATTATACTAAAATTAGCTTAGTCAACTAAAATATTTACAAGAATATAAAAGAGGTCGAAAAAAGTAGGGGAGAGTTCAGGCGTTGATATATTTTTTTTTTGATGTGATGACTCCTTTGGGCGTGTAAAACATTTCTCATTGAGCACTTTTTGGTTGGACAAAAAGTTTCTTTTTTTATGCCATTCCGATGGCAGACAGGCACAAGGCCCACCTGTTTAAAGTGATTACCGTGGCCTGTACCGTGACTTGTACAACACCAGGGGAATCACAGACCTTCTAATACCCTTCTTGAAGAAGTTGAAGTACCTATCTACTTTTTCCTTTTTTCCAACGTTGCCACTGGTCAATAATGAACGAGCCTCTTGCGCAGGTTTTCCTCTAGGAGTTGGGAAGTCACACGGTAGTTGCTCCCATTAAAGTCAAAACAAACCAATAACAGACGGAAGTACTAAAGAAGCCTCTGGGCTCCAAATTGTGAGCTTTCAAAGTGACAACGGCTTTTTTGGATTGGTGCTGCTATTAAGAAAATGGAATGTTGGGTTGTAGTAATACCCCTGTGGAAATTTAAAAAGTTGGTAGATTCTTTACCTCCATAAAGACTTTTCTCTAATGATCCTCTCGCTGTCCGACAAGCTCTGAGGCATGGGCAGGCCCTTCGTCTCCGGCAGTAGTATGGCCATACTTGAACCAGCTATAGCGATGATACCCAGGGTCAGTAGTGGCAGTAATGGCCACACGATCTCCTGTAAGATGTAAAGTTAGTGTTAATAGTATTAGATAGATCCGAAGATCATGTTTCCAAGTCTTCATCCTCAGAGCCCTTTACTCAACTCAGTTGAAATAGATCAGATTAATGCAACACACGTTATGCCTCATTTCCAACTCGACAGATTTTCAACTCGTCAGATTTGCAAGTCGACCCATTTTCAACTCGTCAGGTTCTCAGGCTATGGTTAATTGTACAATTGAATACACATTCGGGATCCACGGCTTACCATGTGATCCGAGGCAAGGTCATCCATCCTAAGTAATGCTTGCAAGGTAGATTGCAATGAGTCCTTCCCTTCAACCGCGGGCAATTTTTTTATACCACTAATAGGTAACAGACAGGCACACGGCCCAACATGTGCAACACCTTAGACGTCATACTCGTGCTACAGACCCTGTAGGAACCTTCTATTGACCTTTTTGAGGCACTCCATAATGTAATCGCTTAGAAAAACCCCAGCAGGGATATGCTGTGCAATTCACTAAGCGAGCACAACGATGCGAGTCGCAACGTTGTGCTCGATAGAGATTGTCATTGGTCGGATTGTATCACGTCACTGGAGATCGACCAATGACAATCTCTATCGAGCACAACGTTGCGACTCGCATCGTTGTGCTTGCTTAGTGAATTGCACAGATGGTAAGAAAGGTGGGTGGCACCGCTAGAAATAACAACACTACTGATATGCACATAATATTAATATAGTTTAAAAAACTAAAAAACACGCTTTTCTCGTATTCCTGACAGCAAACCCTTTCATTTGATACCTATATCATGGGGGTGGATTTCAAACAGCCAGTCTGCCATCTTGGGGAGGCCGCCATATTGGATTTGTAATGACTATTCTTAGCTAGTCATGTATTGTCATCAGAACTCAGAGCGTGTGCAAAATTTTATCCTAATCGAAGACTGGGAAGTGGGTGAAATTAAGATTTCAAGATTTTCTTACATACACAGTTACAAGTGAAGCTACAAGTGAAACGGAAAGAGAGTCAATCTTGAAGGAATTTAGTCTCAATAGATTAGATGTTGGACTAACCAATAGTATTTTATCAAACCCAAAATCTGATGTTGCCCATACATATTTTTTGTATATTTATTATATACATTATATAAACTTATGGTAGGTATTATGATCCATTAGTTTATACAATTTCATAATTTGTGCTTGTTATTTTAGTTTAAGGAACAATGGAGCTGACGTGCCCATGTGGGCAAAAGCTCCTTAAAATCAATAGAATAAAGAAAAAGTGAAGCTAATAAAAGCGTGTTAAAAACATGTCGCTATTAGGTAGGTCTGCCGTCGCCGTCGCCATGGTGGCTAGTGCGTACCGAGTACACGATGAAGGGCGAGAGCACGGTGGCGACGTAGCCGCTCATGTGCAGCGCCGTGGTGGCTAGTGCGTACCGAGTACACGATGAAGGGCGAGAGCACGGTGGCGACGTAGCCGCTCATGTGCAGCGCCGTGGTGGCTAGTGCGTACCGAGTACACGATGAAGGGCGAGAGCACGGTGGCGACGTAGCCGCTCATGTGCAGCGCCGTGGTGGCTAGTGCGTACCGAGTACACGATGAAGGGCGAGAGCACGGTGGCGACGTAGCCGCTCATGTGCAGCGCCGTGGTGGCTAGTGCGTACCGAGTACACGATGAAGGGCGAGAGCACGGTGGCGACGTAGCCGCTCATGTGCAGTGCCGTGGTGGCTAGTGCGTACCGAGTACACGATGAAGGGCGAGAGCACGGTGGCGACGTAGCCACTCATGTGCAGCGCCGTGGTGGCTAGTGCGTACCGAGTACACGATGAAGGGCGAGAGCACGGTGGCGACGTAGCCGCTCATGTGCAGCGCCGTGGTGGCTAGTGCGTACCGAGTACACGATGAAGGGCGAGAGCACGGTGGCGACGTAGCCGCTCATGTGCAGCGCCGTGGTGGCTAGTGCGTACCGAGTACACGATGAAGGGCGAGAGCACGGTGGCGACGTAGCCGCTCATATGCAGCGCCGTGGTGGCTAGTGCGTACCGAGTACACGATGAAGGGCGAGAGCACGGTGGCGACGTAGCCGCTCATGTGCAGCGCCGTGGTGGCTAGTGCGTACCGAGTACACGATGAAGGGCGAGAGCACGGTGGCGACGTAGCCGCTCATGTGCAGCGCCGTGGTGGCTAGTGCGTACCGAGTACACGATGAAGGGCGAGAGCACGGTGGCGACGTAGCCGCTCATGTGCAGCGCCATGGTGGCTAGTGCGTACCGAGTACACGATGAAGGGCGAGAGCACGGTGGCGACGTAGCCGCTCATGTGCAGCGCCGTGGTGGCTAGTGCGTACCGAGTACACGATGAAGGGCGAGAGCACGGTGGCGACGTAGCCGCTCATGTGCAGCGCCGTGGTGGCTAGTGCGTACCGAGTACACGATGAAGGGCGAGAGCACGGTGGCGACGTAGCCGCTCATGTGCAGCGCCGTGGTGGCTAGTGCGTACCGAGTACACGATGAAGGGCGAGAGCACGGTGGCGACGTAGCCGCTCATATGCAGCGCCGTGGTGGCTAGTGCGTACCGAGTACACGATGAAGGGCGAGAGCACGGTGGCGACGTAGCCGCTCATGTGCAGCGCCGTGGTGGCTAGTGCGTACCGAGTACACGATGAAGGGCGAGAGCACGGTGGCGACGTAGCCGCTCATGTGCAGCGCCGTGGTGGCTAGTGCGTACCGAGTACACGATGAAGAGCGAGAGCACGGTGGCGACGTAGCCGCTCATGTGCAGCGCCGTGGTGGCTAGTGCGTACCGAGTACACGATGAAGGGCGAGAGCACGGTGGCGACGTAGCCGCACATGTGCAGCGCCGTGGTGGCTAGTGCGTACCGAGTACACGATGAAGGGCGAGAGCACGGTGGCGACGTAGCCGCTCATGTGCAGCGCCGTGGTGGCTAGTGCGTACCGAGTACACGATGAAGGGCGAGAGCACGGTGGCGACGTAGCCGCTCATGTGCAGCGCCGTGGTGGCTAGTGCGTACCGAGTACACGATGAAGGGCGAGAGCACGGTGGCGACGTAGCCGCTCATGTGCAGCGCCGTGGTGGCTAGTGCGTACCGAGTACACGATGAAGGGCGAGAGCACGGTGGCGACGTAGCCGCTCATGTGCAGCGCCGTGGTGGCTAGTGCGTACCGAGTACACGATGAAGGGCGAGAGCACGGTGGCGACGTAGCCGCTCATGTGCAGCGCCGTGGTGGCTAGTGCGTACCGAGTACACGATGAAGGGCGAGAGCACGGTGGCGACGTAGCCGCTCATGTGCAGCGCCGTGGTGGCTAGTGCGTACCGAGTACACGATGAAGGGCGAGAGCACGGTGGCGGCGTAGCCGCTCATGTGCAGCGCCGTGGTGGCTAGTGCGTACCGAGTACACGATGAAGGGCGAGAGCACGGTGGCGACGTAGCCGCTCATGTGCAGCGCCGTGGTGGCTAGTGCGGGCGAGAGCACGGTGGCGACGTAGCCGCTCATGTGCAGCGCCGTGGTGGCTAGTGCGTACCGAGTACACGATGAAGGGCGAGAGCACGGTGGCGACGTAGCCGCTCATGTGCAGCGCCGTGGTGGCTAGTGCGTACCGAGTACACGATGAAGGGCGAGAGCACGGTGGCAACGTAGCCGCTCATGTGCAGCGCCGTGGTGGCTAGTGCGTACCGAGTACACGATGAAGGGCGAGAGCACGGTGGCGACGTAGCCGCTCATGTGCAGCGCCGTGGTGGCTAGTGCGTACCGAGTACACGATGAAGGGCGAGAGCACGGTGGCGACGTAGCCGCTCATGTGCAGCGCCGTGGTGGCTAGTGCGTACCGAGTACACGATGAAGGGCGAGAGCACGGTGGCGACGTAGCCGCTCATGTGCAGCGCCGTGGTGGCTAGTGCGTACCGAGTACACGATGAAGGGCGAGAGCACGGTGGCGACGTAGCCGCTCATGTGCAGCGCCGTGGTGGCTAGTGCGTACCGAGTACACGATGAAGGGCGAGAGCACGGTGGCGACGTAGCCGCTCATGTGCAGCGCCGTGGTGGCTAGTGCGTACCGAGTACACGATGAAGGGCGAGAGCACGGTGGCGACGTAGCCGCTCATGTGCAGCGCCGTGGTGGCTAGTGCGTACCGAGTACACGATGAAGGGCGAGAGCACGGTGGCGACGTAGCCGCTCATGTGCAGCGCCGTGGTGGCTAGTGCGTACCGAGTACACGATGAAGGGCGAGAGCACGGTGGCGACGTAGCCGCTCATGTGCAGCGCCGTGGTGGCTAGTGCGTACCGAGTACACGATGAAGGGCGAGAGCACGGTGGCGACGTAGCCGCTCATGTGCAGCGCCGTGGTGGCTAGTGCGTACCGAGTACACGATGAAGGGCGAGAGCACGGTGGCGACGTAGCCGCTCATGTGCAGCGCCGTGGTGGCTAGTGCGTACCGAGTACACGATGAAGGGCGAGAGCACGGTGGCGACGTAGCCGCTCATGTGCAGCGCCGTGGTGGCTAGTGCGTACCGAGTACACGATGAAGGGCGAGAGCACGGTGGCGACGTAGCCGCTCATGTGCAGCGCCGTGGTGGCTAGTGCGTACCGAGTACACGATGAAGGGCGAGAGCACGGTGGCGACGTAGCCGCTCATGTGCAGCGCCGTGGTGGCTAGTGCGTACCGAGTACACGATGAAGGGCGAGAGCACGGTGGCGACGTAGCCGCTCATGTGCAGCGCCGTGGTGGCTAGTGCGTACCGAGTACACGATGAAGGGCGAGAGCACGGTGGCGACGTAGCCGCTCATGTGCAGCGCCGTGGTGGCTAGTGCGTACCGAGTACACGATGAAGGGCGAGAGCACGGTGGCGACGTAGCCGCTCATGTGCAGCGCCGTGGTGGCTAGTGCGTACCGAGTACACGATGAAGGGCGAGAGCACGGTGGCGACGTAGCCGCTCATGTGCAGCGCCGTGGTGGCTAGTGCGTACCGAGTACACGATGAAGGGCGAGAGCACGGTGGCGACGTAGCCGCTCATGTGCAGCGCCGTGGTGGCTAGTGCGTACCGAGTACACGATGAAGGGCGAGAGCACGGTGGCGACGTAGCCGCTCATGTGCAGCGCCGTGGTGGCTAGTGCGTACCGAGTACACGATGAAGGGCGAGAGCACGGTGGCGACGTAGCCGCTCATGTGCAGCGCCGTGGTGGCTAGTGCGTACCGAGTACACGATGAAGGGCGAGAGCACGGTGGCGACGTAGCCGCTCATGTGCAGCGCCGTGGTGGCTAGTGCGTACCGAGTACACGATGAAGGGCGAGAGCACGGTGGCGACGTAGCCGCTCATGTGCAGCGCCGTGGTGGCTAGTGCGTACCGAGTACACGATGAAGGGCGAGAGCACGGTGGCGACGTAGCCGCTCATGTGCAGCGCCGTGGTGGCTAGTGCGTACCGAGTACACGATGAAGGGCGAGAGCACGGTGGCGACGTAGCCGCTCATGTGCAGCGCCGTGGTGGCTAGTGCGTACCGAGTACACGATGAAGGGCGAGAGCACGGTGGCGACGTAGCCGCTCATGTGCAGCGCCGTGGTGGCTAGTGCGTACCGAGTACACGATGAAGGGCGAGAGCACGGTGGCGACGTAGCCGCTCATGTGCAGCGCCGTGGTGGCTAGTGCGTACCGAGTACACGATGAAGGGCGAGAGCACGGTGGCGACGTAGCCGCTCATGTGCAGCGCCGTGGTGGCTAGTGCGTACCGAGTACACGATGAAGGGCGAGAGCACGGTGGCGACGTAGCCGCTCATGTGCAGCGCCGTGGTGGCTAGTGCGTACCGAGTACACGATGAAGGGCGAGAGCACGGTGGCGACGTAGCCGCTCATGTGCAGCGCCGTGGTGGCTAGTGCGTACCGAGTACACGATGAAGGGCGAGAGCACGGTGGCGACGTAGCCGCTCATGTGCAGCGCCGTGGTGGCTAGTGCGTACCGAGTACACGATGAAGGGCGAGAGCACGGTGGCGACGTAGCCGCTCATGTGCAGCGCCGTGGTGGCTAGTGCGTACCGAGTACACGATGAAGGGCGAGAGCACGGTGGCGACGTAGCCGCTCATGTGCAGCGCCGTGGTGGCTAGTGCGTACCGAGTACACGATGAAGGGCGAGAGCACGGTGGCGACGTAGCCGCTCATGTGCAGCGCCGTGGTGGCTAGTGCGTACCGAGTACACGATGAAGGGCGAGAGCACGGTGGCGACGTAGCCGCTCATGTGCAGCGCCGTGGTGGCTAGTGCGTACCGAGTACACGATGAAGGGCGAGAGCACGGTGGCGACGTAGCCGCTCATGTGCAGCGCCGTGGTGGCTAGTGCGTACCGAGTACACGATGAAGGGCGAGAGCACGGTGGCGACGTAGCCGCTCATGTGCAGCGCCGCCGAGCCACTGGCGCGCACCGGCGTGGGCAGCAGCTCCGTCACCAGCTGGATCACCGCGTTGTACGACATGTTGATGCAGAAGCGTGCCGCTATCGCCAGCGACGCTTGCGGGATACCTGCACACAATAATGTTGCATTCAAATATATAAAGGCCTAAAACAATCAAAGGTCAATGAAACAGTCAAGGTACAGGACAAAGACGCCCAATGCATTCAGTGCGCAGCTGGCCTCGTCTGCTATAATGCTCGACTTGTATCATGTTATATTACATCGAAAAGTTACAAATCAGTCACCACCTTATGGGTTATTTAATTTTACATCAGGTGAAAAATGCTCAAATGCAGCGTTGCACCAGAGCTGTTCGGCTTTAATGTCGAGAAAATACAATATCTAGGACGTGGCTTCAGTTTCCGTCAGTCCCTTCAGTCTCTAGTTTTAGAACTATTTGTTCAGGATTGTTCAAGTACTTCGATGGTTACCGTTAGTGGATCGCCATGCTAAATGTGTAATAATGTAAAATTAAGTTTTATCGCGTGAAGTCCTAAATTATTATAATAAAATACACCATATAATGTAAAATAATTTTAACTATCCAGGACACTTTGTTATAAAATCTATTTCTTCTTAAAAATAACTACCGTGGTGAAAATTAGACCACTTGGCTAATTACTGAAGTCGATTAAAAAATTATGCATACCTTTAGGTACAAACAGTGCAATGATGGTCAAAATACCACACGCGCCCATCGGTCCCGTGATTAGATTTCTTCGACCCCATCTGGAAAGTACAAAGATAAGTAGGTAAGTACAAGTGTTATGTTTCATGTCTCACAACATGTGTCTACTAACTACACCTACTCACCTATCTAGCAGTAATGTTAACAAAGATATCGAAGGTATCTCAGTCGCCGACGTCAGCGTGAACGCGATGAAGAAATCCAGACCGAAGGCGTTAGACATCCGCACGAGCCCGTCGAAGATGATTGAGCAGGCGATGTATACCAGCAGCATCAGGATCATGGAGACGCGGAGCAAGTGGCTCTTGAAGATCACCAGGAACGATTCCCTCGGTCTGGTTTGGTTTGACGAGACCTGGGTGGATTGGAAGTGAATCATCAAAAACTAATTATCATTATTTTAGCAACGAGTCAAAATCCTATTGCCGTTTGCCGCCCATGCTGGACATGGCTCCAGCCAATATACATCATTGCTGCCGATCCAGTTTGATCCAACCACCTTCTTCAGGTTATCGTTTATCTGGCTAGCAATGAACTCAACCTGAATTCCGATTGCGTCCACAGTTAGGGGTCCCTAATAGGTCCCTAAGGTCACTCAAAAACATGTGAATTCGTCTACCTCAATGGAAGCATCAATTGGATATTCTACCGACTAGTCTATCAAATAAAATATATTTTCTTTCTTCTTTCTTTCTAGTCAAATTAGTTACTTTTTACTAAACGTTAAAACAATAAGTTAAGAAAAAGATTTAATGACGTCATAAAATTTAATACATAGTCAAATCAATTAGGTACTATTATAGGTTGGGTGGACGATTTAAAAAACTATAAATTAAGATCCGATGCATGACACCTCTATATACTACACTATGTTATTTTGTTGTCTGTACCTTTTAAGTACTTGCAATTTGGGACAAAGCAGGAATATAATAGTGATGTGGGACAAACTAGGATTTTTTTGGAATTTGGGACAAAACTTTAGGACGAACGAGGAATAAATCATTTTTGATTACCGCTGTTTTACCATTCTTCATTTAATAAGCTCGGTCAGACAATTTATTTTAACTACAGGATAATACCCAATGATCGTAAAGTTAAAATAAATAATTTTGACCGAACGAAATCGCTTCGGCCACGTACCACGTTTCGAAACCAGTTTTGAAAGAAGAATTAACTGCCTTCATTTATGACAGTACTTAGGTATATTGCGAAAACATACCCATTTCATCTAAATAACTAATATAAGATGAATGAAACTCATACAATAAACTCATCCATGACGTCCTCAGGAATTTTCGTTCCGTTCACTCGTTCGAACTTGCGCAACACCGCCACAGCTTGGCTGACCCGACCACGGCTCACCAACCATCTGCAGTAAAAGGACCCGTCACATGGCGATATCAAAAAGTCTTTTCTCTGTGCACCATACTGCATAATATACGATTCAGGACCTCAGTGGTACTGTAGTATGAATCGTTAGACTGTGGTGGTACTAAAGATATGCAGCAAAGCGTTGTCGTACTACGGCAAATTGGCCTACTATTGAAAGGATTTTTTTTTTTATTCTATTGATTTTAAGGAGCTTTTGCCCACATGGGCACGTCAGCTCCATTGTTCCATAAGCTAAAATAAGAAGCACAAATTATGAAATATAAACTAATGGATCATAATATCTACCATAAGTTTATATAATGTATATACAAAGGTATACCTACACACATCAAAAAAGTTTACAATCAATGGCATAAGCTCCTAGAATTCTTTAAATTTAACTTTATCAAGAAAAAATCTATGTTGTATGCTTTCTTTAAATAGGAATACCCTGTTTGAAATTAAAATATAAAACTATTTTTTATTATTTATTTTAAAAAATTGAGCCATTAATCATAATGCAATTGTGATAGAAATTTCATAGAAAGAAAAAGACTGTTTAATTAAACTTAAACTACAATTTATTATTAAAAGGTGTAAATTCAATATAAAATAACTCCTCTCCTGGCTCGAACACATGCAGAGATCCTCCTGGGCATGCTGAGGATCATGTTATCCAGCATTTCCTGGGGTAACCTATCCCATTCTTCAATAGCGGCTTCCCTGAGCTCTGGAACTGTCTGGGGATGTGGCTCACGGTTCCATACAGCTCGTTTAAGAGCATCCCACGCGTGCTCTATTGGGTTTAAGTCGGGCGAGCCGGCAGGCCAGTCTAATCGTGTGATATCGTATTCTTGAAGAGCAGCATTGACTCGTTGAGCTCGATGTGCGGGCGCATTATCATCGACCAGTACAAATTGGTGCCCATGGTTTACTCGGAATGGTTTGACGATATCAATAGCAACTGCTTCGTACATGTCTGCTGTCATGAAGTCCCGATACGGGATCAAAGGCGTTCTAGCTCCAATCATAATGCCACCCCAAAAAGACACCGATATTCCGCCTTGCTGAACTGTTCCAGTGGCAGTTCTTTGTCTTTCACGGTCGCCTGGTCTTCTCCAGATACGGACACGTCGGTTATCTGGATAAGTGGAGATTCGGGATTCGTCAACGAAGAGACAGTTTTGCCAAATGTTTTCTTCCTCACCTTCTTCATTTTGCCGAAGTCTAGCCCACTGCAATCTTCGTTGTTGACGTTGCCGGGAATTGAGCGGAGCTCGCCATGACCTCCGTGCTCGTAATCCAGCCTGGTGCAAGCAATTGCGAACGGTCTGCGTGCTAACTTCAAGCCCAGAGGCGGCCCTGACTTCTGCTTTTATTTTAGTGGCGTTGATTGTGGGATCACGGGCTGCCAGCAATCTAATATAGCTCTTTTGGGCAGCTGTCAAAACAGTTGGGCGACCGCTGCGGGGTCGGTCAGCTAAATTCTCCATTCCGTGGTACCTCTGCAACGTAGCCACGACACAGGATTGGGATATAGCAAGTCTGCGTGCTATTATTTATTTATTTATTTTTATTTTAACTCTTTATTGTATGGTACCAGATGTGGCATAATTATTACAATTTCTTGAAACATATTAAAAACAAACAAAGTAACATACAATTACTCTCGTGGTGTATCTTTCTTCCCTCAAAGTTGCTATTTTAGCTCGTAAAACCTCTGATAATCCTCTTGGCATTTATTCAATCACTACTTTCCGCGAAAAATATCTTGAATCGGTTATAATTCACTAAATCAGATTTCTGAATGAGCGTAAGCTAGGACTGAAAGCCTTTTTGTAAGAAAAAACAATTGAACGGTGTCATTGTTTTGTGTTCTAATACTTTATTTTTAAAAAAAGAATCTAAAAAGAAGAAAAAATGATAATATAATCTACAGTAACAAAAAAAAATTCAGTTTTTCAAAGTGATCGCAAACTTTTTTTGATGCGTGTATGCTATATTATTACTCCGGTATTAAGAAAGAGAGTCACCAATAACAAACTGCAGAATTTTTGGGCAACATTAGATTTTGGGTTTGATAAAATACTATTGATTAGTCCAACATCTAATCTATTCAGACTAAATTCCTTCAAAATTGACTCTCTTTCCGTTTTATATTGCACACATTCCATCAGCCAATGTTGTACATCCTCCAGTTACTGTTGAATGATAGATAATCAAAAATATCAAGACCGGAATCCTAGTACTAGAGTAGTACAAGGATTCCTTCTTTGAACTTCTTCGTCATAATTTATCTTTCAAGTCTGAGTTTCATCATCATCTTCGCATTTAAACCGGTCGATAGCGAGGCTCTCAAGTACGACTAAATGCCACCAACTTAGTAAAGAGGACTGATACCAACTAGACTGCTTTAACACCTCACCTAGCACTCTCCGGTACGATGAACGGTACCAAAACAACACCGAGCATCGGCAGTGACGTCACCCAGAGCAGCTTGCGCCAGTCGTGAAGATACAGCGCGATCCAGGGTAGTGACAGGCAGCCGCCTCCGAAGTATAGCGCGATGGACATGTTGGCTACCCACGTGCGGTGACGGGCCCCCACGTACTCGAGAACTGGAAACGTCCATATTAATATTAGTAAATACCGGATTTTTTAAATAAACAACAGGTGATGATGATGTGCACCTACAAAGGTAGACTGATGGCTGATGATAATTGCCTCAGACACTGGCAGAAAGCCTAACGTGGTGCGCCGCTCTATCCCCACTAGACATTCTTGTCCTTATAACAGTAATTGCAGCGTGAGGTCTCACGCTGCAGACCGTTGCGTCGGCAGTAAGATTGCCTGGAATGATTTGACCAGCTGATTCTGGAATTTCCTATCTACCCGACGGAGCTAGAAGGTGAGGTTATGTCGGACTCGAACCGATTAAAACCGCACGCCGACTGAGGGTCCTGGTGCAAGGCCGGAGGTGACGTTGTCTTCGACATATCCCTCGCACCCCGGCTGACCCAGAGCCATCCCTTACGGTCAGGGCCTCTTCAGGAGGGGGCACAGCGGTGTCCCCGACTCGCTCCCGGGTCTACTGTACTCCAGCGGGGCTAAAACGCCACATTGAGCAATTCTGTTAAAATGAGTCCCTAACTTTTGATTTTCCAGTAAACTCCTGTAAAATTCGTATAATAGTCTCCTACATAACCAGAATCACAACAACTCATTTACTAACCTAACTAAAAATATCGTGAAATAGATGGAATACCTTCTATCCTAATAAGATTCCAAGAAAGTGGCATTTTTACACCTGCAAGTTCCCTGTACCACACGGTTGAGAGTCTAACATACCCCCCTCACCGTTAGCTACGGTGAAGTGAAGCCCAAGGAGGTTCCGCATATGAAAAAAATTGATGACTGATGATAATATTTCTTACCTAAGATATACATCATCATGAAAGCGTTGTCGAAGGACATGCCCACCAAGAACCGGCAGAAGATGAAGTCCCACACATCCGTGGTGTAGATAGTAGCAAGGCCGCCAACGGCACCTATCAAATTTGATCCTGGAAAATTGAAAATCAAATTACCTAGTTGAACTAGTCGGCTAATTCCCCCTTACGCCTAGAGCTCACGGTCAGTTGCGGGCGATTCTCAGATTTTCTGCCCGCAGCGCATCCGCCGCGAGAAAATCGGAGAATCGCCCGCAACCGCAGCGGACGCGGTTAAAAAACTAGCATTAATGCTCCCTTTCATGTCCCTACTCCCGAGGAGGGCCAGACCGGAAGGGATGGCCCTGGGTCAGCCGGGGTGCGAGGGATATATCGCAGACAACCTCACCTCCGGCCTAGCACCACGACCCTCAGTCGGCGCGCGGTTTTAGTCGGTTCGAGTCCGACATAACGGCTTCGGCAGGGGAGGTATCCGTGGAGATATCCGCACGAAAAAAAATGAGAAAAGGGCCTACTAAAGTATAGTTATAAATACAAAAATTTTGCTACACTTTTCCTTTTCCTTATTTACATACCTACTAAAGCTGGAATCCTGCCGAAGTTGTCAGCTAACCAGCCAAAGAACAGCCCTCCGAGGAAGGCGCCCCCAAAGAACACGGACTGCGCGATGGGCGCATAACTGGCGTACTCACACACCCAGCCTCTCTGGAAAATACGTTCTAAATCATTCACCTGATTTTATTCATACTATTTAATACTGTTCATTGATGGCACTTGGTGGAATTCATTGTTACACATATTGAGAACACTTGTACCTACTTTTTCCACAGTATTTATTAGGTATACTAGCTTTTGCCCGCGGCTCCGCCCGCGTGGATGTCGGTTATCGCGACCAAACATAGCCTATGTCCTTTCTCATGGTCTAATCTACCACTATACCAAATTTCATCAAAAATCGGTTCTGTGGTTAAGGCGTGAAAGCGTAACATACAGACAGACAGACAGAGTTACTTTCGCATTTATAATATTAAGTATGGAAGTATGGATTATAACCTGACCGGTTTCGCCTTACAGCATTCTCAAAGGTAAATGTAAACCTGTGGAAAAAGTACAAGTGTTCTCAAAATGTGATTTATTTCAGTTGAAATTAATGTTATTACGTACAATACTCGATACAAAGTAAACAATTTTTTTTATATATTTTTTATAATTAAGAAAAAAGTCTGAAGCAGAACTTTCGAACAGTCTTATGAATAAATAATGGGACGACATTCACAGGCCCAGTATTACACTAATAATTGTCGGAAGTTTATCGTCGAGTATTTACATATTTACTTAAAACTGTTAATATTTTTAACAATTTGTGGTACGCAGGCTTTATTTCCGGGGTTGGCAGGTCTGCTGCTGGCGACTACCGTTTTTCTCCCTCTCTTCCTTTATTTTTGTCCTTTGTGGTGCTCCACAAAGGACAAAAATAAAGGAAGAGAGGGAGTGGATTCGGGTTTAGAAGCGTTGTTCTCGGATAGAATTTGGAACTAAGCTACGATAATGAACGGGCATTACACATAGCGCAATCTAGGCCTGAGCTAAGTATAGTCAGTAGGTAATATAGAATCTAGAATGTAAATCTATGTACATATCTACTTCGATTTGTTTCAAAACATGCATAGGTATCGCAGTTGTAGTATGTGACATAGTAAAGTACTTTACGGAATTGTGATGCATGCAATGCCTTAGGCAAAGTGCAAATTTGCACTTTCCATGTTCCGTTTTTTTTTCCGTGCGGAAATCCCCTCGGATACCCCTCCCCCTGCCGGAGCCGGAAGGGGAGGTTATGTCGGACTCGAACCGACTAAAACCGCACGCCGACTGTGGGTCTTGGTGCTAGGCCGGAGGTGAGGTTGTCATCGACATATCCCTCGCACCCCGGCTGACCCTGAGGCACTTTCCATGTTCCAGTGTATAATTGAATGAATTTTTACAGCATTAAGTATGCTAACTATACAAATCGATAGTTTGTAAGAATGTCGGTAGATCTATGACTCCACCGTCGCCTTAAAGACGGAAAGGAAGGGAAATTTGAATCATATCGGGCGTGTCTCGGTAGCCGAGTTGGTCAAGGCATTCCCCCTGTAAAAGAAAGATCGATTCCCGCACGAGAAGATTCTTTTTCCCTATGTATTCGATTCCAGTGTATAACTTGGATAGTTTGACTCACTAAATAATGGACAAGATGAAGTAAACATATACTTACCTTTTTTTCTACTCTTGCTGAAATCCATTATCAACAATAAACAGTTATGAAAACGGAATAACTAAAATACACACACCTCTGTTATAACAGTCTCATAGGGGATATCACTAAGCTCGAAGTCCCAGCCGAACTGGCACGGTATCATCGGAGTCCCTTCATCCGGGGGCTCCATGGAGTCCAGGACTGAGCTCCAGTTCACGTCGAAAGTCTTGCAACCGTCCCATTTGCCTCCTGATGACGCCCCGGGTGCTGAGAGGTTGCGTCTGGAATATAAGTATGATATAGACTTTACTCAAGGCAGGAACCAATATTAACACAACGCAGTATTATTTTATGGCTACGGAGAGAAAGTACTCGTGCCTTATGGTGATGTGATGGTATAAGGCTTCCCTTTTTAGTACTTCCAGGACCACGATTCTGCTAAATTGTCAATCACTGACACTTTTTTTTGTTTCTTTTTTTTTTTCGTGCGATAAATCCCCACGGATACCACCCCCACGAAGCCGGTGGAGGTGGTTATGTCGGACTCGAACCGACTAAAACGCACGCTGTCTTGGGTCTTTGGTTGCCGGAGGTAATATTGCCAAAAGCATCTCTCGCACCCCGGCAGACCCAGGACCATCTCTTTCGAGATGGCCCCCTTCGGTCAGTCACTGACACTGCAAAAACGGCATATAAGAGCGTAATAAGTACTTAATTTTAAATTAAAAGGCATTTTTTGCAGTTTCTGTGACATAATGGCATAATGGCATGCTGCAGTAGGCAGCTAAACATGCTGTGCCAATACATTTTATAAGATCCATGTTACCATGTTTATAGGCAAATAAATTATTCTTATTCTTGTAAAGGTGGTTGACAATGAATCTAGTTTGAATAGGTGCGATCCTCCTGAACACAAATATCATAGTAAAATAAATATGTAGAAATTATATGAATACAATTGTGCGCCTGAATATTTATTCATAGCACGAATCATATAGAATTATTTAAGCGGTAGAGAAAGACTATTCTAGTACGTCCATACATAATAATACCTGCGGCCTACCCCTCGAAGCAAGTGGTAAATACCTTTGTAGAATAGAATAGATTGATCAATGCATGGAATTGACATACATTGTCGACAAAATACGTGTCAATCCCATACTTCGTCATTCTAATCGACAAGACCAGGCCAACGAATTGCCACGTCTATGGGGCTGTTTCCTTTACTTGTGGCCAGGAAAAATACTACTAGTACAATCTTTAAACTAATCGTATGCGCAGTAATGGTACTCCATAAGTGTTCAAACGCCTACTCAATCTACTATAGCGACGATACATACCGAAATATTTGCATAATTTAAAGGGAGCGCCTCATCTCATTATATTACTTGTCTCTGCGTAAATACATAAGTAAATGCACTCTCGTACATAATCACAAGTAATAACACTAGATGAGGGGAAATAAACACCCCCACTTCGGTTGTAAGAATGTTTACGATCAAAGGAACACAGTCATATCTGCTAGGTACATACATAAATCCAAACTAGTATTAAAAATGCCAAAGTAAATCTCTGTATGTCACGCTTTCACACCTAAACCACGGTACCGATTTTAGTGATATAGGAGTAGATTAGACCTTGAGAAAGAATTTTTGGTCGCGATTACCAACATCCACGCGGGCGGAGCCATGGGCTAAAGCTAGTATTTATATCACTACATAGTTAAGCAAAGTCGCTATCCGCGTCTGTCCGTCCCTATCTATGTTTATATCTTCATAACTACGCTACAGATCTTGATGTGGTTTCTTTTAATAGATAGGGTAATTCAAGAAGAAAGTTTATATGTATAATACATGCTTAATTTATTAGAGCGTGCAGCGGGAATGGGGTCGGACGCCATGCGGGCAGAAATAGTTGGAGTGCGAAGTTCGCCGGGTAAAATATTGGTAAAACATAGTCAGATTCAGTCAGACAAACGTAATCTGTTTTTTTTTTGTCAGTGACCTACGGTTATCACTTATCACTAATTAGGTAGTTCAGTTCAGTTCAGTTCTTATTTTATGGCTCCGCTTGCGATGCGCTGCGATTCTGCCAGTGTCAACGTCCCAGGAGTGTCATAAACTTCAAGATAAAATGATCGGTTTCGAGTAAAAAATTATTATTATCTCAATTAATTTAAAAATATTTAAATATTATAAAATGCATCCAAGTGATCCAACTCGCACAAGAAAAAAAACTATATAAATAACTTTTAAAGCTTAATATTGTTGAGCTTTATAAATTTGCAGAGAGTGAAATTTATTGAGGGGGAGTATATCAGGGACAATAATATCTGGAAAGAAGCAGGAAGGGGAACAACAGGGGGGAGGGTATCGTAAAGAGAGAATTGCAGGTTCGGACAATTAAAAAAGATATGATCTACACTTCCCTCCTCAAGACCACACTCACATATCGACTGGTCCCGTATCCTTATCTTCGCCAGGAATACCGGAGTACACGCAAAACCAAGTCTTAGTCGGCAGATGGTTGACGTCACAGATTTATCAAATTTGCGAAATTTAAAAAACCAGGGGAAAAAGGGGATGTCTGGTTGGATGTTAGCATAGAACTTTCCTTTGATGAGCTTTGAATCATTCCATATCCTAGTCCAAGACTTTGCAAGCATATTTTTAGGTCGTAAACAAAGGTCGTGGCAATATGTATGGTAATGCTCAAGTGTACCCAAAAGGGCTGCACTTTTCGCGCAAGCATCTGCCGTCTCATTACCTGGTATACCAGAATGGCCTGGTATCCATGCAAGGAGCACGTCGATACTTAGGTTATGACATTCATAGAGGGCGAGCTTGATCTCAAGAATAATAGGGAGGCGAGAGGTAGGCCCGAAAGAGTTGGACAGAATAGATTGCAGGCAGCTCCGGGAGTCCGAGAAGATGATAGATTTATCAAGGCCATGGGATCTGACAAATCTAACAGCCTCCAAGAGTGCGACAGCTTCACCGGTGAACACTGATGCTGATGAGGGACATTTGAAGCTCAAATTAATTTTAGCACTTGGGATCCACACTGCAGCGCCAACATTACTGTTGATTGATAATTTAGATGCGTCGGTAAATATGGAGTTCCATCCTAAATATTTCGAATTAATTTCAGAGTTAAACATTCCTTTGGCATCGACAGAGTCCTTTGTGATACCAAAGTCTAAAATGACTTGGGGTTGAAAAACTAGAGCATCATAAGGAATTAGGTAAATTGGAAATATTGGAAACTGTCTAATAGAGTGCGGTAGGCCTGAAAGGGATTTAAAGCTATGGAGAATACAGGGGATCTTATCAAGGGTACCAAATAGACTAAGTAGGTGATTTAATTTTGGAAGGAGGGGATGATTGGAGTTTTGTGACAATTTGAACAAGAACCTATCACAGAGGTATTGCCTCCGCAGGCTTAGGGGGGGGTCACAACACTCTACCTGCATAGCGTTGATAGGTGAGCACTTCATAGCTCCCAGTATCAGGCGAAGGCATCTAGACTGCACTTTGTCAATCTTGTCCAGACCTGACTTGTCTCCTGACTGACAACTCTTATTTCTCTACAGTTATAGCAAACCTAAGAATAATTGAAGTGAAGTGGCTTTATCAAGTACTAACCAACATAATCTTGTTTACTTAAAACCTATGTCTGGTATGTAAACAAACCGTTAAGAAAATTATTTTCAAAAACCGACTACTAGCGTCACACAGTGGCCAATAGATGAACTACAATTCTCCGAATATTACCATAGATAAAGTAGAACTTCTGACATCCACCTGTAGAATTTCAACTAACATTGGCATATCACCAGCGCCATCTTGCTGGTAATAGGAAAAATAACTCTACTGAATGTTGCCAGTGCACAACTAAACTTGCAATTGCAGGGAAAAATAAAAATCACAAGGAATAACAAGTTGGTGCCGTCCCTTGAAATCAGAAGGATAACAACTGCGGTGAGTCCTGCTTGCCTAAACCTACTTAATTGAGATTTCATTTTTATTTATTTTTTTCCTGTGAAGATGCCATTGAAACGCACCACCCTAGCGCAGCACGCTTCGAGTAGTGGTGTCATTGCTCGCGATGAATCGGCTTGTAATCTAGGCGAAGATATAGAGCCTACCGCATCGGTTGACACGGACAGCAATACAAACAAAAAGCGGAAACTGGAAGGGTTAGATAATTCTAATATAAAAAATTCAGATTTTATGAGCGAAATGCGAAAAATGTTCACGGACTTTAAAACGCAGCAAAATAAAAAATTGGAGCAACTTCAATCTAGTATTAATATTATAAAAGAAAGTACTAATGACATTCAGACAAGTATGCTGTTTATCTCGCAGCAGTACGAGGAGATGAAAAGCAAGATAGAAGTTCTAGAAACAGACAGAAAAAATCATCTTGCATATATTCAGAGCCTAAGAGACCGGGTTGAAACAATAGAACGAAATCAAAGGTTATCTAGTATAGAAATCAAAAATATTCCAACCAAAACTACCGAAAGTAAAAACGACCTTTTAAATACTATTAGTGGCACTGCGAAGACTCTAAATATATCCCTCCAACCAGCTGAGGTTCGGGACATATATAGGATCCCATCAAAAACTACGAGTAAATCAATAATTGTAGACTTCAACACAGTCACTATGAAAGAAAATTTCGTCCACTCAATCAAAACCTATAACAAAAAAAACAATACGAACAAACTTAACACTCAGCACCTGAAATTAGATGGCCCTCCACTCCCTGTATATATATCAGAAAACCTAACATTCAAGACAAAAAAACTATTCTACATGGCACGAGACTTCGCTGCTCAAAACAATTTTAACTACTGCTGGTCTTCTAGAGGACGAATTTATCTGCGGAAAAAGCAAGGCGAGCCCTATTCGCGTATCGATTCAGAAGAAGATTTGTCGAAGCTCAAAAACCGTAAATGACTAGATATGCAAAATACTAAAATCCACATTTTAAATTGCATGTTTTACTATCTTGATGTAAATACCTATCACGCTTTTATAACTAGCATAATACATAACAACTGGATTACCATATATACTACTATAAAATACATACCATTCGTAAATACACTAAACACAAACTATTATATTATAAACACTAAACACTCACTAGTATGCACTTATATTCACAATACGTTTTATCAGAAACACTGTCAAGAAGCTCGTACCTATATACAAAAACTCTTCACGTATATATCTAACATAGAACGATCGGACTTTAAGAACTACGGTCACAAAATAGTTTACCTCACGAATGCAGGGAAAGATGTAAACAAATATCTTGTACAAAAAAATCAAAGTACCCGCAAACTTAGCATAATAAGCCACTACCCGTTCCTGGCGAGGTATGTTGGCTATTTCTTTGTCGAATATACACTTCTATACCGTAATATCAAAAAAACACAATATTGTGCACACATATTGGTACACCAAAACATTTCATTACCCAATGGCCAATTTAAATGCAATATATAATAACATAGACGACTTTTCCATAGCGAAATCTTTCACCTGTGAGCCTAGACAATGCTCCGGATATATCAATAATAGATGTGTAAAAACGCTTAATATCTTTCACATGAACATATGTAGTATAAATAACCACTTTGATGAACTTAATGTTCTGCTAGCCGACTTAGACACCAGGTGCGATATTATAGTCTTGACAGAGTGTTGGCTGAGTAAGGCGTCGGACATACCTGTTTTGAATAATTACGTGACATATAACTCGGGATTCGCCAATCAGAACGATGGAGTGGTGGCATATGTGTCTGATAGTTTGGCCTCGTTAATTTGTGAGGAGCCTACGTTTATGGATGGTACATGTCTGATACTAAAGATGCAAAATATTGCAATAGTGGCAATCTACCGATCCCCGTCTCATAAACAAATCGACAACTTTTTGATAAGCCTAAACTCGATTTTGACTTGTTTATCCTCAAACGAAACCATAGTCGTAACAGGAGACATAAACATCAACGTCGCACCTGATGCGAAAGATTCTGACACTGACGAATATCTCAGTGTGACCGCTGCCCATGGCTTACTACCGGCTCATCAGTTTCCTACTCGTAAACACCGGTGCTTGGATCACGTAATGCTGAAAACGAAAAGCCCAGCGACAGCATTAGTGATAAATTCGTCTATTACCGATCACCGCCCCACCCTGCTCTGTGTGGAATACGGGCTAAAACAGGTAAGGCCTAAACATAGCGCTCACGTACTCGATTTTCAGTCAGCAATTACAGACATAAAAAACCTTGACTATGGTTCTGTACTGCAGTCAGACGGTGCCAGTGAGGCAGCGGAACATCTTGTGTCGCTAATCTCCTCTATAGTGAAAACACACACCAAAGTTAAAAAAGGAAATCATATTAATAGAAGTATAAAACCATGGATCACGCCGGGGCTCCTAAGATGTATCAGACAACGTGACAAACTGCACATGGAATCGAATAAAAATCCTGATAACATGGTGCTTAGACTCACCTACACGCGGTATCGTAATTTCTGTAACGACTTATTAAAAAAACTAAAAAAAGCTTATGAGAAGGAAGAGTTACAAAAAGCAAAGGGATGTCCAAAATCAACGTGGGAAGTAATTAAAAAAATAACTCATTTGCAAAAACCTAAATCGGTCCCGGTTGAACTCTTAAGGGATGCTGGCGACGAATACTCATCCGTAAATGTAGTTAACGACTTTTTCGCAAACGTGGGAAAAACTCTGGCAGCTAAAATTAGTAGACCACAGAATCACAACAATGTTTCAACCACCCCAGATCTTTCCTCTATTGCAAATGATTCCTGTAACCTCCGGGGTACCTCTATGGGACTAATAGGTGTGGATGAGGATGAGCTGGACTCAATAATCATGAACTTACGTAACGACTGTGCAGTTGGCTGGGATGGCATCCCAGCTAAACTTCTGAAGGAAACGCGCGCCTTTATAATACCTCCATTGATGCATGTTGTCAACCTGTGTTTCTCGCAAGGTGTATTCCCCAGTGTCTTCAAGAAGTCACTTATACATCCTATCTATAAGGCAGGGGACCGGGGCAGTGTTACGAACTACAGACCGATCTCGGTGTTAACCACTCTGTCTAAAGTACTAGAGAAAGCCTTAAATAAACGACTAATACAGTACCTAGATTCAAATAATATTATTGCACAAAATCAGTTCGGGTTCAGACAGGGTAAATCGACAGAAGATGCTGTGATTGGTATGACAGATCACATTATAAAGACACTAGACTCCGGTAAGAAATGCCTAGGTATATTTCTGGATCTATCAAAGGCGTTCGATACGGTGTCGGTCCCCATTCTTGTGAAAAGACTAGAATCAGTAGGCATTAGGGGAATTGTACTTGACGTTTTCCGTGACTATCTTACTGAAAGACGTCAATATGTTAGGATAGGCAATTTCACTAGCGATGAACAACTTGTCACCTACGGGGTCCCGCAGGGCAGTGTGCTGGGACCAACATTATTCCTAGTATACATAAATGCTCTATGCAAACTTAACCTACCACACACCAAAATCATAACATATGCTGATGACACAGCACTACTGGTCGATGGTTCAAATTGGGATCAGGCGCGAGCCTTTGCAGAGAATAGCCTAAAGATAAAGTCAGAATGGTTGTCCCACAACCTACTTACACTTAATATTAATAAGTCATCGTTTGTGACCTTTGCATGTTCATCTGTGGGACAACCGAGTAGCGAGGGGTACACTGTAAGGGTTCATGACTGTGGAGTGGGGGCTGTCTCTTGCAGCTGCACTAGTCTAACTAGGAGGTCCGAAATTAAATACCTAGGAGTATACCTGGACAACACACTTAGTTGGCAGACGCATATAAGTGCTCTAGTTCCACGCATTAGAAAACTAATGTGTGTGTTCAAAAGGCTCAGGTCAGCAGCGGATCCAGCCACCTTAAAAATGGTGTACTGTGCTCTTGCACAGTCTCTCATGGACTACTGTATAGCGGTCTGGGGGGGCACCTATTCCTCAGTCATAATGCGACTGGAGAGGGCACAGAGAGCTGTCCTTAAAGTCATATTTAGGAGACCCTACAGGTATGCTACTGATTTGCTTTATAAGGAGTGCCAGGTTCTCACTATTAGACAGCTATTTGTGCTCAAAACAGTAACACGCAAGCACACCGACGCACTGAGATCTGCAATTCAAAGGATTGGTATGCGTAGTAGACTGAAAATCTTTAACACGGAAAGGCACAAGACCTCCGCTGCTGAAAGGCATTTCTGGATACTGGGTGCGAGAGTTTACAACAAAGCAAATCAACATTTAAACATAGTCACACTCACTAGATATGGCTGTAGGCACGTAGTTAGGGACTGGCTCAAGACATTATCCTATGAGGAGACTGAAAACCTTCTCTGTTTAGTAACTTAGGTACGCACACATACACGCATACGTACAAACACACACACACACACACACACACACACACACACACACACACACACACACACACACACACACACACACACACACACACTTTTTTTTTTTTGTGTTTATGTAGCATGCCAACTTACTTATTATTATTTTAATTTTTTGGTTTTACTTAATTTTTTTTTTAATATTTTAATTATATTTTTAAACAATGTAATAATTAAATTCAATTAAATATTTATTCACTACTCACCAGACAGCAAGAAAGGAAATGGCACTCGTGACACAGGGTCACCTAGTACGAGTGCCACGGCACTCTCTGGACATGTACCTACTACCTACCATTAATGTTATTCCTTATTATTATACACAGTTGTCTTAAGAGAATTTTGTACTTTTTATAGTAATAAATGAATTATGAATTATGAATTATGAATTATGAATTATGTTACCCAAATTAAGAAGAAATGATCCGTAGTCAAAGTGGCTTCTGATTAAAGCATTGTAGAGAAGCTTCTGGGTGTATGGGTGAGATCCCCACCATACTCCAGAGAGACAGCGTAAGATGTTAACATTTTTTTCACATTTTTGACCAACAAAAGTAAAGTGAGGGTTGCCTGACATTTTAGAATCTAATATAAAACCCAGAAATTTAACCTTGTTTGATACGGGGATGGTTTCTTTGTCGATAAAGATATCTACATGGGGGATGTCTTTTTCCTGGTGAAAACTACAACAGAACTTTTAGGTGCAGAGAGGGACAAGCCATGGGATATTAACCATTCGCCAAGGTAATACAACGCGGAGTTGAGCCTGGTACTAGCCTCTATCACCGAGGTGGAGGAGACATATAGACAAAGATCATCAGCATACTGTAAGACTTCACAGAAGGAGTCCACAGTCTGCTCCAGATCAAAAGTATAGATGTTATACAGTAGTGGGCTCAAAACCGAACCCTGTGGCAAACCTTTCCAAACTGTCCTAGCAGGAAGAAAGCCAAGAGGGGTTTTAATAATAACAGATCTCTCCATTAACTGATTACATATAAAACGTACAAGCTTATCTGGAATTCTCAGCTGTAGGAGTTTCCTCCTGAAAACCGGAAGCAGAACATTGTCATATGCTGATTCGATGTCAAGAAAGACGCCCAATAGGAATTTGTCCTCTTTAAAGGCAATGTGAATATCTGTTGTAATCATACTAAGATTGTCCATGGTGCCCATGCCTTTTCTAAATCCAAATTGGGACCGAGCAAAGACCGATCCATTTTCAGCCCACCACTCGAGACGGCGCTTGATCATATGTTCCGCCACTTTGGCCATTACAGATGACAGCGCTATTGGTCTTCGGCTAGCGGGGTCTGAAGGATCCTTTCCAGGTTTCAGGATTGGGACTATGATTTGAGATTTCCATTGTTCTGGGACTATACCATTATCAAAAAAAGAGTTAACTAGAGATAAAAAAAAAATTTTGCATTTATCAGGAGCCTTGGTAAGAAAAGAATAGGGAATACCGTCTATACCGGAGGACTATATCATTGTAGGAAAAGGGGGCATCCAGGATGCCCGCGGACGGGAGGTAAAACGGGGGTGATGGAAATGATAACTGAGAAGGCACATAGGGGGGGGGCCAGTTTGTCTGAAAATGCTTTAAGCCATGATACCGGGTCGTTGGCTGAGATATTGTCAATGTTAGAGGAGCATCTGAAACGTTTAATTTGTTTCCACACTAAAGCTGGGGGCGTTCTGGGAGACAAGCTTTCGCAGAAGCCAATCCAACTTTGCTTCTTCTTCTTAATAGTTAGCTTTCTAAATTTGGCTGCAGCTTTCTTGTATTTTAGAAAGTCGTCTGTAGTCATTGATTGACAGTATGCTTTCTCCGCTACTTTACGTTCAGCAACCGCCTTAGTGCATTCTGCATCCCACCATGGAGTCGAGACCCTAAAGCCACGAGAAGAATTTTTATGAGGGATATTGAGATCTGCACATGATATCATGATATCGATGAATTTATTGTAAGAGGTGAGTGAGTTAATGGGGGGGGATAATGAGTCAATTTCCCGGTCAAGGGATGATGCATAGGATGACCAATCTGCATCGGAAAGTCTATACTTAAAGGTAGGTGAGGGGTTACTAAAGGGTGTCACATTATTTGGCAAATTTGAGTGTATTGACATCACTATGGGGAAGTGATCACTTTGATAGGTTAGTGGGAGAATTTTCCATATGATGTCTGTAACAAGAGAGGAAAAACATAGTGAGAGGTCGACTGCACTTTGCGGGTTCTGAGTAGGATACGGTCTACGAGTGGGAGAGCCATCATTAAGGAGGCATAAGTTAGCCTCGTCAATGATTTCAAGGAGGGAGTGGCCGAAATGATCCGAGAAGTTGTGACCCCACACAGTGTTGTGGCCATTAAAATCGCCCATGATGATCATGGGAGGGGGAATGGGTGAGAATAGGAGATTGAGATCGGGGATCATTGATAAGATAGGATAGGGGATATAAATGGAGATAAAAGAAATGCCAAAGGTCCTGGTACCGACAGCATTGATACCAGGTGGGAGGGGTGGGAGGGCTATTGGGGAAAATGTGAGGGAGCGCTTTATTAACAGAGCGCTTCCAGCATGTGCATCAGCTCTGTCATCCCGCAGGCAGGTGAAGCCCGGGATCCGAAAACGGGATCCAGGCTTCAACCATGTCTCCGAGACGGCAATGACTGACGGTTGGAATTTATTTATGAGGTATATTAATTCATGCTTTTTAGCATTAATGCTCTGGATGTTCCACTGTAGGACCTCTATTGGATCCATTGGGGGCTAGTTGTTGTACTAATTGTGTAAGTTTGGAGGCAACGTTGGGCGGTATAGCTTGAGGCTTTGTTAAAATCATATCAATTAAGATAGACATTAGGGTTTCCATCACATTATTATTGAAAGGAGATGATGAGGGTTGAGTGGTTTGGAGAGCGCAGCCATTTGGGGAGGATGTCCCTGGGTTCGCAACTATGTTCCTATAGGCAATCCTATCATAGGATTTACCCAATAGGGCCTTTGGTTTGGGGGTGGTATGGGCAGCTTTAATATAGGAGCTGGTTGTACTTTGAGATAGGTCTTCGTGAGTAGTTTTCAGGGGGCTGTTGGAGGGACGAGGTCTGGAAGAGGGTTCTTGGGCAACCTCGGAAAATGAGCGAGTGGATTTTGGGAATTGGGCAGAGGCTTCCTCAAATGAGATGGAATTTTGGGCCATTACCATTTTAATAGACTTTTGTCTTTCCAACTCCGGACAGAGCCGGCTGGTGGCGAAATGCTTACCGCTACATTGCAAGCACTTAGCGTCCGCTTCTAGGGTCTCACAAGAATCGACTGAATGCTCTTTTGAGCAACGGAAGCATCTGGGCTTCGACCTGCACTGTATCTTCGTGTGGCCAAAACGACAACAATGGTGACATTGGATGGTTGGGTATTGATAAAGCTGTACGGGAAGGGAGTTGTAGTATAAAAATATCCTGTTGGGTAGGCATTGTCCTTGGAATGTAACTACGACAGTTTGGGTTGGAACCCAAGAAACTTTTTGCTCCTCAATCACTTTTCGATTGAGGCGGCGTGCCTTTAAGATGATGCCACATCCTTCGGGAAGGACTACTCCGTCGACAAAGTCGTCCATAGATAGGTCTGTAGGAACATTCCTTATCAGACCCATCCTGGTCACGTTGTAAGAGGGGATGGTTGCAGTGTACTTGCACATAGGCAAGATTGGGGAGGATAGAAATTTATTTGCTGCCACTGCCGTAGTGAATTCTACGGCAACTTTATTTCGGCCGACTTTACGCACTCCCTCTCCAGGGCGAATATCCTCAAATTTTTGCTTTAATAAAAATTGTCCAAAATGAATGGGCTTCAAAATAGTGCCGGTACCTGGGGAAGATTCGGAGCGAGACACATGAACAATGTAGGGTCCTTTGTCAGAGATAGTGTAGTTCTGCACACTACCAATTACAATGGAGGGATGAGTATATACCGTCTGTATCGACGGTATGATTAACTCGTCTGGGTTATTAGATGTTACCCTCTTGGAGGGGGTTTGAGACTCAGTCTCAGCTCTACGTTTACCAATTGTTTTGTTTGGTACCAGTTCAGGGTCTGGCGGCTCCGGAGGGAGAGGCGTTATTTCTAAAACCTCATCACACTCCATGTTGCGAGCTGGGGGCAACCCCCAAGCTCGAATCACCGACTATTATAATTAAAAACTACTTACAATACAATTTACGGAGTATCACAAACACTTATTAAGCTAATTGGATCACTTTGGATTAAAAATTATTCAAAAAACGTGCAACGCGAGAAGTTTATTTGCTTCCTTTCCAATTTCCCGCCCTTGGCAGCCTCGTCACTAATTAGGTACTTAAGATGCTAACGGCCCCTCAAAACTGCATGACAGGTCATTTTTAAACGAAAATAAACACATCGTCTAAAAATAGATAATTCGTACATCATTTGTAACCAAAAAGGTAGCTGCAGCTGCTGCTTGTTGTGCTATAAACCCTATAATTAATGGACGAAGCCTGCAACCAGGCTTTCCTATCAAAGTTGAAATTCTACCGTCTTCTCTACCATGGTGAATATCCTGGTGAGCTGTTCCTAATAGTCCCACCCTCTCCATTCCTTCACAGGACAACACGTGCAGGGCTAAGATACCATCCGTATACGGTGCAGAATAAACCTTCTAGAACCAAGCGTTTCAGTGACTCATTCCTATGCCGCACCATTAAGACCTCGAACTCCCTGCCAGCCTACGTGTTTCCTTCTTCCTACAGTCCCGGGTCCTTTAAGCGGGGCGTGAAAAGGCATTTGATGAGGCCGTCAAGCTGAGTGCCACCACTGTTAACATGGTACATGTTTACGATGGTCACCCTCTTTCCGAGACTTTGCCTTTAGCTTACCATCAGGCGAGGTGAAGTCAAATTAACATGCCCCTTACAAAAAAAACACACTTCAGACGCTCCCGTGAAAGCCAAGACAAGTCACGTCAGGCAAACAGACTCCAATGATGGGATGATAATTTCATTATATCTCTTTGACTTTCGGGCTCTGGGTTAGGCTTTCCTTCAAGTCAGGGGTGAACTTCAGTCACTTCCGTAAAGGTGCCACGCCTTTGGGTGAGTTACCTGACTTCCAAATCCAAATGCTGCAGCTCAGGTATCTTACACCAATAGTTAGCTGGTGCGACAGCTATGAACATCTGCACCAAGTAGACGAACGCGAAGAAGAAGCCAAAAGGCATCATGGCCAGGAACAGGAGCTTCTGGTAGCGCCCCATGTCGCCAACATGCTCGAGAACCTCCTCCAATACGTCCGCGTCGTTGGCCTTCTTGCCATCTTGAGTTGAGCCCTGCGAAAGCAAATTAAAAGGTAAATGATTAAGGGAATATTTGGTAACAAAATGGTCGATCTGTCAGCAAATGGTGGTACTCAAAATGGTGTATGTCCTACCAAGTATATCCAATTTCTGGATAAGGTAGACCTCTTAAACAAATATCGATCAAGTATTCGCCGCCCAAAATGACGCGGCACGCAATGACTTGGCTAGAAACGACTGCTAAGCAGGGGGTGCGGATTCAACGCCCGCTCATGCCAATTTTTGAGGTACCTGGAGTACTACTAGGGATTTTCGGCTTCGGGAGCGTTCCCCTTACACCTGGTATACAAGAGAGATGGAGGGAGAGAGAGGGGTGTGAGAGATATGCTTTTGTCAATCTCACCTCCGGCAACCAAGGACCCAAGACGGGGTTTATCCACTTAGTTATACTATTAGTTATCGGCGTGCGTTTTAGTCGGTTCGAGTCCGATATAACCACCTCCATCGACTCCGTGGGGGTGGTATCCGTGGGGATTTATCGCACGAAAAAAAAAACACGCGGTATACAAGCGGTTAGGTACTAATTAAAAACTAACTTATATTTGGTTATACAGATCTAATCGATTAGCCCACCGCAGACCACTGCTGGACATGGCCTAGGTACAGCAGTTGACTACCTCCCAGTGTGCGCCATTTCACCCGATCTTGCACCTTCCGCATCCTGTCTGTCCCAGCCACAGGTCAGGTCCTCATGCGTCAGTCCATCTGACTAGGGGGTGTCCTACCTTCCGTTTGCCTTCTCGTAAATATACAAATACTATTAATTGCACAAATCAATATATTTCATTTGTTGAAAATATCCTTTCCTGTTTACCTAAAAAGCAAATTGCCACCAAGAAAGAGTGACTACTTTTTATTTATTTACACCTATGAAGCATAATGCCTAAATCGCTAAACGACTCATTTTCAGAATGCCGTTAGAGTAAGTAGACTAGCCTACTAGAAAGACTAAAACTTGAAATGTCTACGTTATAAAATGACTTAAACGTAAAATGACGTTCCTCAGAAAACCCAATGATTGACATAAATAATAAAATCGGAACGAGATTAGAAGAGAACATTGATACATTTAAGATGAGGCCTCCTGCCTCCACACAATTATGTAAGGACTTGAGAATAATAAAAACATCCTCCATTTATTTTCTGTAGAGGAAAAGATAAAATACAGTGAGTCAGTTGCCTCGGAAAGTTTTTTTGTTATAAGTGTAGCTGTGCCTGTGCCTGCGATTTAGTCCGCTTTAAATTTATTTTTAACGTGGAACAATGAGTCCTACTCAAAAATTAAAGTTACCTTAATTACGCCTTAAATATCAGCTACTAGCTTTTGCCCGCGGCTCCGCCCGCGTGGATGTCGGTTATCGCGACCAAAAATAGCCTATGTCCTTTTTCATGCTCTAATCTACGCCTATACCAAATTTCATCAAAGTCGGTTTCATCAGGTCGGTGGTTTAGGCGTGAAAGCGTAACATGAGACAGACAGACAGACAGAGTTACTTTCGCATTTATAATATTAGTATGGATATGGAAGTATGGATTTGCTCATAAAATTCAGGGAAAGATCAACCCTTTTTGTAGCTCAGCCAAGTCAACAGATTTTTTCTTCGTCCTGGCATAAATACTACTTTCGAAGATTTGTCATACTGCGGGTTTGACAAATCTTCAATATTTTCCGTGAAGATTTCCATAGCTCTTTCAACTTTCAACAGTTACGTCATTAGTACGGCATATAAAAGTTCAAAAAGATTTTTTTACAAGTATGTACCTACCCTGTAAGTATCTACCATATTTATTTAGGAAACCAACAGCCAAATTACAAAAAAATACTATGAAAGAAATAAAATCTCATATTTTATACCCGACTACGGCGAAGCCAAAAGGAGGGTTATGATTTTGACAGGCAATGTATGTATGTTGTGTTTTTGTTCATTTGTTCCCTCATAGCTCCTCAACTACTTATTAGAACTGGACAAATTTCAAATATGTATAAATTATTAGCTTTCACTGGCCCCAAAATTATATAGAAAAAAAATGTGATAAGTATTGTATTTTTTGACATAAATAAAAAATTAAGTTTAAAACTAAAACCCGACTACCGAAAAACCACGCTCTACAATGTAACAAACAAGAAAATATCAAGGATAGCCGTGGTCGTATGCCACTTACTCTAACAAAACAATACATTCTAGTGAAAAGATTAAAAAACCCCCGTCACAAAAAACACCAAAAAGTTGAAAATAAATGAATAAATTTTAATTCAACGGTTGCCATGTCGGGGGACCGTAACTGGTTAAGTACTCCTTTATATCGTAAGGTCCCCCGACATGGCAACCGTTGAATTAAAATTTATTCATTTATTTTCAACTTTTTGGTGTTTTTTGTGACGGGGGTTTTTTAAATTTTTAATTTAATTTTTATTTTATACTTTTTAAATTAATTTACTAGTCAAGCTCTTTCATTTGATACCCATATTGAGGAAATTATAAAGAAATTTGTATTCCAACATGTTGTGGTGGCGGCCATCTTGGACCGATTTTTTTCAAACATAGCTAAGAACACTCCCGACTAATATACCTTTCAAACAAAAAAAACTAAATCCAAATCGGTTCATCCGTTTGGGCGCTACGATGCCACAGACAGACACACACACACACACACACACACACACACACAGACACGTCAAACTTATAACACCCCGTCGTTTTTGCGTCGGGGGTTAAAAAGAGAAAAGAAGTCGGGTTTCGTGTTTGAGGTATTTACGGAACCCCAAAAGCAAGTTCACCATGTAGGTAGGTACGTAGGCAGCACTCTCACTGGCTTGCTGCCAAAACGTCTAACTAAAGCCTATGCCGAACTTGGCACACTTAGTTTAACACAGAGAGGTCGAGTTCAAACTTTTGTTTGCCTTTTTCATTCCAGTCCGTGCCAAACAAGACTGCCAGATGATAATCGGCTTGCGTGATCTGTGACGGCTTTTAAAAACAGCGTTCTAAACAGACAGCAACAGCGACTTTGTTTTATACTATGTAGCGATATAATATTTGTTACAAGGTAGATTGCGGTCTGGAATCACACAAAGATTTTTAATGCCGAGAATAGGTTCCCATCGGTTGCGGTAACGTGATCAAAATTCAACGCGGGTGGAGCCGTGGACATCAGCTAGTAACTCTATAAATTATTCCTAAGAAATCATACAAAACACTGTAATGACGAATGCAGTGTCCATAAAATTATGTATTTAGATACCTACCCATATTCAACGATAATAATTTTCTGAGCAGTTGTCACACTCCTTGGCCGAGTTTCAGACATGTAATTCCATATTGCATTGTAATGTCTTGGCATACAGTAGGGTTGCCAACCGTCTCGTATTTCACGGGACATCCTGTATTATATATAAGCATTAATTTCTATGTCCCACCAGAGCCGCGATTCTACTAAAGCAAAACTATTGTCAAACCACAGAGATTGCAAAAAGCGGCATTAAAGTTTAGACTTTATTTCTATACAGTAAGGTCCAAAATTAAATGACAAAAGTTTCATTACACTCTTTTATGCACTCAGCTAACAGTTATTTAATACTGAACTTTAAATGCATCGCTGTAAAGTCTATAATGTAATGCCGCTTTTTGCAATCTCTGTGGTTTGACAATAGTTTTGATTTAGTAGAATCGAGGCCCAGGACAGCCAGCGTCCCGTATTTTACGAAATCTGCAGACTACGAACGACCAAGAGACGAGCAGTGGACGTTTTTTAACGTCACTAATAACTGATGACGTGTCCTTTAAGCGAATCACTGGTTTTGAGTACTTACTTTTTGAGTTATTACAACTGCATGTTCTCATGGAGACGACAGTTCCATGAATGCTGCCGAAAAATGATTTTTATTTCGTTCCGATAGTTCATAAGAAAATCGGCAGATGACGCCACGTCGCCTTAAAGACGTATAAGATGGGAAATTTGAATCATTTAGGGCGTGTCTCGGTAGCCGAATTGGTCAGGCATTCCCCCTGTAAGGGAAAGACTGCGGGTTCGAGTCCCGCCCGAGAAGATTCTTTTTCCCTATGTAGCATACTTAATGCTGTAAAAATTCATTCAAATGATTTTTATTTGTCTCGTAGGAAAAAGAGGAATCCCGTATTTTTCAAGATTTATGACCATTTGTCCCATATGGCAGAAAAAAAGTTGGCCACCCTAGCTGTATAGTTTAAATAATAATAATCAAAAGACACTCAATGTTGGTCATGAACAAGGTAGATACCATACTTGGCATGTTAAATGAAAACCTACAGAATTTTTGAAGGTTTTGTCAGGTTTCTCGGAAATAAATTCCAAAAAGCAGTTACCCTTATTGAAGTGGATGTACCAGGTACCAGGCCCTCGATTCTACTAAAGCCAAGCCATTGTGATGCTATAGTTAGGGAAAAAAATGACATGAAATTTTAAGCTTTATTTCTATACCTCTAAAGTCCAAGATGAATCGAAAACAACTGACTTTTTGCAGAGTAAAAGTAAAATTTTACAGTTACTCTGCAAAAGGTCATTTAAAAATGTCATAAAAAATACATTAAATTTTAGACTTTATTCTATACTCCTAAAGTCCAAAATGAAATTAAAGAAGTTTCAAAATATAGTAGGTACTTATTCATTCACTTTGCAAAAAGTCATTTAATATAGAAGTTTAACCTCATCGCTTTAAAGTCTATTTATTACATGCCGTTTTTTGCTGTCGCTGCGGCATGAATAAGGTTTGTTTTTAGTAAAATCGAGACCCAGGCCCCAGGTAATGTTGGCTTGAGCCTTAATGCAAAGATATCGTATTGGCCTTAAGTATTTGCGTTTTTATATCCATTAATGTACCTGACCTTTTGCATTATTGACCTTTTCACATTTTGGACGTTTTACTAGTAAGTCGTTTTGTCACTCTAGACATTTTCATTTAATAGACGTTTAAACATGTGGACTTTCTGCAAGCAATGACATTTTTCCCTGATGGACCTTCTGATTCGGAGACTAAAAAAATAGCTTTTGCCCGCGGCTCCGCCCGCGTGGATGTCGGTTCCCGGTGATTATTCGAATTTTTCTCGCCGTAAAAACAATTGTGGAACTTCAACGAACATTAAAAAAAAGAATTGGCCGAATTGGTCCAGGCGTTGTGGAGTTATGCGCATAACAACACATATAATTTAGCGATTCATTTTTATATTATAAGAAGATGTATGGGTACGTCAATGGAACCAGGCATTCCACCATACAAATGAATTCATGTAATTATGAACAGAATATTAGGTATCTACGTATACAACATATTCTCATAATGTGTGTCGGTGATTAGCTGCTTCTTGTTCTCTATTTTTATTTAATTACGGCAGTTTATTATTCGAAAATGTTGTTAATTACAGATGAGAAAAATTACATTTAATAACACTGGTTTGCATTGCTTTTATATGTATACCTATTTATTTTATTTATAAAATAATAATAGTAAATATTCTACATTCTTGCTTAACTAGCTTGTGTAATGGAATCAAGAATGCGGATAAACATACTTAGATACTTTTTTTTTTTGTAAATACCTACATATTTTACATAGAAACACCCAGACCAATGTAAATAACTATATTCATGCATACAAATATTTGCACTGAGCGGGGATCGCACCCGCGCCTCCTGCATGGCAGTCGCGTTCACTACCACCACATCCCAGAGCCTTGCTTTCATACTTTATACTCTTGTTGTAGCCATATTGTTCAACCAACGTTGCCAAGTTCAATTTGAAACAATGAAATAGTTTGCTCTTGATATCTTGGTTTTAAGTCACACTACCAACTCTCGAACTTTGTACTAAAGATATTTCTGACGCTCTTGTTCGAAAATTTTAAAGGTCAACTCGCGGACGTCCGCGAGCACAGAACTATGGTCCGCGAGTTTGACGCATGCGAGTTGATGAATGACCCACAGATACTTACAGTTCTTTTATGTCTCTATTTAGCTGGGAACCACACAGTAAGTACTTCGACTATCCGTAGCTCCTTAGATTCATCTAAGCGTAGCTCAGTATATTGCTTATCGGTCAATAATCATTGGCTAATAGGTCACCTTAACATTGTAACTGTCATTGAGTCCCAAGTGTAACAAAAACAAAACCTATCTATCATGTGACAATTCGGTATTATCCTACAGTTAAAAAAAATATCTAACCGAGCTTATTCATACTAATATTATAAATAAGAAAGTGACTCCGTCGGTCTGTCTGTTTGTTACGCTTTCACGCCTAAACCACTGCACCGATTTTGATGAAATTTGGTATAGTGGTAGATTAGACCATGAGAAAGGACATAGGCTATGTTTAGTCGCGATAACCGACATCCATGCGGGCGGACTCGCAGGCAAAAGCTAGTTCTTTTTTAGTTTTTATTTATTTTAAATCATCCACCGAACCTTTAATAGAAACTGATTTGACTATTAAATTTTATGACGTCATTAAACTTTTTTCATACAAGTTACCTTATAAGTTATCGTTTTGAAGTTTAGTAAAAAATAACTAATTTGACTGGTATGTATAATACCCAATTACCTACTTCCTGTTGCTCTTCTAGAAAATGAAATATCACTGTGCTGTTTATATTATGACTGCCAGTCTTAGAATCTATGTGTACTCACACAATAGTTAGTGCAAGATTAATGGCTGCTGAACAGTAGCCGAAACGTCGGGCTAAGTGCAAATAATATCAAATATAGAATAGTATCCGTTTAAAAGTGCAAATATTATTTATCCAAATACCATTTGCACAAATAATATTCGCACTGAGCGGGGATCGACGCCGCGCCTCCTGCGTAGCCGTGGCGGCCTCATCGGACATTTTTCAAAGGACCCGGGACTGTAGAAAGAAGGAAACACACTACTTTCTTTTACCAAATATTAGGGTTCATCAACTTGAAAGCTCACTAGCTATGTGGAAGACGTCCTGGGCACTATGTTAACTTATAAGTATACTAGCCTTTGCCCGCGGCTCCGCCCGCGTGGATGTCGGTTATCGTGACCAAACATAGCCTATGTCCCTTCTCAAGGTCTAACCTATCCCTATATCAAATTTCATCAAAATCGGTTCAGTGGTTTAGGCGTGAAAGCGTAACAGACAGATAGACAGACAGACAGATAGACGGACAGACAAACAGACAGAGTTACTTTCGCATTTATAATATTAGTATGGATTACAAGGATAATTCTAACATCTTTAATTTTTCACATCTACCGGGCGCGCTATGTAATGGTCAATACTTTTTTATAGAGAACATTGAAATTGTATAACATTAATCGTGATCAATCGATTAAGATTATTGCTTCACACAGGTAATGCATTTCACGCTATGTAATTGATTTTAAGATGCGTCAGATACGAACACGGCACTATTTTGTAAAAATCTAAGCGAAAACTCCCTAAAGTACGTCAAAGACTTCTTAAGATAGCGATTGGTCGAAGGCCGTCTGCGCTGGTATGGACATGTGATGAGGCGAGACGAAGAGCATGTAGTAAGCAAAGCCCTAGTTATACCTGAAAATAAGAGGCGCAGGCCACGTGGTGGACAACCACCTCCTAGGACTTGGAGCGGGCTCTAATCGACGACCAGATAACCTAAGACAGTCTTGGCGCCGTAGATCGAGGAGGGCCGACCCCAAATGAAAAGGGAAAAGGCACGGCAGAAGAAGTGAAAACCGACCCAATTTTTCTACTAGTCCGACATAACCACTGCACTGCCGCGCTGGCCAGTAGGGGTGAGGTTCTCGTGAAGAGTGTTTTGTGACGAAGGTGTTTGAGGGAAGGTTTTCTACCCATAATCCCCAAAGCGATTACCTTGAGTGCATCCAAAACTAGTACTTTGAAGCCCTTGGTCTGCTATGCTACTGATTTTCTTGATTTGGTTTCTCTTAACTTTTAGGGAAGCTACTAGGCAACGGGCTAACTGACTTCCTAACTCAGAGTCTCATCCCTCTGTCAATTGAAATACCGGCGAGCAGGTGGAGTTTGTCCTTCAAACATTTTGTTTGGACCCTCACAACAATTTTGTATCTTATTAAATATTAATTTAAGTCATGCCACCATTGTTAATACAGTACGTGTTTGTAAATTGTGACCCTCTTTCCTGAGACTTTGCCTTCAGCATACCATCAGGCGAGGTGAAGTCCAATGAACATGCCCTACATTAAAAAAAAAACTAGTGAAACCTCATCAAAGTGAAAATTTATTGCTAGGTTGTACCCATATAGCTCTGTCTGTGTGTCTCATTCTTTAGACATTCTTTAGATATTCAATTTTAGACTTGATTTCTGTACACCTAAAATCCAAAATGAAACCAAACAGTTTCATTACACTTTTACAATTACTCTGCAAAAAATCATTTAATTTTGAACTTCAATTACATCGCTTTATAGTCTATTATTTAATGCCGTTTTTTGCAGTGTCACTGTAGTTTGGCTTCAGCAGAATCGAGGCCCAGGACTGACGTAAAACTGATTGTATAATTAAATTTTATCCATGGTGAATACTTATTAATATCGACACTTATTTCACGGCCCTCTAATCAACCAATCGATCATCATATCAGCGTTATTGGCCACAATCTGTAAGTACTCGAGCCTGATTTCTGGCAGTATTGATTATACACTTCAGTAAAATCAATTAGTACTAATTAGTACTACTTTATCCCCTATAAAAATCCCCTATAAACGATAACTGTAATGTTATATACAGTTATCGTTTTCAGAATACTTATCCCATTTTTAATTTATTTTCATAAAACAGTTTTCCTGTTAAGAATTCTGTGCTGTGGGTGACAACATGGTAACTAAGGACATACAAGAATCCATACTAATATTATAAATGCGAAAGTAACTCTGTCTGACTGTCTGTCTGTATGTTACGCTTTCACGCATAAACCAGTGAACCGATATTGATGAAATTTGGTATAGGGGTAGATTAGACCATGAGAAAGGACAAAGCCGTCGCGATAACCGACATCCACGCGGGCACGCGGCAATGCTAGTTACTTCTAAATCTAAGATACCTCCTTATTCTGCATGCCAAAACCTCAGGCTTCATATCACAAAGTGTTGCTAGAGAAGAGAACCACTGGTTTTCCCGGGTCGAGATGGGAAAACCGACGTTCCCACACTCGAGCGAGCCTCTCAAAGCTGGGAATAGCATAGAGATAGCTGGCATACAAAGGATATGCCTTATTGGGATTGCTTTTTCGAGACCCAAGACGGTGAACAGATTTAGTCGGTTCGATTCCGACTTAACCGCGACCGCTCAGGGTGTAGTTTTTTTTTATTAGGTACAAAAACAGATAACAAAACTACTAAAATACAATATTCGCATACACTTTTTGAACCTGATATCCAATTACATTTGCACACAGCGCGCAGCGTTGAAATGTTAAACAGCTTCGCTAACGGCCGTTCCCAATAACATACTTACCGTTTAAAGATAGATCGCAACAGTCAAATTTGACGTATCAGCTGTGTAAATTCAAAACATGGTAACTGATTTTTTTGCGGGAAAGCGCAGTTTAATTTTATTTTCCGAAATTGGTGTGAAATAGGAGTTACTATATTTTGAATTTAAACAGCCGAGCATTTTATCTGTAGATGCGATCTATCTTTAACTGTCAGTATGTTATTGGGAACGGCGGTAAGAGTACACATTATGCAAACATACAAACTGTAGGTTGGTGCATTGGCATACATAAATCCTCAACAGAGAGAAAAAAAAACAAAATGATTACACATAATGCAAGGGATTATGTAGGCATATCTTATGAATTATGATAGTGAATGTGAGTGACTTTTATACCCGACTGCCGAAGGAAGGAGGGTAATGTTTTTAAAAGTTGGCAATATCGCACTTCGTATTCTTATCACAATGTTGATGTTGTAGGTACCAACATGAACATAGTGAATATGGACGCCGATGGTCGATGTACTTTGTACGTGCTTTGTTGAATAGTGAATACGTGATTGGACATTTATATAAGACTAGCTGTTTCCCGCGTCTTCGTCCGCTGTACACGACAGATTACCCCGAAGACAAAAATGCATGGCTTGAGCATGGTGCCGGCATCTCTTAAATTGCTGTAATTACGTCATAATATTGTAATAGGAACGCGATTTTATTTTTATTTTGACTTAGTTAAGAAAATAATCAAGAATTGAAAGGTGCCAACTCACGGACGTCCGCGAGTTTAATGGCCGCGAGTTGATGAATGACCCAATTATTTTATTAAAAGTTTCTTTTAAATACTTTAATTATTTTGACACGAGACAAATGTACATTCGTCCATATTTAGTCTTGAGAAATCACTTTTTGGAAATTGATGTCTCTAAAATCAGTGGAGTTTGTTGCGCCGTTTCTTCTCCACTGGTGCCTAGGAAGCGGTGGTAAACTTAGTTTTAAGCAGAATTTGACGTCAAAAAGCTGTAGTAGTGCTATACAATTTTGAAAAAATACTTTGAGTTTATAGATCTGTATTTAAATTTTTTGCGTGGAACTCGAATTTCTTTTCTAAAATATAAGGAAGGAAGAAATCGGGCCAGCCGTTCCAGGAGTTATGTACAGTCAACTACAAAGATATGTATCCAATTTAATCTTCCAAAATTATGTACCCCTGCGAGTGCCACTATAAACTAACCAAAGATTGTGACAAACATGGTATCCACTGAACTTGACAATAACATGTATGCGTGTAAATCTATCCAAATACTGTGAAAGAAAATTGTATACATTTAATGTTCCAAAGAAATGTAACCATAATAAAAAGGATGTGAAAAAAGTTTCTTTGAGAATGCCATTTAAAAATAAATTCATTATATTGCACATTTATAGAGTTTGAATTATCTCTTTGATACTTCATATTCTCTAAAACTAGCTTTTGCCTGCGACTTCGTCTCCTGGTTCTGAGCTACTTCTCCGCCAATTCTCAGCTAAAAGCCAAAAGTTCTTGATTTATAAATAGTGTAACTAACACGACTTATATATTCGACGATATATATATATACGCGATACTTATTATTAAAATAAGGGCAGTATAATTATTATTAAACAGTTATTGCAGGTTTTTGTCATCTTAAGTGTAATCTCTCTCTCTCTCTTCTTTACTAATAAAAATAAATGATAAGTCTTTGTTTTTCTTTTATCAGTCATCCAATACATAATATGTTATGTATGAATAATGTTTTGCCATCGGTTTCATTCGGAAAAGTTCGTATTTATCCATTATCATACTTGCTTTCTATTCTAAATGTGTAATATTATGAATTTATTTTTAAATGGCATTCTCAAAGAAACTTTTTTGTTTTCGCTAGCACTTCGAAATTCATACATCCTTTTTATTATGGTTACATTTCTTTGGAACCATTTGGAACATTAAACGTATACAATTTTCTTTCACAGTATTTGGGTACATTTTTAATTAAGAATGTAAGTGTACATATCACAGGAAATGAAGTGGGATAGATAATTATTGCGCTTCACACGTATACATGTTATTGTCAAGTTCAGAGAATACCATGTTTGTCACAATCTTTGGTTAGTTCATAGTGGCTCTCGCAGGGGTACATAATTTTGGAAGATTAAATTGGATACATCTCTTTGTAGTTGACTGTACCTACATACATTCGGTTTTTTTGAATGAAATTTTTATAGCATTTATTATGCTAACTTTTAAATTCGAAATACGGATATAAAGAGAAGGGGCATTTTATGTGATTCAATAGCTCAGTTGGAAGAGCATTCCCCCTGTGAGGGAAAGGTCGTGGGTTGAAGTCCCACTTGAGTTCTACATACATACCTTATTGTATTCTTAATCACATTACTTGTCCACATTCTACTTTCAATTAAATTTCTAAAGAAACATCTCGAAATATTTACATTCACAATTGCAAAACAAAGCTAATTGATGTGAACTTCTCAAAGTTTCACACAAGCACACACGTCTGAACACAAAACGGGACTTAATGCGTTGTTATTGTTGAATTTCATTGAGTTTTTAATAGCTCCAGATCTCCACAAGTTGCTGGCCTGGGGGTGATCGGTGGAACCGCCTGTCACTCTAGCAGAAGCAGGCCGCGGCGGTCCCCGTACCTGGGGCTAGATGGGGACACTACGGTCCCCACAACTCGAAGGGGGCCATCTCCTAAGAGATGGTCCTGGGTCTGCCGGAGTGCGAGAGATATGCTTTCGGCAATCTCACCTCTGGCAACCAAAGACCCAAGACGGCGTGCGTTTTAGTCGGTTCGATTCCGATATAACCACCTCCACCGGCTCCGTGGTGGTGGTATCCGTGGGCATTTTACGCACGATAAAAAAAAAGAGCTCCACAAGTTACCAAAACACTTTCTAATCACATCCACGCCTTATCCGTGTCGCCATTTCGTTTCTGGATAATTAATTCACACGTAACTTCCTTTTTGTAATGAAAAACGAAATCTCCGTGGTAAATAATATTTACAGTGGGGCACGAAACCATTACAGTTGTAGTTGGTAATGAAAGTACTTAATTTAATCTCAAATAGGTCACTAATTAAAAACGCAACCTTCTTACCTAACCAGCAACATAGGTATGTTCAGGCGTGTTTATTTAAGTATAGTTCCCGGCACACTTTTGTAATACCAGATGTATGGTAAGGGGAACGCTCCCGAAGCTGAAAACCCCTAGTAGTACTCCAGGTACATAACACATTGGCATAAAAATAAAATTCGATTTGAACAAAAAAAAATATTTTCGTTTTTTTTTATGTTCTATATTTTGTCAAAATGCATTATTTACTCTTCATCGCGTTCGTTAGTAAAGCTAAATGAAACGGTAATTTCATAAAAAGAACATCACTCCAAAAAGAAACAACTAGCGCCAAGCGCGCGCTTTTTTCAAATGTATCATCAAATAAGTTTTTTCTTCCCCATCAAGAACTCTTCATCAAGACTTTCAAATGGATAGGTACCGGTTCATTGCTAAAATCACTCATTTTCTGTATGAATTTCCTCACGGACTTAAGCCTGTTTCACGTAGCCTATCTATACATATAATAAATCTGTAAACGATCGATGTCTGTACATGGAAAGGAAATGAGAAAAATTGTTATAGGGGGGCTTTATAAACGTAATAGAAGCCAAATCAACGTTTTTTGGAATTTTTGTCTGTTTGTCTGTTTATCTGTTTATCTGTTTCTCTGTTTCTCTGTTTGTCTGTGAGTTTGTGCACGCTAATCTCAGAATCGGCTGAACGGATTTGGTTGCGGTTTTCACTAATTTAGTGTGGTAGGCTTCACTTAACATTTAGTGTTTGTTTTATTGAAATCGGTTCATAAATAAAAAAGTTATGTCAATGATAGCATATCACGGCTAACAATTTGTGATTGTGTGAATAGATCGAACCAATAAAGAAGCAACAATGCTTACAAGAAGATATTATTTCGGTCATAGGAATCTGAAGCACTTCGAGAAGCCAGAGTTCTACATCTCAGCCAAGTCAGGTCAGGTTACTGCAGAAACTTCGGCACAGCAAGTGTCTCGATAGAATTCACATTGTTCTCGAACGATTTTCTCTCGAATCCAATAAATTAGTAAGCAGCTGATTCGGAAAAAGACTCCTGGCTTTCATAATTCATATCATCACGCTATTATAATAAGGAATGGGACAGAATGTTTTTATGACATAATATGTAAACGTCTATTTCACACTATGATTTCATGGTAACTGTGGCTCAATACGTCTGCGGTGGACTTATAACTTAGCTGAGCCGCGTTCGAATCCATCTAAAATGTAATTTTCCTTTTTTATGGTTTTTTATTTACTTTTGTTTAATTATTTTATTTTATTGTGTATTTGTTGTATTTTATTGTTTTTTATTTATAGTTTTATTTGAAGTAAAATATAAATTCAATGCTTAGTATTCTATAGGTAGTACATGAAACTAGGCTGTGTGACAGTAATAGTAGAACTTATTATATAATATTCTTAGATTTATACAAAATTCTTCATTTCGAAAAATGAAAAAGTGGTCCTACGCGCCTGAGAAGTCATAAAACTGAAACTGGTATCCCCCATTGATACCGATTCCACCACATCGGGGCAAGTGCAATATTGGAATCAAACCGATTAAAATTTAAAAGAGGAATGAGGCATTGGGGGTATTCTGGGGTTAGGTACCCCAGTATACCTGCCTTGGTTTCCTATCATAAATAGGCGGTCTCAACGTGAAGATCAGGGATTGCTTCGGCTAGGGTGATGGGTAGTCTAAGCTATCACTATCAAAGCCGCGCTCATGGAGGAAGTAAATCGATGCACCTTCTGTGAAGCACATTACGTATTCTGGGAGATAGTTGTCCCTATCGTATTACCGTCTCTACCATGGTGAATGTTCTGATGAGCGATTCCAATTATTTCCACCCTCTCCTTTCCTACACAGGAAAACGCATGCAAGGCTCAGATGTCATCCACATACGGATCAGAATATTCCATCAAGAACCAAGCGGTTTGGTGACCCATTCCTATGTCGCACCATTAAGACCGGAAATCCCTGCCAGCTCACGGTTTACTTCTTCCTACAGTCCCGGATCTGACTGACGGAAGGAAGGAGAGATTAGTTGAAGGACTCCTAATAGGCTCTTTCACTCGCTGTGGTGCGGTAGAAATGGTAAAATACAGCCAGAGAAACAACGTCTTTATGCAACCGCAGACATTATACAATGTTAGTGACCTGATGACTAGCAACGCACGCCGCTGCGATATTATCGATTCCGTCTAATAAGTAGATATCTAATAGTAAATACGTAAATCTATCCCAGAAATGATAACAGTGCGCCAAGAGAAGCCAACCTATGTATTAGGTATATAAAAGATACCGCTGCTCCTATAATATAAAAGAGACTGAATGAGGGCAGAGAAACACTCAGTTCCGCTAAATTTCATCAGACCAAAAAAATCCGCCACGTGGACATCAACTCCAGTATCAATTTGGAAGTATCTACATCATCTGCTGGAAACAAGCTTACCTATCAATACAAGGAATATATAGCAAAATGAGGCTATATGACCCTATCCCAGTCAATGCTGTATTTGCTCTCTTGCCCACTGCGCCCCTCTTCTCTACCTGTGTGTAAAGCAATGAACAATGTGACTGTTGTGTGGTCGATGGAATTTATCATAAAACTGGAACTACCCACCATTGGCTCAGCAAAGAAGAGAACCACTGCTCACTGCTCAGGGCGTGCAAGGCACCGGGTTTTCTTGAAACTATTTTGTGTAATACTTGATGTATTTATTTTAATTTGTTCAGTTAGTAAGTGGTGGCAGCATGGGTTAAGAATTTGGGAGGAAGGAAGAATATTTAAGCCATTAAAACCGGTGAACATTACCAAGTCAACATATAACAATGTTCATCACATACTTGATAATGATTGCGTCAGCAAAATGTTGAATTTTTCAAAATCCTTCCGCAATATTTTCCAAGCCCATAGAAGAAGTCTGTCAATTTTTGTAGTTTTCAGTAGTTTAGCACTGTATTTATAAGTCGGTCACTCAAAAGACTGTCTTCATAATATTTAATTTAAAAATACAAGGTGGAAGATGTCAAGCGAGTTTTCGAAATGATTTGAATACAGTTTTGTTTCTTTTTTAAAATAAAGAAATGTTTCCTTTCAAAAAATTCACTATTTCCGAGTATGCGGACGAAGTCGCGGGTAACAGCTAGTCCTTAATAAAAGACGAAATCAGTAAAATAACAACATGTTTATAAATTTAAGTTGTGGCCTTATAATACTAAGGGTGCTATAAATATGCGATGAATGTGGAACATATATTTTAATACACGTGAACGACGGAATAATTGACATAGTGAAGTTCATTTACGTTGGATTTGATAAAAATCTAATCGATCATCTAAAAGTTCAAATGTCAAAATGTTTCGTGAAATCATAAATCTGAACGTTTACCAAGATTTGATTAACTTATTCACAACTAGTTGTAGCCCGCACCTCCGCCCGGGGTAAATACTGAAATACCTAGTTCGTTCGTTAAGTTTTTTACACTTTTCAGTTATATATGTGAAATTTCCTTATTTTTTTTACAGAATATGAAAAAGCCTTAATAATATCAAGTAAGGGTCTTTGGTAGTCTCCTTCAAGCGAAAGAGTATGGTGCGTCAGATTAACTAGTTTCATATAAAACTACTAAACTCCGAAGTGAGTGAGATACGTGTAACAAACTACTAATATGTACTCTACCGTATCCCTTACCTCCCTACCCCTAGTCTAGTAAAAATATGTCTATTCAATAAGCAAAAAAACATCAGCTTAAAATTTTTTTTTTCATCAAACCCCTACGTGGGGTAAGTATAGATAGGTCTACAAAATAGTTTGCGCGAGAGACACTTCCAAAGTGGAAAAATGAGTCCACTCTAACTTCTAAAAGAAGAGAATGTTAAATCTAAAAAATAAATAATTATGATGATCGAACGAGATCTAGTAACTATTTTTTTTAATACGTCATAAACCGCAATTTTCGCCTTTCATTCAATAAACACAAAAATGCCACGGAACCCTTCATGGGCGAGTCCGACTCACACTTGACCGGTTGTTTATAAGTAAGTTGGTCGTTGGTTCAAGTCCGAGCATTGTTTACGTTACCGTTATCTAACAAAATGAGTTAGTTACAAAGTCGTTTGTTTGTTTTATGACTAATATTTTATGAATGACTAACAATTTGCGCGAATGTTTTCATTTGCTTTCAACGATGCATTGTTTTGTACGTGGTTAATAATAAATTATCTAAACTAAGTGCACTTACGAATTGTTTTACGACTAATATTTTCGTGCTTATCGTTTGTTTTACAATATAAACTTAGCTAGTATAGGATGATTTTATAATTTAATATCGTAACCTAATAATTCTACGGGTTTTGGGCTTTTTAAATAAGTAGATCTCGCCACCGAAGCGCGCCTACCCATTCCGGGGGCGAGTCGGGGACACCGTTATCCCCCTCCTGAGGAAGGTCAGACCATAAGGGATGGCCCTGGGTCAGTCGGGGTGCGAGGGATATGTCGATGACAACCTCACCTCCGGCCTAGTAACACGGCCCACAGTCGGCGTGCAGTTTTCGTCGGTTCGAGTCCGACATAACCTCCCCTTCCGGCAGGGGGTTATCCGAGGGGATTTCCGCACGAAAAAAAAGGCCACCGAAATTACTAATATTTCCCCTAGGACTCTTTGTGAGCACGCACGAGTGCGAGCGAGACGGCACTACTCTAGAATTCCTTTTTGCGGCTTTACTTGGTAGTTCCATACCTTCCGTCTATGTTATTCTTTTAATCTGAGATTAATTTATTGACTGATTGATTATTTTTATTGATGGAATGCAACCTAAGGGATATTGAACCACTATTGCGGTATAAAAAAATACCAATCTAATGTTGTGATACTGCGTCGGCACAAATAGATAAAAGAGTATTGACCGAGTTTGATTTTGCAATCTTCATCGATAAGATAACCCTCCTTCTCAGAGCATTTTACTAACTCTATCGGAGTCGCCTTTAAGTCTAACTAAGATATGACCGAACTTTGTTTTTTTTTTATATTTGGACCGTCAATTGACTGCACCCCGCTAGATGGCAATAAAGCTGACGTGCAGTCCAGAAGATTAAACTTTATTGTACACTTACATGGCATTTAAACAAAGAAAAGAAATAGTATGTACAAAGGCGAGCTTAACTCAAGGTTGAGTTCTCTTCCAGCAAACCCGGGAGTGCACAGTTCCGTGAAGCGATTACCATCTGACCACAACACGCAGGCGATATCGAAGATCTGTAGTTAGGTTAATACTGTCGGGACTTTTTAGTTCTCCAATTATAGCTAGACTCATCTTAAAATGTACCCAAAATATGATCTATAGGCGCAGTACACGTTTCTTGGATTTATTTTGAAGGTAGCACGGGGTGATATTGAGGTGGACGAGCTAAAATTTACCAAGCATAGATCTATGAATCCAGCTATTCTACTATATAAAAATAAGTCGGGTTTTCCTTCCTGACGATATAACTCCAGAACGCCTTTACCGATTTGGCTAATTTTGGTCTTGAATTATTTGTGGAAGTCCAGGGAAGGTTTTTACGGCGAGAAAAATTAGAATAATTGCCGGGAACCGACATCCACGCGGGCGGAGCCGCGGGCAAAAGCTAGTACACGTATAATAATGTTATTATGCTGTGAGGGTCAATTCTAATATTAAAAATGTAGGTATTCTAAATTCTGTCTCAATCTAATCTCTAAATCCCAAACATCAAAAATGTTCTCGATTTCAATAAAAAGTGGGGCTTTCTATGGCCGTCAGTCAGTCGGGGTCCTCGGGGTGCGCCAAGAATATAATAGAGGCTACCCTACCTCAGCCGTGCGGTTTTGGTCGGTTCGAGTCCGCCATTACCACCCCCACTGGCTCCAGCGTTATCCAGGAGGATTATGGTACGTTAAAGAAGGGCCAATTATCGTAATAACAACAATTTTCAAAATCAAGTCTCATTAGATTTAGACTCCATTTTGAAATTTGCGATCGCAATGTCCATGTGGTCGATCACAGGGTTTACTAATGTTTGCCATAATTTAAAATAAGTTACTTAATATATTTTTTGCTATTAACATATTCACACATATACCTAGTAATAGTATGAGGGTAAAATAAAATAAGTCTGACATAAATAGACAGTCCATATTAACATTAGTCGTCAACTCAACTCACTATTAGTCCTGTCGAGATGAGTGAAAGTTGTGAAGTGTTGAAAACTACAAAAGGTGGCATTAAATTAAATGTTTACGGACGGAAAAACTCGACGGAGCACCGCTTCGCGGGGCTCCTCCTTCTGGGTGGTTTAAAAAGAAATAACCACGAAGACTAGTCTTCGTCTTAGTCTTCTAACCTAACCTATCCGAGTCGGATTGCACTGAGTCGGGGTGTTAACGATAATTAATTTCGACCTTTTCTTTTCATATTTAGAACAAATTTTGATTATGTCAAGAGTCGATTATGAGATGTGTTACTTATGGAAACTAATTATTATGATATATGTTGTTATAGAAAGTCATTTTATGGCAAATAAAAGTTATGAGTGTTGAGTTGTTATGGTAATCGTTTTTAGTATAAATGATAATAGTGCAAGTAAATATTATGATCGGGGATGATTATGGCAAACAATATTAGTGCAAATGAATTTATGGAAAACGAGAGAATACCCGATCACAGCCATTTTAGTACGTATATTTATATATTGTGGTCGAAGACGTACATAAAATCGAATCATACGAAGAAATTTTTCTTGAAAATTGTGTTACATTTCATTTGATTTTGATAGATCGGGATACATTTTATAACTTTCGGCAGTGGCTCCAGTGAACTCCCGAGACGAATGTGTTGGAGAATGTCAAATATTCAGGACATTCGATTACAGGTCTGATCCAATCCATTGCAAACACAAACAAGGTCATGCTGCAATGGATCAAGGGACACGGCAACGACGCAGCCGATGAATTGGCCAAGAGAGGATCAGGGGCAACAGTATATGGACCGGAACCAATACTACCTATACCTCAAGCACAGCTCAAAACTTGGCTGCGGAAAAATACAGAAGAAACCCATCAAAAAGAATGGACAAACACTGAAGGATGCAGGCAAACAAAGAATGCAGTTCCGGTATCATCAAAAACGTTTAGCCGAAACCTCATTAGGTTAAAAAGGGACCAGATCCGTAAGGTCATAGGCATCTTGACCGGTCACTGTCCCCTAAACAAGCATCTATTTACAATAGGTGTAACGGACAGCCCCCTGTGCAGAGGCTGCATGGGGGCAGAAGAAACGCCACATCATGTGCTTACAGAGTGCATGAGCGTGGCCGAACAACGGGCGAAATTCCTCCAGTCACCAGCGTCTCTCCGGGAAGCATGTGGAAACCTGAAAAGGCTGCTGGCTTTTTGGGAAGATCTGGGTTGGTTGGAATGAGAGTTAAGATGGTACACACAATGGCTCATTTTTTTTTTCCTGCGGAAATCCCCCCGGAGCCGGAAGGGGAGGTTATGTCGGACTCGAACCGACTAAAACCGCACGCCGACTGTGGGTCATGGTGCTAGGCCGGAGGTGAGGTTGTCATCGACATATCCCTCGCACCCCGGCTGACCCAGGGCCATCCCTTACGGTCGGAATGGGGAGGCGTGCTATTCAGCGCGCCGTCGCCGTGGCCTGCTTCTGCTGGGGTGACAGGCGGCTTCACCCGTCACCCCCAGGCCCGCGCTCATGGGGGACGGAGGTCAGTCAGTGCCCTGTGCGGAACAGCTCAGGTAAACTAACTAACTAGGTCTGATTACAGACTGATCGTATCCGTGGATTGAAATATCGACTGAATGTTTACTTTTCTGATCTAAACTAAGAAAAAAATGCTTCAAAGCTACCAACTCGTATACCTACGTATTCCGTCACCCTAGCAGAAGCAGGTGCGCCTCCACATACCCGGAGCTAGATGGGGACACGATGGTCCCCAAAACACGAAGGGGGCCATCTCGAAAGAGATGGTCCTGGGTCTGCCGGGGTGCGAGAGATATGTTTCCTACATTCTCACCTCCGGCAACCAAAGACCCAAAGATGGCGTGCGTTTTAATCTTACTTTTAGACATAACCACCTCCACGGCTTCGGTTGGGAGTGGTATCTGTGAGGATTCTTCGCACGATAAAAAGAAAAAGTACCTAGTACGTATTCCGGACAATTGTGTCGATCGATAATGTCATAACATAATTGCGAATCGCTGTCGGCCGTGAAATCGGCATTGAAGCCATCCGCCATTGCTTACACTAAACTATGACTAAGGAAATTCTGGAGAATACCTTTGGACAATAGGTCACGGCGAACAATAGGCTAGATAGATATCGGCAAAAACAACAAGGAAATCACACCTTAGTACCTATTCATCGAGTTTACCGAAAACGTGTCTAGGCTGAAGAAAGATATTCTTACAAAAAAGAGCTAATGGTTCCCCGGTTTCTTAGTATTTTCTAAGATTTCGGTTTTCCCAGTCGGGCTCACGGATTCAGGATTCTGTACAAAAGTAAATTGAGCTTTTTTTATAAAAACACACGTTAATTTGATTTCACCTCGCCTGATGGTAAGTTAAAGGCAAAGTCTCGGAAAGAGGGTCACCATCGTAAACATGTACCATGTTAACAATCGTGGCACTCAGCTTGACGGCCTCTTCATAAACGTAAACGGCTTTTTTTTCTTGCGGGAATACACTCGGATACGGGATACCTCCCTCGCCGGAGCCGGAAGGGGAGGTTATGTCGGACTCGAACCGACTAAAACCGCACGATGACTGAGGGTCGTGGTGCTAGGCCGAAGGTGAGGTTGTCTTCGACATATCCCTCACACCTGGCTTGACCCAGGGCCATCCCTTACGGTCTGGCCCTCCTCGGGAGAGGGGATGACGGTGTCCCCGACTCGCCCCCGGAATGGGGAGGAACGTATACGGCAATAACTTTTCTTTGCGTTTATCTAGAAGTTTAGGAAAGGTCTTGACAGACAGATAATGAACTGGGGGCCTACCACAACCGTTTACAAAACAGTCTTATTGCAGGAGAGTTTTGTGTCAAGCTTAAAGTAATCTTGCTTATATTCGTACCACAACCGTACATTGTGCATGTCATGTATTCCTGCTTAGTGCTTTTGTGACGTCAAATTAATTTTAGTTCATTCAATTCGTACCATGACGAGATTTTAGAGCAGTATTGTATTTAACATTATTGTTTTTATGTCAAATTTAGCCGTTTTAAAAAAGTTGCTAGGTAGCAACTTTTTTATTATTGTTTTGCAAAATACTGCTCAAAAAATCATTTTCATAACCCAAAAAGCAAGTAAACCGTATTTATAAACATTAACTTAAACAAGAAATGGTCAAGCTGACTATTATAACGGTTAAAAAGTACTTTTTATTGTGTTCCACGGATACCTCCCTGTTTGGCCAACACGGCCATTATATCTAACTCAAACCGACTAAAACCGCACGCAGTTTCAATTAGGTGGATCAATAAGGCATTTTCGTCACCCACGCTCAGTCTTCTCCGGTTTTTAGCTAGCATGGTGCCCAGTGAGAAGACTCGCATCCCGGGTAACGCCTATAATTACAAGTATAAATTGTATAGAAGAATGCATAGAAATTGCTTAGATATTAAGCAAACAAATACAATTCTAAAAATTACAAGTATTTTACTTCAAAGTAAAAACTTCTTTTTAAAAATCCTTTTTGAATAAAAGAACTCTATGGTCTTCTAAAAAAGAAATCACTGACATTAGGCGTAGGGCTTGACTCCAGGGAAGATTTCAGAATCCGGTGATTTTTCTCTAGGTTTAATAAATCTTCGAAAAGCCTCCGGACATTCTTCGATTACGCGGAAGTATATTTAGTCAGTTTCGTAATTTTTTTAAGTACCTACCCATTTGAGACATTGTATTACTATTATTATCATAATCCTCTTATTAAAACATTATGAAAACGTCCAATTTGTAGACTAATGAAATCAACTTATTACCGAATTTGTGACCGGAATACGGCAATAGGTGGACCGACCGAATGCAATGATTGATGAAATGTGGGTGTTGATGTTAATTCGCCTCTGCCAAAACACTCCGGGGATATAGGCGTGATTATATGTATATATTACCTACTTTTTAATAAATGCACGAACATCTATACATCATATACTTCGATAAAATCGTATCGCTATGGAATCTAATCATATAACAAAACAAAAATATATAGTAAAATAGTGTTCATGAAAAAAGGCGAATATTTAACTCTATATAAAATCTCCGTTTTTGAGAAAGATAACCAGTTGTTCGCAAAAATCTCCAGAGCTGCTCCGGTCTTTTTGTCTCCGGAGTACAGCCCTAATGCGAATGAATTATTGCAAGGAATACATAACTCTTTCTAAATAGTTCATTCATTTCCGTCAATAAGAAGGAATAAAATAAAACATTATTGTACGCTCATGGTACGAATTTGAGTAAGGTTATTTTTGTGCCTGCAACAAGCCTGCAAACAAGGAAAAGAGAGATCGCTGTACGTTCTGTCATACTGTGTAGCGCCATCTCTTTCTCACACAAAACGGAACAACATTCACGTAATTTGTAAAACGTTTTTGATATAAATACTCTTTTATGTAACTGGCAGGATATTGAAAGAAAAAAAAAGAAAACTATCTGTCATCTGACATTAAAATAATTTTATTATGACATTTTATTTTACACCTACACCGCAAATAATAATATGTAAAGCCTTGTAAAGCCATTAATAATTTTATAGTTTAAATTGCCTGGGCATTTTGATCAAATCATGCAAATATTATCTATTTATATTTTATATGTACTATTTAAAGTGGTAGTAGAGCGGGGTTGTAACTTGTAAGCTGAGAGTCCGAAGCAACGAGCATCTACTATATCAACTGTTTATGCTGAATGAAGAATATAATTATTATTATGTCGCTATCCGAAGCTGTGAAAGAGCTCTCCATCTAAGGCTACTGCTGAAAGACATGACAGCAGTGTTCGATGAATGTGAATGATTTTCAGTGATAACCAAGTGGCATTGAAGCTATGTGAAAATGCTCTATCCTAAGTAGCAAATTAAAACACATCGACCTAAGAAAGCATTTCTTGTTATACAACGTGGAATAATTAGTGTGCGATACAAAGAATCTTCAAATGCCTCAACATCTAAACCTAAGTAAACGCAGGAGGAGTGTTGTTTTGAACCCTCTTTGTGACAAGCATGCAAACTTAAGAACAAAATACAATTCATTCATATTCAATGTCTTCATAACAATCGTGAATTTTGTATTGTAGGAACCTACTTATGTAAAATTTTATTTTCTACCGCAAATATAAAGCTGTAATAATTTTATATGTTTTTAATTGTCTGGGCATTCATGATCACATCATACAATTATAACAGGTGCAAGGGGTGCGAGGCAACGGGTCCTAGGGGCAAGTTTTATTTCAGCACATCGATAGCACCGTTTCGAGTGCGATACGTATGACGGAGTGGCACCCGAATTAAGAATACTGCTTGAACTTGACGACATTCAAGGCTCTCGAGTCCCAAGGTTAGATAGAGCTTTTTAGTGCATTCCACAATGGGACAGATTTTCATTATCTACCCATCTTAGGACAAGGTTTGTGTGAAAGATTTGTATCTAAAAGTATATAGGTAATTCATAGCACCGGGGCGAAGCCAAGGCGTGCAGCTATGTTGTTATTATATTAAGATCGTTGCTATGAGAACCGAAGCGATGTCACTTGATGACATTAAAATGGACATGCGCACTGATGCTCTGTCACAACAAAGTGCCCAAAGGCGCAAAGTGCCCTCCCCGTATCCGGGGCTAGATGGGGACACTAGGGTCCCCACAACTCGAAGGGGGCCATCTCGAAAGAAGGATAAATGGTCCTGGGTCTGCCGGGGTGCGAGAGATATGCTTTTGGCAATCTCACCTCCGGCAATCAAGGACCCAAGACGGCGTGCGTTTTGGTCGGTTCGAGTCCGACATAACCGCCTCCACCGGCTCCGTGGGAGTGGAATCCGTGGGGATTTTCCACACTATAAAAAAAGGCTTTGTCACAACAAAGAGTACATTTTTGTAAACACACACTGCACATCCTTTTGTCTTTTAGTTGGCTTCTATTATCTAGATCTCCGCGCCACCCGCTCTAATAGCTCAAATTCTAATTAAATAATGCTTGATACTCGCAGCTTGATAGATATTTACACTTAGCGGTCATCCATCACCTCATCGACATCATTACAATCGACTCTCGCTCCGGATCGTTTTTGGTGCTGAGGCATCGCAATCCAGCTTGGAAACGCGGCAAGTGTGATGGTGGAAGCAAGCGTACAAAGATGGTTTTTCGATTAATATAGACACCATATTATTTATTTAGTAGGTATTACATGGAATAATTTATAAAAGCAATTATATTTGTAAAATAGCTATTATTATAACTGGATCTTAATGCGGCCTTTCGAGCAACCGTTGAACTCTTGAAATAGCCATCATGCATGTTATTATTTGTGCGTGGTTGTTCACTCAGTTTATCCTATGGCTCTCGCATCAGTTGCCTATAAAATGGTAATGCAATGAACACCTAGAAAAAAACAACTATGTTAGAACATGACATATTTACGAAACTAATAGTGGTCAATCACACATTACAATACATTAGCGTGTACTTAATTCAATATAAATATAGGCTTACCTTCTTAGATGAATTAAAATTTTTAATTCATCTAAGCTTACCTTAGTCTTTACAGAGAACTCTGTAGATAGGGATTTTCAACAGTGTGGACTCTATTCATCACTCTGTGGGAGTCTCTTTCGCTTATTGAACCAATTTCATATAGGTAATGGAAAGGGTCTCATTTTAATCGCGACTGCATTCGATGACGATTTCGTGAATAAGCAATATTAGCATAGCTTTTAGAAGCTGATAAACTCCTCGAATATTGTTTTTTCAATTGTTGTTTGTAACTATTGACTTTATAAAGGATGTCATATTTGACGCTGAACGAACAAAAAGAACGAAAACTATGGGTGACGTCCCAAAACTGCTAATTTACAATTGCTTTAAGAGGTCATGGTACCAAAACACGAAGTAAGATTGAAATAATACTGCTTTAAGAGGTTGTGGTTGGCCCCCTGATCCTACATAAAAGGGTGAATTTCTCAAACGTAACATTTTCGCGGCGTGACTGAAAATCATACCTTAAAGTTAACATATAGTAATGATTATTTTTTGTAAGAAAGATATCGTTTTTCTCTATATGCACGTATAAATTATATCATTGAAACTATTTTTGTGAGTGTATAAAAAATGTCTTTTCACCTAAATACTAACATTGGTGGCGCGTCCACAACCTGTTTTCTTGGGAATAATCACAGTTTAATCAAAACTTCATTAGTTTACTGAGTACCTATACTTAATAATAATTCGATTCGGCATTATTTTAGCTATCTTCGATACTGTCATTCGTAGTATTTAGTACTATACTTTATCTTAAAAATAATTTATAAGATGCGTCCGCGGTAAATGTAAAATTTTGGTGGTATTTATAAAATCATCGAAGGAGTCGTATTGAAAGTATCTATAAGGACGACACTATTATCATTGGGAACATTCAATTGGGTGTTAATGAGCACCAGTGCCAGTTGTCCCCAGTCCCGTTTCGTTTTTCTGCCAAACACGTAAGTAGGTCGTTTCATAAGCCTCGGACAAAAATATTGTAATTTTTGTGTTGATTATTTAAAACGGTTTATTCTCATTGTATGTTTTAATATTTAAGTATAGTGTACAGGTTCAGTATGTGTATTAAATTTTGGTAATGTAACCACTAATATTCTAAATAATATTTTTATAAATAATTTTTTTTAGACGTGAAACTAATTTTGGTGGAGCAATTTTGGTGAATTTGGTGGGGTTTTACTAATCATCAAAATTGTATATTTACACCAAAATTTGTTTTCATAGTTATTTAATTAAGCACCTACGTAGTCCGACGGGCTACTAGGTCAGGTGGCCTCTACGTTGGTATACCTTGGGCAATGGAGAAAGCACCGCCTCTCTCTCTAGGTGGGAAAGAGGTTGTTGGCTGTTGAGGGTTGTTCGAAAGCTTTCCTAATATTCTCTGAGATTAACCATTAGCATATGAACTACCCTTACAAAAGACAGGCGAGTAGTTGGGTGAAGTCAGCTGATGCCGCAGTAGGGACAGCTGCCGTGGATGCAAGAGTGCCTCATGCAATCTTTTGCACGTGACTCATGCAATCTTTTGCACGTGACTCCACGCAACAAAGCGATGAAGTCAAAGATGTAGGTGACACGCAACTCCTGCTTATGTTGCTCCAGCAGCTAGCACTTTGCTATCGTGTAAAAGGTACTCAATCTTCTCCACAGAAGGCTTCTGACCTCTACCGTCCTCAAGCTCCTAAATCCACATCCTCAGATGTTGCACCAATCTATCGGCGTCCACCACCGATATTAACAGCATACATGGGCAGTTATAGAGTGATTGTCTGATGCTATCCGACCAAAATACCACGCTGATTGGGAATGGACTAAAGACAGATCCTAGATGTACCCCGACAGTGATAAGGAAGATTCTCATATTGCCAACAGCGGTTCGAACAACGAAATCAGAATCGTGGTACATGTCTCGGATGGTGTAAACCTCTGGAACCCTTTTGAACCGCAATGCCCATCAGCTCACAGCGTGAGAAACTTAGTTGAAGGACTCTTGTAAGTTCAGAAATAGACATCACACTACCAACTTGTCTTGCCACTACCAAGTGTCCATGGCATATCTTCCGTCCACCACGTTAGGCATACCGAGTACCACCTCTCCCACTTTAAGAATAACTGCCTAAATCTTTTCCCAGCAGTCTTGAATAAGTTCGTCGATAATATTGGCGCCATTAGAGCAAAATATAATCCTTGCTTCTAAACAATCAAATGTTTTGCTTTTATACTCATACTACTAACGACTAAAGTGGTTTTGCCATATAAAAATGAAGTTGGTGATAAAAGGGTGAAAATTAAGGGTTATATGTAACTATTAAGTGCCAAATTCTAAAAAAAAGTAATAATAAATAAAAAATAAAAATAACTTGATATGCAATTTTGGTGCTAGACACCAATTTCGGTGTATTGGCAATTCAGGTGTATAAAATAAACAAGTAATTCCCAGGGCTAATTAGACTATTCAACCATAATAGGCATCTAAATATGTATTTCTAGCTAAATATTGAAAGAAATTACCTAAATACCTAGAAATAAAAAAAATCACCAAAATTAGCTAAAAATTCATAGATGTTGAAATTCACCCAAAAAGATTATGAATTTTCCTTTTATGGCACAAAACCCTATCAACACACTATTTGTAAGTATACTACATGAGGAAAAGTGGGGGTAGCACGTAGCATGTTTATTCGAAATAAAACCCCAAAATAGTCACGAGATTAGCAAAAAACAATATTACTAAGGCAGGTGACTAACGGTTTAGATTTCAATTGAAATTCAAAAGTTCAAGGGCGCTGACTAAGCTACCCCCACGCGAGATAACATCACTGCCGACACGGTATTTTACCCTATAACTAGGTAAATAATACAGGTAAATCATGATTCAAAAATGTATACTTATATCCCTTAGACTAAAAGATTAATGTGAGTGAAAGGCAGTAGTACTTTAGGTGCTTTAAGCGTCTTCACATGCAAGTTTTGTTCGTTCCTTCTATCTTTTTCTTGTCTAAAGTCTGAGATCCTTTGTTAAATATCAACATAGTTAAAAACAAAGCCGCTGTCGCTGTCTGTTTGTCCATATGTATGCTTAAATCTTCAAAACTACGCAACGGACTTTGAAGTGTTTTTTTTACAGATAGAGTAATTCAAGAGGAAGGTTTATATGTACAAGTTCGTGCGAGTTAACATGGCACCTGGTCACTGGTTTGAGCCAGGTGCCATGTTAACTCGCACGAGTAGTAGTAGAGGGTGTGGCGTCAACGTGGTCAGACGCCACGCTGGCGGAAAAAAATTGGCGGTACGAAGTTCGCCGGGTCTAGTACATTATATATTATAATACTCTCCACTGTGCCCTCTGGTAGCTTCAGAGAGCTGGAGGCTTCAGAGAGCTTCTTTTGGAAAACGTCTCCCCTGCGGGAGAAGGGTGATTTTTTTTTTATACCACTTAGGTGGCAGACAAGCACACGGCCCACCTGATGGAAAGTGGTTACCGCGGCCTATGGACGTATGCAACACCAGGGGCGTTACACTCGCGCTGCCTACCCTGAAGAAACCTTCTAATGCCCCTCTTGAAGAACCCCATATTGTAGTCGCTTGGGAAAACCATGACAGGGAGTTCATTCCACAGCTTGAGCGTACGTGGAATGAAGTTCCTTTCATACCGCACGGTACGCACCATATTCGGATGCAATGTGTGGGGATGAATTCCCTGTCTATGGCGAGCGGTGCGATGATAGAATGTAGCTGTGGGCATCATGTCAAATAATTCATCTGAGCACAAACCATTATATAGGCGGTAGAAAACACACAGTGAGGCAAAATCCCTCCTGAGGCTGAGAGGTTCCACATCGCCTCCATTGTCTCCATCGCGTTGTCCAGGGAGCACCGTGTGCAGGTTTCAGTCCAAGCACTTTAGCTAGGGTTATAAGATTGTCATCCCATTTTTTTTTTCGTGCGGAAATCCCCTCGGGTACCTCACCTGCCGGAGCCGGAAGGTGAGGTTATGTCGGACTCGAACCGACTAAAACCGCACGCGGACTGAGGGTCGTGGTGCTAGGTCGGAGGTGAGGTTGTCATCGACATATCCCTCGCACCCCGGCTGACCCAGAAGATTCTGGTCCCTAGGCCTAGGGACCATCCCATTATCCCTGATTCAATTCGCCCACTTTCTCACCTATACCGCTCAAAAATAATGGCTGAGAGTTCAATGTAACGGTGGGTTATTTCACAGGGTATAATTTTGTTGACGATCCTTTAAAAGGACAGCCAGTAAAGGTAGCTTAAGATTAATTATATTTGATTGGCGTTAATGTGAGCCGGTTTTTCTCAAAAGGATAAACTGACCTTCGTCAACCAGACCAACTCTTATTAGCAGATGAAATCCTGGGAGCGCCATAATTCTCTGGGTTACCTTGACCGGTGTTGACAGTTATATTTTTAAAAAAGTTAGCTAAGCCAGTTGTTTCACTCGTACAGAACAAATAAGAGGTTCCAGACACCTTCTAGAACCTGTTTTAGGATATTCCCAGTTGTTGTCGACGTGTGCGCATTTCAGTCAAATCCCTTCAGCAGTTTTATACTCCTTAGAGCTCGAAGGTAAGCAGCTCAATTCTACTAAACCAAAACTATTGTCAAACCACAGAGATTGCAAAAAGCGGCAATACATTATAGACTTTAAAGCGATGCATTTACAGGTCAATATTAAATAACTGTTAGCAGAGTGAATAAAAGAGTGTAATGAAACTTTTGTCACTTAATTTTGGACCTTAGCGTATAGAAATAAAGTCTAAACTTTAATGCCGCTTTTTGCAATCTCTGTGGTTTGACAATAGTTTCCTTTAGTAGAATCGAGGCCCTGATAAACAGACTGTATAGAAAGAAATAAAGACACTTTCCCAATAGTCAAGCCAGCTCACGTGTTTCCTTCTTTCTACAGTCCCGGGTCCTTTAAACGGGGAGTGAAAAGGCATCTGATGAGGCCGTCAAGCTGAGTGCTGCCACTGTTAACATGGTACATGTTTACGATGGTGACCCCCTTTCCGAGACTCTGCCTTTAGCTTAACATCGGGCGAGGTGAAGTCAAATTGACGTTTCGTTTGTAAAAAAAATACTTATCTACTTAATATGTACATTTCAATCAAATCCTTAAACCATCTAGCCGTTTTTTGTTCCTTCAACCTGGGCAACTGACAGTGAATTACAAGAGTCAATATGCCAGTACTGATAGACAGACTATACCCCACCCCGTACATTATAATATCGCATAAGTTAAAAACCTTGATAAAAAGAAATCTTTAATCGATAAAAGATGTAGGCGGTATCCATTAATTTTCTTTCGGTTTATAATTGGCACATGGGTAACGCCTGCTATCAAACTTATTTTGAACTTTTTAGTGGCAGTCGGGTTTTTTATTTTTTAATCATTTGTTTTTGTTCGGATTTTTAGGCACTGACGCTATAACAAATTTATATCGACCACTGTCAGTGAGCTGTCTAAAATACAATAATTTAGTGGACGGAGTATAGATAACAGAAGGACTATATTTTATAGCACAATAGGGCGTTATCGTTAAGAATTACTGCGAACCACTTAACTACCCACTACGGTGACGGGTAGACTCACCCCCTGGCGCCATATCGTCTAAGAAACCCCTGAAACAACTCGATGAATCATCGTATATGTTTTTCTAACCCTGCAATTATTTTCACACCACGCGCAGGAAAAAAGGTCAAAAGTGAGCCCTATTTGGCTATTCGAGGCGACCGCGAGGTCCGAACTCCGACTGTGTCGTCCGACTGATCGGACGACGGGGATTGGGGCGGTGATTGGCACGTGATATTGTTCAATTCGTATCTTGGACCTATACGCGCATATCTATACGCGCATCAAAATCCGTTCAGTGGTTTAGGCGTAAAAGCGTAACATACAGACAGACAGAAAGACAGAGTTACTTTCGAATTTTTAATATTAGTATGGATTACAGAACAATCTACGCGCGCCAGGGCCTTTTACATCTCGCGATTACGTTCCCAGATATATTCAATGAACCGATTGAAATAAAACCACTTTTTACGGATTCTATCGCTCTATTCATCTTAATTCCATTAATAACAACATTCAATTCACTATGGAATCAGAGGCAAATAATTCATTAGCTTTCCTAGATGTTCTTGTTATCAGAAATCCTAATAATACCTTGAGCCACACTGTGTATAGGAAAAAGACTCATACTGATAGGTACTTAAACGGTGAATCTCACCACCACCCTAAACAGTTAGCTACCGTAGGTATGTCTTTGTTTCAGAGAGCCCGTGGGATCTGTGACAAGAAACACCTGAACGCTGAGCTTCAACATGTCAAGCAAGTACTGCAAGACAACAAGCTCAAACCACCGCGCCTGAGTCACAGATCCTGAGAAAAACCAGCCACGGTCGAACGCCAGCCTGCTGTACTACCGTATGTACGAGGGGTCACTGACAAGATTGGCTACATCTTGAAGCGATCTTCAATCAACACATACTACAAGCCGCCAACGAAGATAAGTCAATTTTTACCATCTGTCAAGTGCCAACTACCTCTACAAGATGCAGGGGTCTACAAAATAGACTGTGACTGTGGGCTCTCATATATTGGTCAAACCAAGCGAAGCATTGGCACTCGGGTCAAAGAACACATAGCTGACATAAAACACCAACGCTCAACAAAGTCAGCTGTATGTGAACACGCGCAAAAAGGCACCAACCATTACCTAAGGTTTGATAAACCACAGATACTCGCCAAAGAACACAGATATATTCCTAGAATGATCCGCGAGGCTATTGAAATTAAAAAACACCCAAATTTTAATAGAGAGGATGGATGGACCGTACCACCAGCTTGGGACCCAGTCATCCACTTAATCAAACCCAGTAAGCAGCAAAATCCAGCAAGACTTAACAACACAGTGAGCTCATTCTGCGTAAATACGAACACCAATAATTCACCATGATTCGGGTATTTTGAGATAACTTATACTTCAAACTATGTGACAACTACCATCGTGAGTCACACGCACACCGCGAAAATGGCTGCTGCAAAGCAGCCGAAACGTCGGGTTTAAAAGTAATAATAACAAATATATCGCGATAGAATCCGTAAAAAGTGGTTTTATTTCAATGAGTGACATTCGCGTAAATTTCAGAAAATAACTTCAATGAACCGAGTTTATTTTCTTTAAAATTACTAACGAAAAAGACAATCACAATCTAAGTATCCCTATAACTATACGTACATACATATAATCACGCCTTCATCCCTGGAGGGTTAGGCAGAGGTGAATTAACACCCACATTTCACCAATCATTGTATTTGGTCCCACGTAATAGGGGGTGAGCCTATTGCCCTGTTCCGGGCACTATTATTGACTCGCGCCATAGAATCTGAGGCTGAGTCTGGGCTGTATATATCTGTCTGATGTTAAACAGCCCTATCCCTTAGTCGCCTTGTACGACACCGCATGGGAAGAGATGGCTTAAATTCTACTCTGCCGGGAACCATGTAACCTGTAATTGACTGCTGAAAATGGCTGAAAAGTATTCGAAACGGGATCAGCGTAAAAATGAAATAACATCAAATAAATCGCGATAGATTAATTTAATTTTTCTATTTTATAATGTGGCTATTTCCATGGGCTAGGCAATCATTACAACGAGGGCACGAACTTGACCTGACCAAGGTCAAAGGTCACACTTTTCCCTTCGTCCCTAAACGGAGTAGCCCTGACCCATAATAACATATACGCACCTTATAAATTGCAATTTGCAATTCTAAATTAATCCTTTTATTTTAATGAACTCCGCAATCGGCATGTGTTTTCAATCGCATGAGTAATTAAAATAAAACTAAAACGTTTAAAGGGCCTATAAAACAATATCTAATATATAAAATTCTCGTGTCACAGTTTTCGTTGCCATACTCCTCCGAAACGGCTTGACCGATTTTGATGAAATTTTTTGTGCTTATCCGGTATCTATGAGAATCGGCCAACATCTATTTTTCTTCCCCCTAAATGGTGCAGCAGGAACGGGATCTGACGCGGATCGCGGGGCGGGAAAAAATTGGCGGTACGAAGTTCGCCGGGACAGCTAGTAATAATATATTGTTGTTATTCTTTTAGTCTGTGTATATTATAGACACACAGACTAAAAGAATAACATAGCCGAAACGTATAAAAACAGCAAGTGAAGCCGCAAAAAGGAATACTAAACTAGTGCCATCTCGCTCGCACTCGTGCGTGCTCACATAGAGTGCGAACAGGATAGCACTACTTTAGTATTCCTTTAAGTTGATATAGTTTTATTTACATGCTGTTTTAAATAATCAATACATAGTTTAAAGCAAAGTCGCTTTATGTGTCCCTACGTCCCATTTTTTTTTTTTGACCGTGTGGGAAATCCTTCATGGATATTATGCCGGACTCCTACCGACGAAAACCCCCACGGTATCGCCCAGCAGCCTATAGGTGGGAGCCCCGGAGGAGATAATCTCCCTACGTCCCTAAGTACCTATATGCTTATATCTTCAAAACTACGCTAAAGATTTTGATGCGGTTACTTTTAATAGATAGAGCAATTCAAGAGGAAGGTTTATATGTATAGTACATGCTTAATATAGTAGACGGTGCAGCGGGAATGGGATCAGACGCCACGCGAGCGGGAAAAAATTGGCGGTACGAAGTTCGCCGGTTGGTTAGCTAGTCCATACTACGACGTCGCCTTAAAGACGTATGAGATGGGAAATTTGAATCATATCGGGCGTGTCTCGGTAGCCGAATTGGTCAGGCATTCCCCCTGTAAGGGAAAGACTGCGGGTTCGAGTCCCACCCGAGAAGATTCTTTTTCCCTATGTATTTGATTAGTCCATACTAATATTATAAATGCGAAAGTAACTCTGTCTGTCTGTCTGTCTGTCTGTATGTTACGCTTACACGCCTAAACCACTGAACCGTGTATGATGAAATTTGGTATAGGGATAGATTAGACCTTGAGAAAGGACATAGGCTATGTTTTGTCGCGATAACCGACTTCCACGCGGGTGGAGCCGCGGGCAAAAGCTAGTGTTTTATAAACGAATAACATAAAAGAATGAGATCCAGACCATTATTTAGGACTTTTATTTATGAAGAAAGCTTAATTACTATTCCGTGACCCTGCCATGTGTCACGTGTCTAATCTAGGTACCCGCTAAAGGTCAAATTTCGGATACAATATATCGTTTTAATCGTTTTGACCCCGATAATAGTCAGTTAGTCACGCCCTCTGCGGGGTGGTATCCAGGGGTGTAGTGTTTTTACTCGTTTATATATTCGGTATAATAGTAGGTACAGTCAGCGCCAGAGATATCTTGACTACTAACGGCCGTTCCCAATACCATACTGACAGATAAAGATAGATCGCATCTACGGATAAAGTGCTCGGCTGTTTTAATTCAAAAAATAGTAACTCCTATTTCACACCAATTTCGGAAAATAAAATTATACCGCGATGTGCATTCCCGCAAAAAAAATTAGTTACCATGTTTTGAATTTAAACAGCCGTTACGTCAAATTTGACTGTTGCGATTTATCTTTAACTGTAAGTATGTTATTGGGAACGGCGGTAAGTCTCAAAATTATCTTAAAACTCTCTTAGTAAGAACAAATTAAACTGTTTTTATATATTTATCTAGCTGAGCCGACGAACTTCGTACCGTCTATTTTTTTTCGCCCGCGTTACGACAGATCCTGTTCCCGCTGCACCCTTTACTATATTAAGCATGTATGATACATATAAACCTTCCTCTTGAATTACTCTATCTATTGGAAGAAACCGCATCAAAATCCGTCGCGTAGTTTTGAAGATATAAGCATACATAGGACTCAGACGGATAGACGCGGTAAGCGACTTGGCTTTATACTATGAAGTGATGATGATGATGATGGGGTATTTTGGCGCCCCACCAACATCTCCGGGGCCCTAGCCAAGCCCTAGCAACTACACCTTATTATTTATCATGCGAAAAATCCCCACGGATACCACCCCCACGGAGCCGGTGGAGGTGGTTAAGTCGGACTCGAACCGACTTAAACGCACGCCCGCCATCTTGGGTCTTGGGTCTTTGGTAGCTGGGGGTGAGAGTGCAGGAAACATATCTCTCGCACCCCGGCAGACCCAGGACCATCTCTTTCGAGATGGCCCCCTTCGGGTTGTGGGGACCATAGAAGCCACTACACCTGCTGATTGACGAACAATGATTTTACTACTCTACTTAGGTAGGTATACTAAAAAGCTGAAGAGTTTGTTTGTTTGGTTAAACAGGCCTATCTCAGGAACTGATTCGAATTGAAAAATTACTTACGTGTTGAATAATCCTTTTGTCAAGGAAAATTTATGTGCCATACCATGCAAACAAATTTTAATATTTTTGTCTTTTGTTAAAATTGGTTATTGTTTCCCTGGTCTCAATAATAGTGTTATAATTACCTAATGAAATGACAATCCTCAGCATACCATAGAGTCTATTGTCTATGGCATAACCCATAGCCAATTGCCATTTTTCGTGGTCTGTCAAATAAACGGGGGTAGTCCACTTAGAACACACAGCTGAATAGTACCTGAGCGAATAGCACCTAGCCATGTCCACGAAGGGCACCTATCAAGATTTTTGGCAGGTGCTATTCGCGGATACTAATTTATTGTTACAATATTGTCCACGAAGAGCACGTAGGCTAGTGCTGGGATGTACAGGGTGCATGCTGACTCATAACACGTGTTCTTGTGACCCCAATTTAGAACATAACCGATATTACGCGCAGCTAGGTGGTATTCGCACAGGTGCTATTCAGCTGGGTGCTCTACACCATTTAACCAACTAACGGGTTGGCGAAATGTGGTTAGTGCATCCTTCCTTACGTAGCAAGACACTCAGAGTCTCCCTAGAATAGCTACCTAGTATAGTGTCTTGCTAAGCCTCTCTGTTATGGTCTAGTGACTAGACCATAACGGAACTGAGTGGGCAAATGCTAAGTTCCGTACACTCAGTGTAGCATGCACAGAGTGCACTACCAAAATAATCTGACGCATAAAATTATGTCGCCTATAAATAGCTTGGTGAAACATAGCTACTCCCTATTATGTGTCGTTTTAATTCATTCATTATTTACACTGTGGTTCACACACGTAGGTATTATCCAACTAATATCCATACTATAATATTAAAAATGCGAAAGTAACTCTGTCTGTCTGCCTGTCTGTCTGTATGTTACGCTTTCACGCCTAAACCACTGAACCGATTTTGATGAAATTTGGTATAGGGGTAGATTAGACCATGAGAAAGGACATAGGCTATGTTTGGTCGCGATAACCGACATCCACGCGGGCAAAAGCTAGTACAATATAATGCAGACACCTACCAAAAAAGTTTTTTCTTTTTCATACCAATATCTTTGGCAGTAAAAATCTATTCAATTAATTTTCGTCTTGATCTAATCTCAATCTCTCTTATGTCAAACTTTTATTCTACTTTTACATTACACTGAAAATTGTATTATGTACTTTACCTTTTACTTGTACTTGTCTCTCCTGGTGTTGCCCACGTCCATAGGGCACGATTACCATTTTCTATAAGGTAGACTACGTGCTTGTGTACCACCACAGTCGTATAAAAAACCCGTTTTAAAATTTGAGATATTGATAAGATATAGACTGTATTTTGAACAGATTTTTATTTCTTTAATTCGTTATCAGAAACTTTTAATAATTCCATTTGCAGCTGGAGAACAAACTGCTTAAAATTGGCTTCATCCCGGTTTGGCAAACCTTACAAAAGCCGTAACACCCCGTGCTATCTTCAAAATACATCCAAGAAACCAGTGCTGAGCGTATAGAGCACATTTTGAGCAAATTTTAGGTCCAAGATATATGATTCGAGCTATATTACTGTATTAGAAAAGGATTCACATCAGGCAGCGGTGTAATGGTTCGAACCCACGATACGGCCAATCGATAGCAAGTCGTCAGTGACTGGGCTACCGTAGCTTTTACTAGAAGTTTTACATAATTTACACGTAGCTTTTACTAGAAGTTTTACATAATTTACATACTTAAATGTTATAAATATAATAAATTATTGTTTACTAGTTTTTGCCCGCGGCTCCGCCCACGTGGATTTCGGTTATCGCGACCAAAAACAGCCTATATGTCCTTTCTCATGGTCTAAACTACCCCTATACCAAATTTCATCAAAATCGGTTCACTGGTTTAGGCGTGAAAGTGTAACATACAGACAGACAGACAGACAGACAGACAGACAGAGTTACTTTCGCATTTATAATATTAGTATGGATATGGATTTGCGTTCATCAGAAGGACCTACTGTCAATGATAATGATAAAATAAAATAAACAGAAAGGTACGCGGTGAAATTTGAATAATTTATTTGCTTAGGTGCGCTACCAGTTGAAATAAATTATACCTACGCCTAGGTACCTATTTTCCTATAGAATGATTTATGAACTGAAGAGATATGGGTGCTAGCACCTCTGCCTACCCCTTCGGGGAAAACAGGCGTGAGTTTATGTTATGTTATGATTTATGAAATTTCAAGAATGTTAGACCTACCTAACTATTGAGGCATAAATCTACTTTGACGACAAAATATAAATAAACGTCCAATCAAATAGAAAATCTATTGAATTTCGACAGCCCACTATGTCTCACGGACAACTTGTAATTGTGTAGGTTTCACCTTAGTCATCTGCAAACATGCCGTTAAACTTAAAAATTTGCAGTATATAGACCGATAAGTATTATAGAAAATATACCTCGTAAATATGTTTACAATTTGGCATTTTATCAATAAGTACAACATATGGATTAATAACATAGTAGTAGGTAGGTACTTATCAATATTTATGAAGGTAGAAAACAGATAAATAAGAACATGTGCCAACTTACCATATTGCAGCAAAACAGATTAAAAATAGAATTAAGAAAATCACTAACTGAATGTCAACGAAACGATAATTGTGTCACCATACACAAAAGTCCATTAACCCTTCGATTACCGTTTCAAATTTCGAATAAAAAAGTTTATTCCAATCGGCGCGACCGCTCCATAGTACCACTATTGTATACACTGCGTCTGCCAGATGTGAAAACACAACACATGAATGACTGCAGCGATATTTTAGTAAACGTATACGCAAATGAAGATGTACTTTATTTTTAAAGCGCGAAAGCTTAATTTCAAGCTAAATAATTGTGAGACGGAACACTACAACACGGCTGTACGGGTAAACATGTTTTATGCTTTCAGAAGAAAGTTCCGTTTCATGTTCAGCGCAATGCCGCAATGTCGAGTCACAGTGACCAATAAGGTAAGAGCTGGTAGGTTTATCGACGAATCAAAAGTCAAGGGCGCTTGAAAATTTTGCTAGAGCTTAACTTCACTGTATAATTTTGTTCGTGTAATATTATGGTAATTGAAGTTTCAATATTAAATGTAATGTTAGGTTTTGGGAGTAACACCGGGCTGTAGTATCGTGTTTGTTTATTCATTCTTAAAACAACAAGCCAAGTCCGGTCCTTTTACTTTCACTGTATCGCTTGCCAGTTTTGCTAAATATCAGTACTTACAAGTTTTATGTAATACTGCCGAAAGTTTGTGCGAATATTACACGTTGGAATAAAAGTAATTTTTTGAGCTTATGTCATGCATGATTCACGATTACGTGAGGCGTTGTGGTAGAGCGTTCAGTTGAGGTTGCGGACTTGCGGTTCGATTCTTGCAAAATGCAAGTAATACTATGTATGAATGTACATACTGATTTGATTTGACATTCAAATAGACACCCAATTATACACTCCCAGGTCCTTCTTTTCTACTGAAATCTATAGGCAAGTGCCTAGGACCCCCGTGATTTTATGGCGCCCTATAATCGAGAAAATAAGACTGATAATAATATAATCTATTCAAATAATACATAAATTCAAATATTACATTATAACTTTAAGGATTTATCTACTTGTGTAATTTAAGATTTTGACATACAATTTGTCTATACACTCTACACACAGCATTTAAAGGTTAACCAACTTCACAAGGCCAATAATTACATAAGTAGAAAATTAAAAACATAAATTGTACATACATTAACTTAATTAGACTTTTTTTTAATTTTTTTTTTAGTTTTACTCATTTATTTGATGTTATTTTATTATTTAGGTTTAGTTCCAGAATCGCGGTATAATTAAAAACATAAATTGTACATACATTAACTTAATTAGACTTTTTTTTAAGTTTTTTTTTAGTTTTACTCATTTATTTGATGTTATTTTATTACTTAGGTTTAGCCCCAGAATCGCGGTAGGTACCTTACCTACCTAAAGTAAAGCCAACGAAGCGAGAGAAAAATGGTAAACAAAGGTTCAGCGGTTCTAAACTTTTTTACTTGAAAATTATTACAGCCTCCGTGGCGTGGCGGTAGTGCACGCGACTGCCACGCAGGAGGCGCAGGTTCGATTCCCGCTCAGTGCAAATATTTGTATGTGGGAATATGGCTATTTGCATTGGTCTGAGTGTTTCTATGTATAATATGAATATATTTACAAAAAAAAAAGTATATAAGTACCTATGTTTATCCGCATTCTAGATTCCATAACACAAGTTATAAAAGCTTACCATGGGTCTAGATAGCGTTGTGTAGAATGTTGTGGAATATTTATTTATTTATTTATAACTTTATGCGCATTCAAGACAGGAATGAAATTGCTCATAAGATGGCAAATATGTGTTATACACCTTAGTAGTACATTAGTTCGAACAACAAATGTAAACCTTTGAGAATGCCGTAAGGCGAAACCGGCCAGGTTCAGAAATAAAATTAAACTCAGTGGAAAAGTACAAATGTATTATTCAATATGTGTAGTAGATTCCACCAAGTGCCATCAATCCAGTATAAAAATACAATTTAAATCAATAGAACAGTTTGATTTGTTTTAAGAGTTCAAATATTATTTTGAGACTTTGTAGTCAAGATATTTATGACCCTGACTGACGCAACACCTACCTACCCACCAGGCCCTCGATTCTACTAAAGCTAAACCATTATGGTGCCACAGTCAGCGCAAAACATGATATTAAATTTTAGACTTTATTTCTATGTTGCTAAAGACCAAAATGAAATGAAAAAGTTTCAATACACTTTTACATTCACTCTACAAAAAGTCATTAAATTTAGAACTTTAACATATTCGCTTTAACGTCTATTATTTAATGCCGTTTTTTGCAATCGCTGCGAAATGACTATGGTTTGGCTTTAGTAGAATCGAGGCCCTGAAGTATTTGGTTCATTGACTGAGCCGACAAACAGTATCAAACACAATAGATATGACGGCTCACATTGAACAAAGAACAAAGTCACTGGGCCTCGATTCTACTAAAGCAAAACTATATTGTCAAATCACAGAGATTGCAAAAAGCGGCAATAGGTACACTATAGACTTTAAAACGATTCCCTTAAAGTTCAATAGTAAATAACGGTTAGCAGAGTGAATAAAAGAGTGTAATGAAACTTTTGTCATTTAATTTTGGACTTTAGTGTATAGAAATAAAATCTAAACTTTAATGCCGCTTTTTGCAATCTCTGTGGTTTGACAACAGTTTTGCTTTATTAGAATCGAGGCCCAGTTTAACCGGCTAAGTTCCAGCAGTTTCAGGCGCCAAAGAATTTACATGTGTAATTTCGAGGTCAATGCGTACCGGTATTACGATAATACGCTAATACATAGGTAATTTAAGTGAAATCGAATTGTAATTGTAAAGGTAGGTCTGTATCTTTGATTATAGTCTGTATGAATCATGTACATACCTACCTATGACTTTATGAGACCAGGCCCTCGATTCTGCTACAGCTAAACCATTGTGATGCCGGAGTCACTGTAAAAAATGACATTAAATTCGAAGTACATCGACAAAAGCAAGCGCTCAAGTGGGACTTGAACCTAGGACCTTTCCCTTACAGGGTGAATGCTCTTCCAACTGAGCTATTGAGCCACACCTGAATCACTTCGTATTTCCCTTCTCTTTATATCCGTCTTTAAGGGCGACGGTGGAGCCATCTACCAACTTTCTTACGAGCTGTTGGAACCAATGAATGATTTTTTCAACCAGTTTTAAACAATGATTTTTGGTGACTCCGTCCTAATATTTAAAATTAGTCAATCAAAAAACAGTAGTTTACTACTTTCTTTTCTAGCTGGGCTCCAAAGCAAATGGGCAAATGCTAGTAAGTATACACTGAAACAGCCTAGGTAGGCTAAAAAAATATAATATCCGCAGTTAGAAGCAATACAGTAACAAACAAAACAATTAACGCAAAGTCTTGTACTTTATTATCGCAGACGTTTAATTAATAATAATTAACAGTCTGCTTATAAAAACTAAATTAGTAGCAGCTGTCGCATCGTAATCGTCACGTCCGTCGTTACTATACAGGGATTTTGACGAGATTTTGCAGCGGGCCCTTTTCTCAAAAACTTTTGCCTTTGGTACATGTTTACGATTGTGACCCTCTTTCCGAGACTTTGCCTTCAGCTTACCTTCAGGCCAAGTGAAGTCATATTGATGTGTCCTTTTATAAAAAAAACTATAAATTTTAAGAAAGTTTGCCGTGTTGGATCCCCGTGGAGTAGAATAGGACCACCCCAGCACTCTTCCTGTGTGTATCTTAAAAGGCGACAAAGGGCATATCTATACAAATAAATAAAATTGGAGTGTCTGTTTGTAATATTAAAATAACCGCTTTCTACTACATGCATATGAATGTATATACGGTACACATACCAAAATATATATTTTTAAATTTTTTGTCTGTCTGTCTGTCTGTCTGTCTGTCTGTCTGTCTGTTTGTTTTGGCTAATCTCTGGAACGGCTGGACCGATTTGGACGGGACTTTCACTGGCAGATAGCTTATGTAATAAGGAGTAACTTAGGCTAAAAAAATAATAAAAAAAAATAATGCCAAAAACAAAAAAAAATAAACTGATTTTATTATTAAGTACATTCCACGCGGACGAAGTCGCGGGCACAGCTAGTGTATAATAAATACTGACTAGTCTTTACACATAATGCTAAGGGATAGGGCTGTACTCAATCCGACAGTAGACTTACAGCCCAAGACAAAGGCCCCTTTAGACGACAATAGGTGGCGAACGTGGGTGCTAATACACCTCTGCCTGCCCCCTCGGGGATTTAGAGACGTAAGTGTATATATGTAAATTATAAGTAGTTTGCCTTACTTAGTTAAGTATATTGACGTCATCAAACTTTGTGAGGCTCCAACTAACTATATGGACTCATCACCAGCATCAAAGAGACGTATTTCCAAGGTGAACTCGAAGCTCAGGCACTACCTTCCTGCTTTTCCTTCGCACGGTAATGGGCGTACATGATGGTGAGGATATTGGCACGCTGTCGCCCTCCACGACGTTAATCCAAAGGCATATATCAAGGCCGTCAAGTTAGGGATCACCATTTTGACTGCACGTAAGCTTCATTGCCATTTAGCGGGGTACAGTCAATTGACGGACCAAATATTTAAAAAAGATCAGGGCTTCTTGGACCTAACACTCCTACCAGGATGTGGCAGAAGCGCCATTGCCAGGTATCTAGACTACGTCATTCTGTTTAGGAAGGTCTATTTATGGTGACGTAGGAGCCATCTAGTGGCATTGTTAACAACGAAAATAAATGATCTTCTTGCGGAAGTTAGACTGTAATTGTAATGGATCAGCCGTAAAGGAATTTTCTCGCTTAATTATGTATAACAAATCTCAGACGGTCAATGGAATGAGCCCTTTATGGTAAATTCATTATTTACGGGACATTTTATTTTCGTCAAGGCCACTTCAAATTCACTGACAACATCATACGAATCCATACTTCCATACTAATATTATAAATGCGAAAGTAACTCTGTCTGTCTGTCTGTCTGTCTGTCTGTATGTTACGCTTTCACGCTTAAACCACTGAATCGATTTTGATGAAATTTGGTATATGGGTAGATTAGACCTTGAGAAAGGACATAGGCTATGTTTAGTCGCGATAACCGACATCCACGCGGGCGGAGCCGCGGGCAAAAGCTAGTATTTATCTATTTCGGATACCTACGCAAATATGATACCACGTTTTTCTGGCCGGCTTCTTCTTACAGTAACAAGCTCTCTGTTCTTACAGGGTCGGTAGGACGCTCCAGGTGAGACGGTCCATGCTCCTGGAGTGGGAGCGGTGGCTGGCCAATCCCACGGCTGGCAGGGGGTAGTCTGGCCTCTTTCTGAGGCTAGGAGATCCACACGAAGCCCGCCCCCTGCCCCCGTGGTGAGCGAAGTGCTTAAACGCATTCCACCACGTAAAAAAAAAGAAAGGGTTGGCAGAACGAGTCTGACTCCCCTGGTGTTACCATAGGCCCATAGGTCAAGGAAACCACTTTCCATCAGGTGGGTGAAAAAAATTTCAGAATCCCAAGGTAATGGCAATTTTTTTAGAATATTAGCAACCCCGTTATTCCATCTAACCCAAAAAGCTGAATTAATTCTGCTGGGAGTGGGTTCACGTCCGTAGTTTATTGGCCAGTATTCAAACCCGAGATCTTTCAATCGTAAGACCGTCTCCATAACCAGTAAGCTACCGCTTAGTCACTTCGGTATGTATCACACGAATGGGGTGCTCGATCCGAAAACAGGTACAGTCGACAAAGGAGATACGGTTGTATCTTTACCTACAAATTTATATGAAAGCATGCGCATCTCCATTTTCCACTGTACATGACAGGTATGGTCACCTGTCACCCCAGCAAGAAGCAAATCTGAGCAACGGCGTAACGTAGGTACCTACGTCACTCTCTCTATTCCAAAGTAGGACGGAGCCGTCTCAAAGTCGTAAACACCCCAGTGTCAGCTGGGTTATGAGAGAAGTACCTTATTGGATAACTTTACACCCCTTTATATTGAGCACTGAGACAGCGTGCGGTTATAGTTGGTTCGAGTCCGACTTTTCAACCCTTGGATCACGCTCACGCATGAAAATAAAAACGCTAGAGTGGCTGGTTTTGGTATCTATTCATCTACCACACCTATTGATTAACAGGCAAGGCTCTGGAGCAGGCTTACCTATCAGGAATCAGATGTCGGTCACCTCTATATAAGATAAACTGTAGGTAGGGGAACTAGGGGCATGATGGGGTAGCGAGGTAAGACGGGGACACGCACACATAGCAGAACTAAAAGCAATCGCGAGGTGGCAGTTTAGCCAATGAGAGGCCGCTTTGGAACAATACTCAGTGCGGCCATGAAAGTCGGCGAAAGTGCGTGCGTTCTTTGTTTACAATCAAATTTTTGTTAACGTGCATGTTTGATGTAATATTTTGTGTTTCTTAACAACTTCAGAAACAGGTAAGAAATAGTATTGAAATGATGATTTATTTTTGATTTGTATTACGTTTTCCTTACAGTGGATAGGCATAATTCAAAAGTGTAATGGTTCTAACCGTGTATTTTTGAAATATTATTTTCTTTAAAAACAGTGACTGGGGCAAGATGGTGTAAATCGTACGGGGCATAACGGGGTACCACATTATGCCCCACACAATGCTCTATTGTCAATAGTTTCCGCAGATTCACCATCATTTTAGCATGTATCCCGGCTGTGCTCTCACGTGTGAGAACCCGGGGTCCGCTTTGACCATGATCCAAGGTTCGGCAGATCAGGTAATTACAGTGGAGCGACTGCCACCCGACCTTCGTGACCCTGCTAGCAGGGGAACCTGACCAGATTGGATCATGTTTACACATTAAGTCTCCTGAATGTGCAGGTTTCCTCACGATGTTTTCCCACACCGTAAGAGCAATGGTTAGATGTACATAACTCATTGGTCACTTAACCAAATAAGTCATTGGTACATGGCAATGATACAAACCACACTTACCTTAAATCTACCGAAAATTGGGTACAATGTCAGCTTTGTGGGCGATGGGCACATACTGCATGCGCAGGGGTGGCAGATGGAAACTTAGAAGAAGTGCTCATATGCATTTTCTGTGAAGATAAATGAGAATCCTATCTTGCCCCTTAACCCCATCATGCCCCATTTATCATTCCCCATCTTACCCCACATACGGGGCAAGACGGTTTTTTTATGTATACTTAAAAAAATATTATTATTAGAAATTTGTGATAACATTTTTGTCCAAAGACTATGCCAATTTGTAGTTGATTAAGTTACTATAGTGCCATAAATAAATGAAAACATTATGTTGATTTTTCATGTAGTTTTTTATAATTTTCCCTTAGCGTCCCCGTCATGCCCCTAGTTCCCCTATTGGTGTCAGAGGTTACGGGTTTATTCCCGCTCAGTGTTGGTATCCGAATATCCGGTACCTAACCTTAAACTACAGAGATAATGAAACAAGTGATACAGACCTACAGCCTACAGCGATACTGTGATGCTAATCTTAATTAAAAGGTTTGCTATTACTTTTAGTGCAGGCGTCTTATCGAAATTACTACTTTCTATTTGTATTTAACAGTTACTATTACTAATTATGATAATTATTTAAGTAGTAATTAAATAAGTATATTTAATACTTTATGTAAAGTTTGCATTTAGACATTATAAACTGCATTTGAATGATTACTATTGGCAACACTACACCGTTTAAATAACCAATGTTTATACGCTAATGCTAACTATTTATGTAGGTAGGCTATAAAATAATCACTATCCCGCAGGATATGGTATTTTACTGATGTCCCTACTACACCGGATACTACTCAAAGATCTCTTTATTAGGTACTAGCTGTCTCGGCGAACTTCGTACCGCCATATTTTCCACCCGCGTGCAATTCCGTTCCCATTCCTGTTCCCGTTCCCATTCCCATTACTATACCCATTCCTATTCCTATTCCCATTCCTATTCCCATTCTCATTCTCATTCCCATTCCCATTCCTACTACTACCTACTACTACTAAATACTAATCCCGTAACGTAAACATAAACTTCTCTCACATAATAGAAAAAGTTGGTATGAGAAAAAGAAAAGTTACTTTCTGAAATTTTCTGTACAACTGTTTTTTTTTTTTCGTAAGAACCTTCTCCCGATAATAACAAACACAACAAAAAAAGAATTAGTGAAATCGGTCCAGCCGTTGGTGAGTTATGCGCTTACCAACACATTTTGCGATTCATTTTTATATTATAGATTGTAAAGTTTAGTTATTTTGTCAAGCGATAGAACTATGCCTATTGTTTATTATCTGTGTCAAGGGTAAACCCAACTGACAGCAATATTGTTCGTTCTGAAACTGAGATTCATGCATAGGATTCGTGCATGAGATTATTCTGTCGTATTGTATTGTAATGACACTAATGGCTGCAGTTTGACAGAAGTCCAAGTCGTTAGCAGTTCAAGCTAAAAAAAAACTTAAATTTAATATCATCTCATCAGCAATATTAGTCAATTATATACGCTACACAATAACTTTTTGTGAAACCAAGCTTAATTTGTTAAAGTCAAGCATTAGAAAACCAGTAAAATATAGAATTTTTACTTTATTTTTCTAGATATTTTCTGCTTATAGTATATATTATAACGTTTGTTTATTTATTTTAGTTTATTAAACGATGTATTCGTTTAAAACTCGTTAGCATAGTGAAATTATCTGAATTCAAATAAAATTAAAAGTCATTATCATTACATTACATTAAATAAACACTGATAAAGTTTTTGAACGTTCTCACTCCTCAGTTTTGTTTGACATTTCGCTAATTTTCCTGCCTGAAGGAAGGAATGAATTAGTCGTAATAATACTTTTTTCGTTTTTGTTTCGTCCAAATTCTCATGATAAAGTGAATTATTGACAAAAATAGTGTTTAGCAGTACAGCGGGAGACAGTTTCGCTCATTTTGTTGTAAGTACTATTTAATTTTGACTGTTGAAGTTTATGATATTACCGTGTTATTTGCACTTATATTTTGTATGTGATTGTGAACATCTGAGGAAGTTATTGTTGTCAACAAACACGTGATTCAAGGCCGACATTTGTCCTAATATGTAATTAAATTAACTAATTTGCTATAGACTGTAACATTTGCTAGTGAACTCAGTCACTTGTAGCTATTATGATTACGATAGTGAAACATTATCATAGGTTGATCATTTCCTTTGTGCAGCGCCGTGGTCATCGTTGCAATCACGATACTACATAATAATGTATGTGCTATAAATATTTGAAACCAGTTATATTAAGTACAGAAATATTGGCAGGTCAATGACTCATTGCCTGACACAATGACCAAATCTGATATAGTATTTGTCGTTATATAAAGTAAACAAGGCAAATAGAATTGGGTAATGTCAACTTTATTTTTATATAAAAATGTTATTACTTCATGACACAGATTTTTTTTACTGATACTAGAAATGGCAAAGGTAACTTTGTTCAAATCCAATGTGTACATTTGCATGTTGTGTAGCGCACTCTAATTAGTGCTGCAATAAAGGAAACAGTTAATTAACATGCATACAAAATTAATTATTTTTATGTTCTATCAAGTGTCCAACAATGTCTTTTTTACTAATTATTATCAGAAGCACAAAAAAAAAATTTTTACTTACTAATTAATTACTATACATAAACTTTGAAAAAACTATACATATATAATATAATATAAAGTCATTTATTGCCAAAAAGAATTACAATGATGAAAAATGCTGTGACCCCACACTAGGCGAAGCCTGTCCTGTGGGTGTCAATACGATTATAATTTACGTGAAAACATTGTTTGCTCGGGTGACGTCTGAGTTTTTGGACTTAACACATAATTTGACCTATACTGTTCAATTCACAATACTTTACCAACAATTACATCCATAGCTATATCTATACACTTTAATACGTTATTCTTTCACAGGACAATTACCAATAACTACGACATTTATGAAACATGAGCAATTAAAATTTCGGTGAGATCGTACGATAGAGAATTGAGCCATTTTGTGACTTTCAACCTTGCCTCTTTAACCGAACATAGTTTTATGTCGCAAGCACCATTTGTTTGATTGTAAATGTGGATGTCTTTAAATGGTGCAAAGTGCCTGGCAAAGCTTGTGTTGACTTGGGGTAGTGGTAATTTGAATAATCGTCGCTTAATTAAATTTTCATAGTCTTCTGAATTTATTGTCTTTTTATGAATATCGAGAACTGTCTTTAGAATATGTAATTGAGGCACGTTTAACAATTTACTTTCACTGTACAAAGTTTCTGTGGGATATCGGAAGGGTTTCCTAAACATAGTTTTAATTACTGCCCTCTGAGCTCTTTCAATTTGAATCATTGCTGTTTTCTTAGCACTTCCCCAACACGTTATGCAATATGTTATCAGCGACTGACACAAGGCATAATATACAGTTTTTAAAATGTCTGGTGACGCCGATGAACGAAGCAATTTTAATATATATGCTGTTTTTCTGACTGTTTCTGATAGTTTTAAATTAAATTTGTTGAAGTATTTATTCTTTAGATTATAAATCTCTATAGATGTCAAAATGCCCAAGTGTTCATTTCACATCTATATAATATCTATAGAAATTCAAGACAGACTCACATCAAAAGTTGTTGGAATTTGGTGACACTAGTATTTAAACTAACAAGGTGTAAGAACATCCTTGATTTGAACAAACTTACTGACTGGTTTAGCTCGATTGATATATCTTGGACCAAAAATGTGCTCTATATGCGCAGTACACGTTTCTTGGATGTATTTCGAAGATAGCATGAAGTGCTATTTCGGTGGACAGGCTCAAAATTATAACAAAACAATATGCGCACACAAGGGCCTTTTATATCTCTTGATTTAGATCCAAATTATATCAATCAGGCTTTATTCTGCTACTTAACATTTACGTTAATTATGAGTAATTACATAGTAATTGCCATCTAAACCACTCATCTAAATAATTAACTTTCTACACTGTTTAATAAAAGAATGAAAGTAATTGAGTCATTTTAGCAACAACTGTGATACTAACCACTTTTTTTTTCGTGCGGAATTCCCCTCGGATACCTCCCCGCCGGAAGGGGAGGTTATGTCGGACTCGAACCGACTAATCGCGCGCCGACTGTGGGTCGTGGTGCTAGGCCGGGGGTGAGGTTGGTTCGACATTGGTAGAAATTTGATGGCACAAATTTGACACTTATTTCGACCGGGTTGGTACCACCGTGCACAAGTGCGAAAAACCCTCCATAGTAATCCAATCTCGGTTGGATTGCGTTCAGGGATCAGCAAGTGCATAGCCGGGCCGAGGTGATGGTAGTCGCAGCACTAGTGGGACCGGTGGGTTTTGGCGTAGTCTAGTGGGGTGTGACGCGGGGCGCCGCGCCGGGCAGGGAGACCCGTAGAAACGGTGGTGCCGCTGGCCGCCCGCGGCATAGTACAGGGGCCCAACTGGGACTAACCACCCTGGGAGGCTGCCCCACCAGGTCGCGCATAATCCCGATATGGCTCGTCGTGCCGGTTGGCGACCGGACGGGAGCCCGGCGACCATATTCGGGAGGGTACGGGGGCCCTTCCGTTCGGCGCGTCGGCTCTCGTCGCGCCTCACATTCATAGATGAAACCAATCTCCCATGTTTTGTCACGCGGTGCTGCGGCGACAATCACCTCTTTTTCACGCCTTCCCTTACCCTTCACCTCATGGCAGCGCACAAAACAAAAATTGTTGTAACAGCGGCTAGGGACTCTCCCACAAAAACTCTATTTGAGGTGGAGTCCACGAACATCTGTGGGCTCCATAAGAACCTCAACGCCGTCCACCAACACCTGGAGACGGCGAAACCAGCTATGCTGTTTCTAACGGAGACACAAATACGCCGCCCTGACGACACGGCCTACCTGCTTTACCCCGGCTATGTTATCGAGGAAAATTTCCGAGCAAAAGCCGGGGTGTGCGTGTTTGTTAGGGCGGATATTTGTTGTCGCCGTTTGCGCTGTCTAGAGGACCCATCCTTTTCCATCCTTTGGGTACACGTAGACCATGGCTCCACGAGTCAGGTCTATGTGTGCCTTTACCGTTCCCATACAGGAGATGCAGAGATAACTCGACTATTCGAATACCTGAGTCAGGCGGCAGATGATGCGCAGGAGCGGTTTCCGAACGCCGAATTGGTGTTTTTGGGGGATTTTAACGCCCACCACAAGATCTGGTTGGGCTCCGCCATAACAAACCATGCGGGAAGAGCCACTCACGCATTTGCCCTGGCGCATGACTTGACTCAATTGGTGCACAAGGTCACGAGGATACCAAGAGAGTCCGGCCTAGAGCCCTCTCTGCTTGACCTTCTGTTGACGAGTCACCCGGACCAGTACAGTGTCTCGGTGATTGCTGCTTTAGGTAACTCCGACCACTGTCTGGTCCGCTCCACCGTGCCCATTGTAGCGCCCCCACGACCCGTGCAGGGGAAGAGGCGGCTATGGCACTACTCGTCAGCGGACTGGGATGGATTGCGCGACTATTATGCGTCCATCCCGTGGGTTGAACGCTGCTTTGAGGGTAAGAACCCATCTGAGAGCGCTACTGCCGTCGCCGGTGAGATCGGTCTAGGTATGGAATACTATATCCCATACACCGATGTCACCGGAGTCCGCGGAGCGCGTCCGTGGTTCGGGCGCGAGTGCGCGGAGGCTGTTGAACATAAACAGTCTGCGTACCGCGCCTGGGTGCGGGCGCGCGCCACACGCGATCCCAACGTGGGTCACTTCAAGGCGGCGTACAACAGAGCCACAAAGGTCTGCAGGGGGGCATGCGTCAGGGCGGATGCCCAGCGCATAGCGCGGCTGGGCCAAGAGCTAGTGGCGCATCCCACGGGTAGCCGTGGCTACTGGCAACTGGCCAAAGCCGTGCAAGCCAACTTCTGCCAGCCCTCGCTGCCCCCGCTGAGCAATCCCGATGGATCTCTGGCCCATGAGCCGCAAGAGAAAGCAAATTTGCTGGTCAATCTCTTCGCGGCCAACTCCCGAGTCGATGATTGTGGTATGCAACCACGGACAATGCCCACTGGTGACCACGCAATGCCTGATATACGTATCAGGCAACGCGATGTCCGTGCAGTACTGCAATCACTCGATGTCCGGAAAGCCAGTGGTCCTGATGGTATTCCAGTGGTTGTACTTAAAAAATGTGCAGCGGAGTTATCTCCTATGCTAACGCGGCTGTACCGACTGTCCTACAGTTCGGGTACAGTGCCTTCGGCTTGGAAGGAGGCGAATGTCCAGCCGATCCCCAAGAAGGGGGATCGCTCGGACCCAGCCAACTATCGACCCATAGCCGTCACCTCAGTGCTGTGTAAGGTGTTCGAGCACATAATTAACACACAGCTCATGCGCCACCTAGAGGATCACTCCTTGCTTAGTGACCGGCAATACGGTTTCAGACCGAAACGGTCAACGGGTGATCTTCTGGCGTACATGACCCACCTTTGGGGTGAGGCTATGGAGAAGCACGGTGAGTCACTGGCAATTAGTCTTGACATCGCCAAAGCTTTCGATAGGGTATGGCTCAAATCGCTTCTTTCCAAGCTACCAGCCTTCGGCCTGCCTCCTAGACTGTGTAACTGGGTTGCAAGCTTCCTGCGGGGGCGCCGTATTCGCGTCCTTTGTGATGGACGAGCTTCGGAGTTCTTGCAGGTAAATGCTGGCGTGCCGCAGGGTTCCGTTTTATCTCCCACTCTCTTTCTTCTGCATATCAATGACATGCTCTGTAACGGAAACATTCACTGCTATGCAGACGACAGCACCTTACATGGGAGTTATCACGCACATCCTGCGGCCAAGCAGTCTGATATCGCGGAAAAAAGGCAGCTTCTTGTCACAGAGCTGGACCGGATCCTGGACCACATTTCTCAATGGGGCGCTAGGAACCTGGTCGAGTTCAATGCCAAGAAGACCCAGGCATGTGCGTTTACAGCTAAGGTATCTCCTTTCCTTCCCCTTCCCACTCTTCAGAGCACACCACTGCCACTGCAGGATCACCTCACTATCCTCGGTATGGATGTTCGCTGCAAACTGAATAACAAAAACTATATCGAGAGTATCATCAAATCAGCCTCGCGTAAACTCGGAGTCCTGAACAGAGTGAGACGTTTTTTCACGCCGGAGCAGCGGTGTCTTCTATACAAGACCCAAATTCGTTCCTGCGTGGAATACTGCTCACATCTCTGGGACGGCTCCGCAAAGTACTTATTAGATGCTCTCGACAGGTTGCAGCGACGTGCGGTCCGCATTATTGGGGATCCTGAGGTCACGAACACCCTCGAGCCTTTGCAGATGCGTAGAGATGTTGCGTCTTTGGCAGTTTTCTACCGTCTCTACCATGGTGAATGTTCTGACGAGCTCTTCCAATTAGTCCCACCCTCCCCTTTCCTTCACAGGACGACACGTGCAGGGCTAAGATGTCATCCATTTACGGTGCAGAGTATACCTGCTAGAACCAAGCGTTTCTGTGATTCATTCCTATGCCGCACCACTAAGACCTGGAATTCCCTGCCAGCTCACGTGTTTCCTTCTTCCTACAGTCCCGGGTCCTTTAAGCGGGGCGTGAAAAGGCATCTAATGAGGCCGTCAAGCTGAGTGCCACCACTGTTAACATGGTAAATGTTTACGATGGTGACCCTCTTTCCGAGACTTTGCCTTTAGCTTAACATCAGGCGAGGTGAAGTCAAATTGACGTGTCCAATATAAAAAAAAAAAAAAAAAAAAAAAAAAAACATATCCGTCGCACCCCGTCTGACCCAAGGGCATCTGGCCCTCCTGGGCTAACCACATATCACTCTATAGCTGTAGAAAATAGAAAATTGTAGGGAGGAAAATAATGTTGTTATTGTGAATAAAAAATCAGTTTTCTTCTTCATCTTTACGTTAATCCCAGTCACATCTGAAGCTTTCAGCTTGGAATCTGGGGTCTGCTTTACCAGTCTAACTGCGGGTTTAGCTGAAGTTATTTTCCATGAAGCAACTGCCATCTGTCCTCTACAACCCAAAGGCGATATCGAAGCATTGCAGTTTATTTGAATGAATTTTTTATAGCATTTATTATGCTAACTGTTAAGTTCGAAAAACATTGGAAAAAATGAAATGCTCAAGTGAGACTCGAACTCACGACCTTTCGCTTACACCACGCTTAGAGCAGTCGCCCTGTAAGCGAAAGGTCGTGAGTTCGAGTCTAACTTGAGCATTTCATTTTTTCCAATGTTTTTCGAACATTGCAGTTTAACCAGTTGTTGGACTTTTGAGAGCTCAAACCACCTGTAACAATTGCCATAGATGTTTCTATAGTAACCCGGACTAATAGTTTGACATGCTCACAGAGGCACGAACAGACCAATGCATATTCATGCATACAATGACTGAGCACTGAGGGGGGATCGATCCAGCGCCTCCTGTGTGTTGGCTGCGCCACGCAGGCTGTCCAAAAAAAAACAACAGTAAAATACAAGACGCCGATCGGGACTAACAGTAAAAACGCCAGTTCATATATTATCAGACTCACAATCTTGATCAAACATCTTTACTTTATAATGACATTAAATGACTGCTCATTACTTTGTCTTGATATCTGACAGGTCAACAAACCATGCAACCGCCTCATCAACCTACACTGGACTGCGTAGAACCGCATGAGACTTAGAAGTACTGCAGTGAGCACATGTGACGTGCCGGGCCAAAATGTTGGGTGCCATCCTCATCGGGGCGCTTCTGTGCCTGCTGCCCATTGTCTATGGCAACATCATTGTTTATACACAGGACACGCCACACTCGGTGAGTGTTTTTAATCTATTTTGATAATTTATAATAAATAAGTTGGTGGTACACATTGGAACAATTTGCTATACATTTTATTTATTGTATCTGGCTTTTATCTAAGCCAGGATTTGATTTTATGGGTGTATCAGGGGTCACCAAAATCTTAAGGACCTGCCACAAGGTCCACCCGCATTTTTCTATGGCTAATAGCCCGCATTTGACCCCTATATCACCTGTTGGTAAGTGACGATACAATAGGGAAATACAATAGAGGGCAGATTACCCGTCTGGCCGCAGCATCCCCTGCTGGCAGTAACTGTGAAACGCCATGTGAAATGCCAACAACAACAAATGCCAACGGTGAAACTTATTTATTTTTATTTATTTATTTAAACTTCTTACACAAATACAAAATGATTATACAAAGGCGGAATTAATGCCATGGGCATTTTCTGCCAGTCAACCCTAGGGTAATGCAGAGATATTTTTCTCAAAGTTGCATGAAGTATTATGGTGAGAATTATACCTAGTTTGGTACAAATGCTTACTCTTTATCTTTCGGAATTTGACAGACGGCTGTTACGAATTCTATCCTTCAAAGAGACTAGGCATAGCGGACATAATTCGCCGAATCCTGCCCACTGTCCAACCCATTTGAATCCTTTTGGCAGATAGAGGCCAGTAGTTGATTATTTCGAAGAAAAGGAAAAAAGAACTCCTTTACGAAAAAAATTGTTAAATTTTATCAGTAAAGAATTAAATATTATATTACATAGTATTCGGTTTTTATCGCGGTAGTATTCGGTTTTTATCAAGGACGTACGGTTTCCTGTGACTACAAGCTACCGGTTTTATGTTGACAGCAATTGGTCACTAGTTCCCACTTCTGGTATAGGTACCTGTAATCAGAAGTGGGATCCACTGACTAACGGTAAACATTATGCAATGAGCAGCTGACACGAAGAAAGTGACTTTGTAAGTTATTATTTTAAGAAACAAACTAATATACAAATTTTGTGAGTTATATGAGGTAGGTATACATGGTAACCCTTGACCTGATGTTACAGCATCAAGTGGTCTGCGGGAGATATTTCTTGTTTTGGAGGAGAAAGGGAGGGGGCGGGGGGTGGTTAAGTTTTCACTGGAGAAATGATATATTCGGAATGCATTAAGTAAAATTTTGTAACGGTGTTTAGTATTTCGCCTTGATCGCATTTTCTACAGTTGGTGAAATCCAACCTTAATATAGGTATTGCTTAGCATCTACATGAGTTAATCCGGCCATGCCCACAGCACACGCCATGTGATATCATAATTGGAGATTAGTATGTAAATTAGTGCACATCAATCTTGTTATCGTAACAATAAACAAAAAAACTTGGTGTGTAGCGAAGCCAATCGCGAGGTTATTGCCCTCGGCCTGGCCTAATATTTCTGGGTTCCCAGTTCTAGCACAGATTAAAAAGTAGGATACCTACTTTCTGCTCTTAATTTAAATAATAATCATAAACTTTGAATATGCCTACTAGTTTTTTTTAATCATAGCTTCTTATGACTAATGCTCCAGTTAGATTACCAGCTCCCGATAGCAAAAATCTGGATAAATTAAAAAAATATGGCTATAATCTTCGGCGATGTGGTCATGTCACTCCCGGTAGCTCCCCTGGGGAAGATAGAGGGATGTTAATAGGGGCCATAGCTCCCCTATACTGAGGAGACAAAGCCCCTCTATTCACAATCCATAAGTGTTGAAAACCTGCGTCACGCAATATCGCAGTTATAATAATTATGATGTGAGTCATATAACAGACCATCCATTCTGTTCCTGTATAAATTATATCGTGCGTTACACGAATGGACCGCGTCATTCATTTCGTTTGAATCCTGTCAAGAACTTTAGTGTTTCCTGAAGAAAATGGTGAATACCTACGATACCTTGTGAGTTGTGGAGGCGACATATTGACAGGACTTCACCAAGTCCGTACGCGCGGGTACATTCTCTAAAAATTCTATTACGGGTCATTCATCAACTCGCGGGAAACCGCGAGATTGCCTTAAAATTTTATTTAATATCTAGAATATGCTTGCGACAATAGGCTATTTGACTAATTTTTTTTACATTCGAATAATGACCTTTTGAATTACAATTGAATTTCACTTTCACTGTTCTGTATATTATAAGAAAGTTATAATATACTGAACAGTGAAAGTGAAATTTTCGTACGACCAATAGTTTTCAAGATATTTGATTTTGAAAAATTCGATTTGTCGCGCCACCCGAAAACGCTCCATACAAAATCGTACAAAATTGTGACGACACGCTTCTGTAGCGCGTAGTGCAAATGTATGGAGTGCAAGAGAATATCGCATTTATCTCGGTCTACGTTGCGTTTACACGTATATAGTTAATAATAAAAGTTATATAAAGTTTAATGAGGATTCTAAAACGTTATATATTTGAATTGAATTTGATTGTAAAATTTTTGATTTTTTTTTGGGAATTTCAACTAATGAAAAGTCACAGTTTCAGTTTAGATATGCAATATTTTATTTTTCAAGGCATATTTTCTCAGAACAAGCTATCATATTAAGCGGTATTGGGAAGAATCGACGACTTAGTCAAATAGCCTATTGCAATGAACTTCATTTCTATACTACCACAGTGTGGGAACTAGTAAGTGACTGGTAGGCAATAGGTAGGCTTCGTTAAATGAAATACCTAGATAGGTAAATACAAGGTTGATTTTAATTCACTATTATAACTTTACTTTATAAACAAACTTATTACTTTACACTTTAACTTATTATGATCTCAGTACAGAACTACAAACTTATTATGATATAATTAATGAACTTGGATGCGAACTTTAAAATAATCTTTACTGGAAAACGTAATATTAGGACTGCGTGTGCGACAACGAGCGAGCGTGGATTCGCCTTCGGAGACCGTGGCTGACTGGTCGTACGAGCAGTGGCCGGCGGCGGCGTCCGCGCCTTCGGCCGCCCAGCACTGCGCATGCGTGTTGCGCATGCGCGTTGCGCGGCCTCCTACTCGTACGACTCGCTTGTTGCGCGATTAATAAAACTACCTAACGTTTAAGTAGGCACCGCAGGCGCCACATCACCCCCCCCTTGAGCCCGGGCTACGGGCGATAATAAGGGCCATAATGGTCAGGGAAGCGTACCGTACGGCCTGATCGCGTTCTTCTAACGCCGCTGGGATCCTCAGCTTCAGGTGTAGAATTGGTGACGTGTGAACGGTAGAGTGGTGTAGATGTGCTATTATGTGTTGTCTGAGCATGAGTGTTATTGTCTAGTGTAGTCTGGTTAGTATGCGAGTCACGGAGTATGTAGGCCGGCTTAAGTCTGTCTATTGATACTGTGACTGTTTTATCCCTAAGGAGGAGTTTGAAAGTTTTCTCCCCCCGTTCGAGGACCTTATGTGGTCCGGTGTAAGACGGTTTGAATGACCCGCATGACGCGTTATCCCGTAAGAACACGTGAGATGCCGTCGCGAGGTCCTTAAATATAAATATGGCGCGGTTACAGTGACGCGATGCTTGTGATGGTTGCAAGTTCCTTGCGATCATGCGTAACCTATCCACAAACTCTGTTATGTCCGTAGTGTCATGTGGTTCGGGTTGTAAGAAATCCCCTGGTAGTCTCAATGTCTGACCGTATACTACTTCTGCAGCTGTCGCCTGAATGTCGTCTTTGTAGGCATTGCGTATACCCAGGAGTACCAGTGGGAGAGCATCCACCCAACTGTCGTTCCCGTGACAAGTTATAGCGGCTTTAAGCTGCCTGTGGAACCTTTCGATCATGCCGTTTGCTGCGGGATGATATGCGGTAGTTTTTCTGTGTTCGAAGCCGGCTATCTCGGACAACTTTTTGAAGAGCGCAGACTCGAATTGCCCCCCACGATCTGTCACAATTTGTGTAGGACAACCGAAACGCGCAATCCATCCATATAGGAGGGCTCTTGCTACCGTTTCAGCCATGATGTCTTTAATAGGTATTGCCTCTGGCCATCGCGTGAAACGATCGATAGCGGTTAGACAATACCGATATCCTTGGGACAACGGAAGGGGGCCGATTAGGTCAATGTGGATGTGCATAAACCGAGAGCGTGGCAGTTTATATGTACTCAGAGGTGCTGAGACGTGCCGTGTTATTTTGGACTGTTGACACGCTATGCAATTTTTCGCCCATTCTCTGCAGTCTTTCCTCATTTCAGGCCAGACGTACCGCTCAGCAACGAGCTTGGCACTAGCGTTCGCCCCAGGATGGCTGAGAGAATGCAGGCTATCGAAGACTTGTCGTCGAAATGTTCTCGTGACATATGGTCTCGGTGTCTTGCCGCTCTCATCGCAGTACAATTCAGACCTCGATCCCGGCAGTAGAATTTTTTTTAGGTGCAGTGAGGTACTACCGTCCAGCAACTGTTTGAGTTCCAGGTCGGTACTCTGCGAGTTTGCTAACTCGTTCAAGTTGACAGGCTGGACGATTTCCTCAATTCGGGACAAGGCGTCAGCTACGATGTTGTCCTTGCCTGAAATATGCCTGATGTCCGTGGTAAACTGTGAGATGAAATCCAGATGTCTGAATTGTCTTGGTGAGCAATTTTCCTTACGCGTGTGGTACGCATAACAGAGGGGTTTGTGATCTGTGTAAATTACAAACTCTCTAGCTTCGACCATATGCCTGAAATACTTGATAGCTTCATATACTGCCAGTAATTCTCGATCGTACGGCGAGTGTTTCTGTTGTGCAGGGCTCAGCTTGCGCGAGAAAAAAGCTAAGGGTTCCCAAGCATCACTCTTCAGTTGCTGCAGAACTGCCCCTAATGCGGTATCTGAGGCGTCCGTCACAATGGCGAGTTTAGCATCTATGTCTGGGTGTGCCAACATAGTAGCCTGGCAGAGACCGCGCTTGCAAGCCTCGAACGCTTCAGTCTCTTTGGGTGTAAAGCTCACGGGGTGAGAACCTTTCACAGACCCCGCTAGGAGCGCGTTAAGAGGGGCTTGGTGATCTGCGGCACCTGGGATGAAACGCCTGTAAAAGTTTATCATCCCTAGGAACCTCCGGAGTTCACGAACGTTTTTCGGTGGTGTGAAGTTAGCGATAGCGTCAACCTTTTCTGGTACTGGTTTGGTACCTTTTGCAGAGATGCTGTAACCTAAAAACGTTACCTCTGACGCTCCAAACACGCATTTGGATGGGTTAATTACCATCCCATACGTTTGCAACCTAGTAAACACCTCGCGTAAATGATCTTCGTGTATTTTTTTATTTGGGGAGAAAACTAAAAAATCATCTAAGTACCCATAACAAAAATCTAGTCCCCTCAACATCTCGTCTACAAAACGCTGAAACGTCGCCCCCGCGTTCCGCATCCCAAACCCCATGTACGGAAACGAATACAGGCCGAAGGGGGTGGTGATAGCGGTCTTAGGAACATCATCAGGATTGACAGCAATCTGGTTATAAGCGCGAACTAGATCAATAGTTGAGAACACCTGGCAACCGGCGAGATTGTGTGCAAAGTCATGAATGTGACGTATAGGGTAGCTATCGGGGATCGTTCTCGCGTTCAGCATTCGGTAATCCCCGCAAGGTCGCCAACCATTATCTTTCTTGGGTACCAGGTGTAAGGGGGACGCCCAAGGTGAATCGGAGGGTATCGCTATACCGTTTGCAAGCATAGTTTCAAACTCCGCCTTAGCGATTTTTAATTTGTCTGGTGCCAACCGTCGCGGTGTACACGATACGGGTGGCCCAGGTGTAGTGCGTATATAGTGTCTAGTGTTGTGTGTAGGTGTCTTATGAATACCCGACGGGCGTGTAATGTCAGGATACTCGCGCAGTATATCATGATATGTAGAATCACCAATTCTTACCTTAACTGAAGAGACGATGTCAGAAGAAAGGGCAGGCGAAGCCGGAGTCGCGAGCGATGTACCGCCATCAATAAGGCGTTGACCTCGTACGTCCACGATTAAGTTATACCACGATAAAAAATCCACCCCTATTATCGCCTTTGTTACATCAGCAACGATAAACCTCCACTTAAAGTCTCTGCGTAAACCTATGTTTAATTTTAAATGTACATACCCGTAGGTATTTATAACACTGCCATTAGCCGCACACAACTCGTAATCACTTTTACTGTTATTGAATTTCACGAGCGATTTAGGAAAAACACATACGTCACTTCCGGTGTCTACGAGGAATCTGGTTCTAGTCTCCCGATCCGTCACGAACAGGCGACCTGTTGCCCGACAGTCATTGGTCGCCATCACTGACTGCCGGTCGCTTTTCCCGAGAAGTCACACGGTTTTCTGCATTGGGTTGCTTGGTCGCCGAACCTGTAGTGGTACCAGCAAACCGGGAACTGGCGATAATTTAACTCCGACCGCGTGGTAGGCGCTCGGTCTCGTGAGAGGCTTCGGTTCCGGTTACGAGCGTGGTCACCGCCTCTATCACGAGACATCCTGTCTACGTTAGCGGCTAGGGCCTGTACCTGCTTGGTTAGCTCTGAAATTTGCACAGCCATTGGATCCGAGCTGCTATTTGAAGGTGAGGTACTCACAGCTGATGTGTACGCTACTTGCGGCCCTGCTACGTCATGAATGGCGTCCGCAAGCTCTGCCAACTCGGCTAGGCTGGCATTTTTTTGTGAAGCGACGATGGCTTGGGTACTGCGGGGCAGGCGTGTGGTCCAAATAGTGCGTAGGAATTCCTCCGGGACGCCTGGCCCTGCCAGGTTAAGCAGATGGCGGTGAAATTGTGAGGGCTTTCGGTCGCCTAGCTCCTCGTGCATCAGCAGTTGTTTAATTTTATTCTCACGCGATGCAGACAATCGCCCGATTAACTCCGCTTTGAACCTCTCATATTTATTTGTTGGGGGAGGGTTGGCGATGATGTCCTCCACTTCGGCCGCGTACTGGGTGTCTAAGTTTCCAACTACGTAGTAGTACTTCGTGTCGTCCGTTTTGATGGGTGCATCCTCGTGCTCCTACTAAATTGTCCTACTGGTAGGAGCACCGGGACACCTATGTCCTGGTGCTCCTACTACAAAGGCAACCGTGAAACGTCCAGTAGGAGCACCAAGACATTACAAAAATAGAAGTACTCATACACCTACTCTGATTCAAATACAGACGAATGCAGATATCTACAAGTGTCACTTTGTTGCATATTTTGTCACTTTTGTCCAAGCAAGAAAAAAACTATCTAAATAATCAATTATATTAAAATTTAAAATGACTACAGAAGAAATTATTCCCGTTTTAATTAAAAGGAAACGCGGAACTGTACCTATTGCTCTTCAAAGGAAAGCAATAATATAAACAAGGAGTTTACAAAAGTGTAGTGAAATATGACAGTGCAGCTATATGAAACTCGACCTGGATCATTATTTGAAAATAGGTTTCTGTATGAAATTCAAGTCATAGACTGTGTAAAGTAATATGCAAAAAAGACTCAGAGGATAACAAAAATTGAAGCTCTAAAATGTGTATTATTTTTATAACGAAAAGGAAAACTAATCTCCTCTATCGAATACATAGAAAAAAATGGGGCGGGACTCGAACCCGCGATCTTTCCCTTACAGGGGAATGCCTTGACCAACTTGGCTACCGATATTTTTATCCGTCTATATTCTAATCCTCGTCTAAACCAACGTATGGTTTACCACAAGAACCTTCCAGGCCCTCGATTCTACTAAAGCTAAACCACTGTGGTGCCGCGGTCACTGCAAAAAATGACAATAAATTTTGGACTTTATGGTGGTGGCAGATTTATGTTTTCAAAATTAATTAAAAAAGGTTCTGTTTGACGTATAGTTTTAATACAAGTTTTTTAATGTAAAGTACATATGCGGATTTTTTTTAAAGATGATGTCATCCAAATGTCTTCCACCTAGTTGCACACATTGTTTAAAACGGAGCATCGTATTCCGCACCACACGCTGCAGTAAGCTCGGTTCAATTCGCTTCTTGCCGAATGTTGTCTTTTAGGTCCACAATAGTTCACGGATTGCTGGCGTACTTCTTACTTCCGTCGAATTTTGAAGTGTGAAAAAAATTGTCGACGAACGAGTACGTAGGAATCGTTGCTTTTGGAAATTGCATCGATAGCGTACGCGCGATGGTCACCCGTCCACTACGACATCGTGACTGGGAAATCCGCACGATCAGTGATCCGAGTGATTCGAAAGACACTACCCCCTCCCCGCTCCGCTTATAACTTTTGAGATAGTCGTTTTTTTATGTAAATCTGCTTCCAGTCTCCCTGTACCTACTGCTAAACTCCAAAATGAAATGAAAACGGATTCATTATACTTCTTGAATTACTCTGCAAAAAGTCATTGAATTTTGGACTTCTGGACCTCATCGCTCAGTAGCGGTGACACCATTGTGTTGTTTGGCTTTAGCAGAATCGAGGCCCAGATCATCTGCCAGTGAGATCCCCCAGCGAATTCTGATTGAAAATTACTACTAGGAATTTTTCCTATGTCAAAAAGATTCACGACCTTTTGGGGTATAAATCGAAAAATATCGATCCTTGGAAAAAAATACTACCACTAAATTAAACTACTACTTTAAATTTCTTAGCTTGGCGGGACCTCTTTTAATTTCCTCTTAAGTATTTTTCGGTTGACTGTACAATATGTAATGCAATAGGAGCAAAAAGAATTAAATTTAGAAAATTATTTTATTCCTCTTGGTTTTTATGTTCAGTAGGAGCACCAGCACATGGGTGTCCTGGTGCTCCTACCAGTAGGACTATTTAGTAGGAGCACGAGGACGCACCCGTTTTGATTGCGGCTATAGCGAATTGAGCCTCCATCTGTGCGAACCAAAGCGCAGGTTTTTCAGCGTAGAACGGTGGTACGCGAACGCCGACGCGAAAGGACTCGTGCGGTCCCTCCGTCTTACTGCCACCTACACTAGCTCCCGTTTTCATTTTTTCAACTGACTTGTCTTCCGAGTCCATCTCGTTGGTTTTGATCGTCGGGGGTCACCACTGTGGGAACTAGTAAGTGACTGGTAGGCAATAGGTAGGCTTCGTTAAATGAAATACCTAGATAGGTAAATACAAGGTTGATTTTAATTCACTATTATAACTTTACTTTATAAACAAACTTATTACTTTACACTTTAACTTATTATGATCTCAGTACAGAACTACAAACTTATTATGATATAATTAATGAACTTGGATGCGAACTTTAAAATAATCTTTACTGGAAAACGTAATATTAGGACTGCGTGTGCGACAACGAGCGAGCGTGGATTCGCCTTCGGAGACCGTGGCTGACTGGTCGTACGAGCAGTGGCCGGCGGCGGCGTCCGCGCCTTCGGCCGCCCAGCACTGCGCATGCGTGTTGCGCATGCGCGTTGCGCGGCCTCCTACTCGTACGACTCGCTTGTTGCGCGATTAATAAAACTACCTAACGTTTAAGTAGGCACCGCAGGCGCCACAACAGTACATATCCAGTCCTGCTCTTTAGTCGTATGTCATGCACCATCGACTGCGTCCATGATGTTTGTCATATCGAAAACAATCCAATAACGGGTCCATTCACTCCGGCATAAATTGGATCGTGTATTGTACGAATACAAATGTACTGAGTCATTCATATTCATTCCAACTACGTTTGTTTTTTTTTTGTGTATGGAAATGACGCGTTTTCTCCTATTATTCCCGGATCTTCTAAGGACCGAAGTAATATACAGGTACTGAACATACTTTTTTTTCCCCAGACCAATGCAAATAGACATATTCATGCATACAAATATTTGCACTCACTACTGCCACGCCACCGAAGCTGTCAAATACTGAAATAATCTTAAATTCGAAGGGATTTATGTGGATTAGGATTAATACCAAGGTATTATTAACGGGTTTAATTCACACAATCGCAGGACTGATAACGTTTTTAAGAGTGGCACGATAAAAAAGCGCGAGTTTACTACTTTTTGAATCTCTAGTAGTCGACACGTCATTTTATACTCTCATACCTGTAATCCCCGAAGGTATAGGCAGAGGTGTATTAACACCCACATTTCGCTAACTTAATCTTCGGTCCCACGTAATAGGGGGCGAGCCTATTGCCGTTAAGCGGACACTTAGTCATGGACTGTATGTTTACTGTCGGATGGAGAACAGTCCTATCCCTTAGTCACTTTCTACGAAACCCACGGGAAGATTATGGGGTGGCCCTATTCTAGTCCACCGGAAACCATAACGGCAATAAACATGAAAAAAATAAACAAAATATAGATAGATGTTTAGATATTATTATATTTTTCTACAATTTGTCGTTATTACCCTATTTGTTCTATCAGTACAAGGAAAATAGTTGTATTAATAAATACCTATACTATCTGTCAGTAAAAATAAATTAAACGTACCTACTCATTAATTGCATAGTTATTCCTTCTAATGGAAAAATATTATACTATAAATTTGCTGATGACCGCGGCTTCACCCGCGTAAAATACTGATTCCGTTCCACGACCCAGAATATTCTATTCTCGCGATAAAAGTTTCTGAATTTGATATTTCTTTCTTTCTTTTATCATCCAAAAAATCGCTGTGGTTTCCCAAGCGACTCCAATATGCGGTTCTTCAAGAAGGACATTAGGTTTTTGCAGCGTCAGCATTTCATTATTCATTATTTATTTATTCATTAAAACCATAGATTACAGAGTTTACAGAGTCGTTGTCTCCTGAACTAAGTAGTTAACGTGTATCTCAAGAGACAATTCCGTCCCACATTACATCTAACAAAATGTACACTGACGGACTCATAAACTGCATCAAAGTAATAGACGACTTTGAAATAAATATTTTAACCAAGTATGCATACTTTCTATACAGATTTAAATTGAAACCTCTAGATTGGTTCGTGAACTTTAAAACAGCGTAGGGTCATATCTTTAAGTTTAAGTTTATGTACTGGAAAGGACCTTAAGACTTTTTTTGAAGAAAAAACAGAAATTTAAGAAAAATTGGTTTAATTAAAAAATTGGTTTTAACAATAGACACAAACTTTATGCAAGGGTTTATTGTGTTTTAATAAGGTGTATTACCCCCACGTGCCCTTATTACGGATTCTAATCGGTTCCGCATAGATTTTATAAGGGTTTTTAAAAGATCTTGTGGAATATTGTCCCATTCTTCTGAAAGTGCTGTTCTTAGTGCTGCCACTGTCGTGGGCGAAGGGTTTCTCGCATATACAGCTCTTTTTAAATTGTCCCAAACATGCTCGATGGGATTAAGATCCGGGCTGCGTGCTGGCCAATTCATTGTACGTATCCCAACCTCTTCGCAATAATGTTGAACTTGTGCAGCTGCATGCGGCCGGGCATTATCCTGCATTAAAGTAAAATTTTCGCCTATGAATCCCATGTAAGGCACCACGTGATCTTCTAATATCTCTGTTATGTAGCGATGTGCTGTCAAACCCCCTCTATTACCGTTTTGACAGACCATGTCTATGAACACAAGTTCTGTTCGCCCGTTCATCGATATGCCACCCCAGACCATACATGAACCGCCTCCAAAAGGAACACGCTCCTCAATGCAACTTTGAGCATATCGCTCCCCACGTCGACGATAGACTCTTCTGCGACCATCTGCACCATATAAACATATCCTACACTCGTCCGTGAACAATACAGAGGCCCACTGCTCTTCTGTCCAATTCAGGTGATGTCGCGCAAATCTTAAGCGAGCTTGTCTGTGAGCTGTAGACAACTTTGGACCATTTGCTGGTCTAAAAGGGGTGATATCCGCTTCCTTTAACCTTCTTCTTATTGTTCGTGCACACACGTTTACTCCACGCACTTCATTAAGCTCGGTTTTGATGTTAACTGACGTGAGGAAACGATTTCACAGGGAAGTTATAACAATAAATCGGTCATCACGACCTGTGGTTGCTCGAGTTCTGCTTGTACCACGTCTCCTCCTGTAAGAACCTGTCTCTACAAACCTTCTGTATATTCTAAAAACCGTAGACTGGTTTAAATTTAAATTTCTACCAATCGTTCGTTGATCCAAGCCCTCCCGCACCAATGCTACAATTTGTGCCGCTTGTTCGGACGAAGTATCAAAAACTCAAAAACTGGTTCAAAAACTCTCGATGTGTTAAAAAACTAACCCAACAATTATGCTGGTAACAATAATTCAATTGACAAAACAAAAAAAATCAATGAGAATCAATTTAAAACTTTGCTATAAATAACACGCAAATCTGATACTACAAGTAAATTTTCTTTTCCCGGCTATATTCATTTGTTTTACTGCAGTTCTATTTTTAAATTTAATTTTTTTTTTAAGATTAAGAGCCAGTCTTTCCATATTTATATAATTTAATCTAAAAAGTTTGCATACTTATTATAAAAAATCCTTTTAGAGTAAACCTGAACTTTGATGCAGTTTATGAGTCCGTCAGTGTAGTTTCAATGAAACAGTGACAAACAATGAACACTAACTAGAATAGAAAAAACAGCAAATAAAGAATGTTAACTAAATCTTCTAATTTCAAATTTGTGTTTGTGTGTGTGAATGAGAGTGTGTGTATGTGTGTGCGTGTGCGTGCGTGTTCGTGTATGTGTGTGCGTGTGCGTGCGTGTTCGTGTATGTGTGTGTACGCGCATGCGTGACATCGGAATTGATTCATCGCCCAGCAGCGAGAGTGTGACACCCCTGGCGTCCATAAGCTATGGTAACCACTTCCCATCAGGTGGACCGTATGCTTTTCTGCCACCTAAAGGCCGGGTCGGCCAAACGCGAGTAATGTTTATTCCTAGAATAAACAGCCAATATGTGGGTGATATTGCCTGTTTATTCTAGGAATAAAATTTAGTAACTCCCATTCTGCTACCATGTCCCTGTGGAGCTGAGACCACACGGCCCGAATTTCTTCGGGCTCGGGTTCCCGTCCCTGCTCCCGCGCCTCCTTTCGATACCGATATAGCATCGAAAGGGCTCTCGCATCCAGGTTCCACGGTAGGGATCCGGCAAGGAGACTCGCCGCCTCCAAGGATATGTTACGATGGTTGTGGAGTGTGGACGGTCATTGCTCACCGTGAATTGAATGAACTACTTATCGTCGATCGGCATTCATTGCCGCGAATGTAAATTTCGTCCACTTTTGAGGAGAGGCAAAAAATGCACGAGCGAGACGGACATTGTCACGTTCGCGGTACTTAAAGCACATTTATTTGATATTGTTGACCTTTCTGGCCATATTTTATATACACGATTGCGTTTTTGATTGTATATTATTGAATAGACAAGTAGTATTTTCTTCACATTCGCGGTAATGAATGCCGATCGACGTTATGTGTATTGACCAACACAAATCCGTCGCGATTGTGTCTGAAATACAGTCTACTTACTGTTGGTACATAATAACGCAATATCCTTAATTTTTTTACGATTAGTAATTAGTATAAAACGCATAATAATGTGTCTTTATTTATTACCGGCAAGCCAAAGGAGGGTTATTATCAAAAACTTCGTAATTTTAGATCATAATTATTATTATTGAATCAAATTGAAGGTCCCCTGTATACAAAAATCATTTTTACCATATTGAAACCCCTCCGTGTCTCGGATAGCACGTCTATCAGTCACGGATGATACATTCGTTACGGGTAATTCCCTAAAAACCAGTGGATTGTTGACTCACTTAACGAATATCCTGGCTTAATCAGTTTCACTAGTTACTGTTGAAACAATCTCACACCTATTCGTTTTACTCGAACGTGACCTTTGCTCGGCTAAATATATAAATCAGGACTAATATCGTGTTGTTGACTTTGTTCGGCCCCAGATTAATGTAAACTGTACTTAAAATGTAGGTCATTGGCGTGCGACAGTGCCTCTATACGACGCGTATCCATTACTAGCGGTTCCGCCCAGAATTCCAGATTATTATATACAGATCATACTGATATTTTCACATTCTTCTTTACTGCATCAAGCCTCAGGAACCAAATCCAAACAAGAAATTTAATAATTCTGTTTCCAGTATTGTACTTAATTAGGTGTCTATTTACGAGTACAAGTATTGCAAACTACATTCCCTCGTGATGCACCGGTACTATACAGAGATCAATATTGTGACATTCTCATTAATTTCAATAACCGGTTGCCAGCTCATTGTATACTGACTCATACAGCTTAACAATTATACATTATACACGTGCATCATACTTACAGACCTACTGCAACTGCACGAATTGTTCCCCTATTCGATTGTGAGAGAATTTAAACAACTACTGTACTGTTTATGCTTTTTTTTCTTAGTATCGTCAAGTATCGTCTTATCCAACACATTCAGTCGACGAAGACTGAAGGTAAGACTCAAAGTAAGCTAATAATAGTGATATTAGGGGATATGCAAATTAATACCATCCACGATAAGTACTGTTATGTCTGTAATATCACTGATTAATGGTTGAAATGTAGGTACAAATTGTGTCAAGTGATTAGAACGTGCGTGCAAACGTACTTGCGAAAATTATACGTACGATATTATGAACTTGAAATAAGTAAGCCAAGTGTCCACTAGGCAACATTATAGTTGCCAAGTTGCCTAACATTATTGCACAACAAAGAAGCGCAGCAACGGCGAATAAAGTTGTTCGTCCACGCATGATCAATCATAGAAGCAACGTTGCGCAACATGGCGCATGTTGCGCAACGTTGCAATGTCTTTCTGTCAATCTATCTTTCCACTTGCTACGATCCTGATATTACGTTTGGCTTCTTCTAAAGTAAAGCCAACGAAGCAAGAGAAAAAAGGTAAACAATGTTTCAGCGGTTCCAAACTTTTTTATTTGAAAATGAATATGCATCACTTCAAGCGCGATCTAACAGTTTAGAACCGCTGTGCTGACAGCTTTCCTGTACTACGAAACACGCAACGACAGTTGTCGCGTACGTGTGATATGTGCGACAAGGACAGAGAAAATAATAGCTAGTTAACGCAACGTAACTCAGTAATGGTAGCTTTGTTTACCTTTTTTCTCTCGTCTCGTTGGCTTTACTTTACTTGCATGATTGTTTACATACATGTTCCTCGTTACGGATACTAATGACCTAGTTTCGTTTCAATATGTCTTTGATCTGCTTGACATACGCCTATGTCGACTTTGACCGCGTTGCTTATTCACCCTCGGCTCATAAATCTTTCATCAATCTAACAACGTGCCCGAAAAATCTATCCAACTTTGGTCACTACATCTACCATACTTACGAGTACAATGTGCCCTTATCACGCAGGCCTGAGGACGGTGAGTTGGCTGCCCACCGTCCTTACAGAAGCAGGCCGATGACGGCTGCATGATGAGGGATTCACGCACGCCCCCCTCGACACCCGAAAACCCCCCATAGACGCGGGATAGCACCCGATCCACCCCCTAGGCGAGGTCGCAATTGTAGCCGTAGGTCTAATGAGAGTCCTGGGACTTCGTTCCGACGGCTTACCCGGGGCTCCCATCCATAGGCTGTTGGGCGATACCGTGAGGGTTTTTAGTCGGTAGGAGTCCGGCATAACATCCATGAAGGATTTTCCCTCACGGTAAAAAAACCCCTTGTCACGCAGTTTCTCATTTGTTCCATGAACGGCACTCCTCTCTCCAGTAATCCTTCAACTATGACTAATTAGCTAATACTGCTTAAGATTTGATGACAAGGGACGAGGTCGTCATTAAGAGTGGTAACTGTACCGTATCTCCTTTGTCTACTGCGACAAAGGAGATACTGTGGCACTTCTTCATATAAAGATGTATGTAAACACCATAGTAAGCAATCAGATCTCTTTTGTCGACTGAACTTCGATCTGATTCAAGTAATATTCTTTTTAGATAACACAACCACCCAGTGTCCTTAGCATACAATGTCGACGATAACACAGATAAACCAATGGCGGTCAACGAATTGGATTAGACATAAAGAAGTCAATAACATAATCTCGATTTGCCTTTGTACTACTGTGAATGTTCTTTCACGAAGGGACCCTTCCACTTGTCAAGGTGCGAACTCCTAGCTAAATGCCAGCAACGGCTGATGTTGAGGATATTGCATAACGTCAAGCCCCGCTTAAGGCACTTAACCCAGCACTATACCAACTACTTTCTCAATCAAGAAAATTGTCAAGCTGCTCCCTCTCCCTGTCTCCCTGTCAAGCGTGTCATGATTCTCCCTCAATTAGTGAAGTTACAACGATAAGATATTATATAAAATAAAAAAATGTTGTGCGATTACTGCGATACTCGCTTGTCTATCGTTTTTTTTATTACACTTCAGGTGGCAGACAAGCCCACGGCCCACCTGATAGAAAGTGGTTACCGCAGCCTATGGACGTATGCAACACCAGGGGCGTTACACCCGTGCTGCCTACCCTGAAGAAACTTTCTAATGCCCCTCTTGAAGATCCCCATATTGTAGTCGCTTGGGAAAACCACGGCAGGGAGTTCATTCCACAGCTTGAGCGTGCGTGGGATGAAGTTCCTTTCATACCGCACGGTGCGCACCGATTCCGGATGCAATGTGTGGGGATAAATTCCCTGCCTATAGTGAGCGGTGCGATGATAGAATGTAGCTGTGGGCATCATGTCAAATAATTCATCTGAGCACAAACCATTATATAGGCGGCAGAAAACACAATGAGGCAAAGTCCCTCCTGAGGCTGAGAGGCCAGCCCTTTGACCTGACTCCGAGCTGTCTCGAACAGAAAAACCACTTCTTGCTTGACCCGGTAGGAAGGATAGGAGACTCTTTTGCCCGCACTTAATAGCTTGGGCTGTTTATCATTAGACAAATATTTTATATAGCCCAGACTCAGCCTCAGATTCATGACACGAGTCAACAATAGTGGCCGGAATTCAGCAATAGGCTCACCCCTATTACGTGGGACTACTAAATACTGGTGAGATGAGGGTGTTAATTATTCACCTCTGCCTATCCGTCCGGGGATAAAGGCTTGATTATATGTATGTATGTACGTTAGTACTGTAGCTTAACCCGGTAATTCAACCTGGGACCGCAATCGCACTTGTTACCGCTGAGCCACCGAGGCATTTAATTATTGTAATATCGTATTTCAAAGATAACGATTCTTAATGAAAATGTGTTATCTTATCGTGGATTGACCTTTAACTGGAGGAAAGATAAACAGTGAATCTGAATTAACCATAACACGTGTAGATACCATGCACATTAGCACGCATAATATTAATCGACTTACTTTAAGGGCGGCTGCCGTCTGTCCTTTTTTTATCGGCCGTCTGTCCTAAACCTGCACCACCTTGTCCGTTGGCCTCCAGGTGCACCGAAAAGTATCTATTGTGCCTCAATATCCGGAGGATCGGACGAAAATGTTTGAACAAACCTGATGAGAAACAACAAAAAATTATTATCCAAATCGGTGGTGCAATCTTTCGGAAATTGTGCGCATACATGAAGTGGACGATTCGTTTTATAAACATTTACTAGCTTTTACTCGCGGCTTCGCCTTCGTGGATGTCGGTTATCGCGACAAAATATTTCTCAAAAGGCTCGTAGGCGTACGAAGTTTCATGCTTCTAACTTTGAAAATGACGAACTTTCCATACAAAGGTTTATCACCTATTTTACCCTCTTAGTAGTAAAATTTTGAAAAACGTTGATACACGTGTTCATTTATTTGTTAAATGACACAGGTTTATGAAATTCTGTGCATCTAGCTCTGAAAATGACGGACTTTCATACAAACTTCCATCACTTATTTTACCCCTTTAGTAGCAAAATTTCCAAAAATCCTTTCTTAGCGGAAGCCTACGTCATAACATCTACCTGCATGCCAAATTTCAGCCCGATCCGTCCAGTGGTTTGGGCTGTGCGTTGATAGATCACTATGTCAGTCACTTTTGAGTTATATATATTTACATTACAACTAGATGGCGCTGCTCGATTAAAATTCAAGCTATCGTTTGCTGCTACGATGATTTATAAATGTTAGACCTAATGCTTTACATATTAATTCAAATTCATAAATCAAATTCAAATTTATTTATTTTTATTTTTTGATAGTGTGAGTGCCCCGATCAATTAGATTGAGACATTTCGCTAATAAAATAACTGATTAAATTAAATAAAAAGCTGCGATTTCTGGAACTAGAAATAGTCTCACTTGACCATTTCATTTTTTCCAATGATTTTCGAACTTAAAAGTTAGCATAATAAATGCTATAAAAAATTCATTCAAATATAAAATAAATAGATAAGTTACATACCAGATACTTATTTATAAATTTATATTTACCCCCATACCATACCCATCTCAAATCACAAAATAGAGTTTTGTTTGAGTTTGATACTAAGTATTCTACAATATCGTAAGGCTAAAAATTATCTCTGCGAAGTGCGAATGTTATTAAATTTGTACTTTGAATTGTCAGTGTAGAGACACGGCCAAGTACAGTTGTGACATCGTGTGTGTTCAAACATTTATAGAAATGTTTAAGGTCAATTAACGAAAATTAATAAAAAGGTGTTCAAAATTCAGTCTCGATCTACACTTAATCTCCCAAATGTCAAAAACGATTACGATTTCAATGAAAAGGGGGTCAATTATCGTAATAAAAATAGATTCACTAATTTTGCTTCGATCGACGATGTCGAATGTTCTTTTTTCAAAATTGTGTTATTAAAAAACCGTTCATTTTAGTTTCATTGTATTTGACAGATCGAGACTGAATTTTGAACAACAACAAGAGCCTTCTAATGATTTCTTATTCTCACGACACTGGCGAAACTCCATCTTCTACCAGTAACTTGTGAAAGACGCTTCGCCCGTCAAGGAAACCGGAGTTTCGTAACCAGTTTCCTTGAAGGTTACGTAACTGGACTATCGCAAGATCATTTCAGCCTTGCATCTGAATGTACGATAACTATCCGTTCAGCCGTCTACGAAACTGTGTTTCACCACCAATTATTGTATATTATATAAGATTATTATTTAAATTAGATGGTGAAATTTAATAAGTCGAATCGTGAACGCAACCACAGGTATTCACATTACTCATCATAACAAACACTCAAGTCGTAATATCTAATCTATTGACAGAGAATATTTCCACTTGATAATCACTGGCCAGTACTCTTTAGACTCTTTTAACTGCCACTGAGCAAGTGATCATAGATTTTTTTATTTGTTTTTTAATTTAGTGTCCTTTTTAGTGCCTTTTTTATCCTAAACTTCCGTACCTACATAGTGTGTTTTAATTATAATTTGTTTGATATTGTTTTTTTATCCCGATCGGGATTGCATTCCCTAGCTAGCTGGAATGTTGACCATGAGCTTTACTGAAGCATTAAACTTCGTAAAGATTAATGACAAAGCGATAAAAGATTGTGAGTTACGAAAGAGAAGCAATCTGATGGGCGAATTCTCGAAACAAAAATCTGTTTAAAATACAATCTCGAAAATCTCAATTTTCAAAAAAATGTCACAAAATAAACACTGTTTCAATGTTCGATCTTAAAAATTGTGTTACGAGAATACTGTTTTTGACATTTAGGAGGTTGAAGTTAGATCGAGAATGGATTTTGAACAGATTTATTAGAAGATTTTTGACCGAGACTCACTCTTTTTCCCGGATGTACCGAATCAAAAACTTGGAACTGTACAATATACATTATAATAAACTTCTAATAACTAATTAATTCGAACGAATCGCACATAATGTTATCAGCACCAATATTTATTCCACAATATCGCTAATTAAATTGCCTGCTTGATAATCAAGCATAATTGCGACCTTATCAGTGACTGATCAACCAACGTACATGGACGACGCATGTGTGTCTAGCCGAGCTAAAAGTGGTATAGGCTGAAAACGGTTGCCTTTGCTGTAGAGAATGTGAAAAAAAAAATTGTGCACAAAATATGGACATGATGCCGCATCTGAACATCAACGCTGTACAAGTTTTATACCTTGTTGGAATGCAGCATTTTGTTAGTATTTTTTCTTTTTTTGTGACGTTGTTAGTAAGTTAAGTGAAAATGTTGGTAAAATGTATCTTATAACAAATTTGAACCATATAGATATGTGTGTGAGCTGATGAGCAGGTAATTCGAGATTGACTTTGAAGAACTTAATATTATATTGATCATCCTCCATCCATCTTTAAATAGGTCTCAAAATAAAGTCGTATGTATTTGTGATAGGGTTAAAACTAGGAGGTCATAAGAGTACGTTGCCCTCAATTTCCGATCAGAGCATAAACAAACCAAACAAACCGACGAGATTGTGGTGACAGGTGGCGCTCGTGAGAAGGATAGAACAGCAACCATTGGCGGGGTGTCGTTTCTACCTATTCCGCAACGTAAGAAACATGGAATACGAACTTGTACAGCTTCAAAACTTGGACCCTATCACTAAAACACCCGTACGACTTTATTTTAAGACCCCTTTATTTATATATGAGGTCTGAACATTGAGGTCGATCGAATACCTAGCCTAGCCGTGAGTGTGTGTTTTTGTATAAGTGCAAAAGTAGACCAATAATTTGGTTCTCTGAACGACGTGAGAGGGTTATTGAACTATGGCCCGTATTCCAGAATGATTTGAGTCTAGACTTATTTAACTCACTCATAACTAATAAGGCTATAATGTAGCTTAGATTGATGACGCACATACGAAGGAATTAATCTTTATTTATGTGGGTTTTAAACTGATCAATATTGAGTAGGTATATCGTATTTATGAAGCTGTTATCGCCTCCAGCACATAGATATATAACTATTTGACTACATACTTTACTGTCTTTGTTATCTGTAGCATACCCTAGTTATAACCGGTTATAACAATATAGGTACTTAGTATTATATTATAGTCCTTATTAGAAGCTTCGCTTCATATTTTTTCTGCAAATTCGCATGAGCAGGGAGGGGTAATGTATTTAAAATGCCAAGATTTGATAGCTTTTTTTTTATAAAAGGACACGTCAATTTGACTTCACCTCGCAAAGTCTCGGAAAGAGGGTCACCATCGTAAACATGTACCATGTTAACAATGGTGGCACTCAGATTGAGGGCCTCATCAGATGCCTTTTCACGTCCCGCTTAAAGGACCCGGGACTGTAGGAAGAAGGAAACACGTGAGCTGGCAGGGAGTTCCAGGCCTTAATGATGTGGCATAGGAATGATTTACCGAACCGCTTGGTTCTAGAAGATATATTCTGCACTGTATGCGGGTGACATCTAAGCCCTGCACGTGTTATCCTGTGGAGGAAAGGAGAGGGTGGGACTAATTGGTAGAGCTCATCAGAAAATTCACCATCTACTGAAACTTTTCGACGACTGCTAGTAAACATCTCCAATTGAGACTAATTTAATTTGGTAATCGAATCACATACGCTGTACCTACTTGATAACAAGCGTGTTTTTTAAACTATATATTTCGTTATGATAAGTTTGTTGACGATATTTACGTAATGTAGCCCCCTGACCACAGTATAGATAAATTCACTGGTTCTATATCCTACTTTTGCGTGTAACATCAGACAGATATATACAGCCCAGACTCAGCCTCAGATAAAGGCTCGAGTCAACAATAGTGCCCGGAATATTATGGCAATAGGCTCACCCCCATATTACATAGGATCGACTACAATTATTGGTGAAATGTGGGTGTTAATTCACCTCTGCCTAACCCTCTGGGTATAAAGGCGTGATTATATGTACTCGTATATGTACCACTGCACTAAGTTTAGGTTGGAACCCAACAGGCGAAAATCCCATATAATTTTCCTACGATCTGGGAAGTAAGTCTGTAAATCTACAACAGACCCTGGCCATCTGGCGAACAAATTACTTTTTAGTCACTCAATGTAGCGATTGAATGCTATACCCCACATCATGGGGCACGAACGCTAACAAAATATCCTTAGTATTAAGGTCCAACCATACCAAACGGATCGCATCGGCCCGCATCGAAACGAATTTTACAATCTTTAAACGAAATTAAATCTTGTATACAGTGTTTAAAGTTTATATTACCAAGTCAAGGGTAAACACAGCCGGTGACATGCCGCGACACAAGATCGGCTCCGTCCGCGTGCGTACGGACCGTGCGATGCTATACTGGCCGATGCGGGCCGTTTGGTGTGGTTCCACCTTTATTCAGATACTAATAGAGGGCACTAGTAATCTCATTTTAAGAAATAAAAGAGTTAAAACGCTTATTTCTCTATTTAGAATCCCGTAAACTACCCGCACTTTAAAACATGATAATGTAAGCATTTAAGCATATAAAACTCGTTGGTAATATAATAAATAAAGATTTCGACACAAATGACAATTTAGGAAACCGCCATCTGGCGACAATCTTGTCCAACTGTCCATTTTGTCTGTAAATTATTGTAATTGCAGAATCAATATAAATTAGAATATTTATGGTTCAATTCAGTTATATACAATAATGTGTTTGGTATATTTTTTATTTTTGATAAATAAGTTAATTTAAATTAAGTTAATTTAAAATAAGTTAGTTTTTAATGGTAAAAATTAGAAAAGTTTGCCAAAGCATTGTCGCCATCTAGTAGCAACGCTTGGAAATAAAAGTTGCCTGCTTGCTTTCAGAATTTACAAGTGTAACAGTTTTTTGTTCCTGATTGTGCATCTGTATGGTAGTATATTATCTGTACCCAGTTGCCCACACACATGAATTCAGCAGCCAGTGGTAGCAACAGTGACTCTTCACGCACTGACACATCATCGATGCAGTCGTTGAAATGCCCAAAATTGAAACGACCAAATGCTTTTTATTATGTTCAGTAATGTACAGTTCCTCAATCGACTTACCCATAGATCACATGCAGGACTTCACTAGAACACAATGCAGTTGTCAAATCGCGTGATAGATACAGAGGAATCCAAACTAATATTATAAATGCGAAAGTAACTCTGTCTGTCTGTCTGTATGTTACGCTTTCACGCCTAAACCACTGAACCGATTTTGATGAAATTTGGTATGAGGGTAGATTAAACCTTGAGAAAGGACATAGGCTATGTTTGGTCGCGATAACCGACATCCAGGCGGGCGGAGCCGCGGGAAAAAGTTAGTTAAACATACATGTGTGGTGTGGCCGTAACCTTGCTCATTGTTTTCTAGAAGAGCATATTAGATTACAACTACGACTGATATAATTTTGATATGCTTATTAATTGTTGTGTACTTATCACTGTATTGTTAAGTAAACACCTATTAAACGAAACAATCATATCTATTATTAAACTGTTAAAATCAACTTGTGTGGTAAGACTAACGTCAACATTTTGTCTCTCACAATGGAGAGCTCTTTTTTCCATATCTTTTCTTTAGGTATTCTTATAAAAAGTTACTCTGTGAAGGTCAACTCTTGTAAATTAAATTAGAAATGTATATTCTTTAATATGTTGGTTCAATTCGACATGATCACAGATGACAAAGCTTTTATGGTTAATCTGACCTGAATCGATATCAAGGATTATTAACTTTAGATAAGGAAACTCTTCTACGGTCAACAGCACTGATACCAAATGTTTAGTACTCATTACAGCATTAAAAACGTTAAAAAGGCAGGCATAAATTAATGACACAAAATTTTTCAAGCAGCTACACCTTCTATTACGTGGGACCATATAATAGGAAATATCAAAAATACTGCGACCTAGGGGAGTCATGATAGGACCTTCAAGGATACTGGCGATAGTATGTCACAACCACGATCCATCATTGTTTTGATGAATATTATATTTACGTATCTTCCATAGCGCGATGCAGGATCATTAACATTTCTATGTAGTTCATCGTGACTTCGCTAGATGGTGTTAAACGTATGACGTATGACAATACATCACAATATAAAAAATATCCTACTAAACTTGTTTCTCTTTTATGTGTGCAGATAATCGAGGAGTTCCGCGACATGCCGGCCAGTTTCGGCAATGACCTGCCTCCAGAGGGCCTTCGCGGGTTCCTCGTAAAGGGGGAGCCGGAAAATGGGTGCTCCGCCTTAGCCAGGCCGCCTGTCATCGATAACTTCACCGGCAAGTGGATTGTGCTTGTTGCCAGGTGAATATGACTTACTAATTTATGGTGTTGTAGCCTTAAAATTGATTTTCTAAGTCCTGTGATTCTGTTCAGTTCAACATCAGTAGGAGTCGACGTTACGATTGAGAGATCTTGTGTTCGAATCCAGGCTATTAGTGTACCGACATGAACCCACTCTTTTCACTAGCAATGTAGCTTATATGGCGGAATCCTTTCAGTACTTACACCCTCCTCTGGGTTAGCCGTAGTGCGAGGGTTCTACGTCACCCTCAGCAACTGGTGGTCCGAGTCAGCCGTGTGATTTTTGTCGGTTCGAGTCCGATAGCCATCCCCACTGGTTCCGGCGGGGGGTATCTGGGGGTGTCTGTGAGAATTTCCACACATTTAAAATATATTTAACACCTCTTTTCTTATAAAAGGACACATCAATTTGACTTCACCTCGCCTGGTGGTAAGCTAAAGGCAAATTCTCAGAAACCTACACCCTTTATTGTGTTTTAAATTATAACAGAACTTAACTGCTTATCATCAAGTGGGCCGGTGATGGCCCGCTATTATGATGAAACTAATTGTTTTGTTACAGATACAACTGCAGTTTCGAGGTGAAGGTTCGCAATGCGCAGGCCGCAGGCTACGACTGTGCCATCGTCCATAATGTAGACTCGAGTGAACTAGGTCAGTACACTCCCATATCTATACCCCTGGCATGAACAACAGAACTATCGTAATCGTATTGTATTGATAGAACGGCACTTTGCGATTGGCGGGCTTCACACATACGCAGGTTCACAGGAGGCAGGCGGCCAATCGCAATGATCTGCTCTCTCAATACACTTACTATACTATTACGATAGATGTTCGTGCTAGGGGTACTGTCTAAATTTTAATAGGAGGTGTATCGTTTCGTGACGTAATCTCCAGGTTGGAGTCGAACCAACTTAAACTATACTATATTTCTGACTAGCTGACCCGGCGAACTTCGTACCGCCTATTTTTTCGCCCGCGTGGCGTCCGATCCCTTTCCCGCTGCACCCTCTACTATATTAAGCATGTATTACGCATATAAACCTTCCTCTTGAATCACTCTATCTATTAAAAGAATCCGCATCAAAATCTGTAACGTAGTTTTGAAGATATCAGCATACACAGGGACATAGGGGCGCGGAAAGCGACTTTGCATTATACTATGTAATGACTATTGACCCACAAAAAGGTAATTAAAATGTACTGCAACTAAATAACCGCCTCTTTAGTGTCTGCGCAGACTGAGCGTCAAACTGCACGAGCAGTTTTTAAAGTATTCATTAAATATCAACTTTATTCCATTTAGATAAAGCTGCGGTGACGTTGCGCATTGTCGAAAATGCTCAAGCAGTCACGCGTGTTTTCGAGCACGCTCGCGCTATTGGAATATGGTTGACATTAAATTAACACTTTAAGGCTCGTATTCTAGAATGGCACTCGGCCTGAATCGCGATTTGTCTGAGGACAGATTGTATAGACAGATTGATAGTTTGACATATTGCCTGTACAATCAGCCCTCGGATAGATCGGGATTCCGACTAGTGTCATTCTAAAATATGGGCCTGAAACTGCTCGAGCAGTTTGCTGCTCGGTCTGCGCTAACACTTAATCGTAATACCAAAGTTGTAAACAAAACTTTCCATTAATATTCAAAACGTCGTTTAATGAGACATATTTATTATTTAGCTGTCACCTCTCACAACCCTACCTCAATACAGATATAAATAATCACACCATTCAACCGATATACGTGTAATATCATAAATGTACCTACATAGATATAGACTTGTAGAGATTCAGCATATTCTCAGATTTTTATATCTTCGGAACTTGCGTTCCCTTACAGACCAAGCTGTTTGGAACCTCTGTTCTTTGCTGCACAATAAGGACTTGAAATTTACTAACACACGTTTCCTTCTTCTTACAATCCCGAAAATGGCCCAGTATTGTAGAATTGTTTTTTTTTCTTGTTTTTTATCGTGCGAAAAATCCCGACGGAGCTGGTGGAGGTTTATGTCGGACTCGAACCGACTAAAACGCACGCCGTCTTGGGTCCTTGGTTGCCGGAGGTGAGATTGCCAAAAGCATATCTCTCGCACCCCGGCAGACCCAGGACTATCTCTTTCGAGATGGCCCCCTTCGGGTTGTGGGGACCACAGTGTCCCCATCTAGCCCCGGTTACGGGGAGGCGCATTTTTGCGCTGCCGCCGCGGCCTGCTTCTGCTAGGGTGACAGGCGGCTCCACCGGTCACCCCCAGGCCAGCGCTCATGGAGGACGGAGCTCGTTAGAATTGCTTAACTTTAAGTACCCCTCTGTCCAGTAGGATCCACTGCCTCGATCCACCAGTGAATGGAATAGCCGAAGTTCACTGTGATCCACCGATTCTCTCGGTGGTACCGGGTGAAAAATCCGCACCACAGTTTACTTAAAAGTGTTCCTGGCGTAGAAACGCATATAATGAGGCCATCAAACAAGTACCATCTATTATTTTTATCTGCAACTAGCTTTTTCCCGCGGCTCCGCCCGCGTGGATGTCGGTTCCCGGCAATTATTCGAATCATTCTCACCGTAAAAACCATCCTTGTACTTCAACGAACATTTTAAAGAAAGAATTGGCCAAATTGGTCCAGGCGTTATTGAGTTATGCGCTTACCAACACATTTAGCGATTCATTTTTATATTATAGATAGTGGTACTATTTAGATTGTTGTCATAAAAAGATATCGCCACTGGCAATTTTATGAACCATACAAAACCAGCTCAGTGCTGTCCCTTAACTGGTTAAGCAGGTACCCATCTGCTTATTAATAAAACAAGTAGGTACCGTATTGCATTAAGCATCGGAATCTTAATAAAAGGATACTGGAAGACCGAATTTATTACCCGGTCCCTTAGCTTTAAACCGGTTCACTTCGTTAGTTGCTGCGCATTGAGAGGCATATTTTTGCTTCAATTACAATCCACGGACCCAACTTCGGAGTCAAACCCCCGACGTAGCAATCTAATGTTCTACTCAACACAGATTTTCACTAATATCCATACTAATATTATAAATGTGAAAGTAACTCTGTCTGTCTGTCTGTCTGTCTGTATGTATGTTACGCTTTCACGTCTAAACCACTGACCCGTTTTTGATGAAATTTGGTTTAGGGGTAGATTAGACCATGAGAAAGGACATAGGCTATGTTTGGTCGCGATAACCGACATCCACGCGGGCTGAGCCGCGGGCAAAATCTAGTCTTTTATATATTTTTATATTCCCGTTAACCTCTCCAAGCTAAGGTTCCTGCTAATCTTACTAGTCTCAGGAACGGATTCACGTCCGTCGTGTAACGCTCCAGATTCGAACCAGAGACCTCTCCCCACTTAACTAAAATACTTATGTTAGAAATAGGTTCACGTTGGTAGTGTAATGCCCCGGATAGGATAGGATAGGATACGTTTGGGCCATTGTACGTGAATAGTACTGGCTAGAGCAGCCAGCCTAGCTCCGCGCAAAAGCGCAGAAGCTTGCAGTCTTCGCAGTCTTCGCGGCGCTCCGCTACTTCACTCTACTCGCTACCTCACTGTGCCCCGGTCGAACCCGTAACCTCTCGACCGTAAAGCAGCTTCTAACTACTGAAACGCCGCTTTGACGACGATGTTACAGTAATTTAAAAAAATATCAACTCTGCTCATCTCCGGTATGTATCTTCGACAGGAAGAACATTCCAATGCACAATACGCACCATTCTTCGTTTGGCATCCCTACCTTGCAACTACATTGTACTGTTACATGTTTATCTCGCACAATACACTCTCTAGATATACTTGTTTTCATCCAGACGTCTATAGTACCTTGCCCTGTAATTGTTCGATATAACATTGTTTTAATCATGTCTTCCGCTAAAGTAAGTGTGTGATCAAAATATGTTTGTGAATGTGAATTATAAAACAAATATTAGTGATGTGATTTTATAATGAACCAGTTGTAATATAATCAATTTATTAGCCTATCGAAGTCCACTGCTGAACATAGGCCTGTCCTAACGTTGGGAGGCTTTGGCTGGTCAGACGGGTTGGTACAGGGTTTTATTTCGAATTTTCCTTCTCTCGCAGTGATATCGTTTGCGTATTTTTCCGATAGTCTCCTCGGATGAAATTGGGTGGTGATACTTGTATTCTTTCTCCGTCACCACTCTAGATGATATAATATAATACTGATTGATGATATTGATTGCGGCTTTGAAATAAAGCCTATTTCTTAATTTAAGATAATACTAGTAACCAAACATACAAATTTTTAGACTGTTTATACTTTTATTTTATTGGCAAGCGGAAAAACCCCAATACGTATAGCGCAAAGATAAAGTAGGTGTTTGTATCTCAAGCATCCTTCTTCCATAGGGCCTTATTTTCACGGATAATCTCAAACAGGTCAATAAGAGCACTAATGAGAAGGTTCCAACGCAGTCAGCAGCACAAGTGTGGCGCCCCTGGTATTACACACGTCCAGGCCACGGTAACCACCTTCCACCAGGTTGCCGTGTACTGATCTGCCACTTAAGTTAATAAGTTACAACCTTTCGCTAAACTTATCGGTGGGGTACAGTTGGTTATCGATAATTTTAGGTACCTATTGCCATTGTTTACTATTGAACCAGCTATATCGGAATCAGTGAGTTATTGTTATCAACAAAGATATTTAACAGTTTAATTATCGAACACGAGCAGAGCGGGCTATCATTTTGCCCGTTAAAATAATTATTTTTATGCTCGGGGAGAACACTTAAGAGTGTGTCAACATTGGCGAGTAATTAGCATTAATAAACGCAGATAAAACTACTTTGTAAGGATGCCTGTGGAACAGGTTGGTCAGCATCAGAAAGATTTTGACGAACTAAGTACTCATGGTACCTTAACAGTCGTAGTTACAGCAAAATGTTATTAGAAGACTTTTTGAGATATTTTGAACTGCATTCACAGATTTTGGAAAAATCGTACAGTCACCAATAAAAATTCTAAAAGTCCAAATCAAAAAACTTCATAGGACCATTTTAGCTTTTAATAATAGTAAAGAAAGAAATCGCCAAAAACGTTTCCCATACATTTCAGCAAGAAAATCAAATTTCTACAATGATTAAACTTCTTGCTTTGGGTAGGAAATGGGTAGGATTTAGGATTAGCTGAAAGTAAATAAAAATAAGTTTTTCTTACAAATTTTCAGTTTGAAACGAATATCTTTATGTCATTCTTAGTGTGAGCTGAGAAAATTACAACCTTTACTGTCGCGTTTCAAAAATACACCCTGTATACGTTTACATGTAAAGGCGTATACTTATTTTCTTGGCCGTTTGTGCTATACTACCACAGTATTATCAACATACACAAAGATATAGGCACATATGAAGGCGGCCAAGTACTCAGAGCTTAGTAGGAAAGGTTTATCTGAATAAACTACAATAAAGCCTTCATACATTTTAAACTATCACAATGAGTAATCCCTTATCAACTCCTGGGAATTTTATAAAATATGAAAGCTTGTTTATTTGTTTGTTAGTTGATCATTCTAAAACGGCAGACCCTGGATAGACTATGATTTGAACCACAACTTCTTCTTCATCTTAGCGTTAATCCCAGTCGAATCCGAAGCTTTCAGCTTGGAGTCTGGGGTCCCCTTTACCAGTTAACTGGGGATTTGAATGAACTTCAAAATTGTCATCTGACCTCTGCAACCGAAAGGCGATTTAGACCAGCCGTTCGACTTTTTAGGGCTCCAATTACCCGTAATGACTACCATAGATGTTCGTATGGCAACCGTGCCTCGGAGAGCACGACCAGACCAATGCAAATATCCATATTCATGCATACAAATATTTGCACTGAGCAGAGATAGAACACGCACCTCCTGCGTAGCGGCCACGTTCACTACCGCTACGCCACGGAGGCTGTCTGCTGATTTGAACGGCTGATTTTAACCACACAATAATTCCAATAAATCTGTGTTTAGTTTTTATGAGAGATTGTTCTGAATTACAGATTGCCCCAAATACCTCCTCGAAAATTAGTGCCAGCTCCCGAACTGCGACATTTTATTATATTCTCCTAAAATTGAGGCTCACGCGGGTCTCTGCTATTAATTATGCCAATTATGATTACAGTATATGATTCATTGCTTGAATGTACTTAATCTTTTATAGTACCTGCTCATGGACGGGTCCAACGTCTATACGTATTGTATACTGATTCCTGTGACCCACAAAAATATATTCCTATTATAAAAATCTATTCCATACTACAACAATATCTATATGTACTCAACATATACTCAGGTATGGTATAGAGATAGAAGAAATATGATTCACAATATATCTGTTGTTTTGTAAATGAACAGATATTTATTAGTGAATCATGTATTTGTTACATTTCTGTTCTATATTCCCGCAGAAACAATGTCTGCGAAAGACCCGGACGGTATCGTGATACCTTCGGTATTCGTGAGCGACCAGGCGGGACAAATATTATCACAAGAATATATTTTTACTAAGGGGTAAGTTGAGTTTATTTCTTCTAAAATATCACCTAAGACTTACCGGACACATTTTCTATTTTTACCCAACTATGGCGTAGCCAAAAGGAGGGTTATGAATTTGACAGGCAACATGTAGGTATGATCATTTGTTCTCTCATAGCTCCTCAACTTCTTATTAGAACTGGACAAATGAGGTTTCGTTACAAGCGTCTTGCTCTTGATCGTCCGATGGTTATAGACTCAATCTTGTGAGGCGCCCTCTATGTTAAAAAATAAATATGCCGTGTTTGGTATCGAATGAAAGGGCTTCATTAGCACATTTCAAATATGTATAAATTATTAGCTTTCACTTGCCTCAAAATAATACAAATAAAAAATAAAGTTTAAAACTAAAACCCGACTACCGTGATTTTTGCAGTAGTCGGGTTTTATTTAAAATTATATATTGTCAAATGCCTGCGAATCCCAAAATTATTCTATCTATATTCAGGGAGGGTATAGCTAAGTACTAAAACTACATGATGCCATCGACATACAATGCCATCGACAAACCAATTCATTCAGATGATAATAGACGCATCAGGCTTTGTTACCGGTTGCATCCGAGATCCTTAAAACCTAGACTCTGATTACTTTTGTCTTTTTAACCGACTTCAAAAAATGAGGAGGTTTTCAATTCGTCTGTATGATTTTTTATTACTTATACGGCTTTTACTGGGATCTGAACTCCTAACCACTGAGAGGAAACCTACCCCAGTATCGTAAAACAGATGATGTAAAATTACACATATTGAGAACACTTGTACTTTTTCCACAGTATTTATTATTTGAATGAATTTTTTTATAGCATTTATTATGCTAACTGTTAAGTTCGAAAAACATTGGAAAAAATGAAATGCACAGTATTTATTATGTTAAACCTGACCGGTTTCGCCTTACGGCATTCTCAAAGGTTTACATTTAGCAAAGGTTTTGTATGTTCCAATATGTTTAACAAGACATTCCACCAAGTGCCATCAATCAACGGTATAAATAGTATGATGGAAAATTGTTTTCATACAAATAATAAGTATCATTAATAGTGTAACATTCACCAGGATATTTACCATGTTGTTTATTTGTTTTGAGTAACCGATATTTCGGCGCTGTTTCAACCGTTCAATCGCCGAGCTAGTTGTTACTGCAAATCGTATCTGTCTACCCTCTTCCGTACTCGTTTATTACGCGCGTCGCCACTACCACTGTCCGCGTTCTCACACTGTACTCGATCGCGTTTCCGACACACAACACTCACTGAGCTCGCTCAGTGACACTCAAAATATCATGTTTCTAGATTCGTACATACCTTGTACGACGATGTCGATAACGGCAGCCTATCGACGCCATCTCCTGAGCCTCCGGCAAACTACAACGTGCACCAAACTCTCACGTCTATAAGATGGTAGCGGGACCGGCCAATCAGCGGACAGGAGAACATTTTTTTTTTCTCTGAAAAATTAAAAGATCACACTTTGCTATAAGACAGTTTAAGAACTCACTATGTCATTGTAATTGATATAAAATAACGTTATTCACAATAAAATAATAGGTATTTATATTGAAGACGACCCCGAAGATCCCCGTAATATACTATCTGGTATCTAATTGTTTGCTGTATGTTCCAGTTACTATATAATGGTGAACGGCGACCTTCCATTCAACATAAACACACACCTGCTGCTCCCCTTTGCGATCGTCGTGGTGTTGTGCCTGCTCGTCATACTCATATTTATGGTATTTATACCTTTTTTTGTATAATCTCGTAACGGTCACTACTGCCTTAAACATATCTTGTGTACCAACGCACATCATGCAAATCATATGATCTTTTTACCTGGGCGAGACAAGTGGAGTCGCCTGTCACCCTAGCAGCAGAAGACGGCGGTGCAATGCATGCTCCCCTTTATCTGAAGGGGGGACTCCGTAGTACCACAGCCGAGGGGGTCTACAATGGCCCTGGGTCAGCCAGGGTGCGCGGGATATGCCTGAGACTACCTCGTACTCATCAACTTATTGCTCGAGACGGCTGTGATGCTGATGATTTGTTCGGTTTTATTTCGACATAGTCACTCCGACCCATCCAGCAAAAAACAGGGTCAAATTCAAATTCGGCTTTATTTCAAAGGATATGGTTACAGCATCAGGTATTATAATATTTGTAAGTACAGCATATTTTGCCGAGTGGCCGAGGGTTGAAATAGGGTTCATTGAACCTTAATAGATAGTACCTTCATTATATTTTACCTCCTTATATTTCATTATTAATTTACCATCCTTGTTTAGTTACTAATCAGAACTGTGTTATTCCAGATAGTGAAATGCATAAAGGACCGTCGGCAGGCGCGGCGACACCGCCTACCTAACCGCTCGCTGAAGAAGATCCCCACGTGCAAGTTCAGTAAGGGTGACCCGTACGACACGTGTGCCATCTGCCTCGACGACTACCAGGAGGGCGAGCGACTTCGGGTACTACCCTGCGCACATGGTAAGCGACCTTAGCGCTTGTGGCAAAGGTTGGTTATTGCTTGACAAGTAGTCTTGTAGTAGGAGAGACGTGCAAGTTCAGTAAAGGCGACCCGTACGCCATCTGCCTCGACGACTACCAGGAGGGCGAGCGGCTACGGGTACTGCCCTGCGCACACGGTAAGCGACCTTAACGCTTATGGCAAAGGTTGGTTATTGCTTGACAAGTAGTCTAGTAGTAGGAGAGCCCTAGAAGATCCCCACGTGCAAGTTCAGTAAGGGCGACACGTACGACACGTGCGTCATCAGCCTCGACGACTACCAGGAGGGCGAGCGACTTTGGGTACTGCCATGCGCACATGGTAAGCGGCCGTAACGTTTCTGGCATAAGGTTGATTATTGCTTGACAAGTAGTCTAGTGGTAGGAGAGCCCAAGAAGATTCCCACTTGCAAGTTCAATAAAGGCGACCCGTACGACACGTGCGCCATCTGCCTCCACAACTACCAGGAAGGCGAGCGACTACGGGTGCTGCCTTGCGCACACGGTAAGCGACCTTAACGCTAGTGGCGAAGGTTGGTTATTGCTTGACAAGTAGTCTAGTAGTAGGAGAGCCCTAGAAGATCCCCACGTGCAAGTTCAGTAAAGGCGACCCGTACGACACGTGCGCCATCTGCTTCGACGACTATCAGGAGGGCGAGCGACTTCGGGTACTGCCATGCGCACACGTTAAGCGACCTTAACGCTTGTGGCAAAGGTTGGTTATTGCTTGACAAGTAGTCTAGTAGTAGGAGAGTCCTAGAAGATCCCCACGTGCAAGTTCAATAAAGGCGACCCGTACGACACGTGTGCCATCTGCCTCGACGACTATCAGGAGGGCGAGCGACTTCGGGTACTGCCATGCGCACACGGTAAGCGACCTTAACGCTTGTGGCAAAGGTTGGTTATTGCTTGACAATTAGTCTAGTAGTAGGAGATCCCTAGAAGATCCCCACGTGCAAGTTCAGTAAAGGCGACCTGTACGACACGTGCGCCATCTGCCTCGACGACTATCAGGAGGGCGAGCGACTTCGGGTACTGCCATGCGCACACGGTAAGCGACCTTAACGCTTGTGGCAAAGGTTGGTTATTGCTTGACAAGTAGTCTAGTAGTAGGAGAGCCCTAGAAGATCCCCACGTGCAAGTTCAATAAAGGCGACCCGTACGACACGTGCGCCATCTGCCTCGACGACTACCAGGAGGGCGAGCGGCTGCGGGTACTGCCCTGCGCACACGGTAAGCGACCGTAACGCTTGCTGCATAATGTTAATTATTGCTTGGCAAATAACGGTCTTTAGCGATACCGTCGTGGTTAAGTTTACCTTTAATATCGAAAAACATTGGAAAAAATGAAATGCTCAAGTGAGACTCGAACTCACGACCTTACAGGGGGACTGCTCTTCCTACTGAGCTATTGAGCCACACTTGAATCATTCCAAATTTTCCTTCTCTTTATATCCGTCTATTAGGGCGACGGTGCAGCCATCTACCAACATTCTTACGAACTGTTGGAAATAATGAATGATTTTTCAACCATTTTTAAACATTGAATTTTGATGACTGCGCCCAAATATTTGAATAAATTTTACAGTTCGTAAGAATGTTGGTAGATGGCTGCACCGTCGCCCTTATAGACGGATATAAAGAGAAGGAAAATTTGGAATGATTCAAGTGTGGCTCAATAGCTCAGTTGGAAGAGCAGTCCCCCTGTTAGGGAAAGGTCGTGAGTTCGAGTCTCACTTGAGCATTTCATTTTTTCCAATGTTTTTCGAACTTAAAAAGTTAGCATAATATATGCTATAAAAAATTAATTGACCTTTAATAGTTGAGCTATAATGTTAGTAGTAGTGGTTTTTTCTGGTACTACATTTTTGTTCCGTCTAGTGTAGTAGTAGGTCTAGAACGCGCTTGTTCTACTTGGGCTCCCGTACTATAGTATAGTTGTCGGCGTATATGTTGACCCCGTGTGTGTGTGTGTGTGTGCGCAGCGTACCACGCGGCGTGCATCGACCCGTGGCTGACGCAGAACAAGCGCGTGTGCCCGGTGTGCAAGCGCCGCGTGTTCGTGGCGGGCGAGCGGCGCCGCGTCGACAGCGACTCCGGGACCGACTCCGACACCGAGCCGCTCCTCGCCGACACGCACGCCACACAGGTATGTAGTGGCCACAGCCGTAGGCACAGGCGGGCTATGTAATATACACACCGCACAGTCTAACGATTGATACTATAGGGTGCCCCAGTAAGAGTGCACTTTTTAAAATTTGTTTTTTTTTTCATGCAAGTGATAACTCTGAAATTTTACAGTTGTCACCTCAGTTTATTCCGATTATTAAAAATGGAGCGCTTTTCGAAAAAACAACCCGTTACAATTTTAAAAACTCATTACAAAACTCATTTCAAAACAAACGATTTATTGCAGTAACGATTTCCAGAACACATTATCTCACGAAATTCTGATGTCAACTGGCCACCAAGATCGTACGATTTAACGCCGTGCCAATTTTTTTCTTTAGGGTTTTGTGAAATCTTGGGTTTGTGCGAATAAACCCGAAATAATTCCTGAGCTCAAATCGAAAATCCAACGCGTCATCGGTGAGATACAGCCACATCTCTGTGCAAAAGTCATGCAAAATTTCATGAAAATGCCGGATATTTTATTCCATACTTAATCGGAATGGGTCTTCTTTAAAATACAATAAAAATATCACAACCTATATAATACAGACACAGACACCCTATACATACAGTCTGTCAACAGAGCCGTCTAGACAGAGCAATCGTGCGGGAGCAGGAGAGTGGTGGGGGACGGGGTATTACTCGGTACGCCCATACATTTTACTCGGTACTAAGTATTCAGGGCTGTCTCATTTGTAATCACACAAATCACGTTTTTGATTTATAAATTTTTTTCATGACTCGTTTTCTTTGATAAAATTGTTTTTCTTTTTCGTTTTATATATTTAGCGGTCCGAGATGGTCGACATGGGTATCGCTTTCTGGGGTCGCTGATTGCGAATATATCATCCCATTTGGCGATCCAAGATGGTGGACTCGAAATTTTCACTAAAATCGATAGGGGTATCGTTTTCCGGGTTTTTGGGGTTGCTAATTACGAATATGTCATCCATTTAGCGATCCAAGATGGCGGACTCGAAATTTTCACCAAAATCGATATGGGTATCGATTTCGGGGTTTTAGGGGTCGCTAATTACGAATATCCCATCTATTTAGTAATCCAAGATGGCGGACTCGAAATTTTCATCAAAATCGATATGGGTATCGCTTTCGGGGTTTTTGGGGTCGCTGATTACGAATATATCATCCATTTTGCGATCCAAGATGGCGGACTCGAAATTTTCACTAAAATCGATATGGGTATCGTTTTCAGAGTTTGCGGGGTTGCTGATTCCAAATATATAATTCATTTAGCGATCCAAGATGACTGGATGGATGATATATTCGTAATTAGCAATCCCGAAAACCTCGAAGCCATACCCATATTGACTTTAGGATATTTCAAGTTCGCCATCTTGGATGGCCAAATGGATGAAATATTCGTATTATTAATTCTAAAACCTCGAAAACCATACCCATATTGACTTTGTAGAAAAATTCGAGTCCGCCATCATGGATTGCAAAATGGATGATTATTCGTAACTAGCCACCCCGAAAATCTCTAAAATGATACCCATATTGACGTTTTTGAAAATTAAAAGTCCACCTTCTTTGATCGTCGTTAAAATGGTTGTCAATACCGATATGGATGGGTTCCTTAAGAATATATCATCAATTTAGCGATCCCGACGATTAGCGAAATGTCATCGAAATTCGAACTAAAATTCAAATCCAAACCGAAACCGAAACCAAAACCGATACCGGAATCGAAATTACTTGACTTAGACTTAAAATATAACGTTTGCTTGATCATAATTGGTTGAGTAGAACCGCGGATATCTAAAAGTTGCAATAGCCTACATCCATGCGAGCGGCGCCGTGGGCATCAGTTAGTTATTTATATGAGTTGATGTGCCTTGACAGAACAAAGAGACGAAATAGGGATTACATAAAATATTACAGAAAAATAAGTTATAAGTAAAAACTGAAGTGACAACCCTGACAAAACTGCAAAAGGCGGCATTTCCGCAAACATCAAACGCGATGAACTACTGTAAGATCTCTCGTTATACTGTGGCAAGCGTGACAAGTTAAAGCTAAGCGTCCACCTACCCGCACCGCACGCAACGAATTATTATGCTTTGTATAGACAGTCGAACAAGTGCGTCCACCTACCCGCATCGTACGGATCGCACTTTCTATACAAAGGTGGACGCTTTGCTTTATAATTACCAACTTTTGTCATTAGGATTTTGTCCTCCAATACCATCGCGAGAACCTCACTTTCACGATGCAGCTTCCTGTCGCTAGATGGCGCTAGGTGAACGTTGTGTCGCACTATCAACTACTATACTCCGTCCATTCGTTTATTTTCTTTTTGACAGTTTGAGACCATTTGAAATTAGTGACACCCGCGTACGGTACCGTTTCGATTTGAAATAATTATCGATTTTACTTAAGAACATTTTTCAATCGATTTTTTAATAATATATAAATATTAATTATTAGTTTATCAAGTTTTTTTAAATTACAAATAAAGGTGATATGACACCTGAAAACTGGGCGACTGTCGTGTAGAGGACAAGAAAAATAAATATGTCTGATTGGGATCGAGACGTTGTAATTTACATTATAATGGATCAATAATTGATTATTCAAGCAACAGAGGTCTCAACTGACAAGTCTAGTGTAAATTATGAAGAATAGTCTGATAAATCATTGTAATAAATAATATTAACAAAATCGATTTGTAGACAATTGATCGAATTTTCATATTTCAAGATTTGCTTTATAGTCTGTGTCTGTTTGTTATGCGCAGGGCACTTCACTAAGTGGGCGTTACCCGTCAATAAAGTATGACATTACTGTATTACATTATTCCGTAAATAAAAACAGTAATTCATATGCGTAAGCTGTCAAAAAGAAAATAAACGAATGGACAGAGTATAATGTAACACTTGATCTCCTTGCCCCAGGGTGGTACGTTCGAGGAGCAGCAAGAGAATCCATTCGTACGAGCCGCAAGGTTCGTGAGGGGACTGCGACGGGACGCGCCCGCATCGACACAGGTACTTACCATTTTTATTATTTGAATGATTTTTTTATGCTAACTTAAAATTCGAATAAATCGAGAGAAATGAAATGCTCAAGTGGGACTTGAACCCAAGACCTTTCCCTTACAAGGGGAATGGCTCTTCCAATTCAGCTATTAAGCCACACCTGAATCACTTCAAATTTCCCTTCTCTTTATATCAGTCTTTAAGGGCAATGTGGAGCCATCTACCAACCTCCTTGCGAACTGTTGGAACCAATGAATGATTTTTCAACTATTTTTAAACATTGAGTTTAAGTTTTTTTCGTTTTTTGAGATTAAATTGGAAGAGAATTCCCCCTGTAAGGGAAACGTCATGGGTTCAAGTCCCACTTGAGCCTTTCATTTTTCCCGATGTATTCGCACTTTTATTATTTCACTAGTGAGTGAAAAAGCGAACTTCAGTATCGCAACCCACTAGTTGTGGATGTCAGATGACATTAGCTTCGCGGAAAATATCAAAATGCCATATGTGGTTAGTTTGAAAATGTGAACGAAGTGAATTGAATTTTTTTCCGTATTTTTATGCTATATGATTGAACTAGAAATAATTGTGTTTTAATTATTTCAGGATCCGTCTGCTGTCGAGGAGGTTGATCAAACAAATAACACTAATGAAGAAATGTAAGTGTACATGACTATTATTGATTACTGTTATACAATTTAACGATGAGTAATATTCTTGAATGAATTTTTACAGCATTAAGTATGCTAACTATACAAATCGAATACATAGGGAAAAAGAAGTATCATCTCGGGCGGGACTCGAACCCGCAGTCTTTCCCTTACAAGGGGAATGCCTTGACCAATTCAACTACCGAGACACGCCCGATGTTATTCAAATTTCCCATCTTATACGTCTTTAAGGCGACGGTGAAGTCATCTCTCGATTTTCTTACGAACTATCGGAATCAATGAATGATGTTACAATCATTTTTAAACATTGATTTTTGATAACTCCGCCCAAACAATTGAATGAATTTTTACAGCATTAAGTATGCTATCTATACAAATCGAATACATAGGGAAAAAGAAGTATCATCTCTCTCAGTAATATTCTGTTAAATGTATTTTTAGGTTCGTATTCTACAATGACACTCAGTTCTGAATCCAGATTTATCCGAGGAAAGACTTTATAGATAGACGTTGATCTGTCAATAATTTAATAGATTATCTATACAATCTGTCCTCTGCCAAATCGAAATTCAGAACTAAGTACCATTCTAAAATACGGGCTTTAGTCTTTTGATCTGAGTTCACCCTGAGCTTTTGAATTGGGTCACATAATTTTGCATACATTTAGTATATTTATATACAGACTTATGGCGCTCACGTGCAGCAATGTTATTGACGTGCGAAAGTCATGAGCATAACTTTTACTAAGTTTTGTTGTACAATCTATGAACCATAACAACATAACATAACATAAAAATGACTTTATTTTAATACTAGCTTTTGCCCGCGGCTCCGCCCGCGTGGATGTCGGTTATCGCGACCAAATATAGCCTATGTCCTTTCTCAAGGTTTACTCTATCCCTATACCAAATTTCATCAAAATTGGTTCAGTACTTCAGGCGTGAAAGCGTAACATACAGACAGACAGACAGACAGACAGAATTACTTTCGCATTTATAATATTAGTATGGATTCAGTCTATTGACCATACCCTGCTAAGATGCTAAGAAACTAGGAACCATTTCAGATGCTGGTAATATCAGAATGGACCCTACCTTAACGGCCTATCTGATTTTTTTTTTCACACTCTGCTTGTGTCGTCGTTGTGGTATGAACTTTAAACCTGTCAAAGAATAACGCAAGTCTCCTAAGATCAGCTCAGCGAGGACAAAAACCTCACGCGGAGCAAAGGGGCAAGAGCTGGCTTGAAATATCGATGTTCAAATGTGTCCTGCAGTTCTATTCTGTCCTCCGAGGCTGGTATCAAGAATCAAGTCACCAGGGTATCAATAGTTACGAGTACACACATCTATCTACCGAAAGCCTCCGTGGCGAGGCGGTAGTGAACGCAACTGCTATGCAGGAGGCGCGGGTTCGATCCCCGCTCAGTGCAAATATTTGTATGCATGAATATGGCTATTTGCATTGGTCTGGGTGTTTATATGTATAGTATGTATGTATTTAGAAAAACAGTATCTAAGTATGTTTATCCGCATTCTAAATAACAGTTAATGATCATATTTTTTTTTATTGATACCGATTACCGTTATGAGTTCCGATGATAGTAATAAAAATGTATGAATAAAAAAGTATGAAAAATAAAATTATGAAGAGTGATGATTATGAACACAAATCGGTAGTAAGGAAAAGAATAGGATTTAAAAATTTTATGTGAGCCAATATGGACCCGGAATATTTATTATTATAAAGTACTATGACGCGCAGTTAACTGAGTTCTTCATCGACCCGCGAGCCAGATGCTCCACCGTCCAGGGTTTTTTTTTTATCGTGCGATAAATCCCCACGGATACCACCTCCACGGAGCCGGTAGAGGTGGTTATGTCGGACTCGAACCGACTAAAACGTACGCCGTCTTGGGTCCTTGGTTGCCGGAGGTGAGATTGCCAAAAGCATATCTCTCGCACCCCGGCAGACTCAGGACCATCTCTTTCGAGATGGCCCCCTTCGGGTTGTGGGGACCACAGGGTCCCCATCTAGCCCCGGTTACGGGGAGGCGCACTTTGCGCCGCCGCCGCGGCCTGTTTCTGCTAGGGTGACAGGCGGCTCCACCGGTCACCCCCAGGCCAGCACTCATGGAGGACGGAGGTCGTTCTGCGACCTCCGACGTCCGGTTCGCCTTCGCTCTGCGCGGGCTGCTTCCCGGGCCCGAAGTCTAGTTTGTTCGTTTGCGCATCGTACCATCGCTGTGAGCAATGTGGCGAGTGCGAGGACTCCCACCCCCAGAGCCGCCACTAGGACCCGCCTCGCTAGGGCACTCGGTCAGCGTGTGCAGCTCTGTGTCCTCGCTCGCATCACAGTGATGGCACTCGGACGTTGGCTCCATCCGGATCCGACACAGGTACTTCACGAAACACCCGTGTCTGGTAATCACCTGCGTCAGCCGGTACGAGAGGCTGCCGTGTGGCCTCTCTAGCCACTCTTCCATGATGGGTCTTACCGATACTATTACGACGTGCCCTGCGCTTGGTCGCCCAAGTCGTAGCTCCCATTCTCCACCGTCCAGGGTAATAGTTTTATCTTACCGTAATCATTCCAGTGTGGACGGAGGCGACCGCCAGCCGCTCCTACCCGCCGTAGCCACCGTGAGCAGCGAGAGGCGGCGCAGGCGGAGGGCCCGGTCGGCCGCCGCGCGCCCCACGCGAGCTCCCGCGCCTGCCGCCACGCCCGCGCCGGAGCCTGCTCCCGTCCCCCACGCCGCCAGCCCTACCACCGCGCTACTGCGGACTGACGCGCATTCTATTAACAACGAAGCCGCAGGCGAGATCGGTGAGTGGATCATAGATAGTTTATTTCGTCTGTACTATTAAAATTGTACTTAGGAATCGACGATGCATAAAGAGAAATATGAAAACTGGTAGATAAGGACTCTTGTGGATAAGTATGTGTTTGCTACATCTACTAGTATCCAGATTAATTATTCATTATTTTTGCGACTGACAAGGTTGGCAACAGAAAATGTACCCTCGAGTATTGCCAGCTACAAAAAACGTTAAAGAACTTTATATAAATCTGGCACTTCCGGTAACCATTAATTACCATATCAACAAATGACACATCTCCGATTTAACCAAGTATATCTACAGATTTCTAGTCTGGATATTTAGGTTCCTCAGAGAACACGTTAAGCTGTCAGTCCTGATTGTCATCTATGATGTTGTTAAGGGTAGTTGTAGTCATTAAAAATACCACGACAGGTCTAACTGCAACTCTGCGGCATCGCCAATGGGTTGGGGAGCTCAGGTGGCAGTCACTTCACGGAAAAGATCGAAGTTTCACTGAAAAAACAGACCCCCAACTAAAGGCCTCAGATACAATCGGAAGTAATGCAATGATGATGATGATGATCTCCCGATAGTGACACCTGCATTGCTAACCTTCTAAAATTTTCAGTACCATTACTGATGCCTAATTGATAAAATCGCTATTCCTATCCCCAGGTGTAGCGGCCCTACCGGCGACCCCACTGGCGACGTCAGCGCCCCACCAGGTGCACTTATGAAGCGGCGGGGGTACCCGCGGGTGGACTCGACCGCGACTGTACGCGTGACGTCATTATTATGACGCAAACGATACGCCACTATCAGACAGTCGGAAACTAAAATATTAACAAACGTATCCCGACACTACTTCAGATTTTTATCTGTTAATAGTCAGATTAGTTAGGTTAAATTAGCTGAGGCGCAGGCCGTCTATATATTCACGCCTGTTATCCCCCGAAGGGGTAGGCAGAGGTGTATTAATACCCACAATTCGTCAACTAACATCAATTTTTGTAAAAGTTATTTGGTTTATACTTGGAATTATCGTCATAGTCATTCTAACGTGTATCCCGGTTGAATCTAATACTCCCGCTATAGACCACAGAACTTTCTATACTATTTTGCTTTAAATATGGCATTCAATGACGTCAATATGCACACTTGACCAATGAATTTCTTGCAAAAAACCCTAAAACATTTTTAAAAAATGAATAAATTAGTTAATTAAATTGAGTAAGACGCTTTGTACTTTTCCACAATATTTTATTATATAGTGGAAAAGTACAAAGTGTCTTACTCAATATGTTTAGCAGATTCCACCAAGTGTCATCAATCAACAGTATAAACAGTTTTTACTAAAATTATATTGTTGAAAGAGTGCAACATCATTTAGAATCATGTTGTAGAACAATTCAATTTTATGTCAAATTTTTAAACGAAAAAAAAAAGTTCGAGTCTCACTTGAGCATTTCATTTTTTCCAATGTTTTTCGAACTTAAAAGTTAGTATAATAAATGCAATAAAAAATTCATTCAAATATTTGGGCGCAGTCATCAAAATTCAATGTTTAAAAATGGTTGAAAAATCATTCATTGTTTCCAACAGTTCGTAAGAATGTTGGTAGATGGCTGCACCGTCGCCCTTATAGACGGATATAAAGAGAAGGATAATTTGGAATGATTCAAGTGTGGCTCAATAGCTCAGTTGGAAAAGCAGTCCCCCTGTAAGGGAAAGGTCGTGAGTTCGAGTCTCACTTGAGCATTTCATTTTTTCCAATGTTTTTCGAACTTAAAAGTTAGCATAATAAATGGTATAAAAAATTCATTCAAATTATACATCATCCTCTGTACTACAGTTTTTGTCAAGTGCCTTTCGCCACAGCTAATGAAATAGGCAAAGATTTCTATGTATACATTGGACGAGGAATTCAGAACGAAAGCTGTCTCTCAGGTCCGAGTTGTGGGGTGCAATGATAAAAAATAATGGATAAAAAACTTAAAATCGAATCACCTACGTACCTAAATCATATTTTCAATTAATAATTAACTTTGCACAAATTATGATTAGGTTTATAAAAATACGTCGAATAAAGTTTTCGCGCCTTAACAAATGACAACTAAATTGAAGTGTCATAAACGTCAGTGATTTTTTTTTCTGTACTGCCAGTCTATACAAAGAAGTCTTTGGAAAGAGGTTATATATAAAAGAGACATTCGAATAGCGGAATCGGGATTAATTTTTTAAGGGTGCAATAACGATTTGAGTATTTCATTTATGTTTAGTTTAGAAAAAAATCTGTTATAATGTCACATTTCTATGGGGAACGTTCATAAAGTACCTCCAGCATAATAAGCATAAAATCAGCATTCTAAAAAAACCGAAAGAAAAAATGACAAAATTTTGAAGATCTGTTACTGTCAAAGTGACGTTTGGGGGGGGGGGGATAGATCTCCTCTCTTTTAACGTATTTTATGACCAGCCCCCATGTGTAATGTGATGTTAAAGATTTGATACTAATATTAAATTTTTAAGTTGCTATTTATCGATAAAAAGTAAAGTGTACGCGATCATTGTAGATAGTCTGGAGTCCTGACCATGCTATTCTATATGTCGAATGGTAGCTATATGTTGTGTCTGAATCTTGTATAATAATTTTCAAAATATTTATGTTGTACATTTTTATTGGAAAAGTTAAAGGGCTTAAAATCGTGACTTATTCATGTCGTGATGATACTCTTATTGAGCTATAGCTTGATTCATTTATCTTGGACCTAAAATGTACTCAATACACAGTACACGTTTCTTGGATATATGTTGAAGATAGCACGGTTTGCTACTGCGGTAGACGAGCTCAAATTCACCAAGCATAGATTATTCCAAACCAATCCGCGCGCGCCAGGGATTTTTTTATATCTTGCGATTTAAGTCCAAGATATATGAATCGATCTATACCTAAAGTATGATTTTTAATTCGAGTCAGTAAAATGACAAGTGCAACTGTCACTGATACAAAAAAGGGTGACCCGCTACAATAGTGATGTTCGACAATCAATAGACTATGACATTTTAGTCATACTTTATTATAATAGGTATGAAGTGAGTGTAATGTAAAACCATTTAATTAATTGATAATATCAGTCTAATCTAATCTTAAAGACTTTCATCCAAATATTTCACGCCAGAAAAGTCTTCATCTGAGCCTTGGGGCGAGTTTTCTTCAGTAGTGTGCTGGCTATCATCACTTTCACTACTGCTGCTTTCATCTTGATGGTACATGTTTACGATGGTGACCCTCTTTCCGAGACTTTGCCTTTAGCTTACTATCAGGCGAGGTGAAGTCAAAATGACGTGACTTTATAAAAAAAAAATAATCTTGACTAACTTTTAATTGTAAAACTCGATTCAACCACATCACTATTTATTTGAGACAAAAAACCTGCAACACTGGAAATTTCATTTTACTGACTCGAATTAAAAATCATACTACAAGGTCCCGTCCTGATAGTTGAATTCTACATTGTTCCAGAATATAAATAAACTTACCCACTACCATGGGTGATCATCGAGGGTCTGGGGGATGTTCTCCCAGTACGCGACTGTCACTAGTAGTTCCGCCCTGAGTGTTAATTTTCCAATTTAAATAAAAATTATTATGTTTATACCAAATGTTACTGTGAAGTTAAGAACCACTAGATTTAGCTATTTTTGCATCTATGGTGATTTGAATTATAATCATGAACAATTTTTTTACCCATAATCTTTTTTCCTTTTGAAGAAACAATATGTAACATTTGGTACATTTTTAAAGAATTTCATGATCGGTGGTGAGAGCCGTTTGTACATCTTAGATTTAAACAGAATCACATTAAACATACTACAATTTACTGATATTATAGTTTTAGAGATTAAATTTTAGTAATATGCACGAAATATAAAATCAAGAAGGGCCGTACCGGCCTTAGTCTCAGAGCCCGGGGTCCGCATACTACTTATCTTCTTTGGAGCGACTGCCGTCGGACCTTCCAATTCCGAGAGCAGAACTTGCGCCAGTCAGTTAATTAGCAGGTGTACTTGATTCTGAGGTTGGATCTCCGCTTAGAAAAAAAAACGATAACTCTCACATACGTCACGATAAAACAAATAACATCTTGTGTTAGTTTTACACAAAATAATAATCAGGTGGGCAATGTGCTTGTCCACTAAAGTGGTTAAAAAAATGGCTTGAGAGGCACTCCTTGATTTTATATTACGTGTTGATACGTTATTATTATATCTTCTTGATTCTCAACTAGACAGCACTACTGAACGTTTATTTAGAATAAAACAGCAAAAAAATATTACAGTGCCCTTCGTGCGCCCGACTCGCACTTGACCAGTTTTTTTTTAGTATTTCATTGTTGTAGGAGATTCGAAAAGAATAGTTTTAAATTTTAAAATTCTAACAAGCGTCCTACACAGATAATATCTGTCGTTCGAAAATTAGTCTATGGTCCGAAGGGGTTTGTTTAGTTGAGAATTATATAGGGAGTCCATTATAATTTGTATAAAAACGCTCTATGTATATATATGATCTGTTAGACCGTTACAACGGCGAATCCTTATGCCATAATATTGACTAGCACCGACTACTGTTTATTTGAATATATCGATACCCAAGTATAACGTGTTATAACTGCATTTCTTGCCGTGTTCACTGCAGACATTTTGTACTATCACTGCAAAAAGGTTTGTCCTGCTTTGTCTTCTGCACTGACAGCACAGAGACTGCTTACAGAGTCGGCAAAACAGTGTGAAACGTCCATAGGATTTTCAATTGGGCCGTGAGCTTGTCTACCAAGCTGTATAAAAAACTATATTACAAAGTTGTTCATATGCAGTTTACGACATTATACGTGTGAAGTGTCGATTTCATATGATTTAAACAGCTACGCTACGTTAAAAACTTATATGTTTTTATAATTATTTAGGTTTTTGTTGAGTCTGTATGTAATTATAAAAAAAATTGTTCTGGAAATATGCATTCTAACGTAGCGTAGTCTACATTTCTCAACAAACAAAATTGCTTCGCAAACGGCTTTAATGGCGAACCTATAAAAAGAAAATTTTAAATACTTCCTTGCCGTATCTAAACAGTTATTGATAAGCTTCATGTCATTGTAAATTGTATTCGTTGGAACGGATAGCTTGTATATATTTAACACTTGTATATATATGACCGGAAAAGAATAAAACACCCGTTTTTGGCGATTTTGGTTCCGTAATGGAAATGAGCATGCCATGTTCAAGAGACAGAAAAATAGTCGGTACTTCGTAGATGACGTCGATAGTACAAAAATAAATCGTTATATTGGATAATATTAGCACAAATTTTGTCTTAAAATTGTTGTCACTAGACGTCTTCGATTGCCGTACTAGGTTCCAAATATTGTTTCAAAATTGGTAGTCGTTTACCTGGTCAGATTGGACGTTTTATTTACTCTGTGGTATATTGTGTGTACGTTACGAGTTTGAAAACTGTAAGTGTTCGGGAAGCCCGCTTTTAGTGCTAGACGCGGACTTCTCGAACATTCGCTATGAGTTAAGATGTATGTTACGCTGAATTTGTGTGGTCAGTGACCGCGATACTGGTTCGCAAGTTTAGAAATAAAGCCAAAGGATTATGATTGACTTTGATTGCTTGTACTTCCTTTTTTCCCACCTATAAGTTTTACGAAATTACCTCCTGCATAGCGGCAAGCAAGTTGAACACTTCGAATTCACCAGCGGTATTTCCGTACCAATACGACCTTCAAACATTCAAGAAAAGAGCGTACTCTCTTTTAAAAGGAAGGCAACGCAATTGTGTCTCCTATGGTGTTGCGGGATGGGTGTCCATGGGCGGAGGTGATCGCTTACCATCAGGCGATCCGTCTGCTCGTTTGCCTCCCTATTCCATAAAAAAAACTCGGCTCGTATGCTGGAAGTAATGTATCTGACTTAGGCTCAATCAACACTGAGAGCAGCGGCGCACAGCGGCCAGGGGCGGCCTCTCCTTCGTCTTCAATTGACTATGATCTTTTTTTTGCGTAGATAAGATTCAAAATGGTTTACCATATAATTTTCCTCAAAGCCGCTGCGCGCCTCTGCTCTTTCAGTGGCGCGCAGCGGCTTTGAGGAAGAAAATTATACCACCCCGTGGTCCACCTCATTAGTTCACCTGGGTGGACCACGGGCATTATTCTTTACCGTTGTTTCACCGAGGTAGACTAAAGTAAACTACAGGCAAATTTATTTACCCTTGGTCCGCCTTGTTATTGACCCATACCTGGGCTCAAAGGTAAAGGCTGATTCTACATAGCTTTCGAGCAATGTGAATTGAGTCACTGACTCAACACTGAGATGACTATGATGACATTATATCATACCTAAAAAGCGAAACTATAAAGGCGACTACAAGGTAGTTGCCAAATAAAAAACAAAATTAATCCCAATGTTATATTTGTTGACTTATATACAAGCTGCATTCTTAATTAGCTTCAACTTTATATAATAATAAATCACACTTTGGGATGCAAAGTTATTTTAATATCGATATGTTCGACATTATCGATATTAAAGTCAAATTTGATTATCTGCCTTAACTTTACAAAAATTGCTAACCTTACAAAAATTTAAAAATATTGAAACCCACGACATGATGAGTCCAGTTGCTAAAATTAAATGAACAATCTTAGTAATCTTCAATCGTCTCGGTCATATTGATATCGATATTATCAATATTGTTACAATATTATACCTTTTAGACTCGCTCTTTTCTCCAAAGCCATTGGCCTGAACCGGCACTCGTACGAATTTCCGAGTCGCCATGAAGTTTGGTTCCAGGTTAGGTTTATTATGTATGCTTCGATATTATCAACTTTATAGATTTACCGATTTATAGTTCTTTAAGTAAAACCAACAATTTCGTGAACTGAAGGAGGCCCCCACAGCCCCTTCCATATTGCACTCAGTATTGTGATAGCGTGCTTAAATTGTCTCTGATTTGCAATAACAGCATGGCATTTGACACTGACAAGGTTTTGGGAGAGTTGGCGGGAACGCAGTTGTATAATTTTATTTTCCAAAATTGGTGTGAATTCGAGTTTTTATGTATAAAAATGATTGATTTACCGATTTAGACAAGTCATGGCTAACGCACACAAGTGAACGAAATTGGCATATTACAGTGAAATTGTGACTCTTCGTGTTAATTCCAACTCTCCCTAGGGAGCTGTTAGTAAAGTCCCCACAACTTATGGATGCATCTATCGTCATCATCAACTCATCATCATTAACATCATCCACAGTGTCATTAAATGATGACAAGGCAGCATGGTCATAGTAGGTACCTTATCCTGTTCCGAAAGGAACTAAAGAAACAAAAAAAAAATTGACAGTGACAACCGCAGTTTCGATTTTCAAATTATTTAAAAAAAAATCGAACAGATCGCGGAATCGTTGGTTTTACTAATAACCTTCACAATATCAACATCTTACCATTATTACAATTGCAAAAATATATTCAAATGTTATGTAAATACACTGCCTGGTTTATACTTACACACTGAACAAAAGAATGTTTCGATACATCACTTTAGAAACTCACATTATTGTTAATTGGCTTTCTTGGGTGAACCAATGGATTCAGGGTCGGACTAGCCACCTAGTAAAGGGTTTGGGTGGACAACTTACATATAAAATGTATCATACATAAGTAGAACTTGTCTAAGGTCAAATTACGCGCCTCACCATCTCACTTACGCACACAAGCAAATTGGCGAAGATTCTTTTCGGATTAGTTGGTCAAGTAGTCATAATTTGACAGAACATATATTACGAGCGATCTTGTTCTATCCATACTAATATTATAAATGCGAAAGTAACTCTGTCTGTCTGTCTGTCTGTCTACATGTTACGCTTTCACGCCTAAACCACTGAACCGATTTTGATGCAATTTGGTATAAGGGTAGATTAGACCTTGAGAAAGGGCATAGGCCATATTTGGTCGCGATAACCGACATCCACGCGGGCGAAGCCGCGGGCAAAAGCTAGTACAATAATACATAGCGAGCGTACTCGGATTTATCACGCGACTAGTCGACCGCATGGTTCGCATACATGTTCACGAAACAATTCACACATCTAATTAGTTTATGTGGTGGGGAGCGTGACAGCCTCCGTGTTGTATAGTCTCCGTGTTGGTAGTGAACGCGGCCGCTACGCAGGAGGGGCGGGTTCGATCCCCGCTCAATGCGAATATTTGTATGCATGAATATGGGTATTTGCATTGGTCTGGTCGTGCCTCGGAGAGCGCGTTAAGCCGTCGGTCCCGGTTGCCATACGGATGCCGTACGTTATTACGGGTGGTTGGAGCCCTCAAAAGTCCTACAACTGGTTTAGCTGCAATGCTTCGATATCGCCTTTGTGTTATGGAGGTCAGATGACAATAGCTTCACAGAAAATATCGAAGTTTACCCCAGACTCCCAAACTGAAAGCTTCCGATGCGATATAACGCTAAGATAAAGATGTGGCGGGGAGCGTATTTTCAGTTTAACAGCTCTATGTAACAGGATTTATTTTATTGTGAAAAGCTGCGAGTAACATTCTAGGTCTGGCCAGTTGGACCCTGAATAAATTCCGGTTAATAATTAATTTAGATCGGTACAGCAATTATGGCTTATAAGCTATAACTACGTAGCATTTCTTTTTTATGAATATTACGATCTGTAATAAGCTTTCTGTGAACAATTTATGTCTATTAGTATACATTGTAGTAAGATCTGTGTTCTGGACTCGATTTCTTCCTGTGTCCTCAGAAATTCATTCGACAGCTTTAGCCGCCGCGATTACACCTCTAGCTTGCTCCAATCCTTTCCTGCAATATAAGAAATTTTATTTTTATATATAAATGGAAATAAATACAAGACGCGAAAGGCGGAGGATCTGGAGTAATGGCGCACATGTCCAGTGGTGGACTAAAATAGGTTCATTGACTGATTCATACATACTATATTTATTCGGTTATACAAAGAGGGCAGTTGCTTTTTAGGGCTTAACTTCTGTATAATTTAATAAACTCAAAAATTACAGTTAGTGTCACTCAAGACGACATCGCTTCATATCTCTACTATCGTAGAATTCGATATAGTATTCGATTCAAAATAGTAATATTTCAATTCTAATTCAGGCATATAAAAGTTATAGAGTAATCATTAAATTAATATGTCGTTCGACTGTCACTATCACGCCACATTCCCATTAGGATAGACAGAGACCCCGGGGGTGCAAGGCTTATGTTACAGACTTAACATGACGTGCGGATATTGGACATTCTGGGAATTGGACATTTTGAGTATTGGACATTTTGGGATTAGGACATTTTGACACCGTTGGACATTTTGAGAATTGGACATTTTGACCCTGAACGTTCAAGGGGAATTAAAGGAATTCTTGAACGAAAAACAGAGATCGTAGTGCACAGAGAGAAGTATAACGCAGTATGATGTTGTGATCAGTACTCACAGATGCAGCGGGTTGTCGTTGTCCAGCCGCTGCAGCGCTAGCGTGGCGAGTGCGGCGAGGCGCTGCAGCGCTCGGTCGCGCAATGCACCGTGACGTGGGAGAGTGGCGCCCAGCGCTGCAGCCGCTGCCGCCACGAACGGACCGGGGGCCGCGCCCGCGCCCATGCATAGGGTGTCTGTGGACAAAAATGGAACCATGTTATAAGGGAAGGTTCATATCTGACGGAACATGCGTCGCGTATTATCGGTCGCGTAACGCCAGAACAGACAAATGTATAGAAAAACACTTGACCGTTCACACTCGACGCACTAACGTAACATCGGTTGAGTGTGAACGGTCAAGTGTTTTTCTATACATGTTCCGTCAGATATGAACCTTCCCTAAACTCGAATTAAATCTTAAAGCATTTGGCATGCTGACAGCCTCCGTGGCGTGGCGGTAGTGCATGCGACTGCCACCCAGGAGGCGCGGGTTCGATTCCCGCTCAGTGCAAATATTTGTATGCATTTATATGGCTATTTGCATTGGTCTGGGTGTTCCTATGTATAATATGTATATATTTACAAAAAAAAAGGTATATAAGTATGTTTATCCGCATTCTAGATTCCATAACACAAACTATAAAAAAAGCTCACCATAGGTCTAGATAGCGTTGTGCGGAATGTTGTGGAATATTTAAAAAAAAACTGTTTCGGTTAACTAGTCCGGGCGAGGGCTGGTGGCTTAGTGGTTAAAGCATTCTCCCTGTCAGAGAAGGACCGCGAGTTCACTTGAAACTTTTTTTTTTAAATAAAATAATTATTCTTCCCTTCTCTACATGTGGATGTCGTAGAAATCGACCAAGAGATAAGGCGGTTCTCCATCCAATAGTTAACATACAGCCCAGCACTAAGTCCCCGCTTGATGGCTGATGGCAATAGGCTCGCCTCCTATCACGTAGAACCGAAAATCATAGCTGGCGAAATGTGGGCGTTAGTACACTTCTGCCTATCCCTTCGAGGATTTACTTTATGTATGATGTGGATGGGAAGTTAGTTTACATAAGGAAAATAAGTTTGAATATCTTTACTTCCAAGATATAACCAAAGCCTCCCAACATTGGGCCTATCCCACAATTGGGAGAGGCATATATCCAACAGTGGACTGCGAGCTTATCGCAATTGATTGATTGACTTCCCAGAATTTTTTCTTTATTAGCAATATTGGAAAAGTAATTTATAATCTACGGTTAGGAATGTTAGATTAGTTCATAATGCAGTTTTAGTTTGGATCAAGTCCAGATTCAAGACTGTCTTCAGTACTTTTCGCAATTTTTCAAAACATTTTTTTATACCACTTGGTAACAAGCTGATGGAAAGTGGTTACCGTGGCCTATGTACGTGTGCAACACCAGGGGAGTCACACATGCGCTGCCGACCCTGTACAGTCACGAGCAATAATATATATACATTGTCACATTTTCTAAAATATCTAAACTTGTACCGATCCAGAAAGAAGTAAACAACAATTCGTTCTAAACGAACTAACCATTAAAAGATGTCAAAACAAAGTATACGTTTATTCCACATTAATATAATCGAAACAAAATCATAAATAAATTCACACGTCGAATATAATTTATAACTATTCGTGACAATTTCTATAAAATGTATACAAATGTATACATGTAATAGACATTGTCATTGATACATTTAAATGATATTGGAAATGTATACTTACTTTTGCCGTTTTTGTAACTTTACTCGTTATTTAGTGGAGTTCAGTGATCATGACGAATACTTATTTCCAAGCATAGGGTACGAGGTAATAGCGGTGGTAGCATCCACTATGGGGAAGCCACATGGCAGCCTCTCATGCCAGGTGACGCAGGGTGCTTTGGGGATTTTTCACATCGGATCTAGAAAGAGCCAACGTCCAAGTGAATGCCATCACTAAGACGCGAACGAGGTCTCGGGACAGCCTGGAGTGCCCTCGCTGCCGGAAGTGGTGGGGGAGGTTATTTCGGACTTGAACCGAAAAACGCACGCCATATGTGGGTCGAAGTGCAAAGCAGAAGGTGAGGTTGATACGCGCCGCCGCGGCCTGCTTCTACTAGGGTGACAGGCGGTTCCACGCGTCACCCTCAGGCCTACGCTCATGAGGGACGGAGGTCATTCAGCGATCCGCGACACCCGAGTTGCTTTTATTCGCCGGCAGCAAGTTCTGCGAGTCTCGTTCGCTCCCGTTGCTGCCGCTCCCGCTCCGCCATCTCCTCGAGCATTACTTGCTCGCAGAAGAAGGCGCCAGCCGCCCACGCATCCGCGTAGCGAACCATCACCGTGAGCAAGGTGGCGAGCGTGAGAACTCTCGGCGTCGGAGTTAGTAGAACAACCAAAGTCCCCAGTGGCGGTGAATGGCTGGAACCGTCTGTTACCCTAGCAGAAGCAGGCCGAAGGGGTGGCTAGATCTAGACTCCATGGTTCCCAAGCTCTGAGCTCAGATTACAAAGAATAACTTTGACGGAACGCCAAAAACTCGCGTTTTAAGCCGCCGAAGCCGAAGGTAATACTAAAGTAGTAGGTACCATTTCGCTCGCGCTCGTTTAAGTCGGTTCGAGTCCGACACAATCCCCTCGGTGTTGATTGGGGGGTTGGTGCGTTATCCCCGTGGGTATGCATGCGCATGATAAAAAAAGAGCCACGGGAAATATACCTTTACCCACATTAAGTTTAGGTCTTGCGCCGCCACTGAGCTCTTTTTTTTTCAACCATGATTTTAATGCAGTAGTCATAACTGAGATGAAGTTCATAAAATTCTTTCGATGTTTTGCAGGTTATAATGAATCACAACAGCTTGTTAGGGTGGCTATTATTTGCAAAATAAGTAGTTATATCAAAAATTATATTGCCTATGACTGTAGGTATTCGTCATGGTCACTGAATTCTACTAAATAACGAGTAATGTTACAAAAACGGCAAAAGTAAGTATACATTTCCAATATCATTTAAATGTATCAATGACAATGTCTATTACATGTATACATTTGTATACATTTTATAGAAATTGTCACGAATAGTTATAAATGATATTCGACGTGTGAATTTATTTATGATTTTGTTTCGATTATATTAATGTGGAATAAACGTATACTTTGTTTTGACATCGTTTAATGGTTAGTTCGTTTAGAACGAATTGTTGTTCACTTCTTTCTGGATCGGTACAAGTTTAGATATTTTAGAAAATGTGACAATGTATATATATTATTGCTCGTGACTGTACGCTTAGAGGGTTCTTGTGGGTATTCTCACGTTTTCCATAAATTCATTTGCACTAATATTGTTAGCCATAATCATCCCCGACCATAATATTTACTAGCACTATTATCATTTATACTAATAACGTTAACCATAACAACTCAACAGTCATAACTTTTATTTGCTATAAAATTACTTTCTATAACCACAAATATCGTAATAATTAGTTTCCATAAGTAACACATCTCATAATCGACTCTTGACATAATTAAAATTTGATATAAATATGAAAATAATATATAATATTGTTAGATCGAAATTAATAATCGTTAACACCCCGACTCAGTGCAATCCGACTCGGATAGGTTAGGTTAGAAGACCTTAGTCTACGTGGTGCTTTTTTTTTAAACCAACCAGAAGTAGGAGCCCCGCGAAGCGGGGCTCCGTCGAGCTTTTTCGTCCGTATACATTTAATTTAATGCCACCTTTTGTAGTTTTAAACACTTCACAATATTCACTCATCTCGACAGGACTAATAGTGAATTGACGACTAATGTTAATGACTGGACTGTCTATTTATGTCAGACTTATTTTATTTTACCCTCATACTATTACTTTAAGTGTGAATATGTTAATAGCAAAAAATATATTAATTTACTCATTAACATAAAAATTGCAGGCGCTTGTACTAAATTACCTTTATTTATATTATGGTGAATAAAAGTTATGGAAAATGGCATTATTGAAAACGAAAATTATAGCAAATACATTTATGGATTTAAATTATTATGACACTTGATTGATTATTAACAATGGAATTAGTGAAAGTCATTTTATGTCATTTCACGATTATGACAACTGAAACGTTATTTCTAATGAAATTATGGCAAATACCAGTATGGCATATGAAATTATGGCATTTTAAATTATGGCAAACATTAGTGAACCGTTCTTGTGCCGTCAGTGTGAAAGAAGCAGGACAAGCCTTTGGTTTTCCCACTGACAGCACTTCGAATTGAATTACTGGACAATATCTCGCAATATACAGCGTGTACATACCTATGAGCTTGAGCACGAGCGGGTCGGCGTGTAGCACTAGCGGTGGTCCTGTGAGCGCTAAGGCGGCCCGCAACAGCCTCACCCCTGCGCCTACGCAGCGACGCCAGAACGCGCCGCCCGGACCCTCCATCACCCTGTGGGTAGCACATTACATGATATATAGTATGACGAGAAACGGACATTACGGAATGCGGACATTATGGGATGGAGCGGACTTTGTGGGAAGTAGACATTTTGAGAAGCAGACGTTATGGGAAACAGACTATTTAGGAAATAGACAATTTGGAATGTGGTTTTATTGAAACTTGTCATTTTGAGAAGTGGTCACTGTGAGCCTAAAGGTGGTAGAAGTCCTACTACCACTACCATGGACGCCCAAGATCGTGCGAAATGGAGGAGGAAGAGCCGGAAGGCGGACCCTGGACTCCAATGGTATCTTGGTCTCGGATGCAATCAGGATAACGTCTAAATGTAGATAGTCAGTGTTGGCAGAAATGCTAACAGACTTGAAACCATTCAGCACTGAAGCATTATCTACTCTGGGTCTTATCTATTCTGTGAATGAAGTACTTGTTATGACGAATCAAACGAGCTCATATTCGATGGAGTTAATTCATTTAATTAATGAGTTACTATGACTACCTTCCAGCTCCATCATTAGATCAGGCTCTTGGAACCAGTTTAAAATAAAGTATTCAATCAATGAGTCCACGATGGGGTTGAGTTGTTTGATTACAGAGTTTCTATGGACACTTAGCTCTATCATCAGACCCTGGATATTATTGAAAGACAAACTACTCGTCAAAACGATTTAAATGACCTCAAACTCGATGAGTTTGTGTAGTTTTATTGCGAAGTTCCTTTGATCATCTTCCAATTCCACCATCACATCAGTACCACAGTATAACGAGGGATATTACAGTAGTTCATCGCGTTTGATGTTTGCGGAAATGCCGCATTTTGCAGTTTTGTCAGGGTTCTCACTTCAGTTTTTATTTATAATTAATTTTTCTGTAACATTTTATACATTTTGATCTCTTTGTTCTGTCAAGGCACATCAACTCACGCTAATATAAATTACTAGCTGATGCCCGCGGCTCCGCCCGCATGGATGTCGGCTATTGCGACTTTTGGTTATATCTCCGGTTCTACTCAACCTATTATGTTCAAGCAAACGTAATATTTTAACTCGTGAGTTTTTGGATTTCGATTTCGGTTTCGGTTTCGGTTTCGATTTCAATTTCAATTTTTGATTCGGGTTCAGGTTCGGGTTCGGGTTCTAATTTCGATAAAATTTCGCCAATCGCCGGGATCGCTAAATTGATGATATATTCTTAAGGAGCGTATCCACGATCAGTCCGCCTGCAGTTTCAGAGCGTATCGGGCGGCCTGCAGTTCTGAATTGACAGCGCCCACACACGAAAGCGATTTTGGCCTGCCGGCCATTCCCTGCTGTCAGTTTTGCGACTACACACGATCAGTTAGGAGTCGACAGTTTCCCATCGTATGATTGCCTGCCGGCAATTGTCAGATATCGGAATTGACGATATTTTAACGACGATCAAAGATGTCGGACTTGAAATTTAAAAAAAGTCTAAGTTTTCGGGGTGACTAATAATAAAATCCATTTAGAGATCCAAGACGGAGGACTTGAAATTTCCCAAAAAGTCAACATGGGTACCGTTTACGAGGTTTTCGGGGTTGCTAATTACGAATATATCATACATCCAGTCATCTTGGATCGCTACCTGAATAATATATTCGTAATCAGCAACCCGAGTACCCTGAAAACGATACCCATATCGATTTTAGTGAAAATTTCGAGTCCACCATCTTGGATTGCTAAATTGAGCAGCGGTGTCTTCTATACAAGACCCAAATTCGTTCCTGCGTGGAATACTGCTCACATCTCTGGGACGGCTCCGCAAAGTACTTATTAGATGCTCTCGACAGGTTGCAGCGACGTGCGGTCCGCATTATTGGGAATCCTGAGGTCACGAACACCCTCGAGCCTTTGCAGATGCGTAGAGATGTTGCGTCTTTGGCAGTTTTCTACCGTCTCTACCATGGTGAATGTTCTGACGAGCTCTTCCAATTAGATCTTGGATCGCGAAATGGATGTTATTTATATTCACAATCAGCGACCCCAAAAACCCTGAAAGCGATACCCATATCGATTTTGGTGAAAAATTCGAGTCCGCCATCTTGGATCGCTAAATGGATGATATATTCGTAATCGGCGACCCCTAAAACCCTGAAAACGATACCCATATCGATTTTTGTGAAAATGTCGTGTCCGCCATCTTGCATCGCTAAATACAGAAAAAGAAAAAAAAAAACAATTTTAACAAACAAAACGATTCATGAAAAAAAAATTAAACACGTGATTAGTGTGATTACGAATGAGACAGCCCTGAATCCTTAGTACCGAGTAAAATGTATGGGCGTACCGAGTAATACCCCGTCCCCCACCACCCCTCTCCCCCCGCAGGATTGCTCTGTCTAGACGGCTTCGTTGACAGACCGTATGTAGTATGAATCGTTAGACTGTGTCAGTACCATGTCATCAATATCGCATTGTTATATAACTTACATTATATATTATGTATGTAAAATTTCGATGACCGGGTAGTGGATTACCGCGTAGCGGTAGTGAACGCGGCTGCTACACAAGAGGCGCGAGTTCGATCCTCGTTCAGTGTAAATATTTGTATACATGAATATGGGATTGGATATTTGCATGGGACTGGTCGTGCCTCGGAGAGCATGTTAAGCCGTCGTCGGTCGGTCCCGGTAGCCATACGGTCATCTATGGCAGTCTAAACAGGTCAGATCGCAGTCGCTTCACAGAAAATATCGAAGTTTAGTCAAATCTGCATATAGACTGGTAAAGCGCCAGACTCTATGCTGACAGCTTCGGATGCGATTGGGATTAACGCTAAGATGAAGAAGAAGATGCACATCCATCCACCCTTCCAAACTGTGCCAACTAAAATATCAGCGGTAGTATAAGGGCCAACGTCCAGTGCTGGCATCGGCAAGAATTTGTATTTGTCGAATAACAATAGATCGTATTGTTATACATACAAAATTGAACTTTAATTGGTATACTGCTGCAGAATGCGGGTTGATGCCAACGATAGTCAAGGATTGTCATTGAAATTTAATGATAAGATCTATTATGCTTGGCCAAAAAAACCAGAAGGTCGTCGATGCCGCTAATGGGCGCTGGTCGTAAGGTGGCGTTTTTTTTTTTTCGTGCGGAAATCCCCTCGGATATCCCCCTGCCGGAGCCGGAAGGGGAGGTTATGTCGGACTCGAACCGACTAAAACCGCACGCCGACTGTGGGTCTTGGTGCTAGGCCGGAGGTGAGGTTGTCATAGACATATCCCTCGTACCCCGGCTGACCCAGGGCCATCCCTTACGGTCTGGCCCTCCTCAGGAGGGGGGACAACGGTGTCCCCAACTCGCCCCCGGAATGGGGAGGCGCCGCCGTGGCCTGCTTCTGCTGGGGTGTGCGGCGGCTCCACCCGTCACCCCCAGGCCCGCGCTGGTCGTAAGGTGGCAGTATTATACGTACTGCGGCGGCAGTGCGGGCAGGAACACGTCGGCGGCGAGCGCGGCGGCGAGGCGAGTCCGCGCGGCGGCGCCGAGGCGGCGCAGCGCGGGCGAGGCGTGAGGCAGCGCGGCGAGGCGCAGCAGCAGCTGGCGCAGGCGCACGCACGCGCGCACGCACAGCGGGTCCCACGCTAACTCCACCAGCTCTGCACACACCACCCTTATATAACTACACACGCTACACGAGACAGCTTTTAACATGGCACGGCAAATATATGTCATTTGAAGGAATTATACAACATCTATACAAATCGAATACATAAGGACAAATGAATATTCTCGGATAGGACTCAAACCGGCGATCTTTCGCTTACAGAGTTGGTTGATGACTCCACGGTCGCCTCAAAAACGGATAAAAATAGAAGGGAAATTTAAAACACATCGGGCGTGTCTCGGTACTCGGGTTGGTCAAGGCAAGAGGAAGCCCTGTAACGGAAATATCGCGGGTTCGGTCAATCTAAATGTCATTTTAAGCAAATTATACCAATTACTTCATGAGATTAGATAAAGTACTGCAAGAAACTACAAATAATTTGATCTTAAAACACTCGCGGACCGTGAAACGTGTTTACTCTGAAGTTACCTACATCAAACGCACAATCACCATAATACTCTACAATACCAAAGGAAGTCCGGAAACTGATCTTAATTTAGACTCGTTTTGCCCAACATTTCATGATTATCAAACTACAGCAAATAAATTACATTATTATTTTTTTATAATAAAAATCCACACTTTATTTATTGTAAAGAAAAAATATTGCATCCAACGTCTTCTATTTCACGGAACCAAAACTCAGGCACTTGTATACATATTCATACCTGTCAACTTGGGAAGCACGACTTTACTCATGACAGTAGGCACGAGGAACAGATCGGGGTCGTCCCGCACTGTCTGTTCGTTGACGGGAAGAGGTTCAGGCTCTCCCTCAGACCCAGATTCCGACGAGTCCCCCGCCCGCTCGGTCCCAACCCCGTACATTAACAAACATCTGAAATAGATTAAGTTTGGTTCAATTCAATTGAAATTCAAAGAATATTAAAACCATAACATAACATAAACTCACGCCTATATTCCCCGAAAGGGTAGGCAGAGGTGCTAGCACCCACATTTCGCCAGTTTATGTTTAGGTCCCAATGTAATAGGTGGCGAGCCTATTGCCATTAACCGGGCACTTATAAACCTGCGATAAATACACACATAACTTCAAAAGCATCGAAAAGTCATTGGTGTGTGCCATGGTAAACCTGGGATCGAACCCGAGACCTCGTCTCAGCAGTCCATTACCCATACCACTAGGCTACCGCACCGAATTACTAATATTCCTTCTAACAACTCCAGCTAAGCTAAATTGCTTGTGTTAAGAGCGAGTTCACGTCAGTAGTGTTATAACCAGGATTCGAACCCGGGACCTTTCGATCGTAAAGCCGACTCCATAACCATTAAGCTAAAGACGCAGCATTGGCGCCCATGACTGCGAAATGGAGGAGACTCAAAACAAAGACCTTGAGATCCGATATCACCCCGGGCTCGGATGTAATCAGGAAAATACATCTCGATAATGATGATGATATGGGTTTGGCATTTCCTTTTTTTTAGTTTTTACATAAACTTAAAAAGTATCTGGCGCACGGCTATAGCCATCCAAAGTGTTTGGCTGTTTAGGGGACATCTTTAAATAGTTGTCCAAGTTTATACTGTCGATTGATGACTCTTGGTGGAATCTGCTACAAATATTGAGTAAGACACTTTGTATACCTTACATCATACCTTTGAGAATGCCGTGAGACGAAACCGGTAAGGTGAAAAATAAAATTAAGTGGTAAAATACAAAGTGTCTTACTCAATAGTTGTCCAAGTATTTCATTCTTATACGCCTTCCTGAATGCTTAAGAAGGGATATGGGCCTCAGTACTTCTTGTTAGGCTTAGGCCCTTTTCCAATTTTGACAGACAACAACGAAATTAACATTGTATTGTTCATCATTTTCTTTGACTACAATGGTTCCTTTTATCTAGTGAACAGGAATATTCATCCATACTAATATTAGCGAAAGTAACTCTTCTGTATGTCTATCTGTATGTTACGCTTTCACGCCTAAACCTGTGAACCGATTTTGATGAAATTTGGTACAGGGGTAGATTAGATCTTCAGAAAGGACAAAGGTGTATGTTTGGTCGCGATAACCGACATCCACGCGGGCGGAGCCGCGGGCAAAAGCTAGTAAAAAGTAATTAAATGTAGGTAATTGAGAGATATACATTCATAAGAGTTATTTTATATTAAGAAGAAGATAAAAGTTAGATAATAATGCTCACTTGTACCAATCCATTTTCTCGTAATCTTCATTGTTTTCGTCGGCCAGTGGGTTCCATAATATTAACTGTAATAAACAAGGAAATTGTTAGATGACGTGTCGTTGATGTGCTACGCCCTTATTGGAGCAACGCCTTGATCACGTACTGCGGCGAGACAGTAAAATGTTTTTGGACTTTTTGGGCCGAGTCAATGATGTAGTGCGAGTCAGTCGCAGGGTCGACACTAGTCTGACTCGGCCTAGTAAGTAGAACGAGAGTCGAGCTACTGTCAATAACTCGGTACTTCATACGTACCGATCCCTTGGCCGAGAATACAGAAATTGAGCAGTCCCACTGGGGAAATACAGAATACCGCGGCCATAATAACCACGTATTGTGTTCCCAACAGTGAGTAGGGTAGCCAGAGCTCACTGGAGAGTTTTTGTGCTATCAGTGGGAACGTCAAAGGCTTGTCCTGCTTTGTTTGCTGCACTGACGGCACTAAAACTTTCTATTCCTACAAGATCGGCAGCACGAGTGACTACTTGTTGCATATGTCCATAACCAGTTTCTATCAGGTGGGTCGTCGTGTCTCGCCCCTCTACTAAAGTAAAGCCAGCGAGACGAGAAAAAAAAGGTAAACAAAGCAACCATTACTGAGTTACGTTGCGATAACTAGCGATTATTTTCTCTGTCCTTGTAGCACATAAAGAAAGAAAGAAAAGAAAGAAAATACGTTTTATTTAATAGAATACAGCGCACATTTTCTATAAATATTTTGATTACATAACAATAAATCTTAAAAAGAAAGTTATACAAAAAATAAATGAAAAGGAGCATTATATTTAAAACTTACATATTGTCAGTGGTAACTAGGTAGCATAGACCAAAGACATAGACTTTTTATACACCCTTGCCTCCTCACCAGCCCGACAGTGAATGACAGTGACATTATGGTGTGACGTGTGACGTCTCCACTGACGTGTCATAACATGTCCCAAAACGTGGCAAGTAACTCAAATATGTCTGAGTCTGTGGTAGCAAGTGGCAATAGTAGATTGTATTACAAGGGAGTAAAGTAGTTTTTTTACGGCGAGGGCGCTACTTTGAATCAAGAGAAAAGCGAAGGATTCTAGAATAGAATCCCGAGCCTAGCGAGGGATTCTAACGTAGAATCCTGAGCGCAGCGAGGGATTCAAAGTACACCGCCCGAGGGAAAAATAATTTGCTCCCGAGTTATACACTCTACTTTTCATCCCCGTTCTATGAGAAAATTTATTTCTCCCGAGATTTCGGGCGCAACAAGTTTTGTACGGCGTTGTTAGCTTCTATAATATCTAATTGTTTCAAGAGTTAATGCATTGTCACTTCCTTAACTCGAAGTAGAACTCATATTATTTTGCAAAATACAACTTAAATAGGTAATGTACTAATTACAAGAACAGAGAGGTAATTGGCGCTCTTTGTTTTTTTTTAGTTAGCACAGGTCACCCCGAGCTATGCAGCCAACACGTACCAGCCAGTAATCCGTACAATTTGAGTTCGATTTCTATGAATGATAATGTTCCAAATTCAAATCACTTTTACGGCCCGCTGCTTGGCCTTGAACAGAAAAGAGCTATTTTGCGCCCCGCTACAGTGACAGTAAAGTGACATTTTTCGAATAGAAGGGATGAAAAGTGTATTATAGCATAGGTTACCGATTGTTTAGTTGTCACACGTACGCGACAATGGCCGAGCGAAAGCTGTCGTTACGCGTTTCGTAGTACAGGAAAGCTGTCAGCACAGCGGTTCTAAACTGTCAGATCCGCCATCTTATGAGCATATTCATTCCTGTCTGGAATGCGCTTGAAGTAATCTTATAATAATATAAATAAAAATCAATTGCTGCTCGTTAGTCTCGCTAAAACTCGACAATGGCTGAATGGATTTATCTTATCTTGGTCTTGAAATGTTCGTGGAGGTCTAGGGAAGGTTTAATAGGTGAAAAAAAATCGAATAATTTCCGGGAATACCCTTTTTTCCGTGCGGAAATCCCCTCGGATACCCCCCCCTGCCGGAGCCGGAAGGGGAGGTATCCGAGGTACTGATTGAAAACGGGTGCCACGAAGTGGTAATTTGAGTGTAGGAAAAAGAAAGAAGTCGGCTGGAGCCATATCTGGTGAATATGGTGGTTGCTCGATGGTATTTGTTGAGTGTTTGGACAAAAATTCGTTCACAATGATGGCCTTGTGCGAAGGCGCATTATCGTGGTGCAAAATCCAAGAATTTTCTTTCCACAAATCTGGCCTTTTTCGTCGAATTTGTTCTCTTAAACGTCGCATAACGCTCAAATAATATTCTTTATTTACCTTTTGACCTTCCGGCAAAAATTCCGAGTGCACAACACCGCGATAGTCAAAAGAAAACAGTCAACATGACTTTGACTTTTGATCGACTTTGACGTGGTTTTTTCGGTTTTGGTTCAGTTGGAAGGCGCCATTCCGAAGCTTGTTGACTAGTATGCATGTCAAACTCGTAAACCCACGTCTCGTCACCAGTAACAACGCGTTTCATGAATGTTGGGTCGGTATTGACCCGTTCTAGCATGTCCTCAGCGACTCTCATGCGATTTAGTTTTTGAAGAAAATTCTGGTGTTTTGAGACTAGCCGGGCAGCAACAAGTTTCATACCCAAATTATTAGTTAAAATGGTACGGATCGACTCGTGAGATACAGAAAGTTCGGCGGCCATCTCTCTCAAACTTGAATGAGGATTTTCTGTCACTATTTCCTTCACTTTTGCGATGTTAACTTCAGTTGCAGACGTTGATGGCCTACCAGAACGAGGCAAATCTTCCATCACATCTCGACCGCTTTTGAACGCTTTGTACCACTCATAAGCACGTGTTTTTGATGAAGTCGATTCACCGTAAGCCTTCTCTAACATTTTCAGTGTCACTGAACATGAAATTCCATTGGCGATGCAAAATTTAAGACAAACTCTTTGTTCGATGTTTTTGTCCATTATGAAATTCGCAATACACACTAGATATTATAAAACTAAAAACAGCACTGTTTTTAATTAACATACATGACAGATACAACTCAAACTCCGCGCCAAAATAGAAAGCAGTTGTGCCAATCAAACAACAACAAAAAAAAACAAAAATTTGAATTTGGAGCCATAAACAAAACATTCATTCCCGATACTTTGTTGACTGAATGTATAAAAATGTTTGAAACCGCTGTAACTTTGTTTACCTTTTTTCTCTTGTTTCGTTGGTCGTTAAGTGTGTTTGGTCGAGGCTTATGTAAAAGTGAAATAATGTAGTTGGAGGCCTGTTATACGTACCTGGTGTCGCACATAGGGCGCCAGCAGCTTGGGAAGGCAGTCGGCCACGTATGCATCGGCGTACAGAGCGCGGGAGCGAGCCCGCCATCGGGCCAGGCGCCGGCACACGCCGCCCACCGATCGCCAGGCGGGTAAAGCATCGGCGAATAGCGACGCCGCACGCTGCTGGATCACGTCTGGGGGTAGGGGAGACCGTTAGCGACACCATAGTAGAACTATATACCTATCTTGAACCGAAATAGTGAAATATAAAAGGCTCTGACGCGGATTGTTTTGTAATAATCTATACTTGATGAATTTCTTGGAGACACAACAAACATTGCGTAAGTTTGCATTAAAGAAGACGAGTAAAGTTTGCATTAAAAGTAAGTTAAATAACTTACAGTGAGTGGTTTATGGGATTGAACCGAGCCTGGTTCACTAGGCCCGGGCGCAAATTGTTTTATAATAACCTATACTTTATGAATTTGAGCTCGTCCATTGCAGTAGCTCCCCGTCCTATCTTCAAAATACATTCAAGAAACGTGTGCTTGCGCATATAGAGTGTTCGTTTTGAACACATTTTAGATTCAAGATATACGAATCGTGCTATACCCCCTATATATAGCTTGAATACTAGGTGCGGCAACCTTCGTGACAATGTATTCAGGCTGCGTATAGCGTGTTCTTTAGGTCTTCCTCTTCATCCTAGCGTTATTCCCAGTTATATCCGAAACTTTCAACTTGGGGTCTGGGGGGTCCGCTTTACCAGTCTAACTGCGGATATAGCTGAACTTCAATATATATATATACTTCTATAACTCAAAAGCGATATTGAAACATTGCAGCTGCACTAGTTGTTGTACTTTTTAAAACTCGATTGCCATAGAACCGTATTTCCGTATCTTTCTGTCTGTTTGTTCACGAAGTTCGTTGTGTGAGGAATGAGAGGTTGTGTACGCGTACACACGTGCGCGTAAAAGGGTGGGTGCGTGTATGTGCGCGTACGTTCAAATGTACGGGAAATTTTGTAGGTTGTATTGATGTATGCGCGACTGCCACGGGCAGGAGGCACGGGTTCGATTCCCGTTCAGTGCAAATATTTGTATGCATGAAAATGGCTATTTGCATTTGTCTGGGTGTTGCTATGTATAATATGTATTTAAGTATGTTTATCCGCATTCTACATTCCATAACACAAGCTAATTAAGCTTACTATGTGTCTTAATTGTGTAGAATGTTGTGTAATATTAAAAAAAATATATGCGGCTGCGTGTGCCCATGTGAGCAAGTGCACGCGTTCGTACGTGTGTGCGTGCGTACGTGCGTGCGTGTGTGCGTGTGTGTGTGTATGTGTGTGCTACATGTTACCTCTCTCGTGCGTGTAGTGGTGCAACTCGGCGGGCGGCAGTTCATCGTCGGAGGAGTCCCCCTCGCGGTGCGGCAGGGCGGCGCCGGCGGCGGCGGCGGCCGACTCCCGGCGGAGGCGCCTAGCTCGGCGGCGGCCCTCGCGCTCGGCGGCGCGGCGAGTCTTCTCCTCGCACTCCACGGGCTTGGCGCAGCCGGGACGAGCTGCACATCACAGTTTCTCATTTTAGACGGTAACTATTGGATATTATCTTATACTGAAAATAAATGATCTAGGATAGGATAGGGGACTCTTTTTGTCCGCACTTAGCATCTCTCTTGGGCCATTGTACGTAGAGTGCTGGCTAGAGCAGCCAAAAATAAATTATCTAACGGAGCTTATTAAATTAAAAATGGTAAAAGAGCGGTAAAAGTTGCATCGGTTCTTATTTTATTGTATTTTTTTTTAAATCCATCCAATTTATGATATCACTATTTTTTTTTTTTTTCGACGATAAGTTTAGTAAAAATTAACTAATTTGACTAGTCAGTAGAATCACACTTGGATATTTTCCTGTAGTGAAAATAAATGATCTAACCGAACTTATTAAATAAAAATGGTAAAGGGGCGGTTAAAGTCGGTTTCGGTTCTTATTACATCGTTTCTTTATATTTAATTCGCCACCCAACCTATAATGTACAAGGAAAACTTGTGCCAGTATAGAGACGAACTGTACAGTCAGTGGATTAAAGATACTAGTAACAAGGAGATGAAACTAAAATATAATAAGATTAGGAACAAAACAAACAAAATAATACACTACAAGAGGAATAAATATTATAAATCAGAAATAAGTAAATATAGAACGGATACCATTGATGACGTAATTCTGAACGCCTTTAGCACAGTAGGACCAGAAAAATATATTGCAGATAAATTCGCCCGTCAATTCCGGAATAATGTTAAGTTAATAATACCCACTTGTAAAACAAAACTATTAAAAGAATGTGATTATTCCAACCCACTCGACAGGTCAATATTCCTTAAAAAAGCACGTCCTCATGATGTAACAAAGCTACTCAAAAAAATGAATCCTTATAAGGCTCCTGGTGTTGACGGTATGAGAGCTGCAGACGTAATACGTTTGTCGGACAAAATAAGTAGTGCAATCGCCCGCCTAATAAACACCACTATAGAGAAAGGACGGTATCCCAAACTTCGGAAGACAGGTATTGTCAGACCTATCCACAAGGGCGGCGATGCTCACGATTACTCTAAGTACAGACCCATTACAATACTGCCCGTGCTAGATAAAATAGTCGAAAAATACGTATGTGAGATTATTCAAAGCTTCTATGCGGCCATATATATAATGTATGTATAAATTTTATCAATATCAAGTAAGATAGACAATAATGTAATATAATAATGTATAATCAATTTAAAATAAGTTATTCTACACAAACCCTATCTGGGTTTACAGGATAACTGAATTTGTATGATGAATATTGTAATAATTAATAAATAATTTTAAAAAAAAATGACGTCACAAAAAAAATATAAAAGTTTTCTTATAACTTTCCGTTTTGACATGTAGTAAATAGTAACTAATTGAACTAGTCACAAGAACATCCATTTGAAACAAATTGGAAAACGCTGATTGTTACACGAGGGTCGCAAGTAACCTACCAAAATAGTTTGGCCTAAGTTTGAAATATGTGTTTGACCCAAGGAAAACACTTTACTCTTCGAATGTAAAAAATAATAATATGATAGACCACTACACTAAGGTAAAGCCAACGAGACTAGAGAAAAAAGGTAAACAAAGCGACCATTACTGAGTTACGTTGCGATAACTAGCGATTCTCTGTCCTTGTCGCACATGTCACACGTACGGGACAGTGTACGAGCGACAGCTGTCTGTCGTTGTGTGTTTCGTAGTACAGTAAAGCTGTCTGCACAGCGGTTATAAACTGTCAGATCCGTCATCTTATGAGCAATTTCATTCCTGTCTAGAATACGCTTGAAGTGATGAGTACGTAATGTTTGGAACCGCTGATACTTTGTTTAGCTTTGTTTCTCTCGCTTCGTTGGCTTTACTTTAGACTAATCCACTAACTAATCAGAACATAGAAAGATATCGACATGGCACGTACCAGCTAGGGCGAGGACATCTTGCGCCTGGTCCCTGAGGTCCGCTCTCCGCCGCTCCACCAGGAACTCGCAGCGGCGCTTGTGTAGCGCGAGGGCTCGCGCTTCTAGTGCTTCTAGCTCCGGCATCTGTCGTAAACACAAGCGTTAGTACACCTATACAACTTGCAAACGAACAGACACACACACAAAAACTACCATACGCATCCTCTACCTCACATACACGTTCACTTCAGTTTTAGGCTAAGTAAATGTTTGTAAATAGACCAAAAAAAATGCCCGCTGAGTTTCTTGCCGGAGTCTTCTCAGGTCTGGGCCGCGTTTCGATCCAGTGGTCCATTTGCTAAACTAGTATTTAATATTTACTTTATATTGACGTTTTGTAAGTTCCGATTTAATGGTCTATGCAGATTAAACGATTTTTTGATTTTGATTTTGAGTCCCTCACACGTACCGCTCATACACACTCCCTCACACACACATACGCACTCACACATTTTAATATTAAGTATTCATTTTTGATAATGCATTTCTGGCAATTTAACTCAAAAAAATTGTATCATTGTGCACATCAACAGGCAAAAGATATCTATACATATAAAATGGTCCCGACTGACTGACTGATTCATCAACGCAGAGCCTGAACCGCTGAACCTATAAACTTGAAATTTTGATAGTAGATGCGTTTTATGGTGTAAGCATCCTGTCAAGAAAGGATTTTTGGAAATTCTGGTACTAAAGGGGTAAAATAAGGGATGGAAGTTTGTATGAAATTCCGTCATTTTCTCAGCTAGATGCACTAAATTTAATAAGAAATAAATGAACACATTTATCAGCGTTTCTCAAAATTTAACTACTAAGAGGGTAAAATAGGTGATAAACGTTTGTATAGACAGTTCGTCATTTTCAAAGTCAGAAGCATGAAACTTCGTACACCTATGTCTTATGAGAAATGTTTTGTCGCTATAACCGACATGACAACCGACACGAAGCCGCGGGCAAAAGCTAATTATTGCGAAGGTGAAGAGAGCTACCACAGTCTGGTTGTAGTATATTTATTACGACTCAATGAAGCAATGTCTTACAAACTAAATAACAGGCTTATATACTATGATTTAACCACCATTGGTGGAGCGGGAGCGATGCTTGCGGTCAAGTCTTATCTTCTGGCTGACTTGCATATTTTGTGTTATGGCAAAAGGACGTGATTTTGAGAAATCATTATTATTTGTGCATTCTAATTTCCTTATAGAAATCACGTTCCTGTGTGCCATACTAGTCTGTATACAGGGTAACTTGTAATTAACTAACATCCTCGCAGGGGTAGATAGCTAACATCATAAGTAATCACGTTTGTTCTACGACTTTTTAAAATTTGTTAAATTTTACTTTCATACAAAAATAAATATTAATTTAGTTTCGCGTCCAAAAGTTATAAACTCTAAGATGCAGTTTACGCGCATCGTAAAAATTAGCTAAACAAACTCGTATCATCAATTCATGCAATACACTGGATGGCGGGGCAGTACCGCATTTGACCTTGACCCATTTCTTATTGCGAGCCGCCAGTCGGTCGCTAGATGCGCGCGCGTCACAGGTGTGCGTCCCCTGTCCTTGTGTGCCACGATTTTTCGCGTTACCGTGTTGTGTAAATCTGACTTTCGTCATGCCTTATCACTCAGTTTATCAGTATTCCAATGTGGAATACAAGGAATTGGTGAGGATGCTTACTAAGTGTAATAATAATGTGGCGGAAGCTTGCTGCCAATATGCAGTAAGCTTTTCAAATCAACCTACACCGAGGCGGGCAACGATGTTATCCGCCACACAGCAATTACGCGATTACGGACAGTTCCAGCCCAGGTTCAGTGATAGTGGTCCTCCACCGAGGCACTCAGTACGGGAATAAGAAAGGATACTTACTGGAGTTCTTTGAGGACAACGTTAGTGCACGATACTCATCGGCATGCGCGGGACTTGAACCTCAGAGGTAATAAGTAATTGTACATACTTTATGAATGAAACATAGACTCAATAATATCGCGTTATAACAATAAAAACTTGAAAACTCATTATTAAGGAATTTATTCAGTTTTTATTTAAAGTCGTAGAACAAACGTTATTCTTATGATGTCAGCTACCTACCCCTGGGAGTATGCTAGTTAATTACAAATAACCCTGTATAAAATAGTGTACCTTCTCGTCAAGACACTCGATGAGGTCGGTGAGGTACCCGCGGATGGCCTGCGCGCGCCGGTACGCGGCGTCTAACTCCGCACAGCGCGCCGAGCGGCTCTCGTGCACCCTCGCCGAGTGCAACAACCTCTCGCGGAGCTCCTTGTGAGTCTGCTGCGTGGTGTGACGCTCGAGGCGCAGCTCTTCCAGGCTATAAATAATATATACAGAATATGTATCAATCTTGATATCCTTTAATTAGTCTTAGGCCCGTATTCCAGATCGATACTCAGTCCTGAATCTCGATATATAATTAGATCTAAAGACAGATTGTCTTGTAGATGACAGTTCTAATGTAATTTTGAGTCGATTCAAAACTGAACATTGTTCTGAAATACGGGTCGAGAATGACAACCTGAATCGCGATTTATCTGAGCACAGATTGTATAGGTGATATGTCAAATCTATCAATCTGTCTATACAATCTGCCATCTAATAAATCGTGATTCAGGATGAGTGTCATTCTAGAATACGGGCCTTAGTCTCATCTAATTACCTAGTTTCAATCTCATTTATTTACTCCTTATCTCATTTAATTAGAGTTGTACTAAGAAATGAAGGTCCAATCCAGCAAGACAAACTCTATCATAGGTTCTATGAAAGACGAAAAAACCATTTTAAAATTAACAGTCATTTAACACGCTTTTATTACCTTCACTTGTAACTATGTAGATATATAAGTAAATCTATGTTAATTTGACCCACTTCCCGGTCTTCGATTAGGATGAAATTTTGCACACGCTCCGAGTTCTAATGACAATACATGACTAGCTAAGAAACGTCATTACAAATCCAATATGGCGGCCTCCCCAAGATGGCGGACTGGCTATGGCTGTTTGAAATCCACCCCCATGATATAGGTATCAAATTAAAGGGTTTGTTGACAGGAATACGAAAAAAATAGTCACGCCACTTACATCCAATATGGCGGACGGCCAAGATGGCGGACAGTAGGGATGAGGCGTATTTACAGGTATTTATGCCCAGTATGAACATGGCAGTACGCATATCGGATATGTACGGCAGACACCCGAACCCGATAGGTATCGCACGCGCTGCGCGCCGAACGAAATCGTAGCGTAATACAGTTGACAGTACGGCCCGTATGTACCTATACCTGTTCGTACCCGGTCTTCGTTCCGTTCTACACCGCGCCTGCAGCACCGCGCGCCCGCTATGCGCCCGAATGCTCATCGAAGTCACCCGAACCGAATGATCGTTATTCGTGCTCGAATTGAAACGTACTTATTATGTATGGATAACCCGCGCCACGTATCTTGGACCTAAAATGTGCTCAAAACGCAATATTAGGCTCGTATTGTAATGCGTTGAAACAAATTTGATATTTATTTGCATGACCGTAAAGAAGATAATTGCATTAATAGTATGGCTCGATTCATATATCCTGGACCTAAAATGTGCTCTACAAGTGCTGTACACGTTTCTTGAATGTATTTTAAAGATAGCACGGGGTGATACTGAGGTGGATGGGCTCGAATTCAAAAAGCATAGATTTTTACAAAACAATCTGCGCGCGCCAGGGCCTTTTATATCTTGCGATTTAAGTCCAAGATATATGAATTGAGGTATAGACAATAATAGTTTGATAATCTAGCAAAAAAAATATTCAATGGTCTAAATAAGTCGACAACTTACATATTTATAACATCCATACTATAATTTATAATAATCATAGTTATTTAATAAAAAATCACACCTATTAAAGATCAGTAACTTTAATCAGAGTCTTTGGAAACAAATTCCGCTAATTCAATATTCGTTAGGCATCTACGATGTTGTTGCGAAATTTTGAACATGTCTTATAGAAACCATTAGCGACATCTTCTAAGTCAATAATCTTGTGAATCAAATGGTTACTTTTCATAAAATATAGGTTTTCTCGAAGTGTCTACTATTGGTGCTTTTACCTTAAAATGATTTTCACAGAAAATGGTTGTACAGGAGATGAATTTAGATTGGATTTTAAGATGTTATTACGTATTTAAGTCTGCAATATTGAAATTTTAAAATGTTTTGATTTTTACCCGATTGCTGAAAAAAGGAGGGTGATGTTTTTTTCATAATCATTTCATATTATCAATGATATGAATAATATAAGTACATTTATACGTAATACCTACACGTCATTAATTATTAAATTATTAAAATACTCTTAGCTGACAGTCTTATAAAGTAAGAAAGATTTCATTTGCAAAATACGAAAATAAAGCTCGTGAAAATGTTACAAAGAACGCATAAATATGAGTGGCTAAGGTCAGTCCAGAACATACCTATAGGTATTTTGATGATACCGAGTTTTGGTACCAGGTATACGGAGATACCCATACCTTCAAGGGCGCGTATTGAATGATTTGAATGTGACAGGTATATCACATGCCTAGCGGACAGGCTATTTACAAGAACATGACGAATACAACAATTTCCTTCTTCGCAATGTCTCTAATCGAGACATGTTCAAAATTTTTAGATAATAATGAATTTAAGATACGACTACGTATATACGTCGGAGTAGTGTACGAAGACCTCTTATAATGTGATAAGAAACTAACGGATAGCTTGACTTTAAATCGCTCAGCACCATCTAGTAACAACAGTGTAACTAATATCCTGCACTCAGCGACTCATCTGTCCAATTACGTTTTGATAACTCTTGCAACGGCAGTAAATTATCGAATCGCATATAATCGAGCACACTTACTTTAATTATTATAACCTGGCTTTTACAATTGAGAATTATTTTACCTACTTCGAAATCAAAAATATTGAATCCTTTATCCGATTGAAACTTCTTCATATACAAAATCGATTGTCTCAAAAAATCGTTAAGGACACTCATTGGTACATAACTACAAAGTAACTTCAAAAGTTAACTTATTCGTTGGATAGGGCTTAAGGGTAAATAGGTAGATGACGAAGCGTTGTATGTAAAAGCCATAAGTTGCAAAACGAATTTTATGATCTTTGTTTTGTTGGAAAGGTAAGGTTGGTTCCTGGCCCAGGGATTCTAGTTGGGATTCATTTTCATTTTAATACAAATTCATTAAAACTTAAGCTACTTTAAAATAAGGTAATCTTCATGCACTGAGGTTTTTGTCTCTTACAATATAGCCCCTGTCTCCCATACTAGGTATTCGTGTATTAAGGGCATCGGAGCCAGTATAAATTTGAAATGTACTCCCATGATATGGGTATCAAATGAAAGGGTTAAAAGCGTGTTTTTTAGTTTTTTAATTTATTCTTCACCATCAGACTAGAAGTTCGACGAATTGTGGATTTGACGGCTCAAATACATTTTCAAAAATACTTACCGTTTCTGAAGTGCATCGACGAGTTCGTTGGCGGTGGTGGGCGGCGTGGTGTCGTCCGTAGTGAGCGGCCGCAGGTGCACGGGCGCCTCCAGCCGCGCCGCCGGGGGCGCCACCGAGAACGGGTTCACCTCCACCGCCCCTTCACCTGAAATGTGACAACATTTTTAAAGCATGTACGGGGATGGGTAGTAGGGATGAAACCTGACTTCGTCAAACTATTTTCGTATCTATCTTAAGGCCATTTCTGTAGTAAAAATCTGTTCAATATTCAATTTCGACCTAATATCCCAATACCCGAAACGTTAACGATCACGATGTCAATGTTATATCTTGAAAATTGTGTTACGAGAATACCGTTTTTGACATTTGGGAGATTCGAGATTAGATCGAGACTGACTTTTATTTAATTGACCCTCTGTTTGCTCTTAACCCAAATTGTTTTAATATTTATTTTTTGGTAAATTGGGCATCTTTCAAATATTGTACTAGTTAAAAAAAAAATTAAGAACTTCCTGTATTTTGGATATGATTTGGGAGGATTTGATACTTTCTCGTACAGTCGACAAAGGAGATACGGTTGCACCTTTACATACAACTTTGTATGAAAATCTGCAACTGTATCTCTTTTGTCGACTGTACATGAATGTTTGTATAAATGTTTATCACCAATAAGTTGGAAACACACAAATAAGTAATGTATTCATCAGACCAGTGATGTCGATGATGGCGGGCCGTGCCTTCTGCAACTGCTGCGACGCCCACTCTTCTGTTTCGCTGTCCAGTTCCTCTTCTGATATAGCCGCTGTACCGCCTGAATGGAGAACACGTGTTTTAAACAGACCTGAATGTTGCTCCACTCCAAACCAAACAGAATAATTGTGGCAAAAATATTCAAAATGGTCAAGTCATTTTGACCACAACACGTTCAACGGTAATATTAGCCAAAGTCAGTCTTAGGTTGGGTGACCATCCTTCCAAGCGTCGGAAAACACGTTAAGCTGTTGGCCTCGGTTACCCTACAATCATCTTTGGCGTTACGGGTAGTTGGCACCTTAAAATATCCGACAACCAAGCCTTGGGTTGTGGAGGTCTGGTAGCAGATGCTGCATGTAAAATATCGAAGTTCAGTCGTTCCGTAGTAACAACTGAAACCCCTGAAACCTGAAATGTCTCTTTCCCAAAATGTCCCTAGGTTTCAAATAGTCCCTTTCCCGAAATGTCCATTTCCCAGAATGTCTCTTTCCCGAAACATCCGACGCTCAAGTCGATCCACCAAAATTGGGATTTTAAGAGGCTTAGTGAAGAAGTACAGTATGCAATACAATAAGGGACTCACGTTTAGGTTTATCATCAGGCATGTCGAGTCCCCTGACGAGTATCCTGCCTTCTTCCTCGTCATCGTCACCCGAACCATCGTCCCGTACCAGTCTGGAGCCAGGGCCGGCGTCAGACTTCACCGGTATGAAATCACCACCGAGTTCGCGAGCCTACGAGAAATAGAATGCTATTGGATTATGAGGGTCAGATATAGCTGCAGTGCTGCTGCTAAGACGTGTCACAACTATTGGTACGATATTTGAATAGCTAGTTTCAAAAGCATTTTCTGTACATAGCAATGTATTGAAATCAAGAAGTCTAATTTATTGGATTTTTAAGTGATCAGCCTTGTTACACAGCCCTGCATAAGGGTAGAACAATATCATAAATATTTTGGTATTGCCGACTTATTTGTGCATTTGTAAATGGACATGTCAGTCTGGGTTGTGTTGCCACAGTGCATGTTCATGAACAAATACTTTAAACTCCTGTCATTATGAAGAAAGACAAAAAAAGTCGTCCAGAAAATAACCGCAGCTTGTTCTAGCTTGTGTCTTCAATGCTGTTTCTGAGATACTTATTTTAAAGTACAAGAGAAAAGACAAGATAGAGAAAAAAAGTCGCAAATCAAATAACCTAATCTGTTGAAAAGGCGACTCCTGTGCACAATTTAAACTTGTTCCATATCACCAAGGCCTTTCCACTCGTGAGGAGCCTACACGATCCACGCTGGAGACAACGACGCAGCCCCGGCGACGGCCATTAGTCCCTCACCTCTCATACCTGCTGTCTGGTCTTGCGAGCGGCGTGGATGAGCGCCGCGTCTGGTATCCCGGGCTTGGCCAGCGCGGCCCGCACGGTCTCCGCGCGGTACTTGTGGAACCCTCGAGAATCTTCCTCCTCGTCCTCCCCCCCACTGGACACGTCGCCATCGCCGTCCGCCGCCAGCGCCTCCCGACCAGAAAGTATCAGACCCTCCAACGTAACCTTCTTCTTCGTCTTCCGCTCAGTGATCTCTGTGTGGTCGTTCTTTTCCTATATTTAGAGCAGCGTTATAGGATTATTCATATTAGTGTAAATATACATGTAACAAAATTGAGTAAACTTACCAATAAATCCAATCTTAATAATAAACCATAAGGTTTGCAATCAGTTAAACATAGATTTAGAGTAGGCTAGATAAGATACTTAAAGCCGATCATCCCACGCGTATTACCAAACCAATGCAGGGCATAAACGAGGATGCCTTTCGTGTCGAGCCGCGGTTTTATTTTAGTTTACATTAAACTTAGTCGGTCGATTCTGTGAATACGGTGAATATTTTCAGTAAATGGGCCGCGTGAAGTCCTCTATTGTGGCAAAAAACGCTTTGATTCATACTATTTAACGCACAAATGGTTCTAGCTTACCCGAAATCTGTGTTAACTAAGCCCATACCACTGACCACATTGCTATCATGCAATATTTTAAAAGCAAGAGTAAATTTGTCCACTGCTATTACCTGATCTGATTGCATGTCTAATAGGTACTTACTATATCTACACATTTTTATTTAAATTAAATTATTATATATATTTTATGTCTAAGAAATAAGAACTATTTTTGCAGGTAACTTTTGGTTCCAAAAATAACTTCCAATTGTTTCTACTGCAGTTAGTCAGATGTATGAAGACAAAATATGATGTTCCCCCAAAAGGTACATAGTTACACCTTACCTCTTCGTCATTATTGTCAAATTTGTTACTATCATCATCAGTTCTCACGTCGAACCTTTGTTTCTCTCTTTCCTTCTCTCGTCGCTTTGCCAATCTCTTACTCTGCGAAGACTTCTTCACCTTAAATACTTCCCCTTCTTCCTCTGGAACCAAAAATAGATATATTTAGACATTAACTTATGATATTATTGCTCAATATCTAAGATAGCCCACAGGAAAAAATCTTTTGGGCAAATTTATACATTACTAGCTTTTTCCCGCGGCTCCGCCAGCGTGGATGTCGGTTATCGCGACCAAACATAGCCTATGTCCTTTCTTTAGAGCTAATCTATCCCTATACCAAATTTCATTGAAACCGGTTCAGGGGTTTAGGCTTGAAAGCGTAACATACAGACGGACAGACAGACAGACAGAATTACTTTCGCATTTATAATATTAAGTATGGAAGTATGGATTGAGACTCCCTTCCCAAAGAGCATGTGCATAACATTACCATTCATGGGAAAAAAATTCTATGGGGAGGAGGTTTAGGTTAAGGAATTGAGGGTTGCTTAGAAGCTTTCCATGTGTACATTTGATTAGCAGATGACACAGTTGAAAGCAATGGGGGTAAGCGTGCTCCTCGAGTAGGGGTAGTGGGGAGTAGGCGGCCTCATCTGTCACCAGGTAGACCAGGCTCAGCCGTGGTCCGAAGGTATTACCTTACTGGGTTACCTTGGACCCTGATCATTTAGACCTGAAACGGATGCCCAGTTATTCCGACATAATGATTCCGCACGAAAAAAAAATATGCACACGTAAGTGTTACTGAAAACATAAGAATTGTGTAATGACTCTATTCTATACGAATAAAAAAAAAACCTCAGTGTGCGCGTAAGATATCAATGAAATAAACTCAAAAAAAAACATTAAAAGTTATATTACAATCCACAATAATATCGTAGGCCATGAATACTAGTAGTACTATAATTACTGTAGTCTTTACTATTATCCACGGAACAGAGAAAAAGAGTATTATCCACGGAACAGAGAACTATTATCTCTTATCATAATCTGAGGTTGGTGTGAAATAAAGAATTGTCTTTCTATCACACGATCTTTAATATAAAAGCGACCTTTGTAAATTAATGCAGGCCATTTGCAATATTTGGATAAATTAGCAATACTCGACGAAAATATGACGTAAGAAAAAAAAAATCTTGTCTATGGCATACGCCCGATGTTTTGACATTGACGTGACATGACAGTTGAACTTGGTAATTTTGTGCCGATTGCCGATACTGGCCGATACATATGCGTTTGTTTTGTTATTATTTCTTTTCACGAGAGCGTTACGATCATAAAAAAATACTAGCAAGAGAAGTAAATGATATTTCGATAATGAAAGTCACAGTGTTAGTAGGTGAAGTGTTGGACACAACATGTTGATACGTTATCTCCATAGATCTTCATCACTTTAGCGGCAAAATGTGATAGTTTTGGGCTAAGAAGAAACTAAACTTAATATGTAATGTCTTACAAGTATTATAAATGTGAAAGTTTGTGCAGATGTTTGGATATTTGTTATTTAATCGCGCTACAATGGCTCCGTGCTACTGATAGGCTACGGGTTTATACTTGGAATAGGTTCCAAAGGATTGCGGGAGCGGGATTAGAAGTCCGTGGCATCAGCTAGACTTTTTTTTAGAAGAATATTAGCAACCGAAATTACTCCTTTATTTACTAATTACTTGGAGGGGTTACCCTCCAAGTAAGCTAAATTACTTGTGTTGCGAGAGGGTTCACTTCATTAGTGTAATAGCCAGGATCTAACCCGGGAGCTCTCGATCGTAAGGCAGACTCTTTAACCAGTAAGCTACCGACGCTTCTACACTAATATTATAAAGAGGAAAGATTTGTATTTTTGTATGTAAGGAATGAACTCAAAAACTACTGGACCTATTTCAAGATTTTTTTGCCATTAGAAGGCTATTATAAAGAGGAAAGATTTGTATTTTTGTATGTAAGGAATGAACTCAAAAACTACTGGACCTATTTCAAGATTTTTTTGCCATTAGAAGGCTATGTTATTAGGTACCAAGGCTATAATATCATCACTACTATCAGCAATAAACGGGATCAGAATTGCATGCAGGTAGAGCCGGGGGGAACAACTACTAATAATAATAATTGTTTTCAGAAAGACTACAAGTTGATCTTTTAACCAGCTAATATTGCATCTATAAAAATGAATCCTACAGTCATTATGAATTGTGTAAAATGTGATAAGTATATTACTGATCTACGGGAATCTTGCATCGTCCTGGAGCAAAATATGAAAATTATTTCACAGATAGAACAATGGATATCTCCTCAAATTGTAAGTTTTTTATGTTATTATGACCCTGTTACTTGAACTTGTTATCCTGCTTCACTGAACTTTATTTAAAAAAAAAAAACAATTTAGATACCTCAGCCACATGGCTAAAATAGTTCTATAATATGAATACTAACTTTGTTTTACCATATTGACATCTTAACATGCAAACCATCTAACTCCACATAGGGTTGAATGCAGTTATGAGGTTTGCATAATATGGTGACCGAATTCCCAGCAAAATCTACTCTAACACTAAAATTATAACCACTCTATACTAATATGTCCAGCAGTGAATTGCGGTAGGCTCATTACTGACATAATAATATTAGAAATACGAGAGTAACTCTGTCTGTCAGTATGTTACTTATATTATCAAATAGAATTTGATAAAAGTTTGTATAGGGTTAGATTAAACCTTGGAAAAAGACATGTTTGGTCGCAATAACCAACATCCATGTGGATGAAGTCGGAGGCAACAGCTAGTAAGATTTAAAGTAACAGGTTACCTACTGGTAATCTTGGAACTTTAGATAAGTAATTTGTAACTAAGGTAATTTTATATATTGTATTTACAGGTAATAAATGAAACTAATATATTTACGAATTAATCAAGTTAAATTACAAAAATATTTCATTACAGTTAACCAGCACAGATTACTTGTGCCAAGCCTGTTGGAATCTTGCTATAGAAGTTATTAATATAAAAAATGAACCCTCTGATGATATACAGCCAGGCAACAGTCATACTGATGATGATACTGATCCTTTAAAAGTGAAGACAGAATTACCCGACCCAAGCAATGAAGTAATAGAGATTAGTCAGATTAATAACACGTTTGAGAAGGACCCATTGAAGATGGAGCCTGAAGACACCAATTTTAATAATGAAAGGAATGAAGCAGAACTACCAAATTCAGATGATCAAACGAAGCTGGAATCACGACTATCCAATTCAAAAATAGAGCTGGAAGCACAACTGACTAATTCTGGATATGAAAGCGAGCAGAATGTTTCCATTCCAGAAGAATCCAATTCAGACGATGAAAGTGAGCAAGAAGATCATCAATCCAATTCCAAAGATAGAATTAGGCCGGAAGCAAAATTATCCCATTCCGGAAATGATGACACAGAAAGTGATTATATTAGTGCTAAAAGAAAAAAACTGGACAAAAATACCACCATATGTAGTAAAATTGAAGAAATTCAAGATAATAATTTTTCTAAACAAAAAGTTACCAAAAAAGATGTAGATCATTCTAATGATGCTGAAAAAAAAGAAGCCCTTAGAAAAGGCTGCTCATCATGTGGACGATCAATATTGAGAACTCGGAGTAGACTTATAGCAATTGAAAATCCCACAGATACCCAGCAATTACTAATTAACCTTATACTTGCATCTGTTACTAGAGAGGTACCAAAAATTACAACAAGCCTAATCTGTACATCCAGATGTACAGATTAAGTTTGTTGACATTGTTGACTGGCAAAGCTCGTGACAATATGGTCATGCTACATTAAGTAGGTACGTTTATAGGTACCTTAGTGACAAGCGAAGGCAAGAGGCACGATATTCAGCATATCACGGGTTAAATTAATCTAATCAAAGGCTCAAAGGGCATCTATTGATTAATCCTTTTATTGGTTAGCTAGTACATGCACGGACTTTTTTCGAACGAGTTTGCTGGTAACGCAACACTACTCGTATACACACTACTGTACAACGATTTGCTTCTTTTTATTTCTTCTGGCTTCAACTTCTTACGTAATAAAAATAAAGTAAATCTAATTTTAAAATAATGAATTTCAAAACAATAAAAAATATCGTTTCTCTTCGATTAAAAAAAAAATGCGAAAGTAACTCTCTCTCTCTCTCCCTGTCTTTCTGTCGCTTTCACGTCAAAAAACTGAACCGTACTGATGAAATTTGACAAAGGATATTGCTATGTTTGGTCGCGCTAACCGACACCCGCTCGGACGGGGCTTTAGGCAATATATTCTACTCTCATATTCTAATTGTTACAGTTCACACAGCACACTACAGATGGAGAATGCAAGGATACATATTAAATGTTAAATATTATCATATATTATTACAGGTCACGGAATATGACAGAATTTGTCATCGATGCTATCAGAGATTCAACAGACGTGTTAAGCTAATACAAATGAAAACACCAAGCAATATAGTGCACTCCACTCCAAGTACAAACACTAGAGATACAAATAAACATATTGTAAAGAAGCAAGATCAAACTAATGCAGTTGCTCAATCAGAACAAAATGATCCATCTTTGGATTCTGATCCTGATTGGGTTCCCAGGACGGAACTCAAAGCCGCTGACAATGTACAATCTGAGTATACTCATCCATCTGAACCAGAACCACAGGTGCAATTGCGAAATTATAGACGGGCACCAAGTACAGCAAGGTCCTGTATCTTTTTTCGATGTAAAAGTGGCACTCGTAGTGTACCAAAAGAAGATTTACGAATGAGAGTACTACTTGATTATAATTATTACATACCCGTACGTGGCAGGATTTGCTCATTCCATTTGATGAGTAACAATTGGGATCAATTATTTCATAGCCAGAACAGTATTTCAACTTTTAATTCTGAACAAATTGAAGACATATTTTATCTTCTAAAACAAGCTAAGTCACAAGCGAACTTTGATAATATTTTAAGTGTTAATGACAATTTATTGCAATACTTAACTGGAATGAATAAAAAAAAGTTTTTTGACCTTTTAAAGGAAGTTCCTGAAATAAAAAACATACGCCGAGGTGTTTGTGGCTTGGTAGCTGTGCTTATAAAACACTACAGACATGAAAGTCATACTAAAATATCAAGTGTAATGAATGTGTCTAGAGAAACTATTAGGCGCTTAATGACAGCTGTGAACGAGGCACTAACAAAACGAGGGGACATATTAGAAGCTTATGTATCTTCTAAACTTTATAGCAGACTTCCTTATAAAAATCAAAACAAATTGTAGGATATTGGAATATCATGATCATCTGCCTGCTCCTGTCTGGAGTTCAGTGCTTTGAATATTATATATCAACATGATAATTTCAGTGCTATATTTGAATACCTATTGTATATCAACATGATAATATTAGATTTATTATAGGAAGTCAACAATCAACAGAATATTGATAAATATAAGAATAATAAAAGCCAACTAACTGAAAAGTTAAACATTTTTTTCTTCCTTATCACATCATCCTATACAATTGAATGAAATTTTTAGCATTTAGAATGCTTAGGTATTAGTATAATAAATGCCTAAAATTTCATTCAAATATTTGAGCGGAATAATCAAAAATCAATGTTTATTCATTAGTTCCGATAGCATAGCTCGTAAGAGCGTCGATTGATGGTGGAGCCATCAATCGACGCTCTTACGAGCCAAAGCTTCAGTCGCCACAAAGACGGAATATAAAGAGAGGAAAGATTCGGATTAGTTCGGGTTCGGGTCTGGTAGCTTAGTGGACAAAGCATTCTCCCTGTAAGAGAAGGATCGTGGATTTATATCCCGTCTGGACCCATCATAAAAAAATTTCCTTTCAAAATTGATCATATACATTGATAATCTGCAAGCGACTAAAACAAATTATACAACAGCCTCCGTGCAGGCGCGGTTGCAGCCTGAGATTGGAGGTTACTTGGACACATAGCCACAGATTACCTAATAGTTTGACCTAGCCCCCGAACCCCAGCGGGGGTGGTAATGTCAGATTCAAACAGGCTAAAATTGCACGCCTTCACTGTCGGATATCCCTCACACTAGCCCTCTGGTGTTTAGGTGCTAATCATGCGGACGGTACTGTCACTCCCGTATCGGACTATACAGTCACACTAGAGCCTGCCACACAGATACTGCTTAACATGAAAAGAACTTTCTTTTATGTGATTTGGCTAATTCTGCTAGCACGAACGGTTAGCCTCAACCGTCATCCTTAGCCTAGCGTTAATGGAGGATGGAGATAGTTCCGTGATCTCCACCTCCTGGTGCGCCTTCTAGTGCACGGGAGAGTTCACCACTCTGATACCAGCTAGATGGCAGCATACCACGCACTCTCGCTGCAGATATGGCTGCTACCACGACGTCCACGACACGATATCGCTCTATCCACGCTGGGCACTGTGCCTGTCTACCAGTGGTTAGCGTTCACCATTCAGGCATTAGCGTTCGGGCAGTATCGTTGAGGAATCCCCGGCTCACATTTTATATCAACGGATTTATCATGCAGTCTCATGCAGTATCTCGATAGGTGGCAGTAGCAAACCTATATTTTACTGGAGTAAAGACAAGCGATTTCTCTAGCCTAAAATGATAATATCCAGTACTGGAAGTCTTTTTTTATAATGCGGCAATATCCTCGCAGCGATGGGGTGTTAATGTTGGACTTAAACCGACCGACTAAAACCGTACGCCATCTTAGGTCATCGATTCCCGAGGGTAAGGTTGCCCCAGCCATATCCCTAACGCCCGAGCTGACCCGGAACCATCGATGGGGACGCAGTGACGCTCCCAAGAGAGAGGCGCGCATTGCCCGACCTGCCTGTCATCCTCATAGAGGACGTAGGTTATTGAGCAACCTACGACGCCCGAGTAGTCTCCGTGCATCACGAGCTGTACTGGTCGGCAAAGATCTACGTCTCTTCCGGACCTGCTCCACCACCACCTTATCGAGCATTACTTGCTGGCAAAGGTAGGCAGTGGCAGCCCACGCGCTCGCGTATCGCACCATCGCTGTGAGCACCGCGCTTAATGAGAGAACTCTCATCACTAAGACCGCCAAGAGGACTCGCGTTGACAATCTTGTATAGCCCTGAGTCCTCACTCGAATCACAGATATGACACTTTCTAGCCAGTCCTCCATGATGGTAGTACTGATTACTATTACAATATTTACTTACTTTCTATGGACGTTATTATATTATTATGACTGCTAGAATAATATTTAATATTACAGCTAGGGGGCCTCCTGAAGGCTCAAGAGGGCTCAGGCTCAGGCTCAGGCTTCAAATATAATTTACAATACTACACAAACACCTTTTAAATAAGTTTTGTTGTTTCAACCTATTTTCAATTCAATATGAGGTTAGCTAGTTTAGGCTCAGTGGCCGAGCTCGGGGCCTCCTGAGCTTGGGGGCTCAGCACCGCCTTGCCCACCTATAGCTACGCCAGTGCAAACACACACATATCTATACAGCGCTGCGATGCTTAAAACATGTCATTAGCACCATATAGGCTAGTTTTCATGCATACCTAAGAGAACGAAAATCATAGTATCAACTTAGGACCTAAGTCATTATGCTATTTTGACAACCTAAGACCCACCCATTTCAGTGTATAGTCAGTGTTGTAACTGTTGATTTTTCAAATTTGGCGCCTCTTTTTTGCACAAGCTTTCGTTGGCTGTAATTTGTTGGAATAATCTTCCTCCTATTTATTTAATTTAGCAGGTTTGTTAGAAAGATTTGATCCTTATGAAGTTATGATTGACCCTATCGATTAATGCAATAATAAATAATACAGAAATCTTTTTTTTTTTTTGGATTTTAGTCGAACGGATTACAGAGTACAAGCAATTTTTGGCATAGCAGGTAAAGTCGGTCAAATTCTTCCACCCTGTATGCATTTGAAAATTATAGAAATGTCAGCCATTGTAACTTACGATTGCACCATAATAAAAATGGGAAAGTCTGTGGAACGGTTCGACGTTCGATTTTTAAAGACTAGACTATCCCTAGTATTTAGAGTACTTTCCCTCAAAGTAGGATTGAAAAATTCCACACTGTATAGCTAAATATCTACGTCCCGATATAGTTTAGGGAAGTTTGATGGTAACTTTTGATCACTTTATACTGTACTTTATTATACGATTTTCATTAATAACCACTCAATTTCTAAACGACGACGCCAACTGTACCAAACCCCCTTCGTTGGCATAATTTTCTTTATTAGAACATTTTGACGGGTTAAAAATGTATTCCATATAACCCTACCTTATTAAATATTATTTACGTTACCTTATATTTTTTCACTTCAATATTTTATTACAATTTAATTGTATTACCTCACGGAAAAATACAACGACAGAAAAAAAATCTTGTCTATGCCAAACGCCCGATGTTTTGACATCTGTCAATCGTGTGTGACATGACATTTGAATTTGCTTTGCTGCTCACGCTGTCAATAGTGCCAATTTTCCAATTCTCAATTTCAGTACCGCTAGATGTTTGTTATTATTAAAGTAAGAGCGTAACGATAAAAAAAAATTGCAGCAGGCGAGCCCATTTGAGGCTAAATGATATTATTTATATAATAATAGTCACCGTGTAAAGCAGTCAAGTGTTCGACACTAAACACATTGTTAATACATCGCCTTCATTACTTTAGCGGCGAAATTTGATAGTTTTGGGCTCAGAAGCTACATACAGCTGTTGTTTACTTGTTGAATATGTTTTCTTAAACTAAACCTGGTAATATTCTACTGATATTGCAAATGTGAAAGTTATTGCCGACGTTTCGATGTTTTGTTATTCTCTGACTGAAATTTGGTACAGGTTATATTATTCTGGAACAACATAAGCTATGTGTGGACTAGTTATCCTTCAAATAAGTTCCAATGTTCCAGTGGGAACAGAATTCCACAACATTAGCTAGTAAATAATAAAATAGTTCTTTTCAGAATGTCTGCAAGTTGATCTTTTAACTAGTTATTATTGCATCAATAAAAATGAATCCTACAGTCATTATGAATTGTGTTAAATGTGATAAGTATATTACTGATCTACGGGAATCTTGCATCGTCCTGGAGCAAAATATGAAAATTATTTCACAGATAGAAAAATGGATATCTCCTCAAATTGTAAGTTTATTTTGATACTAGCTTTTGCCCGCGGCTCCGCTCGCGTGGATGTCGGTTATCGCGACCAAACATAGCCTATGTCCTTTCTCATGGTCTAATCTACCCCTATACCAAATTTCATCAAAATCGGTTCAGTGTTTGAGGCGTGAAAGCGTAACATACAGACAGACAGACAGAGTTACTTTTGCATTTATAATATTAGTATGGATTATAACCCTGTACCCAATAGTTACTGACCCTATGGTAACCAAATGATGTCCTCCTTGATGAACCCCATTTGTAACCCTAGTGGTAAATAAGACCTTGGGAAAGGACCTGTTTGGTACCAACAACCAAATGGGCAAAGTAGCAGGTAACAGCTAGAAAGAAATAAATGTAACACCCAGTTTGAATGAAATTTTACATTATGACATCATGAAAAATGAATTGCTCAGGTGAGGCTTGAATCCACGACCTTTCCCTTACAGAGGGAATGCTCTTCCCACTGAGCTACTGAGCCACACCTGAATCAATTCAAATTTCCCTTCGGCAATGGTGGAGCCATCTACCAACACTCATACGAACTGTTGGAACCAATGAATGATTTTTTAGCCATTTTTAAACACTGATTTTGGATACTCCACCCAAATATTTGAATGACATTTTATAGCATTTATTATGCTAACTACACAATATTTGATTTTATCATTCATTGGTTCCAACAGTAGTTAAGAGTGTTGGTAGATGGTAGAAATAGCAATTAATTTTTCCTGATGTAATCAAATCATATTGCCCAGTTTTTCCATCACATATCAGTCCAGCAAATCAATTCAGGTCAGTGCTGGACTAGATTGTAGGGTTCACATTATTCATGTGTTTTAAACACACTTGCACTGAACGACAATCAACTGACTGGACTGGATTACTCACTGAAATGTGTCCAATCCAGTGGTCACTCCATGGAATGGAGTAATCGTTCATAATCATTAAAGCAGTAATCTATGGTTCACATTCAGCATTCCAGCACTGGATTCGCTTGCTGGGCTTTAACCTATTAAATACCAACCAGTGCCCGGGCACAGCAACTCTATTGTTTTATCTATTGATCTATTGAGTCGAGTGGCTTGACAGGTCAATGCTACTAGAATAATATGAATTGGGCATAAGTAACTAATACTGTTTTTTTTTGGAACTTAAGACAATAAGCTACTATGGTACATTTTTAGAGCATTATGTACTAACAACTAATGGAACTAATAAATTTGCGATTAATAAAGTTAAAATACTAAAATATTTTATTACAGTTAACCAGCACAGATAACTTGTGCCAAGCCTGCTGGAATCTTGCCATAGAAGTTATTAATATAAAAAATGAACCCTCTGATGACATACAGCCAGGCAACAGTCATACTGATAATGATATGGATCCTTTAAAAGTGAAGACAGAAATACCCAGCCCAAGCAATGAAGAAACAGAGACTAGTCAGATTAATAACACGTTTGAGAAGGACCCATTGAAGATGGAGCCTGAAGACATTAATTTAAATAATGAAAGAAATGAAGCAGAACTACCAAACTCAGAAGATAAAAGGAAGCTGGAACTGCAACTATTCAATTCAAAAATAGAGCTGGAAGAACCACTGACTAATTCTGGATATGAAAGCGAGCAGAATTTTTCCATTCCAGAAGAATCCAATTCAGACGATGAAAGTGAGCAGGAAGGTCATCAATCCAATTCCAAAGATGGAATTAGGCTGGAATTTTACCTATCCCACTCAGAAGATGAAATTAAGGTGGAAGCAAAATTTACCCATTCTGGCAATGATGATATAGAAAGTGATAATATAAGTGCTAAAAGAAAAAAACTGGACACAAATACCACCATATGTAGTAACATTGAAGAAATTCAAGATCATAATTATTCTAAACAAAAAGTTACCAAAAAAGATTCTAATGATGCTGAAAAAAAAGAAGCCCTTAGAAAAGGCTGCTCATCATGTGGACGATCAATATTGAGAACTCGGAGTAGACTTATATCAATTGAAAATCCCACAGAAACCCAGCAATTAATAATTAACCTTATACTTGCATCTGTAACTAGAGAGGTAATAAAAATGTAAACAAAAACTTAAACTTAATCTGTACATCAGTGACAATGACGCAACTAAAATACACAAAAAATCTCTAAAATTAATTATACGCCGAGATTGTATAGTCGTTTCGTAGGAACGGCTAAACCTCTGACCTCTATCGAAGAATAAATTCCATCATCATATAGGGGTAGATTATTTTGGCTGTTTTGTCATGATGACCGACCACGGGTGGAGCAACAGTTAGTCACTCAGATTACAGTTATAGAATGCAAGGATACATATTAAATGTTATATTTTATCATATGCGTATAATTATTGTTTATTACAGGTCACATTGTATGACAGAATTTGTCATCCATGCTACCAGAGATACAACAGACGTGTTAAAAAAATGCTAACGGACTCCACTCCAAGTACTAAAACTATAGATAAAAATGAGCAAGATCAAACTAATGCAGCTGCTCAATCAGAACAGAACGATCCATCTATGTATTGTGATCCTGATTGGGTGCCCAGAACGAAACTCAAAGCAGTTGACAATGTACACTCTAAGAATACTCCTGATCCGGAACAACGGATACAATTGCCAAATTATAGACGGGCCCCAAGTACTTCACGCTCCTGTATCTTTTATCAATGTAATGCTGATACTCGTAATACACCAAAAGAAGATTTGCGAATAAGACTACTACTTGATTATAATTATTACATACCAGTGCATAGCAGAATTTGCTCATTCCATTCTATAAGTAACGATTGGGATCAATTATTTCCTAGCCAGAATAGTATGTCAACTTTTAATTCTGAACAAATTGAAGACATCTTATATCTTCTAAAAAAGGCCAAGTCACAAGCGAACTTTGACAACATTTTGAGTGTTGATGACAATTTATTGCAATACTTAATTGGTTTGAATAAAAAAAAGTTTATTGACCTGTTAAATGAAGTTCCAGAAATAAAAAACATACACCGAGGTGTTTGTGGCTTGGTAGCTGTGCTTATAAAACACTATAGACACGAAAGTCAGGAAAATATTGCGAGTGTGATGAATATATCTAGAACAACCATTACGCGCCTAATGACAGCTGTTAATGAGGCATTAACAAAACGAGGGGACATTTTAGAAGCATATGTATCTTCTAAAATTTATAGTAGGTGTGCTAATAAAAAACAAGACAAATTGTAGAATGCCTAAATAACATGCATGATCATACAAAAACAAAATATTATTAGATTTAGATTTGAAAAAATCTATGTCTAAGATGGGAGTTGAACCCGCCATCAGAATATTGTCCTACTTTAGGAATCATAAAGCTTACTTTAGTCAAGCGTTGTTTTTTTTCTCCTACCTTTATATCTGTAATCAACTAAAACAAGTCATAATCTGATCTGCCCTCTAGACAAGTGGTAATTCTTTAGGCTCCAATTATTCCATTTCTTCAGGCTATCAGTCCTACAATAGAAACTACGGGGTAGAGTATGTAATATGTTTTTTTTTTTGAAACATTACATCATGAAGAATTTGGTTCAAGTTAAAAGGTTGGCTGGTTAGTCACCATGTTGGAGGTGGAAATAGAATACAATCAAACCATGAATAAAAGACCTTTTTCATTGGATGTTTCTCTCATTTCCTAATAGTAATGACTTAGTATAGCCAGGACATTCTGACGCCCCGCATAACTTTCACTTAGCTTATAATAATTGGGTTTTGTATCAACTCGCCAAGCTGAATAATCAACCATTGGCAAGTTTATAACTTAAAATTGTTTTGATGGTATATTCGCCAATTTTTTGTCGATATTACTGTGCCTATTTGTTAAATAACTGTATTGTGAATATATAATGTAGATTTAATTAATAATAATGATGCAATCTATTTATTTTATATACATTATTGTCTCACTGCAAAAATAATGCATGTAATAAAAAATTGACAAAGTATTTAGCTAATAAGGAACTTTCAGCATTGTTTATATAAAATCTAATAAGAACTAAAGATTGATATTAATATCAGAATAGTCAGTGTACATACCTACTTGGAAATTGGTACTTTTTTTTTAAATGACATGGACATGGTTATCTGAGTAGATAAAAAAAATTGACAGACATGACAAAAAAAAAAGACTACAATATTAATAATCTTACTATAAACATGTATTTACTTTTCACTAGTCACATTCTTACTTCAAATAAAATATAGGTACTCCAAACATTTACATTATTAGTTTCAATTAGATTGCACTGGAGATATTTTTTTATACATAAACATGGTATCCCTTTTCATAGGAAGTTGTAACAGAAGATGCATACTTTTCCCATTTGCCATCTGTAGTCACTCATTTTGCACAACTACATTTCAATGATTATGTAGGTACAAGGTTGTCTCTGACTTAATTATGACCTTACAATATACTTAGGATGTAAACAATTACTTTTAGTCAATAAAATAAAAAAAAATGGGTTAACTTAATGACTAACCTTCATCAGCGAAGCTTAACGACGGGGTACTCTTCGCAGCCTTGGTTTCCTTCCTCTCATAGCTGATGATGGGTGGCGGTGGAGGCTCCGGCTCTCCATCCTCGTCATCATCAGCACAAAACATACGACGCTGAATCTTCTTCGGTTTCCGAAACAACGACATGTTTTAATAGATGTCCCGGGACTAAACTTATATAAACACAATGTTTGACACAAAGCTAGTGTCAAACACTAATTCGATTGAAAAAACACTCGACTAGTTCATTAAAATTTGGTTAGACCCGTAACTTTCTTATACTAAAACTTTAATTTTCGTTTCACTTCTCATCGCTTTTTGTGGATTTGTCATTTTCATTTTGTCATTTTAGCGGCTGCCGGCTGGCAGAAATAGTGTAGTGCACTGCACTGAATTGACTCCAACGTTACTGAAGTTAAAATCGACTAAAATTTAACTTTATCGTTGCAACTATATTTAGGACCGACCTGTCCCCTGACAATATAACTTTTATCTTAATAAACTACTCCTTCGCTGGTTTTGGCGTGTTATTTAATAAATAAAATATAGTACCTACTTTTTTTCCTACTTATCGAAGGTTTATAAGTGCCCGGTCAATGGCAATAGGCTCGCCACCTATTACATTGGGGCCTAAACATAAACTGGTGAAATGTGGGTGCTAGCACCTCTGCCTACCCCTTCGGGGAATACAGGCGTGAGTTTATGTTATGTTATGTTATATTACTTTTTTTTTATCGTACGATAAATCCCCACGGAGCCGGTGGAGGTGGTTATGTCGGACTCGAACCGACTAAAACGCACGCCGTCTTGGGTCCTTGGTTGCCGGAGGTGAGATTGCCAAAAGCAAATCTAAATTACTACTTTTAGACTCTCGAATTCATGTTATTGAACCTATTCTTAAATTATGGAAGATTACTTGATCCTTTTCTATTTTTCTATTAATATTTCGAACTGACTTTGTTTGAGAATGAGCAATTTATTATTGGTTTATTCCTTATTCCTCCATATTGTTTTCTTCTTTTAGATTTAGTAACATATGATAGTCGATTTATAAAGAAAACTGACATCTCGCCACATGTGCCCCACCTCTATCTCTACCATTTTTGTCCCGCACGAATTGTTGTGCGTTTGGTTTTGGTGAGTTTTATAAAAATAAAATATCCTAATCTTAAAATATTTAAAGAATCATGCCTATTTCTTTTATTTTAAAGTGTTTCTATATACGATACTATATAATTACCACGCTTTACTTAATATTTCTTTTGTTTATTGAAAATTGGTGACGAGTAATACTATTGTATTTTTTTGTACTGACAATGACTATGAATTCTATTTCAGTCCTTAAATTTCTTCGAAGTCCCTATTCCACACGCCACGATGGGTAGGGAGGACAAAGCTACTTGGAAGACCAACTACTTCACCAAGATCATCGTGAGTATCATAATTGTTTACTTCTATTTGCTAACCTCAAAATGTACGAGTTCCATGTGTTGGAAGTATAAATCTGCTACAACTGCTTCGAGTTGATTTCTGCAAGCATTTGCTAGTGTTAGCTAGCACTTCCAGCTACTGTCCTGTCCACATAATGTGCCTATTTACACAGAGCGTCGGCAGCTTGTGGTTAAGGAGTCAGCCTTAAGTTCGAAAGGTCCCGTCCCGGGTTGGAATCCTAGTCATTACGTAGCTGGAGGGGTTAGGTTAGAGGGAATATTAATAATTTCGGTTCTAATATTATTATTAAGAAAGAAACAATCAATCAGCAAATTGTCTGTTCTAATACCAATGGGTCTGCTTTGGCTCATTGGATTCGCTTTCAGACAACATAAAAGTATTCAAATTTATCCTAGTGTGATTGTTTTATCTATAAATATTGCACTGGCATTTTGAAAATACAAAAAACACTAACTGTTAGCTAGCCTAGCACTTCCAGCTACTGCCCACATAATATTTAAAACTTGGTGATACAGTCATCGTCATATATATTTTAACCAAGTCTCAAAATGATCTTATAACGCTCGTATTCAGAGCAAATGAAACAGTTTTTTTTTTTATTTAGGTATATGGTTTTATGGGCTTTTTGGGAAAGCGTAGAGGACACGACCCATCACGGTATTATTTTATTTGCCGAAATTGATGTGAATTCGAGATTTTATGTATAAAATTGGTGGATTTTTAGCCATAACGTCTTGGACAACGCACTCATGTGTAGTAACACACATGTGGCATATTACAGTGAAATTGTAACTATGTGCTCAATCCAAATGTCCCCAGGGGGCTTTTAGTAAAGCCCCCTCAACTTTACTGAAGCAGCAATCATCTCATTCATTGACATCATTCATTACTCATTATCGTCATCATCAACAATTTTAATTATTTTAAGTAATGTAATACAAAATATGACTTGAACTACAGGTACCAAATATCAGAACAATCGGTCAACTGGAAGGGGGGTTTTTTTTTTTTTTTTTTCTTTATTTAAGGACTTTATACAATAAGTATATGTCGCCCTGCTAGTACATATTGTATTATCTTTACAAAACAAGTATTAAAAACTAAAACATTAAGTAGGTACTATAGAAAGAATTCTATATAAATAGAATGCTTCCTCCGAATAAGGAGTGGTCAGTATTCTGTGGAAGGCACCTATGTCTGACTTGTTAACCTCTAAGTCTACTATCAGTTGTCTCTTCCAGTCTGGTAGCGCGCGCATTCCATGAGGATGTGTTGTGGAAGGGGGGTCAAAAAACTTAATTAAGATCAATTTGAGTACTCTGTTGGTCAACATCTTTCTGATGCTGACTGTACCTATAGCAATTGGGTACCTACTGACCAGTCAAATTAGTTACTTTTTAGTTACTAAACATCAAAACGATAAGATAAAAGGTAACTTGTATGAAAAAAGATTTAATAATATAAGCTTAAGTATGGACCGTCATTGTTATTGAAATATAGCCCTAGTCACAATACATGATTTTAATGCATCTCAAAATATTAAACCTGTGTACTATACTTTGCATCACTAATTCTTCTCATTCTTTACAGCAATTGTTAGACGAGTACCCAAAATGTTTCATCGTGGGTGCAGACAATGTGGGCTCGACCCAGATGCAGCAGATCCGTATCTCGCTGAGAGGGCATTCCATTGTGCTCATGGGCAAGAACACCATGATGCGCAAGGCTATCAGGGATCACCTGGACAATAACCAGTCTCTTGAGAAGCTTTTGCCTCACATTAAGGGAAACGTTGGTTTCGTTTTCACACGTGGAGACCTTGTTGATGTGAGTATCAAAAAAATTATATAAATTTAAATTGTTAAATGACTTGTAACAAAATATGCACGATGATTTAAAATTGGTAATTAAAATTCTGAAAGAATTCATCCTGTGTTTACAAAGTAAATAAAAAACATAACATAAACTCACGCCTGTATTCCCCGAAGGGGTAGGCAGAGGTGCTAGCACCCACATTTTGCCAGTTTGTTTAGGTCCCAATGTAATAGGTGGCGAGCCTATTGCCATTAACCGGGCACTTATAAACCTGCGATAAATACACACATAACTTTGAAAAGCATCGAAAAGTGTGCAACAAAGTAAATATGATTCCCAAAACTTATTTTGCACCAAATGCATCATTATCAGTCGCTTGTTCTTACTGTCATCATGCATATTGTAATTAGTGAGAATTGATTAATTATTTCAATTGTCTGGTCATATAACCAAAGAACTGCAGTAAGTTCTTTGGCTTCGCTGCCAGACGAAATAAAATTCTTCAAATTTATCCTAGTGTGATTGTTTTTTCAATAAATATTGCACTGGCATTTTGAAGATACAAATCTAATTAATTACCATTTTACCTGTTGTCTGCCTAACAAAACAATTACGAGGGTTATCATAGTATTATGGATGATTCCAGGTCCGTGACAAACTATTGGAGAACAAAGTCCGCGCTCCAGCCCGCCCTGGTGCCATTGCCCCTCTGTCTGTCGTAATCCCAGCTCACAACACCGGTCTGGGTCCCGAGAAGACCTCTTTCTTCCAGGCTCTCTCCATCCCTACCAAGATTTCTAAGGGTAAGAGGTTTTTTTTTTAACATTAGAATTGAGATTACTAATATTCCTTCTAACCCCTCTAACTAAGCTAAATTGCTTTTGCTAGGAGTGGGTTCACGACGGTAGTGTAATGGCCAGGATTCTAACCCGGGACCTCTCGATCGTAAGGCCGACTTGTTAGCCATTAAGCTACCGACGCTTAAATCTATTAATGACAAAATACCCTGATGTCAGAATGTACAAATGCTAAAATGTTCAATCGACAACATGTATTTATGACCAAATGAGCAATGGTCAAAATATACAGTTGCTGAAATGTTCAATTGACAGTATGTACTTTTCTTATCTTAACACTAAATTCAAATAAAATCCACAAAACTTACAATTTTATTAATGTATTTATTGTTGTCTTAATACTAAATTCAAATTAAAATCCACTTATATAATTACATTGACATAGCAAAATCTAAGTATTCTTCTACATTGAAGTGCATGTTATACTTCAAATAGATATGCACTAAAGAGATTTTATATCAATTATCTATTTGATGTAAACATTTTATCATTCATTCATTATTACATTTTGTGCATTTTGACACTCATGCAATATTACACTTGTAATATCTAGCATCACTGCATTCCTACATTTGATTGTTACAACACTTTGACGATTTGAAACTATTTTACGTTTGTACATTTTGACACTCGTGCTATCCGATACTTTATACATTTTAACATGTTGTCAGTTTGTACCCGGCGTCCAATAATGTACCTACTAGTACAAATAAGGTGGCCTTTACAACGAAAGGCTTTTATGGAAATCAAAATTCACATGGTTCAAGAGAATGGGAACAGAACTCCCAAACGGTAGTTACAGGACCTATTTACAATATTACAAAGTGTCGGCAGCTTAGTGGTTAAGGAGTCGGCCTCACGATCGAAAGGTCCCGGTTTCGAATCCTGGCCATTACACTACCGACGTGAACTCACGCAAGCAATTCAGCTTAGCTAGAGGGGTTAGGTTAGAGGGAATATTAATAATTTCGGTTCTAATATTATTATTAAGAAAGAAACAATCAATCAGCAAATTGTCTGTTCTAATACCAATGGGTCTGCTTTGGCTCATTGGATTCGCTTTCAGACAATATAAAAGTATTCAAATTTATCCTAGTGTGATTGTTTTATCTATAAATATTGCACTGGCATTTTGAAAATACAAAAACACATAACTTCCCAATAATATTACCAAGAAACCTTGTAGTACATGTTCTAACAAAATATGTTGTTTTACAGGAACCATTGAAATCATTAACGATGTCCATATTTTGAAGCCTGGTGATAAGGTCGGAGCTTCCGAGGCCACCCTGCTCAACATGTTGAACATCTCTCCCTTCTCGTACGGTCTGGTGGTCAAGCAGGTTTGTTACATGATCATTTTTACATTTTACAGTATTATAAAGTGTGATTTTGTAGTAATTTTAGATAAAAAGAAATTGGCCACAGTTTCAATACCAATTTTATGTATGGTAGACATAAAAAACTGTTGTTAGTCCAGTGTCATATCAATCCAGCACTAACACATCAGCCAAAGCGTTGAGTATAGTTTGCATAAAAAGTGTGCTGACTGATAATTTACCTTTGGTAAATTACTTGCTATGTATTATGTGACTTGTGATTTTTCACATGGTTAAAATTACATGGCAAACAGTACTTTTTTGTTCCAGTTTTAAATACTCAATAGGGAATTTCCCGAGAGTAGACCCCCTCCCCCTTGCTTGACCAGGGAATCTAACCCAGCAGAATTCATCATTGCACCATCAAAGTGATTGTATGTATCTCATTTCATTTTAAGGTGTACGATTCTGGCACCATCTTCGCGCCAGCAATCCTGGACATCAAGCCGGAGGACCTTCGCGAAAAGTTCATGGCTGGAGTTGCCAACGTAGCGGCCCTTTCGCTCGCTATCGGCTACCCCACCGTGGCTTCCGCTCCTCACTCCATCGCCAACGGCTTCAAGAACCTGCTGGCCATCGCCGCCGTCACAGATGTTGAGTTCAAGGAGGCTGAGACTATCAAGGAGTTCATCAAGGTAATTAGTTGCCAACCTCATTTTAATCCCAAAAGAATCAATGAAGTAGCACACATAGGTAGCATAGTGGTTAAAGAGTCGGCCTTAGGATCTAGAGGTCACGGGGTTGAATCCTGGACATTACACTACCGACGTGAACCCACTGTTATTCGTGTTTATTTTTTGCGCGCTCAAGCTGCTAATACAAGCAATTTAGCTTTATTTAACTAGCTAAAAATCCAGGGAGATCAAAGCTAAAGGATCAAAAAGTGCGTTACATTCGGTGATGATTGCCATTTTAATATTAACTCTTAAATTTATTCGGCAGGACCCAAGCAAGTTCGCAGCTGCAGCAGCCAGTGCGGCCCCTGCCGCCTCTGCCGCTGCGCCTGCCGCCGCCGCCGAAGAAAAGAAAGAAGAGAAGGAGGAGTCTGAGAGCGACGACGACATGGGCTTCGGTCTCTTCGACTAAGCCGTCTCGCGCCGAGCCCGACCGCCGCCGGACGCGGCCGAAGGGCGTGTAGGACGCGTTAGAGCCGCGTCGGACTCGGCCGCCCCGTGGCCGCACCCACTCGTGTGGGCGAGTCACCACCGCCGGGTTTGGACACCCATATGGCGGCAGGCTCGTCTCATGATTGTCTGTAATAAATGCCACATGAAAATACGAGTTTTTATTTATATGATTAGATTACACCCTGGAATGCAGTCCAATATGAACAATGCTAAAGAGGGCTTTAGTCTGACGGCCTTTTTAAGGACCCAGGATTGATGAGAGTAGTCGAAGCTAAAATATAATAGAGATATCGGCATATCTGCATATTCTGAGGAAAAATCGCGTGAATTCTACTGAAAACGTGACTGGTGGAATCACTTCGATTCTACGTTAGTATGAATTTGACCCGCGCATAAAACGCCTCATCTTGAACCTAAGAGCCTGTCCAGATGAAGCGTTTTACGCGCGAGTGAACTCGCGCGTTGACACTCGCGCGTAACCGAGGTACTAGAGCTACGTACATCCCGTCCAGATGCCTACGCGCGTTTCCTCACTCGCGCGTAAAACGCGTGCAATGAGCGGGACTCTCGACTCGCGCGTCCCATGCGCGAGCGCCGCGCGAGTCGAGGTACTCGGGCGCCTGTGCTGCGTCCAGTACTACGCGCGTGTCCGTGGCGAGTGGACGTATTTGGTTCAAAATGGAGCGTGATAACTTTGACACGGAACTTTTTATCGACGAAATTGAGAAAAGGGTAGCTCTATGGGACATGGAATCATCAGATTATTCTAATGGAACCATTAAACGTAGGAACTGGGAAGAAATAGTGGAAATTTTTTGTGAAGTTGGTGATTCCGAAGAGAAAAAAAAAACTTTAGGTAGGTAAGTAAATAATATAAATAATGATCAGAAAAGAAAAAAGAAATGAGTTCGGACGGGATTCGAACCCGCGACCTTTCGCTTACAAGGCGACCGCGGGACCGGGTTCGGTGGCTTAGCGGTTAAAGCATTCGCCTTTTAAGCGAAAGGTCGCGGGTTCGAATCCCGTCCGAACTCATTTCTTTTCTGATCATTATTAAAATTGTATAGTTTAGCAAACTAATTGCGTAAAATTTAAATCAAGTAAATAATACTTTATTAAATAATATTATTATTTGCATAGATTTTACATTGTTAAACTATATCATTTTATCTTGCCAAGGGAGTTTGTCTTCGTTTACAAAATAATCAGCAAATCTATCTCTTATATTCAATGATCTCGCATTAGGCCTCACTGCCTCATTGTTCAAATTATTCAGAGATGTTTCGTAGAGAGTGTGATCATACCTATAGCCATCCCTTAACCTTACGTAGTTATGGAGAACACAACAAGCCTTAATTATGTTTTTTGCAAATTCTATATCCACATTCAACGGTCTATGAAATATTCTCCATTTATTTACCAAGATGCCAAAGCAACATTCAATGTAACGCCGGGCCCTGGATAAGCGATAGTTGAAAATTTTTTTTTTGGTTGTTAGAGATCTACCGCAGTAAGGGCGCATTATATTTTCAGACAGACTAAACGCCTCATCTCCTACTATGACATGAGGTAAGGGGGTTGCATCTGTTTGCGATATTGGCTTTGGATCTGGAATATCTAAAGTTTTCTCGACAAGTTTTTTATATAAAATAGAGTCTTTAAAAATTGTGGAGTCATTACTTTTTCCATATGCGCCTATGTCCACTGCAATAAAACAATAATTTGCATCACATACGGCCAACAAAACAGTTGAAAAATAACTCTTATAGTTATAATAAAGAGACCCAGAATCGTTAGGTTTTATAATACGGATATGCTTGCCGTCAATGGCACCGATGCAGTTTGGAAAATTTGTGTATTTTTGAAATTGTTTCGAAATTTCTTTCCATTTAGCTTTCGTTGGTTGTCTCATTACTATGTTTAGCAGTTTGTTCCACATGATGTAACAGGTTTTCTGTACTATTTCGATAACTGTAGACTTTCCTAATCTGTAGGCATAATGCAGATCCGTAAAATAACATCCTGTGGCCAAATATCTGAAAAGAAAGTAAAATAATTATTATTATTTTATTTCGATCTTTTTATTATTTACAGGTACTTTATTGCAGAAGAAGTGGAAAGGGTTGCGTGATGGCTTTGTGAGAGAAATGAAGAAGAAGAAAACCACACCGTCTGGATCAGGAGCCTCCGGCAAAGCCAAATATATTTATTTTGAACGTTTGATGTTTCTCGAAAGATCGACACGGAATAAAATAACTGAGAGCAACATCAACACCGCGTGTGTTGCAACTGAAGAACAGGAGTTTTCTGGCGATGGGGAAGATGTGATGAGACCTCCACGTAGTCAGGCAAAAAAGAAGAAAAAACTAAATGCGGCTGACGAAGAATTCCTCTCCATCATAAAAACAAATTTAGCATCTGGGAATCAGCCACAGGCAACAAACCAAATAGAGTCAGATGATGACAAACTATTTTGTTTGTCCTTACACAAAGAGCTTCTTAAAGTACCAGAGGAAAACAGACTTCAAACAAAAATTGAATTAATGAAAGTACTTCAAGCTCAACAAGCTCTGTGTCTTAGACCTGCAGCAGCTCGTTCCGACTACCAACCTTCGACACAATATCATTACCAAACAGGAATGACACAACGTGGACAGAGAGATTATTTTGGAGAAACAGGATATACCACAACAGACCCTTCAACATCTTCGTTTCCACCTGAAACCTTTTCGACTTACTATCGAGGTTATTGCACTGCGTCACGACCACCAACGACGTCTAGCTACAAACACCCTTCACCGGCATCTACACAAGATTCCAATGAATCTGAATTAATGGAACTATACGATAATTAAATTAGATCTTAAGTACCTACCTATATTATATAAGAATGATGATTCCTAATTTTTGTTAATTTTGTTTAAATTCTTTATTTTTGTTAATTGGGCTTATAATTACTAAAGCAATAAAAAATATTACCTCAAAGTAATCACGAGTTTTTCTTCTGCAGAAACAGTATCCCGTACCATATAATTTTGACATGGAGACAAATCTTCTTTGATAATTTCTAGTAAATTATCAAACGATGCTATTGACATCCGAAAGTAGTTGAAAAACTTTTCACTATGTTCTCTGAGTTTTGGGTATAAAGTTATAAACATACTATGCGTCATTCTATCACGTAGAATGGGATGTACGTTAAATCGTCGACTTTCTCTTTGTTTACGACGTCTCCATCGACGGTATGCAAGCCACAACACAACCGCTGTATCCGAGTCCATGTTTATAACTGCTCAAATCCGTCTCCAACACATGCGCGCGAGAACGCGCGTGATACGCCGCATCTGGACGCAATACAAATCAAAACGCGCGAGTTCACTCGCGCGTAAAACGCTTCATCTGGACAGGCTCTAAATCACAAGATATACCTAGCTCGAACCATATATCTTGGTCCCAAAATGTACTCTTAGTACTACAAAACATAGGGCCTCCAGGTATCTCGCGAATTCCAAATACGCGCGTATATCGTGTGCACTGCTATGCCAGATTAGACTTGCGCGTGAGTTCACCTAGGTGGACCACAGTCATTATTTTTTACCGTTGGTTCGCCCAGGTTGACTACATGCAAATTTATTTACCCTTGGTCCGCCGTCATTACAGTGCCGACTACAGGATATCAAGGAAGGAAATCATAATAACAAGGCGGACCAAGGGTAAATAAATTTGCCTGCAGTCCACCTGGGTGAACCAACGGTAAAGAATAATTACCCAGGTGAACTAATGAAGTGGACCACGGGGTGGGAGCGTTCACGCGCAATGCGCGCGAGACGATGTAGCAGGGACGCCTTGTTGCGCCCAATAGGCTATTTGACTAATTTTTGTTTAAGAGTCCGTACCACTCCAGCTCGAATTCAAATTTTACCCCCGCGCGCCTCAACAACGCACTCGCGCCGGTACTACTCGCGCGCAGATGCATCTATCTCACTCCCGCGATGACCCCGGGCCGGCCGACGCGAGGCTCGGCCGCCAAGTTCACGCGTGTATCAATCGATAGGGTAAAGTAGCTAGTAATTAGACATCAAGAAAGTTATGGCAATAAACAAACTTTTGAGAAAACTGTGCATATTGTAATGATAATTTACATAAAACTTATATATAATATAATATATTCCACAACATTCTACACAACGCTATCTAGACCCATGGTAAGCTTTTATAGCTTGTGTTATGGAATCTAGAATGCGGATAAACATACTTATATACTTTTTTTTTTTTGTAAATACATACATATTATACATAGAAACACCCAGACCAATGCAAATAGCCATATCATACATACAAATATTTGCACTGAGCGGGAATCGAACCCGCGCCTCCTGCGTGGCAGTCGCGTGCACTACCGCCACGCCACGGAGGCTGTCAAATATAATATATTTATACTTATCCTATTAATATTATAAATGTGAAAGTTTGTGAGTATGTATCTATCGCTTTATGTATGGATGTTTGTTACTCTTTCACGCAAAACTACTAAATGGATCTGGCTGAAATTTTATACAGGGGTAGATTAGAACATGGAATAACACATAGGTTGCTTTTTATTCCGGGTTAAAGTTCCCATGGGTTGCGGGAACGGGAACAAAACTTCACGCGGGCGAAGCTACGGGCAGCAGCTAGTATAATATAATAATAGCAGCCCTTTCAATGTCTCACTGCTGGGCACTGCTATCTCACCTGAAGGTACTTTGGTGGCCAATAGTCCACCAAGGAGGGGGGGCCTTTATGGTCGGTTTCGAGTTCTCCGCACGCGCTCTGCTAAGCCTAGCGGAGAAGTACTTTGCCACTGAGCGATCAGTGGTGAAATACACGGTCCCATGGGGACCATCGATCGGCCGAGCCGTACCGCCGTCTGGCAACAGAGGGGCATGGTAGCTCTTAGGAGTTGCGAGGAAGAAAACGTCTATAAAAAATCACCCCGAACCCCACGCCTGGCAATGGGATGCATCACTGGGGGGAACTCAGTGCCTAGGGCGTCACTCACTCACTCCCACCTTTCCTATCCTCACATACAACCCCTCTACTTCCACCTCAATGTCGGTGGACATTAACCGTAAAACAAAATATGGTTATGGAAACGATAACGGATAAATCTACCCATGAGGGTACCCGGACTCCGTCTGGGGAATCTCTAGCTGTGACTGGTTATCGAATGGACACCCATTCGGTGACTAGCCATGGCGACACCCGCCCAGGTTCATCGTGGGTCTGAATCATCGAACAGCGAGGAGGACCTTCCTAGTAAGGCTACGCTAGACGGCTAGGCGCGGGTAGAGGACGAAAGCCGACCTCTACAGAGCGAAAGAGAGAGTAGCAGAGCCGCCAGCGATTGTGTCCCCGCTACCAAGGGAGGTCACGGAGGTGCCGACGGTGCAGAACATCCTGGCGGCTCTTTCCCGCATTTCTGGCGCCGTAAAAGGCCAGAAAAATATTACGGGAAAGAAGAGGGTCGTGGCGGACGCGATAAAAGGTGCCGCCAAAGCGCTGGAGGAGCTCCTGGAAAGGAGCGTCTCCAGAGAGGAGGAGAAACTCCGGGCTCGGGTTGCGAGCCTGGAGACGGAGATTGCTGACTCCCACAAGCAGCAACGGCTGATGCGGGAGGAGATCGGTCAGCTGACGCAGCTGGTCCAGGGGGCCGGGGAGGCTCGGGGTGTGAAAACCCCCGCTCTCCGTGCTCCATCTAAGGTGGCACCAACGGTGGTCCAGCTGCTGGAGGTCATCGAGCGACGCCTCGGCGTCCTCGAGGACCGGGCATACCGCCCACCGCTGGCGGCACCCGTCGTCGCGTCTTGAGCGACGACGGCTGCACCCAGTGGTGCTACTGGTCCCAAGCCAAGGCCTCCGCCCCTAAGAAGACGGCACCTAGGGGAGGTGGTGGAGAACGACGTGCCCGTAGTTACGGAGGGTGAGGAACATCGGCTACGATTGGGTGCTGCGTGGTACGTTGCTGAGAGGGGACAGCGTAACGTGTTCCGCCGATGACACCCTCGTTTTTTTTTATCGTGCGATAAATCCCCACGGAGCCGGTGGAGGTGGTTATGTCGAACTCGAACTAAAACGCACGCCGTCCCAAGTCCTTGGTTGCCGGAGGTGAGATTGCCAAAAGCATATCTCTCGCACCCCGGCAGACCCAGGAGGACCATCCCTTTCGAGATGGCCTCCTTCGGGTTGGGGGGACCACAGTGTCCCCATCTAGCCCCGGTTACGGGGAGGCGCACCTTGCGCCGCCGCTGCGGCCTGCTTCTGCTAGGGTGACAGGCGGCTCCACCGGTCACCCTCAGGCCAGCGCTCATAGAGGACGGAGGTCGTTCTGCGACCTCCGACGTCCGGTTCGCATGACACCATCATTACGGCGCGGGGAGCAGCGCACCGAGACGCAGCACTAAAGGCCACGGCAGGGGTTGCTCAAGTCGTGGGTCAGACACGGCGGCTGGGTCTCGAGGTCGCTCTTCACAAGTCCGAGGAACGGTGCTTCCACGGACCTCGGATGGAGCCACCTGCGGGATCCAGCCTACAGATAGGGGGTGTCAGCATCGGCATCGAGCCCTCGATGAAGTATCTGGGGCTCGATGGCCGGTGGAACTTCGGACATCACTTCCGAAGTTTGGTCCCAAAACTGAGGGGGGCATCAGGAGACCCAACGCTCCCTGCAGGAGACTGTACCTGGGGATCGTGCGAAGTATGGCCCTATACGGGGCCCCCGTATGGGCAGAGAATCTGACGGCCAGTAATGTGGCTAGATTGCTGAGCCCACAGAGGGCGATGACCCTTCAATAGAAACAGATGAATGGAAATTCATAATTACGTACTGTCTATAATAAATATAGGAATACGTATGGTAGTAGTACCTAACTACTGCTATATTTATATTATGATCATTCGGGTTGGTAGGTACTCATGTATTTACAGAAATATTCCGTTTATTCCGAAACTGACCCGAAAACTTGACCCGGTCGCGGGTTAGGTAGAAACTTTAAAAATTTGTTCCGAACGTAACCCTCTTCCTAACCTGACCCGACGGTCTCGTTCCTATCATAACCCGATCTGGCACTTCGCCGTCCGCTGCTGCGGCACGCTCGCTACGCTCGCTCGGCTCATGCGTTGGGGTCACAGTTCTAACCTAACCTACAGAAGTTGGAGTTACCGCACTTCGACTTTCGGCTCTGAGTCGCCCAACCGCGTCATCCGTCGCGTCGTCGCAGTGAGCGACCTGTAGTAGGCAGGACCTGCCTGAAAGACTTGGGCTGCTACTGCAAGATTATTTTTGTCGATACATAGGCAGGTATGCCTATTTCAATCCAAATTTTTGAAATAGGTAGGTTTTTACTGACCTATTTATTACTTTCTACTAATATAGTAAGTACCTATTTCAAATTGTTATGTACAGTATATAAGCTACTTAGGTAGGTAGGTAGATTAGATACTTACTATAATAATACATAAATAAATATTCCACAACATTCTACACAGCGCTATCTAGACCCATGGTAAGCTTAATTAGCTTGTGTTATGGAATCTAGAATGCGGATAAACATACTTAGATACTTTTTTGTATGTACATAAATATTATACATAGAAACACTCAGACCAATGCAAATAGCCATATTCATGCATACAAATATTTGCACTGAGCGGGGATCGAAACCGCGCCTCCTGCGTAGCAGTCGCGTTCACTAACGCCATTTTTTTTTATCGTGCGAAAAATCCCCACGGATACCACCATCACGGAATCATCATCAATACATACATATTATACATAGAAACACCCAGATCAATGCAAATAGCCATATTCATGCATACAAATATTTGAACTGAGCGGGAATCGAACCCGCGCCTCTTGCGTGGCAGTCGCGTGCACTACCACCACGCCACAGAGGCTGCCTACATGATACATCATTCATATGTTTTAATGTTTTTTTACGCCAACATACACTTTTCCTCTTTCAGTTTACTTTATTACCCATTTCGCCTGTAAAAAGATAGGTACTTGAATACTTTCGTATCGTCTATCGTAATCGTCTGCGCAGAGCGCGTGCGACACAAGCTCCCCGTATGATAGCCGAAGCAACACTGAGGAGGAGGCCGGGCGGCAGGGCGGTTCTAAGTTTAATGGTATCGCTTGAGTAAAAATTTAGATATTTGCTAGTTACGCAGAAACCAATGTATATTTGTAAAATTTGAAACACATAATGTCTCTTAACCACTAAACTGCAATTATTGTGTAAGTTTAGTGATCCTATTTTGCGTAATTAATCCATAATATCGTTTTATTTGTACGGTTTAGAGGTAACTTTGCAATGGTTTTCTATCAAGAAAATTTTACGTAATCGTGTTTTTGCCACACATAAACATTAGTATATATCCTCAACTTTACCACAAATGAATTAAAAAGTCCATGCTTTAGAACTTTTGATATTATACACGTTTATGCTATGTCATTTGAGGTAGTACGGACTCTTAAATTCGAAAAATTACCACTGTCTTATAAATTATAATATAATGAACTGTAAAAGTAAAATTTTCGTAGGTACGACAAATACTTTTCAAGATATTTGATTTTGAAAAATTCAATTTGTCGCGCCGCCCGAAAACGCTCCATACAAAATCGTATGAAATTGTGACGTCACGCTTCGGTAGCGCGTAGTGCAAATGTATGGAGTGCAAAATAATATCGCATTTATCTCGGTCTACGTTGCGTTTACACTTATATTGTTCATAATAAAAGTTATTTAATGAGGAATCTAAAAAGTTATATATTTGAATTGAATTTGATTGTTTATATTTTGACTTTTTTTGGGAATTTCAACTAATGAAAAGTCATAGTTTCAGTTTAGATATGCAATATTTTATTTTGCGAGGCATATTTTTTCAGAACAAGCTATCATATTAAGCAGTATTGGGAAAAACCGACGACTTAGTCAAATACCCTATTAACACGTGAAATCCAGAGCGATAACTCGTATTCAGTTAAATGGAGCGCCTAAAATATTCATATTATGGAATTGTTTATAGCTCGCGCGTAGGGTACCTAAGTACGCTCTTTTTGGGTGAAACGGTCGCGCGTGATACGCACGAGAATTGTGACGAATTCGCTCCTTCTGGATATGCACTTAGCCATTTTAGCGTTTATAGTAGGCGTGTGTAAACGTAAACGTGGTGGTAAACGTAATTCTCAGTAGATTTTAAATGAAATACACGAATCGACATGGAGTACTTTATTCGAATAAGTAAGTCCGAATACAAGAATAACCATTCATAGATAAGTCAAAAATACAGTGATTATTATAATATAAAATATATACGTATATAGTACTGGGTTACATGCAAGATAACTAACATTCAACACCATACTTATATACCTATTTTTAATAATTTAATGAGCTTCACGCAATTCTTCAATAAGAAACTGGAGATTTCATGATCACTTCAGGTAAATTCTAGGGTTGCCAACCGTCCTATATTTCACGGATGGTATAATTTCTTTGCATCTTGTGTATACTTGACGTAAACTGCTACATTGGATTTCCAGCATAGGTATTCATGCAAATCGAATTACAATTAATCGGATGGAATCGCCTAGTATTCATTATAATAATACTATAATAAACATCACCATTTCATTGCCAATACTTGCTTCAAACCAAAGCTTGCACTTTGGAAACCGGTGTAGCGTCCAACCTCGGGAAGAAAGCGTAGCATACGCCTCGTCCATCATATTTCATAATAATATGGATATTATAGATTTAGGGCCGAAAAGTTAGCAACCCTAAGCGACAACTCGTTTCGGGCGGCAAAATGCTCGAGTATTTTGGTGTCAATTAAATATCACCCTTATTCTGTTTAGAGCTGAAGGTAGAGCGGCGGTAGACACAACATTAACATAACCACCATCCGAATTTTGAACGACAAAAGCTAAATACCTCCATTTTGAAGCCGGTTAAAAGGTAGCTACAACATTAAAAGCCTTATCCGATAAGACAGCAACGCATTGGTGCGTACTGTTTATTATACGCTTTGTCGTAATGAAATAAGGTTGATATTTCATTAACACATGAAAACTGCTCGAGCCTTTACTCGTCAAATGTAAATTGACCATAATGGTCCTCAATATTCTCCATCAAACACAAATAGATGTTCACCAACGACACCAAATTTACTTAAGACTAGAATTTCAATAAATATATACTAAGACTATAAATACTTAATGTTAAACTTTAATGTTAACTAGGTATTGCAGTTTATTTCAGATCTAGTCATGTTTTGTTATAGACACCACTGGCGTGTCCCTGGTTACATATTGGCAGTTTCATAAGAAAACTATCTTTGCTCCGTCCGCGTGGATATCGCGACCAAACATGGCCTGTGTTTATCCAGGATGTCAGCTAACTCCATACATTTTTGATTATATTAAAAACGAGCCGTTTAGAAAGAAAAAAGAAAAAGAGACGGACAGTTAGGAATTTTTTTGTCCTAACAGTTATTATCGAACTATTGGTAGGACAGAATGGAATAAGCCGTACTTTTCACTCCACCTTGATGTCTTGGCAGAACTGGCACTTCAATGCCTCAATTCCCTGGTCCCACGCCTCCTTTCACCATTAATATTTATTATACGAATCGGCACGGAGCTACCTTCAGGATAGCTTCGTTGTGGTAGCACTTCACGCCGTCACGTGCATGTTATCCAAATTATAGGTGACTGCCCCTCAAGTATCCGATGTTCCAAAGGGGCGACCCTAAGACTGATCCCTGCGGGATACCGCATTACATTACATTTCATCAAGGCCTGTCACTGTTGGGTAAATACGGCTCTCCGTCAGAAACGCCCCGACTAGGCGGCACTTCCTAATATACGACCGGGACACGTTCTTCACCAGAGCCCTCACATGTATGATGGCATCTACGCTGGAGCGTCTTCTCCGCCAGCGCCGGCCACACTCTGGGAGAGCTTACACTTACTTTCAAAAAGTTTACACACCTGGTTAAGCAACATTATTAGCTGGGCGATAGGGACAACCGAGGCGGATCCATTTGCGGTGGAACGTGTTTCTCTGTCCACGCTCCGTCAGGGAGTCTAGTTTGCCGAACAGCTTTGGTGGAGACACCGGGACAGTGGTGTCCGAGGGAGCAGCTTGCCTCTTACCATAAAATGTCTCAGTGGTGTTGTTAACAAGACATGGATACCCACATGATCTATGTTTCTTAGAGAACTTTATTATTTGGCCATGCCAAAACTTCTTGAGCTCTAGGTACTTGAATATCTAACTACCTACATAAGTAGATATCATATACTAGGTATACAGAAAGTGGCACAAAACTTAATCACATTTCCTTACTTTGGCTTATAATCTAACATTTATATGACAAATACATGTAACATGATATTGTTTTAATACATTAATGGGTTTCACCATTGGACCAGTTACAGTTTCTATTTAAACTAGTGAGTTTCTGGATATTCGACGTTAATGGCTCTAGCAAACCCTGTTTCAAATTCTTATAATATTAGACAAGGCCTAGCCAACATGCGCATTTGGGACATCCAATAACTTCTATGTATTGTGGCACAATTTTTCTGTCTTCGGTTGGGTTGGGAGAACGGTATCTCTAGCACGAACAACTATCGTAATTGTACAGTACCCAAGCGCATTGAGAGAACGGAAAATTACGAATGGCCGCCAGCCTACTGTGAACCTGTGTGTGTATGTGTGTGTGTTCCAATTTGGAATGCAGAAGCAAGATAAATGTGTCAATGGATTTTGACACTTATATGTATGACTATAGCGCGCCTTTAGGAATAACATATGTATAACAGCTCCAAAGACTTAGTTATTGTATTGTGATCTTTTGCAATAGGTACAAATTTTTTTGTCCACTGTAGACTTTTTGACTCTAGCCAGTCTTATAAAATACATAGAAGTTATTGGCGTTATCAAAATCTTTACTCGAAACATATGTCAAAGTAAAAAGGCAAATAATATTTATCGCCTAACTTGGCCTATAATTTTTACAATAGGTTTTTGATCCCTCGCAATTTCAGAGTGAAGCTAGCAACAGTTTATTATATTAGCACTCCTTCTGGCAAATTTAGAACCTTTTGGTAAATAGTAAAGATATCATTTAAATAAATATTTTGAAGGTAGGACAACACAGCATAATTTACAAATTTAGAGCCATAATATGACTGAGGAACTATATCCACACTCTAGAAGACAGTGAAAACAACACAGTGTTGTTTCTCTGGCCAATAGGGTCGCTAGAGCTTTTTAGGGAAGCACGGAAGAAGAGTTTGTAACTAAAGTTTCACTTCTAAGCTGCATATATTTATAGACACTGGTAACCGGTTACCATTAGGCTTGTTTGCCAATTTAGTAGAATAAAAGAGTGCTATATTCACAACATCAATCAAATTAATAAATACTATACAATAATAGATGAACCATGCTTGATTTTAACAATACTAATGAGTATTAATGAGTAGAAATGCACTAAGATGAGAGAACCCACAATAGAGGTGTGGCTGAGACACACCACTCTCTTTCAACAGTTATAAACTAAAAATATACTTAAAATTAAATCGTCTAAAAAATAATGAGATCAATTTAAGAGAGGCAGGGGATAATAGAAACCCAGTATAATAATATAGCAACATAGTGTTGCAAGGTCAGAGGGTTTAAAATATACTTATTTGTGAACCTACTGGTTCAAAGAAATATTAAACTTTACAAAAGACTTATTTGCAGAGAGGAGAAATTAAATAACCCTTCATCCAGGAAAGATCAAGTCAGATCATCTTCAGTAATAAAAACCTATTTCCTTAGTATCAGTTTGAACGCTCCATCGGGGTCAACACAACGCATTATATTTTTTGATTCACCGCTGCGCAATAGTACTTTATTTTTTATAATAAATGCTAAACCATCTATGAAACTGTTCTTCCTGTTGGTTGCTATTTCATTCATGTTATCCATCAACTCAATCACATACCAACATAAAATTGCACTTACATTTCCATCTCTTATTATCGGTACATTTACCATCTCTGTTCCATGTGAACTGCCATAATTGCCAAGGACTGTAGGTTCTGAAAGAGGAGTGTATTCCAAGTGGCTAAAATCAATACAGAAGTTCTGGGTTACTTCAAACTTGGTCAGGTAATGTCCAATTCTGAAATTACTGACATTCTCATTATATACTCTGTTGTTAATGTCCAGCCAATGACTGTGTACAATTTGACCCATCATCTTGATATTTGACGGCAAGTAAAGACCACCTTGAACGAGATGGTTCTGTCTTAAGGTTTCAGCTATTTCTTTAAAGTGCAGATCAATTTCACCACAAAGCTCTAAAATGTTACAAAATATAGCATGATATTTATCTTCTCTGAAGGCATACTCTGCCCAATTTTCGCCAATCAAAATAGTGACCTTTGACAGTGAGATATCATTCGCTTCAAAAACAGCCTTGAAAAATCTTTCATCGCTTTCTGTTTTAGCATAACATATTAATGACTGAATGCCACGTTTCAGAAGTTGCAGGCCAAACATAGGGAATGGGCATAAGTCAATCACATTTACTTGAGACATTTCAGTCATCTGACCCAAATAAATAGAAGCCATACCAATGCATCCTGATATCATCTTCACAAACTCAACATCATTCAGGAACATAAGAGTTTCTGGTGAGATTCTAGAAATTTCACAATTTTGCTCTGGCAACATTGTCAATTTACCTCCATTTATCAAAAATTTTGCATTGACAATATCATTTTCTTTGACTTGTTTTGGTATGTTATCAAAAAAGACGGCCTGCTGCCAAGCATTTGCCCTTACATCTGATCTAGGGTCTGTGGTTATGGAAACCTCGTCTGTCAAATACAAATTGAACCAACCAATGTATACATTGATCTCACCATCTTCTTTCACATTCAGCTCAACTTCATATGGCTCGGTTCTTTTCAGCGCATCTTGCATTTCAAGTGCATTGTTAAAATCAATTGGAATAACTGATTTTGGTTCAGTCATGTACTTTAAATCATCACCAAAAAGATGTACATCCTCACAATCATAGGTCTCATCATAAGTTAGTACATGTACATTCAAAGTTGGAATGTTCAAAAGTGTCTTTATAGACGAACGCAATTGATATCTCCAGCATAGGAAATCACTTTTAGCACCAATGACAAAGAATTCTGCCTTGCCTGGTAACACTCTACCAACATTGTTTAACAAGTATTCCCAAGCATGTGTCAGAGTTTGTAGAACATGCTCCCCAAACAGACCCGCATCAAACATCTCTGTGATCAGCAGAGAGCGCTTACCACCAATATCCAAGTAGTTCAATCTTGTTGATAGGTCATTCACAATTATTACTGTACGATTATGCTCTTGGGTTATGATATCAGCTAGCCTAGCCATTACCTTTGAACTCTCACAAGCTGTTATGGCCAGTGGTTTACAATCACTTGCGTACAATGATAATAGTCCTGTTCCTGTGCCAACATCCAAAACACTATCTTTAACAGGGACAATAGTCTGGCTTATAGCTGCTCGGTATGCTTCATTACGGATTCTGTCGTTTAACATTCTGAAATGCCAGCGCTCAACTAATAAGTTTTTAACGGAGTTAAGATTTTTTTCAGGATCCACACAAGTCGCGTCCAGCGACAAAGCTTTTTGGAAATGAAACCAAGCCTCGTTGTAAAAGGCGTATCTAAAGAGATATTTACCCATATCGTTGATGAAATAAATATGGTTCGGAAAAAACTCTAGCGTTCGGCAAAAGTTCTTAAAAATATCTTCCATTTTATTTGTCGCTTCCATAATTTCGTTCAATCTGCTGATCACTGTACGGAACTCTGGTTCGTGAGTTCTTGTTAAATCGGCACATTTATCAAAAGCCATCATGTAGAAATCAAATGCTTTGCTTAAACCTACACCAGTTGTAGTTGCAGCCATTGCGGCCTGTCGAGCCAATGTAATATATTCGAGGCCAATTTCTTCCATTTCGGTGCTTTCTTCGCTTCTGTCGATGCAGATTTTTATAAATAGGAGTAGATTTTATATTTAATAGATTCTAGAAAAGAACCGTCTATGTATGAGTCGTGTACCTATCTAGTTAATGAAGTATTGTATTGTATTGAATTTTAAAATGTATAGATCACATTACATTACACAACACTACACAAAATGCGTCGCATTTCTTTTTTGAGAAATGGTGCAAACAACATGAACCGAAAACTTAGAGTATATCAAGAGGTGCCATACCTACGAAAAAAAACTGCCTACCTAAACTTGGATTTTATGAATGAATGGAAAGCAGTATGGCGGCCTAGTAGGGAATCCAGTAAACTGTCGATAACTACTTATCGATATAAAAAGGGCACAGACTAAAAATTTATACATTTGAAAGAAAAAATTAAGTGATTAGCTTAAGTGGATGCCGATTATTTGTATTCTCAGGTTGCAGTGTGCTTATGGCTTTCTGTCAGACTTTCCTTGTGATAGCCGGAGTTTCGAATAATTCGCCCAGAAGGACGTAGAATCTACAAAGATTCTTTACAGTCTTTGAGTAACGATATATATATATATATATATATTTAGTAGTACTCCAGGTACATAACACATTGGCACAAAAATAAAATCGATTTGGACAAAAAAAAAATCGAATTTTTATTTAATATTTTTGTTTTTTTTTTTTTGTAAAAAATGTTTTAGTATCTATTCATCAGTAATACCAGTACCATTATGCGATAGAATAATAAAAAGTCAACGGCATTTCAAAAGTCATTCACTATGTATGGAAAGTGGTCTTCATAACATAACATAACATAAACTCACGCCTGTATTCCCCGAAGGGGTAGGCAGAGGTGCTAGCACCCACATTTCGCCAGTTTATGTTTAGGTCCCAATGTAATAGGTGGCGAGCCTATTGCCATTAACCGGGCACTAATAAACCTGGGATAAATACACACATAACTTCGAAAAGCATCGAAAAGTCATTGGTGTGTGCCATGGTAAAAAAAAAAAAAAGTGGTCTTCGTTCTTTAAATATTTGGGAAAATATCGATAATTAAGATTCTATCACCGCATCACTAGCAATTTTATTTGACCAATCAGGTGCTACTACATCCCCACTACGTTGGAAAGCAAGATGGAGAATTGGCGTTTTCCTAATATGATTTTATGAATGAATTTCGTAGTAGCTTCACGTCTGTATATTTATGTCTATGACCGAAAAACACAACAAACAACAGAATAAAATCGGACAGATATTATATTTATGTCTATGTCTATGGACAGATTCTAATTTTTATTTTTAATTTCCTAGTGTTCCATGAATACAAAAATCATCAGTGTTGCCAGGTTGAGTATTCCTCTACTATTATATTAAATTAGATGTCTATGGTATTCCCTTTTAGCGTGTCGAGACACCCGGCTTCGCTCTCGCCCGGGATTTAGTTAATTGGAAACAAATCCTTGAACCCCACCTACCTACACCGCACCGCCTACTTACTCATCCCAAAAATGAGCTTGACATTGAATTTTACGACTCAATTATGTACATAGTGCGGGACTCTGGTATAAACTTTGATCACCTATTTTATAAGATATCCAAGTGATTTTTTTTTGGTCCAGCAGATTAGACACTGCGTTGATGCATCAGTCAGAACAACTCTCTTATATATTCTTTTATATGTATAGATTTATTATACCTACAAATTGCCTAGCTTTTCATCCGGGATCCGGCGCTACTGCCCGTCGTAAATACTGCCCTGAAGTATATAAAATTAGGAGAACAGGAAATAAAACAACAGAAATAGTTATGTTTACTTATTAGATACTATCACAGTTGTCCAGGGTCCGCACATTAAAGTACTGTTCTTATCACAATGAAATGCCTTCTTAAAACTAGTAGTTGATGGACACTTATCAACTGAAAAACCTAATTGCCCATAGTTGTTACAACCAGAAGTCCATACAGTGTTATCTTCAAGTATTATAGCTGAATGCCTTGAACCACAGGCAATATCTTGAACATTAACTTCTACTTCTTGCCCATCTGCTTCAAAGAGGTCTACAACTGTTGGCACAGAGGAACTTTCACTTCCTTCTATGGGCTGCTTTAATCCTAGTTGGCCTACATCATTCCAACCCCAGGCATAAAGGTCACCAAATTCACTGAGGGCCAAAGAATGCCAACCTCCAGCACTGATTTTTGTTATTTTAATTCCTGCTAATGCTTGCACCTCTGTGGGAATTTCAAAATTGCTAACATCACCATGGCCCAATTGTAACCTTCTGAAAAAAAAAACAATTTATTTTGAGAAAAAAAATTGCCTAACAGGAATTTACCAAAAAAGTTTTAAGTATACTATAAAGTCAATCTATTGGTTCACTATATGATAATTATTGTAAATGCTAAAGCTAAATAATATTGTTCTGTACAAAGTGTACAAACCTCCCATTACCCCAAGTGTACACAGCCCCACTGTCCGTCAATAGTACATAATGCTCATAGCCACATTGCACATCACAAACTTCACCTACACAGTGGTTTGTGTCGATATAGCTTGGTAGTATACCACAATATACATTTCCAACTGGTGTTAAAAACAAACAAGAGTCATTGTACATTACAACTTTAAGATTTTTTTTATATATTTTCTGTTTTTTCTTAACATTCACCTGTGGTTCTTCAGTATTAAAGTTAAGCTTTTTAATTTCTTTTTCCATTTTTAAATCCATTACCCATAGAGTATTGGTACACAGGCTAAATAATATTAGATAATAATCATTACCACTGATAGTTACATCTTTTACCGAGTTTGAGTCTGGCAATGGTATTTTAATAAATTGGTTATCTTTCCCATTCCAGGCTCCTGATAGATAATAATTGTCTTCAATACATAATATATTGTATGCCCAATTAATCTGTAGTAGTTTTGGCTGGGTTATGAAGTTGTTTTGTTTGATGGCACGAAATTCGTTTATCACAAGACCTTCCCCAGACCATTGTCCAAATATATTAGAGCCACTGACATAGTATACCATTATTTCAAACGGGCCACCTTGATTTAATAATGATAGCACAGCACACCCTAGTGAGAGAACCTATATTGAATATATAGTGTTCTTTTAATAGTCTACTATATGTATCGGTACATGATAAATATTACTCTTTATATTTCATATGATTTGATATTATTTAAACAGAACCAATAATTATTTTATCGTTATGAAAACAAAACATTTATGATTTTGTCCGATTTTGGACGGCTAATGGTAAATAAATTTGTCATTTTTTGACATAATTATTGGCATAACAATTTGACAGTGAAGTGAAGCACAGGTAGTTTGTGAAGTAGGTAATTTACATTTTCATTAAGCTATACTCAATTATCGAATACATAGGGAAAAAGAATCTTCTCGGGCGGGACTCGAACCCGCAGTCTTTCCCTTACAGGGGGAATGCCTGACCAATTCGGCTACCGAGACACGCCCGATATGATTCAAATTTCCCATCTCATACGTCTTTGAGGCGACGTGGCGTCATCTACCGATTTTCTTACGAACTATCGGAATCAATGAATGATGTTACAATCATTTTTAAACATTGATTTATTGATAACTGCGCCCAAACAATTGAAGGAATTTTTATAGCATTAAGTATGCTAACTATACAAATCGAATACATAGGGAAAAAGAATCTTTTCGGGCGGGACTCGAACCCGCAGTCTTTCCCTTACAGGGGGAATGCCTGACCAATTCGGCTACCGAGACACGCCCGATATGATTCAAATTTCCCATCTCATACGTCTTTGAGGCGACGTGGCGTCATCTACCGATTTTCTTACGAACTATCGGGAAGATTCTTTTTCCCTATGTATTCGATTTGTATAGTTAGCATACTTAATGCTATAAAAATTCCTTCAATTGTTTGGGCGCAGTTATCAATAAATCAATGTTTAAAAATGATTGTAACATCATTCATTGATTCCGATAGTTCGTAAGAAAATCGGTAGATGACGCCACGTCGCCTCAAAGACGTATGAGATGGGAAATTTGAATCATATCGGGCGTGTCTCGGTAGCCGAATTGGTCAGGCATTCCCCCTGTAAGGGAAAGACTGCGGGTTCGAGTCCCGCCCGAGAAGATTCTTTTTCCCTATGTATTCGATTTGTATAGTTAGCATACTTAATGCTATAAAAATTCCTTCAATTGTTTGGGCGCAGTTATCAATAAATCAATGTTTAAAAATGATTGTAACATCATTCATTGATTCCGATAGTTCGTAAGAAAATCGGTAGATGACGCCACGTCGCCTCAAAGACGTATGAGATGGGAAATTTGAATCATATCGGGCGTGTCTCGGTAGCCGAATTGGTCAGGCATTCCCCCTGTAAGGGAAAGACTGCGGGTTCGAGTCCCGCCCGAGAAGATTCTTTTTTCCCTATGTATTCGATTTGTATAGTTAGCATACTTAATGCTATAAAAATTCCTTCAATTGTTTGGGCGCAGTTATCAATAAATCAATGTTTAAAAATGATTGTAACATCATTCATTGATTCCGATAGTTCGTAAGAAAATCGGTAGATGACGCCACGTCGCCTCAAAGACGTATGAGATGGGAAATTTGAATCATATCGGGCGTGTCTCGGTAGCCGAATTGGTCAGGCATTCCCCCTGTAAGGGAAAGACTGCGGGTTCGAGTCCCGCCCGAGAAGATTCTTTTTCCCTATGTATTCGATTTGTATAGTTAGCATACTTAATGCTATAAAAAAAAAATTCCTTCAATATACTCAATTATATTTCCAAAATGTGAGTTTATTTCAATTGTATTACTATATAAGGTGGTATACAAGCATACAACCCACCTGCAATATGTTTATATGGTAGACACCTTATGGACAAATTAAACTTCAATCTACAAGATTTATTTAATATATTTATTTGTTCTACATACTGTAATACCATTATTACAGGGTGGAACATTTTCATGCCCCCTGGTGAATTCAGGGATTTCCTTTCATTTAATTTACCATGTTTTTTAGAGAGATTTGATTCATGATCCATACTATCGATTGAAGTCATAAAAATACAGAATGTAATTTTTTTCAGGGTTTAGTCAGTTCGATTACCTGGTGTATCAAAAATCTTTTATTGCAGTTTTGTTTCGTTTTCAAAATAAAGGAATTTTCAATATTGAATTCTCCATCTCCAGTTGTCGCGAAGATACTTTACGATACACAAACTTCTTATGATTAGTATAGGCAAGTTACACTGTTTTCAGATTTAAACTTTTTCTATACATCAATCAAATACAAATATTTGTATCTCTCTATGTAAGAGATTTAGTTTATGATAAACTAAATTGTTGAGAATTGTTGTTTGGAGACTCAACGTCTAGCTGCAATCTGCAAGGATTCATACAAGGCCGGTATCACCTGCACCTCTATTATTCTAGTTAGAATGCTAGGACGACTGGTGGTGTAGGTAGGTACGGCTATTGGCGAACGACTGGTGGTGTAAGGCCGCGCTCACTTTGGATACGTTTTCGTACGAATTCCATTCGTGCAGAAACGTACGAACACGCACGAACATTCCCGACCTTCTGAGTACTATGAAAGCGCTTACACTGCGCGCGAGTTAGTCGTACGTATACGTACGTGCAAGTCCGATATCCGAAATCAATCCGAACTTGTTGGGATTTTAAGTCACGTACGTGCATTCATCATCTATAATGGATGTAGAAAAGTTCATTAACTTGGTTCACGGGCATAAATCAGTCTGGGGTCATTATACAAATCTTCATAATGTGATGAAATTCACCGAATTCATCACTTTTTAAAAATATTTCGCGCACCCATTCGATTCTACGATAACGACGACGGCGTCGCAATCTACGGTTTAGGAGATGATTATCCAAAAGGTAAAGCTATTATTCATCGCAGTAAAGATTATTTGACGGAGAAAAACGTATTCAGTGTGCGCACTCAATTCGTACGAACAGTGTTCATATGTTTACGCACGATATAATTCGCATCCCAAGTGAGCGCGGCCTAAGACGATTTGACGATTGGTGGACGACAGACGGCGGCGATTGCCTATGTTCGCAAGATTCCAACTTTCTCAGGAATCCAACTTTTCAAACATCATTACAAGTCTTCGCTTAAGTACATTTTTTATGAGTTCTTTTATTAGCACTATTCCAACTTTTATCTAACTGTACACTTATAGAGGCATGTGGTTTTTAAAACTAAACAAGGATTTTAATTAGTCAATTTATAAGACTGACTTTAGAAGACACAATCGTATTACACAATTGAGAGCCTCAATTTGTCCATGCAAAAAGTCGTCCACTATCTCTCGTATGCCCAAGTCAATGTTCATGTTGCGTCTCCACCATTTTCTCCTTGGTGCACATTAACAAAATAGAAGCCAGAGTGCTAACAAGGAGGTTAACTCGTGAAGGGACTTCGCGACAGCAACTGTTATTCCCCAAGCGTGGGAATAGCTGATTATCAACTTATAGGTATATTATGACTCATGTGCATTATGCCCAACAGCATACACCCGTTACCTCGCCCGCCCACGCGTTCCATCGTGAACGAGCACTTGCAAATTTTCAAATTTGGCGCTATTTTTTGCACCAGCTTTCGATAACCAGACTCTATTAAAAGAAAGTCGTGAAATTAATGTTGAAGGAACTAATATTTTTCATTGTATTTGCAACACTCAATAACTGTCAAACTGAGTTTTCAGCTGTCATTCCTTGTTTTGTTGTGGATATGTTTCGTATATCTTTTGCGTTCATTTAATTTATTTACGTCTAGTAACAATATAAAGTGTAAAAATGAATTGCAATGTGTGTATTAGTTGTGAGAGACATGTCGTATTCAAAGTATTTCAGGGATGTAGTATGATATACGGCGGGATTTCAACCCGGCAAGCTGGTTTCTCATTTGGAGGATATTTATGGCCAAACAGCTAAATAAGCCGGTATGTACATATATTTTAATGTTATACACGGTATGGGAAGTGTAATCTATTAAAAATTATGTGTATTAAGTGAACATTTTATTTTTCAAAGCATTGATTTCATTTGTCGTGATTGAGTCTACGATATACGATTTTAAGAAATCGTAGTACAACACTTTGACGTTTTTGAACAGTCTTGATCCATTTTGTATTAACCACTGAGGCCCTTTGTTCTACTAAAAAATTACACGGTATATATAGCTGTATTTATCCAGTACCGTACGTTTTTATTTGTTTCAGATTTTCAAAAGCACATTTCAAGACATATCATTTCAGTATGGGATGATATTATATCCAGTGAGTCACAAACTATCGCGGGTAAATTACGCAGGAGTTTCAGGCAGCATTTTGGGTGTTCAATACTCACTCCAATAAGTTAATGTTCTAAAAGATTATAATTATATTGTATTATATACGTACTGTACCTACATCTTTTGTTTTCATTGTTTAATACTTTACAACGTCTGTAAAAAAACCGACTGTCTAGCTATAACGGTTCATGAGAGAGACAGGTGCGCTTTGGGTAAAGTATTGCTCGGGACATGTTTCTTGGACCTAAAATATGCTCAAAACAGATTTCACACCCAGCCACCATGACCATACTCCTGGTGGTACTGTGGGTCTAATAAAGTTAAAGTGTACTACTGAGTAAGCGATTCTGTGACCAGAGCGGTGGTGGACGAGCTCAAAGTCATCAAGCATAGATTATTACAAAACAATCTGCGCGCGCCAGGCCAAACAATTCGTTTATCTTGCAGCTTAGATTCAAAATAGTGTCCCGAGGCATACCCTAAAAACGTCCAACACGGCGTGTCCTTGTATATGAGGCCTTATACTCATTTATCGGGGTGTAAGGTTAACGGCATTTCCCTCACCCCCCAGTTAACTTTGAGCCATATACGGGTTTATGATGGCCCTCTTGGGTGTCCTCATACCCGCTGCTAGTCACAGGGATCCGTGGCGAGTCTCCGAGCAGCTCTCTATAGGGCTGCTCCCGCCGCGGCCGTTAATTGCAGTAAGTGGTAGCGTCTCCCATGTGCTGAGTAAGAGAGTGAAGGATTGCCGTTAGCATTGTACAGGTTGCATCGAATGGAGGCTTTGGATCACGCGCACCAAATTTAACATAATATTTGTGCTTGTAAATCCCGTGTGCTTGTCTGCCACCTGAGTGATTTGACAATTCGTGCCTAAATAAAGAGAATGAAATAATTGCCGTATTTTTTTTTCACTTTTATTCACCTACTATCCCTACTATCGTAATGAAATCATACCATAAAAAGCAACAGATCAAGTCTGTTTAGTTATAGTATGACAGGGATACCAGATTAAGCGCAGCAGCGCCACCCCCAATTTTCACGACTTTCTTGACGGGCTATACCTATTATTTTATAGAAGTCGGGGGGTAAAAGAATTTCAAAATTCCACACTGACATTTCGATGCTAGAAGTTGGCATTACTGGCATTTGATGTTCGTCTTTGTGTGTGTGATGTTCTTTACGTTACGTGTGTGGATTGTGCCGGGCTTTGGTGCCGGGTTCCTCGTAAAAATCACAGAAGTATTCGAATACCGGTCTTCTGTAATTATCAGATAATTAAAATTGACTGAGGATTATATAATGTAGGTTTACCATACCCAATTCCTTCTTTTCCTTCACACATGTGACATTTTAGTGATATGAAGTTTTCGGAGAACAAATCAATATGGCCCTCAAACTTGGAAAATGCAGGCTTTGCCTCAAGCTTGGGGACTTTTACTCCATCTTTACGGTGGACAATTCGTTGCAGCTGGCGGAAATGGCGATGGATTGTGCCCGAATCAAAGTAAGTCCTACATTTTCTTGCTATACGATCGAAATATGACTCTTATATTAAAGGTCCTATTACAGTGAACTGTTCGCGTAATGCTTCGAAATGGTTCTAGATTAATGTTGTTAGAAACATGATTATCCGCTGAGGTGAATTCTGAGGATAATGCAGCAAAAAAAATTTTAAAAACTATTGTTTTCATTTCCACTTTATGAAACACTTCTCAGTGAGAGACAATTTGCTAATAACCAAGAAGTACAATCATTTTGGCATCTAGGCTGGCTCACTTCACATACTTTGGAAAACCTGTAACACAATATTCACCTAACTTGCACTTACTGCTTACTGCAAAATAATGCCTTACATTGGTTCTCTCTCTCTGTAAGGGCAATTATGAGTAAGTTTAACTTAGATATGTTAATTTTATGAAACCTAAAATGTACTGTTGTTATTGTTAGGCTGTCTACACACCAAAACTGCCAGCTTTATTTCCACACCAGTTTAATGGGACTTACTTAATATTTAGATGGTACAGGGTTAGGCTAGCAGCTCAGTTGTGTAGACGGCCTTACATTAACAACAGTACAGTGTTTATTCTTACAATTTCACAGTTAACAATAAGTCCTTTTAAAATGGTTGCCAACATAATATCAGAAGTGCAATTGGATTTGTCTCTCTGTAACTTTTTTCTTATTTTGTATCTGAAAAACAAATTACTGTTGTAACATTTTTTTTAATTTATATATTTATGAACAAGCAGCTACAAGCTGTTGTGTTCACTTCAAGTTATAAAATGTAATAGTCTATATTTTTTCTTTTTTGCATTCAATTGACCGTCATTTTTTAAGCACTGAACTGTCTAGTCTTAGCCAGTTATCAAGTCAATTTTTAAATGAGTTTATTGAGGTGGCAGAAAAACCATCCTCTGGCAGTAAGTTCCAATTACGGACCACACTATTACTGCAGTAGTGATGGGCACCCAGTGTGTCAGCAGAGGTCAGCATCAATTAAAGGCCATGTCCGTGGGACGGCTGGGAGGAGACAATGTCTACCAAATAATGGTCTGGTAGGGAAGGAGAGCGGCCTCTAGGCTCCAATATACATGCTTTGGATGAAGTCGAGATTGTGCTTGGGTGGAGCAAGACTGATGTGTGTACATTTCTGACTTTGAGCACAATGGCCCAAAAAGGAGGCTAAATGCTGACGTAAGATTCTTCTTGCAAGAGATATCCCCCTCTGCAGGGGGTCTTTCGGCGCACAGGAAATGGCCGCCCATGTAATACTGGACCGGGAGGCAGTGGCCATTCAAGAATCCCAAATCCTCAGCACAGTGAGGTCGCTCTGCGAAGCTTGTGAAACCCCCAGTAAGCTTCTGCGCTTCTGGGTGGAGTTAGACTGGCTGATATAGCCAGTACTCTTCACGTACAATGGCCCAAGGAGAGAGGCTAAGTGCAGATATGCAGATAAAAGAGTCTCCTATCCTATCTTATGCTTCCCCTTCTGAGAATCTGGCTTTTGATTTGGCACTTGAGATTTTAATTGGCTTCTATGTGATTTCTCTACATCACTGATAACTATTCTGTAAAAATATTCAGTTGAAGATACGCCTTATGCATCAGTGAGAATTTTTAGGAAATCTTAACCAGTCATGTTAGGTCAAAAGCTAGGCACTAATATAATACTCACTACTACGTTCATAGCCTTTACAATTATCAGTCATGGAAAAGTGGTTTTATTTCAATGACAGAAATATAAGTCCGTTTACATCTGCTGTTTATTCCCATTCCCAAAAGTTAGCATTCCCATCTGCTATTCCAAAGGTTGATAGAGAGAAAATTTAGTGATAAGTCCCACCTGTTTTACTTACAAAATATACAGATACTATGTAAAATCTTATATCTATGAGCCCTGTGCTTATGGTTCTGCACCATTTTTTTTATCGTGCGTAAAATCCCCACGGATACCACCACCACGGAGCCGGTGGAGGTGGGTATGTCGGACTCGGCGGCCGCACCCCAAGCGTTCGCGCATCGTACAACCGCTGCCGCAACCCGCCTCGGCGTGTCCCACGCCGGGCACTCGGTCAGCGTGTGCAGCTCTGTGTCCTCGCTCGCATCACAGTGATGGCACTCGGACGTTGGCTCCTTCCGGATCCGACACAGGTACTTCACGAAACACCCGTGTCCGGTAATCACCTGTGTCAGCCGGCACGAGAGGCTACCGTGTGGCCTCTCTAGCCAGTCCTCCATGATGGGTCTTATCGCCGCTATTACGGCGTGCCCTGCGCTTGGTCGCCCAAGTCGTAGCTCCCATTCCGCTACCATGTCCCTGTGGAGCTGAGACCTCAGGGCCCGAATTTCTTCGGGCTCGGGTTCCCGTCCCTGCTCCCGCGCCTCCTTACGATACCGATATAGCATCGAAAGGGCTCTCGCATCCAGGTTCCACGGTAGGGATCCGGCGAGGAGACTCGCCGCCTCGAAGGATATCGTGCGGTACCCCCTAATGGCCCTGCTGGCCATTGCATGCTGCGGTCCACGCAGCAAACGCGCATTGTGGACCGTCAGGGTGTCCGCCCATATTGGGCACCCATATAGGGCCATGGACCGCACGACTCCCGCATAGAGTCTCCTGCAGGAGTCATCCGGCCCCCTCATATTGGGCAGCAGCCGCCCCAAAGCGGCAGCTGTGTCCTTTAATTTGGGGGCCAGTCTTCGGAGATGCTCCCCGAAGTTCCACCGGCCGTCACGCACGAGCCCCAGATATTTCATCTGGGCCTTGATGCCGATAGAAATGTCTCCCACTAGGAGGCTGGAATCCTCCGGTGGCACGCGCCGAGGCCCATGAAAGAACATGGCCTCGGTTTTATGCAGAGCCACCTCGAGACCCAGCCGCCGAATCCGCTCCACGACTTGGGCAACCGCGGTCGTGGCCTTCAGGGTCGCTTCGCGGTATGTAGCCCCCGCACGCCGTCACCAGCGTGTCGTCCGCATAACACGTGATGATGTTGCGTGCTGCTTGTGCCGCGTTACTGCCACGACGGTACTCATATTCCATAATTACTCGAATTTTTAACGTATCCATGATGACTAAAAAGATTAAAATGCGATGAAAATCTAGATCCTAGATCCTGCAGACCACTAGCAAATTCATTTATTTCAACAACACTAATAAAAATGCTGTAAACCTGAGCATGATATAAGGCTGCATTAGTAACTTGCACAAAAATGAAACAGTTGATGGAAGTGATGTAAACTATACTCGTTGTATATAGATAAAAATATACCACTATAGATAAAAATTCACACAACAATTTTTATCATAGTTGTGGTTACAATGATGGTATTAAAATAGGTATACCCATGGCAATATTATTTATCAAATATTTACAATATAAATATAGAATGGGCTTACTAAAATTTTAATAGTAAATAAATAAACTGTCATGTTTCACTTATCTAAAAATTTGACATTATTAATGAAATAATGAAATGTAAGAGGATTTATTTTAATAAATATAAACACCTAAAATTTGCTGTTTTACAGTTACTAAAATGAAACAATAATGATCAGAATATATGAAACGTGGGTTGTAGCCACTTTAGACCTGCTCTTCCAATTTGGTACTATCCTATAGTTAAAACAAATAATCTAACCATGCTTATTAAATTAAGAATGGTAAAAGAGCGGTAAAAATTGCATCGGTTCTTATTTTATAGTTTTTATTTATTTTTAATCATCCACCCAACCTATAATAGTAATTGATTTGACTATTATATTATGACGTCAACAAATCTTTTTTCATACAAGTTACCTTGTAACTTATCGACGTTTTGACGTTTAGTAAAAAGTAACTAATTTGACTAGTAGTCAGTAGAATACCCAATTAATCCCACCATCTTTTCAAGGCAAGTAATTCTATTTAAGGACCAAATGAGACTGAAACTGGCAGCCAAAATCGGGATACAGAATACAATTTTGACTGCCAGTTTTATGAGGACCAAATTGTTGGCACTTTCTTTTATTTACCACATTTTCAATTATTTACCAATTGCACGTGTTTCAGTCTTCCTACAATCACCTGGGATATCATTCTTTCCTTCTACAGACAATTAAAACATGAGCATGTATGATAGTCACCTTTATTCTCTAGAGTTCGCTTACCATTTAGGTGATGAACTCATATTACGTGACCTACATAAAAAAATTGAATGAACTCTTAAAAAATAAAATAAATGTTTTTTTTTTGCCTGAAGTGGGGCGTGAAGAAGCATCTGATAAGGCCGTCCATCTGAATGCTACCATTGTTAACATGATACGTGTTTGTAATGGCCCTCTTTCCTGAGACAGGCGATGTGAAGTCAAATTGACGTATCCTAAATAAAAAGAAAAAAAAAAACGATGTGTATTTATTTAACTGTACTTGTTTGAATGAAATTTTTATAGCATTTATTATGCTAACTTTTTTTCCCCACTTGAGTTCTTGTTTTCCCGATTTATTTCGAATATACTTGTGTGTTGTTTTAGATCTATGATGGAGATGGTTTACCGGACAAAGTTTGTTCAGAGTGCATACAGAAGCTAAGTAGTGCTTACATATTCAAACAACAATGTGAGCGCGCAGACCAGGAACTGCGACGAAATTATGTACCACCACCAGGTAAGCCTTTTTTTTCCAATTGCCGCATTTACTCAATCACGGGTTCTTTAGTGTCCAGGATTGCATGGCGGAATGCCCGTACGCATAATCATGTGCTATTATCTTTTGAAGTTTATAGTTCACAAGCTATTTCATGCAATATAGAGCACGAGAAAAAAAGACATGATTGCGCGCGCACGACAGATCAGAGAAAAGAGCTGAGCGCACGTTCTTTTCCTCTTTCTCCCACAATCACGTGGTTACGAGCGCGTGCATTCCGCCGCGCTATCCTGAACGCTCCTAAGAACGAGCGACGTCTCGCTCTAGGTTTAGATTTTGGATATTGAATTCAGGTTGAATGTCGTATTTCATGAATTAAACTCAGTTACACCCGTCAAACACCTGTAGATAAGATTTTCTTCTACTGTTAACATGATGTCCTATTTTATCTGAGACCCTGGATTTCAGGATTCAGTATTAGTCCTCCGCCACCGAATAGACAGAGCAGTGACTCAGCTTTCTCAAACCACACTGATAGTTCCAACCTCACAAAACCTTTATCTTCCATCGAAGAAAAGATATCTCCAGCGAGCAGAACCCGAAAACGTAGTATAGAAAGCGAAGGCAACACTTCCACGGGAGGTCGGTCCAGCGACTTTAGACCTACCACCTCAAAACGCGTCGAAGAACTGAGAAAATCCCAGAAAAAGAGACCTCGTTTACAATCTGAGAATACTTCCCAACCGGATTCGGATTACGAAGACAACAATAGCGGATCAGGCTTACCTGAAACCGATTCCGATGAACCGCTCATGAGGAATTCATTCAGATGTAAATCATGTCCAAAACAGTTTCAAACTTACAGAAGCTTGGCTATTCACTCGACTAGAATGCACGGAAAGATTATTGATAATGCAATCGAAGAGGATGTCGTCATCGAAACACCAAAGAAAGCCAGTGAGGATGCTGCAGATGTAGAAGATAAGTTAACATGTGACAAATGCGATAAAACTTTTAAACTGAAGATCATGCTGAAACGTCATGCCGATGTGTGCGGGAAATTGCCTATTAAATCACCACAGAAGGAGCTGCTCGTATCACTAGAACCAATAGACGCCAAGCACAACTTATCTCAACAGAATCAGCCGGAACAGACCGTTATCACTATTTCATGTGAATATTGTACTGCTAGGTTCAAAACTCTGGATAACCTCGCGAAACATATGAAGGTGGTGCACGCGGCTGCTTTGAAGAGAGAAACCGAACCGAACAGAAAGGTGCCAGTTCCTTGCCTGTACTGCAACAAAAAGTTCGACGGATATTACGAACACAACGCGCATTTCATGGTGTGTCCGAAACTTGACGAATCTAAGCCGTATGTGTGCCCTGTATGTGACAAGTTGACCTCTAGGAAGACGTCGTACTACCAGCACATTAGGAATATGCATTTTGAACCTCGTGGCTCGATTGTGGAAGAGCCTGAAATACAGCAAGAGTACCATGAATGTCGTGTGTGCTTGAAAAAGCTGGCGACCCAGGAGCAACTTATCAAACACTTGTCTGCGCACGTGTCCAACATCCAAGACGGTGATGGTACTGCTGACAACGAATCCAGGTATGAACTGTAAAACTTAATAAATTCTCATTGATATAAAATAACCACACATTGAACATTAAACAGACAACCAAATTATGTAAAACACACATTTCGGATTTCATATATGAATAATTTCATTACTTAAATTGTCAAATTGGGAAAATATGTCATCAATTTTAAGTGTATGTAAGATGATTTTCATATATGACATAAAATTCATTTTATAATTCCAAAAGTTTATAGCCATTTCACAGTCTGTGAAATGAGACAGAATATGATGTGGCGTTTTTAAACCTGTTGTATAAATAAGTACAATGTTTTTACAAAAATTCTCTTCTCTTTTTCAGGGCAAGTATGGATGATACTGCCTCTGTTCACTCGGTTCAAAGCAACAAATATCCTGCTAGTGGCAACTTCAGTTGTTCCGTGTGTGATAAAGATTTCAAGTACAGGAAAGCTTTAGTAACACATCAAAAAAAGTTCCACACAGAAGTACCTACACAGGTTAAAGTAGAACCCCCTGATAAAGCTTCTACAAGTCTCTTAAGCGAAAAGAAGTACCGCTCCGATTCTGAATCTAGTCAAGAAGAAGAAGACAACACATGCGATATATGCGAGAAGCGCTTCTCGTACAAACGTCTTTTGATCCATCATAAGAGGACGAAACACAACATGAGCTCGGGACACAAGCGGGCCAAGATATACCTCAAGGACTGTTCGGTTCGCTGCCTCATCTGCGACCTGCAAATGAAAGTTGGCGATATAAACGAGCACAATCAGACACATATCGCTAAGGGTATGAAGCCGAGGAACCTATACACCTGTGCGGAGGCTGGCTGCGAAGCCACGTTCAAAGCATGCAGTGCGCTCGCAACCCATATAAAACTAGTGCACAGATTGAAGCAGAAGATTGAAGAGAACACGGTTAATCCGTCGGATTTTTGTGAAGTCGTTGTGACCAAGTCGGAACCCCTGGACTGGATCCAGAGTCACAACGACTTTGGGGAGGTTCCGATAGAGCAGGACGGCAAGCCGCTGGTAGACCTGAGCGGCTTCACGTGCCCCATTTGTGGGAAGAAGATGCCTACGCTGATATCGCTGAAGAGGCACGTGAACTGGCACACTAATGTTGGTAAGAGCTTGGAGAAGAAATATGAATGCTTCGTTTGCAAGGAGGTAAGTACCACAAAATTTTGTGTATTTATTCATATGTGTATCTACTCACACGTGTTCCCACACACCTGTTAATACTCCGTGGCTCTAGCCCAGACTTTCCTCTCACTTCTCAGAGTTGCTTCCTTGGCCCTGTTTACAGATGAATGTGAGAAAAGCTCACACTAGGCACTTAGAACCTTTGAAATAAAACCGCCATATATTTGTTATTATTACTTTTTAACCCAACGTTTCGGCTGCTTTGCAGCAGCCATTTTCGCGGTGTGACTCACGATGGTAGTTGTCATATAGTCTGAAGTATAAGTTATCTCAAAATACCCAAATCATGGGGAATTATTGGTGTTCGTATTTACGCAGAATGAGCTCACTGTGTTGTTAAGTCTTGCTGGATTTTGCTGCTTACTTGGTTTGATTAAATGGATGACTGGGTCCCAAGCTGGTGGTACGTTCCATCCATCCTCTCTATTAAAATTTGGGTGTTTTTTAATTTCAATAGCCTCGCGGATCATTCTAGGAATATATCGATATGTTCTTTGGCGAGTATCTGTGGTTTATCAAACCTTAGGTAATGGTTGGTGCCTTTTTGCGCGTGTTCACATACAGCTGACTTTGTTGAGCGTTGGTGTTTTATGTCAGCTATGTGTTCTTTGACCCGAGTGCCAATGCTTCGTTTGGTTTGACCAATATATGAGAGCCCACAGTCACAGTCTAATTTGTAGACCCCTGCATCTTGTAGAGGTAGTTGGCACTTGACAGATGGTAAAAATTTACTTATCTTCGTAGGCGGCTTGTAGTATGTGTTGATTGAAGCTCGCTTCAAGATGTAGCCAATCTTGTCAGTGACCCCTCGTACGTACGGTAGTACAGCAGGCTGGCGTTCGACCGTGGCTGGTTTTTCTCGGGATCTGTGACTCAGGCGCGGTGGTTTGAGCTTGTTGTCTTGCAGTATTTGCTTGACATGTTGAAGCTCAGCGTTCAGGTGTTTCTTGTCACAGATCCCACGGGCTCTCTGAAACAAAGACATTCCTACGGTAGCTAAATGTTTAGGGTGGTGGTGAGATTCACCGTTTAAGTACCTATCAGTATGAGTCTTTTTCCTATACACAGTGTGGCTCAAGGTATTATTAGGATTTCTGATAACAAGAACATCTAGGAAAGCTAATGAATTATTTGCCTCTGATTCCATAGTGAATTGAATGTTGTTATTAATGGAATTAAGATGGTTCAGGAATGTATTTACACTATCTGTTGGTAGTATTGTGAAAGTGTCATCTACGTACCGTTTGTAAATCCGTGGTGTGAAGGCGGCCGTCTGCAAGGCTCGGGCCTCAAACGCTTCCATATATATATCAGCTACGACAGGCGAGACTGGAGAGCCCATCGCCACACCATCGATTTGTAGGTAGAACTTGTTGTCCCACAACAGATAGCCAGTTGTTAGGCAATGTTTTAGTATGTCGGCATATTCCTCAGGCATAGTATTCTCTATTAGTTTGTTCCTAACAATGTCTATGCAGTCATGTACAGGTATACGTGTAAATAAGGACTGTACATCAAAACTGACCATTGTTTCATTGTTAGTGAGATGTAGGTGTTTAATTTCACTAACAAAATGGTATGAATCTCTAACATACGCTGTTGTGTTACCTCTGAGTGGTGAGAGTATCTTTGCTACGTGCTGAGCCAGTCTGTAGGTTGGTGTGTCGATCTGACTCACAATAGGACGTAGGGGAGCATTTTCCTTGTGTAGTTTCGGAGGTTTTGGGCAGACAGGTATTAGAACCAACCATTACCTAAGGTTTGATAAACCACAGATACTCGCCAAAGAACATCGATATATTCCTAGAATGATCCGCGAGGCTATTGAAATTAAAAAAACACCCAAATTTTAATAGAGAGGATGGATGGAACGTACCACCAGCTTGGGACCCAGTCATCCACTTAATCAAACCCAGTAAGCAGCAAAATCCAGCAAGACTTAACAACACAGTGAGCTCATTCTGCGTAAATACGAACACCAATAATTCACCATGATTCGGGTATTTTGAGATAACTTATACTTCAAACTATGTGACAACTACCATCGTGAGTCACACCGCGAAAATGGCTGCTGCAAAGCACCCGAAACGTCGGGTTAAAAAGTAATAATAACAAATATATCGCGATAGAATCCGTAAAAGTGGTTTTATTTCAATGAGTGACATTCGCGTAAACTTTAGAAAATATCACTTAGAACCTATTAAACTTTTAATATTTGAAAGGGTTCTCTTATTTCACACACATCACCACAGCTCTCATTGTATTTAGAGTCGGCCAACAGCAGGTCCGAGATACTTATCGAAACAAATTCACCCACAAAGCTCGAAGCACTATATTGTAGAGAGCCGCTAGCGTTACCTACTTATCATCTAACATGAATATTTATATTCCAGTCTTTCAGATTCCAATGTCACTACAAGCTGCATATGCGCGAGCATTACACGGATACGAACCTGGACCCGACGCACCTCACGTGCACTATCTGCGGTCGTAAGAGCAAGCACCTTCGGGCCGCGCAGGCGCACATGAACTTCCATAAACAAACACGCTTCAAGAACAAAGACTACCAGTGCTCTATTTGCGAACGAGTGTTCCAGCACAGGAAAGTGTACCTCTCTCACATGGCCATACATTACAAGAAGGGAGATAGCGTTCAAAACACGATAGTAGGTGACGCTTTACCCAACAACTTCGATAAGAAGGCTTTCGACGGCTCCCACACTTGCCAGCACTGCGGCAAAGTTTGCGACTCTGAGACCTCTCTAAAACATCACCTCATCTGGCACACGTCTAAAACATTCCTCTACGCCGACCGACACGAGTGCTCCGTTTGTAAAGTGAAGTTCACCAACAAAAGACGATTGGAACTCCACCACAGAACTCACTTCGAAGACGATAATGGCCCATTTAAGTGCACCATCTGCGGTAAAGGATACACAGATGAAGGTTACTTTAGACGGCACGTCAAAGGACACAACTTTGACCACCAATCGCACAAAAAGAGGATAGAGAAGCTCAGAAAAGATAAAGTGAAGTGTCCAATATGTTCGCGGTATTACAAGGACTTGGTCAAACTAATTCGTCACCTTCGACGTACTCACCCCGAGAGCAAGATGATCAAGGCCGATCCAGATGCTCCCCCGCAACCATACTTTTCGTGTAAACTTTGCGCTAAAGTTTTTCTGGATGAACGAAGGCTTCAAGCACACGAAGAAGCTCATTTGAGGAAGCCGGAGTTCTTTAAATGCAAGTTCTGTGGCAAGAAAACTATATCACTGAAGAATCATAGGGTTCATATAAAGGGTCATTTGACGCAAAAGTATATGGACAATCCCTTGAAGTGTCCGCACTGTGAAGAGACGTTCAGGCGAGGCTACGACCTGCACTACCACGTGCGAGACGTGCACGGCATCGAGGAGACGTGGATAGCGGAACGGACGGAGAAGCGCCTCGCCGGCCCGCTCAAGGACCTGCAGTGTTCCATTTGTATGAAGGTCCTCGCCAGCAAAGGGAACTTCGAGCGACATTTAGATTACCACAACTCTCTCAGGTGCAACTACTGTTTCGATTACTTCAGCTCCCTCAGGTTCCTGGAGGGACATTTAGCGTTCTCATGTGACAAAAAGAAACGTTTAGGCGACACTGAGATTTACCCCAAGAAAATTAAATGCCACATCTGTTATAAACCCTTCCACATTCAAGTGAAGCTGGACTGCCATCTCCGCACGCAGCACGATATTAAAGTCCGCAGAGAAGCCTCGTCCAGCAAGAAGGAAATTATCTGCGATTACTGTTTTAAAGTATTCGAAAATGAGTACGCTCTGACTACTCACAAAGTGTATCATCGCACTGTAGGATACTATGGGTGTATTTATTGCAAACGAAAGTTTAACACGATTACTCTGTACCGTAAGCACAAGAATCACCACTTTGCACAGCTGAACGTGGACGAACCAACGAAGTGCGAACATTGTGATGAGACTTTCGTAGCGTTTAGAGACATGATTTACCACATGCGCGACGAGCACGGGGACGATAAAGACTGGGTGACGCTACCCAAGGAGTCCATAGAAGAGACGTGCAAAATCTGTAATAAGACGTTCTACAACTTACAGAGACATATGATGTACCATGAGGAGAACAGGTGCAAAAAGTGCGGGGAGTACTTCTTCTCAACGGCAGACTTCGATAACCATCTATGCTCCATAGAGAGCGACGAAGAGGACACCAGCCAGAATGTGAATGGCTTCGAACGCCCGAAGTATGAGGAGTGCAACTTCTGCTTCAAACCAGTTACCCGTAAAAGTTCTAAAGCGATGCACGAACACATCCACAAGGGCTCTGGTTCTATATCGTGTAGGTTCTGCTGGCTGAAGTTCAAGACGATGGACGCGTTTAACATCCACGCTTTCTCGCACCGCAGCAGAAAGTATAACAAGAAACCAATAAAATGCAAGAAATGCAAAGAGAAGTTTGTGAAGTACGGGCTTTTCATGAAGCACATGAAACTAGTGCACAAGTCTATGAAGAAGATGCATTACAGGGCGATGGTGAAGCCGGAGCCGTGCGTGGTGTGCGGCGACGAATTCCCGAATTTGCACAACCACTATCGCGCCCACCTGCTCAACCAGTGCCAGTCCTGCCACAAATACTTCACATCCTCCAAACTATTTGCTATGCACCAATGTGATAAAGAAGACTCCGATCCTTCTAAAGTGTTCACAAGCGATGCTAGATTGAACGACTTGATCAACTCATATGTCCCTAAAGATTTGAAAGATGATGAAAAGTATTATGGTAACAGTGATGATGATGAAGAAGAAGAAGAGATGTCTCAAGTGTGCGGGGAAGATGAAGAGAGTCAGGATGACAAAGATATGGATTTTAAAGATATGGACATCAAAAATATTGATATTGACGAAAATAATGATATAACTTTCCAACCATTATCTATTCAGTCACCGATCATATCGGATGTGTTGTCATTGTACCAACAAGAAATGAATCCTGCAGTTGTGAACTTATCAGATGATGACTCCGATGTGGACCATGTGGCCCAGAACCATACTGATACTATTGTTATTATTGATGATGATGATTGAACATTTACTTCTCATTTTTTGATGAAAATTTATAACTCTATACTTGCAGTGTGGGTACTTATATATTCCTGAGATTTAAGGTAAAAAATGTGGGTAGTGTGATAAACTTCAAAATAGTTTTTAGTCATTTAAGAATCTTAATGTATCTAACTCATTGATTTACTAGTATTAGTAAAGTTACTTTTTTATAGGTATTTTACCAAATTTAATCATTTGATTTGTGATCATGATTGTTTTTGTAATAGCTTATTGAAATAAATGCGTTCAGTTGTGTTTGTTGTTGGTATGTAGGAATGATAAATAACTATTATAGATACATTTTTATTTTTACTTATAAGTTTTGCGTTGTAAATGCCGTTAGTTTTAGCACATAAGGCCAACTTTAATATGATATAGTGCAGTGGTTATTTTATTTAAGTAATTGCATTTATGTTTATCGAAATGGTAGCAGGAGAGGTGGCAGTTGAATTGTGTTATGGCAATCTTTGTTTATTTCGAAGATGCATGTGATGATTGTGTGTGAGAAGAAATAAATTCGTAGAATGGAACTATAGAAATGTTTATTTGCAGTAATATGCCGTAGATCGAGTCACCTTTACATAGAAAGTTATTTAAAAAAGGTGTATACTTTTCTCCTTTTACCACGTCGGGGAGAAGAGTGGTAGTTCGGCTAAGATCGGTATGGATAGAGCTCACTCTGTCGCACAGAGCATGATATATTTGTAGAGTAATTAAAACCGAAGATATAGTTTTAACATTTCATGAACACAAACGGTTTTAACTACTCTATATATTGCCAGTTCGACATACGATGGGGAGAGCGATCTACAAAACCGAAACTAGCCGACCTCAGCGTCTACTTCCCAAGTGCTAACAAAGGCTGTTGCAAGTTGTACTAGAGACCAAACATTTTATCAGATAGTTGCCATACCGAATAATGATATGAAGTGATTTTTTTTTTCACTTCGCGGTAGAAGGTATTGCTTGTCTAAACTGTAATGACGCCCCCACACATTCACATCTTCTTTGTAAAAACGTCAATTTGTGTCATGAAATTGTGTGTAAGAGTAAGTCCCCTACCTCACTAAGACGTGGCGACCATGGCGACGTCGCAATGTAATGTACGGTTGCCAAGCAGTCGCCAAGTTAGTGAGGTACCTTACATTTCAATACTAACTGCTTGGATACGTAGCCGGCGATGTCGCCATTGCGTCCTAGAGAGGCAGGGGATTAAGAGGTGGCGGGGTGGGACGCGTCATTTGTGTTTGGACAAGCTTTAATACTTTTTGGGGAGTTATAGATGTGGTGAGATATGGTAAAATTCTCGCATCTGAAGATCCACATGGAAAAATGCTTATGCAAATATCAGACGTATTATGATAATACTGTCTGCTATTTGTCTGCTGTGCTCCTTGTATCAAGTTCAGTATCATGTTATCTCGTGTACCATGAGATATGCTTTGTCCGTGAGCTTTCATACTATGGCGCATTCATCATCCAGCAAATAACTTTGTCAGCCACTCCATTGCCCCCTTTATACGTGATTACTTGTTGGTCTGTAGGCTGTCTGCATGTATTCTCATCTTTTGTAAATACTGATGCGTAGATAAATTTGTATGTAATCACATATTGAATTACATTTACTGAATATAAATTACTATTGTGCAAGTTTTTCGATTTATTACAGACGTATTTTTATTATATTGCACTGTGGGGGTGATACATAAGAATAACATCGGTGTTATAGACTTATAGTACATTCATTCTTGAAATTAAATAAGTTCTGTATAAAATATGTAGGTATATTGCATCAAGCGATTGTATGTCTGGTTGAGTCTCATTGTTGGTAAGATAATTTTTTGTAGACATAATTACAAGAAATATACACATAATTTGAACTAGAGTAATGGCTAAGTAGTTTATTAAAATAAAGTTCAAAGTAATTGAGATAGATTGCCTGTGTTATGGTTATTGCATGAACGAAACAAGCACCCGCGTGAAGCAAGGTGATGACAAGATCATTGTCATCAGGTGGGTCTTGTGGTACATGAACAAATATACACACTATTCTGTGAATGTTAGAGCTCACTATGCTTTGAGAGGTTTTAGGTGTAGCTTTGATTCAGGCCCCTTATTCTGAGTGACAAACCGTTTCTTAACTACACGCGTTCTTAAAACCTTTTTATTTCATTTGGTCTAGTTTTACGCCATTTCTCTTGTATGTTAACCAATTGTAATCCAGTCTTCTCAAGTTACAACTGCATTTGAAACTCGATGTCACTCAGAATAATGTCCCTGTTTGAATGTGAATCGACCTTGGTGTACCTACTAAGTGCCGGTTTGCATTCAATGAAATCTTTTGCCACTATGTAGCATCCCAACATCTCTTGTGTTCAGATGCAAACAATAGCAATAATAAACTTAATTTACTATGAACGATGAGGTTACGTTCAGAAAGGCGAGTCTATTAAAATTAGAACGAAATATTGTAGTCTATGCCTTTACTAGTACGTTTTTTGTGCATTTGTTTCTTAAAACAATTCGGCAGCAATTGTACTGTCTTTACTTAAACACAAAGGTGGACAGTCACTGAGTATTTGTTAGAATATGTCATGTTTACTATTGATTGAGTTGTGAGGATGTGTCGTAAGTTAGCTGTAAATTATTGAATTGAGTCAAATTTTTAGAATATATAAGATAGTGATTATTTCCACATTATCATGAAGAATTTATTATAATTTGTGGTTATTTTTTATGTCGAATTTGTCAAATACTATTTGTTTATCCTTCTCTTCCATGTGTAGATTGTTAATGGCGACGAAATAAATGAACATTGAAATTTTAATAATGGTTTTATTTAGTCAACATACTTAGTTTTCCAATAACTGATTAACCAACACGACATTTTGTTTTCATACAAATTGTGATAGAAATTAATCTTATAAAATAAACTTGGCGACGAGCTCCTGACGACATTCAAATCTAGGACTTCACGTAAAACTAGTAAATCATCTAGTGTAATCAATTAAACAGAAATATTTGAAATTTTTACAAAAGCAAATATTATTTGCATATAGTCAACGTTCGTCGACTTTTACACAGAAAGTGCCGATAGCATTGTAAATACACTCGAGAACAAAAAAATCCGTTCTAATCATACTTTCTGACTGAAATGGCTCTAGTTTTTTGTTCTCGAATGTATTTCACTATTCATTCAGTAGAGCATGCTATTGAAGCAATATTCACCCTAAAGACGGTTCAATTTGACACAGCATTGCGGGCTTACTCCATATGAAATAAAGTCACCCATTCATTATCACTGCGGTATGACTTAACCAACCTCAAAAGATTTTTAGCTTTCAAATAGTAGGTAATTGGTTTTTTTATTTATATTCATACCATTATCACAATATCATCAAGTCTTTAACCCAACGTACCATACATCAGTCAATCAGAAATCTGAAAACATTCAAATGTTACAGGTACATTACATACAGTATAAATATTGGTAGTTAAAAAAATATTTATCGTTATTATCATTAATATACATATAATTGTACATAAATCTAGTACATATAACATCAAATTGTGCAAGTAGTTAGATTGAATGATTTTGACTGATGGTTAGAGGTTGTTATCCTAAGTATATGGGACATATGGGAGTCATCGACTATAAAATAGGGTATAGATGAAATTATCTGGATAAGGTTATCTAGGTAGGTAAACATTACATCGCATTACATTATTATATCAACTATTCCAGACGTTTAGGTTACTTTGCAGCAGCCATGGTCACATGGAGCCAAAATATTCAATATTATGAAAAACACTTTTCGAGACAGCTTCAAATGGCTTCTGTTGCCTATTATGTAATCGATGACTCTCACCAAACAGTTACACGAGATAAATAGGTATATGAAATAATAATAATGTCTAGAGGTGAGCTGTGTTAATAATTTGATTAGACTTCTATTACTATTAATTATTTTTTTGAAAACAGCGCTTATCAAGATACTTGGACAATCATTTTACTTTGAGCGAGCATATTTCCACATACAGACATGGATCCTTATATTAAAATGAAAACTAGTTTTAACATCGCTTATTGCCTGATTAGAAGTGGAATTCATTTTGGCAACTCAGCTACACACTAGCCAATACGGTTGCTACTATTTGTCGAGATGTGAATCACTCATGTCATGGGTCAAACTGTTTCTGTGTGGTCTGCGAAATCACGCAAGCATCCCTTAGGATGAATGAAACAAGAGAAATCGCGAGGGCGCGAACTCTGGATTGTCACAAGTCACACATTTTGATAAGTGCAATGTGCTTTTTATGAACCATATAAAATCCATACTAATATTATAAATGCGAAAGTAACTCTGTCTGTCTGTCTGTATGTTACGCTTTCACGCCTAACCACTAAACCGATTTTGATGAATTTGGTATAGGGATAGGTTAGACCTTGAGAAAGGACATAGGCTATGTTTGGTCGCGATAACCGACATCCACGCGAGCGGAGCCGCGGGCAAAAGCTAGTTGAATATAAGTCCAACAAATATAAATTTAGATAACTTTTATTTAGATACTCAATTTGAATAAGATATCGTCTACATTCTCATGACGATAAAATAGATAAAAGAATGTTTTGCAAAGGCGACATTGAACAGAATTTACTTGGTCAAGCATTTCAGCATTCAATAACTCAATAACTAGATGTGGATCCGTGCTATGAATTGCTATAAGTATATTTTTAAGATTTACGTGCATAAATGGGTTGCAAAATTTTATTATTATAAAATCTTTTTATAATATCGATCAAAGATTGAATTGATTGGTCTTTTAATGTCTTCTCAATTTTGTCAACAAAAGATAGAGGATAGAAGGGATATAGAAAAAAAAAACATGATAAAATTTTTGTCAAAACAATAAATCGATTTGAAGTAATACTATTTTTAATATGGCTACACCTAACTTTCTTATTTTTCAGCAGCAGCAGTGTGCAGCGCTGTCAGTATCCCCGCCCGGGTCCTTCTTTTAGGCCAGTATTCTAGAACGACACTGAGTCCTGAATCTCGATTTATCTAAGGACAGATTTCATAACATCTGTCCGCAGATGAATGTATTCTAGACTTGTACATATTCTAGAACACGGGCTTTAGAGTAATCTTATGATCGCGGCCGGGTATCTTACAGTCACATACGACACATTGTTTAGTTTATTACAACTCTATAATAATATATACACTTTAACATCAGCTACAATATCTCATAGAAAGATAACGTCAGCCTTTACCTCCGAAGCTTTCAGAGATGCACCAAATAAAAAATGATTTTCACCGATTTCACAAATAATACTCAACGTTGGTGACAAAATATTAATGACTTCAACTAAAATACTAACATTTATGACATCATTATTTATTTATACACTATGTCAACAATTATATACATCAAGATAATAGAATATACAAGATTGCTGAGCTTTGATGATGCTTGAAGCGATTGAGCGAGCTAACCCAACGCTATGCTTTAAATTCAGCAAACATTTAACTAAACTAAACAGCATTAGTCGTGTTTAATTATTATTGAAAAAGAAATGAATATTTACAGAGTCAAAGTTCACCCTAGCTCTAAGACCTTCTATAAAATAATAAATACACAATTGAAACCTTGTCCTGCGAGAGTTACAAAAATATTTATATATCAATTTACTACATTGTATAGTGTTCAGCAACTTTGGTCACTAACTGTACCTACACGTCATCATTTTACGCGCCGAGCTTGGACGTAACGTCATTGTGACAATTTAGTTTAGCATTGTAATAAAAAATGAAGGGTACAGGCAAAGAACAGGGAATATCTAAAGAATAGATTTTGAGAAAAACGCATTTAGAAGTTTAGAAGTTCTTTTTTTCATTGAGGTCGGCGTCCAAATCACAACTTTTACTTTGGACAATCCTTCTTCTTTACTGGTATGTCATGGACATTCCTGGTTCTTTTCGTTTCGGCCATAAACTAAAACGCCTTTTTGGCGCTATCTGTTTACTTTTTTTTAAAGTTAGTAATTGGAAACTAAACTACTATAGACATAGATTTGTTTTCAATAGAATATAGAAAAAATAAAAACTGTGTCATTCCCTGTTCTTTGCCAGCACCCTTCAAATGATTCCGATTTTGTTCACTTTTCATTACTAAAGTGTAGTGCAAAGTCACGACAAGCTCGGTTGTATGTTATTAAATAAATATACGACGATGAAGTGACCAATAAATGAGCATAGCATTCCGAATATATCACATTTGGTTTATATTAATAAAATGCTCGAACAAATTAATGCTTTTTACAATGTTACAGTAACACATATAACTGTTACAGTTAGAGCTACCATACACTTGTGATTTTTATTCTGATAAGTTTTCTCGTTCTGGTAATCGTAATGAAAATGTATGGCAGTGTGCTTATTACACGATTTATTTAAATATTGACCTGTAGGCTTACCATGAAGCGAATATCCGAAGTTTTGGAAAATAATGGGTTCCATGAAGCACATTTCTTCCGCAAACGAATTCAAAGACGGCAAATTGCGTACCGAAGTTTGGGACAATTGATGAAGACTAAACTTGCACGTGATATTACGTTCGGCCTCAACCTAAGCGAAAGAACGCTCCACACGCTGGTGGAGTGCACGGCGTGGGCGCAACAGCGCCAGGTCCTCGTGGTGGGTTTGGGCGTGGACAGTCTCTCGCTCGAGACCATGGTGGGAGCCATGGTCTCCAGCGGGAGTAAGTGGGACTGCGCCGCCTCTTTCTGCGAGCAGGTCATGCTCGTGAAGGAGGCGGCGGGGCGGGAGCGGGAGAGAACTCTCCAACCCGAGTTCCGCAGTCGGCGGCTTGGGCGCCGCCGACGTGTCTTCGCTGAAGACCATCGGCCTCCATGACCGGGGGCCTGAGGACGGTGAGTTGGCTGCTCATCGTCCTTACAGAAGCAGGCCCATGACGGCAGCGTGACGTGACGGACTCACGCACGCCTCCCCCCTCCTATGAAGCGGGATGATACCCGAAAACCCCCCATAGACGCGGGATAGCACCCGAACCACCCCCTAGACGAGGCCGCATTAAAGCCGTGGGTCTGTTGGGAGCCCTGGGACATCCTTCCGAGGGCTTACCCGGGGCTCCCAACTATAGGCTGCTGGGCGATACCGTGGGGGTTTTAGTCGGTAGGAGTCCGGCATAACATCCATGAATGATTACCCCCACGGTAAAAAAAAAAAAACCTAAGCGAAAGTAATCCGAAAATCGGAAAAAGCGAAAATTCGTTCATATTTTGTGCGGGCCTGAAGTTACAGATGTATGTTTCATAGTGGCCAGAACGATCAACTGCCGGCAGACTAAAAACCACCAATGCGTGCTGACTCTTAATAAAAAACATTAATTTATCCACAGCAATAACTGGCACTTGTACGATAACCTTTCAAACAGTTGACACATGTTTTAGCGGTTCTCTAATATTGAAACTTATATTACATTTCTATATACATATATTTATAAGACACTTGCCATGATGTATTGCAACCTATGTTCTCATAACTATGTTATTTTAAGGTTAATATGTGCCTCACGCTAATCCGCTTCTTAATTTGATCTGAATTATATCGTTTTAGTCGTAATTATAACTAAAAATAAAGAAAATTAAATATAAATAATCCTAAGATATTTTAGTTATTTAAGCCAAGTCTAAATCTAAAACCATAAACAGTCGTTATAATTACAAAATTAATTATCTATGCATGTAATTTACAAGAAAAAAAAAACAAGAATACGATTTTTACTTTAGTAACTTTTGGCAAATATTTAAAAAGTTTAAACTGTTGAATGTTCTATATTTAAAAAAGGCGTTACTTATGACGGATGTGCACACGACACGAGCAAGATGATTAAACATTTTTTAATACTATTTTATTGACTTAAAACAATAATTATTGCTTGATTAATATAACGTAAGTATTAAATATAAATAAAACTATAATGTAGACCTGTCGGTAAGTCGATATTTTCTATAAAGTGACACTACGTCACAACTGTTTCATGTCTTATCGCCGTCATTACCTCTCTCTCTTTCTTTCGTAACTGACCTACCGTGAAAGAGACAGAGCTATATCTCACAGTTGCGACAAAGTATATTGATTAATGTTTTGTCAACAAATTCGCTTGACTAGGATAAATTATAAGGCTCGTTAATCGTATCTATACAAGGATAATGTTAAGTAAACTATAATAACGGGTGTTTTAGTCTTCGATAAGGATTATTATTTCTATTAAACTATATTATTTATTTTATATGAAGATTGTTTTTTCGAGAACTCGTTTCATACAAAACTACCTTTCGGTAAAGTAGCTGAGAGATGAAAAGAAAGAAAAAAAGCAGACAGTGATTTAGGGTTTGGATTTGAGGATCAATACCGGACTAAAGAAAACACTGTATAAGAACCCACTAGAATAAAACAACGGCTTTATAACATGGCATTTTTCTAGTGAACTTGAAGATATTTTCAATGTTTTTTTGCAACGATAAAACTATCTAATTTATCACGGTTTTTCTAAGTTCAAAGGTCATTATGGGATCGAATCATACTTGCATAACATTATGATGTTGCAAATACATATATGATAAGGCGATTGTACCATCCAAATGGTAAGGTGACCGTACCATCCGTATTGTAAGGTGACTGTTCCATCTATTTTGTAAGGCGACAGTACCATCCATATCGTAAGGTGACCGTACTATCCATATAGTTAGGTAACCGAACTATAAGGTAAGGTGATTGTATAATTCATATCGTAAGGCAACTGTGCCATCCATTTTGTAAGGCGACAGTTCCATCCATATCGTAAGGCGACCGTACTTTCCATATAATAAAGTAAGTGTACTATATGGTAAGGTGACGGTACCGTATCCGTATCATAAGGCGACAGTACCATCCATTTTGTAAGGCGACAGTACAATCCATATCGTAAGGTGATCGTACCATCCATATGTTAAGAACGTTCGTGGTATGAGGTACAAGGTACGTGGTACCTCAGTCGTCCCATTCGCCGTCGCTGGTGGCATCAGACAGGTCGGTGTCGGAGTCGGAGTGGATGGCTCGAGACCGTTCCTCTAGCGCCCTCTGGAGAGCCTTGGCCAGTCCTGAACCGCCTCCTGCGGCGCTACGGGAACCGCCACTGCCGCTGTCGGAGCGTGATACCTGCGAATACGCATCACGATTAAATTATTTATTGATTGATATACGTTTCGTATTATATATACATATATTTATAAGACACTTGCCATGTATTGCAACCTATATTCTCATAACTATGTTATTCTAAGGTTAATATGTGCCTCACGCTAATCCGCTTCTTAATTTGATCTGTATTATATAGTTTTAGTCGTAATTTTATCTAAAATTAAAGAAAATTAAATATAAATAATCCTAAGATATTTTAGTTATTTAAGCAAAGTCTGAATCTAAAACCTTATACAGTCGTTATAATTACAAAATTAATTATCTATGCATGTAATTTACAAGAAAAAAAAACAAGAATACGATTTTTACTTTAGTAACTTTTGGCAAATATTTAAAAAGTTTAAACTGTTGAATGTTCTATATTTGAAAAAGGCGTTACTTATGAAGGATGTGCACACGACACGAGCAAGGAAATACACGTTCACAATTTAATAAGAACAAGACGATTAAATCATTTTTAATACTATTTTATAAACTTTTTTTGTTTCTTTTAAAGTTTGTTTGAGTGAGTGCATCTTCGTGCTCCTACTAAATAGTCCTACTGGTCGGAGCACCGGGACACCCATGTACTGGTGCTCCTACTGAACATAAAAACCAAGTGGAATAAAATAATTTCTAAATTTATTTCCTTTTGCCTATCACATTATAAATTGTGCAGTCAATCAAAGAATACTTTAGAGGAAATTAAACGAGGTCCCGTCAACCTAATAAATTTTTGAATAAGCATTTTTGAATACATGCATAATATAGTAGAGGGTTTTAACGCTACGCGGGCGGAAAAATTGACGAAGTCGCCGGGTCATCTAGTTAAATAACTAAAATATAAATAAATAAATAAACATAACATATAACACAAACATTTTGTAAATACATACATATTATACATAGAAACACCCAGACCAATGCATTTGCATTGGCTATTTAGCCATATTCACGCATACAAATATTTGCACTGAGCGGGGATCGAACCCGCGCCTCCTGCGTGCACTACCACCACGCCACAGAGGCTGTCCAATAGAGCTTAATCTAAGCTTAGATAATAGCTTGTATGCAGTATTGCAATTAAATCGTCATCATTAACCGTAAAAAAAGCTGAATACTCGTGTAAAGATAAATCGATACTTAGGTATTTAAAATCGAAATAAACTCACCGGCTTCAACTCGATGCCTTGTCTGATCTCACTGAGCAGATTACTCCTGCCGTCTTCGCTGGCGGCTGGCTTAGGCTGCGCCTCGACCCGCTGGAAAAACAAGTATAAAAACTGTGACTATGTTCTGTACACTGTAAAATTAACAACTAAAAAAATCCCAGTCAAAAATAATAGATCTAAAAAGTAGAAAATAAATTATGTAGTCTGTAAACTTTGATATAGTTACCAAGTAATTTCGAAAAACATCGGAAATAATGAAACGCTCAAGTGAGACTTGAACTCACGACCTTTCCCTTACAGGGGGAATGCTCTTCCAACTGAGCTATTGAGCCACACCTGATTCATTTCAATTTTTCCTTCTTTAAGGGCGACGGTGGTGCCATCTACCAACATTCTTACCAACTGTTGGAAACAATATATTTTGATTCAAACACTGTCGTGTCGCCGCAGCGAGTGAGTGTTACGGCTAAGCATTGGCGCCCACCGAACTGCAATTTGCTCGCGCACTTTTTAAGTGTCAGTTGATATCAACCTTATATTTGTGTATTATTTCGCGAAATTGAATATACGTCTAGATTATATATTAGTTTATGCTCGCTCACATAAGGTTAACATTTAACTAAAACTTAAAAAGTGCGCGAACAAATTGCAGTTCGGTGGGCACCAACGTTTAGGAGTCCAAAGCAGTGCATAGCATAAAATTCTTCGCAGTTGAGTAGTATTTTTCATTACTATACTATATAAGCGACGAACCATAACTAAAGTAGAATTTTTAATTTGACGAAGTAAATTGACAACAGCTAATGTCACTATATGAAATAATGATACCATATTCAATGTAATAGTGTTCTTGTTCACTCATGGCGCAGCAACGCCACCCTCACAAATTGTCATCACTTTCTCGATATACGATAAAGAATCACATAATGATATTATAAAGATTGTCATAATCATTCACTCTGTCACAACATTTTTTTTTCATCAAAAACTAACAACCCAGTAAATCGAATACATAGGGAAAAATAAGATAAAAAAAGAAGATTTTTTTCCCTATGTATTCGATTTGTATAGTTAGCATACTTAATGCTGTAAATGTCAGCCGACTTTGTCTAATAAAAAAATCGATTATAAATAATACATTGTGACATACCCTTAGCGACTTGTTGCCGTTCCGTATGCTCTCCATAAGCGCGGCTCTCGGATCGGGCGCCGCAGATTCGTGCGACTCCATCGTGGGGGGGGAGGGAGGGGCGAGCGGCGCGGGGGGTGGTGGTGGCGGGGGAGGAGGCGGCGGGGGGCCTCCCAGCGCTGGCGGAGGAGGGGGCGGGGGAGGAGCCGCACCCGGGGGCGGGGGCGGAGGCACCGACGGGGGGGCTGACGACACGGCTGCGGGGAACATAATGTTATAGTTTAAAATTATGATTGATTGGTATTTTATGCAGTATTTTTGAAAAAGACATAGTAATGTAAAAACTATTTGTTTGAATGATATTTTTATAGCATTTATTAGGCTAAGTTTTAAATTTGAAATATATCGCGAAGAAGAAGAACTCAAGTATGACTTGAACCCACGACCTTTCCCTTACAGGGGGAATGCTCTTCCAACTGTATTTTGAAAACTATTTGTTTCATTATCCAATTTTGATAAAATTAGGGAAGATTATGAAATGTAATAATTGACAAAAAGTCAGCTGCAGCTATAGTACTGCTGTTATCATCTCAAGTCATCCAATCGCAAATAATTTTATAATTTGTCTCCCTCACTCCAATGTTTGCATATATTATGAAATTTTTTGGTTGGAAGACTCACTTGCATAACGGCTCTATTATAGGAAAAAAGTTGGTTGAAGTTTTCACACACAATTTTTAAAAAAGAATAGTAAAATAACCGTCGTTTGGCGTTGCCCCAGTCGGGTAGTTAGTTACTTACGTTGCGCAGGACGCGGTGGCGCAGTACGATGTGCCGGCAGGAGAGGGACCGCACGAGCAGGGGGCGGGGGCGGCGCGCGGGACGCTGCGGGGGGGACTACGTGTTATCATGGGGTAGGAACGCTAACACATATCTTTAGTATAACTCAAAGACTAATAGATGGCACTACTAGTCTCATTTTAAGAAATATAAAAGTTAAAACACCTATTTCCCCATTTAGAATCACGTAAATGATTTCAAGATCTTAAAATATAATAATGTAAGCTTTTAAGCATATAAAACTCGTTGGTGATATAAAAAATGAAGATTACGTGACAAAAGTGATAATTTAGGAAACCAGCATCTAGTGACACTGTCCAAGTTGTCTGTAACCTTCCAAATTACTGCAGAATTAAAATAGATTAGAATATTTATGGATTCAATAATGTGTTAGGTGTACTTTTTATTTTTGATAATTTATTTTTTAATATTAAAAATTAGAAAAAAATGCTAAAGAATTGTCGCCATCTAGTAACATCGCTTGGAAATGAAAGCTACCTGCCTGCTTTTGGAAGTTACGAGTGTAACCGTGTTTTGTATCTGATTGTGCATCTGTATAGAACTACATATATTATTTTATCTGTGGTATACACTGACCACTAGAGTAGCTACTGTTACGCCAGCCATACACGTTCCAGTATACTTACGTAAGTCTAGACTCGCAAAAGTGCACATTATTAGAAACTTGCGCAAGTATCTTCCAACATACATTCCAGTATACTTGTGAAAGTCTGAATTTGCGTAAGTATACGAGGACGTGTGTGGCTGGCATTATGGTTGATTTATCTATCATTATCATGAAGACATAATTATGTTACTGATTACATTAGAGGTAAACTCAGAGCTCAGGGTCTGCCTTCCGACTATCCCTTTTTTCTTCCCATAGTGTTGGGCGTCTATTGGCGGGTGATACGCATGTCACCCTCCGTGAAATAAAGCTAGCACTTCTTAGGTATAGCCCTTCTACCAGGATCCGACAGGGACATCATTGCTAGGCTGGTTTATTTATAAATGGTTGAATGGTGGAGGAATACCTCTCATAGTATTCACTCGCGCACACTTTTTATGTCCCACAACATATACTCAAAGGTACCAACAAAAGCTGATACACTAGCTGGTTCAAATATGAAGTTGTTGCCGCCAGCTCTCTAATTGGAACAAGAAGCACCATTAAGACATGGAACTCCCTGCTAGCTCACATGTTTCCTTCTGCCTACAGTCCCAGATCCTTTAAGCGGGGCGTGAAAAGGCGTCTGATGAGGCCGTCAAGCTGAGTGCTACCACTGTTAACATGGTACATGTTTGCGATGGTAACCCCTCTTTCCGAGACTTTGCCTTTAGCTTTCTTTATAAAAAAAAAGATCAGACAATAATCACAACAGCACAAGAACAATTTAAAAGAATAGTTCAAGTAAGCGTTTCGTGACTCCAAGGCAGAAACCTCGGCATACAACTGGGAGCTATACAAAGATGATGGTGAATACTCACGAGGAGCAGGCGGGTGAGGCGCGTGCGAAGGGTGCGGCGGCGCGGGGCTCCGCGACGGCACGGGCGGAGCCGCCGACTGCGGCGGGGGCGGCAGGGCGCCGCGACCCGCTGGAATGTACACCACAGACTTACTACACACTCTAGGAACGTGAGCTCTACACTGCGCTACGGGTAAACTGCGGCGACTCACAACGAGCGAACTAGTTCCGTACAAGTTAAACTTTCGACTGGGATCAGTTCCGTACAAGTTGAAGTTTTGATTGGGATCAGTTCCATACAAATAAAAAGGGTCGATTGGGATCCTTTCTTTACAAGTTGAAGTTGTGATAAGGACCAGTTCCGTACAAGTAAAATTTTCGATTGGGGTATGTTCTGTACAAGTTGAAGTTTTGAGTGAACCAGTTCCGTACAAATTAAAGTTTCGATTGGGATCCGTTCTGCACAAGTTCAAGTTTTGAGTGGACCAGTTCCATACAAGTAAAAGTTTCGATTGGCACCAGTTCCATATAAGTAAAAGTTTCGATTGGCACCAGTTCCATATAAGCAAAAGTTTCGACTGAGACCAGTTCCATACAAGTAAGTTTAGGGTAGGCAGCGCGAGTGTAACGCCCCTGGTGTTGCATACGTCCATAGGCCGCGGTAACCGCTTTCCATCTGGTGGGCCGTGTGCTTGTCTGCCACCTAAGTGGTATTAAAAAAAATGTTTCGATTGGGACCAGTTCCGTACAAGTAAAGCCTCATATCCTATGAAACCATTTCCGAAAGTCAGGTAAAGTGAACATAGAGATTAGAATCTGGACAAAATGTATAGTCTTGACATAGATACAGTACTTATTTGAGGTAACTTAGGTTATTGCAACAGAAAATTTTTATAACAATTTGCGGCGCTTGTAAAGTGGCGTTACCATTTATGATAAAACACACATCAAATAAACTTTCATTATAATGTATGAGGAATAAGTCATAAGCAATCCTTCACCCCAACATCTGAAGACCCTTGACAGGGTATGGTTTTAGTCTGTTCAAGTCCGAAGTAACCCCACCCGATGGGATTTCCACAAGAAAAATATAGTCAACTTACGTTTAACATTGTGTAAGTCCTCTTTCACCGCGTCGAAGCCACCGTGGCTCTCGATGAAGTCGTATATGAACTCCCTGGTGTCCTGGTCCTGTAGCTGCGTCTCCGACACGCCGGCTTTCGTGAAGAACGACCGGAGCTCGTCCGCATTGTCCGCTTTGTCGAGGTCGAAACCTGCAAAACGAAATTAAATGAAATAACTGAACATTAAGGCCCGTATTCTAGAATAACACTCAGCCTGAATCTCGATTTATCTGAGGACAGAATGTACAGGCCATATGTCAAACTATCAACCTGTCTATACAATCTGTCATCAGATAAATCGTGATTCAGGCTGAGGGTCATTCTAGAATACGGGCCTAAGAGTTAAAATGTAAAAGAATGAATCATTTTTTAAAGAAATATAATTGCAAACAATAACTGGAGCTTTATTCGAAAGCCTTTACAATCGTCATCATCTTAGCGTTGTTCTCAGTTGCGTCCGAAGGTTTCACATCAGAACCTGAGGTGCACTTACTTCCTCGCATCTTTTTGGTTTGATTATTTGGCTTTGGCATTTATAGGTGCGACTACCTTCTGAGTACCTAGCCGCGAGAGGAAATTCATCAAATTAACCAGATGAATTTCGATGAGAAGCCAAAGTCAAAGTAAAAAGGCATTTATTCTGCATAGACCATCAAATCGGAACTTACAAAACGTCAATATAAAATAAATATTGAATAGTTTAGCAAGCGGAACCAGTGTACCGTTTCACAGCCAATGTTGGCTTCGACCCCGAAGTGTTTTAGGCAGCCCCAAAAATAAATACCCTTTACAATCTTTACTTATGTTTTCATACGTAATACGGGCGAACTGTTATCAACGTGGTAGTTTGAAAAAATCGTGAAATGAGGGTGAGGTCTAAAGCTTTCCTATTTGTTTTAAAGTACCTTTGTTAGCGTCCCACCCGACGTGGGACACGTGTTTGAAGTCCTGCGGCATACCGATGTCCGCCTTCGTCAGCTTGCCCCTCTTCACCTTTTTGTTATTCTTCAACGTGTACGCTGGAAACAGGAGTACACACAATAAAGAGAATGTAAGATTTCAGATTAAGATATGAATAGGTCTTCTGAGCTGTCTGCGCGTAGGGCAGCTATGGTGGCTGCAGAGTTCAGAGGCAACGATAATATAGTCCATTCAATCCATCAATTATGCTACTACAGTCCATTTCTGGGCACAGGACCGACGCCTTCTGCATCCAGTTTCTCCTAGCCACCTTTGGGAAACCAGATTGGAAGTCAATCAGGCGAGGAGCACCTCACATTCCGTTTGCTGATTCGTGAACTCAACTTAGAGAAACGTTGCAGCCCATTACCACTGCTAGTTAGTTCAGCGCGCTATGTCGGTATTTGGTTCTTTATCAGAAGTCCAGGAGCAGGTATTTAAATTAAACTATCATGGCCACTCACATTACCATTAGAGGTTCATGCTACTTGCAATAGCGCTGAAATATCGGTAAAAAAAGAAATCTAAACAATACATGGCAAATATCCCAACAGCTCCAAGGGTCAATCTCCACTAAAAGAGCAGTGGTCGGTTGACTTTTGTATATACCTCTTGCCAAACGGATTGAGAAAGTTTGTTGACCGAGTTGACCTTGCGACCAGTTTGGACCAGTTACGTTGCTGTCAAAAATTTACTGCAAACTTTATTCTCAATCGATCTGACACGGCCGTTCAGGTTCAGAATGCCCAATTCTCAAAATGTCAAGCGGTTACAAAATGTCCAATTCCCATATTGTCCAATATTTTAGAAGATTTTTTTTATTCAATAAGCACTCACTGTGCTCTTTTTGGATATGTGAGCTATGGCGCGAATCCTATTTCTTCTTGCTTTAACACAAGAAACCTACCACGAAGGGTTAATGGCATTAACCGTTCTAACCTATATCTATGTGTACAGTCTTGTACTGTGCATTATATTTTCATGTATTAAACATCAGTAGTGCAATTACTGCCACGCGGTAAACACATTCGAGAAAGGAAACGCCAACTCACCTTTATTTTTGTCATCTTTACATTATTTACTACGTAATTAAAGTGTGTGTGAACCAAGGTATCCTTTCTCTAAGCACTCCTCAACAACAAGTTTAACAAGCAGACAAGTGTAGAAACTCTACACTATGCGTGTCGGGGCTTGACATTTTGAGAATTGGGCATTCTGAACCTGAATCGACACGGTCTATAGGAATAATTGTGAGTAGGCTTGTGCGGTCACGCGACGTCTAGCCGCCTCAAAAAGTTGCTGCCGGCTGCTGCTCTTTCAGTAGAAATTGACCCTAATGTAATGAGAAGGTAATATCAGTTAGTACAAAGTGGACTTACTCCCCAGTGCGTTGTTGTTGCTAGGTTTGGACAGGAACGGCTGCGGCGATGCAGGTGGGGGCGGCTGTAAGGTCGGCAGCGGCTGGACGGGCGGCGACAGCGCCAGGGGCGCGGGCAGGGGAGGGGGAGGCGCGGGGTCAGACGAGCGCGCCGCGCCATTGTGCCGAGCGCCCGCACCGCCACCGCGAGGCGCTCCCGCACCTAGCGACGACTGGCGCTTCTGGCGGTCTGAGAACAATACCTGATGCTTAGACTAGTGTCGTATTGCTCGAGCCAGCGAGCGCAGTACACTTTTCTTGGATGCATTTTGAAGATAGCACGGGATGCTACTACGGACGAGCTCAAATTCACCAAGCATAGATTATTACAAAACAATCCGCGTGTACCAGGGTCTTTTATATCTCGCGATTTAGGTCTAAGATACCTATATGGCCGACCTTAGACTAATGATTCTGACGGTATAGTTATATTGTTAAAAACTAAAAAGGGTATATACCCATTTCCCAGAACTTAATTGTATTCGGCGGCGTTTACGTGAATTGCATCAGTCGTAATTTTGTCGCGAGGTTTCCTTGAGCTCTCTACACACCGAAGCCGCCGGCCGGCCGGCACAGAATGCCGGTGGCCTTATTACCCGACTGCCGAAGGAAGGAGGGTAATTTTTTTTTACGATTTTGCCTAGAAAATGTAGACAGCTTTATTATTCCTCGCTTGTTGGTACATCGAACCAGTTGTCAACCAATGAATGAGGAGCCAATAGAATATACAACATAAAGATGAACCGTTGTTATGTCAAAAGAATTAAGGGCCGGCGCCCAGTTCCGGCATCGGCAAGCATCAGGATTTGTATTTGTCAAATAACAATAGATCTTATTGTTACAGAAATAAGATTGAACTTTAATTGTTAACCATACGGCTGCAGAATGCCGATCGATGCCGACGATAGTCGTCGATCATCATTGAAATTTAAATTTTAAGATAATAGTGATAAAATCAAGCCAAAAAATCCTGAATCCGATAATGGGCGCCGGCCCTTAATTATTGTCTTGGTAACGAACAGTATAAATAAATAAATAGAGAAACACATTACCTGCTACTGAAGCATAGCATTTAAGGCCAGGTAGGCCGCATTTTGAGTTTTTTAAAAGCATTTGAATCATAGGAAAAAGCGTTTTAAATTTCGAAAAAAAGATATATATTAGTTAAGGATCCAGTCTAGTCAAATTCGCATTCAGTTATCAGATCTGATGAACTTCACTCGATAGAAAAAAATCCCAAAGTTACCCCTTTTCGTTATTTTTTTTTGAATATTATGACTAAATTACTTATGCTTTCTATAACATTTTTGTACTAAACTAAAGCCACTACATATGTCTAGACATTTTCGCAGATTTTGACTATATTATGAAATAATTTTTAAAGTTATATTTAAATACCTACTAAATTCGCGAGTGCTCGCGCCGCTGAGGCCCGAAAAGTTGCGCCAGTCGCGCGCTGGCGCTTACCGAAGTAGGACCTGTGTCAGTTTTTGCGCGACAGTTTCGTGCACCAATCAATAGGTTTTACGTATTTATAATAAATTGTTGCAAGTCATTCAATATGGGCAATAAACAACGCAAGCTAAAGAAGTCGTGCAAAGCCATAAACTAAATTTCTAACTCCGATTGGTAATTTAAAAAATTATCATACCTAAATATTACGCTCATAGCGCCATAGTACAAGAATATCAGTATTACTACACTGAAGATGCTACTTACGATTTTCTATAATTCATATTTTATCTATATCAGTACAGGGGTACCTAGTACCTACAATATTCGTACATTGTATATAATTTGTGTGTGTGTAAATAAATATAAATTTAGTTTTAGTTTAGGATAGAATAATTTTAATATTTAGGTAGGTTAGTTTAATTATTGGCCTTTTTTTATCGTGCGCAAAATCCTCGTGGATACCACCCCCACGGAGCCGGTGGAGGCGGTTATGTCGGACTCAAACCGACTAAAACGCACGCCGTCTTGGGTCCTTGGTTGCCGGAGGTGAGATTGCCGAAAGCATATCTCTCGCACCCCAGCAGACCCAGGAGAATTACTGGCCTTGGGTCAGCCGGGGTGCGAGGGATATTTCGATGACAACCTCACCTCAGGCCTAGCACCACGACCCACAGTCGGCGTGCCCACAGTCCGACATAACCTCCCCTTCCGGCTCCGGCAGGGGAGGTATTCGAGGGGATTTCCGCACGAAAAAAAGAAGGTACAGTATAAATTTATATAAATACTTCATAAAAACTAGCACCACGACCCACAGTCGGCGTGCCCACAGTCGGACTCGAACCGACTAAAAAGTCGGTTCGAGTCCAACCTCTCCTTCCAGCTCCGGCAGGGGGGTATCCGAGGGGATTCCCGCACGAAAAAAGTTGTTAATCTCGTTAACTTTAGGTATTTAACTGCCCTGTCGACGACGAACGGTGCGATTATATGTATAAAGTAACCGTTAGCATCAATTCAAACAAATGTTTGTAAAATTACAAGCATTATTATTATTATAATGTAAGTTTTTTTCGCCCAAGCAACTAAACACATAGAACAAACAGTTCCCAAACTCATACAGTTTTTTTAATTTCGTATTTATTTCTTACTTAATATAATCATATAACTAAATAAAGTTAAAAAAACTGCATTTAATTTTCTAAGTCAAATCAAGTTTTCCTACTGCATATTTCTATACTGTGACGCTGGTGGGGTCATCGCCGAGTTCACCGTCACTGCGTTCGCGCGTAATATATTACGAGCGGCCGGGATCGCTATAAATGCCTACTTTTGCAGGAAAACAGGGCCTTAACACTCATGTCTTTCGGGACTCTTTGAAATATGCCTAGCAGAAATCGGTCACGTGACCAAGAAGACTCAATACCCTGGTACTAAAGCTACAAGACGTCTGCTCAACCCGAGCACTACTCTGTATGCAAGCGCAACTATTGCTTTCGTGATTACTTACATGTCAAGTGATTGTACCACTTTGCCAAACATATGCGCGATTATAATTAAAATTCACAATGATCACTCATTGAGCGTTGGTTTGCCACTTACGATGCCCATATTTAGAAGCTATTGGTACCGAATTTTGCTACGTACAGACTTATGTACCATCAAACTTTTAACGATAATGAAGAGTAGAAGACAAAGGCAAAGAAATAAAATAATCTATAATCTTTATCGACATAAGAAATACATTTACATTTGTGAAAAAATCCTATTTCCAGAGCAAGATTTGTAAAAAAAAAAAACTATATTACGGGAATCAGTGTTTTCATACGCATAATAATTTATTAATAGGTATGTTCTTCTGGTATGAACATTATAATAAGGTCCATTGTTTTACGTCATATAGTGACGCTTATAGACCAGAGATTTCAGCAGGAAGGAAATACGTGTTCTTGTTCTAGCAAAGGACATGGGTGCGGGGGATTTGTCGAATACAACCTTACCTCCGGCCTAGCACAACGACCCTCAGTCGGCGTGCGGTTTTAGTCGGTTCGAGTCCGACATAACCTTCCCTTCCGGTTCCGGCGGGGGAGGTATCCGTGGGGATTTTCGCACGAAAAAAAAAGCAAAGACGAATGCGGCAAAGACTGAGACTGAGAATGAGCTGTTTGGTTCGTTTTACATTTTGTTTTGCATAATACAGGAGCCGTACCAATCTCGTGCATCCGAAATTGCGTACACAAGTTTCGGCTCATTGGACCAGAACTGACATAATATTACTTATTTTTTTATAAAGGACACGTCAATTTGACTTCACTTCTGAGCTGAGTGCCACCACTGTAAACATGTACCATGTTAACAGGGGTGGCACTCAGCTTGACGGCCTCATCAGATGCCTTTTCACGCACCGCTTTAAGGACCAGGGACTGTAGGACTGTCATAAATCGCTTGAATCAGGCAGGATTATCTATTAAATTCTATATTACAAGAATCTCTTTCATAACTGGTTATGAAACCCATCAAAATTAAGAAAGAGATCATGAATCATTATTTTGCAATATTACAACGGATTAAATTCGGGTGGATAGAGCCTGTCACAATGCGTGTTTATGCTAGGAGTATTTGTAAACACCTGTACTCATGTAGTACGTAACGCACAGATTTACTTCTATTAAAACAAACATTGAGCTCATCTAAGGCGTTTTTTTAAATGAATTGCTAAAACAAATATGCATTAAACTTTTTTAAACAATTCTTTACCTGTACTAGTAAACAGGTTTTTGTATATCTAGTCATTATATTGCCTGAATATATTATTATATTGTTTTGTCTTCTAAAACATCTAACCACATGTGATGTAACAGGGTTAATTTTGACGTTCACAAGCGTTACTACGTCATCTTAGCCTTATACAATAATAGCGATCGTACTTTATGTACATACGTACCTTTGATTTGGCTGACGTTTCGACCAGGTTACACCGGCCGTAGTCACAGGCTCTCTATACCATGATCGCGTTAATTCCCGTTATTATTATTGATATCATGGAACGCGAGAGTTTAAAAGCTACTTAGTTAATGAAGTCGAAAAGATTCATTTTATATCGGACAAATAATTTTTGTTTCTCTGAAACTTTTAGTATCTGCTATGGGGGGCTAGTGCAGGAAATGCAGCAAATTTACCTACATTTAGGCAGCAAAAATTCTTATTGGCAACTCTGAAGCATTTTTCTTAGCAATTTCCTTTGTACGAAACAAAATAATGCAGCTTTAATGTGGCAGCATTTAGAGTTTAATGTATTAAAAATCAGTCAAGTGCAAGTCTGACTCGCGCACGAAAGGTTCCGTACCATTATCTGATTTAGTATTTGTTGTTATAGCAGCCAACAGAAACACATCATCTATGAAAATAATTTCAACTGTCTAGCTAACTCGGTCAGAAAGTGGAGTTTTGTTTTCACCCTTTGGGCACTGAACCCTCAAAAAGTGAATGAACTAACCTGCTCGTCTGATTTTCCTGAGCTCAATCTTCTCAAGAAGTATAGTCCTAAGTATGTCTGCTTCATTTTCGTTGGCGAAATTAAATGCTGCCATGTATTCCTGAAAAAAAAAAGTTTAACCGTTAATTCAAAGTAACGAACGATGACTAGATTTTTGGAGCTTATTGAGTAAATTTTCGGAGCTTGTTGAGTAAATTTTTGGAGCTTGTTGAGTAAATTTTTGGAGCTTGTTGTGTAAATTTTTGGAGTTTCATGAGTAGATTTTGGAGTTTATTTTTTATTAATAGATATAGAGACAGACGACAGATTACATAATACAGATTAGAACATCCTTTAGTTAACTTTTGACAAACTTGGACTTGGGATCGGAATACTAGAGATTTTGGTTCTAAGGTACATTTGGTTCCCTGACAATACTGGTCGGTTCGTTCCCGACATACCCGAGGTATACCGTGGTCAAATACAGGTGAGGTGGTCTGAGGGTATCGTTTCAGGTAACCTCAGTGACGAGGGGGTCCCTATAACCTGATTGCTGTCGGCTTCCTTATAGATCACATGGTGCATGACAAACTAGATCGAGGTAAGATTTTTCCCACCGGCTTCCCTTTTGAAAATTTTCACCCTTCGCTACTGTAGCCTAATTAGCGAGACTTTCGTCAGTAGATGCGTCTACGCATGTTTTTTTTTCTTTATGAAACCGGCCTTGGATATTAATTTAGTGCATTATCGTAGCCTTAAAACAGAAAAAAAACTCAGCATATGATTTCTTAAATATTTGAAATTCTAAGTAAGCTTGCTTTAGCTGTTGTAATAAACGTCAGTACAGTACACTCCTACATATTTTTTATGATTAGCTTCAGACGCATGTGAATATAGTATTGTATTTGCAACAATTGCATATTGAGTTGCGTTACGTCATTTAACCGTGTGTATGTTATATGTAAACGCGGTTTGTATGTGTGTTAGTGACGAAATATACCGTGTAAAGGTCAATGACTTATAATAATGATGATGTAAAACTAATATTCCTATTTGTCCTCAAAACTGTTCATGATGTACTAACGGTCAACTGCCGGAATTGTTGACATTTGTGATAACTGTTTCGCTCCCTTGAGCACAAGCGGTAAGATATTATAGCCTATTTATAATCTTCCTCGATAAACGGACTTTTCAACACAATTTTTTTTTTCTATTCGAAACCGTATCTCCTCAGATTAGAATGAACGAAATAAACTCTTCAGCTTTATAATATTAGTATACCTACCACTTACGGCGTTTTTCTGTCACCGGTAGGGTGGGACAAGGTCGGAAGGACCCTTGCGCCCTCCACAATTCGGCATAAAATTGCCTATCGACCGGCAACGTTGAACGGAGACTAAATTAGGAGCACGAAAAGGAGCGGAAAGTTAGTGAACTGCAACAGGTAGTCCGTCCGCTACGCTGAGCGCCCGTCCTAGGAGACGACCTTTTCGTCCGAATATTTACATAAGGCAACGCTAGGTTAGGTCGCTCGAAACACGACTTGTTCGCGACGTGTTGTACTTATAGCCGTTGTAAAGAATAAATAAAAAAAATCATCTTGCCTAAGGAGGCACGCGCGAAAACACGACGTGCCGTGCCGCCCTGCTTCTACTACGATACCGGATAGCCCTAACCGTCATCCCCAGGCCCACGCTCATGAAGGACATAAACCTTTTTGATCTGCGCGCTCGGTGCACTTACTAAGGCACAATGGAGGGTCTCAACAATGCGACTGTGGATGCTTTCAGTGTTGCCAATTTTTCGGCTGGACAAATCTAATTGCACTGAAAATTGCTCGACGAAGAAGAAGAACTACGGCTAGGAAGAGTTCGGCTAGGAAGACCTCTCCCGTTCTATCCACCGCTTCTTTTGCTTCAATGCAAGCAGTGTGCGTTCCACACTCTCCCTGCCGAGCATGGCTAGCGTTCCCGCTTCGAGGACACAGCTCCCCTCCAGCCACTCTAGGTACTCTGCCATTATATGAACGCGAAGCGGCATGTCCGCGAAGCAACCCCAGCAGTTGTGGCATTCGAGTGTCGGTTGCCTCCCGGCCTATAGGTCCGATGTAGGAGCTTACCGAAACAGTCATGTGTGCATCTACGTCAGCCGGTAGGAGAGGCTACCGTCGCGCCTCTCCAGTCTCTCCATGACGGGTCTTACCGCTACAATCGTAGCGTGCCCTTGCAGAGATTATCGCGTTATTGGTCATTGATAACAATCTATATTTGCTCCATTTGTCCTAAGATAAGACATTTCGTTCGACATGTTACAACGTAAACAATGTTGTATTGGTTTATCTAAAAATCACGTAACGATATATTTATCTATTAAGATCATATTAATATAGCAGATTTTAAAAATATCAAGGTACAATATAAAAAAAACAATCATGCGTATCACATTATACAACAAATATAGAAAACCGATATGCAGTTGCTAAAAACACAGAATTCCATCTTATGGAGGTAGGTACAGCCACCCTCAGCAGTAGCCCAACATATTACGATCAATCATCCTCTAGTATTTCAACCTTTAGTAGAATAATCAACAAAACATAGAATATTATATTTCAACTTCGCCTCAGGGACACTATTTCAAATGAATTCCCATTGAGGCAAATTAGGTGGGTGATAGTGGGAACAACAAATAATAAACATTAAAAATCGTTAGTTACAATTCAATAACTTTCGAGGTCAACTGTACCAATGAATTTCATTCTTCTACCTTCATAAATGATGTACTGCCCTTACTGTAAACCCCAATTTCACCGCGCTTGACTGGTTGGATGGATTTGGCTGAACCTTTGCACACAGAGTTGACAGAGTACGACCGACAATAAAAAATATTCATGATCCCGAAAATAGGTTCCCGCGGATCCAATCTAATATGCCACGCGGACGGAGCCATGGGACCACTGACCAGTGATAATATTATTTCGTACTAAAGCACCTATTTTGAGCTATGGCGTTTATACTCGTAGATGTATCCATACAACCTTTGAATTGGTGAGAATCATCAACGACCATTCACTATTGTTATGCCATTGTGTGTATACTACGAAACGCAATGTAAACATTCAATAAATTTTCCATATAATCGTCCACAATAATACTGAATAAAATAAAATAATATGAACGAAGCCCTAAAATTTTATTGTTACTGCCGTTAGCATTAGTTGCGTGATGAAACATTTTTATATCTGTCTCTCTCGCTGTCATTGATCTTAGGTACTGTGACGTTTATATGGCAGGAGTCCTACGCCTATCAGTACCAGGTTGTTAAGTACACTTTTTGGATGTTCCCTTTATTTTAAAATAATATTGTATGCGACCCTTTTACCCATTTTTTCGGCCAGGGATTAGAACATCTAATCGTCATTCATTGAGGCTTTTCCAACACAACTGTGATAGGGTAGAACTTCGATATTTTCCGTGAAGCGACTGCCATCTGACCTCTACAACCAATTGACGTTAACTACCCATAACAACTGCCATAGTGCGTATGGCAATCGGTGACGCGACGGCATGACATGCTCTTCGAGAAGTATACCGATATATGGTTCAATTTAAAACTGAACAAACCCTTATTTGTTAATAACTGATAATATTACTTTCATATAATGGTAATGTTACTTTTATATAAATTCTAATAACTTACTTCAGCTTCGAATGTGTGCAGAAATGGCCTCGGGTTTTTGTATTCGATCTGGAGGTACACCTCCTGCTCCCATATCATAGCCCTTCGGTACAAGCAGTATATCCTGAAGAAATATGATCTCTTGGCGTTGTCTTTGATCAGACAGAGCACGCCTGTGTCTTTTTTCTTCCATTTTGAGTGTGAGGGATCCTCTGTGGTGAAAAGCTGGACCACGGCAGTTGCGAGACTCTGTGAATATAGAAAAAAAAACATTTTAGAAATTTGTTTCCGCCGACGATATCGGAGGTAGAGAAGATTGGATGAAGGTCAATGACCGTCCAGGAAGCAGAAGATTGCTGTCGATGTCTATTCTTGAGGGAGAATGTTATTATGTACCTAAGTAAAGTAAAGCCAACAAGGACGAGATAAAAAAGGTAAACAAAGCGACCATTACTGAGTTACGTTGCGATAACTAGCGATTATTTTCTCTGTCCTTGTCGCACATGTCACACGTACGCGACAATGGTCGAGCGACAGCTGTCGTTGCGTGTTTCGTAGTACAGGAAAGCTATCAGCACAACGGTTCTAAACTGTCAGATCCGCCATCTTATGAGCAATATCATTCCTGTCTGGAATGCGCTTGAAGTGATACGTAGTAATTTTCAAATAAAAATGTTAGGAACCTCTGAAGCTTTGTTTACGTTTTTCTCTCTCGCTTTGTTGGCTTTACTTTAGTAACGTATATAGAAACTAGAGGTACAACCAGAAAATTGGTAAACGGTTCGCATAGCCAGCCAGTTAAAACTTACTACTACTACTGGCAGTGGGGACGCCGTTTGACCGGATGGGTGATCAGCCCATCTATGTGGGGCCATTTCACCCAATTACCGTATAACGACTGCCAATTATGTGTTTGTATGGCAACCGGGACCGAGCTTAACGCACTTTTCGAGGCACGACCAGACCAATGCAAATACTCATATATTCATGCATACAAATAACCATGCATCAACAGTGATATATTACACTATACAGTGGCGTTCATTGGGCCATCTTGGCGCGCAATCGGGATTTTAACGGTTTTTTGGCACACTTCAGAGGAATCATGGCGTAGCAATGACTGCAATGAGCCATTGACCATTGTGTGGACACCATACGTGATGATGGTTTATAGTTACGTGTTACAGAGCATGGCCTTTCACTGGCCAGTCCTGGAGACACAACAAACATTGCGTAAGTTTGCATAAATTGGTGAATTTGAGCTCGCCCACTGCAGCAGCACCCCGTGCTAACTTCAAAATACATCCACGAAACGTGTACTGCGTGTAGAGAGCACATTTTAGGTCCAAGATATGTGAAGCGAGTTATACCATTTAAATATCCAGTACTTAGTATACTTTCGTTATCGTAAATAGGCGAAAGAAGATCACCTTTATCAGACCTTTTCAAATGTATATTATCTTTGGTTCGAATTCGCGTTAACGTCGATTAGGTGGAGCATCAAATTCAATGTTTCACTTTTCAGAAAATTATATCGTATGCTAGAATGAAACAAAAAAAAACTAATAAAATAAGTATACATTATTTTTCAATTTTCTGGAGGCAACTGGTATCTGACCAATCAACCTCAAGATGAAAACCTGTGCTAGAGCGTCGCTAGTTGGTGTAGGTACCAGTTAAACAACGGAGTCGGCACGAACGTCGAATGAACAAGTCGGAGTCAACTTCACCTGATAGTCGGTCTAGCACTAACTGCTAACAGTTAGACCGACTAGACTCTGGCCAACGAAATATGGCGTAAAAAGTTGGCGCCAAATTTGAAAACCAACAGGTTGCAATTGCAACAGTGACTAGAGTCTGGCCATGTACCTAGGCTAGTTTTCATGCATGCCTAATAGAAAAAAGATTCTAATATCGACTCCGTTATTTCGGTATAAATTCTGTGTTGCAAAGTGTTGATTTTTTAAATTTGGCGCCAACTTTTTGCGCCAACTTTCGTTGGCCAGAGTCAATCAAGTGAATCAGGTGGCTTAAGTCTCAAAGACTCAAAGTGATGGTAGGTTCACCTAGCTCAGTCATTTTATGCCTACGTAAATATAAGGTAAGTTAATCTATCGTAGCTGAAATATTCCCAGTTGACTGAGCTGAATAGATATTTTTATAACGTACTTTGATACGATTATCGTTCAACCGCAGGATTTCGCCGCCCAATAGCGCATAAACTCGATTAGTCTCCGGTCGTATGCCTTTTGCAAATAGCTTGACCTTTAACAAAATATTAAACCTACTGAACTGCATGCAGGTGATGGAGTAACAAAACGGTATAATGACTTCTCTCGTTTAACTCCGCCAGCCACCTCCACCGGCTTTATCAACCATTTACACAAAATATTATTGGTAACTCTAGAGATCCGGTTCTTAGCATTCCATGGATTCACCGTGCGGTCGCCGGGTCCATGGCGTGGTACAGAGAGGAACACTGTGACGGCGCCTGGGACTTGCGACCCAGGTGTAGGTTTAGGGTGGCCACCTTGTGAAGCATCAGCGCTCACCTCCACCGTCAGTCGTGTTCCCCCTCTACCTATCCAAATTTGGTAAGATCCTATCAACGCCGTTTTAGATATTCGTTTGAGTAAAGAGCTTACTGAAGCTCTTGGCAATCCGAGGTCTTTAAATAAGTTATACAGGGATTTAGCTGGAATTCCCCTTGCTCCTACTTCCACGGCGTAGAGTTTAACCACATAGCCATTTTTGGTTAACTCGTTGGTCAGGTCAAAGTATTTGTTTATTTTTATAGCGTGGTCTTTAGGTATGTTAGTTTCCCACGGTACTGTGAGTTCTACTAGTACTGCACGCTTTTGCTGTTTAGAAAATAGGAATATGTCGGGTCTGGATGACGAGGCACAAACATCCTCCGGTATTTTATAGTGTTTCTCATACGAATCTGCGAGTAATGTCCAATCAGCGGCTGCTATCAAAATTGAGTACGGCTTTTGATATGTCTCTTCTTTTCTTCTTTCATTTTTGCTGATTAGCTTCAGATTTTCATGTACCATATCCATACTAATATTATAAATGCGAAAGTAACTCTGTCTGTGTCTGTCTGTCTGTCTGTCTGTATGTTACGCTTTCACACCTAAACCACTGAACCGATATTAAATTTAGTATAGGGTTAGTTTAGACCATGAGAAAGAACATTGGCTATGTTTGTACGCGATAACCGACATCCGCGCGGGCGGAGCCACGGGCAAAAGCTAGTTGGTAATAAAATAGAACATGCATTTTCATTTTAATAGTTTCTTTAGTAAATTACGTCTTTCAGTCCTTGTCACTACTCATTGACTACATACCTTACGAGCTTCTTGACTGCTGTAATCAACAAATAACCACCAGCTAAATTCAGTGTTTCCAGTGTTACCAAGGCTGTAGTTAGGACACTTGATACATCGTACGCACATTAGGAGCATGCCAATTGTATCACTAATTTGTAAATATGGTGCACTTGTTTTATCATACACGTATCGTTCGATAGCACTCAATTCGTATCGTAGCATTGAAAACAGTAGTTCAGTCGCCATTGATATTACCTTAACACATTCCAAGCCATTATTCGGTCAAAAACTTTACATACTGAAGTAATATAAAAAATTACAATGGAAAGATATTTTGAGAGCGACTGTATCTGCGTAGTCTTAACTCTTATTTTCTTCTGTTTTATGTTAAACACGCAAGTTGAAGGCCACCATTATAAATGCAAAGAGTACTGAAATGGCAGATTGCAATTTAATGGTTTCGATAACTGCTATTTCAAACCACATTATAGGGCAATAGTTTTGCCCCCTATTACATGGGAAAGAAAATCATAATTAGCGAAATGTGGGTTAATAACACTTCTGCCTACCCTTTCAAGAATTTACAGGTGTGATAAGAGCAAACTGGAAATCGATGCGTTGGTAAATGCAAGGCTTTATGATGTAGCAAAGAAAAGAGCAACTTCCACATTGCAGTCGTTAGAACATTGGAAGTTTGTCGCTATCGTCCAGTACCCAGTCTGCCGGGGTGCGAGAGATATGCTTTCGGCAATCTCACCTCCGGCAACCAAGGACCCAAGACGGCGTGCGTTTTGGTCGGTTCGGGTCCGACATAACCGCCTCCACCGGCTTCGTGGGGGTGGTATCTGTGGGGATTTTTCGCACGATAAAAAAAAATCGTCCAGTACCCAACACCTTTAGGGCCGATGTACACATTGGGCCAACGTACTGGGCCCGCACGTTGGCCCGACAGGTACAGCTGTTCTTGACGGTATGTTGGTAGTTGGCGTCAACGCTGACGCGCTTGCCGAATAGTGTCGGATGGCCAGACGTTGGTCCAAATGTGCAAATGCAAAACATGGAGAAATGTGGACGTTAATGCACCCTCCATCTAACTCTTTGGTATATACCAGCGTAAGTATATTACGATGGGTACGTTATAGGGCTTCACTAAGATTTTCGAGTTCCAAGCCAACGAAACCAACATGTCGGTACACTAGCTTGACGAATGAGGTTCTGGCGCAGGTTTTTTTCTCAGGAAGGGTGAGGAGATAAGTTGCTCCATAAAGGCTAAAATCAACTAACCCATGGAGGAGTAGAACATCGGGCCCCAGTTTCCAAGGTATGTAGGTTGTGGATGCAACCAGCTTTCTGATGAAGAGAAGAGTAGATATAATATAAAACAAAGAACCCACGCTTTCAAGAAGAGCCATGTTAAGAACGTTTCTGTATGTAGTGAAAGTCGAAACGAACCGAAGAGTGCAAACACCCTTACAGAATAAATACCATGACAGTAATCAGTCATACAGTTCTAGATTCTTCAATGCAACCATAACTTAAGCCATAAACGTGTCTTGGAGTAGCAACTCGTGCTATCCTCAAAAGACACCTTCTTCTTCATCTTAGCGTTAATCCTAGTCGCATCCGAAGCTTTCAGCTTGGAGTCTGGGGTCCGCTTTACCGGACTAACTGCGGATTTGGCTAAACTTTGATATTTTCTGTGAAGCGATTGCCATTTGACCTCCACAACCGAAAGGCGATATCGAAGCATTGCAGCTAGACCATTTGTTGGACTTTTGAGGGCTCCAACTATGCGTCCAACGACTGCCATAGATGTTCGTATGGCAACCGGAACCGACGGCTTAACGTGCTCTCCGAGGCACGACCGACCAATGCAAATACCCATATTCATGCATACAAATTCTCAAAATACACCTAAGAAACGTATACTGCACGTATAGAGAACATTTTAGGTCCAAGATATTAATGTCCCGAGCAATACTAGGTATAGTAAGTAAGTGCACTTTCTTGTACAAAACAAGCGAAGCTTTATACGGCGGCGTCGATGGACTAACTTTCGCTCTATAAACTGTTTATAGAGTGAAATTAAATGAGCTAGGCGATGTTACTTTCCATAACACCACATAACTATTATAGTGTAAGTGCTAAATCGTTACACCGATCGCGGGAAATTGGCCGTTTATGCACGTAGTGTTTGGATTCAATTTTATGCGCGGAATAATTTTGCTGTCATGACGTGCTTATGCGATCTTATTTGGGGTCCAGGAGAAGAGGGGTGGAGCTATAGAGTGTATAGCTTCATCCCTTTCCTTCTGAATCGTGGAACAAAACACGATTGCGTATCGGGTCGTAGCGTAGTAATTCGGTAAGCCCAATGTTCGTAGTGTTTTAAAATAACCACTTTTATCTGATTATTAACCATAAATTTCTTTGGTTTTAGTCTATTCGTTATAGCTTATGAAGTAATAAGACATTCGTAACAAGTGTTACATCAATTTTATTGAACAACTAGCTGTTGCTCGCGGCTCCGCCCGCGTGGAATTCTTATCCCGTTCACCGTGATGATATAGATCCTATGTTGGTACCTGATAACGTAGCTTTCAAATGGCAGAGGATTTTTTGAATCAGTTCAGCAGTTTTTGAGTTTATTCGTTACATACAAAAATATTTTTTTTCTTATTATTATATTAGTAAGTATACAAGAACGTTTGTTAAACTAAACTCGATATTATAAAAATATCTAAATCACAAGATACACTACACACGCACCATCTCAATAGCTGCTAGTGTGCTTTACCTAAATAATAATAATAAAAAACTAAATATGTAAGTAAGAGGACAAACATTTATCAAAGATCATTTTAACCCGCGAAAATATATTGTTATTCACGATCGAATGGAATTTGTGTGAGTCATCAATTATTTCTGGCATTTATACGTTAACACACATTTTGTCGTCAACGTATTAGTCACGCATAGATAGAAGGATCATTTTTTGATGGATTGTTATTCCACCTGTATGTTTAAGCTAAACAAAGAAATTGTTACATACCTACATCAATTTCACAGCACCCCGCCTTTTTTACACTATACTAGCTTTTGCCCGCGGCTCCGCTCGCGTGGATGTCGGTTCCCGGCAATGATTCGAATTTTTCTCAACGTACAAACCTTCCCTGGACTTCCACAAATAATTCAAGACCAAAATTAGCCAAATCGGTTCGTGCGTTCTGGAGTTATAGCGTCAGGAAGGAAAACCCGACTTATTTTTATATAGTAGATAGATGGCAGAAGCACACGACCTACATACGTCTGCAACATCAGGGTTATCACATTCATGCTGCTGACCCTTTAAGAACTGATACTCTTCTTAAATAACCCCATATTGTTGGAATATGGCGTTCGTTGCTTGGAAAAAGATACACCGCAGGGATCATTCCGTAGCTTGAACGTGTGACTGCGCGAAATGAATTCCTTTTGTACCTCGCTGTGTATGCTGTTTGCAAATCACTGTACATTGTTAGGAAAGTCAATCAATCGGCAAATAAGTTTATAGAGAAATAGCAATCGAACCTCCTTGGTTAAGATAGGAAAAAATTAATAAGCTCAGGTGGCACTCGAACTAGCGATCTTTCTCTTACACCTGTGGTGGGCAAACTTTCTTAATGGGGGCCAAAAATTTCAGAGGAGGGCCAGAATTATCACTTGAACTGAGTACAACGCACGTCATCTGTGGGTCTTCACCTGTGGCTCGTGTAGCCGCCGCGGCGTGGCGGTAGTGAACGCGGCCGCTACGCAGGAGGCGCGGGTTCGATCCCCGCTCGGTGCAAATGTATGTATGCATGAATATGGGTATTTGCATTGGTGTGGTCGTGCCGCTGGCAGTAGTAGTAGCCGCCTCCGCTATGCGGTTCACGAGTCTCCTTTATTCCCGCTCCAACGCCGCCATACGCATTCTCGTGCAGTGCGAGGTAGAGGCGGCTCTCATGCAGCTACTGTGACACCAGAAACTACTTTATGCTTCTAGTCCGTCAAAATGAATTATGATGGACGTATGGTATATGGATGGACCATCCATATACCATACGTGGCGAAGCCGGATTAAATGCCTTCGCAGGCCGGTAGTTCGTAAGATGGCTCTCACTGACACGGTCACTTTAAGACGGTTGTATGGGTTAGGTTGGTATAGCTTCAGGTGTGGCTCGGTGGCTCACTGATCAGAGTATTGCAAGCAATCAAGGGAAAGATCGCGGGTTCGAGTCCCGCCTGAGCTGATAAAATTTTTCCTATTGTCTATTTAAATAGGTAGGGTAAGTAAAGCTTTAATATTTCATTCCTACCTTCTTGGGGAATTGAGTTATGCTTCCAAAATTTGTTCTGTGACCAAAGTCAATGCAAGCTGAATAAGCATATCAAATCTGTCTGACTCAAACTGAGTCAAGTCAAGATTTGACTCGGTTTGAGTCAGTTGAGTCAGACAGACTGACCATGGTCATGACCACAGGTGCTGCATCATACCCGAAACGTCGGCAGAAGTAGGTTAAAGAATTTTATCGTGTGAAGTACCAAACTATTAAAAATAAAACATAAAGCATAATAAAGCATATTATTTTGTATGTATACTTAGCGGCTTGTTTATATTATTATTATTTATTGGTGAATAAGGAAATTACAGTTGTACAAAGCACAATAATTGATGGAATACTTAAACACCTTTTCCTTATCAGACAGTATGGGGTACTGAGTTTAGTATCCTATTGCATTCAGTTATATATAATTTAGTAATGGAAGAAGGATGAGGAATGAATCATATCATTCTGCCTCCGTTATTAACAGAGATAGTAATAAAAACATTTGATTTGGTTAAAAGAATTGTCTATTCTAAATGTATGTTCTAAGCATCTCTTAAAACTGGCCAAGTGCGAGTCGGACTCGGCCATGAAGGGTTCTGTAGCAGCAAGTAACATAATATAGCTTTTTATTATTTTTGAGTTAATTGAATGAAAGGCGAAAATTGTGGTTTATGACGTATAAAAAGAACTACTTACTACATCTCGTTTCAACCAATTTTCATTGAAAGTTTACATGGCAATGTACATCATATATTTTTTTTAGATTTATCATTCTCTTATTCTAGAAGTTATAGGATACATTTTTCCGGGTGTGCGTTGTTTTATAGACAAAAGTTTCATATAATTTCGTTTTACAGAAAATGTTTCGCATAATTTCGTTTCATAGAATAATCAATATACATAATACTTACTTTAAAGATTTTTAAATCATTGACTTTTGTTTCACATAAATTTTAATGTTAGAATAATCATTTCATAGAATAACAAATCAAATATTCTTCTTTTTTATATTGGTTATTTCATATAAAACTTATTTGCGCAAAGATATTTTCTGGGTTGTTTAAAAAAAAATAACCACGAAGGCTAAGGCGAGAGCTCCGCTTCGCTTCGCCCTCGCCTTAGCCTTCTAACCTAACCTATCCGAGTCGGGGTATTATCTAATTAAATTACTACAAGCAATCGGGAAAAAAAATGTATCTAAATTTTACTGTTTGAAATAGATGGTGGTTAGTGGTTGTTTTTAAGATTCCTTAAATAATAATTGTACAGTTTGATAAGTATGTTAAACAAAAATATGTGAAAAAAAATTCATTAAATTGTGTTTCTGTGAAAAGTGATTCATTGTGGTAAATTGTCTTTGAAACAATAATATTCGAAATAAAAATATAAGAACCAAATATTATATGAAACATTTTCTGTAAAATGAAATTCTATGAAATGTCTTTCTACGAAATAAGGCGCTCCCCATTTTTCCACTTTGGAAGTGTCTCTTGCGCAAAATATTCAGGTTAGGAAGGAATTTTTTACATTTACTTAACCATGTTATCACAACTACATCTAACTAAATATTCTGTTCAATACATTTCTTGACACTGTTGTAATATAATTGTATATAATGTGACACAGTTGGTGCCCATGCACCATTATTTTGCTGTGGGGACACCAGAGGCGGGACTGTTGATCCATCCGAGACTTCTGCAGGCCAATTCGTACATTGCCTGTGCACCATAAATGTCTTGCTAGTTGAATGTTTGGGTATACAACCATTTTAGATCCGATAATATGGGCTATGCTTAGTTTCAGTATAAATAGTACTGAGTAATGTTATATGTCCCAAACATTATGATAATCTATAGCATGTATGCACATGGTATTAAATATGAGAACTTTCATAGATATCATTTCAATGGAGCAAGATTAAAGCAATCAAGAAATTATGAGCAGTTCAAATGTTTGGTGTTTTTTTTTTGAGGAACTTTGAATTTTAAAACTAAAACCTATACATAAAAGTAAGGCCAAGTACTCCAGGTTTTATAAAAAAAAAGTTAAATATTTACTACTTCTCAATTAATAACACCACATAAAAATAAGTATAACTAAGGAAATATGACATAACTCTTAAGAAACACTCTGTATAACACGCAACATCAAATTCTGCGTGAGGAATTTAATAATATAAGAAAATAATGTCAACAGGTAGTCTAAAGCAACAAATTATTTCTTTGTATGTTTGCTGGACATTATAAGCATGACAAATTGAAACGAAATAATATTATCATACCACTATCGTCTGATAATCCACGGATATGGGCCGATACGTAATCTAAGGACAATCTGAATCACGCGGATTATAAATGTAAATTCATGTCTATAACTCACCTGGCATTTTGGTCCAATCAAACTAAACACCTGGTCATTCTCCTCCCGAGACAACAGGATGCTCGACCTGTTCTCTCCCCTCGGCATCCTGTCCAATTAATAACAAAACACTCTAAAAATTACTCTAAACATGCGAGGACCGATGTGTCAATCGTTGTGACTTTCCAACATTTTAAAGTCAAATAAAAACCACTTGTTTCGCACACACAGTTATTGGATAACGAAAATAAGAGCATTTCTCAGAGTCCTGAAATGCTCATTTCACTATTTATCACAGTAAACTCCGAAAAAAATCTCAATGTTCTAATTCACTTTCTCTCTCGACGTCTATGAATATTCTGATTAATTTCGGGTTACCAGTTTATTTGCTCTCCCCTAATCACATACAATTGCGAACATGAAAAAATGTTCTCTATATTTTATAATACGATATGATTAAGTCCCAATAGACTATTTTACACTTAATAAATGAGCGGATTATCATAATAGCTTGTTTAATTTTATTAAAACATAAAAAATACGTGGCTTTCATTTAATACATTTCAATTTTAGAAATTGAGATGGGCAATACTTTAGGAATTTCCCTAGTTTTGCTGTCAGTTGTGAGTCGTGTCAAACATGTGTCAAACGTCAACGAAGCGTTATGTCATAGAATGAATGACACTAAAATATTGCCACAGAATAAACAAAAAACTACTATTCCTTTAGTAAATAGACAAGAAATCTAGGCAAGAAATAGACCGTTAAGAAAGTCTTGACAATTTTTGAGGGTGGCGCTGCCGCGCTGCTGCGATTAACCCTGTAATATTACGAACGTTATGTACATACAACTGAATAGTCTTGATCTCTTGTTTTTTTGTTATAGTATAAAGCGGTAATATAATAGTAGTATTTAGTTTTTGTTTGTTTGGAACCTATGCAAAGTGGTCCAGGCGGACCCCTAGATTTCCACGGGAGTCTCGACGAGGTTCTACGTTGACGTGACAAAAATGGTTTGTTTGGCGGTAGTGAACTCTTATTCTTTGGTAGTGAACTTGACTGCCACGCAGAGGGCACGGATTCAATTTTTCTGTTCAGTGCAAATATTTGTAAGCTTGAATATGAATTTTGAAATGGTCTGGCCATTTTCTCTCCTTATTTTTCAATATACTCTATGCCTTATGGTATTTCCGTGCCTCGGAGAGCAAGCCGTTGCGCTGGTCTCAGTTATCCAACAAACAACTATGGCTGAACTCGTCGAACTTAATACTTCGCTCCCAATCGCCAATGGGTTGTGGAAGTCAAATAGCAGTCTCTTATGAGTATGAATTTGCTTACTGAGTTTCTATTCATTTCATGGTGTTTTTCTTCTGTGGTTATTGAAGGTATGATTGGATCACCAGTAAAACAAAACAAGATTTTTTTTTATATTTTATATTTTTATCTCAGGTTGCTAAAGAGCAAACTAGATACAAAACGATACAAATTCATTAAACCTATTATCCCAATAACTTACACGTTGACCTTACTAATTCAAATTGCACCGCATGACATTGAATAAACATTACACTCCAATACATGTACCACATAAAGTATAAATAAAATGAACCTTTACTCGAATGGAGTATAAGTATTGTATTGAATACAATCACTCACTTACCTATCTACAAAATGGTGACTAACCAAACACAGTGCCACTTGATCTTGATACTTATATATTTTACAGACCTATTACACAAGACTGTATTAAAACAAAAATAATTAAGTATGTAAAGAAGGCCAGCTTCATATCCTAAGTTATGCATATCGTAAAAGCGCAATAGTCGATTGAAATTATAGAGATAGAAACCTATATCCAGTATCCAGCGCTCGGGTTCACACATCGGAAAGAGTGAGAGGACGGCGAAGATCGGTTTCCTTCGGTAATAGGTTCTCTTTATCGCCCATCAGACTGATAGTTTGACACAAAGGTATCCTGCTGTCATTGTTGTAAGTGCGAGAGAGAGAGAATGCATTTTATAATATTTAAATATTTTGAAATTAATTGAGATAATAATAATTTTTTACCTGAAACCGATCATTTTATCTTGAAGTTTATGACACTCCTGGGACGTTGACACTGGCAGAATCGCAGCAATAAGCAAGCGGAGCCATAAAAAAAGAACTGAACTGAACTGCTCTACAAAATTGAACCAAGCCGATCTTAGCTGACCTCTCGCTATTATTCCCAACGTGCCAACTCAAACACCAGGTAAGTAAGTAAGTAGGTAGACATTATTGCAGTCGTTGTCTGAAGCCAGCCTCTATACCTATTAATTGAGAATAAGCAACTTAATCAAGAAGAGTTTCACAAATCAAATTTTACATTGTTCAAATAAAAAAAAAGCAAAACGTTGTTTCTGGAACTATCCTTGTTTTAATAGGTCTGAATAAGTAGCCTCTTTTACATTAACTTAAATTTCACATACGTATTCCATCTATACGACAAAGTTTACATTAATAGATCATTTGGATAGTATTATATTTTAAAGTTGTAAGACGAAATATAGAAACTTACAACAATAAATGTATACAGCGTGTTTCACATAAGATTCACATAACTTAAGGTTCAGTTTGACGTAGTGATGCAAGGAACTCTTGGTACATTATAATTGAACTATATCATAAACGACACACAGATCTGGTGACAATAACTAATATTAAAGTAGAATATAATATTATATTTTAAAGTAAATATCGTCAGTATAATTATATTGCTGCAATAGCATGTAATTACGAATATACTCAATAAGCATGTTAAGTTATTTTTTATTATGGATATAGTATAAAAAGGTACGTGCCGGAGGTGGTATGACATCTAAAAATGTACCCATTGCTAATGTTAACAATAGGATTACCGATACATTGAATAATGTTCAACATATTTTTGGCCTGAAATCGTCTACCTCACTAGGACGCCAAAGCGACGTCACACAAATCCAAGCGGTTAATATTGAAATGTATGGGTACCGAACTCACTTGGCGACAGCTTGGCAACCATACATTTCGATACCAACTGCTTGGATACGTAGCCGGCGATGGCGAAGTCGCTTTAGCGTCATAATGAGGTAGACGACTTAATTTTAGTATTATATACTGTCTATCCCATGTACAGAATATCGTTTTTCTACTTTAATACAATGATATGGTCATTATAATGTTAATAAGTAATAATTGAAACCCTACGCATTAGGATATCACCGCACTGTTCTAAAAGCTATATAATAATATTCTGCTTTCACTGAACTAACTCAACTAGACCATATAGTTTAAAAACTATAACAAAACAAAATAATGCTGTATCCTGTACTATATTAACAATTAACATCTATACATGCCAATTACGAACAGCTCACACAAATAAAGCACTACTTTGAACATCACAACATTTTGATATCCGAGATCTATTATAAATAAATTAAGAGCTTATAACATTTCTAATACTAAGACTGAATGCACTGCCAGAAGACACCTTTGTTCCATTTTTGCAGTAATAAATTAATCTGCCGCGACGACAGTACTGTCCTAGACAGTCTGCCACGACGACAGTACTGTCCTAGACAGTCTGCCACGACGGCAGTACTGTCCTTGATTATTAAGACGGTGATTTCGAGCTTGTAATAGTACTAATAGTAGTTATAGATACGTATATGATATAACCACTGTCGAAAACAGACTAAAATAAGATATTTGATCGTCATATTATTATAGTTTGTGTATTACAATATAAATATAAAGATATCAGAGATGGTCTCAGGCGTCCATTACACGGTAGGTTTTGCTGTCAGTTTTACCACAGTCACGGCCCTGATTGACGAATAAGCTATCGTCTGATGCGGTGACTGACGGTTGAATGAAGTATTCATGATTGATGGTATGGATAACGCTTGCAGGAGCGTGTAATAGATGCCTTAAATGCATGCCTCAAGGCAATGAAGATTTTATTCGATCTATTAAATGGTCAAATAATGAGGCAAATAGTTTCTAATAAACTTGAAAGAAAAAAACTAATTGACATTCTTTCATAGTATTCCAATTGCATAAATTATATTATTTTTAATAAATTAAGCACCAAATTAAAGCATAGCTGCAACAAAGAAATAAGTAACTATACACTAAAGGAGAATAGTGATATCCATTGTTAAGTTACAATTATATATACAGAATATCTACAGACAATCTATTAAGAGGTTCATACAATTGACCGAAACTGCTGAGTCTTTTTGTATCGATTATAATAAAGCTAAGTTGGAAACGATACAATTTAATGTTATCTGTATTTCGTATAGTTGACAACACTCAAGGCCTGTGTGATACACTGTGTACACCAAAGTTGACATAACGTAACTGTTAACGTTATAACGTTTTTTTGGAATTTTTAATATTTATATTTTTTGAACTGCGCACTTTACATACACCTTTTTATAAATTTAGAAGAAGAAAAATGAATTGTTCATTAATTACAGTTCTTCGGTATACACAGTGCATGATCATTATAATTTTAGAGGGGAAGGTAGACAACATCGAAACACCGAATAGGCCTTGAAGTAAAAAATTCGATGTTAGTTACAGAGGAAGATATCATAAGGCAATATGTAGAGACGCACTAGTATAGTCGCGCTGTGCGTATTAACAATAATGTAATAATGAGAACACGATGAGACAAAACTGTTATATTTAGAGTTGTGGCAGTTTTGTATACTATACTTTTTGTTCGGGATATTATTTTTTTAGGACCGATTTATACATGCAAAAGAAATTCTTGTCCGTAAGTTTTAGACGTATTGTTAGTCTAACATAATTATTTACTTATCTATATTTTATTTATTGGAAGTAATAAAACTACATTCAATATTTTTACTTCTTTTTAAACTAAACGCAAGTTTTACAATGTCGCAATAATACTGAACTCATATGAAAATGCTTCGTGCTGTATAAAAGTCATAAATACATACATTTAATTTTTACATAAATAAATTATAAATACGTATACACAACCTTTTTATATGGGTGTTGTATAGGGTACTAGCGAATTATATTATTTGTATAGAAAATAGTACTACAAGTATCTATATTGTACATTATACCGATCATGGTTGTCTAATCTAACAAGTAATAACATACTTTTACGTCGGACTTCCTTACCGTGAACTGGTGCTAACTTTGGGACGATTTAATTTAAACTGATGCTACTTTGTGATGTGACAACTGGATAACTTTGGGACAATTTAATTTCTTTATTTCTCAGACTCAGCGTCGGATGCATGGCTTCAGTCAACCATAGTGCGCGGAAAGCGGCAATAGGTTCACCCCTTACTACGTGGCATCGAATCCTAACGATTGGTGAAATGAGGGTGTTATTCCACCTCTGCCTAACTCTCTGGGGATAACGGCGTGATTATATGTATGTAATGAAAATAAATTTTAGATTTTCCTACAAACGCAAATCGTAAAAAGGGAATCGTACAATCACAATTCTTTTATGGGAGCATTTTTCGTTCCGAAATAAAAAGAAACCAAAATAAAATCATTTTAGAACTAAAAATCCATTTCTTCTCTTATATTTTTCTATATTTAACTACTTTGTTTAATATTAAGTTACAATTATTATTTCCCAAGCTGAAAAACTATAATAACTATAATATATTTAGAATGATTTTAAAAGCTATTATATAAGCTAAGCATTGTGCCTACCATAAAGAAACTAAAAAGACAGATATTCAAAACAGTTTTTTCCAGATCGCGCCATATGTGAGTGACTGTCAAAGTCTATTCGCAGTTTGTATATTATTATTGTTCGGTACCATAAAGACCTACGAAAAGCATGTACTGAAAGAAGTGGAGAAGATGTCATCCCACGATAGGTTAATTGACGAAACCTATGATCGCTTTGTAATTAGTGTTGGTGATAGTACTGCGGACTCAGACTAAAATTTTATTCAGTGATTGAATTTGAAATCACTTTGATTGTTATTATAATTTTGTGAATGTGTTGAACGTGTCAGTTTAATATTATAAATTTTAAAATTATGTAATAAGGTAAATGTAGTCTTTAAGTTGCCCATAATCATGCACAAAAATACTATTGTCATTGAAGGTTGACAATCTCTTTAATCCACCATTTTTCTTGTTAACCTTTTTTTAAGTACCTAAACAAATGGAGTATAATTGTGCCAGAGTTACCTAGTTGTCCCAAACTTACCTAGTTGTTCCAAAGTTACCTAGTTGTCCCAAAGTTACCGAGTTGTCCTAGAGTTACCTAGTTGTCCCAAAGTTACCTAGTTGTCCGAAAGTTACCTAGTTGTCCCAAAGTTACCGAGTTGTCCCAGAGTTACCTAGTTGCCCCAAAGTTATCCCATGGTCACAAAGTCACCCCAGTTTACGGTACCGAAAACAATTGCGTTCCAAATGAAATGCCTGCGACATTTCGTTCTTAGGATGTGTATGTACGTGTCCGTGAGAAACAATCAATCTATAGTAACACTTAGTAAATTCGACCAGTAAAAGTTCTACAATATGTACTGTGCGCGATATGTGCTGTGATTAGTGGCATTGTTGGTATGAAATTAAATATTGCACGTAAAACAATGTTATCTTATAGTCTTTACTAGTTCATGCATGATATGGCATATACTGTCAAGAATAAGAACCCCATTTTTGTCTGTGAAGAGCCCCCTCGGGCTTCACCTCTCAAGGATAGATTTGACAGCATTTGTGGCATGGCAGTAGTAAACACGTCTGCTACGCAGAAGGCGCGGGTTCCGTCCCCCAATGCAAATATGTGTATGCATGAATATGGCTATTTTCTGGGTGTTTCTATGTTTAATATGTATGTATTTACAAAAAAAAAACTCTAAGTAGGTATGTTTATCCGCATACTAGATTCAATAACACAAGCTAGTTAAGCTTACCATGGGTCTAGATAGCGTTATGTAGAATGTTGTGCAATATTTATTTATTTATATAAAGAACCCCCTAATAAAGTTTTAATAGAGCAAATTAATGGAATATGACAGTGAATTTATCCTTCCATTAGTTTGATATTGACAAGCAGTAGATTATATTGATATATGAATTGTATACATAGTATGTAAAGTAAAGCCAACGAGACGAGAGTAAAAAGGTAAACAAAGCGACCATTACTGAGTTACGTTGCGATAACTGGCGATTATTTTCTGTCCTTGTCGCACATGTCACACGTACGCGACAATGGCCGAACGACAGCTATCGTTGCGTGTTTCGTAGTAAAGGAAAGCTGTCAGCACAGCGTTTCTAAACTGCCAGATCCGCCATCTTATAAGCAATTTCATTCCTGTCTGGAATGCCCTTGAAGTGATAAATGTTTGGAACCGCTGAAACTTTGTTTACCTTTTTTCTCTCGCTTCGTTGGCTTTACTTTAGTTACCTATACCAATAACTAAGTCTAACGTTATACTAAATTATACAGTTCCATAAATATAACTACCACAGTTATACAGCCTCCAGACAGTCAGTAATTGACTCAATGACTTTGGCTACAGCGGTCATAAAGAATCATGACGCGTTTCTAATTACAAGTCGGCAATTTATGCGCTCATAGTATTAATTGCCGCAATGATTACATTGAGCGCGGCTATAGTTGTGTCTGTCGTTTCTATTTAATAACAATTTATGTCTATTAACTGATGTAATATAAGAAGGAACTAAATAAGTATCGATTGAAATCGGGCAGGATAATACGCGAGCAGTTTTTGAATGGTAATTAAATATCCCTATTATTCCATTAAGACAAAGCTTAAAATAGTAATTAAGTTGATATATAATGATAATATTATTTTGTATTTTTTTAGGATACATATAAAAATGTAGTTTATATGTGATATGCTCGAATAAAGGAAATAATAATAACATAAAACAATTAGATATATAATAATAATAATATGTTGTATTTTTTTAGGATATATATAAAAATGTAATTTATATGTGATATGCTCGAATAAAGGAAATAATAATAACATAAAACAATTAATTTTCCCGTCTGATCTGAATAGACCGTTACTCTCTTCTAATTTGCAATGATTTGTAATGTACAGTCATTAACGAAAGTGCCTAATTTTTTATAATTTTGATGTAAATTAAAGCTTTGCATACAAAAGGAAAGATGTAAAATTTAAATGATTGTTAAATTAATGTCTTGTTTGCGTCATATTACTAGACCAATGTGATATATTCGAAGTTTTTCAAGGATCAAGGCTAAAGAAGACTCAGCTGAGGTTCGGGACTATCAGAGGTGTTGAAAAAGCCTACTATATTATATTCTGTGCTTTAGTAGGTGCGTGTAATATGTAATGGTCAGTTACAATCGTTACTGTACACTCATCGGTAAAAAATTACAACAATTAATTATTTTATTGACGTCACGTAATTATATAGTTGACTATATTTTTTCATAGTTATGCCCGATACTCCGCACTTAGATCTAGAATAAAGACAAATTAATAGATGGATTTAGGCTGACTACAGAAGAGCGTGTCTGATGTAGGTGCCAAGGACCGTATGCACAGGGCAGGCGCCTAAGGGCCAATTCTCGTAAAAAAAATATAAGTATTCATAATTCAGCTTCGATCTAATCTCAATGTCCCAAATGTGAAAAACGATCAAGATGTCAATTAAAATTTTGTTACTCGAGAGACAGTTTTCTCGGGAGATTAGATCGAGACTCATTTTTGGACAGATACTATTATTTATGACAGGAATTGACCTTCTGATATTGTAAGACACGAGCTACTAGCGCCGAATCAAACCATCAAACGCCTTTGTTAGAAAAACGCTCATATGCAGGAGCTCTTTAATAGTATAATACGGCAAAATTTCTTAATAATTTTTGGCATTATGATTATTTATGATAGAAATATAGCAGTTTTACAAATTATATGAACAGCTATAGTTCTTACAAATAATTTACTATTGTTGTGCGATATTAATTATTCAGGTCAAATTATTAAAAATAAAACAGAAATTCATTTACAATAAAAAATACCCTCTACAGGTAACTTAGCGAAATAAAAAAATATGTCACATAAAATAAAATGTACTCGTGCGTTAATCCAAAAATATACGTGGTTAAATAATAATAAGTTCTAAGCGTACGTTTTAGGAACCAAGAAACAGCTGCTGGAGAAATCACGTGTACAGTCGACAAAGGAGATAAGGTTGCTATTTTACATATATACAGCTGCTATAGGTATGTAAATGTGCAACCGTATCTCTTTTGTCGATTGTATATTAGTACAGTCAACTACAGCGTTATAGGTAATTTCTAAATATCAATTTATTAGACAAACTACTTCTGTAGCTAAATGTACATTAGATTATAATATATAAAAGAACTATCATAATGGAATAATTATGTTGATTCGGTTTGCACGATTGGAACAGCTACCCTTATAGCTGCACTGTTCTTTTATGTATAATAAGTCTTTTGGAGACATTGCGGCAACTTCAATATAAATGTACTTATAGTGGGGCACATAATAGCATCATATTATGGAGAGCTCGTCAATAATAATTTAGAATACCACGATACACAGCTATTTATTATTACAAGAGATTTAAATGCAAAATAATTTTACATGACACAATACTTTGTCTAAAGTGCATAGCACAGCACTATTGAAGTTCATTCCGTATTCCGTCGTGTTATCTCCACTAGAATATTTATATTATTTTTTCAACCACTGTGTGCAATTTGTATAGCTTATGGCTAACGTTCACTTTCTTAAACAAAAAAAAAATCACGTGGTGAAGGAACCAAAGGCATTTGGTTTTGCCAGCATGAAAGGAAAGCTTCAAAGTTGTTTCAAGCTGTCGGAACGAAATGTTCTACACTTATTGCAATTACCAAATGAGTGATCGATCAAACAAAATCAAGTCAAACTTTTAAAATTAAGAACCAAACTAAGACAATCCCATCGATGGTAATTATCTAATTCCATCGATGATAATTGTGTAATTCTATTGATGATAATTGTATAATTCTATCGATGATAAATTATGTCATTCTATCGATGATAAACTATGTCATTCCATCGATGATAATTGCTTAATTAGGTCTCAAAGCTGCCATAATTAAAACAACTAATTACATAATATGCCTTTATGTAGGTACACTTATTCAATCTCCATTTTTAATGATATATCAGTATTGTCTAATTTCAATCTTAACCATAACACACATAAATATCAATCACTTATATATACAAAACATCATTTTAAACTATAACACAAATGGGTTTTGTTTACAACAATATATGAAAATGCAACAAAAATTGAAATACGTATTAGCTGCAATTGTTCGGTTGACTAAATAAACTTACATAATGACGTCATACGTCAATATAAGAGACCTACTGTAAAACTGACATTTATTTAAAAACAGAATAAATTCGACAAAATGTCCGTCTACAAAACCTAAACTACTTAGGAATTATGCGAATGCTACCTAGTTACACTAGACATTAAAACTATATTTTGTACAGCGTACCATCCCTATAAGGTGGAGCTACATTATTCAGTGCTTAGTAATACTATTTACCTGATTGAGATTACTTTAGCTTTGGGCAAGTCCAGTGCAGTCCGTGGGGACTGTGAGTTGGGAAGCAGCTCAGCTCTGCGTCTGAGTGTGCGCCGGTCTCGGCTCTTGAGGCTTCTGCACACCAATTTCACTATTTGACGGTCCTGCCGCCACATTTATTACTTCATCTGAAAATGTTTGGAAAATATTCTTATTGAAAATATGCCTTGTTTTTTTTGGAAACGCTATTGGGATTCGCCTTACCGAAGCTTACAAATACAATGAGGTATGTTGGACTCGAACCAACTAAAACAGCACAATTGCTGAAATACGTCGCGACGCTACTCAGTGTGCCTTCTTATTATGTCCGAAATGTCAAGGAACTAAATAATCTTGAGTGTTGAAACACACATTTGATAAAGAAATCCTCATCTCTGACGCACATGAACAAGAACTTCTTTATTACCCGACTGACAAGGATGACTTATGATTTTTATCTATTATTTTATCCTAATAATAAGGCCTACTCCTAGGTTCTCATGGCTGTTCCTCATTTCTATTGCACCAGGGAGTGTTTACCAGTTCTCTGAAGTACTTAATTTTGGAATCTTTGTAATAGTTAAACATTATTTCGTTTTGTACAGCTCAAAGCTAAATACACACACGAGTACCTATTTGTTTGTGCAAAAGTACTTTGTTGTACACTAACAATACAGAATGTCAGTGAAGCAGCCAGTAGGTATGGTTCATTACCTACATGTTTTGTAGCGTGGATATGTAATTTTTGTTCTTTATATAAATTAAAGGCATCTGGAATTCAGATCAAATCATTATGATTACCTCATTTAAATACATGCCAATGAAAACAAAGAATATGCTTTCAATTTACAACTTCGAGCGTCATTTCATCTAAAATTAGCGCAAATGCGTCGAACACAATATTGCGAAATGATTTACGTGAGAGTAGAATACGTTACGCCAAATGTAAAGTTATTCGCTAACATTACACTAAAATATTACAAATATGTAGATACAATTTGCCAAATATCTTGTAGAGGTGTACGTAAATAGCTACATGAATAATACGGCTATATTGTGGGAGTCGACGAAATTGTCATATTGGATAACAAATTCTGTAACATACATACTTGCTAAGACTATACTAAGTATACATTATGTTTCATCCACTAACGACATTGTAAAGCAGGATTTCACCAGCAAAACGTTTCACGTTTTCCTCAACCAAAAGTAATTAAGTGAAACGTGATAAGCAGTTTAGTTTAATTGGTTCCGCTTTGTAGATATTGTTCCAAAATCCATTGATGTTATTATTTATCGATGAGAAATATAAGTGTCAAGTTACGTATGAAAATTCTTCCATATAGCAATACAGCACAGCGGAAGCATATAGAAGACCAAACGATACTATCCACTCATTAAAGTCAGAAAAGGCTGGACCAATCAATAATACAAAATTATCGGTACTAGTGCTAAAATAAAAGATTCCGTTTCATAGTGTACATCCCGACAATACCATTGCTACAAACTGGAATATATGGAGCAATATACATGTAATCCATCACCGCTAGTGAAATATACAATCTCAAAGGCCAGCTGGCCCTTTGTGGTCAAACACAAAGCTGTATAATATTATGCAATAATACGAACATTACAAGTATCAACCTCGACCCAAATAATATTATGAACGTGATTGTAATCCAAGTTTTGCCACAAAACTGTACACTTGCTAAGAAACTATACGCGTAAAGAATTTGTTTAAGGTTGACACTGTAATTGGAATTTTATTGAGATAATATCAAAGCACAAATCTGTTTAGCCTCCATTATAAGCATATTCTCATGTATAAAACCTTCACCTCTTGTAATTTTGTTGGATAAGGTCCAGAATAATCTAGGGCGGGACTTGAACACAACGGAGTACTCTGTGTTAATTGGATTACTCTAACAAATGAATTCTCTGAACAGGGCGGGTGTTTGCTGAAATTGTGATCTAGGTAAGTACATTATGGTGTAAGGTCCAGTTTCATCCTGAATATTGACTTATTCATAAAAAGTTAACGTAGTAAAACACCAGTACTTAAAAATGGTTAAAGGTCATTTAATTTGTTGTTACTTTAGAAAGGCGATTGAATGTCACGGGGCTGAGATTGGGGATGCATGAAATGATGAACATAGAGATAAGATAGGAATGTGAACGTGGTGAAGATGACAGTAAAGAAGATTTTGAACGGAAGGGAAGATGGTGATAAAAGAAAGAAGCGATGATGGGTTGAATGAAAGCTACTACGACGGAAAGGGACTAAAGGACTCCCTTTTCCTTCATATCATTAGGTAATGGCATGTACTAATTACATGATGACGTTCAGCCAGGCTCAATGGAAGATAAATATCAAATTACGCCGGCCGCAGATGAGGTGGGCAGACATGATTGCAAGAGCATTTACAATATCCGTATCACATGATTATTTAAAAAAAATGATGACACCACTCCATTGTAACATGAGGAAGAATAATGGGTACAATTGAACAATTAAAAGTAATAAAATGACGTGGATACGACCTTAATGTAATATACATTTGCTACAAAGTGAGACCTGCATACAAATTATATTAAATAGAGAAAGTTTTCAACTTGCCAATTATTTTCGAGGATTCTTTACATATACGTTAAAATAATGAAAGTGCTCTTGGGAAACAGCCTACCGAAGGATGTATCCAAATGATAAGTAAATAGTGATAATTTATTCACTGCTCAAATTACTGATATACTGAAAGACGGTTAGGTCAGAAGCACTCTAACCCGGCTTTCATAGTACTTAGGTTTGACGATAGGGGAAGAAGTTAGAGAAACATCTATGGACAATGCCGGGTTGAGAGGCAGAAAGGTGTGAGTTTACCTATGTATGAATCTTATTACGCATGCGCTGCATATATGGGCTGACTTTCGGGAAAAAAATTGGTATTTCTTACAACTAGTTTTTTTCCCAATTTAAGCCAAGTCCAACTGAGATACTTAAACATATCTTTTATCCGTGAATATATACACGACATTCTTTTGTGTTGTATATGATGGTACATTACAACGTCTAGACGCATTGACGGCAAGTCAACTAGAAATAAAAATATAAGGTGGATTGGAAGGTAAATTATATACAAAGTTAGTTCCAAGTAATGTTATACTTGGCAGTCGGCCTTCGTCGGTAATAAAAATACTACGTAAGTAATATAATACACGTATAATATCTCATTTAACGTTATACTGAGAATAACTGGTGGTTTCAGAGGGTATGGATATGGATGGTGCCCTACGGAATGTGGCCCTTTTTTTTGTTCAAACAGGAAAAATGTAACTTCCACATTCCGTTGGCTAGGGGAAACTGCGCGGGTGTGTGGATCTCTCACCACAGTGTAACAATCTGCCGTGTGCTTTACGCTGCAACTTAGTAAGTGAACCGTCGGAAACAATACACTGTCATCGACAGATAACCTAAGTGTTGGTACGCAAACTTGCATTCCTGGCCCGTCTTCTAGTTGGGCGATGTCCAGACACTAGATAGCCGATATACCTGCTAATAGCAGACGCTGGCGTAAGCTTACCTGTAGTTGAGAATAACAGTCGCTTCCAATAAAACCAATTAAATCAAATTATGGAAAGCAGTTTAGAAATGTTATTCATATAGCTCTATGAACAAAATTGCAACTCATTTGCATCAACTGAATTCACAAATATTTTCGTCATTTCTCTATTGCGTCTGCTCTTGGGATAGTTCAGTTTCAGTCATATTATCCATTAATTTAACTAATAATGATAAAATCCTACAGCATTTCTCTCGTTCAACTTGAAAACTATTATTTCCTCTCGCTATGTTTCCGTTCTTTCAAAACAGTATGCAAATATCGCTCATAATATTTACATTGAGTAATATTACATGCATATTACATACCTTTGCAAAATAAGACCGTCCAAATAATGCTAAGACGTAGAATAATATGTGCAGCTGTAAAAGCAATATTATTAACTCGACTCGTGTCTCAAACTCCTTGTGTTTGTGTTTTTTTTTATCATCTAGGTATTACTTTTAGTTTTACAGCGCATACAAATATGGTCTACTAAATATGTGGTCATTATTGGAACTAATCAATGGTACAACTAGGAATGAGCCCTCTATTGGTAGATATATTTGTTGGCATTAGAATTTTGGTATTAGTATCATGCCCAATAATAATGTGCCAAATGGTATTCCAATAAAAAATATGGAGTATTAATAATTAACGGTTTAAGGCGATTGGCACACTGCAATCAATGATGCTGCGCGTGAAGCGTTTGTGCGTGGAGTTGTGCATTGATGCGCGGTGTTGCGCCGTCTCTACAGAGTTTTTTTGTATAGAAATAACGCGGGGTAGTAGCACACACCGAAAACGAATCACGCGCGGTGTGGCAGTATACGCGCATACACGTTTTACGCATAACGCAGCGTTGCAGTGTGCCAATCGCCTAAATAGTTCAAAAATAGGTCAAAACTTTAAAATGTTTTACTATACAGTTGGGATTTTGACTATGTACTTTACTTTACATAGGCAGGATCGATATGTATTAGGTAATGAAACAATCCAAACTTTTGATACCCTACATAAAGTTAATAATTGAGAAACAAATAACAATTATTCGTACCCATTTTTCGGCGTTAACTCGATTAAGGGTAATTACCTGCCTACAAACACGATTTTACTGTCGTGATTACCCAACTGTATAGAACCTACACCGCTATTTTATATTTGATCAATATTATTGAAGCTTTTCAATACAGAGAATCTTTTGTTAGGAGACTTTTTGACAAAAGTAAAACGAAATTTCAGAAATGTGCTTGATGTTCAAAATTTTGGTTATGTTTCTCGAAATAGGTATACTAAATAAGTATCGACGTAGTGAAATATAATGTTAAACTAGCTGACCCGGCGAACTTCGGTCCGTCAATTTTTGTCCGCCCGCGTGGCGTTCGATCCATTTCCCGCTGCACCATCTACTATATTAAGCATGTATTATACATATAAACCATCTTTTTAAATTATTCTAACTATTAAAAGAAACCTTAGTAAAATCTGTAGCATAGTTTTGAAGATATAAGCATACATAGGGACGGACAGACGCAGAAAGCGACTTTATACTATGTAGTAATAGTGAAGAGAGCTAAGTGTATCTTCGAAACATAGCACGTCTCCAAAGATATACGCGATGACTGTCAGGATTTCCTATCCGTCCTATCTGTGGTCTCCACAGTGCTGTAAAGTAACATACCCAACGCTATTGGCTACAAACTGATATGAGGGCCAGACCGTATGGGATGGCCCTGGGTCAGACCGTACGGGATGGCCCTGGGTCAGCCGGGGTGCGAGGGACATGTTGAAGACAATCTCACCTCCGGCCTAGCACAACGACTCTCAGTCGACGTGTGGTTTTAGTCGGTTCGAGTCCGATATAACCTCCCCTTCCAGTTCCGGCGGAGGAGGTATCCGAGGGGACCGCCGCACGAAAAAAAAGCTTCTCTATTGAAAATTGTGTGTACATAACAACCAATCACATTGGTCATACTAATGTTACGACAGTAGAATCCAATGAGATTTAAGTTAACTCCCTCTATATTCCGTAGATAGAAACAATCAATCTTCATAACACAATTCTTTCCCTTACCGCGTGAGTTTATGACGTGTAGAAGATATAGAAATTGGGGATCGAGTATCAATTTACCGCTATGATTGACTTGACACGGTTACAGTGATACCTTGAGCAGCAATACGGGGGTGACAGGGGTGACGGGGGTGACGGAGGGGTGAACCGTGAGAAACCTAATCTATCTACCGTATAGTGGAAAAAACAAAGGTTTCAACACAATGAGTTTATGTGATATAGATACTCGTAGTTAATAGTGAGATTGTATAATCTTTTTTATACTTACTGGATAGGTAGGTACTAAAGTAATAGTAGATACCTACTAGCCGCGAATATAAAGTAATACATTAATACTTGCAATGGATTTCGTTCCGAAAGTTTATCCTGTACGTAATTCTCAATACAAAAATGATCTCACCCCTAAATATAACCCTATAATTTCTACTCCTTGTCCATTCAGAAGTACAATAAAACTGTGTTTACAATGGACGACTTATCCACTAAGAGCTCTTAGCGGTGGACATCCATTGTACTTTTTTATTTATTTTGTACATTTAAGGTCTTGGCTCACCACTTAACCGATAAAGTGTTGGATAAGACCGGACAGCTTTTCTAAACAATTAAATGGTGTACACAATATTTAATTTTATGTCCTCTAATGATACGAATGTTTATTACTATGCAAATAGGTGGAACGCAACTTGTAAAGTGTAGCTAATCAAACATAATGGATATAGGGCACAACAGTCTGTCATTTTCAATATTCCAATACGAATATAGACGTCTCATGTTACACAACTGCCAAGCCTTTCACAAAGGCTCATTTTCATGACTTTACGTAATCCAATTATTTTATTTATTTATTGGGTTGGCAAGAAATAATATACTAGGTACTTAGGCAACACTGAAAGTTTTAAGAACAGGCCAATACCTAAGTAAAAAGAAATGTCGACAAAAGAAAATCTATTAAAGAATACTTAGTTTGAGAAGCTTAAGCCAAAATATATCTAATACTAATTTGCCATTTTTTGTTTTTAAACGACAACTTAAAAAGTGCGTGTCGTGCCTCAAAATGAACTAAGTTGTAATAGACCTCAATAGGAATTTTATGACAACGTCCCATCACGTGCCACGTTCAAACACGTTTAAAGTGATTTGCGTGAAGGTCGTCCTTCTAAGGCAACCACTGAAGATAATGTGAGTGTTGTACGACTCATGACAGAAGCTGATAAATGAGTGACATAATATAAACAGATTCACGCAAATTTTGGCATTGACGTCGTCACACGTAAGTAAAAGAAGTCATTTACCGAAAATTTAGGCGTCTGGTAGCCTTGCGTTACATGGATACACTATACGTGTACGGACAACAAAATGCCATCATTGTTACGGGACTACTATACTTAGCAGGCGTAATGAGACGCCAAATGTCTGTTAATCCCTTCAGAAGGAAATTAAATCTATGTTAATTTGCCAAATATACTAAAAGTCAAGGGAATAGAAGATTGCAGCTTCCTTTGATTGGCATTAGACGAGAAAATTAGTGCACTGGCATGCTAGTATTCATACTTGTCAATCATGCAAAAATTTAAGCAGCAGTATCCAATGAGGTTTCTCTTTCACCATATCAGCAATTTAGCTTATTTCGGCAGATGAACAATAGAATATTTAATTACGGGTACAGTTCGGACGGGAGAGCACAGACTCGTCATTTACAGTTCAAAGAGAGAAGACCTTAGATAAATTCACTTTACGAACCCTAAACATGCTACTGCATCATTACTACGTTGGGAAACGTCATAAGGAGATCTTTAGAACGATTGTTTTATGGTTTCAGTAAATTCTTTCATCGCATGGAAAGGTGGTGCACAGGATGCAAGCTATTTCAAAATATGTGAAATTTTCACAAGGACATTTGGATTTTCTAAACATAAAATGCTGTTCCTTCTTAGTTATAGATTTGATTGCTTCTAAAGTACGTGAGAGATGTGGTCCATTTTAAGCAGTAATCCTTCGGCACATTTTGCCTTCGACTACTACTACTTATCATTAGCTGTATTTTTTTAAAATACATGTATACCGCGGACCGGTAATGGACATAATTGCCCATTCAAGCGCATGGCAAGTTCGCTGAAAGCGCTCATGTGCCTAGGTGCGCGGAAATTGTCCCTTTTGAAGGGCACGAATTTGTAATGCTAAATTTAACCCTTAAGAACTACAGTGAATAATATAGCACATTTATTCGGTCGAAGAACATTAGCCAATCTATGCTGAGGTCAGGGCTGTTTATAGCGGTATAGACGGATTTCAAGGCAACTTTTGCTTTAACTACTTGTTTATGTGTTGTTATAGATACACTATAACTCTTCTGTGGTTTGTGAGTTTAATGTTCGAATACATGCTATAGTTTTCTAGAATAAGAGCAAGACAGTAGCTCGAGGAAAGCTAGTAAGTAGCCAAAAAAATCGGAAGAAAACCTTACTATCAAATTATGAGTCATAAAAAATCATTATGTTCTGCTATCCATAAATTTAGTAAACTATGGATATAATATTCACATGGATAGGTACTACACCTTGTCGTAAACAGTACGAGTACAAGTATTAAATATATAAATACCTTTAGTATTTGGAGGAGTCATATCGTTTACTACGTATGACGAATAACTTATTTGGAGGGGACGTAGTACCTAAGCCTTCCCGAAGAGCAATGCTAGATATGCCCTCTCCGTAAGTAGCGGCACTGCCGCGAAACTAATTACTACACCACGATGGCAATTTATTTATAACTTTTAATAACGTCATCATCCTAACAACTTTTTCTTTCACTTTTGATCTAAATAATCGATTTACAATAATGTTTCCGTGGTTCCCTAACTTAGTAAGGCGCGATACTAATTTCAAAAATCCAAATCGACCTTGTCTACGCATGTTCAGCGGTCTCCGGCTGCCTATTCTATTATTCATCGACAAAGACAATGATTAGGGTTTCATTGTCCTTGAATGTAACTAGATTGTGAAACAATGCAATACGTAGTTTTACAACTTTAATAAAGAACTGTACTTTCTGCGACGTACTATATTCTATAACGGTAATTTTCCGATCCATATCTCATATAAATAATGATAAAATTATCTTGTTATATTGGCGATAATCGCCGTTTGTATGTCATCATAACTCATGATTTATATCGCACCAGAACGTCCCGCGTCAGAACGCGATAACCGTCGGTTATCGACGTTTAACGTCGCTCGACGTCACTCCCCTTTTAATTACGCCACTGCGAAGAGGATTGTGATATCTTGATAAGCGAATTATAATATCATAAATAGTGTTGTAGTGGCAGTGGGAAATTCAACACTCGTTTGCAATAACTTAACGAGAATAATAAAACTAACTATACTTAGTACCAGCAATTGGAGCGATCAACTTATCAAGATAATTAATCAACCCAGTATGACGTTTTTCTGCCATGAAGATGACAAAATAATGTTTATTAATGACTTCACACTGACGCAGTTGTCTTAATTACAAAGCTAATTGCCTCGACGTATTTTATTTCATTATCCTGCCTCTCCGAGCGAAGCGAGGTCTAATTTTGTAATTTCACAGATTCCTGAAAAATTGGATTTTTGGATTGCGATGTCTCGTAGCGTTTGCCGCAGGGCAAATTCATATTACACATTGGTTATATGAGTATTTACATGAATAAAAAGAAACAGATAATAAAATGATGAAAACCTTGTTTAAGAACCCATATTTCAGGGAACATCCAATGTAGAAACGTTAATTCACGTTTCAAAAGTGGTTGAAGAAACTGAGTTAGTTAACCAAACTATAGTTCGATTCATATAGCTGGGACCTAAAATGTCCTCGAAATGTGCTCTATACACGTTTCTTAGATGTATTTTGAAGATAGCACGGGGTGCTACTGCTACTGCGGTGGACGAGCTCAAATTCCCCAAGTATCCATACTAATATTATAAATGCGAAAGTAACTCTGTCTGTCTGTCTGTTTGTATGTTACGCTTTCACGCCTGAACCACTGAACCGATTTTCATGAAATTTGGTATAGGGATAGGTTAGACCTTGACAAAGGACATAGGCTATGTTTGGTCGCGATAACCGACTTCCAGGCGGGTGGAGCCGCGGGCAAAAGCTAGTAGATTATAACAAAACAATCTACGCGCGCCAGGGCTTTTTATATCTCGCGATTTAGGTTCAAGATATGAATCGAGCTATACTTGGTTAGGTTCGTGCTTCTGCTGGCGAGGTAGGTTCTGCAGAGCCCTTATGGCCGATCGTCTAACCGCTAACGTATTGATATAACGTATCTACTGTCAGTTTTTGAATACTAAAATAGAAAATGTCATTAATCTCTGATTTTAGTGTCCCAATATATATAAAAATGAAACAGAGTTTTAGACATTTGTAATTATAATAATGGGACAGCAGTCAGATACTTCAAATTTTACTGTTTATCTGAAGGTTCGATCTTCAGTTGACTGTAGGTATGTTATTTGGGAACGGCAATTAGTGGAAAATGTTTAGGATCGGCCACTTTTAATATTGAAAGTGACTCCAAGCCCCGTTGACATACTGAGGAAACGTTTATTGACGCTTGAAATTCATCAATACCAGGTAACTGTGAATTCTTCTTATAGTTTGGTGTGTAATACAGTTTTAAATATGATGTTAAGTACGTAGTATTTGGTATTCACGTTTTAAGGTTACGCTCTCTAGGCTAGATTTTATTGAACTATATACGGAGATTGAAGACAACCAATCCATTGTGGGGCAATCAAGATTGGCAGGAAAATTACAGCAGCCAAACACATTTAGGGAAGGTCTCAGACAAGTTACAGAAGTTTCAACATCATCATTTTCATATTGCTGCTACTTGTATTGACTTTGGTGGCTACAGTTTTCGCTGCCAATTTCAGCATCATAGGTCACTAAAAATATATTTTTTAAAAAGAATTAACTCACCGGTAGTGCCGAGTTTTTGCAGCCGATTTGGCAGGTCCGCACTCGAGGCCTCCACGCTCTGCGCCTGCAAAATGTCGGGCATCGCGTTCCGCCGCCCCGTACGACCCGTCTCCAGAAATTCCTTTGGTACCTCATTATTCCCTTCCTGCATTATGGCCATCATTCTCAGTACTGAAAGTGTTTAATGAAATAATTGATAAATTTCGCGATTGCTACGGGTAGTAATAGCAATTTTATTATGTTCAACGTGACGACAGCGATATACCTACCGTGAGAATATCTACTATAGTTACAATATAAGACCCTGGTTGAAGTTAAAGCATAATCTAAAGAAGGAACTCTCAGCAATTGCACAATTAAAACACTGAACACATTAATGAAAAGTCACAAGGTTGGCTCCAATGGGTAGCTAAGTACCTACTGAGGATTTGTGTATCGTTACACTAGTAACGAAAAACTTAACATTTTTTTATCAAGTACATTCATGTAAGATAAATATGGGTGCTATGACTATGACGCACGTTGGGTTAGGTAGGAGAGGCCTATGTCCGGCAGATGGACAGATTATTATGTCTTGCCTATTACCCTAGAAATATTACCTGAAAAATGAAGTAGGTATATCTCCAGAAAAGAAAGGAATTACAACGCTTTAACAATATGTGAAGAGTTACTTAATAAGCGGGAAATAACTACCACTTTTCAGTTTCGATGAAAGTACACCGGCTGGCTGCAGGAGACAAAGATGGAACAACAGTATATGAGCCGGAGCCGGAAAAGTACTAAGAGGAATTGAGAATGACAAAGAATGTAGAGTCTTTAATGTTAAAAGTATTCTACTGCAAGTCAGACAATGTACGCATCTTTCATTGCATTCATTCTGCAAAATCGACTAAAATAAAGTGTGACGGCTATGAACGTTGAATTCTATATTATGATGGTAAAAGCAATAAGCTATTGCATGTATTCAGCTATCTTGTTCTGTCAGGACAATTTACGCAAAAGAGATAGTGTAAAAGGAATGGGTGTGAACCAGTACTCACCCGCCCCGCAACGGGCGACAGTAAGCGCTAAACGATCGACGGTCGTAAGAACAGGTCTGGAGGCCAGGGATAAGTTTAGCAGAAGCACACCATCTTAACGGAGGAAGTTGCCCCCTAACTTCCCGGCGACACCATTTTGTGATGTCCAAAGATTTCCGGATTTCCTAGAAATCTAGGATGTACCTGGGGTCTCTGGAAGAATTTTTCCGCGAGCCTCAATAAGGTTGTCCCGTGGGTTCAACACATACAAAAAGAAAGCTGCTACTACAAAAACGATAATATCATTGCGATGTGATTCTTAAACATATAAACCTACTGAAGGAGCTAGCGCAATAAAAAATAAATTAAAACTTTATATCAGCGTTGGGCACGGTGCAGATTGCGGTATTAGCTTAGCAATAAAAAATTACGCAAACAACGTTACAGCGTATGACGTGGAGGGAAATGATAAGACATGTTTGATCGCTGTCGATGTGTTAAATAGTATCTTGTTAGATAAGATAGGGGCAAGAACCAGATGGTTAAAACGGCCATTGACGCATATAAGTTCACTAACTTCCTGAATTCCGTTTCGTCTGGATTCTGAATGTAATTTTCTAGACTACCTACAATTTGAATGATCAATCATATTGATGACATGTGACTTCTGAGAGAAGAATGTGTTCCGTTCCGGTCACCTACACCATTAACTGGTAGGGACTGTAATGGAATCATTTTTACTAAACTTTGAGGGCTTTGTTACATTCTATAAATCTATAGCCATATAGCCTATATTTACAATTTCTTCGTATCACTTATACCTACAGAGGGCGACAATATTCAGGCAGGAAAATTAAAGTGCCCTGAAACGACACCTTATTTATACAATTTAGTTTTTCGGGGTCATCAAATGACTACCGTGAGTCGATTGATTCGATTTAGAAGGGGTCGAAGCGGAAAAGTCGTTTTCGATTTGGCCCTGCATTGGCGTGCCAGCTAAATTGAACTAGCGTAGCTTGGCTAACTTTAAATAGTGAATTATAAATAAAGTAGGTACTAGCTGCTGTCTGCAGTTCCACTGACATTGAGACTATTTTGTCTTCTTACTTAATGTTACCGGTCTAGGTTTGAACAGGCGACTGAGTTTCTAACGCCTGTAATGATATCTTCAACAGTCAGACTGACGGTAAGTTGCAATTCTTAATTGTTTATATTAATACTGTCTGGTATAATTGTTATCTGTGTATGATGTAACCCGCACACATTGAATTGATAACAGCAGCGTGCCGGATAGTGTGTAATGAACTCAGCAATTGACATTAAATATATATTTCTGTATAGAAAAATGTGTGCGAATATGTAGCGTAATTTTAACTTACGAATTCCTTCGAATTCATTAGAAAATCTGTTCTTGGAATAGGAGTCTTTATTCATTTTTTACTAATTGTTCCCACTGCTAATACTGATCGCGTCTTGATCCAGTCACTCACAGAAGCCTGTTCCCGGGATAATAAGCCATCTCAATGCCAAATTTCATCCAGTTCCGTTCAGAGGTTTTTGCTTTAAAGAGAAACAAACGTCCGAAAATCGATCCATTCTTACAAGTTAGTAGAATTCTAAAAATGTACATAGAAATAATGTTCCGTCTATGCGGATCCAAGAACTGGAAATTGCCGGTACTGCGCGCCTTTTGTCTGCCCACAGTTGGAGGTCAACAGCCACTCGATCGATAGATAGCTACCTACGTAATGAATGATTACCTTAATTGCTTACAAATTCATGAATCGCGAACAATTCCCCGTGTTATGGGAATTTGAACACCAGTTCGAAAATTCGGAAGGCTGTAAGGAGAAACCAACAATTAGCTCAAAACTTTGCTGGCAATGGGTGGTGCGTTCTATACAATGTCGAGGTTCAGATATGCGTACACTAATGCCTTGCTTACGAGTATTATGTCATGATATGACTTTCATTTCATTCCTGTTTGACAAGTCCAAACCAGGACACTAATGCCTTCCTTTCGCGACATTTATCCCTGGGTAGGGTTTCACATGTACGTACCAGGATATCTTCTCCAAACCAGGATAAACGCGATTACTTCTTAATTTTTCACTAAGACGCTACTTTGAAACTTTCCGTAAATCACTTTGATTTTAGATTGAAGACTTGAATGTTGCGGTGTTTGGCTAACGCCTCAATAATCTAAATACGACTAATGACAAAAATAATTATTTGCCATACTTCTCCCTCACAACAGATTACGGCCATAAGCCAAGATCGCTATAGACAATCGGTCGTTACCTAAGTATAAATAGGAAGCCAAAGGACATTGTATCAAAATAATGAACGTACTCCGATTAATATTTGTATCCTTCATGGCTACTCAGAGAGCCGTAATTGTTATGTAAATCATTACAGAAGTTTCAATAGTCAATGAGGTAATGATGTCATGGACCAATAACCATCATTTAGAGGTAAGGTAGATAGAATAATAGGTACTAGACTATACATACCTCACACGGCTTATACAGTATAGCAATAAAGACTATTCACGTAAACTAAAATATTATTACAAGTAATACAGATTTTACACATGAAAATGTGAAAATAGTTTATGTTAAAGTTACAGCGAAGTTTTGTTGTCATTGTGAATATTTTTGGCACAGACACATGGATTTATTGTTTGAGATCATTTTAAAATATTGAAAACATAAGTTATTTTGCAGTTTTCACAGGAATTTTCAAAATCGATAAATCTTCCGCAAGGTAACTTAATAACATTATTTGCGCTCAGACTAAAAGATCTTTGTCTCAGTATATGCCTTTCTCACTGATTAGCAGAGGACAGGTGGAAAGATAGGGAGGTGATCCGTCGACCGACGCGACGGGCGGGCGGGCTCGTCCTCTTATTGCGACACAATGAAGTTGGTCTGGCAAAGATCACCGCCCGCCCGTCTAACCCGAAACCCGGACGAGAACGAGCAGAAATCATGGTTCTTAGGGGTGCAAAAATTAAATGTAAAAAATAACTGATGGCCTGAAGATGGTGGCAGGCTGCGCACAAGCAGACGGCTTTTATGTTTCGCGCACGCTTCTCTAAAATATTCTCCCCTTTGGAAAAGAGCGCGCAACACATGAGGTTGCTGATCACAAAAAAAGTGAATCATTCGTTATCGTTCATGCTTGTCGAAAATGACTGCAGACCGCGATTTAATAAACGGAAGGCAAGACGTCCCCCAGGCTGCAGAATCGGGTGCTATAGCACACATTGAGAGAGATCTATTTCCAGCAGTCAACTGCAAATTCATTATTTATTGCCCATTTATGTTTCGCAAAAAATGGCAAGCCCAATGGTTTCTCGGTTTAAACCTCTAGTTATAACCATGGCATTCAAGGTACTATCACCATCATACATATAAAAATATGATTTAGGTGGACTGAGTAAATCAGTAGATACATTTATATCTTTGCATAATATATCCATAATTTTATAATTGACCAAGAGAGAGAATGGTTCAGTGTTTTAATTAAGTGTAAAACATTGATTGGAGCTTTCCTAAAATCTTATTACAACCAAGCATGCAACCAAACTTGTGAAATGGGTAACTCCATAACATGCAATAGGGTTAACATTACTCAAGAGAAAGTAAGGTGACTGAAAAGAATGCATCATACAGATTCGAAGAAGAAACAAATACATAAATAATATCAATAGTTATGTACCATTTCATCCCAATAATCTTCGGTCGCTGCTAAGTAGACACGCCCCAAGTTGATCTAAGAGATTGTCACTCTACACACATCATGCACCTCACAGTCCTGGATTGATACAAGTTGATTGTTAGTAGCATAATCAAGTGTCTACTGTTACGGCAAACCAATTCAATAGCAAATGTGGTTAGTGTCCTGTTTCATATTACAAGAAAAAAAAAATACCCAATAGCCAGAAAAACATATTATTTGAAATTGGAATGCTGACATTAAATTAACTGTAAGCTCTATTTTGTAATAGAGCTACTATTATATTATGTCATTATTCATTTGGATACAATAAGTAGGTATTCTATAATGCAAACAGCTTGTTCTTTGATCAAACATGTATAAAATGAAGAAAATATCTCATGAATAAATATGCAAAATTAAAGTGACATTCAGAGATTGCTTATAAAGCTGCTAGATGCAAAATCATTACAAAATAATATGTCAATTTGATTCAAAATTAGTATTTTCATATCTAATTACTAAGCTATAGTCCAAATTATAACAGAACTTGATTAGTGACCTAAAAATGTAGAAATATTTCCATGATAATAAGAATAAAAGAAAATTATTGTATAGTGGTATAAGTATATAAATGCAGTCATGTATGATTGAAAAATAATTTGGTTATTATTCAAAGCTGAACTACATTACCACCCTAAATGACAATGACATGGAAAATAGGTGTGTGAATATCTAGCCAGCCGTAAAGCCAAACACTACTTGAAAATGAAAATTTTAAACTGATTGTTCAAGCGCGCGGCCAACATTTGGCCCTGTCCATACCTGTGCAATTCTTAACGCGACGATCCCTCCTATGCTTAGACACCCGACCGCTTAAGATATCCGACATTTTAACTCAGAAACAATAACTACAATTTTGAATCAACTGTTATTAAAAAAATATTGATTCAGAACTTGAAAGCCGTACTCACAATCACCATAATAAAAATGTTCGACCATCAATGGAAGATTTTAATTATCTCTGATTGATACTCTGATGGTGACCTAAGTAATAAATCAGATTTCCAGTAAATTTACAAGGAGTATTATTTTAATTTGCTTTACACTGTATTTAAGGAGCGTGCACAAAAATCACCGTAAAAGAATATTGAAAGACGAAAGAATATTGTGACATGACATATCGACAGTATGCCTTGACAGAACTGACAAATAAAATTGAAAAGAAAAAAAAATGTTGCAAAACAAAAGAAGAATCCTGCCATATCAAAAATATTAAAAATCTTTTTAAGATACAGAGTATTAAATTAAAATAGAGTGGCGAACTCTGGCTTTTTTGTTACTAAGAATGATGTCAATGTCAATACCAAAATAATTTGCAACACTTTTGCAGAACTGTCACTCAGCAGCTGATAATAGCAGACAGATTTGCTGGATTCGAAACATTTATGTAATTCTTGCGAAAAAACATCTCATTAGAGGTAAACATTTACCAAAATTTATTTATCAGACGTCATATATCACTTTAAGTACTATTATGCGGATAAGAAAAATATAATTGTGTTTTAATTCAAATATTTTTTGTTGTATAGATGTTACGAAAAGTAGTGTTAGGCTCCATTGGGGTGGCTGCATTAATGCCGGTGGTTGGCGCTGCGACACCTATCAAGGAGGCAGTGAGCCCTACGCCGCCTGTCAAAGAAGAGTCAACAGGCCCTTCCAAGCCTCCACCAATGAGGCCATCTGATCTCCCGATTTACGACGCTCCACACGCTGCATATGCTGAGTATGGATTCATAAGTGATTTCAACTGACTACAATGTCTAGATATAACTAATCTCAAGCTGTGAAGTTACTATAATATATTTGAGAATAGTGAGGTAACATTTTTACATCCAGATATAATGCAAATGGATATATTCCTTTCAGCATTGTGTGTAAAGAGCGAGAGAGTAATGATTAGAAAATAAAAAATAAAGACTAAAATATACCAAAATATATTATAAATACTTTGACAAACTGTAATATCCATTGCTTATACTGGAGATTGATGGCACTTGGTGGAATCTACTACACATATTGAATAATACACTTGTACTTTTCCACTGAGTTTAATTTCATTCCTGAACCTGGTTTCGCCTTACAGCATTCTCAACTCAGTGGAAAAGTACAAGTGTATTATTCAATATGTGTAATATCTATCACCTAATCCAGGTTACATTGTGTAACTACCTACACTTTTTTGCTAGATATTATATTTTTTTGTTGTTGCACAAATTTAAAGTACAGACATAAGTAAATTGAATACAAATCTAAACACAATAGTGACACTTATAAATAGCTGAACTACATTTTTTTGCTTCCACAGATATGTACAGTCAAAGTCTCGGGATAACGATCCAGGGTATCTCAGGTCTGCATTATTAACACCAATTCGTGCAGTGCGTGAGCAAGTACAAGTTGTATTGGAACACACATCAAACGTCAAGCATTCCATACAAGATCACTACCATGATTTTCAGGATAGAACTCATTGTAAGACATTCTTATACTGTATGTTTTTTGTAACATTTATTATACAGTAAAAGGTCTCTTCTAAGAGGAGAACCTTTCTTAGAACTCAAAAGTGACAGTGGCTTGAATGACATGTTGCACCAGACGGGCAGATGATGGTAAATTATTATTATTTTACTGTCCAAAGTTTAGCAGTAAGTTAAAGGTACCCACAATAGGGATGTAAAACAATTTTTTATGGTTGTTGACCACTCTATAATAATAATCGGTAGCTTGGTCCCTGTATCCGATACCGGTGGGGCACAATATTTTATATTTTTAAATATGTTTTCTTTTATGTGTATTTAAAAATGTAATCCATAAGTACCTAATTTAAATAAAGAGAAATAATAATGAACTACAAGTGGTGCAATTAATGCTGTGAAATATTTTTAAGACAAATAGTTTTAAAGGAATTTCATTTTCAGGGATTGTGAGTTACCTAAGGGAGGAGGGAAACAAAGAGGTGCGATATGGTGCAGTGGCAATGGGTGGTCTTACTGGTTTCATATTTGGCCTGCGCGGAGGCATAATTAGGGTAAGGGTCATCAAATAAATTGTCTTATAATTTTTTAGAGCCCAATATGATGTTACCAGATACCAGTCCTTCAGTAGATCATGTTTTTTCTAAAATGCCACAACCAGAGACACTCAAAGCATAAATAAAATACTAAATGCTGTTGTCTAATTTATTTTTAATAATTATTACAGCGAGTGATATATGCGGGTACAGGCACCACTGCGATGGGCCTAGTTTGCTTCCCTGAAGAAACCAAGGATGTACTGAAGAACAACTCTGTGCTTGCCAAGCAGTACATAAATATTGCATACAATTTTTTCTATGGAGGTAATTTTTGGTGTATCCCTTTTGGTTATTATAATCAGTCACTAGACTTTATCCTGAGGAGTTGATAAAAAATATTCAATTATTTTTGATTATTGTTTCCTTGAACGTTTTATTGCCCTAGTATGTGCCTATACTAATCGAAATTTAACAAAATTTTATCAGTGAAGCCTGGTGATCCTCAACTGGAGGTAAAATTCCCTGAACTGTCTTTCCCCAAAGACTTTTCGGAGTTCGTCGAATTGTCGGCTTCTTTGGCGTCTTCAATCAAGCAGGCAGTAATGCCTCCACCAGCTAAAGAGGAACCTAATCCAACAGAAAAGAAAGAATAGGTAGAGGATATAAAAAATATGCATGGTGGTGGATGCTTTGTTTTTAAGCCTAATGTTGCCAAGTCTATAAAGTTGATGTGGGTCTAAAGAATCATTGTGGTAAAAATTATGAATTGAAAAAGAATTTAATCAGTTTATTAATTTCTATTCTATTTCTTTTCACCTTCTAGATTTATAGAAGCCAAAGATGTTTAGATGAATATAAGCATTGGCGGTTTTATACCAAGTGGAATATATTAATTTAAAGTAAGATCCTTGTTTTTGAATATCGACTTTTCACAATCAATTTTATGACATTTCTACAAGTCATCTTGACAATACTAGGCATTATTTTTCACATTTAGAACCACACTAATGTTAATGGGGAAATATTCAGGCATCTTATTAGACCTGGCACATATCCAAACTGGCTTTTGCTTTGTGCCTGTTCAGCCTGTTACTTGGAGTGATTATTTTCGAATTTTCTACATCACATTTTTTTAAATTAATACCTACACATATTCTATTATATTTAACTTGCATGTGATCTGGTGCTGTGCTGTTTCGTACTATGTTTTCTACCTTACTGTAAATTCACGCTTTAAGTTTTTAAGGTTTAGCAAAGATTGTTCAAACCTTTTTGTTACGAACTTTATCTTTTTGCATTATTACACACAGTTGCAGTAATCTAGAGTTAATTTTATCGCTACATAAATAAAAACTTTTAAGAGCTGTCTCTGAACTCTCATATATAACGCCCATTATTTCATGTTAATTTTAATAAGTAAACTTATTTTACAGATGTCAATGCAGATGAAGTAGAGCGATTAACAGGTTAGTAGTTTGGGGAAATTTGTAGAATAAATTATATTGGTCTAAGGGAATAAATAAGACATGGGTAGAAGTGCATTGACGTCCACTTTTCGCCATTCCGAACTGTACGGGCCACGTACATTACATTTTAAAATGCAAGCGTAAGCAACATTCGCGGATACGGCGCGGTCACTGCGATCGCCATTTAAAACAGTTCAACCTAAGATCTTACGGGAATCGGGCGCGACCAAACCGTACATTCGTGGCACATAACGTCTTGTAATTACTTATTGTCCAACGCATTTGTGACTTGTGATTACACTATATCTTACCAAACTTATCTTTTATTTGTCGGGAATCGAACCCCCTACACGAACAAAACCTTCTTCACAACGCTATCTAGATCCATGGTAAGCCTAACTAGCTTGCGTTACGCAATTTAAACATACATAGATACTTTTTTTGTAAATACATACATATTACACACATACCCAGACCAATGCAAATACCCATATTCATGCATACAAATATTTGCACTGGGTGGGGTCGAACTCGCGCCTCTTTCGTAGTAGTCGTGTTCACTGCCGCCACGCCACAGAAGTGCATCAATATATGCTTTTTTAATATCATGTCTGAGTGCATACTGCATGTTTTATTTTCTCACATTTACCGGTGACGAGTAAACTATGATACTGATTTGTTTGTATTGAATTAGCGCCACCTGGCGGCAAACTTGTGAAATATTTTTTACGAATCACCTAAATCACGCCTCTGCGCATTACAAGCTTCGCGGGATGGAAGAGGCCCGAGTCTTCTCCGGAGATCCGCTCCCTGCCTCCTTCTCAAGCTTTACTTACTCGGAAAAAGAGGGAGCGGCAGCTCGTGAGAACTCTGACGAGGGAATCGGTTGCCCGGGGCGAGGTGACGTTGGCGATATCCCTGGACATAGGCAACACGTTCAACACCTTGCCTTGAAGTTGCATTAGAGAGGCACTCGTATATCACAAAGTGCCTCTATACCGTCGCCGCATAGTCGGGGCGTATTGACCGAGAGAGCCAGCATCTTCATAACCATGACCGGCCTCGGTCGTGAGATGTCGTACGGTATTCCGCAGGGATCGGTACAGGGGCGACTCCTGTGGAAAATCGGATACGACTAGGCGCTTCGTGGTGAGCTCACAAATGGTACCATCGTACAGTGTTATGCGAGTGATATGTTCGTGACGGCGTGGCGTGCGGTGCTGCACCCCACGAAGCGACCCTGAAAGCTAAGACCACGGCTGCCTTAGTCGCAAAGCAGATCCGACGGTTGGCTATCGAGGTGCCTTTTCATAAAACCGAGACCATGTTCTTCCATGGGCCATCTGCGAGAACATAGTGGGTGGCATTTCCATCGGCATAAAGCCCCAAATGAAACATTTGGGGCTTAATGTGCTCGTGCTCGATTGCCAGTGGGACTTCAGGTAGCATCTGCAAAGTCTAGCCCCCAAATTGAAGGACGCTCTGGCGTGGCTACTACCATGTTGAATTTGCAAATTTATAAATCACCAAAAGGAACCCGATGACTGTAGAAGACTACGCTGAAATGAATGAATGTGGTATAAAAAAAGTCTACAAATCGCAGCTGCCGCGGGAACCACAACGGGTGCTTTCCAACAGGGTAATTATGGGGTATGATATCCTTCGAGGCGGCTAGTCTTCTTGTCAGAATCCTACCATGAGACCCGGAGATGGAAGCCTGGTGGCGCGGAAGCAGGGGTTCCCACCCGAACCTCGAAAAATCGTAAGCCGTGTACTCCACCAGTACATGGTGGTGAAGTGAAAACGACTTGGGTTCGGGCTCGTCCTCTACGAGCTCGGGAAATATTTGAGCCGTCGTTACGCTAGTAGAAGAAAGCCGGGCCGCGCCCACATCCCAGGCGGCCTTTTCGAAACTGGGATGGAATGCCAATCTCCTTTAGTCGCTGAGTACCTAAAACGCAGTCTGTCAATTTCGCGTTATGCCTATACATAACAAGAAATTGTCATAGTGACATTTAGACCTATTGCGTATTAGTTCATAAGCGGAGTTAGTGAATTGAGATTTAGGTTTATTGCGTATTAGCTCAAGGGCGAGATAGGTATATTGAATTTCAGTTCATGAGCGGAATAGGCGAATTGAGATGTAGCTTTAATGCGTGTTAACTCAGGGGTGAAGTAGGTATATATTAATTATAATTTATATAATTATATAGATACACTATTAACCGACTTCTAAAAAGAACATTCGACTATGTTTTTGTATATTTGCTACGCGATTTCTCCCAGACGACACGAAGGGACTCCTGAAATTTTAGAGGAATGCATATAGCGATTTCTACTTTAATACAATAGGTAATACAAAGAATATGCATTCAGATACGAGTATATAGTTTTTAACGGACTTGCAAAAGAAGGTTCTGTGTTTCACTTAGAGAAAAGTTTAAGAAATCATGACATCAATTTTACGATTCTAGGCTAATAGTTCAAGCATCCGACTTCCTTTTTACTAAAAAGCAAAAGGGTAACAGCCGTGATCAAATCAGTTTGACTACTAAGCTTGACCACGAGTCTCAAGAGGAGGCGCGGGACGGGAACCCGAGCCCGAAGAATTTCGGGCCGTGAGGTCCCAGCTCCACCGGGATATTGTAGCTGAGTGGGAGCTACGACTTGGGCGACCAAGCACAGGACACGCCGTAATAGCGGCGATAAGACCCATCATGGAGGAATGTCTAGAGAGGCCACAAGGTAGCCTCTCGTACCGGCTTACGCAGGTGATTAACAGACACGGGTGTTTCGGGAAGTACCTGTGTCAGATCCAGAGGGAGCCAACGTTCGAGTGCCATCACTGTGATGCGAGCGAAGACACAGAGCTGACCGAGTGAAAAAACTAACCAATACTATGACAAAAGAGTTTGTAAACGCTGACATAGTCCTATCGCTAAATAGGCAATACGAGGATTAGACCTATTGCGACATAGACGTATCGCTAAATGGACAATATGAGAATTAGACCCATTGCAACATAGACGTATCGCTAAATGGGTAATATTAGAATTAGACCTATCGCGACATATACAAAGCCGTACTTAGTCGAAATGCTCATTTTAAATGACATTTTGGCATAACGCGCAATTGACAGACTGCGTTTTAGGTACTCAGCGACTAAAGGGCCAATCTTACCTTCAACGGTAGGTTTGAGTCTGATATAACCGCCCCCGCCAGCTCCTGAGGTGGTTTCCAAGGGGAAAATTTTCAACAAAGTTTCACGACCTTTCTGCCCTACTGATCTGATGCTACTTTTAAAGGCCTGCGCATGGTTTTATTAGGATCTATTATATCTTGATGTAACTCATTATTCTCTTTGTTTCAGTACAGTGATTGCAGATAACGAGAACCTATGAAAACATGATTTTATTAGTGAAATATTTATTTATTATTTGCTAGTTTGTTACGTAATTGCAGCAATCGACATGTATGTAATAAAAATTAAATAAAAGAAATATATTTTTACTGTAACTCGTTTATTACATTTTACAACTGTACTTTAAGCAAATATCATTTCTTCGCGCCGCTTCTTGGTTACTACAGTTCCCGGCTTATGCTGTGCCTCTGGATGGTTCATGAGTTCCGGTGGACATGTTGATACAGAGCTGGCAAGCAGCACTTGCTTCAGATCATAGAACAAAGCTGAATCCTCTTTAGTAACAAAAGACATAGCTTTACCAGTCTTGCCGGCACGGCCTGTACGCCCGATACGATGTGTATAATCTTCTATGGATTTAGCCATATCATAGTTTATTACTATACTAACATCCTTGATATCAATACCACGACCAGCTACGTCTGTCGCCACCAATATATCCTTGGAACCGTTTTTCAAACTTGCCAGAGCAAAGTCTCGCTGCTCTTGTCCTTTACCACCGTGCAAAGTACAGGCATTGAAGCCCAACTTCTCCAAGCCTTTAGCAAGAACGTCTGCACCCTTCTTTTGGTTGACGAAAATAATAATTGGCGGTTCGACTCCCCGTTGCAATATCTCAGTGAGCTTTCTGCGTTTTTCGTTCTCGCCGATCATGTAAACAAATTGTTCGGTTCTGTCAACAGGTTTTCCAACTGATCCGATGTATACAATAGCTGGTCTGCGTAAGTAACTCCTAGCAAGACGTTCTACTGCCGGTGGCATAGTTGCTGTAAACATCACAGTTTGTCTGTACTTTTTCTTAGTGTTGTAATTGGCCAACAATACCGAAGCATCCTCAGCAGCATCAGAGTCAGGTTTAATGTTAGAGACAGGCATGTATTCTAAAATCTTCTGTACATCTGGTTCGAAACCCATGTCAATCATACGATCGGCTTCATCAAGTACCACATAAGTGCAACGTGTGAGTACCAAGTACCTATTTTCTAACACATCTATCAGACGACCGGGTGTGGCAATGACGATTTCACAACCCAACCTCAATTTGAAACCTTGTTCTTCTCTTGAAAGACCACCAACTACAACAACAGATGTGATACCCAATGGAACACCAAATTTATTGGTTTCCTCTTCTATTTGCTGAGCCAACTCACGAGTTGGTGCCAAAATGATGGCATATGGCCCTTGATCTATATCCTCCATACGTACACTTTTAGGTAGAGATTGGATCCATGTAAGTAAAGGTATAAGAAATGCCAATGTTTTACCCGAACCAGTTTCAGCCACACCAATGATGTCTCTATTCTGTAAGCCGATAGGGATGGCCTGTCTTTGAATAGGTGTTGGGCTCTTATATCCAACTTTATTAATAATTTCCATAATGTCAGCGTGGAAGCCAGCTTCCTTCCATGATCGGATAGGGTTCGGAATCTTTCCACCTTTTAAAGTGATGTTATAGTCCTCTCTAAAGATTCTCCAATCTCTCTCAGTCATTTCATCTTGGTCCTTCTCTGACCAATGACGGTCATCCCATTTTTGCTTGTCTTCCTTCTTCTTCACTTTCCTTAACCGTGATTTCTCTTGTTCTTTTTCCAACTCTGTTCGCCTTTTCTCCAACAAATTGCCATAAAATTTGCTGTAATCTTTTTTCTGTGATTTGATATCTATGCCCGCTATATGACCACGACCAAAGAACTGCACTTGATGCCTTTCTTTGTACAAAGTGTTGTAGTCATTTGAGGTATCCTCTGAGGCATCCCAATCAAATACAAATTTCCGATCATTTAACCTTCTTACTCTACGTTTTTTCTTAACAATGCCTAGATAACGAGCCTTTATTGCTTCCTCCTCACGTTCCTTATCCTTAGTTTTAGAAACATCTTCATTTTTGTCCTTCTTGTCATCACGTCTATCATTCTGAGCTTTTCTTTCTTCATATTTCCTTTCCCTTTCATCTCTCCGTTCTCTCTCTTTTTCTCTTTCTCTTTCCCTTTCTTTTTCCCTGTCTTCTTTGTATTTTTTATCATCATCTTTCCTTGAACTTGAGGGTCCTGTGAGATCTATTGTTGTTATACTAGGTCTGTCAACATTTGCTCTAATAGCTTCCACTTGCTTCTGACGTCTTTCTAGTGCTAAAGCGGCTCTTTGTTCTTTAGTAAGAAAAACAGGCTTGCTCCGAGCTTCTTCTTCGGCCTTCTTCTTAGCTAGTAATTCTTCAAGAGACAGTGGTTCACGCTTAACAGGTTTTGAATCTTCATCCTTAGCCTCTTGCTCTTCGTCCATTTTATCTTCATCTTTCCTACTTTTCGATTTCTCTTTTTCTTCGTATTTTCTGTCCTTTTCTTTACCATCACGTTTTTTAGGACTTCTAGAACGACCACGCTCTTTACGTGGAGGGCTTCTGGAACGTTCGCGCTCTTTCTTGGGGGGACTACGAGATCGCTCCCTGTCTTTCTTCCCTGGGCTTCGAGATTTATCTAGATCTTTTCTAGGGCTTCGTGATCGTTCTTTTCTCTTATTCTTTTCACGATATAACTCTCTCTCATCAGGACGTTCCTTATCACGTCGTTCCCTTGAACGTGAACGCCTACGTTCAGGGCTTCTGTCTCGCGCCATTACTTTACTTTCCTATAGTTTATTTGTTTACCACTTATTTGTGAATGGGGAATCTTATACGAAACTGCAAATTACAATACAATTAAATTATTAAATAGGTACCAATTTTGGATTCATTTCATTTGACAATTGATTGACAAGTTTTGTTTGACATTTGTGCTTTGTGCGACTGATTCAAACTGGCATTAGAGATGCCCAAAGCCCAAATCAATATTATACTGAATGAATAGTACAGATAATATACGACTACTAATTTTACATAATATTATAATCGATGTTTGTATAATATGGTTTCATTATAAAAAGAACATACAAATATTTACACTTAGCAGGAATCCAACCGATTATCCAATCACTACCAATAAAAAAAGTGCATAAACTTACGAGTTCTTAAAGGTTATTGGTTGGCTATAGAAAATCGGGCTCTAGCCTAGCCCTATCGGAGTTTTCGGGGTTCTAAATAAAAATCATGTTACGAATCTTTAATATACTGTAAACGAAATCAATCATACATAATATTACGTGAAATTTAAATAATCGAAGTATTACGTAAGCATTTTTATTGGAGTTGGAGAACGTGTTTGTGTGCAATTCAGACAACACACAGAGTAGTAAAATATAATAAGCGCAACGTTAAATTAACCAATGGCGTCTATCTTAGAGTATCAAGAGGTGCCATACCTACGAAAAAAAACTGCCTACCTAAACTTGGATTTTATGAATGAATGGAAAGCAGTATGGCGGCCTAGTAGGGAATCCAGTAAACTGTCGATAAGTGCTTATCGATATAAAAAGGGCACAGACTAAAAATTTATACATTTGAAAGAAAAAATTAAGTGGTTAGCTTAAGTAGATGCCGATTATTTGTTTTCTCAGGTTGCAGTGTGCTTAGGGCTTTCTGTCAGACTTTCCTTGTGATAACCGGAGTGTCGAATAATTCGCCCAGAAGGACGTAAAATCTACAAAGATTCTTTACAGTCTTTGAGTAACTAACTTTTAATTTAAAAATGGAAGTAATTTCTTGTTCAACTAGTTATATCATATTGATTTTGTAGTTTTATAGATGTAAAAAATGTTTTAGTATCTATTCATCAGTAATACCAGTACCATTATGCGATAGAATAATAAAAAGTCAACGGCATTTCAAAAGTCATTCACTATGTATGCAAAGTGGTCTTCGTTCTTTAAATATTTGGGAAAATATCGATAATATCACCGCATCACTGGCAATTTTATTTGACCAATCAGGTGCTACTACATCCCCACTACGTTAGAAAGCAAGATGGAGAATTGGCGTTTTCCTCATATGATTTTATGAATGAATTTCGTAGTAGCTTCACGTCTTTATATTTACTATGTCTATGGCGTCTATTCATCTTGTTTGTTTGTACCATGAACCTTTATACCAGTGGTTCTCAAACTTTTTAAATGACGGAACCCTTTTGGGAAGCAAAATACTTGATGGAACCCTACAATAAAACAATTATTTTTATAAGTGTATTCTTTATTAATCAGCATAATAAAAGTACAATGTATCAGTTACTAATTATTATTTACTTCACCACTTGGTAAGGACAATAATAGAAAACATTAAAAAAGAAAAAATCTAACTAGTGGGAGGTATGAAACTGTTTTTTATTTTTCATCAATTGCTTGATATCAGGTTTGATGGAAGAAAGTTGGAGTCTCATATCAGCTTCGGCGTCCAGTCTATTGCGATATTTTGTTTTCGTGGCTGCGTAGGTAGAGAATCCTGTTTCACACAAATATGTAGTTGGGAACGGGAGAAGAATATTCAGAGCCATTTGGCCAAGCATTGCATATTCATCTTGGATTCTGCACCAAAAATCATTAAGAGGCGTCGTTTTGAACAATGACTCCATACTTGTGTCTGATGACATTTCTAAAAGAGATTCATATATCTCATTTGACATGTTTTCAGGCTTTTCCAAGTTGGGTAAAAAAGGATTATGAATCCAGGAGTTCACTTTAATTTTTGTATTGTGTTCTTCGGGAAAATACTTTTCAAAAGATGCGCGCATCGAACTGAGATATTGGACCAATTCTTCAAACACATTATCTTCAAACATTTCTGAGTCGTTTTCGCTAACAAACTCACTGAGTAACGTAAAACTTTCTATTTCTTTCTTACCAATGCAAATGATCCAAAAATCTAATTTTCTTTTAAAAGCAGTTATTTGATTATAGGCCTGAAACACTGTTGTCTGTTTACCTTGCAACGATAAATTTAATTCGTTAAGTTTTTGAAAGATATCCGCCATAAAAGACAATCGGAACAACCAAGTTTTATCATACAAACGGTCCTTCAAATTAAAAGAAGTATCTGCTGAAAGAAACATTTGTAACTCGGCTCTAAGTTCAAATAGCCTTGTTAAAGTTTTTCCCCGAGACAGCCATCGCACTTCTGTATGGAGCAGCAGTGTTTTATGTTTGCTGCCATAATCTTCACACAATAATGAGAACAATCGGGATTGTAGTGGTCGTGATTTGATAAAATTAATTATTTTTACCGCTTCATCCATAACTAATTTTAGATTAGACGGCATTTGCTTCATCGCAAGTGCTTGTCTACGCAGAATACAATGACTGGAACTACAATTAGGCGCTTTATTTTTCATTCGTGACACTGCTCCTGCTGTTTTACCTGTCATCGCCTTGGCCCCATCTGTACAAATGTCAATGCAATTGTTCCAACTGAGATTATGTTCTTCAAAAAATATATTTATTTTATTAAAAATTTCTTCCCCGGTAGTGTTTGTAAGCAGCGATGAACACATAAGCATGTCTTCTTGAAAAGAACTTTTATATGGATATCTCACAATAACCAGCAGGATAGCCAAACCAGCGACATCAGTCGACTCGTCCATTTGCAAAGCGAATCGTGTATTTTGTAGACGTGTAACTAGTTCTTGTTTGACGTAGCTTGCAGATCATGGATTCGTCGTGAAACAGTATCGTTTGATAGCGGAACAGTAGAAAGATGCTTTGCAGATTTTTCATCAAGCATACATTTTGTTATGTCTAATACACATGGTTCTATTAATTTCTCAGCGATAGTGTGCGCTTCACCTGCTTGTGCAATGCGATAGCTAACTAAATATGATGCCTCCGTGGCCTTTTCGTTGGTAGTTTGTGTTACATGCATCATATTTTTTTGACTTTCTAATAACTGATCTTTTTTGCGAACAAAAAATTCTTTATTCTTGTCTTTAGTCTCGGGGTGTACGGTTTCTAAATGTCGACGCAATTTGGCAGGTGCCATGGAACTATTAGGAAGCAGTTTACTACAGAGCATGCAGAGAGGTGAGCCGTTGGAATCAACAAATCCGAAACTGATATAAGATTCATCATACTTCCTTTTTTTCGTCTTTGAAACCGTCGAGCTTGACGTCGTGGCACTCGTGGCATCATCTTCTGGATCGGTGATTGCTAAATTCTCCGCGCGCATTGCTTTTGAACATTCAGCGTCATTAGAAGATGTTGTTGGAACACGTTTAACCCCTTTAAGCCAACGTTCCATTCTTCTTTATTTATAATGTTACAAGTCAGGATAGTGGGGTTTAAATAATGCACAATCGTTACTGCGTATAAGAGACTAAATTTAGAACCTACAGGGAAGAAATGTATAAAACTGAGACAACAGAATACAGCAGGCAGTAAAACAATGAACACTAGTTTCTCGCTAGCGAGCTTGTAAGTAGGTAGTAACTTATCGCTCCGAACGCTAATCATCAACTGACGACGCCAACGCGCGATCGCCGCTTTTATACTTAGTCCTAGACTCGATCTCAAATATTCTCGAAAATACTCGAGTCGGCACCTTTGATAAACAAAAAGCAAAAATAAAAACAGAAATTTAAAAATAGCGTTGTAAACAATATCGACTTTATCCTTAGAAGTTAGAGACGAAAGTCGCTTGTTGACAACTATAGCGTCTAATTCAGAGGCGGCTTTTATCAAAGAGACTGAGCGCTTACAAGTATACTACCCGCTCGTTTTAAGTTTGCCGCTGGCGATAGGTATGAGTGTATGACGTTCGAAATTTTTTATTTAATTGTAACAATAAAAATTGTGTACGTTAGATATTTGGGTAAAACTATGACACATTATAAGTTTTGTTGTCACGTGGGGGAGGGTACGCGCATTCCACAGACCGGCAAACTTAGAGCGAACGCGTTGTACAAGTATAAAATTGTTGAGACCAAACTTATGAGATATTGTACCAGCTAATGTAACACAAGCTTATACAAATACAAATAAATAAATAAATAACATTCATAGCGTTTTGTCTCCGCGCGGCCGCGGAGTCCGCACAGCCGCGGAGCGACCAGAGAGAGGTGTTTTGATTTTTTTATTTCTAAATTCTTGCGGAACCCCGACAGAGGTATCACGGAACCCTAGGGTTCCGCGGAACACACTTAGAGTATAGCTGCTTTATACTATATATTAGTATACAGATTATATATATATTATATTATTTCATGGTTTGTACGTACATAAATGTGTCATCAATGTCATCAGGATGTCATCATGTTGTGTGTTCGATGTTGTTTTCCAGAACATAATAAATTATGAAGTTCCTTCTGTGTTCCCATCATTACATTCAAGTCTTCTATCCAGTGCAATCGTATATTTGTTTTAGAAATTGTGTGTCTAGTGCAACCAGTGAAAAACTACTGTGAACAGTTTAGACTTTCAGTAAGAAGCTCTCAAGTTCAAGGGCTGTAGTGGGATATTATTTATTTATTGAGAAGATATATCCCAAATAATGTTTCAATGGAAACGTCAACGAAAGTGAAGTTGTGTTTAACCTCAGCAGCTGTTGCGGTAGCTGGTGCTTTTGCTTATGTTTATTCTAGAAGTAGTAAACAAATCCCTCAGGATGCCACTGAAGTGTTTGACTATTTGAAAATTGAAATTGTTAAATCTGAAGACTGTTGTGATGAAGTTGTAAATGAATTGAGAAGGTAACCAATATTCTAATTTTAGTTTTACACTCCGGCAAGAAATTATTTAAAAAGTGTAACATTAAGTTAGTAGTGTAACATTAACCTAATTGTTCAACTGTTCAATTCATAAATCTTCTGTATACTGCTGTAATATTTTTTCATTATTGTATAATAATTTAATATTTTAAATATTTATATTTGTACACTCATCTTTAGTACTACTATCTACTTACCTCTATACATACATTATATATATAGTCATAGTATTCTAACAGTTGGTTGCTTTGTAGGTATGTCTTATGCGAAAAAAGAAAAAATTTGGAAAAAATTGTCATGTTTAAATTTTTTAATTTTTCAATAATATTGTTATTCCTTTGTTTTAAAATACATAACTAAAATTTTTTCAGCTACAGTTCATAGCTAATTAGACAGACACATAAGACTAATGAAACTGAATTATTTGCAGGAGATGTGAGAAATACAATGCGCTCGGTTTTGACTGTGAATGGATCACAGAGAACAAAGGGAAGAGAAGACCCGTGGCCTTCATCCAGCTATCTTCCTTTGATGGTTACTGTGGCCTGTTTAAATTGAGTGCTATGAAGAATGTGCCATCATCTTTGAAAGTAAGTGCATTAATTGCATTTGATTCCCGCTCAGTGCAAATATTTGTATGCATGAATATGGCTATTTGCATTGGTCTGGGTGTTTCTATGTATAATATGTATGTATTTACAAAAAAAAAGTATACAAGTAAGTTTATCTGCATTCTAGATTCCATAACACAAGCTATAAAAGCTTACCATGGGTCTAGATAGCGTTGTGTAGAATGTTGTGGAATATTTATTTATCATTTTTTTTTAAATTAATTCAAAATTAATTTTCAAACAATTGAAAAAGCCAACAAGTATATAATAAAACATATTATACATACATATGATGACGATGATGACACATACGCTCACACCTATTTCCCTTTGGGGGGTAGGCACTGGTATACAAAACTATAGGCAGAGACAGCCATTAAACTTTATTGTTACATACTTCACGAGCTTCCTTTACTGTCAGTAATCTGAAACATTTATGTCTGTTTAAAATTTGAAATATCATAAGGTTTACCAACCTGCCTGGGCCTGACTCTGCTAGGGCTATGAGTACCCTGAATTATCGCTCCCAGGTTTGAAATGGAATACCCTACATTTTCCGAAAAAAGCGTTATGATACAATTGCTCTGCTATATTGCAGGCTCTGTTGGAGGATGAGACAGTATACAAAGTCGGTGTGGCCCCTGCAGATGACAGCCAGAATCTTCTTCATGACTACTCAGTTGCTACAAAGTCTACATTAGACTTGAGGCATTTGGCCGAGTACTGCGGCCACGAGCCTAGTGGATTAGCATCCCTGGCCAAGACATTACTTGGCGCCGTAATGGACAAAAGTTGGAAGGTGAGATTCTAGAACAAAGGTTTATCCTATTATTATTTTTATTACATAGACAGAATGCATAGAAATAGTTTGTGAAGCTGCTCAAAGTAATACTGAATAGCCGTTTTGCTTGCACTTGTACCAAAACATATCTTTATTTCTAAAAAAGTCCGCATTATTGGGGATCCTGAGGTCACGAACACCCTCGAGCCTTTGCAGATGCGTAGAGATGTTGCGTCTTTGGCAGTTTTCTACCGTCTCTACCATGGTGAATGTTCTGACGAGCTCTTCCAATTAGTCCCACCCTCCCCTTTCCTTCACAGGACGACACGTGCAGGGCTAAGATGTCATCCATTTACGGTGCAGAGTATACCTGCTAGAACCAAGCGTTTCAGTGATTCATTCCTATGCCGCACCACTAAGGCCTGGAATTCCCTGCCAGTTCACGTGTTTCCTTCTTCCTACAGTCCTGGGTCCTTTAAGCGGGGCGTGAAAAGGCATCTAATGAGGCCGTCAAGCTGACATGAGTCAAGTTAACATGGTAAATGATTACGATGGTGACCCTCTTTCCGAGACTTTGCCTTTAGCTTAACATCAGGCGAGGTGAAGTCATATTGACGTGTCGTGTATAAAAAAAAAAAAAAAAAAAAACATCATCAATGAAAGTCAAAGTCAAAGTTACTTATAATAGACATATAATTTATTTCATTGACCAATAGGTCATCTGAAAAATTCGGTACTATCGCATTATTCGGCATGTTTTTTTTTTTTTTTTATATAGGACACGTTTACGTGTTACGTGTTACACCCAATGCAATAGACCCGCCAATACAACAGTTGCTTAACATAATTTATGATCTATAACATATATTATACATCGCAATCTTTGTGAATTTTTTGAACATTATTATGTTTTTAGTTTGACAATCAGGCTACAAAGTAACATCCTGTTTCGTATCATTATTGCATCATTTTATGTACGCAATAAAATAAATTGTATGTTAATTTGTGCGGTACATTCGTATTACGAAGTGAAAAATAATATGACGAAAATTCTTGGACCACAAAAAAAAATTATGAAATAAATAGTAGTTACGCAACTGTAAACTTTTTGAGTGAGCGTAAAATGTAAAATCCCAGACTCAGCTTTTGCGTTATAATAATATTATGAAGAAGTGGTAACTGCTTTCTGCTGTTGTACACACATCGGGCAGGGTAAAGCCATATTATTTAAAAAAAGATTACCTGATGAGGCAGGTTTTCCCTTAGGGGTTGGGAAGAGCAAATTGAAGATAAAAGAGAAACTTCGGATGTAACCGGGACTGTGGTGATGATAATGAGATGATTCATTTTAATTTAAGACCGCGGAAGTTCCTTTATCGTGCGTCATATTTACAGTTAGTAATGTTATGAAACTTATGGCACATTATTATTATTAAACCTTTATTGCTAACTTCAATATACATTTTTATAAAATATTGTTAAAAGCTAAGTGAGTATAAGCTCAGGCTACAGCGACATAAAAACAAACTAGCCAGAATTTTGTTGGATACTAAACACAACGAAATTAGATTGAAAAGAAACCTAATTGCAAGAATTTAAAATGAACCTCAAAAACAAAAAGTTTAATTGATGAGATGACACATCATAGGATGTGAATAAACTCAAAATGCCAAAGTACGATCATCTAATCTGATAAAAGCTGTAAGGCTGATGGCAGATAGAAGGAAAAAGGAAAAAAAAAAAAAAAAGCTAAGCTAAGCTAAGCTAAGCTAAGTGAAAGTTATGACAAGTCAGCGTATCATTGCGACACAAAGGCCTCCTCCAGCTCTTTCCAGTCTGCTCTTGATGCCGTTAATCTAAGCCATAGTGGCCCAGCAACCTTTCTTATGTCGTCGGACCATCGTATTCTTTGTTTTCCTCTTTTTCTCTTTGTTTGGAATCTGGGTGTCCACTCTGTTATGTCTTTTGTCCATTTACTTTTGATCTCTCTCATCATGTGGCCTGCCCATCTCCACTTAAGAGTTTTGGTTTTGGCATCAACATCTTCAATCTTTGTTATACTTCTTATCTCTATATATGGCACATACATACGAAATAAGTTACTACTACTACTTCCAGTGGGGATGCCGTTTGACCGGACGGATGCTCAGCCCTTCTATGGGGCCATTTCACCCATTTCCAGTATAACGACTACCATACATGTTCGTATGGCAACTGGGACCGACGGCATAACGTGCTCTCGTAGCCACGACCAATACAATGCAAATACTCATATTCATGCAAACAAATATTTGCACTGAGCTGGGACGGCCGCGTTCACTACCACCACAACAGCGCCACGGAGGCTGTCTCTTTGACGAAATAACTTTACAGAGAAAGTGTAATTAAGTCAAATTGAGTAGTCTTACTCATATATGGATCACTGCTTGTATGGAATCCCCTATAATGGTACAATGGTGTCTCTCAGCTTGACGGCCGCATCAGATGTTTTTTCACGCCCCACTTAAAGGACCCGGGAATGTAGGAAGAAGGTTATGCATGTACTGGTAAGGTAACGATTCCAAGACTGTAGGATAGGATAGGATAGGGGACTCTTTTGTCCGCACTTTGCCTCTCTCCTTGGGCAAACGTGAAGAGTACTGGTTAGAGCAGCCAGCTCAAGCTTACTGGGGGCTTCACAGGCTTCACGGAGCGATCTCACTGTGCCAAGGATTTGGGATCGTTGATTGGCCAGTGCCTCGCAGTCCAGTATTACGTGGGCGGACGTTTCATTCCAAGACTGAATGACGCGGCAAAGAAAACCGTTTGTTTCTTGATATAATGATAAAAACTGTAGCTTATTTCTTCACAGATTCGCTGTAGTGACTGGGAAGCAGATGAACTAACGCCTAGACAAGTGACGTACGCCGCTACGGACGCTCACGCCGCTATCAGGATCTTCGCATTCTTACTGGAGCAGCTTAGCAGGAAGAACGCGTGGTTGTTTTGGCTCGGCCGTGCGGACACTGACGAGGTCTGCAGGACCTACGTCGATAGGAAATACAAATATAGACATAAAGGGAATAACAAGGCCAAGTAAGTTTTTGTTTAAAATACTTCCGATTATGTTGATATAGTTTAACGGTGAAAATGTTAGGATAATTTCAAAAACCGAGTATGCAAGTCGGACTCGCGCACGAAGGGTTCCGTAGCATTTTTATATATTACGAATACAGGTGCAGATATGTGCGTATGGGTAACCACCATGACGTCATATGTAAATATAGGAAAATCCGTGGGAAAATCGAATAACATGTAATATTGTGCAATATTGCTATCTTGCACAACATCTGACACATACTCTATGGTTATCGTTTTTCCTAGAATAAACAGGCTATATCACCCACATATTGGTTGTTTATCTAGGAATAAACTTCACTCGCGGTGGTCAAACCGTCTTAACTGTCAAACAAGCACATGGCCCATTTGATAGAAAATGGCTACCAAGGCCTATAAACGTGTACAACAGCAGGGGCATCACACTCGTGGTACCAACCCTGTAAGAACGTTCTGATGCCCTTCTAATCAGGGCACTGACTGACTTCCGTCCCCCATGAGCGCGGGCCTGGGGGTGACGGGTGGAGCCGCCTGTCACCCCAGCAGAAGCAGGCCACGGCGGCGGCGCGCTGAACAGCGCGCCTCCCCATTCCGGGGGCGAGTTGGGGACACCGTTGTCCCCCCTCCTGAGGAGGGCCAGACCGTAAGGGATGGCCCTGGGTCAGCCGGGGTGCGAGGGATATGTCTTTGACAACCTCACCTCCGGCCTAGCACCAAGACCCACAGTCGGCGTGCGGTTTTAGTCGGTTCGAGTCCGACATAACCTCCCCTTCCGGCTCCGGCAGGGGGGGTATCCGTGGGGATTTCCGCACGAAAAAAAAAAAAAAAGATGCCCTTCTAATCTCTGGTTTCAATTTTTTCAGGACGAAAGAGACGAAGGTGTCCAAAAACTTGGTATTGAGCAAGCGATACCCGAACGCGACCCGCAGCAAACCTTTGTACCACAATTGCTTTCTACAAGCTCCTGACGGCGAGTTACTGTGTACCTGCGATGATAAAAAGGCTCTATGGTACATATATTTTCTTTTACATACACGTTTTGAGACTTGAATTTTATATTTTTGAGTGTAGTGTTCGTTAAAAACAATGCCCAAAAAAACTGTAAAGAGTGATATACGATTTTTTTTTTCCACTATGATTGATAAATTTAAAGATATGCAAAACGCGCTTCTTGCACACACTAGTACCATCGGTAGGTATAGCCTACATGGTATTTAGAGTATATATATGTTGGTCTATATGTTTTATATGTATAGTATCATGTAGGCTATATCTGATTCTATGTACGCTTTAGAAAAAAGGTAAAAATATATAATATCAACTCCGTTATTTCGCTGTATAGTCAGTGTTGCAACCCCTTAATTTTTCAAATTTGGCGCCAATTTTTCGCTGGCAAGACTCTAATATGGATATTAACATCCTGCGTCCCTACCAGGTACAGAGACAAGGGGCTAGCAGACGTAGTAGTCGAGGAGCCCCTGACGGTACGCCTGCGCTTCGAGCCCGCTGGCCGGTCGGTCGGCGAGGTGGGGCGCTACTACCAGCTGCGCAAGGAGAACCAGTGCGTCGTGTGCGGCAGTACTAACTCCTATATCAGGAAGAACGTCGTGCCTAGAGAGTACAGGAAGTATTTCCCAGGTATGTATAACATCGCAATAGTACAAATAGTAGTGAAAGCAGCAATATTAATGTTTGTGATTTTAATATATGAATTTTATTACATAAGTGAACATTTAAAGATTTACGCCGGTAATTTAGTCCAAAAGAAGACCATTTCTCGTAATAAAAATCAATTCAAAATTCAGTGTCGATCTGTCAAAATCAAATGAAATGTCAAAAACGATGACGTTTTCAATGAAAAGGGGGCCAATTCTGGCAATAATAATTTTAAAACATTTTTGATCTGTTAAAACGAGCGCGATGCCAATGTTCTAGGCTATCGCGAATCGTATTCGAACATTTCATTTGTACCACTGTGTTGTCTGGATGTTTTTGCTGTTTATTTTATTTGTAAGTTCAACATAAAACTTGTCGTACATACCAGTCCAATCCCCCACAGAGATCATGAAGGACCACTCGTCCCACGACGTGGTACTGTTGTGTACGGACTGCCACCAAGTCAGCAACATGAGGGACCAGGCCGTAAGGGAGCGTCTCGCCGCCAGGTGCTCCGCCCCCCTGGCCGCTCAACCTGGCTATGGCAGGTTCACGGAGGACCCTGCCGTCAAGTAAGTCTAGTCTAGTAGTAGATTCACTTGCAGAATTCTAGTCATCCCGCGACCATGTTTGCTGAAAAACGGCCAAAACGTGGATCTAAATGTAAATGATAACAAAAATGATCATCATTTTGTATAATTTTCTTATTTGTATAGCCGTCCCTTTCATTTCTTGTCTTACGTCATGGATAAGTCTATTGTATTTGAATGATTTTTTTATAGCCTTTATTATGCTAACTTTAAAGTTCGAAAAACATTGGAAAAAATGAAATGCTCAAGTGAGACTTGAACTCACGACCTTTCACTTACAGGGGGAATGGTCTTCCAACTGAGCTATTGAGCCACACCTGAATCATTTAAAATTTTCCTCCTCTTTATATCCGTCTTTAAGGGCGACGGTGGTGCCATCTACTAACATTCTTACGAACTGTTGGAAACAATAAATGGTTTTTGTATTCTTTATGCATTTTTTATACATGTCAGTACCTGAGCCGTAAACTATCAATTTGCATTGGTGAGAAAAGAGTACGAATTTAGTGTATAAGTAATTTGAAAATGATTAGTTTATACAGTGTATATCCAATGTACGTCCTTTTACTATATTGTACTTTTCATCCCTTCTATTCGAAAAATGTCACCAAAGAGCGCCAATTAGCTCTCTGTTCTTGTAATTAGTACATTACCAATTTAAGTTGTATTTTGCAAAATAATATGAGTTCTCCTTCGTTATGCAAGTGACAATGCATTAACTTCTGAAACAATTAGATATTATAGAAGCTAACAACGCCGTACAAAACTTGTTACGCCCGAAATCTCGGGAGGAATATTTTCTCATAGAACGGGGATGAAAAGTAGAGTGTATAACTCGGGAGCAAATTATTTTTCCCTCGGGCGGTGTAGTTTGATCCTTCGCTTTGCTCTTGATTCAAAGTAGTGCCCTCGCCGTAAAAATACTACTTTGCTCCCTGGTTATACAATCTACTATTAGCTACTTTCAAAAAAGAGGCTAAGTGCGGACAAAATAGTCCTCTATCCAATCCAATGTTAGGTGCTAATACGTAGTGTGACGTGACAGGAAGGTCCGCTCGGCCGCTCGCGCCCTGCTGTCGCGCAAGCACTCGCTGCCCGAGGCGCGGCGCCGCACGCTGGAGGACGTGCTGCTGCAGCACTACCCGCACCACCTCCTCGTCACGCACGAGCTGCTGCAGGAGGCCTGCGACCTGCAAGTCACGTGAGTGCCGCGCCACACGCCCAACAACCTTGGACACCACGTTAAGACATAAGAAGCAATCTGCGGTAGCCTAGTGGTATGGGTAATGGACTGCTGAGACGAGGTCTCGGGTTCGATCCCAGGTTTACCATGGCACACACCAATGACTTACGATGCTTTTCGAAGCTATGTGTGTATTTATCGCAGGTTTATAAGTGCCCGGTAAATGGCAATAGGCTCGCCACCTATTACATTGGGACCTAAACATAAACTGGCGAAATGTGGGTGCTAGCACCTCTGCCTAACCCTTCGGGGAATACAGGTGTGAGTTTATGTATGTTATGAAGAAGACAGCCTTCGTGGCGTGGCGGTAGTGAACGTGGCCGCTATGCAGGAGGCGCGGGTTCGATGCCCGTTCAGTGCAAATATTTGTATGCTTATAAATGAGTATTTGCATTGGTCTGGTTGTGCCTCGGAGAGCACGTTAAGCCGTCCGTCGGTCTCGGTTGCCATACGAACATGTATAAATAAATAAATATTCCACAACATTCTACACAACGCTATTTAGATCCATGGTAAGCTATTATAGCTTGTGTTATGGAATCTAGAATGCGGATAAACATACTTATATACTTTTTTTTTTGAAAAATACATACATATTATACATAGAATGTATGGTAGTCGGTAAGGGGAATTGGGTGAAATGGCCCACATAGAAGGGCTGATCACCCGTCCGGTCAAACGGCGTCCCCACTGGCAGCAGTTGTAAGAGTAGTAGTGATAGTAGTAAGCCATAAGAATGTGTGGCATTCGTTACGAGTAGTTCGTTCCCTGAAAAGTCGGACGAAGAAAGGCTTTAGCTTTGCACCACCCTATGATAGACTGGTAGAGAATGCCCACGGCATTAAGTCTGCCAATGTACATCGTACATAACGAATGAAATAAATGAAGTCTTTGAATATCTGTGGCATTCGTTATACCTAGTTACTTGAAACCCTGAAAATTCTGACCATGTTGAACAGCGCAGCGTCTGTGCCTCAGTAGCGTTTTAGCACCTCTTATACTATAATATTATGTTAGCCTGGTACTTGAAGCTACCGAACTTCGATTTCGTCAGTGGGTTTTAGAGGTCGGATGGACTGCGCTTCACGAAAAATATCGAAACTGGTGCCAGACTGAAAAGTTAGACTAAAAGCCAACGTCAACTGAGTAAGGGAGTAGTCACTGGCCTTATAGCTAATGTATGTCACTTTCTATAGAGATTGCCAGTCCATCTGTTTGGGGAGCTACTATTCGTCTCGCCTCATGTAAATAATACAATTACAGTTACGAGAACTCTGGCTACGAGTCCCACGGTCTGAAAGTAGTGGAGTACTTCTTGGAGCACGAGGGCCTGCTTCGCTTAGAGGAGGAGTGGCGCCAGCACTTCCTCGACGTCATGCAGCCGCGCTACATGCCCGAGCTGTGGTCCATAAAGCACAACGAGGAGAGGTAAGCACGTAAGATGTAGAAGCAAGCAGTTTGGCAGTTGTATCTGGCTTGAAGGACCAAATAATGATTAACCATTGTTACCCCTCGTTTTCACCAAAGATGTCACATGTATTTGCCAAGTCGCAAAATGTTATGAACTTCAGAGTGAAAGAAAATGTGTTTTAAACTTATATACAACTTGTTGGCTATACATACTGTATTAACGAAAAAGTGTCCTGGACACTTTTTTATAAAATAAAAAAATATTCCACAACATTCTACACAACGCTATCTAGACCCATGGTAAGCATAGCTTAACTAGCTTGTGTTATGGAATCTACAATGCGTATAAACATACTGAGATATATTTTTTTTGTAAATACGTACATATAATATATAGAAACACCCAGACCAAAGCAAATGGCCGTATTCATGTATATAAATATTTGAACTGAGCGCGTCACAGAAGCTGTCTTTTTGCGAAGTAGTTCTGCGAAATCTTCTACAAGTTTTGTATCAAACAAGTTTTCGATTTCTTTCTTGGTGAAAAGAGGGGTGATTTGCTGTTGCAGTTAAGTAATGTTACGGTTATCTATTGTTCACAGATTGCGAGTGAAATGGCAAGAAGGTCGATTGTCTCTAGACAACTTGAAGTCTATGGGATTGACTAAAATATAACACAGCAAAGATAATATTAGATTACGTATAAAGCGCCGCGATAAACGGCTAAGGAAATGTATTTCCATAATATGAGGATTATGGCAATAGGGAATGTTTAGCTATGATAAGCTAAGTGTTTTTAAAGACGTTTGAGTTTGCGACCTTTTCTCTTTGATAAAGTTCCTGTCGCTTGTGGCGTTTTGTCAAAACAATAATAATGCTTGATCAATTATGTATTTTAGGTAGTTCTTTGGTATAAATAAAGTGTTATTCTGTTAAACAGTACAACCCAAAGAACTCCTTATAATAAGTTTTGTTTAACTGACTTCATGGGCTTGAATATGTGACGTTTTTTTTTTTTTTTTTTTTTTTTTTATACAGGACACGTCAATTTGACTTCACCTCGCCTGATGTTAAGCTAAAGGCAAAGTCTCGGAAAGAGGGTCACCATCGTAAACATTTACCATGTTAACAGTGGTGGCACTCAGCTTGACGGCCTCATTAGATGCCTTTTCACGCCCCGCTTAAAGGACCCAGGACTGTAGGAAGAGGGAAACACGTGAACTGGCAGGGAATTCCAGGCCTTAGTGGTGCGGCATAGGAATGAATCACTGAAACGCTTGGTTCTAGCAGGTATACTCTGCACCGTAAATGGATGACATCTTAGCCCTGCACGTGTCGTCCTGTGAAGGAAAGGGGAGGGTGGGACTAATTGGAAGAGCTCGTCAGAACATTCACCATGGTAGAGACGGTAGAAAACTGCCAAAGACGCAACATCTCTACGCATCTGCAAAAGCTCGAGGGTGTTCGTGACCTCAGGATCCCCAATAATGCGGACCGCACGTCGCTGCAACCTGTCGAGAGCATCTAATAAGTACTTTGCGGAGCCGTCCCAGAGATGTGAGCAGTATTCCACGCAGGAACGAATTTGGGTCTTATATAGAAGACACCGCTGCTCCGGCGTGAAAAAACGTCTCACTCTGTTCAGGACTCCGAGTTTACGCGAGGCTGATTTGATGATACTCTCGATATAGTTTTTGTTATTCAGTTTGCAGCGAACATCCATACCGAGGATAGTGAGGTGATCCTGCAGTGGCAGTGGTGTGCTCTGAAGAGTGGGAAGGGGAAGGAAAGGAGATACCTTTGCTGTAAACGCACATGCCTGGGTCTTCTTGGTATTGAACTCGACCAGGTTCCTAGCGCCCCATTGAGAAATGTGGTCCAGGATCCGGTCCAGGTCAGTGACAAGAAGCTGCCTTTTTTCCGCGATATCAGACTGCTTGGCCGCAGGATGTGCGTAATAACTCCCGTGTAAGGTGCTGTCGTCTGCATAGCAGTGAATGTTTCCGTTACAGAGCATGTCATTGATATGCAGAAGAAAGAGAGTGGGAGATAAGACGGAACCCTGCGGCACGCCAGCATTTACCTGCAAGAACTCCGAAGCTCGTCCATCACAAAGGACGCGAATACGGCGCCCCTGCAGGAAGCTTGCAACCCAGTTACACAGTCTAGGAGGCAGGCCGAAGGCTGGTAGCTTGGAAAGAAGCGATTTGTGCCATACCCTATCGAAAGCTTTGGCGATGTCAAGACTAATTGCCAATGACTCACCGTGCTTCTCCATAGCCTCACCCCAAAGGTGGGTCATGTGGGACGTCAAGTCTGATATTGAATTATTGTTTTTTATATAAATGTTATGACATAATTAATTTCAATTTGCTATTATGTTAAGTATACATGAATTAATTTACTGTGAACTCAATAAACTATTAAATATACAGGAATAACTATTAAAACTCTAGAAACCAAAAGACTTTTGAATGTTTTATGTAATTGATATCAGAATGTAAGATTTATGTATTATGCCATGACAAACTTTAAAAGACATTTTTAATTTTCATGAATTTGTGACCAGCCTTGTATGGTGATATTCTCTCTAGAACACGAGGATTTTAAAAGTAATTAATTACAGATGTATTATACTATTACTATCTCTATCTACTCACGTAATATCCACGGTTATGAGTGAGACAGCATTCTATTTTTTTAATAACTTTCGGCCCACTCCTAGCAAAAGCATTTTAGCTTAGTTGGAGGGGTTAGAGGGAATATTAGTAACTTCGGTTCTAATATTCTTTAAAAAAAAAAAAAATTGACAAAAATAAAACATTCTGTTATAGGCTCAAATTACCTTGAAAAACAGCTTTTCTATGTATTTAATCAATTATTGACCAAAATATATCATCTTGATGTATTAGAATAAGTATTTTTAATTATAAGAAACTAATAATAAATAAATGTTTAACATTTAATCCCACCGATAATTAGACAGTTTTGGAGAAAAAAAAAGTGGAATTATTTAAGTAATAAATGTTTTTATTTTTGTAAAATTGTATGATTTTTTCTCCTACCTCATCACAATGTTATCAATTTCGCAGAAGTCCAACAGAAGTCCAACTTCAGCATGGAAAAAAATATGTCTGTCGAGATTTGAGTACTCAAAAATCTCAAGTGTCTCAACTCGACTTTGCCTCTGAAACAGAACAGAAACATCTATCACCATTGGTCAAAGATAGTTTTTGTTCTGAATTCTGTGAAAGATAGTGATGTGACAACTACCATTGAGTCACACCGCGATCATGGCTGCTGAAAAGCAGCCGAAACGTCGGTTTAAAAGTAAATAATAACAAATATATCGCGATAGAATCCGTAAAAAGTGGTTTATTTCAATGAATGACATTCGCTTTAGAAAATATCATTCATATCATAGAAAATCTCATCGAGTATCCCCCCACCCCCCCCTGAATGCAGGGGGGGGGGGTGGTTATGTCGGACTAAAACTGCATACCGCGGTTAACCCAGGACTATCAAAATACCTATTCGGGGAAAAATGGGGACGCAATAAGTAGTACCTCTCCCTAGAGAGCCTTGACCTGCATCTGATAGAGGGACAGGTGGCTACCCTCATGGAGGAAGCAGGTTATTGAGCAGGATCAGTGACTGAGCTCAGGGGCCCCAGAGTGCCAAACACCGCTTCGCCCACTCATAGTTGCGCCAGTGATAGGGGACACAGAAGGGCTGATCACCTGTCCGCTTATTGGTGTTTCTATTGTTGCTAGTAGTATTGGCACAGAATTTCGTTACGAACTTCCAATTCCAAACACATTTTAGAGATAATTTAGTTTACCGAGACAACAGAATCCACACCAAGTGCATTGTGTTGTCAGTTATGTCACTTACATAAATGTCAAATATCTTATTTAAGCCATAGACATAAATATACAGACGTGAAGCTACTACGAAATTCATTCATAAAATCATATTAGGAAAACGCCAATTCTCCATCTTGCTTTCCAACGTAGTGGGGATGTAGTAGCACCTGATTGGTCAAATAAAATTGCTAGTGATGCGGTGATAGAATTTTAATTATCGATATTTTCCCAAATATTTAAAGAACGAAGACCACTTTCCATACATAGTGAATGACTTTTGAAATGCCGTTGACTTTTTATTATTCTATCGCATAATGGTACTGGTATTACTGATGAATAGATACTAAGGGCCGACACTGCGTCAAGCGGGTGCGGGCGCGGTTTCATACAAAAGTGCTCCGTCGCGGAGACCCGCGCGGGCGTCCGTCACGGGGACGCGCGCCCCGCGCCCGCGCAGCGTAGCCCGCCTCCGTACGACGGAAACAGGCGCGGGGGCACGCACGGGAGCCCGCCAGCGGTAACACGTACGGACTTGTTCAGTCAATAGCGCTGGCTGATCCGGGTCGTACGCACGTTCTTAGAAAAATGTCTTTCGACACCGAAAGAGTTATTGTGGAAGTACAGTGCCACCCTGTCATATGGGACCAGTCGAATGAACTTTATAAAGACCGGGATGCACGAACAGCGGCATGGGTAGAAATTTGCAAAGAATTGTTTGAAAATTTTGAAAATTTGAGCGACGCTGAACAAAAAACAACAGGTAAACATGTTTTACTATTATATTAATGGTAAGTATAGGTACTTACATACTATTTGTGTTATCAATGTGTAGGTAATTACAACAAATCTACGGGTAGGTATTGATACTTATTTTAGGTACAAGGTTACTTTAGACTAAGCTAGAATTATATTACTTAATTATTATTGTGTCATGTCTCGATACCTATTATCCCTGTTTAGTTTTGTCTACTAATATACCTAAAGTAAAGAGTGTTTGTAAGGATGGCGTGATATGTCTGAATAGTCACAAAATTTGCACCATCTCACGCCTTCCTGACACACAAGTAAAGGATGGATGAACAAGTTTGCCTTTACTTCATACAGTGGGATGGAGGAAGTCTCAAAAAATACTACGATCTTGCCACGACACCTTACCATCTGTGACGAAATAATCAGCGAATTTATCGCGTACTGTATACGCTTCTCTTTGGGTGTTCCCAAATCCATAGTGAATGTCACGAATATGGCGTGGTGTTATGACGACATCGTCGACATTATTGTCATCTTGCTTAGATCTAATATAATTATGCAGAATACATATCGCTTTAATAACACTAATGGCGTTCTCTTTTGAAAGGTTTAAAGGACGATGAAGTATTCGAAATTTGTTAGCCATGATACCAAAAGTTGATTCAATATAACGTCGCGCTCTTGTTAACCTATAATTAAATATTTTTTTCTTATGGTCCAAATTGAGAGCTCGAGCATATGGCCGCATGACATAGCTAGACAGCCCAAATGCTTCATCTCCTACAATAACGTAGGGTAGTGGTACGGTTGCTGCAGTGTCGGTTGATTTATTGTTGTGCAGCACGGGTAACGCTTTTGCAGGAGGTATATCCAGTAAGTTATCATTCATTTGTTGAAACAAGCGGCTTTGGGTAAAAATTGAAGAATCACATTCTTTACCCTGTACCCCTACATTTATGTAGGTAAACTCATAATTTGCGTTACACATTGCAAGTAGGACCATAGAATAATAATGCTTATAATTGTAGTAAAGTGAACCGCTGTGAGCAGGTTTTATAATACGTATATGTTTCCCGTCTATTGAACCTATACAGTTGGGAAAATTAGCTTGCGTCAAAAAACCATATGCTATCTCTTCCCATCGCGTACGTGAAAACGATGGCATGCACTCTTCCTTCAACTTTTCATTTATAATTTGACAGACTTCTTTCACTATTGTTCTGATTGTGGTTATTCCAGCTTGATACGCCAGGCGTAGGTCCATGAAAGTATGTCCGCTTATCACATACCTGTAATATTTTTTTAATTGTTTCAGTCATAAAAGTGCAATCACGATGGAAAACTGCAAGAGATACATATATGAAAGTGAAAGCAAGTAAAAAAAAAATTGAAATCTGGTGCAGGCGCTAGTACGAACAAGAAATACATTTTTTTTCAAATGTTAAATTTTTTAGATTCGAACTCAAGTAATGAAGCAGATGAATCTATAGAAAATCAGTGTGAAGATCAAGACTCATCAACAAATGCAATAAATTATAATAGCAGCTCAGTACCCAGTGTGGCGCCTGCGGTGCCTACTTAAACGTTAGGTAGTTTTATTAATCGCGCAACAAGCGAGTCGTACGAGTAGGAGGCCGCGCAACGCGCATGCGCAACACGCATGCGCAGTGCTGGGCGGCCGAAGGCGCGGACGCCGCCGCCGGCCACTGCTCGTACGACCAGTCAGCCACGGTTTCTGAAGGCGAATCCACGCTCGCTCGTTGTCGCACACGCAGTCCTAACATTACGTTTTCCAGTAAAGATTATTTTAAAGTTCGCATCCAAGTTCATTAATTATATCATAATAAGTTTGTAGTTCTGTACTGAGATCATAATAAGTTAAAGTGTAAAGTAATAATAGTGAATTAAAATCAACCTTGTATTTACCTATCTATTTCATTTAACGAAGCCTACCTATTGCCTACCAGTCACTTACTAGTTCCCACAGTGGTGACCCCCGACGATCAAAACCAACGAGATGGACTCGGAAGACAAGTCAGTTGAAAAAATGAAAACGGGAGCTAGTGTAGGTGGCAGTAAGACGGAGGGACCGCACGAGTCCTTTCGCGTCGGCGTTCGCGTACCACCGTTCTACGCTGAAAAACCTGCGCTTTGGTTCGCACAGATGGAGGCTCAATTTGCTATAGCCGCAATCAAAACGGACGACACGAAGTACTACTACGTAGTTGGAAACTTAGACACCCAGTACGCGGCCGAAGTGGAGGACATCATCGCCAACCCTCCCCCAACAAATAAATATGAGAGGCTCAAAGCGGAGTTAATCGGGCGATTGTCTGCATCGCGTGAGAATAAAATTAAACAACTGCTGATGCACGAGGAGCTAGGCGACCGAAAGCCCTCACAATTTCACCGCCATCTGCTTAACCTGGCAGGGCCAGGCGTCCCGGAGGAATTCCTACGCACTATTTGGACCACACGCCTGCCCCACAGTACCCAAGCCATCGTCGCTTCGCAAAAAAATGCCAGCCTAGCCGAGTTGGCAGAGCTTGCGGACGCCATTCATGACGTAGCAGGGCCGCAAGTAGCGTACACATCAGCTGTGAGTACCTCACCTTCAAATAGCAGCTCGGATCCAATGGCGGTGCAAATTTCAGAGCTAACCAAGCAGGTACAGGCCCTAGCCGCTAACGTAAACAGGATGTCTCGTGATAGAGGCGGTGACCACGCTCGTAACCGGAACCGAAGCCTCTCACGAGACCGAGCGCCTACCACGCGGTCGGAGTTAAATTATCGCCAGTTCCCGGTTTGCTGGTACCACTATAGGTTCGGCGACCAAGCAACCCAATGCAGAAAACCGTGTGACTTCTCGGGAAAAGCGACCGGCAGTCAGTGATGGCGACCAATGACTGTCGGGCAACTGGTCGCCTGTTCGTGACGGATCGAGAGACTAGAACCAGATTCCTCGTAGACACCGGAAGTGACGTATGTGTTTTTCCTAAATCGCTCGTGAAATTCAATAACAGTAAAAGTGATTACGAGTTGTGTGCGGCTAATGGCAGTGTTATAAATACCTACGGGTATGTACATTTAAAATTAAACATAGGTTTACGCAGAGACTTTAAGTGGAGGTTTATCGTTGCTGATGTAACAAAGGCGATAATAGGGGTGGATTTTTTATCGTGGTATAACTTAATCGTGGACGTACGAGGTCAACGCCTTATTGATGGCGGTACATCGCTCGCGACTCCGGCTTCGCCTGCCCTTTCTTCTGACATCGTCTCTTCAGTTAAGGTAAGAATTGGTGATTCTACATATCATGATATACTGCGCGAGTATCCTGACATTACACGCCCGTCGGGTATTCATAAGACACCTACACACAACACTAGACACTATATACGCACTACACCTGGGCCACCCGTATCGTGTACACCGCGACGGTTGGCACCAGACAAATTAAAAATCGCTAAGGCGGAGTTTGAAACTATGCTTGCAAACGGTATAGCGATACCCTCCGATTCACCTTGGGCGTCCCCCTTACACCTGGTACCCAAGAAAGATAATGGTTGGCGACCTTGCGGGGATTACCGAATGCTGAACGCGAGAACGATCCCCGATAGCTACCCTATACGTCACATTCATGACTTTGCACACAATCTCGCCGGTTGCCAGGTGTTCTCAACTATTGATCTAGTTCGCGCTTATAACCAGATTGCTGTCAATCCTGATGATGTTCCTAAGACCGCTATCACCACCCCCTTCGGCCTGTATTCGTTTCCGTACATGGGGTTTGGGATGCGGAACGCGGGGGCGACGTTTCAGCGTTTTGTAGACGAGATGTTGAGGGGACTAGATTTTTGCTATGGGTACTTAGACGATTTTTTAGTTTTCTCCCCAAATAAAAAAATACACGAAGATCATCTACGCGAGGTGTTTACTAGGTTGCAAACGTATGGGATGGTAATTAACCCATCCAAATGCGTGTTTGGAGCGTCAGAGGTAACGTTTTTAGGATACAGCATCTCTGCAAAAGGTACCAAACCATTACCAGAAAAGGTTGACGCTATCGCTAACTTTACACCACCGAAAAACGTTCGTGAACTCAGGAGGTTCCTAGGGATGATAAACTTTTACAGGCGTTTCATCCCAGGTGCCGCAGATCACCAAGCCCCTCTTAACGCACTCCTAGCGGGGTCTGTGAAAGGTTCTCACCCCGTGAGCTTTACACCCAAAGAGACTGAAGCGTTCGAGGCTTGCAAGCGCGGTCTCTGCCAGGCTACTATGTTGGCACACCCAGACATAGATGCTAAACTCGCCATTGTGACGGACGCCTCAGATACCGCATTAGGGGCAGTTCTGCAGCAACTGAAGAGTGATGCTTGGGAGCCCTTAGCTTTTTTCTCCCGCAAGCTGAGCCCTGCACAACAGAAATACTCGCCGTACGATCGAGAATTGCTGGCAGTATATGAAGCTATCAAGTATTTCAGGCATATGGTCGAGGCTAGAGAGTTTGTAATTTACACAGATCACAAACCCCTCTGTTACGCGTACCACACGCGTAAGGAAAATTGCTCACCAAGACAATTCAGACATCTGGATTTCATCTCACAGTTTACCACAGACATCAGGCATATTTCAGGCAAGGACAACATCGTAGCTGACGCCTTGTCCCGAATTGAGGAGATCGTCCAGCCTGTCAACTTGAACGAGTTAGCAAACTCGCAGAGTACCGACCTGGAACTCAAACAGTTGCTGGACGGTAGTACCTCACTGCACCTAAAAAAAATTCTACTGCCGGGATCGAGGTCTGAATTGTACTGCGATGAGAGCGGCAAGACACCGAGACCATATGTCACGAGAACATTTCGACGACAAGTCTTCGATAGCCTGCATTCTCTCAGCCATCCTGGGGCGAACGCTAGTGCCAAGCTCGTTGCTGAGCGGTACGTCTGGCCTGAAATGAGGAAAGACTGCAGAGAATGGGCGAAAAATTGCATAGCGTGTCAACAGTCCAAAATAACACGGCACGTCTCAGCACCTCTGAATACATATAAACTGCCACGCTCTCGGTTTATGCACATCCACATTGACCTAATCGGCCCCCTTCCGTTGTCCCAAGGATATCGGTATTGTCTAACCGCTATCGATCGTTTCACGCGATGGCCAGAGGCAATACCTATTAAGGACATCATGGCTGAAACGGTAGCAAGAGCCCTCCTACATGGATGGATTGCGCGTTTCGGTTGTCCTACACAAATTGTGACAGATCGTGGGGGGCAATTCGAGTCTGCGCTCTTCAAAAAGTTGTCCGAGATAGCCGGCTTCGAACACAGAAAAACTACCGCATACCATCCCGCAGCAAACGGCATGATCGAAAGGTTCCACAGGCAGCTTAAGGCCGCTATAACTTGTCACGGGAACGACAGTTGGGTGGATGCTCTCCCACTGGTACTCCTGGGTATACGCAATGCCTACAAAGACGACATTCAGGCGACAGCTGCAGAAGTAGTATACGGTCAGACATTGAGACTACCAGGGGATTTCTTACAACCCGAACCACATGACACTACGGACATAACAGAGTTTGTGGATAGGTTACGCATGATCGCAAGGAACTTGCAACCATCACAAGCATCGCGTCACTGTAACCGCGCCATATTTATATTTAAGGACCTCGCGACGGCATCTCACGTGTTCTTACGGGATAACGCGTCATGCGGGTCTTTCAAACCGTCTTACACCGGACCACATAAGGTCCTCGAACGGGGGGAGAAAACTTTCAAACTCCTCCTAAGGGATAAAACAGTCACAGTATCAATAGACAGACTTAAGCCGGCCTACATACTCCGTGACTCGCATACTAACCAGACTACACTAGACAATAACACTCATGCTCAGACAACACAAAATAGCACATCTACACCACTCTACCGTTCACACGTCACCAATTCTACACCTAAAGCTGAGGATCCCAGCGGCGTTAGAAGAACGCGATCAGGCCGTACGGTACGCTTCCCTGACCATTATGGCCCTTATTATCGCCCGTAGCCCGGGCTCAAGGGGGGGGTGATGTGGCGCCTGCGGTGCCTACTTAAACGTTAGGTAGTTTTATTAATCGCGCAACAAGCGAGTCGTACGAGTAGGAGGCCGCGCAACGCGCATGCGCAACACGCATGCGCAGTGCTGGGCGGCCGAAGGCGCGGACGCCGCCGCCGGCCACTGCTCGTACGACCAGTCAGCCACGGTTTCTGAAGGCGAATCCACGCTCGCTCGTTGTCGCACACGCAGTCCTAACATTACGTTTTCCAGTAAAGATTATTTTAAAGTTCGCATCCAAGTTCATTAATTATATCATAATAAGTTTGTAGTTCTGTACTGAGATCATAATAAGTTAAAGTGTAAAGTAATAATAGTGAATTAAAATCAACCTTGTATTTACCTATCTATTTCATTTAACGAAGCCTACCTATTGCCTACCAGTCACTTACTAGTTCCCACACCCAGCACCAGTACCAGTAATTCAAATCTTGAACGGACAAATAATACAGAGCCAGAATCATCACGAAAACGTAAACGTCAAGTGTCACCAACTGCTTTTGAAAAAGAATTGTTGCAATGTGTTAAACAAAACAATTTAGATTCTAATGACGAAGACTTGAATTTTTTTAAATCTTTAATCCCAACAGTTCAAAAATTTAATACATTTAAAAAATTGTTATTTCGAACCAAAGTGTTAGAAGCTTTAATCGACATCCAAAAAGAAACAGTTATTACTCTGGATGATTTACCATCAATTAATATAGGTTTATCAGAAACGCAAAATACAACTAGCACGATTGATTTAAGATCACTTAATATCGGAACAGAAACTCAAAACACAGATACAATAGAATATTAATTTGAATTATATGAGAATAAAGACTTCAAGAATATTATTAAGACTGCTTTAGTAAGTATTGGTTTTATTAATAACAAATAATACCTTTAAGGTGGATGTGTCGACTGACAGCATTGCATTGAAATATAAAATTTGATTGTATATATTACCTAGGTGGTTAACATTAGATATAAGGTGTGATTTTGTTTAACTCTGAAAATTCTTTCAATTCAAATGTAATCCGATAAACTTTTTAATGTGAAAAGTATTAGTTTATCGGATTACATTTGAACTGAAGTTCTTGCAAAGTTAAGAAAATGTTAATAATTAGTATTGTATTAAAATAATTATGCTATGTAATGATAGTAAATATTGTACGAGTAAAAAAACTGTGATTTATGACCAAATAAATAATGTTAATTAGTAATAATAATAAATATTGTAAGAGTTAAAAAAACTGTGATTATAAAAGTGATTTATGACCAAATAAATAATGTTAATTAGTAATAATAATAAATATTATACGTGTAGGTAAAAAAACTGCTTATAAAAGTGATTTTTGACCAAAGAAATAATATTAGTTATTATTAGCAAAAATAAAGATGATGAAGAACAAATTATTATTTTTTACTTACCGCAATGTAATTGCCAGCCTTTCCATTGGTGATATGACTGATATAGATTTTACTCTTAAATTGTTCACCTTCAAATATGGTTCCAGTTTCGAAAATAATTCGTCATAGATCTGTACCGATACTTTAAAATAATTGTAAAATGAATTTTCATTTTCTCTTAATATACTGAACTTTGCAACAAATTCCCCGCACAGCAACCTAGATTCAATAAACGGGCTTACTGGCTGTCGTTTCTTTTTTGCTAGTCGTCGTTGTTTTGCTACGTAATAATACAATAAGTTCTCCATGGACATGACTATACATGCACGCCGCTAAAATTGAACTAGCGACACTGCGATAGACGGTCTCCGCGACGGGTGCCCGCGACGGGTACCGTCGCGTGCCCACGCAACCCGCCCGCGTGTCCACGCGCGTAGACACGCGACGGGTGCCCGTCGCGGTCGCCCGCTTGACGCAGTGTCGGGCCTAAAACATTTTTTACAAAAAAAAAACAAAAATATTTAATAAAAATTCGATTTTTTTTTTGTCCAAATCGATTTTTTTTTGTGCCAATGTGTTATGTACCTGGAGTACTACTAAACATATATATATATATATATATATATATATATATATAATATATATCGTTACTCAAAGACTGTAAAGAATCTTTGTAGATTCTACGTCCTTCTGGGCGAATTATTCGAAACTCCGGCTATCACAAGGAAAGTCTGACCGAAAGCCATAAGCACACTGCAACCTGATAATACAAATAATCGGCATCCACTTAAGCTAATCACTTAATTTTTTCTTTCAAATGTATAAATTTTTAGTCTGTGCCCTTTTTATATCGATAAGTAGTTATCGACAGTTTACTGGATTCCCTACTAGGCCGCCATACTGCTTTCCATTCATTCATAAAATCCAAGTTTAGGTAGGCAGTTTTTTTTCGTAGGTATGGCACCTCTTGATATACTCTAAGATTTAAGCATGTCATGTCAATGTCAACGTAGTATATTTTAAATTTAAAAAAGTTCGTTGAACTTAGTTGTTGTTGTTATTTTGATTGTTTTTCAATTCAATTAAATTCTTTAAATAATAAAATTGTCTTTCTATATACTACTTTAATTAAGATTTAAAATTAAAATGACCATTTCAAAACAATTGAAGATTACAAAATTATTTCGGAAAGGAGGTTAGTGTTGACATAAACTTAAAATTAACAAATAGAGGATGGATGGTTAAAGGTAGTAAAACATGGAAAATTACATTTATGTTCAGGTGGGAAACTCCCCGAAGACTGTGACGAGCTTCAAGAAGAAATACAACAACTGGAGCAACAACTAAAGGAGAAGCAGAACGATTTATTTCAGTTACAGAGAAATGGCTACAGACACAAAACTACACCACCTAAGACGAGAACAGAAGTTTTTGTACGGCCAGAGGTAACTGGTATAAGTATTTAAAACCTAATTTACAGGATGACGAAATGGTGGCACATTGGGAGACGTCTACGTTCAACAGCGGGCAAATTGATTTGATGGGTTAAAATAAACAATACAGTTTTATTATAGAGGGAGTGGTGATATTGAAACGAATTAAATGGAATTTCAGAATGGAATATAATTTATTTAAACTGAGAACAACATAATGACTGCAATATCTGTAAAAACTAGATTATTATAGAATATTTTTAATACATAAATTAATAAGTATTAAATAAATATTTCACTACATTCTACACAACACTATCTAGACCCATGGTAAGCATAGCTTAACTAGCTTGTGTTATGGAATCTAGAATGCGGATAAACATACTTAGATACTTTTTTTTTCTTTTTACATAGATCATGGTTGCCCTAAACTTCCTTCTAAAATAGACTGGCTTGTCTCACATAATGAAGCTAAACTGTGATCTAATTCTTAATTAACAAACTGCTATGATTTTTCAGAAGATTGTACTGTCAAATGCTGTAGACAGCTTAAAAACCGAACTAGAATTGATGTCCATGCTATCTGGCATAGAAGTACAGTCATATGTATTGGACGACCACTGTTGTATCACATACCTGATGCAGCATGACACGGAACACCAAATTAAGCACGGTCTGAGGATTGAGCTCAAAAATGGTGAGTAGTTTGTGTACAGTGTTGTTTTGTTTGTGTGGAATTAAATTATTATTCATGGTTTATAAGTAGCTTGAAAAAATTATGGAATTAGAAGTGGTCATTTTTTATCAAATAAATTTAGATATTTAAAGCATATAACAACCAAACTTGTGGAGTAATGGACGACGTACAATACATCCTCATGGAATGTGTGCACAAGCACTTTAGCTTAGTTGGAGGGGTTAGAGGGAATATTAGTAATTTCGGTTCTAATATTCTTTTTCCAAAAAAAGTATTGTGTTACGAGCCAGAAATCCAACAGAACTTTCTATTTTTACCACATAAAAGTAATTTATCACAGGTGCAAATGAAGTGTCCAAATCATCTCTACCTTTGGGCTTCAATCTGAAAGCTGTGATGGATGATTTTGATAATATCATGGTGCCGGAGTGTCTCGGTGCAATCAGGAAAGCACTTGTGGCTTATTATGATCGAGTGGAGCAGTTTGAAGCCCTTAAAGTAAGTGACCTTTTTAGTTTTAGCTTTCTCTTCTTTATATGCATGGTTTTCATTGGGTAACCTATCTCTGTACTAACCGGTAATGGAGGGCCAGAGCGTAAGGGATGGCCCTGGGTCAGCCGGGGTGCGAGGGACATGTCGAAGACAACCTCACCTCTGGCCTAGCACCACGACCTTCTGTCGGCGTGCGGTTTCAGCCGGTTCGAGTCCGACATAACCTCCCCTTCTGGCTCCGGCGGGGGAGGTATCCGAGGGGATTTCCGCACGAAAAAAAGAAAAAAAAAATCTCCTACTTTTGATATTTTATACTACACCCTTACAGTATTGCCTGTGTGAAGTTCTGGGCTTGCTCCGGCAATCTGAAGAAATCTATTCCAGGCTTAAAAAGTAGTTTTTGCCTTATTCCTGACTATAATCAATATACAGGGCTGATCCACAGAAGAGGTGTTCTTTGGAACCACTTATGCGATGTGCCCTTCGATTACATCAGGAAAAAGTGAATTGCTCAGGCCGGAGTCGCCCCCGTGAACTTACTCGTACAGGGGGAATGCTCTAACCAACTGAGCCATGCTTAAAGCAGTTGAATATTTACTTGCCTGCTATTTAGTGGCTCAGTTGCTTAGAGCATTTCTCCTTTAAGGGAAAGGTCGCGGGTTTGAGTCCCGCCTGAGCCATTCCCTTTTTCTGATGTAATCAAATTGTATAGTTAGTATACTTATATCAAAAATGTATTATTCTAAACATAAGTAGTAGCCATAGCCGTTGTGGCTAACTGAATTACTGCTTATACTTATTTTTGCAGCATGCTTTTTTTCAGGAAAAAGTGAATTGCTCAGGCCGGAGTCGCCCCCGTGAACTTACTCGTACAGGGGGAATGCTCTAACCAACTGAGCCATGCTTAAAGCAGTTGAATATTTACTTGCCTGCTATTTAGTGGCTCAGTTGCTTAGAGCATTTCTCCTTTAAGGGAAAGGTCGCGGGTTTGAGTCCCGCCTGAGCCATTCCCTTTTTCTGATGTAATCAAATTGTATAGTTAGTATACTTATATCAAAAATGTATTATTCTAAACATAAGTAGTAGCCATAGCCGTTGTGGCTAACTGAATTACTGCTTATACTTATTTTTGCAGCATGCTTTTTTTGTTTTATTTTTTTGGTCCCTGCATATGTGTGGTTTCGTTTAACGCTCTCTACAGTCTATCAGCCTTGTACAATATTATACACCATCGGTGTCACGGACAGTCCCCTCTGCAGGGGGTGTTTCGGCGCCGAGGAAACGGCCGCCCACGTAATACTGGACTACGAGGCAGTGGCCAACCAACGATCCCAAATCCTCGGCACAGTAAGGTCGCTCCGCGAAGCCTGCAGAACCCCCAGTAAGCTTCTGCGCTTCTGGGCAGAGCTAGGCTGGCTGATCTAGCCAGTGCTCTTCACGTACAATGGCCCAAGAAGAGAAGCTAAGTGAGGAAAAAAAAAAGTATCCTATCCTTGTACAATATTATGCGATGTTAATTTTTTATAATCATATAAAACCCCTAGTGTCGCACACATCCTGAGGCCAGTGTAACCATTTTCCATCAGCTGTCATCGAAGTCGTAAAAAAATTGTTTTTTTTTCACCAGAAAATGTTGAGCATTGAGGCGCAGCTGTTCAAGATCCTTGACGGCTCACACATGCAGATATCGTTTGTTGCCAAGAGCGAGGCGGACGAGGACATAGAGCCATTCGATGTCGTCCTCATGCTGGACTACAGGGTCTACGATATAAGGCCCAAGCAATTCTCCTTCAAGGAAATCGGTACGTATTTTTACCCAACTGCCGAAAGAAGGAGGGTAATGTTTTTTTCTTACTAGCTGATTTGAATGAAATTTTTATAGCATTTATTAAGCTAACTTTTTGAGTTCGAATTACATCGAGAAATGTTCGACGGTCGTAGGTTCAAGTCCCACTTGAGCGCTTCGTTTTCCCAATGTATTACTAGTTGATGTCCACGTGGGACTTCGCCCGCGTGGGATTTTCTTCCCGTCCCCGTTCGCCCCAAACTTTATGTGGAACTTTTGAACGTACGAAAATATTTTTTGTAGAATCGTCGTCATTCTCGAGATTTGTGTTTTTTTTTTAATTTTAAAAGATTTGGCAAAATACATTTTTATTTTAAGACTTGCTGCTTCGCGCGGCCTCACCCGTCTGGTACCTACTCTGTTCGTGTTGCCGAGACCCAAAGATTTTTGTTTTTTTTTTATTTTAAACCTCCTTATACATAGGTATACTCCGCCCGCGTGGATGTCGGTTATCGCGACGAAACATAGCCTATGTCCTTTCTCATGGTCTTAACTACCCCTATACCAAATTTCATCAAAATCAATGCAGTGGTTTAGGCGCTAAAGCGTAACATACAGACAGACAGAGTTACTTTCGCAATTATAATATTAGTATGGAAGTATGGATATGAATATTTGCACTGAGTGGGAATCAAATCATTCAAATCCCACGTAGCAATCCAACGCCTTTCTGCCTCACCAGGGACGTCTTCAGAACAGAGTGAGTCAATAGTGATGAACGAAAATGTTACAGACCTTCCGGATGGTGCTGCAGAGGTACTACAGCAGCAATGTGCGCTGTTCAAGAGGAAGCCGTTAGATAAGGCCTTCAAAGAAGCATTTATTAGCGGGGTTGGACCTTTTAAACTCGTGGAGCAGGTATGACTTTAATTTCACTGGTATTTGCCCAGGCCAAAAATTTGATGTTGAGAATGTAACACAATACATGAACTTCCCTTTTGAATTAAACACTTGTATCTTGTAAGTGCTGTAGAGATCACATACATGGAGTAAAATTATAGTCAAAATACTCAGCGCTCAGCGGAAATCGAACTCATGTCCCTGCATAGCAGTGGACTTTAATACCGCCACACCAATATTTCACCAAAATAAATTATGCATTTGAAATAATATACCTATGTATAGAGAAGTTATATCTTAATTTATTTAAGTGACGAACCTATATTACCTTTTTTTATCGTGCGAATAATCCCCACAGATACCACTCCCACGGAGCCAGTGGAGGTGGTTATGTCGGACTCGAACCGACTAAAACGCACACCGTCTTGGGTCCTTGGTTGCCGGAGGTGAGATTGCCGAAAGCATTTCTCTCGCACCCCGGCAGACCCAGGACTATCTCTTTCAAAATGGCCCCCTTTGGACCTATATAGCCTGGGCCCTTCATGTAAATATCTATTTTGTATAGTATTTCTATATTAGAATAATATCGCTAAAATTAACTATCAATGCAGGTGGGTACCCGCCCCGTACAGGAGCGTAGTCGGGGCCGTCGCGTCGCTAGACGGCCACGATACGACGACGACACGTTCCGACCCGAGGACTGCTCCGTACACAGCGACGACGCCGACGCGGACTGATCACGACCTCGTTACGTGAAACTGTGGAAGTTAACTGCGAACATGTGCCTATACAAGGTGATTTTATTGTCGTTTTGGAAAAAAGAATTTGGGCACAGCTTCGATAGCCAAATCATCTGGAAGTATTAATTCGGTGTGTGTGGTGAAAGAAACAACAAATTTTTACAACCCCCGTATATTTTTCCTTTCACCTGAACATTATTCCCATACATTATCAAAAAAATATTTTTTTATCTTTCACCAAATACTTCCAGATGATTTAGCTGTCGAAACTGTGCCTTAATTCTTTTTATCCGAAACGACTTTAGAATCACCTTGTATATTGTATGATAATACAATGTAAGTCACGATACCGTGAAGGAATGTAAATAAATTTATCGACAAACATTTTTCTTTTTATTAGAAAGTCGAGGAATAGTCCCTTCCATAAATCAGCTTGCCTAAAATAATTTGAATGAAATTTTAATTGCATTTATTATAATAGTTTTTTAAGTTCGGAATACATCGGGAAAAAGACTTGCCTAAATAACTTGACAGTATACAATCATCAGATCCCGAATTGGTGGAAATGGGACGGGAATTGGTGCGCTCTCACATTCTATTCAGTGCATAGAAGTTGTTATAAATAATAATAATAAATAAATATTCCACAACATTCTACACAACGCTATCTAGACCCATGGTAAGCTTTTATAGCTTGTGTTATGGAATCTAGAATGCGGATAAACATACTTATACATTTTTTTTTGTAAATACATTCATATTATACATAGAAACACCCAGACCAATGCAAATAGCCATATTCACACATACAAATATTTGCACAGAGCGGAAATCGAACCCGCACCTCCTGCGTGGCAGTCGCGTGCACTATCGCCACGCCACGGAGGCTGTTATAGAATACTATCCAAATAAATAATCACCCAAAATACACAGTGCTATTTACGTTGGTCTTCAATATGAACAGCAAGGAAGGATTTAATCTTTACTGTACTTCTATACTAATATTATAAAGAGGAAAGATTTGTATTTGTGTGTATGTAACGAAAAAGCTCAAAAACTACACACTCTTTCGTCATTAGATTTCACACATTCTTTCGTCATTAGATGAGCAGCGTGGCACGCTTCCACGCGGACAGAGCCGTGAGCAACAGCTAGTGACGCACTATATCCATACTCCCATACTAATAGTTAGGGAGGCCCCGCAGCTAAATATGTAGTTACTCGAGCGTCGCGGAAACCTATTGAAATTGGTAGGTCACATGTTAGAAAGAATAATGGTGAATAAAGTTTACAGTTTTAGTGGTGAGGGAGGCATTATACAAAACATAATAATAAATAAATACATGTATCATCCATCTTAAATAAAGTTTTGTATTACTTTGGTCTTGTCTAATGTATTTCAGTTATTATAGTTCATTTAACTCCAAAATAAACATAAAAAAGACCGCGTTCGAGTAAATAAAGACATATCTTTGCAAGTCTCCCACGCCCTAAGGTTCAGCTTAAATCGCGAGATTTTCAAAATGGACACTCGTTAGCTAGTAACTAAACTACATTATCTTAATCTGACGCATAGGTGTAAATTCGTAGAACAAATTTTTATTTTGCACACCCACCGATATTGAAAGCTGCCTACTGGCTGGAGGAATTTGTCAATAATTGTAACTAGCCCCCCCTAGCTTAATCTGACGCGCTCGAGTTACTACAGTATTTCCTTTTACGCCTCCCCTACTATCCATACTAATATTATAAATGCGAAAGTAACTCTGTCTGTCTGTATGTTACGCTTTCACGCCTAATCCAACCACTGAACCGATTTTGATGAAATTAATGACATAGGCTATGTTTGGTCGCGATAACCGACATCCACGAGGTCGGAGCCGCGGGCAAAAGCTATATAAAACAAAGTCGCGGCCGCTATCTGTCCGTCCCTATGTATGCTTAAATTTTTAAAACTACGCAACGGATTTTGAAGTGTTTTTTTTAGATGGACTGATCAAGAGGAAGGTTTATATGTATAATACACGCTTTATATAGTAGAGTGTGCAGCGGGAACGGGATTAGACGCCACGCGGGCGGAAAAAAATTGGCGGTACGAAATTCGCCGGGTCAGCAAAAATGAAATGAATACATAATTTCAATAAACTTTTATTCAAATAAAAATAAAAAAGGAATTTATACAACATTCTTCCCTATATTACACCTTACATCCTTTACATATCAAGACGAGCCCTTTCACGAACTACTTACATTACCTAGGCGAGGAATAGTATTGCGGCCTTTCACTATTTGTGCGTGTTATCGTCTAGTTTACAGGGGCATTATTCTGAGTGACATCGCGTTAAAAACGTGATCGTAACGTGAAAAGACGGTGAATTACAGTTGTTACAACACAGTAGAGATAACTGGCGTAAAGCTATATCAACATAAATGTGTTGGGTTTTCGAATGAGGGTAGTTGATACGATTTGTCACTCAGAATAAGAGGCCAGGTAGACATAGGTACCTTTAAAAAGTGAATTTAACAATATTCGTAATCCCATCTACCTTGTAACAGCAGAACTATTATAGCAAACAATTACATAAATTTTATTTTACGTCGTATAATAACCTTTTTGAAGTCGGTTAAAAAACAGGTCTCCAGCACCATAGTGGTAAAATGGCCGATGTGCAATTCAGTCATATTAGTAAAATGCAATACATACAAGCGATAAGAACTATTTAAAGTTTTGTTACGAAACTATGTGATTACGAAGCCCTTAGCATACTTACAATATGAAATAGTTACCTAACAATCAAGTGCAAAAATATTCTATCTATGAATCTGAATCTCATAGTTTCGTAACAAACTTTGAATCAGCTGCTACCATCTTTAGTAGTATTATTATAATTTTAGTTTGTGACTTTCCTAGAACAGAACTTAATGGCGCCTCGGAAGTTCGTACAAGTCAATTGGCGTTCGCTCTCAGTTCTCAAACGCTATTGGCCTGAACCCATACTTGTACGAACTTCCTAGCCGCCACTAAGTTTGGTTCGAGATAATGGTCTAACACTGTCTCTTACTGTAGTGGATATATATCAATGTATGGTCTTACAAAATACAGTAAATATCCTATTAGAGCCCATGTAGACTATACTTTTCATACACCAATAGTTTGATCGGGGACTTGATATTAGGTCCTTACATATGAAATTGGCGTTTTTCGTACTGGCCACTTTAATCACGATTTTCTCCTCTTTGGTAAGGAATTCCAAATTCAAATTTGTACAGCTATTTACTCATGTATTTGTGCTTCGATGACCGTCATTCATTTGTTTTTTTTTCTTCTGTTTTTTTCTGTTTGCGTCACTCATTTTACAAAATGGAAATCTTAAAATATCGCATTATTTACGAATACGGGTTCCGCCGAGGCACTAGTGCTGCGGAAACGACTCGAAGGGTGAATGATGTTTATGGCGGTCATGTTGCAAAAGAAAACACAGTTCGTTTTTGGTTCCAACGTTTTCGTACTGGAAATTTCGACCTGCAGAACAAGCCCGTGGACGGCCTGAGACCCAAGTTGATAATGAAGTATTGAAGGCTATTGTGGAAGCGGATCCATCGCAAACCACGTCCGAGTTAGCTGCAGGCTGCGGTGTTAGTGATACAACTGTTTTAATTCACTTGAAACAAATTGGGAAGATTAAAAAGCTTGAAAGATGGGTACCTCACGAATTGACTGAAGCAAACCGGCAAACGCGCGTCGACTGCTGCGTTACATTACTGAACCGGCACAATAATGAAGGTATTGTAAACCGAATCATTACCTGTGATGAAAAATGGATTCTTTACGATAATCGGAAGCGCTCAGCGCAATGGTTGGATCCTGGCCAGCCAGCCAAATCCTGCCCCAAGCGAAAATTAACCCCAAAAAAGTTACTTGTGAGCGTTTGGTGGACTAGTGCCGGTACTGTTCATTACAGTTTTCTCAAATCTGGCCAGACTATTACGGCTGATGCTTATTGTTAGCAATTGCAAACAATGATGGAAAAGCTAGCGGCTAAACACCCTAGGCTGGTCAATCGCTCCACGCCACTGCTGCTTCACGACAACGCTAGACCACACACCGCACAACAGATGGCTAACAAATGAAAAGAGCTTCAATTGGAATGTCTAAGACATCCTCCGTACTCCCCGGACCTCGCTCCAACAGATTACCATTTTTTTCGAAATTTGGACAACTTCTTGCAAGGGAAAAAATTCAACTCTGATGGGGCAGTCCAAATCGCCTTCACAGATTTTATTGATTCCCGTCCGACTAGTTTTTTTTAGTAAAGGGATCAATGAACTACCTATGAGATGGCAAAAGTGCATAGAAAACAATGGTTCATACTTTGATTAATTAAATATATTATATTTAAAAATATTCGACTTTTTGTTCCTCCCATACAAAACGCCAATTTCATATGTAAGGACCTAATATTATGAAAGAATGTATGCATATTATATCGATTTGATATCGGCCGATAATTTTGATGGGCTCATTGAAATAAAACCACTTTTTACGGATTCTATTGCGATATATTTGTTATTATTTACTTCCATGATCGCGGTGTGACTCATGATGACTCGTTATGAGTGACATTCGCGTAAACTTTAGAAAATATCAATGTTAATGGGCTTAGCGATTTTATCTTTAAATTAAACTATCGTCGCAATTTAGTTGGGTTACAGCCTAACCTGATCAATTTATCGGCAGATCAAAATACTATTGTCTGCAGGGGCTCTTAATTTTATCATAAATTTTCGCACCTTATGTATACATGGTAGAATTTAATCAATAAATTACATCTTCACTTATCCTTCTTGTTGAGACAAACTTCTTATTGGTATGTGACATCTTATGTCTTCACAGAGTAAAGACAAGATGACAATTCATTTGTGTCACCTTTACTCATTAAAATTGATTCAATAAATCCCATAACATAATTTTTTATTAGGACACAATTCTTTTTTGTGACGCATTCTAAAAGTCAGGAATCATGTCAAACTTAAATGAATTAAAAATACATTTTAATTTATGACAATTTATGGGAAAGCTTCTATAATTAAAATTGATTCAATTAATGTCATGTTTATTCACTCAGGGTGACTATACATTTTAATTTGTGACACCTTCAACTAATCTTAAAAGTTATGGTTGTTTTTTAGAGATTTAAACTATTATTTGTGACAGAGAAGCTAGATTTCACCAGTGAAAATCCGTTCATCTAAACTGGGTTCTCACATTTTAATCAATGAAATTCATTGTTTCATTCGATTTGATCGCGGCTCATTGGTGAAACCCGTTCTTAGTTAATAGTCATGACAGAATTGTGACAAAAGTAGGCTGATTTAATACATCAAAAGTTTAAAAAAAATGCATATCTAAAGACCATCTTCCCCTTTATCAAAAAGTTTGTGTGTTATGCCTACAGTAGTGAATGTGTATAAATGTTTATTTGATAAGAGGACTACACATACTTAACGAATAAAGGGGCAAGTATCTTTAAATAAGTTGCACGAATCACGTTTTCAAGTCACAGAAATTAGAACTTATTCCTTTAATATGTTTACTCAATTATCATGCATGAATAACCCTTCTCGAGAGAGCCATTAGAATAAGAACAAAATTCATACAAATAAAATTGCACGCAGTAGTTATGTCTCTTGCAGACGACATCTTTACACGCTTCTTATAAAATTAAAAATGGTTTTCCACACATTTTTTAGTACACATCGGGATTGTATAATTCATATAATTTACGAAGATAAAATAGTCATTAAAGTTAGAATTTCATAAGGATATGATTATCGTGCCGTCCTAATTTTCGCTAGCCGTCCACTGCAATGTTTCGTGCAAATAATATTTACTTTTTGCACGAAATTCACAAATAAATTATTATTTATACGAAACACGCGCTCGCATGCATACACGAGACAGTGAACGATCTAAGGTTCAGTGCACTGTATAATAAGAACTTGTAGGTGAACGAATTTGTCTTTTAGTTTTTTTTTTCAATGAATATCACTTTCACTTAATTAATTTACAATGTAATGGTTACACATTACAAATCATGACTGATGAACATTACGTTTTTATAGCATGGTTACACAGTTAACATCTCACTAAAAAGAGATTTTTTCTGGCACATTATTGTGTAAAAATCTCTTAAAAAGACTTTGAATATAAAATTAAAGTCGTTAAAGTCTTTTGGTAAGAACCTTTTGGAAGATTTTGGTGTGCAATAAAGAGTGTCTATCTATCTTTTTTTTTGTAAACAAATCTAAGATACTATTTTCAAGGTTGCTAAGATGAAGTATCAACTACCAAAAGTGGTTTTTTAGAGGAAGACAAGTATATAACTTTATTTTGGATTTGAAGAATAACTTATATTAATGCATCGTATACAGGGTGTATTTTTCAAACAGGGCAGTGAAGACAGGTTCCTTAACCGTTGAAATTACAGCAAAATGTTCTTAGGAGACCTTCCATAACTTTTTGAGATATTTTGAACTGCATGCACAGATTTTGAAAAATCATACAGTCAGCAAGAAAAATGCTAAAAGTCGAAACATTTTTTTTGGTGCCAATCGATCCTTTTTCATGTGGGGATCAAAAGACTCTACGGGAACATTTTAGCTTTGAGTACTAGAAAGGACAGAAATCGCCAAAAATGTTTCCCATACATTTCAGCAAGAAAAACAAACCTTTACAATGATTAAACTTCTTGTTTGGGGTAGGAAATAGGCAGGATTAGCTGAAAAGTACTGCTTTTACTGCCTTTACATACCCGTTTCAAAAATACACCCTGTATAACTTCATAACTTTTCAGAGGATCATTAAAAATTGTCATGTTATTATAAGTGCGCACGGCCAAAGAGATTAGTATACACCTTCACATAATAAAGGTATACATATCTCCTTTGTCGTTTGTACAAGTACATTCCGCACACATGCATAGTAATCGCCCTGGTAACTTTTAATAAACATTGTAGATAATTTTGATGATAGTACCTTCATAAGATTTATTTTTTAATATTCCTTGGCATATCACACAGCGCTACTTAGACTAAAACCCAAGCATACCTATTACTAAAGTAAAGCCAACGAGACGAGAGAAAAAAGGTAAACAAAGCGACCATTACTGAGTTACGTTGCGATAACTAGCTATTATTTTCTCTGTCCTTGTCGCACATGTCGCACGTACGCGACAATGGTCAAGCGACAGCTGTCGTTACGTGTTTCGTAGTACAGGAAAGCTGTCAGCACAGCGGTTCTAAACTGTCTGATCCGCCATCGTATGGGCAATTTCATTCCTGTCTGGAATGCGCTTGAAGTGATACGTAATAATTTTCAAATAAAAATGTTTGGAACCGCTGAAACTTTGTTTACCTTTTTTCTCTAGCCTAGTTGGCTTTACTTTATAGGTTTTAAACATATGTAGATTTTTTTATATCCATAGAGATGTTATCGAATATGCTATGGAATCCATGCTGATTATAACCCTAATAATGTTGTCTCTGTCCCAATCGGTAATGTAACCTATAAGACCACCGAGCCGAGATAAAGAAAACAAAAAACAGAGACAGTCTTGTAATTATTGCGTGTGAAAGAAAAGGACAGATATATATTGCTCGTTGTAGTAAAGGATAAGTGTATTTGCATTGTTTATCGCGTCTCGATGGTCTTACTATAGATATAGGTGGCGGCAAACTACTTGACAATTTACTTTAGATTTGCAATATTTGTTCTATAGGTCTCTTTATTGGTAAGTAAACCAATCATGTATTACATTGAGAGTTAATTCCCATTGAAATAGCAGGAGAAGCGGTTCTTTTCTGGCAAAATATTACAAACCATTTTGGATCTTACATACGGGAGATAAAGATCATAGTCCTGTGAAAGCACAGAGGGGCTGCAAGTCTGCTCGCAACCATTTCTCGTAACTAATTCAAAGGTCTTAACCCTAAACTAGAGACGGACGCGCACGCTTGCGTCATTCGTTGATCTGGACCATGATTTTACTAATTTTATATCACAGCAAAATCATTGTCATACAATAAACACTGTAAAATACGGCATTACATTGTTTACTTAAGGCATCTTGTAGAGTGAAAATTCTAATGAACTTTTTTTTAAATTAATTTCGAACTTCAATTTCTTTTAAAAATTATAACCGAAGTTACTAATATTCCCTCTAACCCCTCCAACTAAGCTAAAGTGCTTGTGCTAGGAGTGGGTTCACGTCGGTGGTAGTGTAGGTCAGGATTCGCCCGAGGAGGGCTAAATCCCGAGGAGGGCTAAACCATAAGTGATGGCCCTGGGTCCGCCGGGGTGCGAGGGATATGTCGATGACAACCTCACCTCCGGCCTAGCACCACGACCCACAGTCGGCGTGCGGTTTTAGTCGGTTCGAGTCCGACATAACCTCCCCTTCCGGCTCCGGCAGGGGGGTATCCGAGGGGATTTCCGCACGGAAAAAAAAAAAAAAAAAAAAAGGTCAGGATTCGAACCCGGGACCTCTCGATCGTAAGGCCGACTCCTTAACCAGTAAACTACCGACGGTTCTATTCTATATCAATATCATTTTTGCAGAGTCAGTGACATGGTAGTGAATTTGCTATGACAACAGAATGTGAGGCCAGGGTTTTGTCGAAGTTTTTGACGACTTTCTATTCAAGAAGTTTGCCGGCACCTATAGTGTTGTGTAATAATACGTGTATATTATGTGTGTGTGTGTGTGTGTCACACTCACACGCCGCGGTTAGGCAGCGGTTTGACCTTGTAGATGCGGACCAGCCAGTGCTCGGTAGTGTAGGCTTCTTCTAACACGTCGAGGTTAAAGTCCTTGTTGCCTATCTCTGCTCCGCGTACGCGGTCGTATCCAGGCGGCCGGCCTGCACCAAAATGGAGTTAATTTAAGTAGGTACGTTAGTGAAGAAGGTGGATTATGTTATTTTTAAGCTATCGCGGTGTAAACTCATGGTTATTTTTAACTCCTCGGGTCTAGTCAAGTCGTGACCACGGGTGCAGCATCGCACCCGAAACGTCGGAAAAAGTAAGTCAAAATTTTTATCGCATGAAGTCCCCAATAGTTATAAATAACCAAAAGGTGGATTATTTTAGGGCTAGTTTTGTCGCCGCGTGGATGTTGGTTATCGCAACCAAACATAGCCTATGTCCTTTCTCAAGTCCCTATGTCTTTTCTGTGTAAAATTTCATCAAATCGGTTCAGTGGTTTAGGCATGAAAGCGTAACGTAGGTACATACAGACAGAGTTACTGTCGCATTTATAATATTAGAATGGATTATTAACGCTCAAGTAATGCTTGCCATTGGTTGCGTGCACAAAGTTGGGAAGATGTTCAAATAATAAAAAATTGTAACTGAGGCTTAACAAGTGTATCTACGTACCTCCTTCAGTGTAGACAAGGCCGAACTTGTAGTAGCTAATCTTGTACATGAGGCAGTTGAGCAGAGTGCTGGAGCCGTCGGCGTCCACGCGGAACTCGCCCGACGGCGTGTAGTAGTCCGCCTCCCGGATGTGTGCGCCGCGGTCCGTACTGCCGCCGATACGCACCATCCACAGGAACTTGTTGATGTCTGGGGTAGGCAGGGGTGGGTTGTTATACTTAGAGTATTAGTATACAAGAGATGGTCCTGAGGAGGGCCCTGGGTCAGCCGGGGTGCGAGGGATATGTCGATGACAACCTCACCTCCGGCCTAGCGCCAAGACCCACAGTCGGCGTGCGGTTTTAGTCGGTTCGAGTCCGACATAACCTCCCCTTCCGGCTCCGGAAGAGGGGGTATCCGAGGGGATTTCCACACGAAAAAAAAAAATTGGATGAGATGGTATACCTACGGAAAAATACTGTACACCTAAACTTAGTTTTCTTGAAAGAAGGTAAGATAGCGGCATTGTAGAGAACCCAGTAATATATACTACATGGCTACTACGATAGAAGGAAATATGGCGGTAAATCTTAATGTGATTTAATCACGGAGGACAGAATATTATTAAGTAACGGAGATGCCCCATTGATATTTCTCCTAATAAAAACGCGCGCCGAATGCGGGTGGGAAGAGAGACGTGCGGGGTGTCAAAAGTCGAAGGACGTCATAGGTATAACGTTCCTACCGAATGAGTCCATTTGACGTTTGGATGGCACGCGACTCGATTGCCTTGCAACAACTCCGCTATCATTTCCTTCTCCATGGGTTTAATGAATTAATTTCTTAGTAGCTTCAAATCTGTTGCTATTAATCTATGGTTTTATTAAAGTGTCATACTAATAAAATAAAAAAATAGAAATGTCAAAGTTCGTTTCAAGCGCTCAAACGGCAAATTGAATGGAAAAGAAATTGTGATATAGATTTCGCAAACCATGAGTTAAAAATTCCATGTGGGCGGAAAACATAAAATGGCGGGTGTTCTACGGATCATGCTCGTTGCTACGAAAAAAATATGAATTAAAAAAAATCTAATAACTAGCATAATCCTGATCCTTGACTCGAACGATCGTGATCGCAAATCTACTAACATTTTCTACCCAGTTACATCCCACATAAAACAATACCACCGCAGAGGAGCTAAGCTAAGCTGTCCAAGCAGAAAAACCCCCACTCCTCCCCTCAACATATTCATTTCATCTGTGTAAAAATATCAATCGTTTCATGAATTATGACATGTATGTGAACCTTGCCGTCGGCCAGTCGCGTTATAATCCGATATTGTATAGAACATGATCCGCTCACGCGTTATGTTTTGAAATAAACCGACCCGTAAACATTCGTCGTCGATAATATGTGCGTAAAGGAGGTGGTTTGTCATTTGGGTTTAGACAAGAATGAAATAGGGAAAAATAAATTTTCTCGGCCGGGACTGGAACCCGCAGTCTTTCCCTTACAGAGGGATTGCCTTAACCAATTCGGCTACAGAGACACGTCCGATGCGATTCAAATTTCCCTTCTATTTATCCATTCTTACGGCGACGGTGGAGTCATCTACCGATCTTCTTACGAACTATTGGGACCAATGAATGATGTTAAAATCATTTTTAAACATTGATTTTTGATGACTCCCCCCAAATACTTGAATGAATTTTACAGCATTTAAATAAATAAATGTTTCACAACATTCTACACAACGCTATCTAGACCCATGGTAAGCTTTTTATAGCTTGTGTTATGGAATCTAGAATGCGGATAAACATACTTATATACTTTCTTTTTTTGTAAATACATACATATTATACATAGAAACACCCAGACCAATGCAAATAGCCATATTCATGCATACAAATATTTGCACTGAGCGGGAATCGAACCCGCACCTCCTGCTTGGCAGTCGCGTGCACTACCACCAGGGAAAGAAAGTCCCGCCCGAGAAGATTTATTTTTCTCTATGTATTCGATTTGTATAATTAGAAATATCAATCTCACCATCAGACGAGTAGCCGACAAGTCCTCCGAATATCACGAGCACATAGTCCACGTCTAGTTCCTTCATGATCTCGTAGGCGCGGTCCTCCGTAGACGCCATGGCCTGCCCCACGCGTGAGATGTGCGTGTTGTTCCAAGTGTTATTGTCCACTATCACCGTTCTGTTCGCCATAGCCGTTATCTGGTACCCGTAGTCCCACCATGACATTACTTTTGAATCCTGCAACATGGAACAAAGCTTTTTTTTAATACTAGTCGACCCGTATCAAACGTGGTATATTTCAAAACCCCGTATCACCCATATAGGTCTTGCTTGGCTTGTCTCCCATCAAAGTGGTATAAAAAGAAGCCATATACCTGCATGGGGGTCCAGGGACATCCTTCCGAGGGCTTACCCGGGGCTCCCAACCATAGGCTACTGGGCGTTACCGTGGGGGTTTTTAGTCAGTAGGAGTCCGGCATAACATCCATGAAGGATATTCCCCCACGAAAAAAAAGCCATAGTACCCGCAATTTATTAATTTTCCAATAACGTAAGGGAATTTGCCGGATTTGTTGCCGGCATCCGGCATTCCTAAATGACTAATTCGTTTAGCTGGAGGAGTTAAAGTATAGTATTATATATAGTATTTGTACATTATACATAAGTAATTTTAATAATATTATTTGTAATGTGTACACTGTGAGGACCAAAAATAAAATATTTTTCTTTCTTTCTTTCTTTCTTTCTTCATGAGAATGTTATTTTTTATAAAAAAATGTATGTTATTTGTGTACGACAGAGCAAAAACCAATGAGCTAAAGTTGAGCAAACTGGTGTGAAACTGTCATCTAATTGATATCTGATTGTGTTGTGGACTTGAGTGATTGGCACACAAGTCTCAATTACTTGAATGTAACACAATCAATGTTATTTTTCCCCCTATTAATTTGGCTCACAGGACTTTCATAGGACAGGATACTAGCCAAATCCTCGTCCATCAATCGCAGGGGCATAAAGATTGGCTCGGCCCCAAAGCTCTTGAGATCCTATATCGCCGTAAATTAGAGAATATAAAACAAAACCTTGTAATTAATCTCTAAATAAAAAGTATCTATATGCTAAATATAAAACCAATTTTAGAGCTAAGATTATTTTCTATCAAGTTTGTTGCTCAGGTGCCCAGGCCAGGGGATGTGTAAAGCCTACTGCCGTTCAGTGGGTATTTTGTCATAGGTTGGTCTTCTGTTGGACGGAAAATAGGCTTATCCGTTCATCGCCATCTACGAGAGATGGGCTAACCCTAGGTATTCTACTATACCTTTTCTTTTTTTTTCGTGCGGAAATCCCCTCGGATACCTCCCTGCCGGAGCCGGAAGGGGAGGTTATGTCGGACTCGAACCGACTAAAACCGCACGCCGACTGTGGGTCGTGGTGCTAGGTATTCTACTAAACCAGAAATCTGCCAAGACCAAAGAGCCGTACCTCGGGCGTGTTCATCTTGAGCCAGGTGTAGGCTTCGCGGAAGTCGTCGAAGATGATCCTGGCGCCGTCATGGGCGCGGGCCGACAGTACGATGGAGGGCGAGGAGTACGCCTCCGACGTCACCCACGTGCAGTGGAACACGTACGACACCAGCAGGCAGCCCAGCACGCACACGAACACCGCACCCACCTGCACCGAACATTACTCTATTATATAAAACTTTGGGTTATACTATGTATTATGGGGGGGGGGGGGGGGGGGACGTCAGTCACAGGGGAATGAAATACTACACGTGGTGTGAGTAGAAAGTATATTACACTGATTCACTTATTAGATAGGTTACACTGATCTTAATAATTACGCAGGTACACAATAATGCCTGATAGTTGACACTACTTCGAAATACAGTTAGGGCTCCGGCGAGCTAAGGTACGAGCGAGTATGCGCGTGCAGTTTGGCGTACGCGCATAGAGCGAAGTACTTATGTGCTAGAGGGAGACGCATAGCGTGCTGGCAAACGACCTTTATTTCGGAATCAGGCGGGTTAATGACGTTTCGTTCGACCTAAACACTTAAAAATTCAAAATCATTTATTCTGCATATCGCAACTTACAAAACGTTAATATAAAAATAAATATCAAAGACTACTTTAGCAAACGGAACACGGGTTCAAAACGCAGCCCAAACCTGAGAAGACTCTGGCAAGAAACTCAGCGGGCATTCTTCTTCGGCGGCTACTACCAAAAGAATATTCGATACGAAGGTCGGTAATGTTTTATGGTATGTTCATGTTTCGTGCGGACACGAGCTTATGGATTTTGGATGGACATTTCATGGTAGCTTGACTTAGGTATAAAATAGTGGTCAGTATGTGGCAATACCAGTTGGATTAAAAATAATGTCACCAGTTCCAATGCCTTGGAGCAGATATACCCTCAATGAACTAATATCATGAGGGTTCCATAAAAATTCGTTTCCATATGACAATCATCACAATTTACTGTGATAAGCTTAAATTAAACAAAATCTTCATACCTCAGAACGGAACACCAAATTATTTTCATGCTTCTTTTTCTTCTCGTGTTTCTCAACTTTGGGTTCAATATCCTTCACGTGTAGACTCAACAAACTCGAGGCGGCTACTCCGGACACTATACACATGACTGGCGCCAGCACCAGCATGAGACGGACCATCACCCCCTGCAAGAGAACGGGCACGGTTAGTGTGTGGTCAGAGAGCAGGGAATGTGTGATTAGTGCGTAATGTGGTCAGCGATCAAAGTGTGAGGGTCATAGCGCGGAGTCAACGGAGTGTGTCTCGACGTTGCTACGACGCGCTCCATGCTTCGAATATCATCATTGGTATAAATATTGTAAGCAGGCAATATAAAGGTGATGTCTTTCATCAAGGTGCATGAAATTGAATGTATTTTATTTTGAAATAGTATAACATCCTATTTTATTGTCGTTAATTCGACTTAAACCAAAGTTTACCATCGCTTCTTAGGAGCTAGTGGAGAAGAAGCGACGCAATAATCTTTTTTTTCCTTATAAAGGACACGTCAATTTGACTTCAACTCGCCTGATGCTAAAGGCAAAGTCTCGGAAAGAGGGTCACCATCGTAAACATATACCATGTTAACAGTGGTGGCACTCAGCTTGACGGCCTCATCAGATGCCTTTTCACGCCCCGCTTAAAGGACCCGGGACTGTAGGAAGAAGGAAACACGTGAGCTGGCAGGGAATTCCAGGTTTTAATGGTGCGACATAGGAATGAGTCAATTTCTAATATTCTGTTTATAAGTGTGCGTATTAACTTTTTGTGTGCCTCGTCCACTACTGAAAACTCCAGAATATTTTTTTGCACCACAGCCGGTCAGTAAAGGAATCTCCTTGAGCGGGACATTTTTCTAAAGGACCTATCACACTCACAAGCTTCACCCCAGTTTTACGTGCACAGCCTGTGCAGTATATGGAACAATTTTACGTGCACAGCCTGTGCAGTATATGGTATAATCTAGTTGGCAAAAATGTAACATTAACATATTGTCTTCCATGTACAAATCGGCCTAAGTAGGTCAAACTTGAAGTTTTTTCGTGTCTTAGGTTATACGAGTTCCAAATTGTGCCTTCATTCCGATTTTAAAAGATGATCAGCTACTCACAGCGAAGTAGATGCTGAGCACTCCATAGAGGATGATGAAGATATTGGCGTCTGTGAGCTTGCTGAAGCAGAAGTACAGGCCGGCGGGGAACAGAAACACCAACACTTGCAGGTCGAAGTAGAACGAGGACCACGACGTCGGCTGGTGCTCCGACACCGACGCTATGAACAAATTAAATAAATAAATACTTCACAACATTCTATAGTATGATTTTTAATTCGAGTCAGTAAAATAACAAGTGCAACTGTCACTGATACAAAAAAGGGTGACCTGCTACAATAGTGATGTTCGACAATCAATAGACTGTGACATTTTAGTCATACTATATTGTATTATGTATTAAACTACATTATTGGAGAAATATGGATCTTACCATCTTTTTGTAAAGGCTGGGAATACACGTTTCAAAAGCTAGTATGTAATAATACTAATAACATTCCACAACACAAGATTCTACACAACGCTATCTAGACCCATGGTAAGCATAGCTTAACTAGCTTGTGTTATGGAATCTAGAATGCGGATAAACATACTTTTTTTTTTTTTAATCTTTATTGTAGGAAGAGGGTTTTATCATGATGATAATGTCACCCTCATAGGTGGTACACAAAAAAAAAAACTTATCATCTATTTCTAACTACAGCCATAAACATGTATGTGTAGTTGAGTGTATCTATGTATCTATTACTATATTTGGCTATAATGTGTATGCGTATATTAGTACCTATTTAGGTACTATCTATCTTAATTATGTAAATTAAGTATATATCTAGTTTACCTTTCTATAATGCACCTACTCTGTTGTTCTCTGCACCACCTATTAGGTTGACTGGTAGAGAATGCCTACGGCATTAAGTCCGCCTTTGTACATTTGTGCATGAAGTTCAAATAAATAAAAAAAATAAATAACTTTGGCTCTTTTCGATTGAGGAAGTGACAAAGCCGTGAAGTATTCGCCCACATTTTCACTATTGAACTTCAGCACCTCTCTATCGGCTGCGCTCCGGACACATTCCATGAGTATGTGATGGACATCCTCTATTGTACCACATGCGGTACACATTGGTGATGCGACTTTGCGCATCATGTATGCGAAGCTATTTAAGGGGAAGTGTCCTGAGCGCAGCAATACAAAGATTATACATAGATACACCCAGACCAATGCAAATAGCCATATTCATGCATATAAATATTTGTACTGAGCGGGGATCGAACCCGCGCCTCCTGCGTGGCAGTCGCATTCACTACCGCCACGGCACAGAGGCTGTCAATAGAGTTGTAATAAAAATCTTCATCCTAGCGTTAATCACAGCCGCATACAAAGTTTTCACCTTGGAGTATGGGGGGGCCTATGACCACGGCCGGTGTACGTATGTACCTATACCATGATCGCGTTCATTCCCGTTATTGTTATTGAATATCATGGAACGCGAGAGTTTAAAAGTTTACACGTTAAGCACTTCACCAGTCTAGCTGCGGATTTAGCTGAACTTCGATATTTTCCGAGAAGCGTCTGCAATATGACACCCAAAGGCCATATAGGCTATTTGACTATTTTTTTTTAGTTTTGAAAAATGACCACTTTCTTATAATAAAATGAATTGTAAAAGTAAAATTTTCGTACGACAAATAGTTTTCAAAATATTTGATTTTAAAAAATTCAATTTGTCGCGCCGCCCGAAAACGCTCCATACAAAATCGTACGAAACTGTGAAGTCACGCTTCTGTAGCGCGTAGTGTAAATGTATAGGGTGCAAGAGAATATCGCATTTATCTCGGTCTACGTTGCGTTTACACGTATATAGTTCGTAATAAAAGTTATTTAAAATTTAATAAGGAATCTAAAAAGTTATACATATATTTGAATTGAATTTGATTGTTTATATTTTGACTTTTTTTGGGAATTTCAACTTATGAAAAGTCACAGTTTCAGTTTAGATATGCAATATTTTATTTTGCAAGGCATATTTTTTCAGAACAAGCTATCATATTAAGCAGTATTGGGAAGAATCGACGACTTAGTCAAATACCCTATTGAAGCATCGCGGTTAGACCAGGTATTGGACTTTTTAGGATTCCAAGTACCTGTAACGACTGTCATAGATGTTCGTATGGTAACCGGGACCGACGCATTAACGAGACACGACACGACTAATACAAATACCAATTTTTATGAATACAAAGCTTGCACAGAGCGGGAATCGAAACCGCACCTCTTGCGTAGCGGTTGCGTTCACTACCGCTACGCCACAGAGGCTGTTCACAGGGTGATGTAAAAAAATTATGCAGTCGCCTTGCACTATCGAATATCTTACACTATCAAATGGAGTCGTAATATTACTATTCCATTTCATACATCACAGCAGCTTCCAAGATAGTAATGTATGATGACTGACTAGTTAATAGTATCAGATTATCTCAATTTATTTATTTATACCCAAGTAATGACTTACCAATAATAGGAATGTGATTTTTCGCATAGGAGGGGTCTAGCAGAGAGTAGAACCTCCCAGTCCACGGTGAAATTTTACCTGTAACAATAGTAAAGTTAGCTAATTCACTGACAGCCATAAGCAGACAAAAGTTAAACACATTGGACATATTTCAACATTATTTACTGCAGTTGTTTTTTACGGTGGCCGTCCGTAAAAAATGTTGCCACCCATTATTACAAAATAAAATAATATTTCCCGCCATACAGATTACAGATAACAAACAATTAACTTCTAAAACAAAACATACGCGCGCGTCAGGGCCTCATTCCTCTTGCCAACTTGCGATCAAGATAGCCGAGGGTCGAATATATTGTACAACACCTAGATTTCCCATTAAATTACACTTTTTTCTACACTGGCAACACGTTAGATATACAATAACAATAACGGGTATTAACGCGATCATGGTATAGGTACATACATACCTTTGATTTGCCTGACGTTTCGACCAGGTTACACCGGCCGTGGTCACACGCCTGTGACCACGGCCGGTGTACGTATGTACCTATACCATGATCGCGTTAATTCCCGTTATTGTTATTGTATATCATGGAACGCGAGAGTTTAAAAGTTTACACGTTAAGTGTCAACTAAAAATGGAATGTAAGTTGGAGGCGACACTAAAGCTTAGTTTGGTGTTGCTAGTGTAGAAAAAAAGTGTCATTTAATTAAAAATCTGGAGTTGGTACGATTTAAATGATGGTACAATATACTCGACTCTCCTATATGCTGGGTGATTCTATAGTCGTTTTGGATAAAAAAAATTGGGCTCAGTTTCGACACCAAAATCATCTGGAAGTATTAATTTGGGGAAAGATTTTTCTTTTTGATAATGTATGGGATTAATGTTCAGGTAAAAGGAATAATGTATAGGGGTTGTAAAATTTTTTTTTTCTTTCACCAATTTAATATTTCCAGATGATTTTGCTATCGAAGCTGTGTCCAAATTATGTTTTTCTTTTAACTGTAGTACACATACCAGTGATAGTGAGAACAACGGCCGCGGTTCCGAGGGTCGCCAGTAGCGTAGTGAGGAGCGCTTTGAACAGCAGCTCGAAGTTAGCCGGCGTCAGGTGCTGGCGCAAGTACTGCGTGAATGCGTACAGCTGGCACAGCCCGAAGGTGCCTAACGCCTGGCGACATAATACATATAGGTATAAATATTGTCGATGACAACCTCCCCTCCGGCCTAGCACCACGACCCACAGTCGGCGTGCGGTTTTAGTCGGTTGGAGTTCGACATAACCTCTCCTTCCGGCTCCAGCAGGGGGGGTATCTGAGGGGATTTCCACACAATAAAAAAAAGTATAAATATTGTAGAACATGTAAGGGTGAGGCCGTTGGGCTGCGTTGCATTGCATCGATTTTTTGTTGTTGGACATATTTCTAAGAATGACCCTTCTCAATGTAACGCAAGTGGGGCCTCAGCCTTAACTCTCTTCCTCTAGACCAGACCAAAACACGTGCGTAAACAGTGCTTGGGTACAGTTTTATGTACATTTAGATAATAGGTCATTCCATCCGACAGTAAACATACAGCCCAAGATAAAGGGCCCGCCAGACGGCAATAGGCTCGCCCCTATTACGACGTTTAATAGCCAGGATTCGAACCCAGAACCTGTCGAACATAAGTCCTGTCGGCTCTTTAACTAATACACCATCAACCTAGATTTTTATCCCTAATGTATTTAATATGTTCGTATTATAATTACTTCACTAGTACGAGTGATATGAGTCACTTAGTACCGTACCATGGCTTATCAATGCATTCGATACAAATTAGTTACAAACCAACCATTATTAACGCCGAGGCAGTATATTATACATAGATAACGTCTCGAAACTGTGATAAGGAACCAATGGCGTAATTACATAACATGCCAGGTGGAATACTGAAAAACAATGTTATAGATTTTTAAGCAATTTTATGACATTTTTTTGAGTTTTTTTTCCATCAAATATTGGTGCTCAAATGGTAGATACACAAACACACACACGCACGCACACACACACACAAACACACACACACACACACACACACACACACACACACACACACACACACACACGCGCGCGCGCGGCGCGCGCGCTCGCGCACACTCCTGCTTACACACACTCACTACACATCATAAAAATAAAGTGTTTTAATTTTTATGTAATAGTCATTTATCAGGTACAACAAAGGTAGGTACAACCTAATTCTGAAAAGGTTTACTGCAGTGTTGACGCGGATGTGTTCGAGGTATCAACGATATAGTGAAAGAAAGAAAGAAAATATATTTTTTTAATACTCTTGGCAATATTTAGACATGTCAACATAACATAAATTATAGAATACCTACTTTAAAATAAAGATTAATTTATCTAGTAATATTGTAGGGTAAAATCGAATGCCAAGTAGAAATGTACTCACAAGCATATGCTCTGAACTCTGCACCGGCTGGAACCCGACGAACGAGATCTGCATCGAGAGAATAGTGCCCACGCAGTACAGCGTGCTGTACGCCACGTACACGCGCGCGGAGAACCGCCCCAGCAGCATCAGAGCCAGCACGTGGAGCGGGATGAGGTTGATGAGGAACACGTAGCCACCCCATGACGACACCTGCCAGGATAAAACATTATTGTTATTAAAAATATAAGATTGCCGCGTTGGTTCCCGCTGAAGTAGAATAGGACCACTCCAACGGTTCCATGCATGTTACTTATTTGTGTATGACAGAGCAAAAACCAATAAACTAATAAGCAAACTGGTGTGAAACTGTCATCTAATTGATATCTGATTGTGTTGTGGACTTGAGTGATCGCCACATAAGTCTCCACTACTTGAATATAATACAATCAATGTTCATATAATCAAAGAAATGCTATTCCACATATTGTTTTATAGGCCTTCAGTCTGTTATCAAATGTTTGTGGCCAATAGTTTATTGTAAAATGGATATACTTCATACTAGAAGTCGCTAGGCGGAAGGTTATTTCTTTTGTTTTTTTTTGTACTAGTTCTTAGCATAAATCTTGAACCCGAGTCGCGAGAGAAACGAGGCCCTGCCGCACGTATTGTTCTCTACAAGTGGAAGATTCGTCGCCGTAACACCCCATGCTATTTGTATGAAATATTTATAGCATTTATTATGCTAACTTTTAAATTCGAAATACATCCGGAAAATGAAGCGCTCAAGTGGGACTGTAAGGACCCCTGTAATGGTACGGGAGCTAGCAACGTTTTCGAGAAAGAATTTCAGGTCAGCTGATTTTGTGATATGCTGTTCTTCTTGCTCTTTCGGTTAGAGTCTGGGCTATCTGGCTGGCGGGAGCGGTTGCGTTCATTACTGCGCATCCTACCTGTCCAGGTGATAATCCTGTATTTTCAAAACATTTTAAGAGGCGTAATTTTTAATTTTTTGTTTTTAAATAAGACTACCTGACATACTTTTTTTATTGCCAGACATTTCTGACATTGCTAATTATGTGCCATACGCGATTCTTTTAATTTTTTTAATAAAAATTTAAAAGTATTTTATAATGTCTGTAATTTTAACATTATGAAATTTACGATAAGAAAAGCTTAAAATTAATTTGCCAGACATTAATTCGATTGTTAAACCTTGAATTAAAATAAAAAAGGCATGAAAAGTATTGCAGTATGATGCTAGTAGTTCGAAAGAGACAGTTGCAGAATAAGCTGAGAATAAGACAGAGAACCATTGCAAATATACCATTGATATCATCTGACCTCCTCCTCGTAACCTGTAGCCTAGCCCTGAATTCCTCAGTAAGGTACTGAGAGGATTCAGTGCTAAGCAGAACCAAAGGGGACTCATGCTTCGCTCAATATTTATTGGTTCGCCGTTACTGCACACCCCTCGACATCCTGGATAGCTAAGAACTGTTCTCCATTGCCTCATACATGACGCCAAGAAGATGCACAGAGTTGTATCTACTTTATACAACTCTAGCACCCTCAGGAGCCATGTATGGGGCACAGAGTCGAACGCTTTCTTATAGTCTATCCAGCATGTCGATAGATTCTTACGGCTACGGCGAACTTGTTGACTAATGGCCATATCAATGAGGAGGAGCTCCTTAGTACCACGGGCCCCACTCCTACATCCATTCTGAGAGGCACTCATAACAGTATTTGTAGAGATGTGATTGATGATGATGAAAAAAAAAAAAAAAAACCTAGAGGCCCTTATCAGTGAGTTTAATATGCTAGGGATAGTCACACATGGCGGATACCATCCGCGGGTGTATCATATTCTGCGCTCGAGGGAAAATATAAATATAGAGCGAGGCATTTTCCAAGGTGTCAGTTTGAGTCCCCTTTGGTTCTGCTTAGCACTGAATCCTCTCAGTACCTTACTGAGGAATTCAAGGATAGGCTACAGGTTACGAGGAGGAGGTCAGATAATATCAATGGTATATTTGCAATGGTTCTCTGTCTTATTCTCAGCTTATTCTGCAACTGTCTCTTTCGAACTACTAGCATCATACTGCAATACTTTTCATGCCTTTTTTATTTTAATTCAAGGTTTAACAATCGAATTAATGTCTGGCAAATTAATTTTAAGCTTTTCTTATCTTAAATAACATAATGTTAAAATTACAGACATTATAAAATACTTTTAACTTTTTATAAAAAAATTAAAAGAATCGCGTATGGCACATAATTAGCAATGTCAGAAATGTCTGGCAATAAAAAAAGTATGTCAGGTAGTCTTATTTAAAAACAAAAAATTAAACATTACGCCTCTTAAAATGTTTTGAAAATACAGGATTATCACCTGGACAGGTAGGATGCGCAGTAATGAACGCAACCGCTCCCGCCAGCCAGATAGCCCAGACTCTAACCGATAGAGCAAGAAGGACAGCATATCACAAAATCAGCTGACCTAAAATTCTCACTTTCAAAACGTTGCTAGCTCCTATACTATAAGGGAAAGGTCGTGGGTTCAAGTCCCACTTGAGCGCTTCTTTTTTTCCGATGTATTTTGAACCCCATGCTATCCTCAAAAGACACTAAAAAAAGACGTAGTGCGCATTTTGCGACGTCAATAACTATACTAATCTTCATGAGATTATCTGGTTGGAATCATACTGAATATTTTGTTGAGATGACATAATGTGGCACTGATGATAGTTACAGGGCAAACAGCTTGTCATGCATGGTCATTAATTAGTAATTACTTTTAAAGAATAAGTTAATAATGAATTTTTAACATCAAAATTTTAAAAATATTGCTATAACTAGTATTGTTATCATCACTCGTCAGCTCAACTCTTCATTATTTGTCGTTCTCTTTACTGTACTTTACGAACGCCACTAAAATAACCATTACCTTCATGATCACCCTCGAGATGCTAACGGCCGTACTATAGTAGTCACTACACTCACCATGTAAAAGTAAGCGAGCGCTGTCATTGTGGCCCACAATATCGTGCCAGTATTGACAGCCCTGATCCAGAAGTAGTAAGTGAGCAGCATGCAGAATATGGCGATGCCCTCGTTATCGTAGCTCCCGGCTACGGAACGACTGATGTATCCTGGCACTATGGCGATCATACACGCAGCGACTAGGCCGGCGCCTTCATCCTGAACAAGATTGTGAAGTTAGATATATAAAATTGTATCAGTTCTTCAATTAATTGCTCTGGTGGAATAGATCCAATAGAGATATAGGAGATATATTCAGATTCATTTATTTGCATAAACATGGGTTACATGGAAGTTGTTAATGGTCATTGCTTGTTATGGTGCCAACATGTTTAGCCCAAAATTTATTGATTATAAATTATTGATGATAAATTATGAGCCATGCTATGTCACAATTAAATACATTACAATTAGATCACATAAATATTTGACATAGTCAGCTGCATGAATAGGAAATTAGATATTTATCTAGGGGAGATATCAGAGTTTGAGCATCCGCTCTGCCCTTCAGCCAGCTTGTAGTTTCATAACCAGTTATGGTAGAAGAAAAAACGTCATAATATGCTACTAGTTAGTAAACGATATATTTTATTCTTCATGCAACACAAGTTTCGACACAAGAAACTTGGCGATGAATTACGAAAAAGAACCTCTTTCTATTCTTCCTAGGTAACTCAATTTTAGATTTTATATCAACCTCAGGCTGAAGGGCTCTCTGCTATGAGTAGTTGTTTAATATATCCAGTTTTTTGTGTTATGTATCTGCAATCCTCAGCATTGGATGAGGTATTGAACATCATTTCTAATGAAGTGTTTGTGGTAATTACTATTAGCTCAGAAGACAGTTTGCTAGGGTAGTTCTTTGTGCAGCTTGCACCTTATTTCAAATTTATCTTTGACCATTAAGGGAGTAATTAGTATACTCATAAATTACCTTAAGTTCCTTTGTGAGGAGGTATGTGACAATAGTGGTGAGTGATGAGAAAAATGGCGCCAGGAAAACGCACACATTCCTGATGTCAATGGTGATGTTCAGGAACTGCATTACATTATATAAGGAAGCTGATGTCACCATCAACCCAGGATAAATTGTACCTGCACAAGAAAAGTTCATATTGATTTTTTTAACACTGAGAGCCACCATAGACTGATGGTTATGTAGTTCTGCATGATTCTTGGGCCCTTAATTGCATGGCATGCAGGCCCATTTACAGCTGTTATAGGCTAGCTCTTTAAAAGCTTATAAAGTGTGTAGTAATGACTTTTTCTCAACTTTGTAAGTAGGGAATACATAATTTGAATGGTGTATTTCCTAAAATATCACACATCAATTTCAAAATAGTATCTGCTAAAAATATATAAGTATTAATATTTATACAGGTTCTTAAAATAGATTGTACTCTATAATTACACCAACTGTAAATAGTTTTATCCGACACATCCAGCCGAGTCAACAATGTTAATAGGTTTATACTAACAAATTTTATTTATACAGCTTTACAAGATTTATATACTTAATTAAACAAATACATAATATTTACAAAACTCACATTGGGATATTATATTTGAAAAATAAATAAACAGAGGTAATTTAAATTCTACTTCAAACAGGATAGGCCATTCAAAATCTAAGCACAATAGCAATGTCTTACTATGTTACAAGTATAAATGGACCGCTTTAAGCAAAAACGATCCAACCCACAACCATGTCAAGTTTGAGTTATTGATACCACAATAATGTATTTTTTATTTGTTTTTAACATATCAAAGATTCTAACAAAAACTGTAAGTTAATAATTGGAGAATATTCATATTGAGTAAGATACTTTGTACTTTTCCGCTTAATTTTATTTTTCACATGACCGGTTTCGCCTCATGGCATTCATCATACTTTTCAGAATGCTGTGCGAAATAAAATTAAGTTGAAAAGTGTCTTACTCAATATGTGTGGCAGATTCCACTAAGTGCCATCAATCAACAGTATAAACAGTTCGGAGAATATTCATATGATCCAACCCACAGGTTGCAGACAATTTTATTTATTTCAGGCTGTATAAATCACTTTTGTAATTTTTCATAGTCCTGACATGTACCCATTTCTTTTTTGCTACAATGATTCAAACCTCTTGGAACACAAGTATCTTAACTTACACACAAGTTAAGATATTTATCAATACCGGTCTATATTAGTAGTAACAAACATAACATATACACATAAGCTCACGCCTATATTCCCCGAAGGGGTAGGCAGAGGTGCTAGCACCCACATTTCGCCAGTTTATGTTTAGGTCCCAATGTAATAGGTGGCGAGCCTATTGCCATTAACCGGGCACTTATAAACCTGCGATAAATACACACATAACTTCGAAAATTCATTGGTGTGTGCCATGGTAAACCTGGGATCGAACCCGAGAACTCGTCTCAGCAGTCCATTACCCATACCACTAGGCTACCGCAGATTATATATAGAGTATTAACAAAATTATACCATAATTCAAACTTACCACCAATGATACGTCCCAGGGGATACCATGCCCGATCATCGAACCAATTGTGGAAATTATAAAAGCCTTCCTCAGTTAGGTACCTTGTGGTTCTGTAGTTAAAATACGGATCAAATTCGTGGATCACGCTTTCGAAACGAAGTACAGAGAACAGGCGGGTAGCAAACGCTGCAAAAACAAATTGTAAGCTATTAACTATATAAGATAAGATTTGGGCTGTCAAGAACAGGTCTATCTGACCTCAGTTGTTCAGTGTTCTACAAGAATGGGATTGGTCACAGGTTCAAATCCTGTCTGAACTTTTTTGTTTCTTTTTTATTTGATCTGATTTGGAAAATATCTTGAAATACTACTTGTATTACTATAGAAATTACTCAATATAATTATTTTAGAGATTAAATTTTACTGATGTATGAAAAGAAATTGAAATGATAGGTACTGTAGGCGGATTTAGGAAATGAAGTTTTCTTTCAAACTTTTTATGAAGCATAATTTTATTGTTATGCATATTAGTTTAGTTTCTACGCATACATAGTTAGGAATTAACTTAAAAAAAGCCAATTATCACGTTTGTTTATCTAAACTATGCACATTTTCATCGCCATTCTTTATCGCGAATGTCCACGTAAGTCATAACAACAATCGATCAAATTCCTAAAAAATTGACAGGACCCACCATCCTTAGCACCAGGATGTCCTCAAATACCAATTACTAGTTGGAAATACTCACATAATATCGCTGCCATTGATAAAACTGCTAATTTTATAAATGTTAGTTGTTTATCAGACGAAAGCTGCGGGAGCCTCGACTTTGCTTGGACCTCCACCGTCATTTTGAAAGTTTTATTGACCCTTCTTATTGTGTATAATATCTCACATATATTTAATTCGTATTCATTGAAATTTATCACATAAATTAATTCACCGGCAACCTAGCCATAAGTTGCTTCGGCTTTTTCGGCGACGCGATTTGACAGTTCTTTAGCGGCGTGGCATAAATTGTTGCCCACAATAAACATAAAAATAAACCAAGGAACAGCCACCCTAAAATAGTCTTTTAAAATATAAGGTGAGAAAGTATTTAACTTTCAATCAAAACTAGGTACTTAACTTTTAGCTATACTTTTAAGGGCTAAGTTTTTCCTTCCAATAATCATAACAACTAACTAAATCGAAAAACATTACATTTCTGTGAGATTTCTCAAGTCCTCCATATTTTTATAGTCTGTTCACTTTTTTTTCGTTCAGAAATTAATGTCATGTCCATATGTCAATTTTGTCAAAACATTTGTCTTTTTTTCATAGACATAAATATACAGACGTGAAGCTACTACGAAATTCATTCATAAAATCATATTAGGAAAACGCCAATTCTTCATCTTGCTTTCCAACGTAGTGGGGATGTAGTAGCACCTGATTGGTCAAATAAAATTGCTAGTGATGCGGTGATAGAATTTTAATTATCGATATTTTCCCAAATATTTAAAGAACGAAGACCACTTTCCATACATAGTGAATGACTTTTGAAATGCCGTTGACTTTTTATTATTCTATCGCATAATGGTACTGGTATTACTGATGAATAGATACTAAAATATTTTTTACAAAAAAAAAAAACAAAAATATTAAATAAAAATTCGATTTTTTTTTTTGTCCAAATGTGCCAATGTGTTATGTACCTGGAGTACTACTAAATATATATATATATATATATATCGTTACTCAAAGACTGTAAAGAATCTTTGTAGATTCTACGTCCTTCTGGGCGAATTATTCGAAACTCCGGCTATCACAAGGAAAGTCTGACAGAACGCCATAAGCACACTGCAACCTGAGAATACAAATAATCGGCATCCACTTAAGCTAATCACTTAATTTTTTCTTTCAAATGTATAAATTTTTAGTCTGTGCCCTTTTTATATCGATAAGTAGTTATCGACAGTTTACTGGATTCCCTACTAGGCCGCCATACTGCTTTCCATTCATTCATAAAATCCAAGTTTAGGTAGGCAGTTTTTTTTCGTAGGTATGGCACCTCTTGATATACTCTAAGCTTTTTTTGGAATTTGACATTTCCAGACATTTCTAATGCAACCACTGCACAAGAAATCTTTTTCTCTTCATTCGTACGTTTTATAGTGTCTCATCTTCATTTCTCAAGTAGTTTAGTTTAAATATAAAAGCCATAACTGATTTTTAAATACCCTCAAATTTTATACAGTATTCACTTTATTTATCTCATTACCGTGAGAAGAAACTGAACCAAATCAGAACCGTGTAGGAATCATCGATGACTAACAATACGGAAGGAAGACAGAGCCGGATATGAAGCTTTAGGACAGTAATAGTCGTGTGAAAATTATTTTACGTGCGACTTTTATGTAATGTCTGACGGAGATCCATCCCTTGAAGAGGATCTGCCAATACCTCTACTTGAAAGACTCGAAGAAAATGTGTATACACCAAAGATAACGACTCCTATATACACTGGTGGAGTAAAGTTGCAGCACAAGAAGTCTGATACAGGGGAGACTGAATCCTTTTTAACTGATGCCCAGCGCAATGAGCTCGCAATTCAACAACTGTTTGGAGATGGAGGCAGTGGAGAAGCATTCCACGAGGTAATAAAAAATATTTTTCTGCATAGGCTGCATAGCATGATTTCTTAGCTTATTTTAAATTTTCATTTTTAAAAACTTTTTTTTTTGGAGGGTTTGCTATAATAACGGTTTGAAGGTTGGCAATTAAATCAGAACCTTCAACTTGTTCAATTAAAGGTAATTGATAAAGTTGAAGGTGTATTTCCATTCAAAATTACATACTAGGTGTTTGAACTAACTGGTACTTTATAATCATTTTGAGATAACATTATTGGTAGGCATGTACGGGTGAATATTATTTAGTTTATATTTTAAACACTTAAATTTTTACTTTTTGAAATTATTATAATTAAAAAAAAACTGAATGTCTAAAAACATTAGGTAAAACTGTATCTTAAAATAATTATAGATATACACAAAAATACATTAAAAGTGTTCCTTTTTCTGATTAGATCCTTGTTAGTGTACCTAATTGTTGATTTTTCTGGTATGAATAAGTTTTGTAGTATTCTTATTAGCTTATATAATAGTATGCAAAAGGATTCATACTGAGTGGTGAAGAATTTATACAATACAATTTGCACTGGCTTACTTTTGGTTATTTAATATGTATTGGACATACCTACTGCCTTTTAAGCTTCTCGAGATATTTAGCCCTTAGCATGAATCAAGCAATTTCATTAGCTTTCTTTAAGATAATTAAATTTTTATATCATGTACTAAAATTTGAAGCAATGGACAAAAATAGGTAGACAGATTTAGAAGCGCCTGGTGCCTAGCTGTGAGACAAAATAGACTAAATAAAAAAAAATCAAACAAATGTGATGGAGTGTATAGCTATTTTAATCATTAACTAATTGTTATGATTAATTAATTTCCGGTACTACTACATCGTTAATACTATTTATAGTCAATGTTGTATGACCTCATCAAAACCTCGTATTTATAAGTCATAATGATGTACTTTATGTAATTCCAGTAACATATTAACAAATCGAGTTTTTAGCTCTTTATATGGTGGCGCACAAATGTAAAAAAAAAAATATGCGCTACTGTGTAATGTGCTTCTAACTATTGGAACCCTAAACAGTGCCCTGAGGGATACCTCCAAAAAGCGGTCGTACATAAGTAGGCTCATTAGTTGCATAATGACATGGCGGTATATATCTCTATGCTATACATTCGACTGCTACGCACGGAGCGCTGGTTCGATTCCCGCTCAGTGTACATATTATTTGTATTGGTTTGGGGATTTCCATGTCTCTCAGAGCACGATAAGCCGTCGGCACGACAAAATTCTATTATTAGTCCTTAAAGGGAAATGGCCTACAAAAGAGCTGATCACCCGTCCGGTGAACGATGTCGTCACTGGTAGAAGTAGTGCATAATGACGTAATGGACATCGAATATTTTTTGTCTGTTGCATTTCGCCAGTTATTAAAAGTGACCTTGCATATTCTAGACAGATATTCGTTTTTCAATTATTCACTAAAACAATAGATAGTGCTATGTAGTGTAAACAGCATGCATACGAGTATATGTTATGTAGACTGTTACACATACACTCTTGTTTGTCACGCTAATCGCTTAGGTGTTTTACAGTTTGACTAATTAAGATAAGTGCTGGTCGTTTTATCCTAAGGGCCTACACAATACTGCAATTTTGTATTAATACACCAGAAGTAATAAGCTGGTGAATGACAAGACTTATTGCTAAAACGACATCACATGCGTTACTTTTTCCCGCGCTGCACCGTTTGCGTCAGTTGCGTTTTTACCAGTGATAGAGAAATTGCACTGAACATATTAACATATTACTCAGTTCTGTACGTATCAAAAAATAACTTGTGAAATTAGGATAGAAAGGCGACGCGTTAGTGTATTACGTTTGTATCATCGCTACGTAGTATAAAGCAAAGTCGCTTTCCGCCCCGCTATGTCCCTATGTATGCTTATATCTTAAAAATTACGCTACAGATTTTGATGCGGTTTCCTTTTAATAGATAGAGTAATTCAAGAAGAAGGTTTATATGTATAATACATGGGATACGGGAATACGGGATCGGAGGCCACGCGGACGGAAAGAAATTGACGGAACGAAGTTCGCCGAGTCAGCTAGTTTTCGGCGGGGGAGGAATCCGAGGGGATGTCAGCACAAAAAAAAACAAAATTTTGCATAATTCTACTATACTATGCTGATTGAATCGATATATTAAATTGAGAATGTATCAAGAGTTGCTATACCTATAGATCTTCTCGAGAGAACAATTCTTTCGATGGAATATACCTACTTACCTACAATCAAATGTTAATTACACTTTTATCACGTGCTTATTCCTAATTAAAGTTGGTTAATGAGCAATTGTATTGTATATTGTGAACATGGTTTATGTCCTATCGGAAAAAAGTTACGGCGCGCGTGCGTAGGATTTTTATTTTATAGTATCGAATCTTCTAAAAAATATGTGGTTTATCGTTGTGTGTATTTAAAACCGAATGTTATTTATATCTGATAAGTGATAATTGACTTTTAATTAAAACGACAGAAGTTTAATTTTCAAAGCAGCCATTATACATCGCCGCGTCGATTACACTGTTCGTCGATCCAAGTGTCTTTGCCTAGCACTACGGTAAATAGGCGTGAATGTATTAAAACTATTAAGAAAATTTATTGTGCTATTGAGATAATGATACTTGATTTTCAAGTATGAACTCACTTGTAGAGTGTCGAAATCATGACCTAGTACCTACCCGACATTGGCCCATGGCCTTAACGTAGCTATTATCCCAATGTTAAGATAAATTATTAGACCGCTTATCGGCATAGAACAAAGTCGTAACATGTGTACTCTACCTAAGCAAATTTGCGTGTGGATTACCAACACATTTACTTAACTTCGAACAGTTGTCGATACAGCCGTTTGCCGACCAAACGTTTGTTTAATAATTATGTAAAGTAAAAAAAGGTACAGTCAGAATATCAGTGACAGCATTATTTTGAATTAATTCTTGTCAGCTAGCTCATTATCTTGAAGTCAGTGTCTTTGATCAAACACAGATGAATCAGTCTCGTCTGCGTATAGCAGTGAGTTATCAAGGTCAGTGTACTACAAGTGTTAGTAATTTGTACTGTTCGTACAGTTTTTGTGAGTCCAGAATGATCGCACGGTGGTTTATAGAAGCAACTTGTTACTCAGTGTACGATTTCGCATTATTCCGAATTAACAAGTCTAATGGAAGGCGTAGAAAACGTAAAGTATGTCGATTAGTTTTAATTAGCTTACCATTATCTACATGTGCGAAATCTTGTAATGATGTAATTGATGCCACAATTATTTACCAATCAAAAATCTACTCGAAGTGAATGTGTTTAAGATGTGTTTTTGTTTGCGCGTTTATAAGAAAACGGCCAAGTGATTGATTCGATTCCTGTTTGGGTTAGACGGAGAGGGAGAAGGAGGAGAAGATTGGAGAGATCCAGGCGATGTCTGTGCTCAGCACGTACCAAGATAACCTGTCGCTGGAAATGAACACTGACCGGTAAGTCGGTATGCCTACTGTCATCTGTCACTGTCACTGTCACATTTGCATCACTAAGGCCTTGATCACACGCATCGAGTGGACTGGTGAGACAGTGTACTCGGCCCATGCTCGCTGTTCGTGAACATAGCGCCGAGTATTCTGCATGTACACCGCACTCCGCCGACAGCACTTTCTTGCACTTCACTTGGTGCGTGTGATCAAGGCAAAAAACCAGCTAAGGCCCGTATTCCAGAACGACGGTCAGTTCAGTCCTGAATCTCGACTTATAACTAGATCTGAGGACAGATTGTATTCTAGATGATAGTTGTAGTGTCATTGTAAGATTCGATTCACAAATGAGCGGTGTTCTGAGATACAGGCCTGTATAAACCATTCGGTGACGTGTTTTTATTAGTCATGTTCATATTTGTGTTGTTAAGTGCAATTTTAGACATTTGTGATAGAGTCCTTGCATACAAAATTGGGTTAATTAAAACCATATCATTTTGATGATGATGATTATTACCATAGTTAATTTATATTCATTACAATAATGTTGACAGTAAAAAGTTTGTGCCTATATATACCTGGATTGTTACTTGCAGTGGTATTCTGTAGTTTATAAATTCGATGTCGAGTCCCACTTTGCTGAGAAAGTTTCTGAGATCTTTTGAGTCTGTTCGGAGGCTTGTGATTGGTTCTATATTGCATTATTGTCCAATCCTGAACGGCGATGCCAGTCCGGTAGCATTGGACATTCGCATGCTGATAGCGCCAAACCAATTAAAAGCTACTTGAACATACCTGAAAGTTCTCTCGTTAGGGTGAGATTCGATATCGAACTCATATGTTTATAGAATAGCACTTTAGTATTCAATCTTAGAACCTTTGAGCGAATTGGACACTGACCATATCGTTTATTTGTCAAGTAGCCTATCCTGATGCGTCAAAAGATTCATCAAGAGAGTTTTCAAGGCTAAATTGTCACATTATTATTCAATTTACTGAATCGCTTGACTGTTGAAGGTCGATGTACGATCTATTGTTTTTTTTGTGTGAACTTTGAAGGTTATATTATAAGACTTATTAAGATTTTCGTGACTTTTACCCCGATTAGATATAAAAATCGAAACTTAATCACTATAATATTTATAAACTGCGATAACACTTCAATAAAAAAAGGTATATTTTTTGAAATTGAAAATAAAAAATCGTTTCTTTGTTCTCAAGAAAACAATGCGTTTGGAATAATTTGAAACTGTTTTGAACTAAACTCAGTTTCTCGTTAGACATCCAGGTAGATATATATAGGTATCAGTAAAGGAAATAATCAGGTAATGTTGACGGGCTTGCATTTACCACAAAACGCGGTTTCTGGATTTTCCTGTATTCCGATATGACTATATCGAAATTTCTACTGCTGACAATAATTGTAGAATAACGTCATTTACGTCGATTGAGCGAATTTCCCGATGTTTTGTGCAACTAGCACAAATCAATCGTAGTCTCTAGAACCTTTGCGATTAAGTTCCGATATATCCTAAGTGTCAATTCTTACCCTATTACGAGTACAATACCCCGTCTTCATCTACACTAATATTATAAAGAGGAAAACTTTGTTTGTTTGTCTGTTTGGTTGTAATGAATAGGCTCAAAAACTACTGGACCGTTTTTAAAAATTCTTTCACCATTCAAAAGCTACATTATCCACGAGTAACATAGGCTAAATTTTATTTTGGAAAAAATAGGGATCCGTAAAATATTTGGGTTTTTCGGACACAAGGTGTAAAAAATCAACCAGAAAAGTTACTTATTTTGCGTACGCTGCCTAAACTATAAAAGATAGAACCATAAAATGTTCTAATTAATTAGAGATCTTATAAATATATACATAAAAGTCCGCGACACACTATACCTATCTATGTCGAGTGAGGCACAACAACCATTTTTTTATTTAAAAATCTTAATTTTTTTTGGACTACATTTAAACGCATTTATTTTACTCATGCTATTAATCCTTATCAAAATAAATTATTTCATCACTAAGTACAGTTTATGTAGATAATATTTGGTATTTAAAAGATTAAAATTGGATGTTTGGTTTTGAAGTTATGGCGAAATTAAAATATTACTATTTCTGCGTTGCGAAGTGAGCGTCACCAAGGCGGGGGTGCGCGTGCGTGAGGGGAGTTTAGGTCTATGAGTAAGGTACTCGCGCGGCTCAGTCGCGCGGTCGGCTCCCTACGCAGCGGTCGTGCGCGAAGTCTAATCATTTTCGTTCGATTTTTATTAGACTTCATTCTTAAAACTACACCTACGCAAAAGTTCTTCTCAGAGCTAAACAACAGTTCTTCTCAGAGCTAATCAACAGTTCTTTTCAGGGCTACCCAACAGTTCTTTTAAACAACAGTTCTTTTCAGAGCTAGAATATTACAGGCTATTAACATTTTCTTAAACATTTGAAAATGCCTAAGAGAGCCAGGTCCCAACTTTCTAACCATAGTTCTCAAGCACGGGCAGCAAGAATACGTCGTATGGGAGAATCTTCACCTGAACGTTCACAACGCCTTGCTGAACAACATCAGAGAGTCGAGTGTCGAACGTTCGCAACGCCTTGCACAACAAAATCTGAGAACCTCTGAGTTACGTGCACGAGAGTCGAGGCTGGAGCGTTCCCAACGTCTTCATGAAGACAATGTAAGGACATCTGAAAGACGCGTCGTTGGTAATATGGGATGAATGCACCATGAGTAATAGAGCTCATGTGGAGGCCGTGGACCGTACTTTAAAAGACCTCCGAAGCTCTGCTAATGTTATGGGTGGTATCACTTTTGTATTTGCTGGAGATTTCCGACAAACGCTTCCAGTCGTCAACAGAGGTACGCGAGCAGATATTATGAAGGCATGTTTAAAATCGTCTCAACTTTGGACATCCGTTCAACATTTGTATTTGCGCACCAACATGAGAGCTCACTTACATGGAAATACGCATAGCAATTTTCCACAACAGCTGCTGAAACTTGGAGAAGGAATTTTTCCATTTTTAAATTTGGGCACCAATTATGCAGTTACTTTAGATGAGTCTCTAGGCCAAATAAATAGTCCATAATTTAGATAGTCTGATAGATGCTATATATCCTGACATCGAAAACTTACATCAAAATGATTTTCGTTGGCTGTGTTGTAGAGCAATAGTTTCTCCCAGGAATGAAACAGTCAACGAAATAAACAATTTAACTATGCAGAAAGTACCGAGTGAAGTTAAGTGCTATAAATCCATAGACACCGTCACTAACATCGAGGACGCAGTACACTATCCCCAGGAATTTTTAAATTCTCTGAACCCCGCTGGGCTACCACCTCATGAACTGTCGTTAAAAGTAGGCACATCGATAATGCTTCTCAGAAATTTAAACCCCCCTAACATGTGTAATGGCACGAGACTTCTTATAAAGGAGCTAAAAGATAATTTAATAGTAGCGAAGATTATCACCGGCCCTGCAGCTGGTGAATTAGCTCATATACCAAGAATACCCATGATTCCTACTGATTTGCCTATCCTTCAAAAGGCTCCAATTTCCAGTAAAAATTTCTTTCGCACTAACGATAAACAAATCCCAGGGCCAAACATTCAAATTAGTAGGAATTGATTTACGAAAAGAATGTTTTACGCATGGGCAACTTTACGTTGCCCTATCACGGGTCGGGGCTCCCGACCATCAGTATATTTTGTTACCAGAAAATAATTTAACGTCAAATGTTGTTTATAGAGAAGCTCTACAATAATCGCTTTATTTATCTATATCCTAAAACAACCGGGGTACACTTCGGGACTCCCGGCAGAAGTGAAAACTTAGTATTAATTAGGTACATTTAAATATTTTCATCATTAATAACTTTAACATCCTCATAAAGACAATCTATGCAGCCTGTGGATAATGATGATGTCGTTTGTCTATCTTTCGCGGCAAAACGGAGTGACGAATTGATGTTTTTTTTTAAGTGGAGATATCTACATCTACATCTACACTAATATTATAAAGAGGAAAGATTTGTTTGTTTGTTTGTAACGAATAGGCTCCAAAACTACTGAACCGATTTCAATAATTCTTTCACCGTTAAAAAGCTAAACTATTCCCGGTGAACATAGGCTATGTATCATCACGCTACCATCCAAGGGAGCGGAGTAATATTCATAAATTTCAATAGATCCGGTCGATAATCGACGTCCACGCGGGCGGAGCCGCGGGCAACTGCTATCAGTGAGTACATAGAGTCCATACTAATATTATAAATGCGAAAGTAACTCTGTCTGTCTGTCTGTCTGTCTGTATGTTAGCTTTCACGCCTAAACCACTGAACCAATTTTGATGAAATTTGGTACAGGGGTAGATTAGACCTTGAGAAAGGACAAAGGCTATGTTTGGTCGCGATAACCGACATCCACGCGGGCGGAGCCGCGGGCAAAAGCTAGTCATTGATAAATGGATTAATATATTATTATTATTGCTGCTTTTGTCACTAAGTACACCTGAATGTAACATAATACGTTTTTAATGTTAATTTACATAATAGAATTAAAAATGTGATTAACTTCAAACCCAAACAATGATTAGTTAATTACTCGTACAGAAGGACTTTTATGTAGTTAAGCGTAGGTACAAGCACTCCAGTAGGCTAGACGTAGTTTTATAATTTTATTAACCTAACCAAGTTACAATCTTACTAAGTTTATGGTTACAATGTACACTGTTGATTAATGGCACTTGGTGGAATTTATTATTAACCTGTGGAGGAACGAGGTGTGATGTTCCTCCAACACAAAGGGAGGATCCTCCGACCAGGCAAGGTGATCACGCCTGGCGGGCCGCGGCCCAACGATTGTCGTTGGGATGTTATATATATGTTGTACCAGCGCGCGAACTTCACTTTCACGATGCAGGATTCGTAGTGACGTAGTAGTGGCGTAGTAGTTCGGCTTGCTGTCGCTAGATGGCGCTGGGTACATGTGGTATCGCCACATCACTCCCCTCCAAGACCGGAGGTTGATTGCGATGAGTCAGCTGTCTTAGCTCTCTTGAGGAGCGTGCCAATGCCAGTCTTGAGTAATTCCGTTTCGTCGGAGCTGGACGCCGCGTATTCCATTTGGCGGAACAGTCATCCTCGCTAGTCCCAGTGAGTCGGGATAACCGCTGGTCCCGAAGAAGCGGGGCAAGTGCGGTGCTGCGGTGCTTGCGGTCCTGCGTTGAAGCGCCCAGTGAGTTGGGGCTTGAAGCGTCGAGACGAATGCTCGGCGAGCCGCCAGTGAGGCGAGGCGAATCCTCGGTAAGCTGAGGTGAGTAGCCCTCGGTCAGTCGAGTTGAGTAGCCCTCGGTGAGTCGAGGTGAGTAGCCCTCGGTGAGTTGAGGTGAGTAGCCCTCGATGAGTTGAGGTGAGTAGTCCTCGGTAGTGACGGGGTGAATCCTCTATGAAGCGAGGTAAGTCTCCCGTGTAGTGGGGCGAATGCCTTAGATGCAGGCGTGGATGCAGGCGTGGCCGAAGGGTAACCAGGCTGCAGCGGTCGCTGCAAGCTATGGTATCCATGTAAGGGCCGAAAGTGCTGGATGGCGAAGACTTGATTACCGCTCATGCGGAAGAAGTGAGTGGGATGTGACGATGAGGAAGCTGCTGATATGCACAGCGAAGGTTACGTGATTAGATCACGTCGGGGTCACCACTGTGGAGGAACGAGGTGTGATGTTCCTCCAACACAAAGGGAGGATCCTCCGACCAGGCAAGGTGATCACGCCTGGCGGGCCGCGGCCCAACGATTGTCGTTGGGATGTTATATATATGTTGTACCAGCGCGCGAACTTCACTTTCACGATGCAGGATTCGTAGTGACGTAGTAGTGGCGTAGTAGTTCGGCTTGCTGTCGCTAGATGGCGCTGGGTACATGTGGTATCGCCACAAACCTATTTGAAAACCTTTGAGAATGCCGTAAGGTAAAACCGGTCAGGTTCAATAAAATAAATACTGTGGAAAAAGTACAAATGCGTTCTCAATATGTGTTATGGTTACAACAAAACGTTACGTAAAGGGTTTAGAGAATGTTGTGATTGTTATCGACTGCAGACCACTGCAATATTCTAAATAACGAGATAATAGTGGTCTTCCGTTGGAGTTTCGAGTCGAATGATTTGATGAATAAATAGTGTTGCCACTGAAAAAAATGTATATAAAAATATTTTTTAGAATATTTTTTTGTCGTGCGAGGTTGGTTCATATGCAGAGAAAAAATTAAAAAATTGCCAAGGAGGTTCAAGACATGTCACTGACAAAGCCGTGATCGACTAGTTTTTTTTTTATAATAAGGAATAGAGCATAAAACAAATCAAGTACACATCATTTAAAATATTTTGATGAGCTTAAAAATGAGTTTAAAAAAGTATAACAGGATATTAATTTTCGAGCCCGGATTAAATTTTGGTCAATATTTCCACGAAAAATCGTAATTTAACACACTTAACCACGGTGCAAAGTATCACCCGGGAGGCGAACCTGTCGCTTGCTTGCAGAACAATGTCAAAAAAGGCAGTGACTGAGCAAATGACATCTGACAGGAATGTATGGAGGAGACTGACATGTTGCGCCGACCCTAAATAATTAGGACAGGGGCAGGAAGTCGTGGAAATATGAGTTTCAAAAGTTTATTTATAGCTCATGGTCATGAGTCCCGTATAGATATGGCAATATTGTTCATATACCAGCGTCCAATAATAATATATCTACCTATATAAAAGTCATATCACATGTGGGTGTAGGTAATACAATTTGCATACCGGTTTTAAGCGATAACGGTGTGGTTTTCCGTTACAGATTTTTCGATATTTGGAAGGACATGGTTTCATTGCATAGATTCTGACTTATGGCAGGTTTATTAAAGAAGACCCCGCGGGCGACACTTAAATGAATCGAAACTATTTAGGTGCCTTTAGATTTGTACTGTTAACCTTGATCGGTTTAATCTGTCATTGATAGATGAAACTGACCGTCAAAATCTCATTCCAAAAGAACGCATCTTTTGAGCTACCACACTAAAGTCCTGGCAATGCCGATCGAGCAGGTCTAATGACACCTTTAGGTAATACTGCTTACATCAAGACCTAGGGCCTCTTGAATTTAATTTCGACCGATCGATATTGAAATTTTGAAGTTTCACAGACATCGTTCGACCCGGGCGTCACGCCACTAGTCGCAACTTTTTCAGTGAACTTCAGTGAAGTTACTCGTTTGTAATTACTTTTCAGAGCCCTCTATGACAAGCTATGCTTAGGTAGGGTGGTTAGGAGCTAGCTCTCTTTTTCTTTGTTCCGTGGGCTAGCTACAATATAGGTAGGGAGGCGACGATGCTAAATGTGTAGTTACTCGAGCGTCGCGGATACCTATTAGAATTTGTAGAATTAGATGATAGAAAGAATAATAATATATAATGTTTCCACTTTTAGTGGTGGAGGAAGGTATACATAACATATTAATGAATAAATACATTTAATTCTACTTTTATGTACTTCTTATATCTACGTAATAATTATTGTAAATAAAAATAAGAAACATAAAATATTACTTTGGTCTATAAAAAAACTACCGCGTTCGAGTAAATACAGACATCTTTTGCACAGATTTTCAAAATGAACACTTGTTATGAGCGCGCATAAAGCTAGAAAAAAGTCAGATTTCACCCGCACACTTCATAACGTCCCGCTCTCGTCTGTCCACACGTCTGTCGTCTCGCAGTATTTTGTGTGGCAGCTAACCGCTGTGTTTGGTACGCAGGCGCACAGTATACCCAAAATAATCAGATAAAATTTGGCAAAGTACGAGCTGGATCATTATCATCTATATAAGGTATACTTTGAACACACAATAATTTTATTTTTGGTGATAAATAAAATGAGTGGAATTTGTAAAATAAACATAAGCATTGAAATAAAACCACTTCTTACGGATTCTACCACGTATATTTGTTATTATTTACTTTTTAAACCGACGTTTCGGCTGCTGCTTCAATAGCCTCGCGGATCATTCTAGGAATATATCGATGTTTTTTTGCGAGTATCTGAAGATACTCGCCAAAACACATCGATATATTAATAAATTAATATATTAATATATAAATTTATTTTTGGTGATAGATAAAATGAGTAACCTCCCCTATCTTAATCTGTGGCGCTCGAGTAACTACAGAATTTCCTACTACGCGTGACCACTATGTCTTACAATATGGATTTTTAAAAATATAGAAATGGTACCTATATAAAAATGTACCTAAATAAATTTTGGTGGGGTACTCAAATTACATTTATTAAATGTATTTGTATGATGTCATATACCTAATTCCTAAGGGAAATCCAAATTAATTAAACTGCACGTACCTGTTATAATTAAAACGTAAACAAATGTACAATGGGATTGGTAGTATAGGTATTTGCGATAGCGTAGTTACTCATTAGGGCAAATTATGTTGAATGGTATTTGTGTAACTTAAATATAACTAGCTTTACCTTGCGATTTCATCTGCAATACTCGGTTCTATTCAGGTAGCCGGCCACCTGGGTCTTTTTGACATTTTTTGACGTGACATGTCTTATAATTCGATGGAGCCGGCTGCACGCACGAAAAAATATGACGTCATGCGGCGTTACCTCGCTCTGTGGCGTTCCATCATTGTAAAAAAAATTAAATTTAAATTTGACATAGGTAATTGTATTTATGCGTATAAATAAATGTAACTTGATCAATTCAATTGTGATTTCCATTTACCCCCTTCCATATAAAATATCTATGAAACAAATAAAATTAAAATTTTCTTTTGAAAAATGAAACCATTCCATCAGTATTTTCTTATGACGTTGTCACGTTCAACGATCGTCAGTAAACCGACTTTACAGACAAACGATTTTTTACTTGACTTCTAAGACCTTATAGCCGTATAGTCTATACTATAAACCAAATCGAAGGGCTATCAAATGCAAATCGAGCAGACTCTAGAGATGACTTATACAGACGTATACAGGGTGATTTTATAGTCGTTTTGGATAAAAAGAGTTTTTCGGCACAGTTTCGATAGCAAAATCATCTGGAAGTATTAAAATGGCGAAATAAAAAAGGTAATGATAATGTATGGGAATAATTTGACTGAATTTTTATAGCATTTTATGCTAACTTTAAAGTTCGAAAAACATCGGAAAAAATGAAACGCTCAAGTGAGACTTGAACTCACGACCTTTCCCTTACAGGGGGAATGCTCTTCCAACTGAGCTATTGAGCTACACCTGAATCATTTCAAATTTTCCTTCTCTTTATATCTGTCTAGGTCGTAGGGCGACACGGTGGTGCCATCTACCAATATTGTTACGAACTGTTGGAAACAATGAATGATTTTTCAACCATTTTTAAACATAATGTTCAGGTGAAAGGAAAAATGTTTGGGGGTTTTAATTTTTTTTTTCTTTTGCCAAATTAACACTTCCAGATGATTTTGCTGTATAAACTGTGCCCAAATTCTTTTTATCCGAAACGACTATAAAATCACCCAGTATTACTCGTATCTACTAAGTACTACTACTCGTGCGAGTTAACATGGCACCTGGCTCGGGGCTTTGCGCGGGGGAGCGGGAGGGGTGTATGCTGACGCTACTAGCCTCGCACGGCGAGAGCGGGGTCGCGCGCGGGGTGTTTTCGAGGCAGGTGCCATGTTAATGCGCACGAGCTATAAGTAGTAACATGGCGTCTCTTAGGCTATACATACAGTTCATTGTTTCTTACTGTTTACAAAAGTCTGCATTGTATACGAAGTACGTTCTAAGTGCTTATGTCACCGTTTTTCTTGTGCCGTTGAACTTTTTTCCGTAACTTAGAGTCGTATTCTTTAATTTCTTGATATTTTAGGTTGTAAATATGTACAGAATAATTCTACACAATTAACAGAGGTTTTAAAATGGATACTGCATGAAATTTTCAATTTTAAATGGTGATCTTTTATACCTGTTCGCATGTTTCTTTTTCAATATTTTGGTGATGGCCCCCACCAGGATTAGAAACTGTGTCTTAATACTTTAGAGAATTATTAGGATATTTTTTAGCAGGAGTATTTTTGTCGATAAAAGAACCGTTTGATGTGTAGCAATCTGCTGGATGTCCAGCAGCTATTATACCAGTAGGAGTACCATAAACCTATGTATAGGTTTTTATAGAAAAGTGTCATAAATAAACAAGTGTATATTGATATATTGATAGCAATCTTGGCAGCCATGTTGAGGTTCTAATAGAAAATGCTCGCATTACGACATGTAGGTATCTTGTTACAACTAGCAATTGATGTGTTGAATTGAGGCGTTCAATCACATTTATTATAGGCTTTTAACAATAGGTCAATAATCATTTATTACAATGAGGCCCGTTTCTAAAATAACTTGCTTATTAGGTAGGTTGTACGTAGGTATTTCTGGTGGACTCAAAGATCTGATGACGAAATGACGAACTCATATAGCAATTCGGGAAACTCATACACTTTATTTGAACTCTGTTTATTTTCTACAAATAAAATATAATTTTAAGTATTGTTTCAATTAAAAAGTACTAACAATAGAGTGGTATTTATTGCGTTTTTTAATAACCATTAACATTTTTTTTATTACACAATGTGTGACGTAGATTGTTATTAATATGTAATGCGTCACCACCATGTGTCCCCAAGTGTAGAATAATTTCAGAGACAACGGTAGCGAAGCATCCACGCGCGCCGCCGAGGAGTGTGGATGTGATGGTCCCACAAACATACGCTCAACTGGCAATGGCAAACCAACAGCGAACCATTGCTCGTGAGTAATCAGGCAAAGAATTGATCGAACGCTCATTACGCAAAGTATCTAGTCACTTGGCACACTTTCATTCATTGTATTCATTTTTATAGTAGTTTAAGGTGTGTACACTTTCGACCATGAATATCGAGAACTTTAGTACAGTATTTATGGTGAAAATGTGTTCAAGACAAGGATAATGAGTTTGTCAGTTATACTTATTCGAAGACAGGCAAATGTCAAAAAAAAGGTGAATAATTTATTATATCTTCACATGTTTTGATGTAATCAAAAGTGTGCTGTATTCTTTGAAGAAGTGACCGCACTATCATAAGGGCTATCGCGGGCCTCGAACATATTATAAGTATCACATTACTATCCGCATACACAGAAAAAAATTAAGACAATAGCATTTGTGACTGCTTATTTTGGTAGTATTATACCTACTGAATGTACAACTGATCAATGTTTGTCTTAGTCCTATCAATAGAATATGTAACAATTCTTTTTGGGTGGAGTGTTGGTTGTTTTTTTGAATTTGCTCTTCTTGTTCTTTACTTTTGTTCACCATCTATCCTACTTTTTCTTCTTTGATAATTGTCCAAATATTCATGTTTGAAAGTGTGTATACAGCTTAATGTTATGTGGAGAGGTGGTGGCCTACGCATGGGTGATTGGTTACCTTATAATAACAGACTAATATTTGGCATGTCGTATTAAATCAGTTACATTCAGTTTGTAACCGAGTCAAGTTTATTATTAGTTAATAAAGTTGACTTAGGTATATTTGTTTATTGTTTTGTTCTCACAAACTGTGACTCATGAGGGGATATGTTAACTATGTGTGTATGTATATTATGTTCAAGGTAGCACTTCATATTGTGTCAAGGAAAGGAGTATTTGCACTATTAGTTGCAACTGCACTAGCTTAAAGAGGAAGCAGCAATTTAATGTAGTTTGATATAATTTCAATCAGCAATTCAGCAGTCCGTCTGGCTTCATATTGGAATTTTTCAAAGACTTAGTTGAAGACCAAAGGCTCGTCCAGAGAAATGGCACAAACTATGGCTCTTTCGTTCTTATGAATCGTAAAGCGAGAATAGAGACGAATAATGTGTTCCAGTAGGTACACTGAGAGTGACAACCTCTGTGGCGTTGCGGTAGTGAACGCGGCCGCTACGCAGGAGGTACGGGTTCGATCCCCGCTCAGTGCAAATATTTGTATGCATGAATATAGGTATTTGCATCGGTCTGGTCAGTTGGAGCACGTATCGGTCCCGGTTGTCATACGAACATCTATAGCAGTCGTTACGGTTAGTTGGAGCCCTAGAAACTCCAACAACTGATTCCAACAAATGCTTCGATATCGCCTTTGGGTTGTGGAGGTCAGATACCAGTCGCTTCACAGAAAAGCCGAAGTTCAGCGAAGGTAAAAGTAGACTGTAGAAGTTGAAAGCTTTGGATACGACTGGAATAACGCTAGGATGAAGAGGAAGAAGAATGTGTTCCAGTACACTTTTTAAGAGCTCTGACTACGATTGATGCTTAGTCTTTGAAAACTTCGATAGATATGAAACTATATCATCAAACAGACCAAGCCAAATATGTATTGTAAACATTTTGGGAGCTATAAGCACATTTTTAGAAATCATAATGCACATATTATATGTATGTATGTAGAGTATGTAGACGTAGATAATTACATTAATTACAATAGTAATATCATTCAGGTACGTTATTATAGATTAGGTACCCGGCTTTTTGATATGACAAAAAGGCGTCGGGAAGAAGAGCTAGGGTCCATCTTTGATCAGCTTACTTTCGTTTATTGAAGAGTTCTATCTATCGCTTGTATACTTTGATATCTATTTAGAGTAGTCATAACCGAATCATTAGTTTAATTATTTCATAAACAAAACCGGTTTTAATTACTCTATTAAGGTATCAAACGGTCAGAAAGAAGTAAGACAGAGAGATTGCTATACAAAACCAAACCAAACGGTACCCCGCCCTTCTTCCCGCAGTGTCATGTCATATCAAAAGCCAGGTCCATACTGTACCTTCTTAGTACTTACCTACCTTATCAAATATTACATAGTACCAAAAACTGAACCTTATACAACAGAATAGTAATGGGTGGTGTCCTGAACAACCCTTCCCTGACGTTCCACGACGGTGTCCGGACTATAGACTTCGTTCTCGTTTGGGAGGCGCAAAATGAGGACGCGGTTAGTCAAGAAGCCATACGGCAGAGGAGGATCTATGAAGAGAATCTCGAGAAGGAAGGACTGCAGCTGGAGAGAGAAGCACCGCCTAATCTTTATGGACTCAATTTTGTTAAAGTGAGTTCTGAATGTTTTAAAAGCCTATAATATAGGTATAGTTTTTTATGTCACTTAGTTGGCAGACAAGCTCACGCTCAGTTCCACTTGGTGGAAAGCGGTTACCGTGGCTTTAGACGTGTGCAACACCAGGGGCGTCACATTGCATTGCTGACCCTGAACCTTATGATTGAAGATTCCCATACCTGAATATTGTAGTAGTTTGGAAAAACCACAACAGGGAGGAAATAGGTGGGTTAGACCATATGAACTGCGTACTGTAGAGGAACGGGATGTGGTGGGAGAGTTTTAACTATTGGGTAGCATAGCAATCCGCTAAGCGTGAACATAGTAACTTACGGCCTAAGCTAGCTATCGGATTGCTTGGTTAGTTTAGAAGGCTAATTAGGCCTTCGTGGTTATTTTTTTATAACCACCCATTTTTTATTTCCGTGTGGAAATCCCCTCGGATACCCCCCTGCCGGAGCCGGAAGGGGAGGTTATGTCGGACTCGAACCGACTAAAACCGCACGCCAACTGTGGGTCGTGATGCAGAAACCGGATACAAAGTCAGCGATTTTTTCCTGTTTTAGACAATTGGACCAAATGCGTATTCGACCAAACGCGACTAAACGTGTGGGTCAAAGTGCAAAGCCGAAGTTGAAGTTGTTGGGCATATCCCTCGCACCTCAGCGATCCCAGGGCTATCTCTATCAGTCTGGCCCTCTTCGGGAAGGGGGAGCACGGAGTTCCCAACTCGTCTCCGGAGACGGGGAGGCACACAAAGCGCGCCGCCTCCTCAGCCTGCTTCTGCTAGGGTGACAGGCGGCTCCACCCGTCACCCTCAGGCCAATGAATGAAGCTGCCAACTTCACAGCGGTCATCAAGTTCGATGCCTAGTCAAAGCAAACTTGCATCATATTATCTTCATCTATACCTAATGTATAGGACCTGATGGTGTGCATCTGTTTGAGGGTCTGATACTCAACGAAATATGTTTAACATTTCAGATCCACGCGCCCGTATCCGTCCTCAGAGATTACAGCGAGATTCTGAAATTAAGGATGCCTATGAAGGTATGTATATGATACATATTACATGACAATAAACTAATGATTACCTACCCCTAACGCAGGACTCGTGTTATGGCTTTGTATGGACCAACACACAAAAATTAAATCGAATGTATAAAACGACTCAGCGTCGAGATTGGATGACATGGACAAAACTGTACCTGTATAGAAAGAAGAAAAGAAAAAAAAAAGATCAGCACACATTGCACAAAATAATGACAATTCTAAACAAATTTTTAACTTTTGGAACAAATGATTTTTGAATTTTGAATTAGTACGACTCCCTCTATCAAGTCTCTTGGACCAATGAAATCGCAGAAAAATCGGTCACGTGACCTAAACGATATTTCATTGGTCGCGAGTCATGAGTGTACACTGCCCATGTTAATATTTCGACCAATCGCAACGCGTTTTTGTGTGTCGGTGCTACGACATAGACATCCAAGGGCTTCTCGCTTCAAGGTAGAAGTGATGTTACCTTACTGTTAAATGTTGTTCCAATGTAGTTGTATGTCTGTTAGATCTGTGTGTCTTACTGTTGTATCGTTCTGAAATAATGTGACATCTATCAAACTATAGCTGCTATAGCGGTCTCAGTTGGGCATGACCATCAAAATCATAGTTAAATAGTATACTTCTAGAAATCTTTGAATCTGTCAACTAAACTGAAATATTTTCTGTACATATTATTTTTCTGACTTTAAATACGTAACTAATGACCATTCTAAAACTGGCAATATTATATTACATTTGTTAATTCCCAGACTTGCATGATTAGAATATTTTTTTACGTATGATATGTATCTATAACTTGTCTACTTTAAATATTTCCATAAACCGTTTTCCTGCAGTGAAAAAGTATTATAATGGACCAAAATCTTTTCAACCTCATACCAGGCATATCCTTAGTGTTGTCATAAATAATTTACAGGGTAAATAATAGATTTTTCGCAAGCAATAAGGAACGATTCGAAAAACATTGGAAAAATGAAATGCTCAAGTGAGACTCGAACTCACGACCTTTCCCTTACAGGGGGACTGCTCTTCCAACTGAGCTATTGAGCCAAACTTGAATCATTCCAAATTTTCCTTCTCTTTATATCCTCCTATAAGGGCGACGGTGCAGCCATCTGCCAACATTTTTACGAACTGTTGGAAACAATGAACGATTTTTCAACCATTTTTTTTTATATTATTATAATAAATAATAAAGGGAAAGGTCGTGAGTTCGAGTCTCACTTGAGCATTTCATTTTTTCCAATGTTTTTCGAACTTAAAAGTTAGCATAATAAATGCTATAAAAAATTCATTCAAATAAGGAACGATGTTTTTCAGTAAGGTGCAAAATTACATATTATAAATCTTGGGTTTATGTGGTTAAATGTACATAATTAAAGTGCCATATTGATATTAATCCGACTTTATTATTATGATTCTTAGTACTTACTATACTTTTTGACCAAATATTTGTTTTTGATTGCTTCCAATTTGAGTAATTTATTTTGTAAATAATAGTGGTAGGTATTATACGATGCATCGAAAAGTCGATCAATTTAGCTACCTTCAATTTGGCATAAATACGTGTAAAAAATAATGATGACATGGATATTACCAAGTGAGTCAATCTTGGTACATAATGACGACGATAAAATTCCTTGATTAGTTGATAGATTGATTCAGAATCATTAAATGAGCTCCATATGCGTTGCGTAAACAAATGTACCACTTTATAGAGTTTTATAAGAAGGCAAATCTAATTCACATATAAAAGAAGGGAAATTTGTAGTGATTCAGGTGTGGGTCAATAGCTCAGTTGGAAGAGCATTCCTCCTGTAAGGGGAAGGTCGTGGGTTCAAGTCCTACTTGAGCGCTTCTTTCCCCCGATGTATATCGAACATAAAAAGTTAGCATAATAAATGCTATAAAAAATCATTCAAATATTAAATTCTATAAAAATTCAAAAGCAACAAAATATCACAGCTAATTTAAATGTCGTAAGAGCGAGCACGTGTGTGTAGCACGAGATTGGTCCATAACAATGATATATGTCCGTAGGAATGCAGTAAGATAAAGAAATCATCTCGAGTGAATGCGATATTGAATAACGCAGCAATGTATTTCTCTCAGGTATGCATAAGGTAAAGCATGGCTTGGCTAACTTGTGGGCGCTTGCGCATTGGTGTTCCATGTCATATATTTGTATCTATTTACGCTCTCGTGGAACTTTGTTACTATTCCCGCTACCCATGGAGATCTGTTCCCGGGATAAATTAATCTAAACTGGAATCTATCCCCGTGTTAAATTTCAGCCAGATCCGGACAGCCGTTACAGTATGATTGAGTAACAAAAATCTAAACATCTTTACAAACTTTTATAATATTAGTAGGAAGCGTCGGTAGCTTATTGGTTAAGGAGTTGACCTTACGATCGAGAGGTCCCGGGTTCGAATCCTGGCCATTACACTACCGACGTGAATCCACTCCTAGCACAAGCAATTCTAATATTCTTAAAAAAAAAAGTAGGGTAGGATTCGGTTTAGTTGTTTCAAGCTACGTTGAAAGGGATAACAATTAGGCGCGGCTGAAAATATTTTGTTGTAATAAATATGAGTCTGTGCATTATCCCTTGTTTATGTCCTTTGGGAGATTTATTTGGATTTTTCTTCCACTGCGATCGCGTCTATGGTTTCTATTTGGAATTTTTATCCAGTAGAAACTTGCAACCAAGTGGCTCGGAAGCCATTCCTGATATAAGTAATTTAGTTTAACTGAAGGGATTCTTAGTATTATGTGACTCATATTACTTCTATTACAAGAAATTATTGTAAACGGAACCTATTTTTATTTATGTATTCTTAAGAATCTTCAAATTTCACTGTCTAACTTTCTAGCAAAAATTACTCTATTATTCTAATATATTTTTGATTACAGTTTGAAATGCGATCCACTAACAATTTTTTTACATACACTAATAAATCAGAAATACGAAACTAAATTGATATTTTCACTTTCGTGCCGATTCTGCTGTTACAAAACTCTCTAGACTAGACTAAAATCCCTAAAATTTTGTCCTATTAAAACGACGTAAACTACACAATTTACCATTAAATCTATTTCTTTAAAGTCTACATTTCATTCGTTGCTAAATATAATGAGCCTACAGTATTCAAATAAAACATACCTAGTGAGATATACTACTAAATTACTGCTATATAATGCACAATATTTCATGTAAAGTTTACTTGAACTTTCATTTGTAAGATGAAAATAATATGAAACTAAAGTCCTGTATAGTCAAGTACTTTACAAACACAGCTGATTATAACAATGTATATTTGTTATTCCAACTAACAGTGCACAATTATTGGTGGCAGCTTGCATAACTACTAGCTAACTGTGTTTAGAAATAACTAACATTCGATGTGATACTAACTGTAACCTTAAAACATTCACATAATACCTAAACAGATTCAGAAGACTGTTTTATATATCGAGCGAAAACGCACTAACACACGCATGCAATCGGTGACGTAGTAGTAAAACAGGTGAATTATGTACTTTGAGGGTGAATATAAATGAAATTGTCAGACATAGTTATTTTTTTAGTGGAACTATGGACTATTTCAGTGTTATAATGTAGAAACTCATAAAAATTTCAATTTAATAATTTATGTTTATGACTAATTTATTAATATTCACCTCTTGATTTCTATTCACCCTGTTGTATGACAAATGACAAGGTGAGTTGAAATCCTAAGAAGTAAATAATGTGTATAGTTGTTTTTACTCGCTGTGTAAAGTCGGCCTTCTGTATCTATTTAATGACTTAAGTGTTGGAATCCCTTTATTTATAAGATATTTCATATCATTATATGATTCGTTTCTGGTGTTATTTATTGATGACTGTTGTCACAAGTTGATGTTAGCGCCATTGCCGGAGCATGAACTATATTGTCATATTTTATTATGCATTACTGTTATTTTACATCTTTGAGATCTTTGATGTTGTCCCACTTGATAGGATTACTAAAGATCCGTTTGTTAATACAAGAAAGTTCGAATAATATCTAGCCTCCTCCCAAATGTGTGATCCCAAAACCTTTTATTAGTACAATTGTATTTTTTAGTATTATCAATTATGGTAATGGTATATATTTATTTTATGGCAGGTATTCATAATTGTTATTATGAATATTTCATGGGGTGCTCATTATAATGCATTGGAATGGTTTACCTCAGAGTGAAATACTGAAGTACAGTAAAACAAGGTGAATAGAAATTTAGGGCCATTGGCAATTTTTTATAGTTTCTGTAGTACATGTCTCAAGTACATAACCAGATATTTGATGATTCTATCATTATCTGACCATTTTATTTATTTTATTCTCTTGATTTCTATTCACCGTGTTTTACTGATACTACGTGTTACTACAAATCGTTTGTTAAGATTGTAAAAATAAATTAAATCTCAGTTAATAGGTCTGAATACTCTGAATATCACATGTCAAGCGGCAATAAATAGTTGGAACTACGTCGTAAGTCGGAAAGTAGGTTGAAAGTGGCTAAATGTTTTACAGTGTGTTTGGTGAGCACGAAAGATCGGTATCCATTATAGGAGTTAATATAATTGGCTGCTCATTACCTACAAGGACTTTCCCTTATCCCGTTTTGTCAAACGTACGACTATTACTACTACCAGTGGGGACGCCGTTTGACCGGACGGGTGATCAGCCCTTCTATGTGGGGCCATTTCACCCAATTAACCCTATAACGACTGCCACACATGTTCGTATGGCAACCGGGACCGACAGCTTAACGTGCTCTCCGAGGCACGACCTGACCAATTCAAATACTTATTTATGCATACAAATATGTGCACTGAGTGGGGTCGAACTCCTGCGTAGCGGCCGCGTTCACCACCGCCACGCCACGGAGGCTGTCAAACGTAACACACGAAGTAAGGCATTCTCATTGGTAGAAGATGATTTATGATCAACAACAGATTACCAATACCTAAGCGTTCAGTATTAGGTGCGCGAAGTTACCACGAGTTTGACAAACGTAGGTACGAGTTACCAGGGTTCATTCTTCTATATCTATGCTAAATGTTATGCATTGAAGCAGCACAAAGCATCCATCATTCCACACAGTAGCTGCTCTAAAATTTATCAAGAAATTAAATAATTTTTGCAAAAAAAAGATTTAGTTAAAACTTCAAAAGTGTCGAGTTGCTACTTAACTCATGTAAATCATATAACGCTATTTAACAAAGCTCCTATAACAGCAATACATCTGTAAAGAGTGCTTCTGGCTTAGAATTGGCAAGGTCATATCAGCCACGTTTTTGATGGATTGAATAAGATTATTCACAAGATTTAGTTTACAAGAATGGTTTACTTGCAACTATCCTTGTATTCTTCGATATCTCGTGTAAAACGCTGACTCTGCTTATCATTGCTTCAGCGATTTTACATCCATCTACTGTAGGCAAATGTGTAGTTCAAAAACAAGACGCAAACCACTGTCTAACAATATGTGAAGCATGACATTTCCTTTACAGGCTTAATTTAAAATAACATAATAACATAATTAATATTACAGTAGCCTTCACGAATTTTGAGCATATATACTTATTATTTTTATATCTTAACGTCTTATTGTTTCTTTTTTTTTCTGAGAGACCTATTTAAAAAATAGTGAAACTTAGTTTTTGTGTTCAATATTCGTAACCGCTAGCGGCCTATTACGGTTAAATGCGAAGAGAATAAAAAAATCTTACGTTTGACCGTGTTAGAGCAATTAAAAATGTTCATAGCTAGAAGTCTATGCTCATTAGAACGCTACCTAACCCGACACTAACCAAAACTTCTTATACAGCATACTTAGAAAGTCTTTTCTATCCAGTTCACCACCCTAAAGGACGTGCACGAGAAGACTAACAGTCTCATAGACAGGGTGAACGACTGTTGGGACAGACTCATGTCGAGGATCAGAGTGGACACTGAAATGTTCCCCGAGAGAAAAAGTCGACTCACTGCCATTTACTCCAAAGATAAGGAATATTTGTGAGTACAAACTTGTATTAAACTAGCTTTTGCCCGCGGCTCCGCCCGCATGGATGTCGGTTCCCGGTAATTATTCGAATTTTTCTCTTCGTACAAACCTTCCCTGGACTTCCACGAATAATTCAAGACCAAAATTAGCCAAATCGGTAAAAGCGTTGTTGAGTTATAATATTACAACGAAAAGTGGCATTGATTTTTATATATATTAAATACCTCGGAACATAAATATCTTGGACCTAAACTTAGTTGTAATTAACTACAGCGTGGTGTTATTTATTTATGTTGAGTTACCGATATTTCGGCGCTGTTTCAAGCCCCATGATCTTGGTGTACTGACCATTCGATTGCAATGAGTGCTACGGTGATGAACGAGCTCAAATTCATTAAGCATGGATTATTACAAAACAATCCACACACACCAGGGCCTCGTTTGTCTCGCGACTTACGCCAAGATATGTGTCCCGAGGTATTCCTATGTTAAGTTTTTTTATACCTCTTAGGTGGCAGACAAGCCCACGGCCCACCTGATAGTAACTTACCGCGTCCTATGGACGTATGCAACACCAGGGGCGTTACACTCAATGTATGCGTTATCTAATGCCCCCCTTGAAGAACCCCATATTGTAGTCGCTTGGGAAAACCACGGCAGGGAGTTCATTCCACAGCTTAAGCGTGCGTGGACCCAAGAAGGGCTGTCTCGACAACGCAGAAGGTTACGTGCGTGCCAACGGTTTCATTGCTACGGTTGCTACGGATGCCAAACTCAAGACTGCGGCTTGCACTCACTCAAGCGTCGGTAGCTTAGTGGTTAAGGAGACGACCTTACGGTCGAGAGGTCCCGGGTTCGAATCCTGGCCATTACACTATTGACGTGAACCCACTCCTAGTACAAGCAATTTAGCTTAGTTGGAGGGGTTAGAGGGAATATTAGTAACTTCGGTTCTAATATAGCGAGAGTGAGATAGATATAGTTTTCATTGCCGCTGCCGCTACTAATATACAATTTCACCTTTATTCACATCTCGTTACAGATTCGACACGACAGCAGAATGTTTCTGGACGCCGTCGATTCGCTCGCGGATCGTGCAGTTCATTTTAGACAGGAAAAAGTTCACGGAGACCAATGATGACTTCGCCTTTGGTATAGCAAGACTGATATCTAATAGTACTTATAGCGCCGCTTATCCGCTTCACGATGTGAGTATTCACCATGCTATGATCTCGGTTGCATCCGAGAGTTTCGGAACCCGGGCTTTGTTCATTCCTTTCATTTTGATTAGGGTTATAGAGGCTTTTGGGATGCTTGATCAGGAACCTCCACGCGGCACACTGGGGGTGATAGGTACCGCCTGTCACGCCAGCATAAGCTGGCATGCGCAACGTTACGATGCTCCCCCTTTAACCAGGGTAGGATTGGGTCATTTCAAGACCGTTGGTGGCCTAGGGCCAGCCGGGGTGCGAGAGAAAAGCCTTAATGGTTAACCTTACAGCTCGGTAATTGAGACTCTAGATGTCGTGCGGTTTTAGTCGGTTCGAGTCCGACATAACCCATAACCCGGTGGCCGGCGGAGTTGGTATCCGTGGGAATTGGTTTCCCTTTTTTTGCACCCCGCTAGAGTCGGAGGGGCAGGTTATGTCTGACTCGAACCGACCAAAACCGCACGCCGTCTGTGGGTCGTAGTGCTAGGCCGGAGGTGAGGTTGTATGGGAATGTCAAAGGCTTTTGTGGGATTCTAACGAAGGCCTGTATCCCATTTGGGTGCTTCATGTTTCTTGAGCCTTAACGTTTCATGTTTTTAGGGTGATCTCAAAACTCCTGGCTCAATGCGACACTTACTATATACTGAATGGGCGGCGGTCTCCAAATGCCTGAAGTATCAGCCTCTAGACTATGTTAAGGACTATTTCGGCGTCAAAATAGGTAAGTACTGACTTGATCTCTCTTATATGTTACTACTTCTATAATTTTTGCTACTTGTAAATTCTAGAAATACTCGCTGCTGTCCGCGGTTTTAGGCTTGCCATAAGCGTTATATAGACGGGGCTAGTTTCTCGCCAAGAATGTATGATTCTTGAAAGGATAGAAAAAGGTGCTTCGTCTAAACACTCACAAAAACAATTGCCGCTCGCTCGTTCACGCCTGGCGGTAATTGTCTCGCATAGTGTCCGTCTAAGCCGAATTTTAAACCAATAATCGTATTATGGCATAAGGCGATACGTCACTTGCGAATCTTGTATGATATAATCGTATTCGAGAATCGAGCGTTTGCCTGTATGTAAACATGTTGATACGATAGTCGTAGGGCGATTATAATTTTTTATTACGATCATCGGACAGAAATTTGCGAGAAACTCGCACCGTCCAAAGGAGCCTCCTCCGTCAATCAATAGGTGTACCGGCTTTTAGGTTAAACTACCTTGAAAGAAAGAAAGAAGGAAAATATTTTTTACTAGCGGCTCCGCCCGCGTGCATGTTGGTTATTGCGACCCAACACAGCCTATGTCCTTACTCAAGGTCTAATCTACACTTCTACCAAATTTCATCAAAATCGGTTCAATAGTTCAGGTGTGAAAGCGTAATATACAGACAGACAGACGGACAGACAGACAGACAGAGTTACTTTCGCATTTATAATATTAGTGTGGAAGTATGGATTTCGCTTGGCAATAATTAGACGTATCAACACAACATATACTCGTACATACCCTTACATTCTAGATACCAATTTAACTGTAGAACATTATATCTAATAATTGTGAGTACGGTACTGCCACACGCAGCCAAATAGAAATAAAGACTAAAGACTAAGACTAGCAAGACTAAATTAATTATAATTAAATCACCTCACATTAGGCAACTAACCTGTCAAAATATAATAGCTCATGACCATGACTGTCTGCACACTGTCGGTACTGTGAGCTGTGACTGTCCATCAATAGATACAGTAACAAATCAGATTTATCTTGGATTGCAAATAGATGACAAGTTTAACTGGAGCCATCACATTGAGAGGGTTTGCGATAAATTGCGGCAATTTCTGGCGAACATCACGATTTTGAGGAACCGAATCCCGTTTAAAGTCAAAATAATGCTTTATAACGCACTAGCTGAATCCTACATACAGTACGGACTAAGTAGCTATGGTCGTACCTATAAGACCTATCTGGATAGCATTTATAAACTGCAAGTGAAAATTCTCAAAAACTTAGTTTCACCAAAAATATAAAAAACAATTTCACAACAATGAAAACAGTCTCTTCAAATATTGTAACGTATTGCCAGTACACATGCAAGTTCATCTATCACTATTAAAGGAACAATTTTTTAATAATTCATTAAGGCAAATCATGGAGCATCCTGTACGCACTCGGGCAGTTTCTGGGGGTCGGCTTCGCACACAGCGTGCCAATAATACGTATGGCGAGCGCACTACCGGCTATATTGTCCCTAGGCCTATCAATAATCTACCGCCTAATATACAAAAATGTAACACTGTGTCAGGTGTAAAAACTAAACTCAAACAATATTTGTTAGAGTTACTGTAGGTAGAAAGAGATTCATATGTATCGTTCTATATTATTATATGCTATCAAAATAAAATTGTAATAGTCACATATTGGCGAATGTTGAGTAGTAGTTAATGTGACGACTTTCATTAGCACAGGTCTAAACCTTAGTGGTTTTTTGTGCTATCACTAATTGTTCTTTCATTGTTTTGTTTTAATGGTAATAAATAATAAAAAAAAAAAAAAACGGCCGGCTCTCAGATTAATGCTGTCCGCGTTGTAGTGCAGGCGGACAGCGCTGGTTTTTAGAGATTGGGCCCCTACGACCTTGGTGAAGCCCCCTATAGAATACAATTCAGTACAATATTATGTTTCAGGGTTATACTTCGCGTGGCTCGGGTTCTATACACACATGTTGATCCCCGCGTCGATAGTGGGCCTCATATGCGTCATATACTCTGCTGCTACTATGTATACTAACGTACCAAGGTTTGTTGACTGAAATTGCTACTTGCTATGATGCTACTTTCATTAGTACAATTCATTGCATTGAAAAGAAGTCTTGAAAATAAATTGACATAGAATTCCACAACATTCTACACAACGCTATCTAGATCCATGGTAAGCTTTACTTGCTTGTGTTATGGAATCTAGAATGCGGATAAAGATACTTCTGTACTTTTTTTTGTCAATACATACATATTTATGCAGGGAACCCAGATCAATGCAAATAGCCATATTCAGGCATACCTATATTTGCACTGAGCGGGAATCGAACCCGCACCTTCTGCGTGGTAGTCACGTTCACTACCGCTACGCCACAGAGGCTGTTATCTATTGTATTGTTGTGAAAAATGTATAATCGGAGTAAAGTCCAGTGAAGATTTAATTTAAGTTACTTCATTTACTTTATAAGGTCATCTTACACTGGCATATGATACCCGAGATCCCTCGGTATCCGAAGGTCATTGTATCAAAATGCCCAATAGGCGTATATTGGGTGTAGTAGGAGTAGAAAATTGATTGTGAAAATAGATAATAGGACAGATAATACTAACAAAAAAAATCAAAGATCTGTTCAGTTATTCCCAGAAGTTCGGATACCTCCCACGCCGGAACTGGAAAGGGAGATTATGTCGGACTCGAACCGACTAAAACAGCACACTGACTGAGGGTTGTGCTGCTAAGCCGGAGGTGAGGTTGTTTTCGATATATCCCTCGCACCCTGGTTGACCCAGGGCCATTCCCTACGGTCTGGCCCTCCTCGGGCAACGGTGTCCCCGATTCGCCCCTGGAATTGGGAGGCGCGCTTTTCAGCGCGCCGCCGCCGTGGCCTGCTTCTGCTGGGGTGACAGGTGGATCCACCCGTCACCCCCAGGCCCACGCTCATTAGGTATGGATGTCAGTCTGTGCTGTTATTCTGTAACGGAGAGGCCGAGAGCCAATACAGCATAACTGCGTGGGGCTTTAGTCAGTTCGAGTCCGACATAACCGCCTCCGCAGCCCCCGCTGGAAACCCAAATTATTATTGTTACACATGTGTGGCTGTGGGTGGACTTGGCATTAAGCTATAGTTTCTTCCGCAGTGAAGAAGTGTGCAACTACAAGTCAGCGATAAAGATGTGTCCTCAGTGCGACTATTTCTGCGACTACTGGGACCTGAACGCGACGTGCGTGCAGTCTCGCATCACGTATCTCTTCGACAACCCCACCACTGTGTTCTTCGCTATATTCATGAGTTTCTGGGGTGAGTGCTAGACTGTTTTTTGTATATTATAGTAATTTAGTAGATTGATATTTGTAAAGTACGGCCAACCAAGCGAGAGAAAAAAAGGTAAAAAAAGTTTCAGCGGTTCCAAACATTTATCACTTCAAGCGCATTCCAGACAGCAATGAAATTGCTCATAAGAATCTGACAGTTTAGAACCGCTGTGCTGACAGCTTTCATGTATTACGAAACATTGTCGCGTACCTACGTGTGACGTGTGCGACAAGGACATCGCTAGTTATCGCAACGTAACTCAGTGAGAAAGAAAGAAAATTCGTTTATTAAACACTTATACTACACACTAACAAAAGAAAATATTCCAAGACAAAAAAAAACAAAAGTAATGTTCGCTTTGTTTACCTTTTTTCTCTAGTCTCGTTGGCTTTACTTTAGTTACTAGGAAATTGCCAGCTATGGCGAAGGGTCCTAATAAAACGATTCCCCCACAGCTTACCTTTTAAATACGCGTTAAGTACCAAAAAAAATTACAGCTGGTAGGTCTTGTCTTTTTTTTAAATGGTATATCTTTCATAGTAACACTACTAATATTTTTTGACGCAAATCATCATTAAAGGGTTTTGGAACAATGAAATATAATATTCATAACTAAACGTATAAATTCATACACCCAACATGAATAAATGTCACTGTGAAATTTGTTTCTAAATAGACCAAAAAATCCCGCTTCTTGCCTAGTCTTCTGAGGACGGGCTTGCATTGTGAGTCTTTGGTTTATTTGCTAGTTTCATAACGTTAGTCTAGCGTTTCAGTTTGACGTTTTGTAAGTGCCGTTTTAAGAGTCTATACAGAATGTTTTTTGACGAAACAGCGGCTTGTTTCCTGGAGCTGTGGAAGCGCTATTCGGCAGAGATGACGCACCGCTGGGACCTCACCGGTTTCGACGTGTACGAGGAGCACCCGCGGCCGCAGTACCTGGCCCGGCTCGCACACGTCAAGCGCACCCAGGTACGTAGCACTAAACCTTTTGCCAAATGGATTGGGGATAAAGTTCATTGACCGAGATGACCTTGCGACTAGTTTGGATTTGGACCGGTTACTTAGGGCCGGCGCTCATTATCGGCACGGCGAGCTTCAGAATTTTTTTTTGCCAAGCGTAATAGATCTTATCACTTTCAACATAAAGTTTAAATTTCAATGACGATCGTCGACTATCGTTGGCATCGATCGGCATTCTGCAGCGGTATGGTTACCAATCAAAGTTCAATCTTATGTCTATAACAATAAGATCTATTGTAACATGACAAATACAAATCGTCATGCTTGCCGATGCCGGCACTGGGCGCCGGCCCTTAGGGGTTGTGAACATTTTACACACTGTGAATTTTTATTTATATTACACAAAAATCACTACTTAAAATATGATATTTACTGCAAACTTTATTCTTAATAGATCTGACACGGCCTATAGAGACCCACTGGGCCTTCACCCTGTGAGATTTAGGGTCGGTAAAGGGACGTACGCCGATGCGAAGTATTACCGAGTAGATAGAGTAGAGTATCGAGTAGATATTCGATTGAATGAATTTTTACAGCATTAAGTATGCTAACTATACAAATCGAATACATAGGGAAAAAGAATCTTCTCGGGCGGGACTCAAACCCGCAGTCTTTCTCTTACAAATAAAGATTCTATTCTATTCTATTCTATATTCTATTCTATTCTATTCTATATACAGGGGGAATGCCTTGACCAATTTGGCTACACGCCCGATGTGATTCAAATTTCTCATCTTATACGTCTTTAAGGCGACGGACGGTGGAGTCATCTACCGATTTTCTTATGAACTATCGGAATCAATGCGGGTTCGAGTCCCGCCCGAGAAGATTCTTTTTCCCTATGTATTCGATTTGGATTGATATTCGATATTTGGATATACTGGGGTTAAGAGAGCTGTGCACAGGACAAACGCTTACTGTGATGCCCTCAGGATAGGGCTGATAGTAACAGTGCACACTTACTTAGGCCACCTCCTCTCTGTATTTGTCCTGAGATTTGGCGCATCAGTAACGGCTCAACCTTTCAAATTTATTGTAATTTTTGTGTAAAGCCTCTTATCCAAGCAAGAAGAGAAGGTACTAGTAGTCTACTTGCGAATGAAAACTTCGACAGCTATATGGAGTAATGGGAGTAATGCTAAGTCTATTTATTTTTGGTTGATTGATGGCATTTGGTGGAATCCATTGTTACACATATTGAGAACACACTTGTACTTTTTCCACAGTATTCATTATATTGAAGACTAGTTTTCGCCCGCGACTCCGCCCGCGTGGGTGTACTTTCTCAAGGTCTAATCTACCCCTATACCAAATTTCATCAAAATAGGTTCATTGGATTAGGCGCGAAAGCGTAACATTTATAATGCATTAATAATATTATCATGGATTTGAGAATACCGTAAGGCGAAAACGGTCAGGTTCAATATAATAAATACTGTAGACAAAGTATTTCTTCAGGGTCAGCAGCATGAGTGTAACGCCCGCGACCCTGGTTTAATATAGGTACGATCATAGGCCACGGTAACCACTTTCTATCAGGTGGGTCGTGTGCTTGTCTGCCACCCAAGGGTATAAAAAAAGGACTTACACTGAAAATCAGTTCTGCGGTGGTTAATACCCACCTCTATATTTGCTGAGTGTCTAGCCCTAATTGCGGATATAGCGCACATATTTCACAGTCTAAATGCATAATAAATATAATACATGCAATTCGCAATATTGCACGTAGAACATGACATGTAAACCGACATTTGTGACAATGTCAGTAATGTCAAATAATTGCATGAAGTCATGTCCCACACCGTATTATTACTTTCCTAAAAAGCAAATTGCCACCAAGCGAGGGTGGCTAATTTTTAATTCGCCTATGAAGCAAAATGCCTACATCGTTAAACGACTCATTTTCAGAATGCTGTTAGAGTAAATAGACTAACTTACTAGAAAGACTAAAACTTGAAATGACTACGTTCTAAAATGACTTAAACGTAAAATGACCACTTTTTCAATCATGTGTGTTCTCAATACTCGTAATGTGTAGTAATTATGATGATGACGTGATCCTCAGCTGAACGTGATCACGGGTGAGCGCGAGCCCATGGTACCGTTCTGGCGCATGCGGTTACCGGCCACGCTGCTGTCGTTCAGCCTGGTGGCGCTGCTGGTGCTGCTGGCGCTGGCCACGGTGCTGGGCGTGGTGCTGTACCGCATGTCGCTCATCGGCGCCGCCATGCTGCGGAACAACGACAACGTGCTCATTACCTACAACCCTATCATGTTCACCACCGCGACAGCCGCCTGTATTAATTTGGTCTTCATCTGCCTTTTTAATTATGTGAGTTATATGATCTTAACTTTTTATAGAGTTTACTGGAACTAGTGTGTCATGAGCACTTAGGCTCTTTCGAGTCAGTCCTGTCACCCCAGCAGAAGCAGGCCACAGCGACGGCGCGCGCCTCTCAATTCCGGGGGTGAGTCAGGGACACCGTTGTCCCCTCTCCCGAGGAGGGCCAGATCGTAAGGGATGGCCCTGGGTCAGCCGGGGTGCGAGGGATATAAATTTTAATCATTAGTTCAGGGACTATGAGGCGATCGATCTGTCTGCTCGTTTGCCTCCCTATTCCATAAAAAAGGGGACGCGCTTTATTTTGATAGTTACAGAAAGACGCTTTCTATCCTAATAATTTTATAAAATGAATAATTCTTTAGATATCTGGGATAGGGTAGGTTGGAATCTCACTATATATCCCTAGGGGGCGGGTTGAGCTGGTATAAAGTTATCTAAAGTTACTAATTGCAGCATCGCTAATTACTTGAGTGAAAATCTTCATACCGAGTCCTTAACCTTTCATAATCTCTGCAGATATACCAGTATCTCGCCGAATGGCTGACAGAGAAGGAGCTACTCCGCACGCAAACAGAATTCGATGACTCACTCACGCTCAAGATATACCTGCTGCAGTTCGTCAATTATTATGCTTCGATATTTTACATCGCCTTCTTCAAAGGCAAGTTTGTAGGCCGGCCGGGGGCCTACATCAAGTTTTTCGGACATCGGCAAGAGGAAGTAAGTGATATTTTTATTTCTAGTATATAAATACATTGGTACTTCGAGCCGGATAAAAAAAAAACATCTATGAAAATTATGAGAGAACATACTGTCCTCTACATTTAGTGGTCCTTCGAGTGGATCTATTTAAAAAATACCAACTTCTATGAAGAAAAACATTAGCTCTAACATTTTATGGTCCTTCGAGCCGGGTTATTTTTTTTGTAAAACATGCTAATAATATTATTAATACTTAGTGCGCTCCTGGGGGATGTCTACTGGAGCTCTCAATCCAGCTGGCCATCATCATGGTGGGCAAGCAGTTCATTAACACCATCGTCGAGATGATGATGCCATATCTCCTCAAGTGGTGGAACGTTATACGAGCCATTGGAAGGAAAAGACAGTGAGTATTCGTGCTTAATTTGCGCCCACAGAGCAAACACAGAGAGGATGTGGTCTAAGTAAATGTGTACAGTGACCTTCGCGTCTATCTTGATGTCATTACAGTAGTCATGGCTTTATATACTGTCGGCGTCCGTCCTGTGCAAAGCTCTTTTACGCTTCAGTATTTCTAAAATATTGTAATTTTAGCCAGTGCTAGAAGGCGATACTTTACTTGAAAAGAGCCTGTTACATTCAGCGATATCTAGTAGTGAAATCTAATTATAACACCTCCTCTTTGTATTTGCCCAATTATTGTGGCATACGAGTGACACTTTTAGGGCGCTTTTCTTTACATTTATATTCCAAAGCTGTAAATATGAGTAAAAATAATTTCAAGATTTTTATGTTCATTTATTTCTAGAATAAAAAGTCCTCTACAATGGGTGAAGGATTTCAAGTTAGTTGACTTCGGCAATATGGCGTTGTTTCCTGAATACTTAGAAATGGGTAAGCTTTTAAATCGAATCAATTTTACTTTAATCGATAAAAAAAATTGGTACTATTATAGATACATTTTCTCAACTTTCTAATTCGTTTTTTAAAAAGAGTTGCCTTTTGCAATTTAGATAATTATGTTAGAGATATTTATGTTCAATTTAGTGCACTATGATTCACGCGGCACTTGCAATGCAATGCAATTAAAAGCGTCGGTAGCTTAGTGGTTAAGGAGTCGGCCTTAAGATCGAGAGGTCCCGGGTTCGATCCTGGCCATTACACTACCGACGTGAACCCACTCCTAGCACAAGCAATTTAGCTTAGAGGGCGAAGCTTAGGTTAGAGGGAATATTAGTAACTTCGGTTCTAATATTATTAAAAAAAAAAACACTTTTATCACCTATCATTCTAGTTCCATAAAGTGATATAATTTAAGTCCACATTATGAAAAAACTCTGAATTGTATCAGTGAGAACCTGTAATTGGCTGTATGTAACTAATTTTAGTCACTACCTTTGTTATGGCTGTTGGTCCTCCGAACAAATAAATAAATAAATAAAAAAGATCGCGCTTTTTCTGATTAAAATGCACAGAAAAATTAAGCATACCAGTTGCAATATAATTTCGTTTACTCCTTTCAGTTCTCCAATACGGGTTCGTAACGATATTCGTGGCGGCGTTCCCTCTGGCCCCGCTGTTCGCTCTGATCAACAACGTGTTGGAGATGCGACTGGACGCTAAGAAGTTCCTAACGTGTTACCGACGGCCTGTACCGCAGCGGGTCAACGACATCGGCGTCTGGTACCGGATACTGGACTCCATTGGCAAACTCAGCATTATTACTAACGTGAGTTTTGATTCTATTACAAGAAAAGCTCATTAATATGGCCTTTGGTAAATTAGGGTACCGCGCTATCTGAGATAATAAATCACAAGCACAACAAGAAGACATGTAAAGTGCTACAGTGAACTCACTGTTTATAGCAATCACAGAGAGGAGGCGGTCTAAATAACTGTAACTCTCGTATCACGCTGACGTTACTCAGTGTACAGTCAGCGTCATAAATATCTTGACAACTGAGTCTCAAAATGATCTTAAAACTCACGTATTAAGAACAAATCAAACTGTTTTATTAATCAATGTTTAAAAATGGTTGATAAATAATTCATTGGTTCTAACAATTCGTAAAAAAGTTGGTAGATGGCTCCACCGTCGGCCTTAAAAGACGGATATAAGGAGAAGGGAAATTTGAAGTTATTCAGGTGTGACTCAATAGCTCAGTTGGAAGAGCATTCCCCCTGTAAGGGAAAGGTCGTGGGTTCAAGTCCCACTTGAGCGCTTCTTTTTCCTGATGTAAAAAATTTGCATAATTTGCATTTGAAAATTTCATTCAAATAACATAATTATACTTTTTAACGCCATTTCAACAGGGCTTTATAATAGCCTTCACGTCAGACTTCATCCCGCGCCTGGTGTACCAAGCGACCTCTGAGAACGGCACTCTAGTCAATTACGTGAACCACACGCTCGCAGACTTCAATATTACAGTACTTAAAAATCCGCCTCTCCGGTCGACGTACAACGAGACTATGTGCAGGTGAGTTTGAACCTTATTTCTATTCTTTTAGGTCACAAAGTAAGTTTTTAACGAGTAGGTAAGAGTATATTGTTGGGGTTCCGTTTCCGGTCGTTGAAGTGTCAACAAGTCGCGGATATTTGTCGGCAATAAAACACTTATTAAAAATAGTTATAGTTACACTTTAAGGACTGTAGTGCTTCAAACATCAGCTAAACAACATCAGAAGACATAGTAAAGAACGATCCTTGGATATTCTCAAAAACAACTAGTTAAAAGTGAAGCTCAAATATCCACAATTGAGGTTAGAATAAAATATTGTTATAACCTAAGTCAATTTGACAGCCGGGAAAATAAACAAATAAACAAATACCCGCAATATTAGTCAAAACCCGAACTGACAGTCAGCTGACAACTAACCCGACAGTTGCCATCACAAAAATATACTAAAACAATATTTTCTACCAAGTTGCATTTACGTTCCATTTCACATCACTTCATCTGACAATATGGAAGAGCAATTTCAATTATTGTTTGATAGAATGAAGATAGAAATGGAGAAACAGACAAATGATCTAAAAGAATCTCTGACACAGAATATAATGGAGCGAATGGAGGAAAAATTAACTCCTATGATGGAAGAAAATAAAAAATTAAAACAAAAAATTTGTAACCTGGAGAACGAAATTGAGTATTTGAAAAAAGAGAAGAAAAGTAACAATATAGTTATTTATGGTTTAGAAGAGAGAGAAAAATCGATATTGGAGCTATTTCAAACCGTTAAGGAGATCTTTAAACGAGACTTAAATTTATCCGTGGAAGAAAATGAAATAAACAGACTATACCGTATAGGGAAAAATAAAGTTGGGAGCAAACATAGACCTGTGCTGCTATCATTTATAAATGGATGGAAAAAAGACCAAATTATAAAAAACAAAAAAATGTTGAAGGAAATCTATCTTTCGGAAGACTATTCTAAGGAAGTCATAGAAAAGAGAAAGGCTTTGATACCACAGCTGCTAGAGGAGAAGAAAAAGGGAAATATTGCTTTTCTCAACTATGATAAGCTAGTAGTAAAAGGACCCAACTCTGACAAAAGAAAAAGAGAACTATCTACTTCACCAATGTCGACTTCCACCACTAAACCTAAAAAGCAACAAACGATAAGTTCTATTAAAACTAACAGGACAAACGCCTTCGATTTGCTGAGAATTCGATCGAACTCTCTCACTGATATACCTACACATAAAAAACAATAGTAATCAGCAACCGGCAAACGGACAATCCAACCAAAATATAAAAACCAAACAAAAGAAACTACACAATCTCTCCCAAGCCGACTGGTCCTCGTGGGGGAAAATGACCACAACCCTCCAACAACACAGGAAAACAATTGTGAAAACAATTGTGAAAACAGTCACAGTAGATCAAAAATCTATGTTGCAGCTCTCAATGTACTTACGCTTAAAAACAATGAAAACCTTACAGAATTAACACATGCGTTAAAACAGATTAAATGGGACATCGTCGGACTGAGCGAAGTAAGGCGAATGGGAGAAAGAATAATTTCGTACCCTGACTTCCTTCTATACCATATAGGCACAACCCCAGGTCAGTATGGAGTGGGTTTTATTATCCAAAAATACCTCGCGACCTATGTGGAAAGCTTCATAGGAATATCAGAGCGCATAGCAGTGATGAATCTTAAGCTGCCGGGGTACAAAGACCCATGGTCCATCATACAAGTATACTCACCCACGGAACAATCAGATACAAGATTAACGGACTCATTCTACCGAGAACTAAATAAAACAATCCAAGACCATGCTCACAAAAACCTTGTTGTAATAGGAGACTTCAATGGTCAAATTGGAGAACGACAACCAGATGAAGATACAGTCCTTGGGCCATTTATATATAAAAAAAAGGCCAGAAGTAAAAACGGAGAAAGGCTTGTACACTTTGCTCAGGAGAATGGTTTGAAAATCTTAAACACAGTCTTCAAGAAGAAAAAAAGTAAGATGTGGACCTGGTTATCACCAGACGGGCTAATTAAAAATGAAATAGACTTTATAATGACGAATAAAAGCAGATGTTTCTCAAACTTGACAGTCCTTAACAAATTCAACTTCAACACCAACCATCGAATTATTCGAGCAGAACTGATGACGAACCCGCCAAAAATCCCAAGACCAAGAAACAATATGATAAACACAAAACCTACCAAATACCAAACAGCACAAATGGCAAATTCTATAACGAAAAAACTTACAGAATACAACAAAGAGACAACAAACATGAAGGTGCAAGAAAAATACAACTGGTTAGAAAAAACAATCAAAACAGCTATGCAACAGGGAAGTAATAAAAAGGACCTACCCAACGAATGGATGACTACCAAAACCATTAACCTACTTAATCAAAGATCTGACCTAATCAATGGAAAGAATACTAACTATAATAGAAAGCAAATAGCAAAACTCAGCAAAGAAATAAAAGAAAGTATTAGAAAAGATAGAAAACAGAAAAGAATGGAAACAATAGAGAGACACATTTTACAGACAGGAGGAATAAAAAAGGCATATAAAGAGTTAAATAGCAAAAAGGACTGGATCATACAGATGAAAGATAGTAATAACTTGAAGGAAAATAGAAGGCAAGGAATATTAGAAATTGCTACATCCTACTATAAGAAACTATATGAAAGCACTATTGTGGAAAAAGAAATAAAGTTGTTGGAAATCTCATCCGTACCCAGCATCATACAGGAGGAAATAGAATTCGCTACAGCAACGCAAAGAGACAATAAAGCTCCAGGACCCGACGGAATAAGTAACGAAGTACTAAAGGAAACGAAACATGCAATAACACCTGTTCTAAAAGACATATTCAATGATATTGTAAATACAGAAACGATACCCCAACAATGGACTGAATCTAATATAATCCTTCTGTACAAAAAGGGTGATCAATATGATATCGGAAACTACAGGCCCATAAGCTTGATGTCCAACCTGTACAAAATATTTGCAAAGATCCTACTCAAGCGAATGGAAAGACAACTCGATGAGCAACAGCCTATAGAACAAGCAGGTTTTAGGAAAGACTATTCAGTACTTGATCATATTCATGCTGTTAGGCAAGTCATCGAAAAATACACGGAATACCAACTCGAATATTACCTAGCATTTGTCGATTATAGCAAAGCATTCGACTCATTATTACACACAAACATTTGGGAGGCGTTAAAAGAACAAGGGATAGCACAAAAATATATAAGATTAATTAGAAATGTATACAAAAACAGCTCGGCGTGCATTCAATTAGAAAAGAAAGGAAATTCGTTTAAGATACAAAAAGGAGTAAGACAAGGAGATCCTCTCTCTCCAAAACTTTTTTCCGCTGTTTTGGAAATGATTTTTAGAAATCTTGAATGGGAAAACCTAGGTTTGAATATAGATGGCCGCACACTAACGCACTTAAGATTTGCCGATGACATTGTGTTATTCGCAAAAACGCCAGAAGATCTAAATAGAATGTTAAATGAGCTAGCATCGGAGAGTGAAAAGGTAGGACTAAAATTAAACCCCGAAAAAACGAAAGTAATGACGAACGGAAATAAAAGCAACATAAACATAGGTGAGACACAAATAGGCTACGTTGAAGAATATATATATCTTGGACAGCTGATATCCCCCAAAGATAACATAAATAAAGAAATCCAAAGAAGAATAGCAAACAGTTGGAAAAGGTATTGGAGCCTAAGCGAAATAATGAAAAACAAAAACCTTCATATAGCAACAAAAAGTAAATTATTCAATGTCTGCATTCTGCCAACCCTAATATATGGAAGCCAAACATGGGCCTTATCAAAAAACACCACCGATAGACTTGCTATCTGCCAACGAGCAATGGAGAGAAGCATGATGGGAGTAAAGAGGAGGGATAGAATAGGAAACATTAATATTAGAAGAAAGACCAAGGTACAGGACGTCACCCTAAAAATAAAAAGGCTGAAATGGAAGTGGGCGGGACACATGGCCAGAGGAAAGGATAAATGGAGCAAAATAATTACACGTTGGTACCCAAGGGAAGGCAAAAGGAAAAGAGGCAAACAACAAAAAAGATGGGACGACGATATAAGGCAAGTTGCAGGTACAACATGGAGTAGAGTAGCCATAGAGAGATCAGAATGGAGTAGGTTGGAGGAGGCCTTTGTCAATTGGCAAACGGACTTACAAAAAATAAAGAAGCATCAAATAGTCCAAAATATTTAATTTTTAGAAAAAGAAACGGTGCAGTGGTTTTTTAAAAAACATAATTGTATATTTTGTCCGAATAAAAGGCTTTATTATTATTATTATATAAGAGTATATTGTACTGCCTTTTGAATCGTACTACATTTACATTTCTTTTTTAAACTTTTAATCTATACTGGCAATATGTTAAATATCAATTTAAAATGGTGGGTAAGTTGAAGCATAGTTTGGTGTTGCCAGTGTAGAAAAGTAATTTAATGAGAAATGTAGTGGTACTATTTAAAACGCGGCACAATATAGTCTACTCTCCCCTACTCGTAAAGTACATCATTTTTTTTATTTATTTATTTATTACACATCACAAGTAATATACAAAATAGTAAAACTGTTTACACAGTTTGTCTTTTTAATTAATAAAGTCTCCAACTAGGGATTCGGGACTATTTTCTTTGTTACAAGATAAAGAAATGGCAACTGAGTCAGACTCTTAACTTTAACTGAGTTTTTTAATTATCTATTAATAACTAGAAACTATAACTAGGCACTAAAATAAATAAATAAAATATTCACATACATAATTCGTCGTGGAATTTCTCTCCGCATCGTCCCCATCCACAGAAGGCTGGCAGCATTGCCACATTGAATGGCAATGCTTATCCTCTATGCAAGATAGTAACCAGTCTTCTGGCCACGGTCTATTAATTCAGTTAAATAAGAAAGAGTAGTAAAAAATACGTCTGTTCTTTTTTATTATTTAAGCTTCCCCGGCTACTGGTACTACTCCGACGACAACTACCAGCATAGTACTTCCTACTGGCACATCATGGGAGCCAGGCTAGCCTTCGTCGTTGTGTTCGAGGTGAGAATCATCCAACCTTTTATATTTCTCACATAATATATTTATACGTAAACTGTATAATATTAAGAATGTGTCCGAAGAGCAAATGTAGAGAGGAGGTGGTCTGAGAAACGCCAATGTGTCAGTCGCAGCCATCAGGTCTATCATGACGTCATCACAGTAGCCGTGACCTTAGTATACTATTGGCAACCTTATATACGTACTTACTTGGTATAGTGAAGATTCGTTCGAAGACCAAACACAGAGAGCAGGTGGTCTACATAAATGCACTGTGACTCTTGTGCCTGTCATGACGTCATCACAGTAGGTGCACCTTAATGTTCTAATGGCATTCGATCTGTACTCAGCTCTCTAAGCCGCAGAGTTTCCAAATATAATTTTACTCGACACTAGATGGCGACACTTCATATCTCTTCATATTCTTCTTCTCTCTCAACGTTCGTTACTTTTAGCGACATTTAGTCTGAGATTGTCGTACTCCGTAGTCAACATCGGCATAAGGTGAGTGGTTTGCTATTAAAAGAAAGAAGTGGGCTGGATCTAACGCGTTCTTTAAAGCGCGTTTTCCAAAGGAAAATCATAAGAACACCTCTCTGTATTCAGTCTGTGGTAATTCCAAACTATAGTGTATCAAATTTCATCCAAAATCGTTTAACCGTTCTAGTATAATTAAGTAATAAACATCTATTCATATAGCTGGATTCATAAAATATTGGACCTAAATCGCAATATTTAAAAGGCCCTGGCGCGCGCGGATTATTTTGTAATATTTTGAGCTCATCCACCGCCGTTACACAACGTGCTATCTTCATAATACAAGAAACGTGTACTGCGCGTATTGCACATTTAGGTCCAACATGAATCAAGCTATATTGACAGCCTCTGTGGCGTGGCGGTAGTGTACGCGACTGCCACGCAGGAGGCGCGGGTTCGATTCCCGCTCAGTGCAAATATTTGTATGCATCAATATGGCTATTTGCATTGGTTTGTGTGTTGCTATGTATAATATGTATGTATTTACAAAAAAAAAAGTTTATAAGTATGTTTATTCGTATTCTAGATTCCATAAACACAAGCTATAATAGCTTACCATGGGTCTAGATAGCGTTTTTTTTCCACAACATTCTACACAACGCTATCTGGACCCATGGTAAGCTTTTATAGCTTGTGTTATGGAATCTAGAATACGGAGCGTTGTGTAGAATGTTGTGGAATATTTATTTATTTATTTAATATCCTACGATTTGCAAGCATAAAACCTCATCAACAATATCCTTCCACCAGAACGTGGTAGCTCTAGTGATGATAATCGTGCGCTGGGCCATCCCGGACATGTCGGGCGAGTTGCGCGACCGCATCCGCCGCGAGGCCTACGTCATCAACACGTTCATCATGGACGCCACTCGAGGACGGTTCACGGCCGAAGGTCTGCCCCCAAACGCCCGCTAACTAGAGGTCACGGTACGCACGCACGAGCTTCGTTTTGTATACTTTCTTTTGGACTAACAACGAGGGTGGTTCACTGGCGATTCAATTTTACGAAATTTTATCAAGAACCAAGCGGTTCAGTGCTTCTTTCTTTAGAATTCTTTACAGGCACACGTGTTTTCGATTTCCTACGTGCGCCTGGTTCACAATATTCCGGTCCAGTAATCTAGCGAATCAATCCAGTACAGTGTTGAACTGAATTCTAGTATTCACATTATTAGAAATTTAGTCCGCCTTTATACACATTATTTTATATTTGTGCATAAAGAATAAATAAATAAATATTGTGAACCGGGCAACAGTCCCGGGTTCTTTAAGCGGGGCGTGAAGAAGTGTCTGATATCTCCGTCGAATTAAGGGTCACTATTGTATCATTGTTAGTGGCTGTAATTATTCTGAGACCTTAATTTCAGCTCACCATCGTCACGGAAAAAAAAGACCTTTCCGTTGTTAGACTGAGTTAAAAAAAGCTTTGTGAATAACAGTACTACATACAGAGCTCACTTTAAACAAAGATAGAACTAATATCTCCGCCATTTTGTATTTTTTTTTTCAAATATGTGTCCTCTTCTTCAAAAATGACGGTCCATTAGTAATAAACCACTTGAATACGTTTCAATTATTTAAGTCACAAAAGTTTGTAAGGCAATAAGTAGTGCCAGTGAGAAAAGAAGCAGGTAATAATAACAACATTTTCAATAGGTCATTAAATAATTCACTGCCAGTGAGCCAAACCCGTATAAAGACTGTGTTTTGTGTGTTTGATACTTTAATAATATACATAAATGAGGTTTGAAATATTTTGTGCCGATTAGCAGAAAGAGATATAGGTATGAGCTTATCATTAATGGCCAAAGCACATATGCTACTTTTAGCATCGGCAACAAGCGATCTGCGATGTAGCGCGCTATTGGACGTTCACAAAAACCCCAGTCAAATCACTTTTTAGCCACTCAATTTATCAATTGTGCAGATATTCGGACACAAGTCGTTGTGAGCAGCTCTTCAAGCAAAAATATATTCGCTGAAACGCGCAATAGTTTCCAAAATTGGATGCAGTATTGATACCGCCGCAATCACGCGATTTGAATGCAGCAACTAAACGCAAAACTGATCTAAACGCGGTACAGTCACAAAATTGCCAATTGCCAATGCTAAAAGTAGCTTAATGTACAGTGTGTTTTGGCGGTAAAATCGAAAGTACATATAATCATGCTTGGTTTGTATTACCATGTCTCAGCGTATATGGGAATTATTATATCATTGTATGCCGCATTTATAGTTGTTAGTATCCCATGCCTCCTCGTATCTTTTTAACCCTCTGAACATCACATAACCTTATAAAGTGTGGTATAGTTATAGAATAAAGGAATGTGATAGTCCTTGGATGCATTTTACACCGGCTAGCTTTAGAGGGTTTACCATGACGTGCAAGCGTCCGTGTTCCAGGTGAGAAAGAGGGATGAAGCTATACTTGCGGTACAGTCTCATCCCTCTTTCTCGCTCGGAACATAAACGCATTATTATGTCATGGTAGAGTTGTAAGCAATTTGTATACAAGATATTTTTTTAATAGATAAAAAATAAATCCCTGTTATCGCGCACTATATATGGAGCTCAACAAAAGCGGTGATTTATTGGGATCATCTTTTATTTTTTACAGTAAAATAATATAAAAAAAAAACTAATTGTATAATATGAACAACACGCACATACACTCAAGCTGAGTGTCACCACTGTTAACATGGTACGTGTTTACGATGGTGACCCTCTTTCCGAGACTTTGCCTTTAGCTTAACATCAGGCGAGGTGATGTCAAATTTACGTGTCCTTTATAAAAAAAAGTAGTGAGCAATTGGTAATGGTCAAATTGTGCTTATTATATTATTGAATATTGGCTTATAATAAAACGTCGTTGGTTCGGGGCTTTTAAGCTTTTATTACAATATGCTATACCTGGATTCGATTCCACAGGCATTTTCTCAAAGGAGTAATTTGTTTTTGTTTTTCTGTTAAGAAATATAGCTGTAAGTAGAAGTCTGAATACATGACTGGTTTATTAAGTATTGAGGATGGGATTTGGATCGTGACAGCCTAATACCAGGCAATGTCTGACAATTGGGTATTATCCTATAGTTAAAATAAATCATCTAACCGAGTTTATTAAATTAAGAATGTTAAAATAGCGGTAAAAGTTACGTCGGTTCTTATTTTAGTTTTTATTTATTTTAATCATCCACCCAACCTATAATAGTAACTGATTTGACTATTAAATTTTATGACGTCACTAAATCTTTTTTCATACAAGTTACCACAAGTACTTAACTAATTTGACTAGTCAGTAGAATACCCAATTAGGCTATTTGAACTTCTTGTTACGTTCAACAAAACCAGGACAGATCCAGGTAGCTCAAGTAGCAGGGAAATGTTCTGGTCTAAGATTGTTTCGGGTTCAAATCCCGCCCTGTATATTGAATTTTCCAATATAAATTTATGAGAATTAGCTTGTTATCTTTGTAAGTATACCTTGTGTGCGACTTACCCCAACGCTATGACAGTAAACTTATATATATACAGTGTATCATACACGTTCAATACAGTCTTTAAATGGTTTTGGGAACTTCAACAGATTTTTATGGCAACCCCAATCAGTAAAGTTGGGGCCCAGTACCAAGCCAATATGTCAGCTTACGCTGTCCCATGCACGCATGCGGGTGCGTGTTTCGTGCAAATATATGATGTGAATTTCGTGCAAATAACGTAACAAATTTTGTGCAAAAATACATACGATTTGCACGAAACTTCAACAGAACTCTCTACCGTGACACGAAATCTTTTGAAGTTCCCACAACACATTTCTATTAATAATAAATAAGTATAATATATGACAGCTCGCTTTATACTAAGTTATTCTAAGTTGATAAGAAGCAGGTACGACGCCGGTACCCGTCGCTGTGTGAGTGAATCTTTTTACAAATACCACATAACAGCATGCGTGGGTAACTGTTGCATTGTTTATACACACCATTTTTACGATTTCTGTGACTTCTACGCTACTCTGGTACAGTAATTGAAAAAGTAAGTCAACAATAGCGGTATAGAGAAAATAGCGCTTAGGTCTTGTTTTTTTTAATTGACCTTGTTATGCATTTCACTTGTATTATACTTGTTTGGTATCAGAAAGTACTAGAATTCCACCTAACCCAGCTAAGCTAAATGGCTTGTGTTAGGAGTAACGCAAATAATGCAACGGCCAGGATTCTAATCTAGAATATTTATTTCAGTATGAATTAAACCAAACAAAAAATGATAATCCAAGAAATCTCGGTACTCATATCGATTGTTTGTCACCTTTATGGTCCTTTGAACCATTAAATTTGTCACAATGTTTCGAAGGACCATAAAGGTCGAGGGTAATTTTTTTACAAACTAACCCTTAGGTAAATTTTTTATGCGCTGTTTTCTCGTTACTGCGTTTGTGGATGCTATTACCACTATCATACAATAAATACAATACATTTGTCATTAAAATATATATACATCAGTCATTAAAATATTGAGCAAAGGGTCGACAAGAAATCGTAAAAATCAGTATGTATATCGAAAAGTGAACGATAATATTTGCAAGACAAACTACTAACGAGAAAGTGAAAGTGCATTGCCGAAACAATAAATTGTACATTTTCGTTTTTACAACGAAATTGAGCTATTAAGATGTCGATAAAGAATGTAACTAGTTAAATGTATTTTTTCCAATTAATAAGATAGTGTACTACTCAATTATATTAAGGATTGGATCAAAATTAATATTGAATTTAACATTCTTTTATAAAATTCATCCACAGCGGACCAAACAAGGCTCAACAAATTGTTTGGAGTGGTCCATATCTCGTTTGTATACGAATCTTAACATTTATTTGATGACTATTGGTTCTACTTTTGAATTAAAAAAAAACACGCTTATGCACTTTGATTTTCAACAATAAATTTATTGTACACGAGAGGGCTTACGCTAACATTAGTTAGGCTAACACATAAACTCATATTATGGTATTGAATCTCACGACATAATTAAGCTTAAATTATAGTATCTAGGCGGCTTTTTGCAGCTTGTAGAAAGTGATAAACATACACATTCACTATATAGTGAGCTTACCATGACGTGCCTTAAGCCATCATGTTTTTCCGTAAGCCAGTATGATCAGAGAGAGGGAGATGGAGCTATATACAATGTATAGCTGCATCTCTTTTACTCCGGTTCCTGAAACACACTGAGAGAGGGAGATGGAGCTAGATACGCTGTATAGCTGCATCCCTTTCACTCTGAATCACGGAACAAGCTCGCTTATAGTACGTCATGATAGGGGTCACTATTTATTTTTTAATCACTACAGTCACTAACACATGCATTGGAATGACATTTATTAATAATGGTAACTAATTTAAATCTACTATTCACAGATTAAAAATAATAAAACTTGATATATTTTCTGTTGTAAGGATAAACTTTTCTCCACTATATTGACAGGTCTTGATAACAATCGACTATAAAGTAACTCGCATGAAATGCTTATGATAAGATCTGCTTTTCAACTTCTGACTTATAAGTAAAATATTTTTATAATACGAAGTGTTCATAGCTAAATTCTATAATTTTTATAACATATTGTATTTTCTTTGAATAGGTTCATTTTAAATATGGCACCTAAAAGAAATATATACAATAGTTTAGGTTTAATTGACTGGGAGTCAAGAGCTGTTTTATACTTCAGTATAATAAAATTATACTTGTATTAAATATGGAAACATTTAATTTTATGTTGGTAGGTGGATTGAACCCTTTGTTTTGTTCTGTTATGATTAATTAATTTAACTAAAATATTTTGTTATTAGGAGGTAACCTTGTGAACAGAACACTGCAAAAGCTACCTGCCAGCCCGTCCCAGTCATTAATAAATAATTCATATAAATAAACTACATACCACTTTCACAATTTAAAAAATACTTTGAAACTTTCAAAGTATATAAATACATAAAGAAATAAAAATCTCAATACTTAGATTTTCGGGAAATTCACCCTATTTTGACTATCCGATGTTTAGGCACTGTAGCCATGATCATAGAGGAACCCAGAAACTCTAATATCAGTGATACCATGATAGTTTAAATACCTATACCAACACTTCGTATTTGTCAAACCTTGAAAAAAATATTAACAGATTTATTAACTGGTAACCCCAGCAGGTGACACAACAGACGCAACACCGGAACAGAATTGGAACCATATCGCATCACTGTCGGGGTCAGACTTCGACCTGGCGGCTCATGGTGAGCACCAGGGCATAGGGGAGATCGGCAAACACGTCACGACTTCGGGAGAAATCGCCGACGAACCGCCACCAGCTCACGTCTAACCACACATAGTACTGCCGGATTTCCACGGCGCTAGGTTTAACGGATGCGAACGCAGACACGGACGCATTTATTATGATAAACGTTTATGCAATATCATAGACCAGTCCCTTTCCACGATGCGTAATCCAGGAAACACAACAAGGACAGCCTCTGTGGCGTGGCGGTAGTGCATGCGACTGCCACGCAGAAGGCGCGGGTTCGATCGCCGCTCAGTGCAAATATTTGTATGCATTTGGCTATTTGCATTGGTCTGGGTGTTTCTTTTATATATACTACACGATTTAAGTATGTTTATCCGCATTCTAGATTCCAAAACACAAACTAATTAAGCTTACCGGGGGTCTAGATAGCGTTGTGTAGGATGTTGTGGAATATTTATTTATTTATTTATAATCGCGCACGCGTCTTTGAAATCGCGGGCCGTGGAAAGCGGCCCTTATCAATCAATCAATTAACCTATGACAGTTCACTGCTGTACATAGGCCTCTCCCAATGTTGGGAGGCTTTGGTCTACAGTTTCCACGCTGGCCAGAAGGCCCTAATATTGACAATATAATATACACCCTGATTTTATAGTCGTTCCAAACTCTTTCGCGGCGAAACGCCTACAAAATCATCCAGTATATTGTCAATAAAATTGTGTGTATGGTCTTGCTATATTTCGTCATTTTGTTGTGATATTCATTTACGTCAGTGTGTTTCGATATTTGCTTCAATTTGCTTCGAGTTTGCCTGCTTTGTTATTTCAAGAAAATTGAACATAATATCGTACTTAAAAAATATCATCGCAATCAGATTCACAGTATATTTTATAATGGTGTCGATTCTGTTGTTACAAAACTCTAAACTATAACTAGAAGACTTATGAAAACGACATAAGTACAAGCAAAATTCACATTTAACAATACCTTAATATAGTCTAATTTATTACAATTTCAAATAAAATTAAATTTTGAGAATTTACAATAGAATCGGTACCAATGTCCTTTATGAAGAACATTATTTTAAATACGTACTTAAGCGGAAACAAGTTGCACATATCAGTCATACAACAATGCATTTCACAGTGAGAGAGAAAAGTAAAGCTGCGTGATAGGTTGTAAGTAATTCAAATATTTGAAAATGGAATGTTTTAGTTTCGTTAGTGCTAAGTTATACATTATTTTGGCATCCAAATAAGAAAGTTAAAATATTATGTTCAATACACATTTTATTCAAGTGTAAATGTTTATAAATATATTATTTCACTGTTCTATATAATATAGATTTATTAAAAATGTTTAATTATTAAAGCTATTATTCAATCATTGTCCTTAAATATTCAAAGCTAATAAATTAATTATAAAGACAGCGATAATTGATAAATTGAAAAAATAAAATGTGTATAGGACATAACTTAACTCACATATTTTTTATAACACAGGTATGTCTGTGATTTTTACAGGAACTGAGACCGCTTTGTTTTACTGTTTTTACTTTACAGGTTTAAGCGGATTTTAGTTAAGAAATATATCTTAGTTTAAGGATTATATAACACATATTTATTTTTCATATTTTATACGTATTTATATCTCGATACTAATACCGAATCTCATTTTTGAAACAGATATACATATTGTATAATTTATACATTAGAGAACAATTGTTTGGCCGACTTTCAAGTATGCGTATGCTAAGTATCGACTATTAGTCGGTCGAATACTATAATACGCCGTTAGGTTGAAATTTTTTAGGACTATTAATAAAGTGTCTGTCAATAGTAAACCTTGTAGTGTCGTAAATAAATAGCTTTCATCGTTTTTTTATAATATTATTCTATGTGTCGGTGTTGTACTATTGTATGACCGCGATCAGTGTACCGCGCCCTAGTAAAGTGCGGCGTGGCGCGAGACGAGGCAAAGAAAGAGAAAGAATGAGCAGGAGTCGAGAGTGAGCGTGATACAGCTGTGAGCTTTGGCGACGGACTGATCAAAACTGACAGTCGAGTGCTCAATACTCTTTGTCTCCGGAGGTGAGATTGCCGAAAGCATATCTCTCGCACCCCGGCAGATCCAGGACCATCTCTTTCGAGATGGCCCCCTTCGGGTTGTGTGGACCATAGTGTATACATCTAGTCCCGGGTACGAAGAGGCGCACTTTGCTCCGCCGTCGCCGCGGCCTGCTTCTGCTAGGGTGACAGGCGGCTCCACCGGTCACCCCCAGGCCAGCGCTCATGGAGGACGGAGGTACCGCACATATACCCTGAGCGCGGTACAGTGGTTACGGTCAGTTCGTAAGCTATAAGTGTTACGAGGTTAGGTCTCGCCTGATCAAACGTGTTCAGTAGAAACGTAGCGGACAAGTGTTGAGACAGTTTTTATATTTCATCAGTGTGTAAATAAATGAAAGTAACTAGAGAAGTACTTTTCACACAAAACGAATATAGACAAACCGTATCCTGATCTGGACCCTAATTCTGCTAATTGTCAACCACTATCATACCAAAAAAAATATGCCAATTAATTTTAGACTTTATTAAATTAACAGTAAAGTCTAATATTACCTAAATGGCATTTTTTTACAAAGTCAATGGTATGGCAGAACCGGGGCCTTAATGCATCGCTTATCGTATCCATGTATGTATAACCATTTTAATACTTACATAAGAAAATATTTTCAGATGTTAAAAGTACTTGATAATATTGACGCGACACTGCCTACTATCAATAATATATTTCTCGTTACTATATATTATAAGCTTTAGATGCCTTGTTCATAGTGTCAATTTAAGTGCAATATTTGTAAAAAAAAAATGGAATTTCAGATCTTATATTTTAAAACATAAACAACCCTACTATATAAAAGCACTTGACTGTTTGTTCTCTTTGAAGGACAAACACGCATTGTGACAGAAGTATGAACACGAATGTTGTCACGTTTTTTGATGTTTGATTCTTCTTACTAAAATAATAAGCCTTTATTTACACGATGGAAGAGTTTCTTGCCTGTTTCAGACAATCACATTGAACCATTTTTGAAAATAAATTATTGAGCTTCATTTATTGCATTTCATTTTTGAATGAAATAAATGAAGCTCAATAATTATTACAAGAAAGGGCCTTCATATAGATCACCTTTTGCTTTTCTTACTACTCAGATATATTAATTCAGAGAATATAAAAACAAAAGAGACTTCTAAAATTTCTTCAGCTTGCAATTATTATTGTTCTAACTCGATTTTCCACGTTTTTATATACGACTATGTAGGTTTATTGTGTAATGTTTATGCGATGTTGAATCTACTCATTATTATATATTTATTAAGGAGTTTCATTGCTAAGCTAATTATTTAGGAGTCTAAGGCTGTTTTGTGGTGTAATGTATGAAATTTAATTTCAAAATTTGTGTTATCAGCTTGTGATTTTTTATATAAAATGAAATTAGTTGAATTTTCAAAGATTAATTCTATTACTAATATATTAAGCTGCGAATGGTTCATTGTTATTTTTTAAGTAATAGGTTCGGTGCTTCTGAGTCCTAATTTATATTAAGTATATAATATAATATTTAATGAGATTCCGCTCTGTCTGGCTGTTGTTATATAACTAGTCAACTGTAATCGTGCAAAATAATCCAAAAAGTAAAATTTATAAAGAATTATATTAACAGTGAAAATTCGAAGGTATTTTTTAATTTGATAGTAGTGTTTTGTGATGATCCATTACTGTTTGGCACAAAAAATACCTCTTAGCCTTGAGTGCGGTATAATTACGTAGTACGAGTACATATATAAAAGGGAACTGTAATAACAATGTACTGAAAAGGAATACGGGGAGCAAGCATTTACCGATACCAGTTCCGTTTTTACTAGTAAGGCAGACGGGATAAGCAGCCAGGGTCTTGCACTTCACGGGTCCTCGGTAAGACAACATATACTTGGCACGGATACGAAGAAACATTATTTTGTTATTACTAAGATTTGTTGTAACTTTAAAACCAAATCGAGAGTTTTGGAAATACTAAATTTGTTTGTCCTATGTGATGGACAAACATGTACAACTATATTTTTTCTTTCAAAAGGTCTAGAATTATTGGGTGACTAGGGTACCATCTGAGGCCCATACCGTACTAACTTGATATAACTTGCTTCCCGAATTTCTATAGCAGTTGAAAGTAAATGCGCACAATAGATTAACTGCTGTTCAAAATATGGTAATTAAATTCCAATTTATTTTTACCTATGTTAAATCTTTGTATAATTTCAGCCCACAATTTATAAGACCGATCATTCTACGTCACATTATAAAATTACACTGAAGCTAATAGATCTATTTTGTTTTACGCCGACACGAATTTGAGCGTCATTTTGTGTTTTACGGCCGAATACTCAGACGTAACTCAATTATAAGATGTCGTTAAGTCTCATGCTATCACTGTCACTTTAAGGTGAATTATAGTGACAGGAATATATTTGACAACGTCATAAAGTTGAGTACCTTTGAGTATTTAAGGGTTATTGACATCACCATTGAGGGTTTGAAGACATTATTGAAGGGTGACGTAAGATATCTTTCTGAAATAATAAAATCATTGCCTTCCTGTTCTCGTAACGCAATTACTAGAGTGATGCCTCAAGAAACAGCAGAGGTTTAAGAATACCAGAATAATAAGAAAAGTTTATTGCCATCTGCCACCCCTAGACTTGCCACCGGGGTGGTGTTTGGCACTAATTATGTGTCGTTTACCACCAGTACCCTGCCAGCTCACATATTTCCTTCTTCCTACAGTCCCGGGTCCTTTAAGCGGGGCGTGAAAAGGCACTATTAACATGGTGCATGTTTACGATGGGGACCCTTTTTGCGAGAATTTGCCTTTAGCTTACTATCAGGCGAGGTAATATAGAGCCTAATTACCGTGTCCTTTGTAAAAAAAGAGATTATGTCAATACAATTCATGAAAAGCACAAAATAACGCTGAAATTCGTGTGGGAACAAACTATTACGTTAAATAAGTTACGTTATTTCGGAGCATTTTAAATTTTAACTGTGTTATTTCTGTATACGTAGTTATTTATATGTAACTGATGGTTCATTGTAGATGTCGCGCCAAACTTTATGACCGCTCTGAAGATCGCGATTAGATTTTTTGCAAGATGATTTTTCAATATAATAAATCTCTTTTAAAAATCAACGTAAAAGTTTAAAAAAAATTGCCTATTAGGTACATAATAATACTTATTAACCATCGCGTCGGTAGTTTAGTGGTTATGGAGTCGACCTTACGACTGAAAGGTCTTTGGATTGAATCCTGGCTATTACCGACATAAAATTATACCACTGCTATGTTTTTATGACCATCTGATTCTCACATGTATTATGCAAATAAATGATTTGTATTTGTAACACAATCAATGTTGCTTAGCTGAACGGAGAGCTAATACAAGTAATTTAGGTACTAATATTATTTAAAAATTGTTCCAACTCGCTGAGTGTTCAGAGCGGTCATAAAGTTTGACGTGAAGTATACCAAATCTGTTGCGTGTAGTTGTAGAGTAGCTATCGTACTTGTCCAGACCGTACTTCGTGTGAAGCTTGTATTTGTAACGTTTATATCAAATATATATGGAAAGTTAAAGCCTGGTTTTATTTCGATGACCTCCTACCACCGACACCACCACAAGACCTGTACCCCTAGCATAAACAACTATCGTAATCGTATTGATAGAACGGCGCATTGCGATTGGCGGGCTTCACATACACACATGTTCACAGTAGGCAGGTGGCCAATCGCAATGCTCCGTTCTCTCAATACGCTTACTATACGATTACTATAGATGTTCGTGCTAGGGGTACTGAGAAGACCAACAGATACGTACAGAATCCTACCGTTTTCATACAATAAGCAATAACCTACGCTTCTTCACAGCAAGTCTAGTTATAGACAGATTAGGTAGTTATCGAAACTAGGTATTTTATGGCAGTCATGGGTCGTGGTCCATCTGCTTAGTCCACCCGGCACTTTTTCTTGCCGGTGGTACACCTAAATGTTGAGTAATGTGCAAATCAAAAATTACTATAGGGGTAGGTGGCTGAATCGAGACCGTAGGCATTTTTGGTGCCAACCAATCTCACCTATGAGCTGCTATACCTGTTGATGGACAGATGACCCCTTGGGGATGGGGGATCAGACGGTAGTATAAGACTTGTGGGAGCGACTGCCGTTTGACCACTTTATCCCAGAGGAAAGCCTGCCTGGGTAGGGTAGTCGAAATTAGAATCTGCTATTGTGATTCAGCTCATATAAGTGACTACTTTACGAATTTTATAGATATTATATAGGTATATATATGGCCAAGTGGTATGGGTAATGGACTGCTGAGACGAGGTCTCGGGTTCGATCCCAGGTTTACCATGGCACACACCAATGACTTATTGATGCTTTTCGAAGTTAGGTGTGTATTTATAGCAGGTTTATAAGTGCCCGGTTAATGGCAATATGCTCGCCACCTATTACATTGGGACCTAAACAAAAACTGGCGAAATGTGGATGCTAGCACCTCTGCCTACCCCTTCGGGGAATACAGGCGTGAGTTTATGTTATGTAATATTCTAAAGTTACCTACTCGTATTTAGCAGAATCGCTCAATGTGATGTTTTTAGTACCACTGGTCTCTACTCTCTAGTTGTTGACCTTTAGTGTCACGGGAACCACTTACCATCAGGTGGGCTGAGAGTTTGTTTGCTGCTCACACAAACTGACATATCCCGGAAAGCATATTGATAAGGACATTTTCTACTGAATCAACTTCAAGAGTCAAGACAAGACACTTGACATTTATTTACATTTTGATATGAGTTACGATGCGATGGCGTAATTTGTAATGAGTGGTTTACTGATTTCTTTATAACTATTTGCGAAACGGTTGCGTTATGTCCCCAGTAGGTACCTACACAGTAGCCAGTGATGGAACACGATCATGCGCATCAGAAAGATGTTGACTGATGTTGACGAACAAAGTAGTCAAAATGATCTTCATTCCGTTTTTTGACCCCCTTTCAGTTGATCGATTGTTCTGATATTTGGTACACACCTTTAGTTCGGACAATAAATCAATAAAACAGTTTGATTTCTTCTTAATACGAGACATATTTTAAGATCATTTTGAGACTTCGTCGTCAAGATATTTATGAGGCTGACTGTACCATGCGCCATATATGAAGGCCGTCGATTTTAACGAAAAGAGGACAGACTGCGCGCTACGATGGCCAATCGTGCACCACTGCATCATACCATTGCAGCATTGCACACCACACAATTACGGTGGCTTGCCGTGGCCCATTATGGGCCATTGTGTACTGTAAGCTTAACATGAATGGAATGGGAATTATAATTCGTAACCTACACAATATATGTCTTCCACCGTTGAGCAATTGTTTATTCTTTTTTATCCTACTTAGGTAGCAGACAAGCTTACAGACACCCAGGCACCCGGAGAGGGGTTATCATGACCTAAATATTAACGCGTGCAATCTATTATACAAGGTGATTAATAATGTATGGGAATAATGTTCAGGTGAAAGGAAAAATGTAGGTATGGGGGGTGTAATTTTTTTTGCTTTCATAAATCAATACTTCCAGATGATTTTGCTATCGAAGGTATGCCCAAATTCTTTTTTTCCAAAACGACTAGAAAATCACCTTGTATAAAATTCTCGTGTCGCGGTGTTTATAGTTAAACTCCTCCGAAACAGCTTGACCGATTCTCATGAAGTTTTTGTATGCATGGATAGGTCTGAGAATCGGACAACTTCTATTTTTCATCCCCCTAAGTGTTAAGGTGCAGCGAGAACGGGATATCACCTCACGAGGGCAGGAAAAAAATGGCGGTACGAAGTTCTACGGGTCAGCTAGTACCCTATATTATAAGTACTCGTGCTGCCAACGCTGTAAGAACCTAATTCCGTTCTTGTAGAACTTCTATTATAGTATACGGTGCAGAGTATACCTGCTAGAACCAAGCGTGTCAGTAGTGACTCATTTTCATATGCCGCACCACTAAGACCTGGAGCTCTCTGCTATTTCACGTGTTTCCTTCTTCCTACAGTCCCGGGTCCTTTAAGCGAGGCCTGATAAGGCATCTGATGAGGCCGTCAAGCTGAGAGCCATCACTGTTAACATGGTGCATGTTTACGATGGTGACCCTCTTGCCGAGACTTTGCCTTTAGCTTAGCATCAGGCGAGGTGAAGTCAAGAGTCACTTAGAGGTGAGTCCTTTATAAAAAACCTATGTACACAATTAGTTATCTACTGTCAATTCGGTAGAACCAAATGAGTTACGCATATCCTTATATTGTGTGTAGTGTTAAAAAAATAATAACAACATGATATCAGGAGTTATAAAATCTTTAGTAACGTGTTGATACCGTTTCGAAACGGTCGCATTGATATTCGATACAGTTTACAGTGATGCAGCTAGTGTTCCTATAGAATTAATTGTTTTAACTGTTATTTTATTGTGCAAATTTATACAGTGAATAAAATCACTGATAAAACTTAAAGAGTGTGTAATTAAAAGGTTTGTATTACCTGACATCAATCAAAGAGTGCGATTTCAGTTACAACCTAGATTTTTTGTTGGTTTACGTTTTGTAATAGTTGTTACGGAATGAGTTTATTGTTTGTGAGTGAAAGTGTCGAAGTCAGCTGATTCTGCCCAGCGTTACTGAGTGGTGAAGGTGAGTTCTTGACTAGGTATATTACTTGCCTACTTTGTGTGGTTGTGGTTTCTAGATTTCTAGATTAAATAAATACCTACCCTAATTAAGTAATTGTTAAGAGAGGAGGTAGTGGTCAAATAACCTACCTCTATCTAGAGACAAACCAAGAAACTGAACGAATCGATTAAAAAGTGATAACAGTAACAGACAATCATTAGTCCTAACCGAAGTTATTAATATTCCCTCTAACCCCTCCATGTTTGGAGTGGATTCACGTCGGTAGTAAAGTATTGGCCAGGATTCGAACCCGTGTCGTGACCTCTCGATCGCAAGGCCGACAACTTGAAAGTTATGGGAGCTTTTGTACTTAGATAAAGCATAGTATTAAAGTAAGAGGAGATGCTATGTACTTTTTTTTTATTTCCTTGCGGAAATCCCCTCGGATACCCCCCCTGCCGGAGCCGGAAGGGGAGGTTATGTCGGACTCGAACCGACTAAAACCGCACGCCGACTGTGGGTCGTGGTGCTAGGCCGGAGGTGAGGTTGTCATCGACATATCCCTCGCACTCCGGCTGACCCAGGGCCATCCCTTACGGTCTGGCCCTCCTCAGGAGGGGGGACATCGCCCCCGGAGGAAATGCTATATACTATGATTAAAGCTCGAACTCGCGAAATATACCCTGGCGCGCGCTTGTTTTTTAATAGTCTATTCTGAGTGAATTTGAGTTCGTCCACTGCAGTATCACCCCGTGCTACCTTCAAAATACATCCAAGAAACGTGTACTGAGCGTATAGGTACATTTTGAGCACATTTTAGGTCCAAGATCTGGTTTGAGCTATACACTAAGTAGGTATAGTCAGTGTCAGAAATGTCTTGATGACGAAGTCTCAATATGAGCTTAAAACTCTCGTAATAAGAGCAAATCAAACTTTTTGATTGATTTATATGGTACTAGCTTTTGCCCGCGTCTCCGCCCGCGTGGATGTCAGTTATCGCGACCAGACATAGCCTATGTCCTTTCTCATGCTAGTGGTTTAGGCGTGAAAGCGTAACATACAGACAGACAGACAGACAGACAGAAAGACAGACAGACAGACAGAGTTAGGTACTTTCGCATTTATAATATTAGTATGGATTATTTTCCGAACTAAAGATCTATACAACATATCAGAACAATCAGTCAACTGGAGGGGGTAAAGAAATGAAAAAGATCATTTTGAGTACTTTGTTCGTCAACATCTTTTTGATGCTGACTGTACTTACCTACTAGGAGGAGGTTTTTTTTTGTTTAGAGTGTTCAGCAACTTCTGAGTTTGATTGTACCTTTAGTATTTAATATTGTGTTTGTAATATATCTTTGTGACCTCGTGTTTACAGAACTCTGAATGCCATTAAGTGGAAAAATAAAGTGTTCATTAAACTCCCGTCATGAATTTCTGGAGCACCAAATGACATCATTTGGAATAACGTATTTCATTGCTTCACAATGTTTGCCAATGTTTTGGGTTCTATTATTGAAATCGATATAGCCTTTTGCGAGGAGTGCGATAGCATTTGTTAGAAAATTATTACGAATGTAAGAAGCAGCTGTAAAAAGCCTTCAACTGCTACGGCAGCGTTGTGGGTTCGCTTTCCACTCAGACGCATCTGAAATATGTTGATGTACCTATAGAGTAGCCAAAATGATCTTAATTTTGTTTTTTTTAACTCCCTTCCAGTTGACTGATTGTTCTGTTATTTGATACACACTTTTTGTTTGAATAATAATACTATTTAAATCAATAAAACAGTTATATTTGCTCTTGATATGAGAGTTTTATGATCATTTTGAGACTTCGCCGTCAAGATGAAGGGGGGAAAACAAGGATTTAAGATAATTTTGACATAACATAACATAAACTCACGCCTGTATTCCCCGAAGGGGTAGGCAGAGGTGCTAGCACCCACATTTCGCCAGTTTATGTTTAGGTCCCAATGTAATAGGTGGCGAGCCTATTGCCATTAACTGGGCACTTAGAAACCTGCGATAAATACACACATAACTTCGAAAAGCATCGAAAAGTCATTGGTGTGTGCTATGGTAAACCTGGAATCGAACCCGAGACCTCGTCTCAGCAGTCCATTACCCATACCACTAGGCTACCGCAGATAATTTTGAGCACTTTGTTAATCAATATCTTTCTGATGCTGACTGAATCTACAGGTTCTTAGATAAAATAAGAAATAAACAGTGGTTTCTATTTTCGCCACTTCACGGAATCGTTCGTTTTACTGTAGGTGTGGTAGGTCCGGTTACTCAACGGCAATAAACCGAGCAATCACTTAGCGATAAATTTCTTACGGCTGTAGACTTGCAAACACACCAACATTGTTTAATGGATAGTTTATATTGATAACATCACAGCGTATACACAACACAACGCACCGGTACAGAGCTCGGCTGGCTCGGAGTTTGCGGGTTTGATTCTCACTCAGTGCAACTATTTGTATGCTAGAATAAGTTATATATGCATTAATCAGGGCCTCGATTCTGGTAAAGCCAAACCGCAGTGGTGCCACCGCCACTGCAAATAACGGCATTAAATAATAGGCTTTAAAGGCATGCATTTAAAGTTCAAAATTGAATGGCTTTTTGCAGAGTAATTGAAAAAGTGTAATGAAACTATTTTCATTTCATTTTGAGCTTCAAGCGTATAGAAAGAATTAAAGGTTAAAATTTAATGTCATTTTTTGCAGTGACTGGGGCACTTGTTTATATATGAAAACCTGTCATAGCGACAGTAGAAATAAGTTAATTGTCTGTAATAATTTCAACTGTCTAGCTATCACAGGCAAAACATTATTTAATCGAAAGATACAGAACAGTAAATTGTGCCTTTTAGCATTTATTAACCACGTGCACCACAAGGATATTCATAGCACTAGGTACTCACAGCTGTCTTCCTAAAATATTCCTGGTGCAATAGAAAAATTCATTGGAAGGAATACAACGAAATGAATTAATCGTGAACAGAATTGCATTAGGTACAATAAGTGACACAGGTATAACTCGGGACATATGTCTTTGACCTATAATAAAATACAAGATACTGATATAAATTACGTTCTCTTCGACTCCTAAGTAAAATGTATTAATCTAACTTTTAAACTCTCGCGTTCCTATGATATACAATAATAATAATGGGAATTCACCGAATTAACGCGATCATGGTATAGGTATATACTTACATACCTCTAGTCTCAGTAGTCCGGTTGCTAGTCCGGTTGATCGGACTACTGCCACTATTAAGTAGCAGTAGTCCGGTTGTCAAACGGCCTCGAACTATTGCTACTTTTGTGTTGTTAATCGGACTACTGCAACTTTTCAGTTGCATTAGTTCGGCTGTCAAGTTATTAAACTCCTCGAATTATTGCTCCGAATTGACAACTTCGGTTAGTCGGACTACTGCAATACCTTTGATTTGCCTGACGTTTCGACCAGGTTATACCGGCCGTGGTCACAGGCTGACTGACCTGTGACCACGGCTGGTTATTATTGTTGTATAAAATCTATTCATATTGGTAGGACTTTGTACACCATACTACCCAACAGGGATTCTATTTATCTTTTCTCCAACCATAGCTTGCCTGTAAGAAATTGCAACTGTGCAATAAGGCCGCCTATTTTCTATACCTACCTGCAATGTACCCGCAAACAACACATGTTTTTGTCCTTGGTGTATACATTATAAGAGATAACCTATTTACTAAAATGTGCTCTATGTGTGAAGTAGGTAGAGATGTTACCGGGCGCGGCGCTGGACGACCTCAAATTCACCAAGCATAGATTAAAATGAAACAATCCACGCGCACCAGGGCCTTGTGTGTCTGGCGACTCAGGACCAAGTTAAGTGCCCCGAGGTATACTCAAGGATAGGTATTTCTAGAACAACATAATTGGCTGTTTGACAAAGTAAGCCATTTGGCACGGTTAAGTATTCCCCAACACGTATTTGTTATTGAGGGGATTTCGCTGACAACGGTAATTTCATAAAAAAACACCATAGTGATGTTCATTTTATAAAATTACCGTTTCATTTAGCTTTACTAATACGATCGAGAGTAAATAATGCAAAAATAAAAAAAATAAAAAAAAAATATTTGTCCAAATCGATTTAATTTTTATTATGCCAATGTGTGATGTACCTACTAAGGGTTTTCGGTTTCGGGAGCGTTCCCCTTACACCCGGTATATCTATATATATAAAAATCAATGCCACTTTTCGTTGTAATGTTATAACTCTACAACGCCTCTACCGATTTGGCTAATTTTGGTCTTGAATTATTCGTGGAAGTCAAGGGAAGATTTTTACGAAAAAATTCGAATAAGTGTAAGTTCATCCACGCGGGCGGAGCCGCGGGCAAAAGCTAGTATAACATATAAAACGTATCAATATATGTTCAGTAGATAGTTTTTGCGTCTATCGCGAATAAATATTACTAATGTACAGTCAGCATCAGAAGATGTTGATGAACAAAGTGCTCAAAATGATCTTAATTCTTTGGGTTTTCTCCTTTCCTGTTGACGGATCGTTAAGATATTTGGTACACATTGGTTTGGACAATAATACAATTTAAATCAATAAAACAGTTTTTTTTAAGACTTTATAGTCAAGATATTTCTGACGCCGACTGTACCTACAATTATATAATAGTACAAGATGCATGGATGCACGAGGCTCTGGGGCAGGATTTATCTTCTCACGAGATTGGGTAGGTTAGATAGCGGTCGCTTCTGAGAAAGCCAACCAAATTCAAATTAAATATGGACTGCATGAGTCCTTGGGGCGGGTGGAACCACTGACGAATTTGGTACTCCATATAAAGTACTTCACACTTCAACGAGAATAGCACATTTCTCACTCTATGGAGCTGTTCTAAATAGTTAATAGTACCTTTAGAAATCTGAAGCAAAATGAATGCAATTAACTGTGAGCCCGTACTAACGATTGAAAAACAGATTTAAAAATTAGTGAACAAACACCCATTGATCCTACCTATTTGAGTCGAATAAAATAATTGCTGGAAAAGGGTTGCCAACGTAATTCTGCGTACTGTCTTATTGAAATCGTACTTAAATAAAAACTAAATAATATCCATATAGGTACATAATTTAAAATATCACATCACATTTTTGCAGCATCGTTATTATCATATTATTGTTGTTGTTTCTGGTTGAGACTTCCAACCAGAATTATACTTATTCAAAGAAAGAAAGAAAGAAAAATGTTTCATTCACAATACGCATGATTAAACATATAATGACTTAAAATCTAACCATAAATCCTTCTACTCCTTTGGTTTGGCTTATGTAGAGACTGCCGTATTACCTCCTAACCCCGAGAGTTTGCACCAAAACCCCGTGCCAGTATCCTGCAAGCCGGTAAACCTGCTGATTGATGGTCAAAAGTCAAATCAAAGATTGAAAATCTATATTCGGAGTAAAAAATGGTAACCCTAATCTGGAGAGAGTTGTTTGTATAATTTTATTTACCATTGGCTTGCCCTGAATATTTGTTGGTTTATTTAGGGAATCAGGCACTTCAGTGGGATTGAAAATTGTACGAATATTTTTATTCGCCTACATCAATTTATTTCATCAGTGGTTAATCAGCGAGTCTATAGTAATTTTAGGCTCACATAGAGCGTCACAAGTCCATTTTATTTTAATAAATTAAATAAAATTGATCTAGACCCATGTTAAGCTTAATTAGCTTGTGTTATGGAATCTAGAATGCGGACAAACATACTTAGATACTTTATAAAAACATACAGATTACATAGAAACACCCAGACCTATGCAAATAGCCATATTCATGCTTATAAATATTTGCACTGAGCGAGGTCGAACCCGCGCCTCCTGCGTGGCAGTCGCGTGCACTACCGTACCACAGAGGCTGTCAAATAATTTATCAGCCCAAATACGCACTAAATTCGTTGAACATCTTTTGTTGGATTTCTAATAATCATCTGGTCAAATTTCATATTTTTTATATCGCTATCGGGTTTTTGAGGTCAGATGCCAGTCGCTGTAATTGAATTGAAAGGCGACCACGGCTGCAAAGTACTTTTTCCCATTCGGAAAAGGATTGTACAAATCAGACCATGGCAATAGGTACATATAAAAAAAATACACCGAATTGAGAACATTCTTAAACTATCGCGGCGTAGGAATACTCATAGTTAATAATAGTTCGGGACTTCACGCGATAAATTTTGGAAAACTTACTTTTGTCGACGTTTCGGGTGTGGTCACGACATGCTCGCAGGCCAGTCAAGCTGTAACGCACCCAAAACGTCGGTAAAAGTAAGTTTTCCAAAATTTATCACGTGAAGTCCCGAACTATTATAAACTTTGAAAACATTCCTCCTTTCCTTAGGAAATGTGTTAAAAATTAAATTGGTTTCATACAGGTTCCTGTTTACGTCTCTAGCTTACTCGCGAGCATTATCAATCTACTCATTTCTGTGACGAAGTAATTACATTCATCACGACGTATTGAAGTAATAAACAAACAAGAAAAAACAAACAAAAGGTTCTCCAATGTTACATCACATATTTTCCTTCCTCGAATGACTCCGACTACAAATTATTGTGACCAGCGTCTGTGCCAGCGTGCAAGTTTGCCTTCGATTAAGTATTAAGTAAATATTTTCCTGTAATTCTTGGTTTAGTATAATGTTATCTGTTCATTACTCGGTTTACCTTAACCACTGAATAGAGAAACTACATCATTTTATTTCATTTTATAGGTATTTAAACTATCATGGTCACTGACACTCGAAACAATACATGCATACTATAATATTATAAATGCGAAAGTAACTCTGTCTATCTTTCTGTACTGTTTTCACGCCTAAACCACTGAACCTTTGATCAAATTTGGTATAGGGGTAGATTAGACCTTGAGAAAGGATATAGGCTATGTTTGGTCGCGATAAAGGCGGAGCCGCGGGCAAAAGCTAGAGGTAGGTATCCCGATATTTTTAATATTAATTTCATTTCATTTTTAAGTTATCGCGGTGTAAACTCATTGTCATTTAATGCCAGTTCGGGACTTCACGCGATAAAAACGTTCACTTACTTTTTGCCGACGTTTCGCGTGTCGTGAGCGTGACCACGGGTTCATTTCATGTATCCTAAGTTCATTTCATGTCATGTGTTAATTTCATGTATCAAATTGGGCGTAGGTACCTTTGTGTTACTTTGTGGTACCTAATATGAATGTAATTACAACTAACTTACACGCACCAACGATTGTAAAACAGATTGAAGTGTAAGTTATCTCAAAGTAAGAACCCGAATTATCCGCTTTGTTGGTGTTAATATTTACGCAGAATGAGCTCACTGTGTCGAAGTCTTACTTTGGTTTTCCTAGGTTTTTTTTACCATTTAGGTGGCAATTAGGTGGCAAGGCTTGTTTATCCACATAAAACACAACAAGTAGATACCTAAGCGTGATAATCGGACTGTTTTGTTTAGTGCGAATGATATGTTTTATCAACTATCACGTTATCAGCTTGATAAGTAACAACTTTGAAAGCTTTGCCGGATAACATTGTACACAATCATACTGTTTTTCGTTAGCCAACTTATTTTTTTATACACTTAGGTGACCGACTAGTGCACGGTTCACCATAGCGCGTGGCTTAAGGACGTGTATAATACCAGGGGCGTCACACCGGTGCTGTCTACCCTAGAAACCTTCTCCTTCTTTTTCTTCTTAGTCGTACCTACACTACTGGCGGAGTGGTCGTGGTCATGGACCGTCTGGTAGGCTAGTCGCAGCTTTTGCGAGGTTTCTCCAATTCTCTCTATTCGTGGCCCAGCGCGTACACTTAACAAGGGAACACTTTGTACAGGACTCTTCCTTGTATCACCAAACCTTCTAGTGCCCGTTTTGAAGAACTACCTACATATTGTAGTCACTTAGGAAAACAAAAAAAAGCAAGGAGTTCATTCCACAGCTTGAACGTGGGATAAAATTCCTTTCTCGCCCCGTTCTTAGGCTGAGAGGTCGTGAACGCTTAGTGTTATTTAGAGTCTCGTTCGTTCGTTCGCTACTGTCAATTGTCGTCAGGCTAAGACATTAGGTTTTTTTTCGTGCGGAAATCCCCTCAGATACCTCCCCCGCCGGAGCTGGGAGGGGAGGTTATGTTGGACTCGAACCGACTATAACCGCACGCCGACTGAGGGTCGCAGTGCTAGGCCGGAGGTGAGGTTGTCTTGGACATATCCCCCGCACCCCGGCTGACTCAGGGAGACAGTACGTATTACTAGAACTAATAGGACTGACTAAGAGTACAGTATATCGACAGGGATATTATTCTGCTTGACAATGAATTTTGTCATATTGTAATTTTACCACCTGTAAAGGTGCTTAGTTAATGTAAATAAATATTTTTTCTTTTTCAATCGCATCATGTTTTATTGACCTTGCTAAACAAACAAACTAACATTATGTGGTTGAAGTGTTTGCACGACATCTTAGCAGTCAGAATACTAAAGTACATAACTAAGTACAACGACATGTTCGCACAAAATTATCCTATACAAACACGAGAGTGAAAAGTTCCGCTAGAAACTTTGCTCTCAGGCAATTGCGCTCACTTTAATAACAATCTGCGTCACACTTTGCTCATTCGGAGTTACAGAATTTGTAAATACTTGTATGTGCGTGTAGTATTTACTTACATTTTACTTACGTTTACTCACAAGTGGGGACTTAAAGAAGCACCGGACTATGATTGTGGAGCTCCAAAGCATACAACGATGCATATAGCAGAGGAGTGTCCACCGGAATGCGTGAGCTTCATGACCTCACACCGGCAATAGACTGGCTTCGCCAAATGGACGTCGATATATGAGGACTCGAGCAGAGGCCATCCGAAATGATGATGATTTACCTACTTACTTTCTAAATACATACCTACACATACAACAATTTCGGTGTTTACCTACCCTTAGGCTGGATTTTACTCTGTGCACTGTTCTCATTCGTAGGGAAGACGTTATAGCCTGCGGTCAATTTTGGCTGAGGTGCGACAGGCGTCTGACTAGCAGAGGACACAGTCTTACACCCTGAATATAGAGACCAGAGACGGTAAGTGGTTTTCCAGTCGATCCGAGTCCGTCAGAATTTTCAAGACGCCGAAAAAGCCAATTTTGGTTATTTCTAAAGTCCCTCTCCTTTCCTCCATAAGACCACACGTGCAGGGCTTAGATGTAACCCGCATACAGCGCAGAATATACCTTCTAGAACCAAGCGGTTCCTATGCCGCACCATTAAGACCTGGAACTCCCTACCAGCTCACGTGTTTTCTTCTCCTACTATCCCGGGTCCTTTAAGCGGGACGTGAAAAGGCATCTGAAGAGGCCGTCAAGCTGAGTTTCGCCATTTCTAATATGGCAAGTGTTTACGACGGTGACCCTCTTTCCGAGACTTTGCCTTTAGCTTACTATCAGGTGAGGTGAAGTCAGAATTCATTTGTTTTTTTTTTCTTCTGTTTTTTTTCTGTTTGCGTCACTCATTTTACAAAATGGAAAACTTAAAATATCCCATTATTTACGAATACGAGTTCCGCCGTGGCACTAGTGCTGCGGAAACGACTCAAAGGGTGAATGATGTTTATGGCGGTCATGTTGCAAAAGAAAACACAGTTCGTTTTTGGTTCCAACGTTTTCGTTCTGGAAATTTCGACCTGCAGAACAAGCCCCGTGGACGGCCTGAGACCCAAGTTGATAATGAAGTATTGAAGGCTATTGTGGAAGCGGATCCATCGCAAACCACGTCCGAGTTAGCTGCAGGCTGCGGTGTTAGTGATAAAACTGTTTTAATTCACTTGAAGCAAATTGGGAAGATTAAAAAGCTCGAAAGGTGGGTACCTCACGAATTGACTGAAGCAAACCGGCAAACGCGCGTCGACTGCTGCGTTACATTACTGAACCGGCACAATAATGAAGATATTTTAAACCGAATCATTACCTGTGATGAAAAATGGATTCTTTACGATAATCGGAAGCGCTCAGCGCAATGGTTGGATCCTGGCCAGCCAGCCAAATCCTGCCCCAAGCGAAAATTAACCCCAAAAAAGTTACTTGTGAGTTGGTGGACTAGTGCCGGTATTGTTCATTACAGTTTTCTCAAATCTGGCCAGACTATTACGGCTGATGTCTATTGTCAGCAATTGCAAACAATGATGGAAAAGCTAGCAGCTAAAAAACCTAGGCTGGTCAATCGCTCCACGCCACTGCTGCTTCACGACAACGCTAAACCACACACCGCACAACAGACGGCTACCAAATTAGAAGAGCTTCAATTGGAATGTCTAAGACATCCTCCGTACTCCCCGGACCTTGCTCCAACAGATTACCATATTTTTCGAAATTTGGACAACTTCTTGCAAGGGAAAAAATTCAACTCTGATGGGGCAGTCCAAATCGCCCTCACAGATTTTATTGATTCCCGTCCGACTGGTTTTTTAGTAAAGGGATCAATGAACTACGTATGAGATGGCAAAAGTGCATAGAAAACAATGGTTCATACTTTGATTAATTAAATATATTATATTTAAAAATATTCGACTTTTTGTTCCTCCCATACAAAACGCCTATTTCATATGTAAGGACCTAATATTAGTATGGAAGTATGGATATACGCATGTAAATATTCGTACACAGATGTATTACTGGCAACAAAACGTCATTGTCGACATCACACAGAACTAATGCATTACTAATGTACTACACTCGCTTTATCTCCACTTGTAACACCGGGGCCACTTAGATAATATTTTATGTGCCACACTCATAGAGATATATTATAAGTACTACTAGCGGACTCATCCCGAATTCATAAGGAAAATTTTTGTAAAAATGCCTGAGAACTCAATTGCAGTGCCATCTGGTTCAATTAGGAAAATAGGCTTAGTTACTAGGTATATCCATATCCATACTAATATTATAAATGTGAAAGTAACTCTGTCTGTCTGTATGTTACGCTTTCACGCCTAAACAACTGATAAAATTTGGTAAAAGGATAAGTTGAGACCTTGAGAAAGGACAAAGGCTATGTTTGGTCGCGATAACCGACATCCACGCGGGCGGAGCCGCGGGCAAAAGCTACTAGAATATATTTTGACCACAGGTCGAGAGAGAAACGAGGCCCTGTCACACACGGATAAATTGCATATTTCGTAATTTAATGTCCAGTCAGTGTTAGAAAAATCTTGGCTAAAATGTCTCAAAATAATTTTTAAAACTAAGGTATTACATAACATAGCATAACATAACATAAACTCACGCCTGTATTCCCCGAAGGCAGGCAGGCAGAGGTGCTAGCACCCACATTTTATGCTTAGGTCCCAATTTGAGGTACTAAAGGTATTAAGGTACTACTAAGGTATTAAGAGCAAATCAAACTGTTTTATTGATAAAAATTGTATTATTGTCCGAACTAAAGGTGTACCAAATATCAGAACAATTCGTCAACAGGAAGGGAGGAACACCAAGGAATTAACATCATTTTGAGCACTTTGTTCATCAAGATACATAATCTGTATGTTCTATCCTTCGTGAACAAGATCGATCAGATGCTCACTGTAAAGCTGAGTCCTGATCATGTGGCCTAAAAATCAAATTGACTACGAAGCAAAATGCCTAAAGGTCAAGTCTAAAAAGCTAAATCCCTATAAAGCAAATTACCTAAAACTCAGTATGCCCAAACAGCAAGTTGGTTAAAAATTATGAAGCCTATAAAGCAAAAAGCTTACGAAGCAAATTGCCTAAAATTAATCATGTCTAAACATGTCTAAGAAACAGAAAGCCTACCAAGAATTTTTTTTAAAATAATAACAAAGTTGGCTTTTGACTATGGGATAGACATCTTGAGATAGAATATTTTATCGCTCGTCATACATTTAAAAAAGTGGTAATTTTACGTTTAAGTCATTTTATAACGTAGTCATTTCAAGTTTTAGTCTTTCTAGTAAGCTAGTCTATTTACTCTAACGGCATTCTGAAAATAAGTCGTTTAGCGATTTAGGCATTTTGCTTCATAGGCGAATTCAAAATTAGTCACTCTTTCTTGGTGGCAATTTGCTTTTAGGTATTATGATCAGGAAAGGTAAAGCTCGATTCACATATCTTTGACCTGAAATGTGCTCAAAATGTGTGCTCTATACGCGCAGTAACTACTTACCTTTGATTATATAATGTCCTACTTACATGCTTCTTGGTTGTATTTTGAAGATAGTACAGGGTGCTACTGTGGACGAGCTCAAATTATATGAAAAGAGTATTCCCTACGCAAAATCATTATTACATGATAAGTATGTAGGACACATGTTATTTTATATAAAATCAAAAAGGTACCTACCTACCTAGCTACTTCTTACGTAATGTGGAGAGCGAGGCCTCCAAACACAGGTATTATTTACTTAAAAGGAGTACCTCTAACACTGTTTAAATACTATCATGTAAGAAAACGGAAAATAAATGATTTGATTTGATTTGATGTCTGAAATTTACATTACAAACAGGAGAATGACCTTTAGTACCACTGTTTTGCGTGGCGTGGCTGATCATAATATGAGAGAATTTAGCGATATCATTTTCCATATTAATGGAATTGAAGGGTACTTTCTTTTCATTTTATATACCATGGTAGCACGCACGTTGCTTACAGAAACAGTCGTTTCTCGTATCAGATGAGTTGTTGCTATAAACTACAATAAAAGTAGCTTAGTAGCCGCCATTATTGTAGATATAGGCTCTTTGCTTGCTTACCGTATTCATGGGGCCTGGAAGCGAGAGCCCTTGCTTCTCTATTTAAATGGCGCAAGGAGGCGCTGGAGCGGAACCAATGACCTGCGTCTCGAGAAATCGAGGCCCAGCGGTCCCAGCTCTACCAGGAAACCGTGGAGACATGGAAGGTGCGACTTGAGCAACCAAAGGGGGAATTCGCCACGATCGCGGCCGTCAGACAGAGAGGAGACATCGTGCTCTCTCCTACCGGTTGTCACAGATACTTACCGAGCACGGTAGCTTCAGTAGGTATCTGTGTAGTAAGTGGGACTGCACCGCCTCTTTTTGCGAGCAGGTCATGCTCGTGAAAGAGGCGGTGGCGTGGCGGGAACGGGAGGGAACTCTCCCACCCGAGTTCCGTAGTCGGTGGCTTGGGCGCCACCGACGTGTCTTCGCCGAAGACCATCGGCCTCCATGTTGGGGTGCCTGAGGCCGGTGAGTTGGCTTCTCATCGTCCTTACAGAAGCAGGACCATGACGGCAGCGTGACGTGAGGGATTCACGCATGCCCCCTCGACACCCGAAAACCCTCTATAGACGCGGGATAGCACTCGAACCACCCCCTAGGAAAGGCCGCAATTGTAGCCGTAGGTCTGATGGGTGTCCTGGGACATCCTTCCAAGGGCTTACCCGGGGCTCCCAACCATAGGCTGTTAGGCGTTACCGTGAGGGTTTCGGTAGGAGTCCAGCATAACATCCATGAAGTATTTACCCTCACGGTTAAAAAAAACGGAAAGAGGCAAGACTAAGGCTTTAAGATAATTTTGAGTACTTTGTACGTCAAAATCATTATGACGTTAACTGTACAGTCGGCAAAAAATGTAATCTAGCAGTTTCACGATTTTTTTAATGGTTACCTATTGTCTAAGTACAGCTATGGTTGACTTTCCTGAATGAAAGAAATAAAACGAAAACAAGCTATTGCTATGTAAATGTTCTGCGCCCATAACCCTTTGTAACAGTCACACCGCACGATTAAACACGAGATATGGACTGATCACAAGGCTCTATGAATTATTTATTATTATTATGAGCGAGAATATGATGCTATTATGACTTGTAGAAAATGGCGGTTGGAAAAGAGTTTTTTTTTAAGGACATGTCAATTTGACTACACCTCGCCTGATGGTAAGTTGAAGGCAAAATCTCGGAAAGACAGTCACCATCGTAAACATGTACCATGTTAACAGTGGTGGCACTTAGCTTGACGGTCTCATGAAAAGCCTTTAGTAGTTTGGCCAAAATATAGGGTAATCGGCTAGCTATGTTTTTTTATAGGTACAACTGGCCGACATACAGACGGCGTACCTGATGGAAAGTGGTTACCGTGGCCTATGGATGTGAGCAACACCAGAGGACTCACACATGTGCTGCCGACCCTGTAAGAACAGAGAGTTTCTGTGCCGTCAGTGCAGAAGACAAACCAGGGCAAGTCTTTGATTTGCCTACCGTCTGTAATTTACAGTCTTAGATGTAGATTCGAGAGTTCCTAAGATGGTCAGTTATTGAGACACTTCTCAGTTGGAAGAGCATTCCCCCTGTAAGGGAAAGTCACACTTGAGCGCTTCATGTTTCCCGATGTATTTCGAACAGTTCTTGGATCTAATCCGTGACAGAAACGAGGTCCTGGCGAGCGCGGATTGTTTTGATCTTTAATAATCTATGCTTGGTGAATTTGAGCTCGTTCATCACGGAGTCATCATCATCATCATCCACATAAAGACGTTATTCCTGATTGCATCCGAGGCCACGGTGCCCTCGGAGCTCAGGGTCCGCCTTCCGGCTCTTCCTTCTCCACTTCGCACGATCTTGGGCGTCCAAGGTAGTGAGACCGTTTTCACGCATGTCACCCTCCACGACGCCAAGCCAGCACTTCTTGGGCCTACCCCTTCTACCTGGACCGGGTGGGGGCGCCATTGCCAGGCATTTGTTACCCACGTAGCTGGGCGGTTTCCGCAAGACGTGGCCGCATCAGCGGAGGCGGCTCTCTTGCATTTTATCTGCGATGTCACGGACATGAAGGCTGCCGCGGATGCGTGAGTTCCTCACGCGATCTTTACGCGTGACTCCACACATCCACCGCAGCATTTTCATCTCTGTGACACGCAGCATCTGCTTGTGTCGCTCCAACAGCGGCCACGCCTCACAGCCGTGTAAGAGGACAGGTCTAATGATCGTTTTATAGACCTGCCCCTTCAGCCTGACTGGCATTTTAGTGTTGCAAGTGACGCCAGTCATTTCCCGCCACTTAGCCCACGCGGCGGCAATACGTGCCTTGACGTCGTAGTCGATGTCACCAGAAACGTGAAGTACAGATCCCAGGTACTTAACCTGATCCGTGCGCTCGACCAAGTCATCGCCTATGCGAACGGGTGTGGGATCTGTTGAGTCCAACGCCAAGTACTCTGTCTTCGCCACATTTAGCTTCAGACCGCCGTTCTCAAGCGCCTCCTTCCACACTTTCACACGTCGCACCAATCTGTTCCTGTCTGCGTCCATCAGCGCAATGTCATCAGCATATATAAGCAACCATGGAGGCTGCTCATGTGAGTCTCTGATACTGTCCGACAAAACGTCTAACACTAAGCTGAACAGGTAGGGACTGAGTACGGATCCTTGGTGTACCCCGACGGTGATGGGGAAGGTTTTCGTGTCGCCAACAGCGGTCCGAACCACGGAGTGCTAGCCTCAAAACACACCCATAAACGCGTACTGCGAGCACAATTTGAGCACATTTTAGGTCTAAGATAATATGTTCTATTCTAAGATAAAATGTTACCACTTGTTTGTAAAGTGGAGACGTGAAAGGATGTAGGTACCTAACTATATCATACATTATGACATCCGTTACGTTTTCTCCTTTGGGGGCAGTCCGCCATTTGCAATACAGCAAAATGATCTATGAATGTCTACATTTTCATTTTTCATTTATTTATTTAATTATTTTCGTACACACAAGAACAAACACAGATAGGTAGGTACATAGGTGGAAGATGTACACTACAGAGGCTCTGCTTATTTCTAATAGAAATCTCTTCCAGAAGACCTGTGAGAGGAAAGAGTCAGAAGTAGAGAACTTAGTGAAAAGTGTGTAGTGAAGACGAAAGACAAATATATAAATTAAAAAAAAAAACGTAAAATATATTATAATAAATATATAAATATAAGTTTACTTAAAAGCAATTAAATATATATATTATTAATATACATACATTTCATTTTCTTTTGTAAATACTTAGGTGTACAATATTCTACATTTTGCATTTTTGTTTATTTATTTAACCAACTTATACTTACAGCTAGCCAGTAATGTAAGTTATCGGTCATTGACCATTTTCATACTTATTCAATTAAATACTTAGCAAAAAAAAACATTACACCTTACATAGGTTACAATTCGGATGTCAGAGTTCAAATCGATTTAGAAAGGAAAGGTTTCATTATCGGTCCAGGCGGGATTTAAACCCGCGATCCTTCTCTTACAGGGAGAATGCTTTTGACCATTAAGCTTCCAGACTTACGCCCGAACTAATTCAAATCTTTCCTCTCTTTAGATATCCGTCTTTGAGGCGACGAATAATTTACCGACGGCGACGCTCTTACGAGCTATGTTGCCGGAACCAATTAATGATTTCCAATCATTTTTAAACATTGATTTACGATTAATCCGCCTAAATATTTTATTCGGCCCAAATATTAACATCATTTATCCTACCGTACAATATTTTCAATATGAGAGTTTGTGAAGATATTTTTACTAAAGATGTTTGTTATTTAATATAATCTCGCTCTAACGGCAAAACGGAACTGGCTGAGAGGAACATATTTATATTACAATCTGGAATAACACATTTAACTACTGTTAACCCTGGAATTCTGCTCTTTACAACCCACGAGGAACCTCTCCCATGTTTTGTTGAGCTGAGCTATAGTAAGAGTATAGATAAGAAATATTTTAACGTCGTTAGGTATAAGTACTCAAGTTCATGAATATTTTACTGATTATCGGAACGAATCCTTGTCGAAAAAGTTCGAGAGTACCTAATATATATTTATTGGTTATCTGTGTTCACAAAAGTATTTGCTTGCGTAAATTCGTGAAAAATAGTATCTATCCATACTTTTTCTATTTGGAGATCATATCTACTTGAACTATTTTATTTCATCAAAGAAAATCATAGTTACGTGGCTGATAGACCGAAAAATATGTGAAACTATTGATGAAATCATCCGGATTCACATCCATCCATCATCATATTAACATAATAAACATAACATTAGTACACAGTATTAAGTCTTGGTAACATTCAAAATTTATACTTTGGATATCAGGGTCTGCCCTATTACCTTTTTTCTTAAGTACTAATCAAGGTTATCTTAGCTTTAATGGGCTATATGACCTTCCAACCTATGAAGAATTTGGTGAGGCCCCATACGGGCCCATACACCTAGAGACACAAATTAAAACACACATTGTATTTTTAAAAATATACTGGACACCTTCGTATAAAGCCTTTTATAATGTAGATTCTATTGTGAACATTTTAAATATTCAAAGAGGTCCTCTGTTAATTTGGTGAGATTATTTATACTAAGGTTGCCCACGCTATATGCCTCAGACTGCATTCATGCTTTGTCGTGAAATAATAATATATATTATTCAGATATCTTGACAAGGATAAAACAAGTGTCAGGTGAGGGATTCTCAAAGGAGGGTGGCAGCAGAGATAGAATTATTTCAAATGCAAATACAAAATGCAATATTTCCATTTTTATTTTGCATATCAAATACCTTTGAAAAAGCATTCTTTATTTGATTTTCATTCGATGTCAATACAATCTTATGTACCTATGAATCACTTTTAGATGATGGAGACGATTTTTCTTTCATGGAACATGAGACTCTCTAAACATTTTTTTTTCTCGAATACTGAAAAAAGTCAAACTGAAACTCATTTGTTTTGAGGTACATGGTGAAATTTTGAACTTTATCTAGAGGGAAAGTGTTATACAAACCTGAGATATCAAAATTTACTAAAATGAAGGAATGATTACACATTCCTTCTATAATATAAAAATGAATTGCTAAATGTGTTGGTAAGTGCATAACTTAACAACGCCTGGACAAATTTGGCCAATTCTTTTTATTTAATGTTCTATGAAGTTCAAGGATGATTTTTACGGCGAAAAAAATCGAACAATTGCCGGGAACCGACATCCACGCGGGCGGAGCCGCGGTCAAAAGCTCAATCCTAATCGAATTTCTGAAAAATATTTTCAAAAACTGGATTGGAATTCTCATAAGCGACTACAATCCGAAAAAATAACATCTTGCATAAATAGGCATATTATGACATTAATCGATGGGTCAATCATAAGTATCAAATCTGTCTAACAAAAACGTAAAAGGGAAAGAAACGAACAAAAATGTTTCAAAAATAGACCTTAATTTAAGAAACCGAACGACATTATCCAGTCATTACAACACTGATTAAAGGGACTCATCTGCATTGGTATCTATAACGACAGACGAATTCAAATCGTGACGTCATCACCACTTTATCTTGACCTCTGTAAGTTAAACATGTTCTTCAAAACATGTAATGTAATAAGTGTCTATCTATTTTGGTGAGCTTATCCTTGTGGTTTGGATCCATTAGGGGTACATTTCCCTGTAATTACTCGTCGTGTACTGCATTCCATTGGAACAATTTGTGAATGCATAGACTTGACAGTTGTATCGTTTGTTTGTCGTGTTCATTTTGAACTAGGTTAATGAGGAAATTTAAGCTCGTTACACGTTTTGGGGGAGAGAGGGGTCAAAGTGAGACATCGTGTGACAAGGATGGAATGAGTCAAAAGTGTCGTGACGTCATTACGGGATGTAATCACACGTATTTAGCTGAGGGAGAAAGAGGAGGGTATTGTTATCAGCATTTGGAGCTTGGGGACCGCGCTCCTACAGAAGTAGACATTTTACTAATTGTAACTTTTTTGGAGCTACTTGCATTGGAGTAACTGGCCTTCCAAGCCCTAGAGGTAATCCTGCATCAAGACTCGTACGTTGGGTGTCCGTCGTACGTTTGCAGGTTGGTCTAGACTTCAAAGAATTTCAGTTCCATATCCATCCATAGCTTAGTTGTATCGTAGATTTTCATACATACATACAGTATATTATTACACTCAAACCTCTAAATCCCTGAAGGGGTAGGCAGAAATATATTAACACCTACATTTCGCCAATTATGACCTTCGGTCTCACGTAATAGGTGGCGAGCTTATTGCCATCAAGTGGGCACTTCGTCATGGGCTGTATGCTTACTGTCGGATGGAGAACAGCCATATTGCTCATAGCAGGACATCCATTAAATGTTTTACCGTAACTGAAAATAGTGAAGTCGTCCAAATCGTGTGTAAAAAAGAAAAGAAAATTACATTTTATTTTAGAGCAACACAAACATACTTAAAATTAAGCAGTGATAAATAATATACATTTAGTACATTGTATTGGGCACATTTATGTTGCACCAAGAAAGGATAATGCTGGGTACCTGGGAATCGTGCGAAGTATGGCCCTATACGGGGCCCCCGTATGGGCGGAGACTCTGACGGCCAGTAATGTGGCTAGACTGCTGAGCCCACAGAGGGCGATGGCCGTCAGGGTGATAAGGGGATACCGCACGATCTAGTGAGGCGGCATGTCTCCTAGCCGGGACCCCTCCATGGGACCTGGAAACGAGAGCCCTTGCGTCTCTATTTAAATGGCGCAAGGAGGCGCTGGAGCGGGGCCAATGGCCTGCGTCTCGAGAAATCGAGGCCCAGCGGTCCCAGCTCTACCAGGAAACGAGGAGACATGGAAGGTGCGACTTGAGCAACCAAAGGGGGGATTCGCCACAATCGCGGCCGTCAGACCGGTCATGGACGAGTGGCTGGAGAGGAGACACGGTGCTCTCTCCTACCGGTTGTCACAGATGCTTACCGGGCGCGGTAGCTTCGGTGGGTATCTGTGGCGAAGACACCGGGAAACCACGGCCGATTGTCAGCACTGCGGGGACCGCAGCGATGACATAATAAGAGCAAATCAAACTGTTTTATTGATTATACGTAAATACGTGTAAATTGTACCTCTTATTATCCGAACTAATGGTGCATACCAAATATGACATCAATCGGTGAACAGGAAGGATGGAAGGGAGGAAGAAAATCAGGCCAGGAGGAGGAAAATCAAGGATTTAAGATCATTTTAGCATCAACATCTTTTTGATGCTGACTGTTGTATGACTTCATTATTTTCGCTACAAATTTTGACCTCGCGAGAGCACTGCGATAACATTAATCTACGCCACTTTGTTACAAGACTAGTATTAATAACACAAACTATATATTATGTAGGTAGACGACCAGCTATCATACTATTAAGGTAAGTACAACACAGTGGGATGCTAGGGCCGCCAGTTCACAGATCTATATATGGGTGAATTTCAACATCTATGAATTTTTAGCTAATTTTGGTGATTTTTTTTATTTCTAGGTATTTAGGTAATCTCTTTCAATATTTAGCTAGAAATACATATTTTATGCCTAATATGTTTGAATAATCTAATTAGCCCTGGGAATTACTTGTTTATTTTATACACCTGAATTTTCAATACACCGAAATTGGTGTCTAACACCAAAATTGCATATCAACTTATTTTTATTTTTTATTTATTATTACTTATACTATTTCTTTGTTATTTTTCTAGAATTTGGCACTTAATAGTTACATATAACCCTTAATTTTTACCCTTTTATCACCAACTGCATTTTTATATGGTAAAACCACTTAAGTTGTTAGTAGTATCAGTATAAAAGCAAAACATTTGATTGTTCTATCTATCCTTGCTTCTAGCAAGGATTATATTTTACTCTAATGGCGCCAATATTATCGACGAACTTATTCAAGATTGCTGGGAAAAGGTTTAGGCAGTTATTCTCAAAGTGGGAGAGGTGGTACTCGGTATGCCTAAGGGTGGATGGAAGATATGCCAAGGACACTTGGTTGTGGCAAGACAAGTTGGTAGTGTGATGTCTATTTCTGAACTTACAGGAGTCCTTCAACTAAGTTTCTCACGCGGTGAGCTGATGGGCATTGCGGTTCAAAAGGGTTCCAGAGGTTTAAACCATCCGAGACATGTACCACGATTCTGATACCGTTGTTCGAACCGCTGTTGGCAATATGAGAATCTTCCTTATCACTGTCTCTGTGATCTGTGATCTGTCCTTAGTCCATTCCCAATCAGCGTGGTATTTTGGTCGGATAGCATCAGACAATCACTCCATAACTGCCCATGTATGCTGTTAATATCGGTGGTGGACGCCGATAGATTGGTGCAACATGTGAGGATGTGGATGTAGGAGCTTGAGGACGGTAGAGGTCAGAAGCCTTCTGTGGAGAAGATTGAGTACCTTTTACACGATAGCAAAGTGCTAGCTGCTGGAGCAACATAATATGGTACTCGGTATGCCTAAGGGTGGACGGAAGATATGCCATGGACACTTGGTAGTGGCAAGACAAGTTGGTAGTGTGATGTCTATTTCTGAACTTACAAGAGTCCTTCAACTAAGTTTCTCACGCGGTGAGCTGATGGGCATTGCGGTTCAAAAGGGTTCCAGAGGTTTACACCATCCGATACATATACCACGATTCTGATTCCGTTGTTCGAACCGCTGTTGGCAATATGAGAATCTTCCTTATCACTGTCTCTGTGATCTGTGATCTGTCCTTAGTCCATTCCCAATCACCGTGGTATTTTGGTCGGATAGCATCAGACAATCACTCCATAACTGCCCATGTATGCTGTTAATATCGGTGGTGGACGCCGATAGATTGGTGCAACATGTGAGGATGTGGATGTAGGAGCTTGAGGACGGTAGAGGTCAGAAGCCTTCTGTGGAGAAGATTGAGTACCTTTTACACGATAGCAAAGTGCTAGCTGCTGGAGCAACATAAGCAGGAGTTGCGTGTCACCTACATCTTCGACTTCATCGCTTTGTCGCAACAAAGCGATGGAGTCACGTGCAAAATATTGCATGAGGCACTCTTGCATCCACGGTAGCTTTCATGTAAGTGAGAAAGCAGAGGAAGAAAAGCCAAATGATGTTGACAGTGGAGAGGAGGGAAGAAGGGTGGGCAGGTTTTAACGGCGTAGGCTTAGTAGTAAAGAGTGAGGCCGCCTTTCACGCCAGTAGAAGCAGGTGACGGAAAGAGCGCACGATGCTCCACCACACCGGCCTGTCCCTACTGCGGCATCAGCTGACTTCACCCAACTACTCGCCCGTCTTTTGTATGGGTAGTTCATAATATATGCTAATGGTTAATCTGAGAGAAAATTAGGAAAGCTTCCGAACAACCCTCAACTGCCAACAAACTCTTTCCCACCTAGGGAGAGAGGCGGTGCTTTCTCCATTGCCCAGGGTATACTACGTAGAGGTCACCTGACCTAGTAGCCCGTCGGACTACGTAGGAGCTTAATCAAATAACTATGAAAACAAATTTTGGTGTAAATATACAATTTTGATGATTAGTAAAACCCCACCAAATTCACCAAAATTGCTCCACCAAAATTAGTTTCACGTCTAAAAAAATTATTTATAAAAATACTATTTAGAATATAGTGGCTACATTACCAAAATTTAATACACATACTGAACCTGTACACTATACTTAAATATTAAAACATACAATGAGAATAAACCGTTTTAAATAATCAACACAAAAATTACAATATTTTTGTCCGATGCTTATGAAACGACCTACTTACGTGTTTGGCAGAAAAACCAAACGGGACTGGGGACAACTGGCACTGGTGCTCATTAACACCCAACTGAACGTTTCCAATGATGATAGTGTCGTCCTTATAGGTACTTTCAATACGACTCCTTCGATGATTTTATAAATCCCACCAAAATTTTACATTTGCCGCGGACGCAACTTATAAATTATTTTTAAGATAAAGTATAGTACTAAATACTACGAATGACAGTATCGAAGATAGCTAAAATAATGCCGAATCGAATTATTATTAAGTATACTCAGTAAACTAATGAAGTTTTGATTAAACTGTGATCATTCCCAGGAAAACAGGTTGTGGACGCGCCACCAAGCTTAGAATTTAGGTGAAAAGACATTTTTTACACACTCACAAAAATAGTTTCAATAATATAATTTATACGTGCGTATAGAGAAAAACGATATCTTTCTTACAAAAAATAATAATTTCTATATGTTAACTTTAAGGTATGATTTTCAGTCACGCCGCGAAAATTTTACGTTTGAGAAATTCACCCATATATAAAATCAATGCCACTTTTCGTTGTAAAGTTATAACTCAACAACGCCTTTACCGATTTGGCTAATTTTGGTCTTGAATTATTCGTGGAAGTCCAGGGAAGGTTTGTACGGTGAGAAAATATCGAATAATTGCCGGGAACTGACATCCACGCGGGCGGAGCCGCGGGCAAAAGCTAGTATATATATATAGTTTAGCCACCAGACATCCATACTCAAAAGCAAAGTCACTTTCCTCGTCCCTATGTCCCTATGTATGCTTATATCTTCAAAACTACGCTACAGATTTTAATACGGTTTCTTTTAATAGATAGAGTAATTCAAGAAGAAGGTTTATATGTATAATACATGCTTAATATAGTAGAGGGTGAAGCGGGAGCGGGATCGGACGCCGCGCGGGCGGAAAAATATTAGCGGTGCGAAGTTTGCCGGGTCATTAAAATATCTGTTGATTATGATAAAAAATAAAAACAGGTAAAGTAGAGGTGAGTACTTAGTAGTAAGGGTATGTAGAACCAGGGCCTCGATTCTACTAAAGTTAAACTATTGTCAAACCACAGAGATTGCAAAAAGCGGCATTAAAGTTTAGACTTTATTTCTATACACTAAGGTCCAAAATTAAATGACAAAAGTTTCATTACACTCTTTTTTTCACTCTGCTAACAGTTATTAAATATTGAACTTTAAACGCGTCGATTTAAAGTCTATAATGTATTGCCACTTTTTGCAATCTCTGCGGTTTGACAATAGTTTTGCTTTAGTACAATCGAGGCCCTGGTAGAACCGCACTAAGACTCTCTAAATATTGAATAATACACAGTATGTACTTTTAGTATGTATTTTTCCACAGAGACACAAAAAAAAGACTACATTTGCTGATTAAGAGGCAGGCATTAGCTCTCCCAAGGATCCCATACTGAAACTACATAATGTAAAAAATGGCTAGAATATACAATAGTGATAACGGGAATTAACACGATCATTTATAGGTACGTTATATATATTTGATTTGCCTGATATTTCGACCAGATTACACCGGCTGTGGTCACAGGCTGACTCAGGCTAGAATAGACTGTGTGACAGGTGGAGGATCGGTTCCTATGGTGCCAAAATTATGAGAAGAGATGCCTAATAAGTGCAACAGTTTGCAATAAGCTAATTTGATATGAATTTTGAGGCGAAACAGGAATACGTTTTAGGGCCAATTAGGAATTCAGGATTCGAGGCGAAACTCATAACTGAATCACTACATTTTTTTGGTGGCTTTTAGTGACGTAATCACAGTTGGTACATGCTATTTGACACGTATTACCTACTAATATTATTATAATAAATAAATTTCGTTACAAAAAAATAAGTGAAGCCTGTCGGCCCTGAGATCTCGGCCTACAAGTAATATTCTGTATGGTACAATGAAGTAAAGTGTCGCAAATGTAATAGGTCAATAAAGGCAAGTGGACCTCTTTATCCGATTAAAATGACAAAGATAGTTGGCGAACAACCTTGTCGCGAGACGCTATTGCGTATGTACCTATATAGGTGTTATATTTGTGAATGTACAGTTAGTAACACAAGTGCCACAACTTGGACTTACAAGGAAAAGAAAAAATACAAATGAGTTTAATATTGAATACTTACGATAGGTGTTACCCGCGTCGGTGTCGGTTATCGGGACCAAACATATCCTATAGCCTTTCTCTGGCAACCAAGGACCCAAGACGGCGTGCGTTTTAGTCGGTTCGAGTCCGACATAACCGCCTCCACCGGCTCCGTGGGGGTGGTATCCGTGGGTATTTTTTTTTTTTTTTTTATCCGCACGATAAAAAAAAAAAAAAAAAATAGCCTTTCTCAACGTCTAATCTATCCAAATATTTTGGGTTCAGTATTTTTAAGAAGAATTTTTCAAATCGATTTAGAAATGCTTTGTTTTCTTTTCTAAATCGTTTTCCATAATTAGCATACTAATGTTTTAAAATGTCATTCAAAGAATGTTTAACATAACCCGAGTTTAAAAAAATCTTCAATGTACAGATATATCTACTGTGCAGTTATAATATAATAGTATTTATAGAAGCCAATATTATGTTATTTCAGAATCCTATACAATCTAGAAGGGCATATCAGTAATGTCGGTATAGCCTCTTATTTCCGCATAAGTAAACCGCAATCAACCGCCAGTAAACCTCCGAACTGACAGAAATTAAAGGTTTTGTTTATTATTTTAAGAAGGTTTCATTGTTAAATAAATAAATGTCAAGGTACTTTTGTTACTGACTGTATTAATACAATATTAATATCGTGATTGACAATGTTAGCTTTAACACCTGTGACTTCTATGGGCTTTTATGTAGGTTACAATAAATATCACGAAATTTGAGAACCACCATGACCGGGTTTCTTGGGGGCCAACCCAAGGCCTAAACACAAAAAGAAACGGAAGTTAGAAGAAATAAAACTATTTCTAGGATTCTACTGCGATTAAGCTGATGTCATTTAATATTTAAAGTCAAATGAATTGAAATCAAATCATTTATTCATTTGTTAACATTAGGTTCCTGTAGGCAGTATTTTTCTTTCCGACGTTTCGGCTAGTATTCAGTAGCCTTTGCGCTATGTATGTCTAATACGCAGTTCACCTAGCTCGCGTTATGACTAGTCAAAAGGATAAGTAGGCATAACGCTAGTTGGACCTACTGCGATATAGGTTAGAACAAAGGAAGACAAAAAGAGTCTTAGACCTACTGCATTACAGTTCATCAGCGAGGAAAGGAAGGCGATAAGAGATTAAAACACTAGTCCTTTAAAAATTATGTTTATATTGAAAACTGAACTTAAATGAATGACCAGTAGTAGTATACTTATACCACAGTCTAACAATTCATACTACATACAGTCGGTCGACGAAGCCGTCTAGACAGAGCAATCGTGCGGGGGGAGAGGGGTGGTGGGGGACGGGGTATTACTCGGTACGCCCATACATTTTATTCGGTACTAAGGATTCAGGGCTGTCTCATTTTTGTAATAACACTAATCACGTGTTTTTTTTTTCAAGGCTCGTTTTGTTTGTTAAAATTGTATTTTTTTCGTTTTCTATATTTAGCTATCCAAGATGGCGGACGAAATTTTCACAAAAATCGATATGGGTATCGTTTTCAGGGTTTTTGGGGTCGCTGATTGCGAATATAACATCGATTTCGCGATCCAAGATGGCGGACTCGAAATTTTTACCAAAATCGATATGGATATCGTTTTCAGGGTTTTTAGGATCGCTGTTTGCGAATATACCTAACATCCATTTGGTGATCCAAGATGGCGGACTCGAAATTTTCACCAAAATCGATATGGGTATCGCTTTCAGGGTTTTTGGGGTCGCTGATTGCGAATATAACATCCATTTCGCGATCCAAGATGGCGGACTCGAAATTTTTACTAAAATCGATATGGGTATCGTTTTCTGGGTTTTTGGGGTCACTGATTGCGAATATAACATCCATTTGGTAATCCAAGATGGCGGACTCGAAATTTTTACTAAAATCGATACGGGTATCGTTTTCAAGGTTTTCGGGGTTGCTGATTACGAATATGTTATTCATGTAGCAATCCCAGATGACTAGATGGATGATATATTCGTAATTAGCAACTCTGAAAACTGGGCGAAATGTGGGTGCTAGCACCTCTGCCTGCGGTAAGACCCATCATGGAGGAGTGGCTGGAGAGGCCACACGGCAGCCTCTCGTACCGGCTGACGCAGGTGATTACCGGACACGGGTGTTTCAGGAGTTACCTGTGTCGGATCCGGAAGGAGCCAACGTCCAAGTGCCATCACTGTGATGCGAGCGAGGACACAGAGCTGCACACGCTGACCGAGTGCCCGGCGTGGGACACGCCGAGGCGGGTCCTAGTCGCGGCTCTGGGGGTGGGAGTCCTCACACTCGCCACGTTGCTCACAGCGATGGTAAGATGCGCGAACGCTTGGGGTGCGGCTGCCTCCTTCTGCGAGCAAGTAATGCTCGAGAAGGAGGCGGCCGTTCGGGTCCGGACTAGACTCTGGGCCCGAGAAGCCCGCGCAGAGCGAAGGCGAACCGGAAGTCGGAGGTCGCAGAACGACCTCCGTCCTCCATGAGCGCTGGCCTGGGGGTGACCGGTGGAGCCGCCTGTCACCCTAGCAGAAGCAGGCCGCGGCGGCGGCCCATAATGCGCCTCCCTGTAACCGGGGCAAGATGGGGACACAGTGTTCCCCACAACCCGAAGGGGGCCATCTCGAAGGAGATGGTCCTGGGTCTGCCGGGGTGCGAGAGATATGCTTTTGGCAATCTCACCTCTGGCAACCAAAGACCCAAGACGGCGTGCGTTTTAGTCGGTTCGAGTCCGACATTACCGCCTTCACCGGCTCCGTGGGGGTGGTATCCGTGGGGATTTTTCGCACGATAAAAAAAAAAAAAGTTATGTTATGTTATGAAAACCTCCAAAACGATGCTCATGTTGACTTTGTGGGAAATTTCAAGTCCGCCATCTTGGATCGCTAAATGGATTTTATTATACGTAATTAGTCACCCCGAAAACCTCGATTTGTTTTTTTTTTAATTTCAAGTCCGCCATCTTTGATCGTCGGTAAGATGGTCGTCAAGCCCGATAGCAGACAATTGCCGGCAGGCAATCATACGATGGGAAACTGTCGACTCCAACTGATCGTGTGTAGCCGCAAAACTGACAGCAGGGCATGGCCACCAGGCCAAAATCGCTTTCGTGTGTGGGCGCTGTCGACTTAGGACTGCAGGCCGTCCGATACGATTTGAAACTGCAGGCGAACTGATCGTGGATAGGCTCCTTAAGAATATATCATCAATTTAGCGATCCCGGCAATTAGCGAAATTCGAATTCGAATCCGAATCCAACCCCGAACCCGAACCCGAATCAATATCCAAAATCAAGTCGGAATCGAAATAGAAATTCGAAATCGAAAAGGAAATCGAATTTGAAACCGAAATCGAAATCGAAACCAAAATCCAAAAACTCAGACTTAAAATATTACGTTTGCTTGATCATAATTGGTTGAGTAGAACCGGAGATATAACCAAAAGTCGCAATAGCCGACATCCATGCGAGCGGAGCCGCGGGCGTCACCTAGTAATATAAATTAGCGTGAGTTGATGTGCCTTGACAGAACAAAGAGAACGAATAGGAGTTATATATAGAATATTACAGAAAATATATATATAAAAACTGAAGTGACAACCCTGACAAAACTGCAAAAGGCGGCATTTCCGCAAACATCAAACGCGATGAACTACTGTAAGATCTCTGGTTATACTGTGCTTATACTAGGACATGCTAATTAATGACTGTGAATATTAATAAGATCTTTAAGCTATTGAAAATGATATTTAGTCATAACGCGAGCTAGGTGAACTGAGATTTAGGCATTTGTCGAAAAAGTCCTTATGCGAAAATGGCAAACAGCGCTATAGGTATACGTCCACTTAGGCTAAAAGCTATTGAAAATGACATTTAGACATAACGCGAGCTAGGTGAACTGCGTATTAGACATACATAGCGCAAAGGTTCAGTCAGCCATAGTCTCGGGGTAAGTTCGTGATAGTTTTCATAATGGTGATTGATAAATAGATATGTCACACTGAAGTGTAAGATTCTCTATTCTGAGCTGTAAGTTCAAAGTACTTTGAGACAAATTCACTACAATTATACAGCAGAGTCGCTTTCCGCGTCCCTATGTCCCTATGGTTATATCTTCAAAAGTACGCTACAGATTTTGATGCGGTTTCTTTTAATAGATAGAGTAATTCAAGAAAAAGGTTTATATGTATAATACATGCTTAATATAGTACAGGGTGCAGCGGGAACGGAATCGGACGCCACGGGGGCGGTAATAAATTGGCGGTACGAAGTTCGCTGGGCCCGCTAGTATAGAATAATACCAAATAAATTGTGATGAAACCACAAAACTATTTTAATGGATACTCCGTTAAAAAAGTTTAGTGGTTTTATTTCTTCTGTAAGTTCTAAGTATGTAGAATAGCTTTTGAGCTAATCCTGTTTCTAAACTGAAAGTCCTAGAATTGTAAACTAGTTTTCACATAAGTAGGCAAAATAGCTAAAATTATACGCCGGTGATGGCAAGGGGGAAAACCTTATTCTTCCCAATTTGTAGTGAAGGGAGTGTGAAATAACGTGGAAATGGCAATACCGGCAACTGCCGAACATAAGTAATAGATTGCTTATTGAATTTTTTCGTTCAAGGACGTTCGTTTTTTCATTCGCTTGAGTTATATCTACTGCTCATACATACATTAACATTATGTATACACCTACTCATATCTGTAAACTGTAAAAAAGGAAACCACGTGGTTCCCGGCAGAGTAGAAATTGAGCCGGGATCCCATTTTTTATCATAATGGTTTTTGTCCTAATTTAAATTGTCATAATAAGTTAGGCATAATTTTCTTTGTCATAATAATAATGTGTCATAATTGGTTTTTAGCATACTGTGTTATTAAACATAAATATTGTATATCCTAATGTTTTTATTCATAACTTTGATATGCATAAAGTTGTTAAGCATATACGCAAAAAAGCGTCGGTAGCTTGGTAGTTAAGGAGTCGGCCTTACGATCGAGAGGTTCTGGGTTCGATCCTGACCATTGCACTACCGACGTGAACCCACTCCTATCACAAGCAATTTAGCTTAGTTGGAGGGGTTAAAGGGAATATTAGTAACTTCGGTTCTAATATTCTTTAATATAAATTTAAATAATAATAATTCAAAAATAATAATATTGTTTATTTGTCTAATAGTTATTTTAACACCCTGACTCAGTGCAATCCGACTCGGATAGGTTAGGTTCAAAACCACCTAAAAGAAGGAGCCCCGCTTCGCGGGGCTCCGTCGATCTTAGTTAGTAGACGCCATTGTATGCTTAAAATAGTTATGGTTACGCATCGTTATGCTTAAGTAAACTTATGCTTTGGGATAGTATGCTTATAAAATTCTTGCTTATAGTAAATAGGATTAAAAAAAATATGATTAAAAAGTTATGGCAAATGAGTATTATGCTTAAATAATGTTAGGACAAGTAACATTATGCAATGTTAAATTATGACATAAAATCGTAGGAATAAAAATAGAGAACCATTTGAGCCACCACATCTCTTCTCGAGCGGTGCCGTACAAGGCGACTAAGGGAAAGGGCTGTTTAACATCAGGCAGATATATACAGCCCACACTCCGCTTCAGATTCATGACTTGAGTTAACAATAGTGCCCGGAATGCGGCAATAGGCTCACCCCCTATTACGGGGGACCGAATACAATAAGTGTATAAAATACAATTAGTGAAATGTGGGTGTAAATTCACCTCTGAAAAACCCTCCCGGGATAAAGGCTATATGTATGTATGTCTGTAAATAAATAAATATTCTACCACATTTATACAGCGCAATCTATATAATACCTACCATATAGAAAATATTCATATACCTAGTGTAGCTGATAGGGGTTCGTTGGTATAGTAATTGAAAGATTGGAAATGATTTTGAGACCACCAGAACGGAATGCGCGGGCGCGAGAGTTTTGTTGCACCTATCTCGGCGGCGGTTCGTACGTAATTAGTTTTGCAAAAATGGCGGGCGCAGAGGTCAGCGGGGGTGAAGGCGTCCCGCGTCGGCCAATCAGAGCGCTTGTTCGCAGTCCGTTCGTGGCGGTCGTTATTTATTAGAAAGAAAAAATGTATAATAATTATATTTTACATGAAATAAGAAATAACACAATATTCTTATTTTAATTATCGCTAGACGGGCGGACCATAAATCCATCGTCAACACCTAGTAAAGACATATCTACCTCTTTGTGGCTTTCGCCATGTACCTACAATCAGGGTCAGAAATATCTTGACGGCAAAGTCTCAAAATGATCTTAAAACTCCCGTATTAAGAGCTAATCAAACTGTGTTATTGTTATAGGTAAATGATAATATTATCATCCGAACTAAAGGTATTAAGGTATATACTTGAACTATAGGTATATACTAAAGGTATTAAGGTATATACTTGAACTATAGGTATATACCTGACAGCCTCCGTGGCGTGGCGGTAGTGAACGCGACTGCCACGCAGGAGGCGCGGGTTCGATTCCCGCTCAGTGCAAATATTTGTATGCATGCAATATGGCTATTTGCATTGGTCTGGGTGTTTCTATGTATAATTTACAAAAAAAAAACGTATTTAAGTATGTTTTTCTAGATTCCATAACACAAGCTAGTTAAACTATGCTTACCCTGGGTCTAGATAGCGTTGTGTAAAATGTTGGGAAATATTTATTTATTATTTATTATACAATTATACATTTATACAATTATATACATACAAATATATACAATTATACAATTATATATCGCACGCCCAAAACAACACTGCACTAACTCAAAATAGCTCTTTTTTCAGAAACGACGAAAAATCGATAACTTACGTTATATTAAAATTATTGCATATTTAATGAGCTTTGCATATGAAGAATCCAATCCTAATTAATATAGTATAGTTCAGTCGCTGCAAAACATTCGCTTTAAATCAAAATAATGCGTTTTTGACATAATTCACTGTTGCGTACTGACAGAACGAAATAAAAAAGAATTATTTCGACATAAGTGCTTTTTACTGATTGATTATGAATTCAAACACTATCATTCTATTGTATTTTTACTGAAATATATCATACAATATTGAATTATTAATTTTGTTAATACAGGAATAGGCATAGAAAGTTAAATAAAAGACCAAATTGTACTAAAATCAATAGGTATCTATAATTTGAGCATAAATGTGTAATTTAACTCACAAAAAAAACATCTCTAAATCTTTTATCATCAGAAAATGAGAACGCAAAAATAGTCACAGTGCCATTGGGATTTTGTTGAGTATTTGCTGTAGATGGTCTCGAACTATTGAATTCATCATCAGATGAGCTACTTGAGCTGCTGGAGCTCGAAGATGACGAGCTAGAGTCAGATGAAGAGCTTGAGGACGAAGACGACAATCTTCTCGGGATTATAAGAGGCTGAGATAATTTCTTAACGGGCATTGAAAAAGTAGGATCGATCGAATCATCAATAAAATCTTCTTCACTACTATGATTAGGTAGAATTGATAGAGGCACCTCCCTATTTCATTTTTCATCGGCTAAAACTGCCATCACTGATTTCTCATCTGTTGATGCTGCAACGGCTGTTTTTCCGACATCCTTTTCCATGCTGTTTTGTTCAACAGATAGTCCATTTTCTTCTGTTGTGCTTTTGATTGCCTTTTTTATTAATAGGAGACTACGCCCCTTCATCATCTGCTAAACAATAATTATAAATTTAATTAATTCAACAATAGTGCATTATCTTTAAAAAATGGTTTTTCTCTTTGTAATTAAAACAATATAAATTGTAAATATTATTTCTATTAATTTTTATAGTAAGCAACAATTGTAAATAAAAATCAAAAATCTAGCATGATTTTATAACCAATTAAGACACTGTTTATATAAACCATCAATAGTGCATCATTTCGCAAATTATCATCTTTTTTGAACAATACAGAAATATTTTGGAATAATACAATAAATATAGCTTACCTTCGACAACAAGAGAGTATTATTTCGAATTAGTATCTAACTTGTTATTTGAGCACAGTCACCAACACTGCATTACAACAAAATAATTCACTGTTTCTTAAACGAGCTGTGTGTTGTTCCCAAGACGGCAAGTTGCAACAAGAAATAATATCGTATTCGCGGCACGATTTTGGCGGCGCGTCTTCACCAATAGAGAGTTAGCGCGCTCTCTGTTGGTCAATTTTTGAATTAAAAATACGACTGTATTATTGGTATACGAGGCAATTTTTTGGCAATACAAATATATAAAAAAGTCGATTTTGAGATTTTTCGACATAATACAGTGTTATTCTGGGTGTGCGATATATACAAAAAATACAATTATACAACAAAAAATCATTTTGAGGACTGTACCGGATTATGACTGTCGGTACTTGAAATTGTGCTGAACTAGGTTTGACTTTGACCTTTTAGGAATTCAAAATAAAATATGCGTATCGTTGAAAACCAAATTGGTAAGTGTATTAAAATTTAAACGTTTTACAAAGATCGAGGATAGGGGGGTAAGGTACAATGTTGAACCAATAGCGAGCGTTTGTCGCGTCATATTCTAATGATTTTATTGGTAGTCAAATGTGACGTCAGCTCGCAAATTTTGAAAAATATAGCATGGCGTGAACATGCCCGCGGCCTTGAAAGCAGTCGCTTTCAATGTGTAAGTCGGCAACAGCTTCACTCCTCAACGTGGTCATCACCGAGGAGAGGACAGATCTTCGTATAGGCCCGACGCGTAACGCCTGAAGCGGTCATAATGTCTGCTACTCTTGAAATGCCGTCCTTGCCTGGGATGCTCCCAATTACTCGACCCATGGACCATTTTAAGGGCGGAAGGTTGTTGTCCTTTATAAGGACAAGTGAGTTGTCCTTTAGTTTCGTCTTGTTTTCTGTCCACTTCGTTCGCACCTGCAACTCAGAAATATATTCTTTGGACCAACGGGTCCAAAAATGTTGGCGAATTTGCTCCACCCTTTGATGCCTCTTCAACCTATGCTCCGGAATGTTGTTGAAGTCGTGACACGCTGGCGCAGTCAGTGGTCGACCAACCAAAAAATGAGCGGGAGTAAGAGGAGAAAGGTCTCGGGAATCTGAAGAAAGAGGAGAAAGTGGTCGGGAATTAAGGACTGCTTCTATCTGTGACAGCACTGTGCTGAACTCCTCAAAGGTGAGGTGCGCATTGCCTACCACTCTGCGAAGATGAAACTTGCAAGATTTTATACCTGCTTCCCACAAACCACCAAAATGAGGCGAATAAGGCGGAATGAATTTAAAGTCAATTTGTTGACTAATAACATAATCTCTTATATCTGAATCACATTTACGCAAAAAATCAGAGAAATCATTGTTCAACCCCACGAAGTTGCGACCGTTGTCGGAATATATTTTCCTAGGCTTACCACGCCGCGAAATAAAGCGCTTGAGTGCTAATAAATATGCTTCGCTAGTGAGATCACTGACGAGTTCCAAGTGTACTGCACGCGTCACAAAGCAAATAAACAAACAAATGTACGCTTTCGATAATTTAGCTCCCCTACCTTTACGGTTTAGTACGAGGACCGGCCCGCAGTAGTCCACCCCACATTCAATAAATGGAAAACTAGGAGTTATCCTTTCCCGTGGTAAATTCCCCATTTGTGGAGTTAAAGTTTTACCTTTGTGCCGGGTACATGTAACACAAGCGTTCACTATACGCCTAGATAAACTCCTACCACCTAAAGGCCACCAGGTTTCGCGTAAATGGCAAAGCAATGCCTGGGGTCCTGCATGAAGGAGTTGTAAATGCTCATGACGAAACAACAATACAGTAAAATAATGTTTGCTCGATAAAAGAATAGGATGCACTTTATTGTAATTAAATTCATTTGAGTTACCCAACCGACCACCAACGCGAATAACTTTGTTATTATCTAAAAATATATTTAACCGTTTCAAATTATTTTTGCCTTTAATTTGTGCGCAATCAGTTAGAAGTTTGTATTCATTACAAAAGGTTTCCATTTGACACCACCGAGTTAAAACTATTTGAGACTCACTCAACTCCTCAACACTAAGAACCCCAAACCGTTTATTATTTTTATTGCGAATATTGTGTATAAAACGTAACATGTATGCGACGGCACGCTTCATACGCTTAAATTGTGAAAAACGGTGAAACGAAAAAGGAGTTAAGGCGCTTGTATCATTAGTCATGAAAGAACAAATAGTTGATTTAACTTCAGGTAATTCTACATCTGTTTCTATGACATCATAAGGAGAATTGTCTAGAGAGAAACTAGGACTTCTCAAAAAATCAGGGCCCTCCCACCATAACTTGGACGAAGATAGCTCTTCCAAGCAAGAACCTCGCGAAGCGAGGTCAGCAGGATTATCCTTGCCACTCACGTGTCGCCAAACAACATTTTGTGTGAGCTCATGAATCTCCACCGTCCTGTTTTGGACAAACGTTTTAAGTTTATTTGGAGACATACGCAACCACCCTAAAACAATGGTTGAGTCGGTCCAAAACACTATGTTTCTGAACTCACAACGCAACGAACTGCGAATCTTGTCAAGTATTCTAGCCCCCAACAGAGCACCACAAAGTTCAAGTCTCGGTATACTTAATGGTTTCAGTGGCGCAACGCGAGCCTTAGAAAACAACAATCTTGAGGTAATCGTAGTATCTATATGTATGGTGCGCACATAAATACAAGCGGCGTACGCTGTCTGCGAGGCATCACTAAAAATATGCAATTCTATATACATAGGTTGGCTACCTATAACGTGGCGAGGAACCTTTATTTTGTTGAGCGCTTGTAAAGATATAACAAACCGGTTCCACGTTCGCGCGACATTAGAGGGCACCGTGTCATCCCAGCCTATTTTAAGAAGCCATAATTGTTGTAACAACACCTTGGCAATAATAATTGTAGGACTTAACAAACCAAGTGGGTCGAAAATTTGTGAAATGTTAGACAAAATAAACCTTTTAGTTACCGGTTTATTATCGTTATGAAATTGTGTGTTAAAATAAAATATATCGTTAACATTGTTCCAACCTAAGCCTAACGTTTTAGAGCTGATATTTTCGTTGGATCTAATTTCTATTAAATGATTAGTTAACCCTTCATCAGTGTATGGAAAATTGTAAACCCACTTTCGAAGTGAAAAACAACCAGACTGTAGCGTATTTTTTATATTCGTGCATAGCTGTATTAATATTGCTTTATTATCATGTCCCGTCAATAAATCGTCCACATACATATCCTCCAAGATAGCACGTTGAACCTCGAGATTGGAAGACTCAATTCCTAACTGTTTTAAACATCTCACACTAAGGAAAGGTGCTGACGCGGTACCGTAAGTGACAGTGTTTAATTGGTAGCTCCGTAAGGGTTTCGATGGATCATCACGCCATAAAATCATTTGAAGGTGGCGCTGGTCTTCTGCAACTAAACAATTACGAAACATTTTTTCTATGTCAGCGCATGCAACAAACTGGTGCTGTCTAAAGCGGAGAAGAATGGATATTAAGTCCCCTTGTATAGGAGGCCCAACTAGTTGCAAATCATTGAGAGACTTGCCGGAAGACGATGGTGCGCTGGCGTCGAAGACCACACGCAGCTTAGTCGTTGAGCTATGCTCCTTAAATACGCCGTGATGCGGCATGAAATAGTATGGACTTCTATAAGTGTCTACGGGACTCATATGGCCTAAGTCCAGGTATTCCTGCATAAATTGCGTGTATAATAATTTGTAATCAGGAGAACGCTGTAAACGTTTCTCTAGTGCGAGGAAGCGTCGTTCAGCTTGCGTATACGATTCGCCTAAACCATCAGGTGACTCCTTGAATGGAATGCGTACACAAAACCTTCCTTCGCTACTGCGGGTAGTAGAACGAAGAAAATGTTCTTCACACGCACTCTCTTCCTGAGTCCGCGTATCCCTGACGTTAGGAAGCTCTTCGACCTCCCAAAACAAGCGCAGTTGCGAATCTAAAGTACTGCTAAAATTACAATGAACGCGCCTCTCATTTTGCGTTTTATTATTAACTAAGCCAGAGATAATCCAGCCTAGCCTGGTATTTTGTAGGTAGGGACCGTTAGGCAGTCTCATTCTGCCTTCTAATAGCAAATCCCAAAACCTATCTGCGCCTATCAAAATGTCTATATTTTTTAATTCCAAAAACAGTGGATCCGCCAGACTGACATTATTTGGAATTAAGAATTGTGCGTTTATTGGACACCGAATAGCCGGCATTATAGACGTTATTTGCGATAATACAAAACAAGTGATGCGTGTTTTGAACGTATTATCGATTCGCGATTTAATTTCAATGTTACAAGTTTCCGAACATTGTATCACCGAATCACCAACACCTTTAATTTCATAAGTAGAATTTATCATGGGAGTACCAATTAAATTACAGAAAGATTTAGTAATAAAACACCGCTGACTACCACTATCAAGCAGCGCGTGCGCCTGATGGTAAACACCGTGAACGTCAGGCACTTCGACAACAGCTGTTGATAGTAGAACCGAGTGTGTACCTATAGAATCGTTATGCATATGTGCTTTGTTTACGTGAATAGGGAGCGACTCCGCGGTGGTTGAGGTGGCGGGGTCGGCCGGTGCCATCGTTGCGCTCACGGCGGCACTCACCGCTCGGCAGTCAGTCGTAATATTGGAATGCAATGCAATTAAACTATCACCGTTATCATTGTGAATTAATGAATTATGTTTGCCATTACATTTTCGACATGGACCAAACTTGCATCTATCGAGAGTGTGACCCGAACGTAAACAATTCTCACATAGTTTGTGCTCGCGAATTAAGTTTAACTTTGAATCCAAATCACTATCTATAAATTTCTGACAACAATAAAGTGGATGGTTAGCGTTACATTTTAAACAAGTACCTTTGTAGCGAGACGACCGGCTATCGTTGGATTTTTGTGTAGAAACATTGCAGTGTGACGTGTTATGTGAATTATGTTTTTTATTCTCGGTGTGTATTTGTGATTTATTATGTGATAATTGCAATGTTTCCAACATATCCGCTCTGTCTTTCAGGAAGCTAATCAATTTATCAACCTTAATAATGTGCTTAGAATTGTGTTCGTTCGAATTCAGTGTGCACTTATGCGTTTCCCATTCGCGTTCGGTGATCCTATCTAACTTTGAGACTATAATATAATTGACAAGCGTGTCCCACGAGTCGGTAGGCTCACCAAGCAACTTCAATGCGCGTAGGTTTTTTAATATCATGTCAATAAGCTTCCTAATGTTAGCCGGCGACTCTTTTACCAACGCGTTAATACTAAATAAAGCTTTAACGTGATTGTGAACTAAAAGTCTATGATTGTTATATCTATTTAGCAACAAATCCCATGCGACTTGGTAATTATCGGATGAAAATTCTATAGAATTAATGACCAATTCGGCGTTAGCTTTTAAAGAAGACTTCAAGTAATGAAACTTTTGAATGTTACTAATACGTTTAGAATTATGCACTAAAGATAAAAATGTGTCTCTAAACTCCAGCCAGTGCTCATACGATCCGTCAAAGGTGGGTAGAGAAATAGTTGGAAGCTTAACCGACTGCGATTGTTCGGTACAACAATGTTTATTGGAACCCTCAGTAACCTCACCATCGGTCAGCATAGATTCCGCGTGAGCTAAAATGCTGTAATATGAGGTTTCGAATGATTCTCTGCAATCTAATTGGGTAGATATCTCACTATCGGAAACACTTTCTTCGATTTTACTTTGAATCTCATTGAATTCGTTATACAGATTAGTGGCACCTTTGATGCGTAATTTCAAGTCTATGCGATCTCGGGAAGAAACATCACTGGTTCCCAACGTATTTAAATATTTGGAAAACTTGGTAAGTCTACCCTTAATGACACCACGTTTTCTGACTAGGACTACCAACGTAGAATTGGATTCAAGATTAGGAGATTTTTCACGTGATTTACTTGAAGCACTGTCTATTTTCAATGTAACGGGTGATTTATCACGTAAATTAGCACTTTCTGTCGCCATTTTGGTAGTTAGTGAGAAAAGGAATAAGTACTTACAGTTGGAAGGTTTGAACCACGTTTAACCGTCGCGAATAGATGATATAGGTAGTTCAGACTCCAATGCGGCAAATCTCACTGAAATCAGGTTAGGCACAGGTATCACAAAGAGAGCAAGGAGGTGTTTGGGAAAGAGAGGATGGTTGGCCTCACCAGATTGCGTATAATATAATTTGCGATGAAGAGCCAATCCAGCTCGCGTCCAATGTGCGCTTAGCCTCCAGTTGCCTTTTCTTCAGATTTATGCGTTTTCGGACTAGTTCAGCAGCAGCAGGTATGATGATGTATATGAGCTCCACAGGATGCTGATTCTATAATTCGACGCCGAAGGACCAAATGTACCGGATTATGACTGTCGGTACTTGAAATTGTGCTGAACTAGGTTTGACTTTGACCTTTTAGGAATTCAAAATAAAATATGCGTATCGTTGAAAACCAAATTGGTAAGTGTATTAAAATTTAAACGTTTTACAAAGATCGAGGATAGGGGGGTAAGGTACAATGTTGAACCAATAGCGAGCGTTTGTCGCGTCATATTCTAATGATTTTATTGGTAGTCAAATGTGACGTCAGCTCGCAAATTTTGAAAAATATAGCATGGCGTGAACAAGGACTTTGTACGTCAACATTATTTCTGATGCCGACTGTACTCTACCAAGTTACTTGTTTTCAAAGAATTGTTTCGTCGCTGCGACGTTTTATTTTTTTAAATAATCGCGTCAACTGACCAATAAAAAGCGTTTGAATAAATACTGCTGACTGTAGACTAGACCCTTCTAAATTCAAATGTCTTTTGAAAGGGTTGAAGTCACAGCCATAAAGTATTTTGCATATCGTCGCTAACTTCTAAAACTACATAAGTCAAAACTCCATTTTTTCGGAAATGTGTAAAAATTTAATTGTTTTACATAGACACGGTAATTTAGGTAGCGTCGGTAGCTTAGTGGTTAAGGAGTCAACCTTACGATCGAGAGGTCTCGTGTTCGATCCTGGCCAATACACTACCGACGTGAACCCACTCCTAGCACAGGCAATTTAGCTTAATTGGAGGGGTTAGAGGGAATATTATTAACTTCGGTTCTAATATTCTTTAAAAAAAAAAAATTGTCCATTATATAATATACTAGCTTATGTCCGCGGCTCCGCCCGCGTGGATAATAATAATAAATAAATAAAATATTCTTTATTGCACACCAAAAGAAACAAACAACAGAAATTTTAAACAATCTCATGTACAATGGGCGGCCTTATTGCAAACAACAATCTCTTCCAGGCAACCTTTGGATGGACAGGAGTGCATAGAAATCACACGTGGGTTTTTGGTGTATGAAAGTAACATCAAAAACAAAAATACAAATACACTACATGCAATACCTATATATAATACATACAATACCTATATACATATAATACATACAATACCTACCTATATATAATACATACAATACCCATATACCTACAATATACGTTATATTTTGTACAGACGTACAACTATACAATATAATACTACATAGTTACAAAATAATATATAATACACGGTACAGATAATTATCTTAAAGCGACAGATAGTACTCAGTCACCAGTTTTTTAAATGACCCCAATGTTTGAGCTCGCCTAATAGAAACTGGTAGAGCATTCCACAGGCGTGCAGCCACAACAGTAAATGATTTGTCAGAGAAGGTTGTAGAATGCATTGGTATGTGCAGTCTCAAGTTCTCCGATGATCTCAAAAACCTCGAATGTGTGTCACGTAGGAACTCGAAACGTTCTTTGAGATAAGGGGGAGTGAGAGGGTTAAACAGGATGTTATACAGTAAAGAAAGGATGTGAGTATTCCGTCGAAGGCGAATTGGGAGCCACTTGAGCATGTTGCGATATTCAGATACATGATCATATTTGCGTAAGCCATATATGAACCTTATACAAAAATTTTGAAGCCGCTCAAGCTTATCAAGCTGCTCCTCAGTAAGATCAAGATAGCTGGCATCTGCATAGTCTAGTATTGGGAGTAAAAGCGACTGTGCAAGCGAAATCTTTGTGGCCGTTGGCAGAAAATTACGAAGTCTTCGCAAGGAGCCTGCTGAGGCAAACAATTTGCGACTAACCTCCCTCAATTGGGTACTCCATGACAAAGTCCGATCAATGTGTATCCCCAAATTTTTCACACAATCACTGATGGGTAGCGGCATGCCATTAAAAATTACTTGTGGCAGTTTTGCCCAGTCTACACGAGCAATCATCCAAGGGCTACCTACAATGATGACCTGTGTCTTAGCAGGATTTACCTGTAGCCCATAACTGTTACTCCATTCACATATGCGGTCCAAGTCATTGTTTACGATGGAAAAAGCTTCATGGATTTCATTTAATGGGGCTTGTGTATAAATTTGTAAATCATCTGCGTAAAGGTGGTAGGATGAAACAAGTTCTTTGGATATGGAATTAATGAATATAGCGAATAGTAGAGGAGATAAAACGCCACCCTGCGGCACACCGACAGTAATATCACACCATGAAGAAATCGACTCATCAATGCGAATGCGCTGCCGGCGACCAGACAGGTAACTACGAAACCAATCAATTACTGCTGGAGATATGTTAATAGAGTCGAGTATCCCGAGCAGGATATGGAAATCAACTGTATTAAAAGCGTTACTGAAGTCCAGCAGTGTAAGTAATGTAAGATTTCCATTTTCCATACCCATCCTAATATCATCCGTAACTTTAATTAAAGCTGTGACAGTACTGTGTCCTGGCCGAAAACCAGATTGAAAAGTATTTAAAAGATTATTTTTACATAAAAATGAGTTTAGTTGCGAGTGAACAAGGCGTTCAAGGACTTTAGAAAGAAATGGTAGGATAGAGATAGGACGGTAATGAGAGAAAGAGGAAGGGCTAGATTTTTTAGGTAAGGGTATAATTTGAGCCTCTTTCCACATCGTGGGAAATATACCCTTAGAGACGGAAGAGTTAAGGATATGACATATGACAGGAAGTATTATATCTAGGATTGGTAGGATCATGTTTCGGCTGATACAGTCATTGCCGACAGCTTTAGATGTAATAGACAGTATACTCTTTTTAACATCACAATCAGTGAATTGATTAAAGACAAACGGTGGATAGTCGGGAGCTGGAAGCTGTGAAAGATGGTTCAATGTATTAGTTTTGGTAGTATCGTCAAAACTAGAAGAAGCGGAGAAATGCTTATTTAAGGCGTCGAGGTCGATACTTTTAGAATTTATTTCCTGTCTTGACTTCCCAACTCCCAAGGTTCTGAGAAATTTCCAAACTTTCGCTGGATCTCCATTTTCAACAGATGTTTGAATATGTTGGCGTTGTGCTTGCCTACACACCTTGTTGCAGTGATTTCGGATTTCCACATATTTATCGCGATTGTACTGAGTAGGCCGATACTTAAATCTAGTTTTAGCCCTTGCCTTTTTAGTTATCAGGTCTTTGATTTCGTTAGTAAGCCAAGGCGCAGGAGCGTGCTTGATTTTCACTGCGCGAATGGGTGCATGTATATCGTAAAGACTGATTAATTTGGAGGTTAGTATGTTGACTTTTTCATCAACAGAGCCTGAACTATAAAGCAGGTGCCAATCAATTTTAGCTGCATCAGCCCGAAGACCATTTTCACTCACACTATTAAAACTACGCATCATTAAAATCCTGGGCTTAGCCTTAGGAGGACGAATTTTATAAGAAAGAAAGAGCAGATCGTGATAGGAGAACATGTCAGCGGTGCACTGGCCATGTTTGGCTACAAGATCAGAAGACGAAACAAGAATAAGGTCAAGAAGGGAAGGAACGCAATCAGGAGCATGATGCGTAGTATTCAGAGGCAGAGCAACAAGGTTACAGGATTCTAAAAGATTACAGAGAGTGGCAGACCGTGAATCGTTCTTCACAAGGCATGTATTAAAATCTCCCATAATAATGGTGTGACTAAAAGACGGTATATATTTTTCCAGCATGTGTTCAAAAGAAGAAAAGAAATTGATTTTTGATGAAGGGCAATAGTACACGCCGAGTAGAACTTTGACATGATGTAGTTCCAACCCTAAAAAGAGATGCTCGCCCGCATTTGTCGGTGGTGGTTGCATTGATACATCAATAATACTAAAAGGAATGTAAGTGCGTAAATAGATGGCAACACCGCCACCCCGACCAACCGCACGATCATTCCTAATGAGCCGAAAATCCGGTATAGAATAAGAAAGAGTAGGCAGGCATGGCATCAGCCACGACTCTGATACCAGAATGGCATGGATATTTTTGTCGCTTAAAAACGCCAGCATCTCAGGGAAATGGGCAGGAATACTCTGAGCGTTGATGTGGATCACATTGAAATTCATGGGACCATCGGAGAATGTCGTCTGCATTAAGTCTGCGAGTGAAGGCTCACACGCAGTATTATCATTCTGACTAAGGTTCATACCATCTGACATTTAATAATTAAGTATAAAATAAATACTAATAAATAATTATAAATAAATAATAAAATATAAGTTTATACAATAAAAATTCAAACGCAATACCTATTATAATATATACAATTCTGTTCACCCACCAGCGCCTGGAATGTTTTCAATAGAAAATAAAAAATACCAAAACAATGTAACTAGAAGAGAATTAACAAGTCAGCAAGTACACACCTACTTTACATAACCAACACTTAGTTTGATCTTATATAGCATAGCACTGCTTCCACTCCACCGTATTCATCTATTATTTAAGTTATGTACTCACAAGACAAACATAAAAGTATATTATTAAAGAAAACAAAAAAGAAACAAAATAAATTAAAAAATTAAAAGTATTTCAAATCAAGTTGATAATTTCATGCATGAAGTGCTTTGCTGGAATGGAACGCACCCATAAATGTACACCTTACAGATACAAAACTGTCAATGTCAAATGTCAAAGTGACATTTACACATCAATGCAAGAGTTACAGGTGTATGTAATGTAAACAAACTATTTTAAATTTGTAAGGCTGGTGTAAAAAAGTACAATTCGAGTAAGAATCAAATGGAAATGATAAAAAGTGGGGTGGAAGTGTTAAAGCCCAATGCAAAATTATTACCCACTTGTTATAAAAAGTGTCATTGTAATAAAACAGGAACATAACTGAACTACTTTTTAGATAAGAGTTTTCTTGACCTCGCACCCACAACTTTTGTTGTAGCTTTCGCAGCACTTGCATTAGTGGCAGTGTCGGTGTATGCAGCAGTACTCTCCAGGATCTTTATGGTAGTTAATTCATGCTGCGAAGTGATTCGGTGGCGCGAACCATCGGGGCTGATAATATGTATAGACCCTTCTCTTGTCCAGCACTTATTTATACCAAACCGTTCTCGGGCAGCCATAAATGTGTCGTGTCTCGGTTTGGTAAGGAATTCCGAGAGTGTGATACCCGAGCCCTTGAGCTCCTTTTTTAAAAACCAAACTTTGTCACGGTCAGTAATATTTTGGAACTTCACCAATATAGGTCTAGGCTTATGGGTTGCTGAAGGTCGCCCCATTCTATGACAACGATCAATATCTGTTACCTTGAATGCAGTGATATGGAGCTCCTTATTGCAGAAATTTGCAACCGTTGCAGAAATATCCTCCGCAGTCACCTCTTTGACGCCATGCAAAAGGAGCATTTTTCGGCGTCTGCGCATCTCCATTGTGTCCACGTCATGCGCCAATGTTTCCATTTGACGTTGGAGCAAGTCTAAGGCTGTCATCGTGAACACTTTGAACGCAGCAAACTCTGCTGCTATGCTGGCTCCATCCGGTGAAGTGTTGCAGTTTTCCTTTAACCTCTCCTCAAAATTGGCCATTTGGTTCCGGAACATAGTCTTTAAACTTGTGAGTGACTCTTGAAGACTGGACTCCATCTTTTAGTGATATGTTTGGTATGTGTGCAGTGAGTATTTAAAGGAAATAACACTCAGACTGGTAGGTGACTATTATTAGCTAATAATTAGCATCAGTAAACCACTATTGGTTTAGTAAATTATTTATTATTATATTTTTTAAACAGAGCAATGTTTACTAGGTGTTTTAGTTATAACTACCCACAGTAGAGTCGGTCGGGAGATGTCGGTTATCGCGACGAAACATCTATGTCCATTCTCAAGGTCTAATCTACCACTATACCAAATTTCATCAAAATATTCAGTGGTTTAAGCATGAAAGCGTAACATACCTACAGACAGAGTTACTATCGCATTTATAATATTAGTATGGATATGGAAGTATGGATGTGAATATAAAATATCAGATCTAATAATTATAGAATTAATAGATTTCAGTAAAACATTACAACCAACTCAAATGGCCTGTATGGAGCGGAAAGCTGGCCCGTAAAGGTGACAGATGAAAGACAGTTGCATGTAGCCGAAATGCGAATGTTGATATGGATGTGTGGTGTGACAAGAATGGATAAGGTTAGGAATGAATTTAATAGAGGAAGTTTGAAAGTTGCACCAATCACGGAAAAGTTACGAGGAAATCATTTGTCAGGGATGAAAGTAATGTCGTAAGGAAGGTATTAACTATGGAAGTGGAAGGCTACAAGGGGAGAGAAAGACCTAAAAGAAGGTGGAAGACTATATGAAGGATGATATGGTTATGAAGGGAGTGAATGTTGAAATGACTGCAACTAAAGATGAATGGAAGAAACACACACGTTGCGTCGACCCCAAATAAACCTGAGAAAATGGCAGGAAGATGATTATAACCAACTCAAAATAAAATTACAATAAATGAAGTTGAAAACCGCAAAAAATTACTTACCTACGTGGTACTGAACTTAAACGACGATATTTCTCTCTCATGTTATTGGTTCGCGAATTTTTAGGTTATCAACCTCCGTGGTAGCGTTATATGTAGGCACAGCGTAAGCACAAAGTGATTGATGACATTATTTATTATACCACACCACTACACCCCCAATGTAATGGTTAATATTTTCTGCGTGCGATGATAAGTATTTCCTGTGAAGAGTTGTTGATATTAAAGTGATTAGATAAGACAACATTATTGGTACAGCTTAGTGGTTAAGGAGTTACACTACTACCGATGTGTACCCACTCCTAGAACAAGCAATAAAGCAAGCTTAGTTGGAGGGGTTAGAGGGAATATTGGTAAGTAATTTTGGTTCTAATATCTTATTATATAAAAATGAATCGCTAAATGTGTTGGTAAGCGCATAACTCAACAACGCCTGGACTTGAGAAGAATGATCTTACTGTTTAAAAAAAAGTTCTATTGAACTGTAATAGTAACTTACCGGGTTATTGTGGTAATTTTTTGAAGAGTGTTGATACGTACTAGCATACTGCGGACTTTTTTAACGTTATTTTGTATAGTAACAAGTGATCATAATATATCATAACCAAGTTATTGTAGTAATAATAAAGGGCAAAAAATACTGTACGAGTAAATTACGGGGTTGTTCCCGGAAATATGACAACAATATTTTTCAGTAACCATTCAATGCCAAAAATCATTTGAGTATAATAAACTAAGGTATTTTTAATAAAATAATTCAAAATAAATAGATTAATGGTTTTAATTGCACAAAACAATATTAAGTAAATATTTCACATATTTTAAACAAAACCTGCTTAACAAATTAAGAAAAACAGTCGCATAATTTAATCTATACGAGGAATAAGTCGGGGCGAGTGCTATGCCAGCAAAATTGCTCTATATTGCTAGCTGGCATAGCTGTCGCTCCGACTTCTTCCTCGTAGACCTACACCTAAACCTAGACCCCAAGATATACCATGTCTGCCATGTGTATTAGCAAATCCATACTAATATTACAAATGCGAAAGTAACTCTGTCTGTCTGTCTGTATGTTACACTTTCACACCTAAACTACTGAATCGATTGTGATGAAACTTGGTATAGGAGTAGATTAGACCTTGAGAAAGGACATAGGCTATGTTTTGTCGCGATAACCGCCATCCACGCGGGCGGAGCCGCGGGCAAAAGCTAGTAAAACCTAAGTGTTCTATTCTATTCTATTCTAAAATGACTAGAAAGTCATCTCCAGCTGAGTTGGGAAAAAGCCTCAAAGATACTGATTTAATAGACAGGCAGATAGGTACACAAAGTATGCATATACGGTTACGCCTATTTACCTTGAGGTCAGACAGATACAAAAGGCTACCATCTGCTTCTGTCCTTTCATACATCACTAGGTTTTTCTACGGACATTTAACGTTTCAAGCAAGCCTGTTGCTTTCGAATGCTTATATTATTATACGAAACGTTGCCCTCTACTGCGTCCACATTATCAGTAAATTATAATGAGTTATAGAACGAGTAGTAGAACCGTGGGATTGCTCCAGATTTACACAGACCCAGCAGATCAGCATGCAAATGCTTGCTGATTGGAATCGGCTGGTGATAGGCCCGTTGCAACTCAATATTAGTTGCCATAGGCACACTTTGTGGCCTTTTACGTCCACGCTGTCTTGATGGAGGATTTTGAGGAATTGAGTTAAGCTCAGAAAAACTGTCATCAAAATCTTATTTAAAAAAGAGTTTATTCTCTTGTAAGTGTGTCATTTTCACCTCCATAATATACGACCAGCGAATTGTCCTGCCATCTTTATCCCGCCTCCAATGAACAGGGTCTACAAGTTGTTTTATGTCTGAAATTTCATGTTTTTCAAGTTCTTTAACTTCTGTTAAAGAACTTGAAAAACATAGCATAAAAATGGCCCCACATATGCGTTTACCGGCAATCTCTATAAAAATTTCACCGCAATAAACTGGTAATAGCAACTTACCGAATATCGAAAAGAAAAACATTTTTGTAACAATGTATTATGGTTATTCATGTGTTGACATATTTCCGTACAATAAAGTGGTAGGTAATTGCAAATATCTTCGTTAATATCACTAGGAAAATTCTAAAAAAAATTACAGACATGTGTCCCGACCCATAGATGCCGAATTTTGCATAACAGTAAAAAGCCCATAATAGCACATTACCGACTTTTGCTTGGGGGGGTCGATATATATTATAGATTAAAACACCATAACCATAGTCAAAAGTAAAATAAAAATTAGTCAACTTTCAATACTCGTATCAACATTTTCACGGAAAATAGACAGTAGCATTTGAATACATCGGGAAAAATGAAATGCTCAAGTGGGACTTGAAACCACGACCTTTCCCTTACAAGGAGAATGCTCATCCAACTGAGCTATTGAGCCACACCTGAATCGCTTCAAATGTACCTTCTCTTTATATCCGTCTTTAAGGGCGACGGTGAAGGGTCGAATTTTAAACTTAACATTATAAATGCTATAAAAATTCATTCAAATAGTCAAAAGTCAGTAGAAGTTCAGTCGTGTCGCAGTTAGATTCATTTAAACGTTGAAAAGTGGCGAAAATCCCTACTCGGCTTGCGAAATATGGTGTTGTGATGCACAGGACTCGCCTGATCTATTCGTGCATAGTATCAGAAGACGCGGAAAGTCGTCTCACACAATATGGTATAATTAGATTTACAGCGGTCAGTACAAAAAATTTGAAACATGCAGATCTGCCGTTACAAAACGCCTGGAAGTTCGCACAAAGTGACGTAAGTATAGGATTTTCATGAAAAATCTATGGAAATTATGAAAAATTTTCGTCGCGCTGTGTAGCCGGCAGCATCCCGAATCTAAATATGTATATATTGTTTATGTTTAATGCATGCTAATTAGCTGTTTATAAATTGCAAAGTTATTAAATGCGGTTAATTTGATAGAAACTGGTTACCGTCTATGGACCAATCTGATAGTCACTGGTTTGAGTTTTTTTACTGTGGGACATTTTCGGTATAAATTACTATGAGATGGGGCATGATGCAGTATTGCCCAGTCACATGACGACCCCTTATTTAGAGCCGCTGTCCGCAAGGGTGTCCTACCGTTGACAGCACAGCAATTTATCACTAGAGCTGTCAGCACAGTGACTGTATTTTTTTAAATATTGTGTTAGAACGTTGGTGTTGCCAGCGTGCTAAACTACGCTTTTATAGTAGACTGGCCAGCGAAAGATGGCACAAAAAGTTGGCGCCAAATTTAAAAAATCAACCCTTTGCTACACTGAATATACACCGAAATAACAGAGTCGATACTAGAATCTTTTTCCTTAAAAGCAGGCATCAAAACTAGCCTATTATGGTACATGACCCGTTTTTTTTTAATGATTTTATGACAATGGTAGCCAAGTCAAGTCTTATTTTGTATGATATAAATTTAGTTATAATGATTGATGACGATGATGATAATGGGTCAATGATATTGATGATGATGATAATGACGACGTATGAGATGATTACTGTCTCAGTAAAGTTGTGGGGACTTTATTATAAGCTCCCTGGGGAGATTTGGATTGAACACGTAGAGTCACAATTTACTGTAATTTGCCACTTTCCTATACGCGTTTGAGTTGCCCAAGACGTTATGTCGAAATATTCACCATTTTTTACATAAAAACTCGAATTCACCCCAATTTCAGAAAATAAAATAATACCGCGATGCGTCTTCTACGCTTTCCCAAAACTCCCACATCTCTCGTCTAGTCAGTGTTGCAACCTGTTCGTTTTTCAAATTTGGCGCCACCTTTTTGCGCCATGTTTCGTTGGCCAGAGTGTATGCGCCGTTGTAATTATTGGATAATACAGGCTTATGTTCCATTGAACCAATAAGCTTGTAAAGTTCAAGTGTATTGACAATGCAAAGATAATATTATGATTACTCATTATTATATAAACAAGTAGGTACGTAAAGCGTGCGTGTGTGAGCTGTGAACTTGTAGGGCTGAATCATTTATGAAGCGCGTGAACTGAGTGGGAATTGTATACTCACAAGTAGCATAATCGTTAATACATACATTTAATTACGTCTTTATGCCCGGAGGGTTAGGCAGAGGTGATTTAACACCCTCATTTCACCAATCATTGTAGTCGGTCCCATGTAATAGGGGGTGAGTCTATTGCCATAATATTCCGGGCACTATTAAATCAATAAAACAGTTTGTTTTGCTCTTAATATCTTAGTTTTAAGAACATTTTGAGAATTTGTTGTCAAGATATTTTTGGCCTGATGACTCCTGCAACCGGGGTACATGGCGTGCGTAACGAAGTTGACGAAGCTAACATGCCAGGATCATAGCAAGTAGAATGTGGTTGTCTCTGCCTACCCCTAAGGGTAGCGGCGTGATTAATATGTATGTATGTATGTAAGAATATCATGTTAGAGAGTGATGCCATCAATGTATTTTTTGAACCGTTCGTCTTTTTCACATGACTGGCTTATATTACTTTGATTCGAATCACTGAGTTTCTTTTAGATTCACGATATTGTATTTCACGACTGCCCTAAAAAGGAGTGTTATGATGTGATAAGATCGTGTGAAGTGGAGGAGGAAGAGCCGGAAGGCGGACCTGAGCTCCGAGGGCACCGTGGCCTCGGATGCAATCAGGCCTAACGTCTTTATGTGGATGATGATGATGTGATGAGATTTCCTTTATTCCAGCATAAATATTGTAGGTAAATACTACGAAAAACATCGGGAAAATGAAATGCTCAATGACTTGAACTTTAAAGTTAGCATAATAAATGCTATAAAAAATTATTTCATATATTTGGGAGTCATCAAAATTCAATGTTTAAAAAGTAGTTGAAAAATCATTCATTGGTTCCAACAGTTCGTAAGAAAAATTGGTAGATGGCTCCCGTCGCCCTTAAAGACGTATATAAAGAGAAGGGAAATTTGAAGTGATTCAGGTGTGGTTCAATAGCTCAGTTGGACGAGCATTCCTCCTGTAAAGGAAAGGTCGTAGATTCAAGTCCTACTTCAGCATTTCATTTTCTCGATGTTTTTCGAACTTTAAAGTTAACATAATAAATTCTATAAAAATTCATTAAAAAAATTTGTAAATACTATCTGATGCCCGGCTACTCACGTGCGCGTATTCGGTGCTTGCCTGTAGTCCACCTACATAGTTCACAGGATATCCCAACTTTAGCTAATATCTTCGGTTCTACATCTACTTAACCTATTCTGTTGAAACTTCCGTGAGATTGAGATTTTAGTTAGATCTGATCAATGACAGTCTTACAAAAAAAACTGAATCTGTTAGTAGTTTTTGTGTTCATCGCGGACAAAGAAGAATTTACAAAAAAATGCTCTTAAATTGTTTTTAAATATCACCAATAAGGTAGGCACAGTTATTTTTTAATAGGCTAGTTGACCATTTTTTTCTAGTACAGTCAGCATCAGAAGGACGTTGACGAACTAAGTACTCAAAATGATCTTAATTGCATTTTTTACCCTCTTCCAGTTGACCGACTGTTCTGATATTTGGCACACAACTTTAGTTCGGACAATAATACCATTTAAATCAATAAAACAGTTTGATTTATACACTAATTATAACGGGAATTACCGTGATCATGGTATAGGCACAGAATAGATAATAGTACTAGCGTACAGAATGGAAGCTCACACCCCCGCGCAGATTTCATTTCCTCACCCCGCACGTTCGAATCAGAGGTACGATAAAAGGCACATAAAACAAGGGATGTGCCTTTCAAAGGTGCCTAGTATGATACGTCGAGGAGAAGAGTGAGAAGATCGGCTTACTTCGATTTTGTAAAGCTTCCTCTCTATCGCACAACCCACAGTTTGATTTAACCCTGAAATGCATGATTTCATACATTTTGTCGAGCGAGAGCTTCCGAGGTGTGGTATAGGTACATGCCTTTGATTTGCCTGACGTTTCGACCAGGTTACACTGGCCGTGGTCACAGGCTGACTTTATTTTCAGTTTGATTTAATTCTAATACGAGAGTTTTAAGATCATTTTGAGACTAAGTCTTGTAGATAGATATGTACCTATGACGCTGTAAAAAAGGTAAGTATTACGTTTTTTTGGGGGTAGGAATTTTTATTATTTTTATTTTAATCATAGCAATGACACCTACTTCACTTTATATAAACGTATAGAGCTCCTAATATATGCAGAGAAAACTACCAAATTGTCAGCAAGGTAAAGTTACTACTTAGTTCTCGTTACACAGCCCTAGTATACCAGCAAATAAATTAACAAATTATGTCCATACTACTTAAGAAGTATTCACTCGAAGGTAATTTGTTTAGGCGTTCGCAAACTTGTACGCAATCTAAAGTTATCATGTAGCGCCGACGACGGCCGGGACGCGCTCCATTTGATAAGTAAGCGACATTGTTTCATTAAAACTTATACAAAACATTGTTTATTGCTATTGTTTCCTTATGTTCCCATAATTGGCGCGTAGGAAGTTTAATTGGCAGGAATTACTACAGACAAGAATATTGTCAATAGAATGCTATGTCAAAAATATAGTGAGTCAAGCTGGGATAGGTAAGTATAACTAGTGAATAGGCCTTGTAAAGTGTGATCTGTGGGTGTATGAGTGTTTGAAGGGGGGTGGGGATCCTCCTCATAGATCATAGGTACTTGAACGAATCGAAAGGTCGAATTAATTGAATGAATTGAGTACCTAACTTTTAAATCTATAATATAAAAATGAATCACTAAATGTAAGCGCATAACTCAACAACGGCTGGACCAATTTGGCCAATTCTTTTTTTTAAATGTTCGTTGAAGTTCAAGGATGGTTTTTACGGCGAGAAAAATTCGAATAATTGCCAGGAACCGACATCCACGCGGGCGGAGCTTCTAATAAATCTCTCAATAGATTCCTATAAAATTCGTGAAACGGTCACTTATATGAGCCGAATCACAACAATTCATTCTCTGATCAGATTCTAATTTCGTGTAAAATACGAAATATTATCCTAATACGATTTCACTGAAGTGGCCCTTTTAAAACTTAGGGTTCGTTCTCCTATTCCTCCATTCTAAAATTTGGTTTGTTTTATCTTTAACGGGAGTGAGTGCCGTGTAACCCTTTACCACGTCAAAGACAGTAGGTATTCTCTAAAAAAAAATTTTTTTTCTTTGCTTCCTGATAGTTTTTGACATTTGTGGGACTCAGGAAATCGTTGTTAGTTCCCGGTGTAGTAGAATAGAGCCACCCCAATATGGGTGTCGTAGGTGGCGACTAAGGGATATGACTGTTCTCCATCCGACAGGAATCATAGAGCTCATGACTAAGTGGCCACTTGACGGCAATTGGCTCACCCCTCATTCCGTGGGACTGGAAATAATAGTTGGCAAAATTTAGGTGTTAATAAACCTCAGCCTACCCCTTTTACAGGCCTGAATATAATATATGTATGCACGTAGAGATCGCACCTTTAGTCATTTAGGGACACTTTTTTTGCAAAGATGAGTTTTGAAATAAAAAGGCACAAAATGAAATTAACTATTGGTTAGACCTGACAGAAAGACACAAAACACAATCATATAACCCGCTAACAATATTTGTGTGACCCTCACATTCGGCTCGTACGTCCCCCACTTCTACTGTTAAAAGACAAAAGCAGTACTTATCACGTTTCTAAATTTTGATTGTGCCCTTATATTACTAAAAGTGCGGTATACTTCTTTATAAGAGCATTGGCCTTCAGACTGGTACAGCCAGCGTCATAAATATCTTGACGACGAAGTCCTAAAATGATCTTAAAACTCTCGTATCAAGAGCAAATTGAAAATGTGTATCAAATATCAGAACAACCGGTCAACTGGAAGGGGTAAAAAGACTAAATTAAGATCATTTTGAGTACTATGTTTGTCAACATCTTTCTGATGCTTACTGTACCTAGAAATTTGCATAAGATGCCGCAAATCTCACGTAAATATGTTGTATAAGTCATCTAGATTCCCAAACAGGAAAGATGCACAACCTTTCTCTGCTCTTCGAAGAGCTTCTACGGACTGAGTCATTGTTATGTTGACAGCCACTAGCGAGTATGTGGGTCGTGGGGTGTGACGCGCCGAGGTAAACACGACTTGTGGTTATGTGTGATGAAGTTGAATAAGACATGACTTAAGAAATGATCATAACCGACCTCTCTGGTGTATCGGTAGAGCGTTCAGCTGTTGAGTCAGAAATTGCGGGTTCGTTCCGCGCTAATCGCACAAATATGTGTAGATATTTAAGTTGGTTTTGATGTTCCTGCATATAAAATGTAGGTTATTTTATATAAAAAGACACATCAGTTTAGCTTCATCTCGTCTGTGTGCAAGCTAAAGGCAAAGTCTCGAAAGGAGGATTAAAAAAAGGAGCATTATAAACAAGTACTTACCATGTTAACAATGGTGGCACTAAGCTTGATTTAGCTACTGTGGTGGACGAGCTCAAATTCACCAAGTATAGATTATTACAAAAGAATCTGCGTGCGCCAGGGACTTTTATATCTAGTTGGGGACACCGAGGTCCCCACAACCCGAAGGGGACCATCATCCTGGGTCTGCCGGAGTGCGAGAGATATGCTATCGGCAATCTCACCTCCGGCAACCAAGGACTCAAGACGGCGTACGTTTTAGTCGGTTCGAGTCAGACATAACCGCCTCCACCGGCTCCGTGGGGATTAAGCGCACGATAAAAAAAAAGGGCCGATGCGATCGCGATTTAGGTCCAAGATATATGAATTGAGCTATATCGGAGCTATCGCGTCGCAATTTAGGTATATTGTACACAGCCTTGTGGCTTGTGGCACGCCAAACATTACAAAGGTTGCCGGCGATAAATTATTTTAAGCGGTACAGTTGACATTTGTAGGTACATATGTTAATTGAGTATTCCTTGTATGGGTATTTTGATTGTTGTAGGTATAATTAGCCCAAGATCCCAAGGCCGCAACATTTATTTACTCAGAAGTTAAATATCATAAAAATCAAGATTCAGTAACAACAAATTTGAAAGTAGAAAGTGTCTGGTTATATTGGTAATCTTATCTTAATTTTTAGGTAATTATTAATATTGTGCGATGTGAGACATGGATAATGACAAAGGGGACAGAGACAGGCTGGAAGCTTTCGAAATGTGGTGCTGGAGAAGGATGGAGGGGATAAGCTGGACAAAAAGGATGACGAACGAAAGAGTACTAAATAGGGTGCAAGAGGGAAGGTCTTTATTGAGAACAATCGAGAACCGAAGAGGAAAGATGATTGGCCAGCAGATAAGACATGACTTGTTCTTAAAAAACATCATAAAGGGGTAGGTAGAAGGAAAGAGAGGAAGAGGTAGGCCAAGGACAACATTTATGGCACAGATGAAGGAAAAGATACAAGTCACATCATATCAGGAGGTGAAAGGATTAGCGGAACAGAGAGAAGAGTGGCGATTACTCCACCGACAAGAGCGTAGGTCTTAAGTTAGAGAGAGAGAATATTGTGCAAGAGTTATTATAATTAGTTTAGAAGCACGATGAGTTGCAAAACAAATTATTATAATTATGTTGCTACTCTGTCGCATTGGGTTTGCCTGTTATGACATAGTATCTATGTATGAAATAAATAACTCCAGACCCTGTTGAAGATTGCGACACCTCAGGCAATTCCTCATAAGCTGTATGTTTATTGTCGAATGCAGAAAAGCCCTAGGTATTAGTCATCTTTTACGATACCCACCGGATGAAATGATGTGTTCCTATTCTATTACACTGGGCCCTAACACGGTGTACTTACGTATACTTACCTACTATTAGACGTAATGAATGATTCACAAGTTGAGTTGTAAACAGGAGGACCGGGATTTCAAGAGAAACAAATTGTTATCGCAATTGGTGAAGTAAATTATCCTTCCTTATTTATAGGTCTCGAGTATCATTGAACAGTCACGTCATGTAAACCAGCGAGTATGATAAGTCTAGGACCTTAAGGAAATGGAGGAGAAAATTGAAATATTATTATGAAACCCAAAGTTTATAACAATTTCTTTTAGAATAGTTTTTTTCTAATTAAATATTATTAATATACAAGTGGTTTGCAATACATATTTTCTCGCCAAACTAAGACGTTTGGTGGCGAGAGGCGCTCGATTTCATCACAGTTTACAATCACAATTGAGCTTAATATTTACAATAAATAATTATTACTATTTATTATTATTACATATCTCTCAAATACCTATGTTTTAAAGTTGATAATGTAGGTCATGGATGCAGACGATATGATTTTTTGAGCTGGCATACTAAAATCCTAATGCCTTGATCAAATTGAATAAGAAATCCAACCTTATTGTGTTTACCGTGCTCCTACTCCTACTTTAGAGCTTCTTTCATAAACTCGGATCAGTATCCTTTTTTTTAACAGACTTCTTTCGCGTTCAATATGATTTGTACAACTAAGTGTCTTTGTGAACCACAACGTGGATGCTGTGAGTCTTGAATGATCAAAGACCATCGTCAGTTATAAGTCAAGTTCACATGTGTTTGGCACACGGAGGACAGAATAGATGTTTGGCATCTGTTGTTGTTTACGTAATTACCAGTTTATCCGTTTAGGTTTCGCAAGGTAATTTATATTAATACATTTCCGTATAATAAAACAAATCAACTAGCTACTTTCACTTTCTTTTCGCTGGTCTGCTTGAAAAGATCTCTTAAAGAAGTAAGTAGAGCCTGGAATTCTTGTCTGTTTGTTTGCAATGCGCACAAAAACGTAACATATTAATGCCATTTTTTTCATGTATAAAAGGTTTTTTAGCGCGTATAAAAACACCACAGAGACCCTGGAGTTGGACTCGGACTCGCAGTCCTCATAGGTTGGTGGCGGTGAGATTGCTGGAGACTAATCTCTCGTTGTTTGAAAGGTCATTGTCAGAGATTTTAGAGAGTTTATTTTATTGCAATTTGTGTAATAGTACCGGACATATGGCCAGCGATAACCAATATCAGCAGTGGTAGGAAATGCTCTTCTATAATGAAATAAAAAAGAGACAACCTCATCAATTGTCTCTGTCACACCGGCCTCATTCTTTAAGTAGTTCTTAACGTAATTTGTTAATAGAACTAAACACACTATTCTATTATTAAAAAAAATATTGTTTCGTGCTCAAGGACGTCTGCGAGCGGCTGTGAAAATAATCGGTGCCCACATTAAGTTTATCTCATAAGCTTGTTGATACTGAATGATTAATAGTTATGCTAATGAAAAGGATTCGGTTATGCGTCATACATTGTGTAATATGTGTCATCTACCTTAACAACGGTAGTAAATTTTGCTAAGTAGTTTTTTATGAGTCAATAAATAATATTCCTCAACATTCTACACAACCCAATCTAGACCTATGGTAAACTTAACTAGCTTGTGTTACTGTTATGGAATCTAGAATGCGGATAAACATACTTATACTCCGTCCATTATATGCTGTTCATGATCCATTTATAATAAAGCAGCCTTTGCCCGCGGCTCCGCCGGCGTGGATGTCGGTTATCGTGACAAAACATAGCGTATGTCCTTTCTCATGGTCTAATCTACCCCCATACCAAATTTCATCAAAATTGGTTCAGTGGTTAAGGCGTGAAAGCAAAGCGTAACATACGATCGGCGATCCGCCTTTTTTTTTATCGTGCGATAAATACACGGGTACCACCCCCACGGAGCCGGTGGAGGTGGTTATATCGGACTCGAACCGACTAAAACGCACGCCATCTTGGGTCCTTGGTTGCCGGAGGTGAGATTGCCAAAAGCATATCTCTCGCACCCCGGCAGACCCAGGACCATCTCTTTCGAGATGGCCCCCTTCGGGTTGTGGGGACCGCAGGGTCCCCATCTAGCCCCGGTTACGGGGAGGCGCACTTTGCGCCGCCGCCGCGGCCTGCTTCTGCTAGGGTGACAGGCAGCTCCACCGATCACCCCCAGGCCAGCGCTCATGGAGGACGGAGGTCGTTCTGCGACCTCCGACGTCCGGTTCGCCTTCGCTCTGCGCGGGCTTCCCGGGCCCGGAGTCTAGTCCGGACCCGACCGGCCGCCTCCTTCTCGAGCATTACTTGCTCGCAGAAGGAGGCGGCCGCACCCCAAGCATTCGCGCATCGTACCATCGCTGTGAGCAATGTGGGGTGTGTGAGGACTCCCACCCCCAGAGCCGCCACTAGGACCCGCCTCGGCGTGTCCCACGTCGGGCACTCGGTCAGCGTGTGCAGCTCTGTGTCCTCGCTCGCATCACAGTGATGGCACTCGGACGTTGGCTCCTTCCGGATCCGACACAGGTAACTCCCGAAACACCCGTGTCCGGTAATTACCTGCGTCAGCCAGTACGAGAGGCTGCCGTGTGGCCTCTCTAGCCATTCCTCCATGATGGGTCTTACCACCGCTATTACGGCGTGCCCTGCGCTTGGTCGCCCAAGTCGTAGCTCCCATTCCGCTACCATGTCCCTGTGGAGCTGAGACCTCACGGCCCGAATTTCTTCGGGCTCGGGTTCCCGTCCCTGCTCCCGCGCCTCCTTACGATACCGATATAGCATCGAAAGGGCTCTCGCATCCAGGTTCCACGGTAGGGATCCGGCAAGGAGACTCGCCGCCTCCAAGGATATCGTGCGGTAACCCCTGATGGCCCTGCTGGCCATTGCTCTATTATTTATTATATTATTATTTATTATATTATATTGCTAGAGTCTCCTGCAGGAGTCATCCGGCCCCCTCATGTTGGGCAGCAGCCTCCCCAGAGCGGCAGCTGTGTCCTTCAATTTGGGGGCCAGTCTTCGGAGATGCTCCCCGAAGTTCCACCTGCCGTCGAGCACGAGCCCCAGATATTTCATCTGGGGCTTGATGCCGATGGAAATGTCTCCCACCGGCGATCCGTCTGCTCGTTTGCCTCCCTAATCCATAAAAAAACAGACAGACAGACAGAGTTACTTTCTCATTTATCATATTGGTATGGAAGTATGGAAGAATGGGTTAGCTGAACCGGTGAACTTCATACCGCCATCATTGTGCGGAAGTTATGCGCGTACAGTCGACAAAGTAGATACGGTTGCACCTTTACATACAACTCTAAATAAAAAAGTGCGACCGCATCTCCTTTGTCGACTGTACATCTATTTGGGGGGTTCCCTTGTCATTTATATAGATAGATGATTATGTAAAAAGTAAGCTTAATGAGTCACAGTATCTAAAACATTTTTATCTATGGACGAAAGATAAAAACACAACTGCGTCAGCGACATGACGAAATGGTTGCAAATGGAGACTTGTTATTGTACCGGTGTGTGGATTTGTGAAGCTCTCTATAACTACAGACAGACAGACTGACGTGTTTTGTAGATTAAGAGAAGGCCTTTGAACGCTTATAGGATATCGAACTCGGTGACAAAAATAGATGGATTATTCAAATCTAGGAGATTATTGGAAGCTGATTACTATAGTACAGTTGACTACCAATGTACTCAAAAAGATCTTAATATAAGCTGGATTCTTGGACCTAACAGGTCCTGGCGTGCTTGGATGGTTTTGTCATAATCTATGCTTAGTGAATTTGAGTTCGTCCACCGCAGTAGCTCAAACTCAAAGTATTTATTCAAAATTGTGTAGCACTACTACAGCTTTTTGACGTCAAATTCTGCTTAAAACCGTTTACCACCGCTTCCTAGGCACCAGTGGAGAAGAAACGGCGCAACAAAATCCACTGTAGCATTTTACAGATGTACATTTACAAAAAGTGATTTCCTACACTAAATATGAACGAATATACATTTGTCTCGTGACAAGATAATTAAAGTAAAGTTAAAAGTAAAGTAAAGTATAGCACCCCGTAGTATTTTCAAAATACATCCAATTTTTGTTTTCGTGCGGAAATCCTCTCGGATACCCCCCCTGCCGGAGCCGGGTTATGTCGGACTCGAACCGACTAAAACCGCACGCCGACTGTGGGTCTTGGTACTAGGCCGGAGGTGAGGTTGTCATCGACATATCCCTCGCACCCGGCTGACCCAGGGCCATCCCTTACGGTCTGGCCCTCCTCAGGAGGGGGGACAACGGTGTCCCCAACTCGCCCCCGGAATGGGGAGGCACGCTTCTCAGCGCGCCGCCGCCGTGGCCTGCTTCTGCTGGGGTGACAGGCGGCTCCACCCGTCACCCCCAGGCCCGCGCTCATGGGGGACGGAGGTCAGTCAGTGCCCTCCGACGCTCGAGTTGCCTGCGCGCGGGCGCGGGCGGCGCGAAAGAATCGTGTAGCTACTGCGCGAATAGGGCACATTTTAGAGGTCCAAGATATATGAATCAAGTTAATCGTATTTTTGAGTACTTTGCTGGTTTTTTTTTATTTAAGACGCCTCAATTTGATTTCACTGAAGATCGATCTGTATCGACTGTACAGTACCTACCATTTTTTGTGCGGTAATCCCTTATAATACCACTGGCCGGTGGGGGCGGTAATATCGGAGTCGATCCAGTTAAAACCACAAACCGTCTCCGTCTTCAGATGCTGAGTTGTACCGTGGCCCATAAGGCATCTTCTTCGCACCTCCTCTGCTGACTCAGGGTCATCGAAATCGGAGGCGGGAGCATCGCATCGCAGATCCAGTCTGCCCCTGCCACAGCTAAGCTGCTCCCTCCCTGAGCTCATGTTGGATAGAGGTCGTTGAGCTATCTCTGACGTCTGAGTCACCTTCGCGTACTAATAAAAAAATATCGTAAATATTTATATCACCTTTGATTATGTATTTTAAAGTGCTTTGCATTTCAGTGGCTAAAAATAATGGATTTATCGATGGAAAGAATTTATTTTACCTGAAGCCGTTGGATTGAAAACGGTCGGCTTTCGTTAAAAAAATATAATGACGTCACTCCTCAGTGAATACGTCTGTCATTGCTAACATAATGGTAACTCAGATTGAGATTTGAGTGTTTATGTGACGTCATAATTAAGTTTTCATACGTACATACATACATAATATTCACGTCTGGATATCCCCGTAGGGGTAGGCAGAGGTGTACTAGCACACACGTTTCGCCAATTATGATATTCGGACCCACGACGTAACAGGGGTCGAGCCTATAGCCGTCTAGTGGGCCCTTTGTCTTGAGCTAAGTTTTCAGTATTTGAAGAATGTATTTTCCTAATGATTGCCATCTCCAAGCCCGAATTAGTAAATTGGGAACACCGTGGTTCCCAGTGTTCCCACACCCGAGAGGACCATCTCTAGACTCTGGGACTGCAAGAAATAATATCTTAGATAGTTTTACATCCGATCTGATCTCCAAAAACGGCGTGCAGTTTTAGTCGATTCGAGTCTGACATAACCGCCCCCGTCACCCGATTTATCCGAGGAGTTTAAATAGGTAGGTACGAGAAATAAATATAAATATTCCACAACATTTTTACACAACGCTATCTAGACCCATGGAATGTAGAATGCGGATAAACATACTTAGATACTTTTTTAAAAAATTAATACTTACATATTATACATAGAAACACCCAAACCAATGCAAATAGCCATATTTATGCATACAAATATATGCACTGAGCGGGGATCGAACCCGCACCTCCTGCGTAGCAGTCGCGTTCATTACCGCCACGCCCGCCACATAGGCTGAGAAAAAAGTGGTACACCGCATTCTGGCCATCTATTTTTTTTTATGAAATAATATTAGAACTGAAGTTACTAATATTCCCTCTAACCCCTCCAATTAAGCTAAATTGCTTGTGCTAGAAGTGGGTTCACGTCGGTAGTGTAATGGCCAGGATCGAACCCGGGACCTCTCGATCGTAACGCCGATTCCTAAACGATTAAGCTACCGACGCTTTTAAATATTTGGCAAGTAAGGTTGGGTAGGTGGATGGAGGGAGTTTGTTTGATCTATCTATAAGCCTCGCATGACTGTTTTCCGATGTCTATATTTAGCACTGGTAGTGGTTACCAGTGCCGCGTTATCGATTCGCAGATAATAAACGACGGTACAAATTGGATGTTCGATATAACTATGGACTAGTGTTGAAATATGATTGTAGGGTTGTCTACCGTGTATTATGGTCTTTATTTACATCCCGGTGGCATCCAAAGTTTTTATGGAGGAATATAACAACATTATACCTGTTAAAATAATTTTAAGACTGTATGTCTAGATTGCCTACTCTGTTGTATTAGGGTAACCTGTAAAAATAGATGTAGATGAGATAACGAAATAAATAAATAAATAAAAAAAAGCTAGCGGTAGCCTAGTGGTATGGGAAATGGACTGCTGAGACGAGGTCTCGGGTTCGATCCCAGGTTTACCATGGCACACACCAATGACTTTTCGATGCTTTTCGAAGTTATGTGTATTTATCGCAGGTTTATAAGTGCCCGGTTAATGGCAATAGGCTCGCCACCTATTACATTGGGACCTAAACATAAACTGGCGAAATGTGGGTGCTAGCACCTCTGCCTACCCCTTCGGGGAATACAGGCGTGAGTTTATGTTATGTTATGTCTAAAAACAAACTGGCGAAATGTGGGTGCTAGCACCTCTGCCTACCCCTTCGGGGAATATAGGCGTGAGTTTATGTATATATGTATGTATGTATATATAAACTTCGTTTTTTTTTTTTAAATTGGTTCAAAAGTATAAATACAGGATATAATTTTTGCTTATAGCAAGTAAGTACTATTATATATTCTGTGCTTATAGTGAAAAACGACTCTGATTGTCATTATCATGACATTGAGAAACGACTCTGTAACGTACTTAATCGCCAGGTATTCATTGAAATAAGTGTACAGACAGCCCTAGACCCAAGAAGTGGTACTTATCGACGCTTGTCCAGTTCGCAGACACAACGAAAACAATGAAAAAGAATACAGTGATATATTGACAGCGGAGTAACGAACCTCATGATTTATATCGACTGGTATTCAACTCACTAGTTGCAAGCATTTGGATCACATAATTGAAAGAAGCGTCGGTAGCTTAGTGGTTAAGGAGTCGGCCTTACGATCGAGAGGTCCCGGGTTCGATCCTGGCCATTACACTACCGGCGTGAACCCACTCCTAGCACAAGCATTATAGCTTAATTGGAGGGGTTAGAGGGAATATTAGTAACTTCAGTTCTAATATTATTTTTATAAATAAAATAAAAATTTACAGCATTAAGTATGCTAAAAAATACAATGTTTAAAAATGATTGTAACATCATTCATTGGTTCCGATAGTTCGTAAAAATATCGGTAGATGACTCCACCGTCGCCTTAAAGACGGATAAGAAGGGAAATTCGAATCACATCGTGTCTCGGTAGCCAAGTTGGTCAAGGCATTCCCCCTGTAAGGGAAGGATCGCGGGTTTGAGTCCCGCCCGAGAAGATTATTTTTTCCTATGTATTCGATTTGGATCACACAGTATAGGTACAGTGTATCATCACTTCATCAGTATCACAATCATTTCAATACACAGTTTAAAACAAAGTCGCTGTCGCTGTCTGTCCGTCCCTATGTATGCTTAATTTTTTTAATAGATCGAGTGATTCAAGAGGAAGGTTTACATGTATAATACATGCTTAATATAGTAGAGGGTGCAGTGGGAACGGGAACGGACGCCACGCGGGCGGAAAAAAATTGGTGGTGCGGCGGCGCCGGGACAGCTAGTAATATTATATTTAACTACCTATCATAACACAAACTTCGCTTGGTTACAGAACAAATTTTTCGTCGTACTTCGTCGGCAAGATCAAGTCCTACTTTTTCCAAATAAACCAATAGAAAGAGATAGTGCTTAGAAATTTGATTAAATATAATGTCAACTATTGAAGTAGATGTGACGTGATCCTCCTGATCGTGTTGGGTACTTAATTGTAAAAGTAAATAAAAAACAAAGTTTTGAAAAAAATACACGTCAATTAGCTTTCGAAAACGAAAACTTACATGTTTACTTAAGAATAGGCTAAATTTGCTAATAATTAAAGTTAAAGTTAGCATTAAAAATGCTATAAAAAATTCAGTCAAATATTCGGGCGGAGTCATCAAAATTCAATGTTTAAAAAATGTTGAAAAATCATTCATTGTTTCCAATAGTTCGTAAGAATGTTGGTAGATGTCACCACCGTCGCCCTTAAAGACGGATATAAAGAGAAAGAAAATTTGAAAAGAATCAGGTGTGGCTCAATAGCTCAGTTGGAAGAGCATTCCCCCTGTAAGGGAAAGGTCGTGAGTTCAAGCCTCACTTGAGCGTTTCATTTTTTCCAATGTTTTTTCGAATGTTTACATATGTTTACGTAAATTGTTACAAGGGTTGGGACGCAACTCATACAAAAGTGCCCATTCTCCTTTATAATACTCAAATGTGGTAATTATTCTCAAAGCTAGGAGTTCCCCTCGAAGCTGTTTAGTCAAAGGTAAAGTTGACTTACATTGAAATCCTTGACGTCACCTCCATGAACCGGTGAACCTCGCCCATGTGTGTTTTGTTAGCTATTTTTACCCGTTAGGTTGAACTGTATCTGCTGTGCGAGTATTAGGTACTGTCTCTTGCACAATTGAAGCTAATTATGTGTTGGTATGATATTATACGAGTGTAGCTCAGCTGAGGTGTGAAAGAACTGCCTTTTAGGGCAATCTGCGTTAGGTTTAATGTATATGGTTCGAGTTCCCATCAACATAATATTCTACAAGCTCACCTGCTTGATAGACTTAGAGGTTATTATAGCATAGAATATATCTCGGGAATTTGGTGGTGGTAAGACAGCATTCGCCCTTCTAAGCAGAGCCTTAAAGTCGATTGAACAAAATTGAATTAAGAACGGCTATAAGTCATACTTTAATTCTTGTTCATTCATTGTACGAGTATCTATCAAAAAAGAAGATACATTTTTGAAGAATATTGCTTTAAATACGAAGAAGGATTAAGTATGAATAAAAGTTTGTTTCATTTTCCTGCCTCTACAAGGTTTGCGGGCAGATAACTCAACAACAAGGCGAGCTAAACTCTAGCTCGCCTTTGTATAGTTTTCCTTTTATATACATAGGACCTATCGGATTCTATTCATGTTTCTGCACTTCGTTTCATAATTTAACAAATTCGTAATAAAAATGTAGCACTACCAAGTCAATTATAAAACAAACATATTTACATGCATATCCATACATATAAAATTACTTGTCCCGACTGACTGACTCATCAACGCAGAGCCTAAACCGCTGGTCCTACAAACTTGAAATTTTGACAGTAGATGCATTTTATGATGTAAGCATCCATTAAGAAAGTATTTTTGGAAATTCTACTACTAAAGGGGTAAAATAAGGAACGGAAGTTTGTATGAAATTTTGTCATTTTCAGAGCTAGATGCACCAAATTTCATAAGCTTGTGTCTTATAAGAATCATTTATTTCTTAGTACATATTCAATTTGTATAGTTCCACAAAATAATACATAAATAAATGAATTAAAAAATCATTCAACATAACATAACATAAACTCACGCCTGTATTCCCCGAAGGGGTAGGCTAGGCAGAGGTGCTAGCACGCACATTTCGCCAGTTTATGTTTAGGTCCCAATGTAATAGGTGGCGAGCCTATTGCCATTAACTGGGCACTTATAGACCTGCGATAAATACTTACATAACTTCGAAAAGCATCGACAAGTCATTGGTGTGTGCCATGGTAAACCTGGAATCGAACCCGAGACCTCGTCTCAGCAGTACCCATACCACTAGGCTACCGCAGATACCAAAATAATTCAAACCTTATACTTTATTATTGAATGATGAAATTTTCCCCTAGTTAGATCTCTGTATTCAATATGTCGGTAGGCGCGGTTTATGCAAACAGCCCGAGTGAAGGTAGGCAAAAGGTCTCTACCTGCGTCCGAAGAGACCTCCGCCGTATTTACAATAAGTAACATCAGAGATCTCTGATCGTAATTGATTTGTGAATGGGTACGGATTTAAAGCTGCGATTGCGTGAAACCAATCAATGGATTTTTTACGTGGTTTATTTTCTGAAAAAGTTCCTAATTATTAAATCGGTAATATCTATATGGTTTATCTAATCGTAGGTAGTTTCACAGTGAATGGATTTGAACCCTTCGACCGTGATCCTTCTCTTACAGGGAGAATGCTTTGACCACTGAGCTACCAGACTCCACTAATAATTCAAATCTTGCCCTATATATATTGTAATCAAATCCCGCCTCTACGGATCAAAAATGTTACATATCTTAGTAAAAAAAACAACTATTTTCCAGTCGATTACATCAGGAAAAATGATTAGCTCAGGTGGGGCTTGAGCCCATGACCTTTCCCTTACAGGTGAATGCTTTTACCAACTGAGCTACTGAGTCAAGCCTGAATTTCTGACGTATTTTATAATTTTCATAAAAAGAGGTACTAAGTCACCTATTAGTTAAGTTATATAGTGTTAATTAAGTTAAAACCTTGCATTTTAATTTTGTTTTTTTTTTATGTCAGCTGTTAGCATTTTACAATGTTTACATAGGCCTATAAAGATAACTGTTTGAACACGTAAGTGGCATGCATATGTATTGTGTTTGTGTGAGAAATGGCATTAGTGTTCGTAACGTTTATTTTAACAAAAATAAAGTATTTTAATGCATTATTTAAAAAAATATTCGGCTTATACACTTCTCTTCCGTATAAACTATCAATATGCCAAATCTCGCCCTCCTACGTGCCCGCAATTTTCGTAAAAAGGGATCCAAAGTTTTCGCTTCACGTATTAATTATATAGATAGGTATGCAAGCATATGAATTTTAGATCTGTAGGTTTTATATTGAGGAAGAAAAACGGTTTTGATGATTACTTACTGATTTTTCTATTGTTGACCTGTTCGACGCGGGAAGATGAGTGCCACCATTCATTGCAACATTATTGATATCTGTAATGGCGAACCTCTTTCTTGCGATTTTACTTTCAGGCGAGGTGAAGTCAGACTGACGTTCTCTTGTTTAAAAAAAGGTTTATAGCTGCACTTCTCTATTAACACATAAGTTCAAGTTCATAATTTTCAGCACCTAATTTGGACGAGCTTATTGTCATCAACCGGAAAAAAAATCCTAGTATTGCTACTAAGAATTTCTTGAACCTAAGCCTTCATGATCATGACTACCACTGAGCCAGAGGACCAGAAAGACTTTTAAATATGCGATATTGTAACCTTGAAGTAACCTTTATCATATTTCATTATGATTGATGAACAAACATATTGATGTCTTTATAATTGGTTGGCAAATTGATTTAGGATTAGTTTTCAAGAGGGATTAGTTTGAGTAATCGGCTTTTACATACAATAGATTAAGATCAGGCTGCTACTATGAAATTTACATCCGAAACTTCGGGCGGGTTGTTCTGTATTGATCCCACGAAAGTTGTCTCGATTTCGAAAATGCATAAATTGATACCACTTTTACTTCCTTATTGATCCCACGGCACTTATTACACGGCTACTATTCGCAACTAATCCCAAACCATCGTTTTGTAATAAAAAAAAAAAATGTTGTACCATGAAGTTGTGCAACTTTCAACCCGTTTTATCAGACCGGACACGTCACGGTGGTGTGTGGTTTTAGTCGGTTCGGGTTCAACATGCCCTGTATGAAAAAGTAAAAAGACGTTACGTCAGTCCCGATTGTGAGAATAAATGCTTTTCATGGTATGAATTTTATTGTCCGAAACTTCGGTCAGCTACCACGGATGAATATTTTGTGGTAGGTCTACAAAACTCTCACTCCATCGCAAGACAATAGGTATTAATTAAATGGCTTGAATGGTATACTAATAGCTTCCAATATTTTCTTGTATGGCAAACAATACCAAACAATACAATAGGGCTTGTCCTGCTTTTTAACCTGCACTTACGGCACAGAAACTCTTTGTTCTTACAGGGTCGGCAGCACGAGTAAGACTCCCCTTTAAGCGGGGCGTGCAAAGGCATCTGATGAGGCCGTCAAGCTGAGGGCCACCACTGTTAACATGGTACATGTTTACGATGGTGACCCTCTTTCCGAGACTTTACCTTTAGCTTACCATCAGGCGAGGTGAAGTCAAATTGACGAGTCAGTTAAAAAAAAACTATATATTATCGTCAAAGCCCACTTTCATATTTATAATATTAGTAGGATTTTTTTGACTAAAATCTATAATAGATGTGCCAAAAACAGCCATGTTATTGACGGTAGCACGTAAGTTCTCAACTTTGAACAAACAACTAGATAGAAAACAAGATGGAGAAAGTTCGTGAGTTATTTGTACTAAACGATAAAGATTGATCAATCTGTTTACCTACCACGTTGATCATCTTTTATTACAGCTATTCACTTAATAGCGGTCAAAAAGGACAACCTCTGTGGCGTGGCAGTAGTGAACGCGGCCGTTACGCAGGACGCTCAATGTAAATATTTTTATGCATGAATATGGGTATTTGCATTGGTCTGGTCGTGCCTGGGAGAGCACGTTAAGCCATCGGTCCCGGTTGCCATACGACCATCTATGGCAGTCGTTACGAGTAGTTGGAGCCCTCAAAAGTCCAACAACTGGTTTAGCTGCAATGCTTCGATATCGCCTTAAAAAATATCGAAGTGTAGCCAAATCCGCAGTTAGACTGGTAAAGCGGACCCCAGACTCCCAAACTGAAGCTTCGGATGCGCCTCCCCGTAACCGGGCTAGATGGGGAAACTGTGGTCCCCACAACCCGAAGGGGGCCATCTCGAAAGAGATGGTCCTGGGCTTGCCAGGGTGCGAGAGATATGCTTTTGGCAATCTCACCTCCGGCAACCAAGGATCCAAGACGGCGTGCGTTTTAGTCGGTTCGAGTCCGACATAACCACCTCCACCGGTGCCGTGGGGGTGGTATCCGTGGGGATTTATCACACGATAAAAAATAAGCCTGGCCTGGCTCCAAAGTGACAGCTTCAGATACAACCTGGGACAAAGTTAGAATGATGATTTTATTAAAGAAAGGATTTTTAGTTCATTACTAATAGTAAGTATAGTATAATATATATAGTAGATATAGTATATCTTCATTGTGCACACCAAGGAGAAAAACATAAAGTCGTACATTATGGGTATTTTATCAATACGGCCTTATAAAATTCAAAAATACAAAATTGATTTATTTGCATGAATATGGTACAAATTAAGGTGTTTTATTAATGATAAGTTACTACATATCGTGCCATATACGGCGTGCAAATTATTATTAGTTTACAAGTAAGATTAGTGTTACATGTAATCGTTGAATTTATTTAATATTTCAAATAACAAAATAGGTACTTGACTAATCAAATATTCTATAGCCTGCCCTCAGATTCTTCCAAACATTCCTTTACTGAATTGTATGTCTTTTCAACCAGGATAGCATGTAAAGCCTTTTTAAATTTATTTAATTGACTTTCATTTCGTAGTGGAAGCTTATTTTATATTTTAGGACCCATGCATTTTTATGAGGTAAAGCAGTTTTAGAGGGTCTAATGCATACTGGTGGTAGAAATTTGATGGCACAAATTTGACACTTATTTCGACCGGGTTGGTACCACCGTGCACAAGTGCGAAAAACCCTCCATAGTAATCCAATCTCGGTTGGATTGCGTTCAGGGGTCAGCAAGTGCATAGCCGGGCCGAGGTGATGGTAGTCGCAGCACTAGTGGGACCGGTGGGTGTTGGCGTAGTCTAGTGGGGTGTGACGCGGGGCGCCGCGCCGGGCAGGGAGACCCGTAGAAACGGTGGTGCCGCTGGCCGCCCGCGGCATAGTACAGGGGCCCAACTGGGACTAACCACCCTGGGAGGCTGCCCCACCAGGTCGCGCATAATCCCGATATGGCTCGTCGTGCCGGTTGGCGACCGGACGGGAGCCCGGCGACCATATTCGGGAGGGTACGGGGGCCCTTCCGTTCGGCGCGTCGGCTCTCGTCACGCCTCACATTCATAGATAAAACCAATCTCCCATGTTTTGTCACGCGGTGCTGCGGCGACAATCACCTCTTTTTCACGCCTTCCCTTACCCTTCACCTCATGGCAGCGCACAAAACAAAATCTGTTGAAACAGCGGCTAGGGACTCTCCCACAAAAACTCTATTTGAGGTGGAGTCCACGAACATCTGTGGGCTCCATAAGAACCTCAACGCCGTCCACCAACACCTGGAGACGGCGAAACCAGCTATGCTGTTTCTAACGGAGACACAAATACGCCGCCCTGACGACACGGCCTACCTGCTTTACCCCGGCTATGTTATCGAGGAAAATTTCCGAGCAAAAGCCGGGGTGTGCGTGTTTGTTAGGGCGGATATTTGTTGTCGCCGTTTGCGCTGTCTAGAGGACCCATCCTTTTCCATCCTGTGGGTACACGTAGACCATGGCTCCGCGAGTCAGATCTATGTGTGCCTTTACCGTTCCCATACAGGAGATGCAGAGATAACTCGACTATTCGAATACCTGAGTCAGGCGGCAGATGATGCGCAGGAGCGGTTTCCGAACGCCGAATTGGTGTTTTTGGGGGACTTTAACGCCCACCACAAGATCTGGTTGGGCTCCGCCATAACAAACCATGCGGGAAGAGCCACTCACGCATTTGCCCTGGCGCATGACTTGACTCAATTGGTGCACAAGGTCACGAGGATACCAAGAGAGTCCGGCCTAGAGCCCTCTCTGCTAGACCTTCTGTTGACGAGTCGCCCGGACCAGTACAGTGTCTCGGTGAGTGCTGCTTTAGGTAACTCCGACCACTGTCTGGTCCGCTCCACCGTGCCCATTGTAGCGCCCCCACGACCCGTGCAGGGGAAGAGGCGTCTATGGCACTACTCGTCAGCGGACTGGGATGGATTGCGCGACTATTATGCGTCCATCCCGTGGGTTGAACGCTGCTTTGAGGGTAAGAACCCATCTGAGAGCGCTACTGCCGTCGCCGGTGAGATCGGTCTAGGTATGGAATACTATATCCCATACACCGATGTCACCGGAGTGCGCGGAGCGCGTCCGTGGTTCGGGCGCGAGTGCGCGGAGGCTGTTGAGCATAAACAGTTTGCGTACCGCGCCTGGGTGCGGGCGCGCGCCACGCGCGATCCCAACGTGGGTCACTTCAAGGCGGCGTACAACAGAGCCACAAAGGTCTGCAAGAGGGCATGCGTCAGAGCGGATGCCCAGCGCATAGCACGGCTGGGCCAAGAGCTAGTGGCGCATCCCACGGGTAGCCGTGGCTACTGGCAACTGGCCAAAGCCGTGCAAGCCAACTTCTGCCAGCCCTCGCTGCCCCCGCTGAGCAATCCCGATGGATCTCTGGCCCATGAGCCGCAAGAGAAAGCAAATTTGCTGGTCAATCTCTTCGCGGCCAACTCCCGAGTCGATGATTGTGGTATGCAACCACGGACAATGCCCACTGGTGACCACGCAATGCCTGATATACGTATCAGGCAACGCGATGTCCGTGCAGTACTGCAATCACTCGATGTCCGGAAAGCCAGTGGTCCTGATGGTATTCCAGCGGTCGTACTTAAAAAATGTGCAGCGGAGTTATCTCCTATGCTAACGCGGCTGTACCGACTGTCCTACAGTTCGGGTACAGTGCCTTCGGCTTGGAAGGAGGCGAATGTCCAGCCGATCCCCAAGAAGAGGAATCGCTCGGACCCAGCCAACTATCGACCCATAGCCGTCACCTCAGTGCTGTGCAAGGTGTTCGAGCACATAATTAACACACAGCTCATGCGCCACCTAGAGGATCACTCCTTGCTTAGTGACCGGCAATACGGTTTCAGACCGAAACGGTCAACGGGTGATCTTCTGGCGTACATGACCCACCTTTGGGGTGAGGCTATGGAGAAACACGGTGAGTCACTGGCAATTAGTCTTGACATCGCCAAAGCTTTCGATAGGGTATGGCACAAATCGCTTCTTTCCAAGCTACCAGCCTTCGGCCTGCCTCCTAGACTGTGTAACTGGGTTGCAAGCTTCCTGCAGGGGCGCCGTATTCGCGTCCTTTGTGATGGACGAGCTTCGGAGTTCTTGCAGGTAAATGCTGGCGTGCCGCAGGGTTCCGTCTTATCTCCCACTCTCTTTCTTCTGCATATCAATGACATGCTCTGTAACGGAAACATTCACTGCTATGCAGACGACAGCACCTTACACGGGAGTTATTACGCACATCCTGCGGCCAAGCAGTCTGATATCGCGGAAAAAAGGCAGCTTCTTGTCACTGACCTGGACCGGATCCTGGACCACATTTCTCAATGGGGCGCTAGGAACCTGGTCGAGTTCAATGCCAAGAAGACCCAGGCATGTGCGTTTACAGCAAAGGTATCTCCTTTCCTTCCCCTTCCCACTCTTCAGAGCACACCACTGCCACTGCAGGATCACCTCACTATCCTCGGTATGGATGTTCGCTGCAAACTGAATAACAAAAACTATATCGAGAGTATCATCAAATCAGCCTCGCGTAAACTCGGAGTCCTGAACAGAGTGAGACGTTTTTTCACGCCGGAGCAGCGGTGTCTTCTATATAAGACCCAAATTCGTTCCTGCGTGGAATACTGCTCACATCTCTGGGACGGCTCCGCAAAGTACTTATTAGATGCTCTCGACAGGTTGCAGCGACGTGCGGTCCGCATTATTGGGGATCCTGAGGTCACGAACACCCTCGAGCCTTTGCAGATGCGTAGAGATGTTGCGTCATTGGCAGTTTTCTACCGTCTCTACCATGGTGAATGTTCTGACGAGCTCTTCCAATTAGTCCCACCCTCCCCTTTCCTTCACAGGACGACACGTGCAGGGCTAAGATGTCATCCATTTACGGTGCAGAGTATACCTGCTAGAACCAAGCGTTTCAGTGATTCATTCCTATGCCGCACCACTAAGGCCTGGAATTCCCTGCCAGTTCACGTGTTTCCTTCTTCCTACAGTCCTGGGTCCTTTAAGCGGGGCGTGAAAAGGCATCTAATGAGGCCGTCAAGCTGAGTGCCACCACTGTTAACATGGTAAATGTTTACGATGGTGACCCTCTTTCCGAGACTTTGCCTTTAGCTTAACATCAGGCGAGGTGAAGTCAAATTGACGTGTCCTGTATAAAAAAAAAAAAAAAAAATTTCCTATGTGACGCTGTCTTTCATCACCCAGTGGCAATCTCTTACAGGCAAGCTTTGAATGGAGAAAAGAGTTCGAATCTATCTTTGGGTAGTATGGTGTATGTTTTAGGTACACTAGTTCAGTTAGCTACGAGTATTATTGGGATTACATTATTGTAATAGCCAGGATTAGAGCCCGGGACCTCTCGATCATAAAGCCGATTCCTTAACCACTAAGCTACCGACACTTGATGAGTTATTACTACCTAATAAAGGCTTTAAATAGTATATATTCAAGTCATATAAATACTGTAATTTACTCATTATTTTGTTAATATGTCTAGGTACCAACGCCCAAGGTGAGGCCGGTCTGGCCGTTCGAAAGAAGGCAGCCAGTCAGACACAGGGTGCGGTGAAATACGACGATGCTTATATTACTGACATTATGTCTACACAAATATCCTTTTAGCCATTTCGGGAGGCTCTCGGGAATAAAACGAGCAATAAAACTAGCTACGTGAATACCTTTTACTATTTAAATTCATGTATGTAAATGAATAAATTTAATTAAATATTAAATGTTTTAATTTATTTTTTTATTTATCGCAGGTTTATAAATGCCCGGTTAATGGCAATAGGCTCGCCACCTATTACATTGGGACCTAAACATAAACTGGCGAAATGTGGGTGCTAGTACCTCTGCCTACCCCTTCGGGGAATACAGGCGTGAGTTTATGTTATGTTATGTTTTTATATATTTTTATAATTTTTGTAAATACATTGTACAGTTAGTATTTTAGTTCACATACTCAAATGTTATACTGTCTGTTTCAATAAAGAGTTGACTTTAAGATTTAATATTAATATAATTGATACCTCTGTGTGGCGTGGCGGTAGTGAACGCGGCCGCTACGCAGGAGGCGCGGGTTCGATCCCTGCTCAGTGCAAATATTGGTATGAATGATTATGTATATTTGCATTGGTCTGGGTGTTTCTATGTATAATATGTATGTATTTTCTCTTCGTATTCTAGATTCCATAACACAAGCTTACCATGGGTCTAGATAGCGTTGTGTGGAAAGTTGTAAAATATTTATTTATTTATTTGTTTGCTTGCATGACGGGTGGGTGAGTGAGGCTTTTTTATATTTCGGTCTTCAAATTGACAGCAACTTCACTTGATGGTAAGCTGGGGTGTAAGTTCAAAAAATAGTGCTCCCATTACAGATACTGTCCCCAAGACAGAAGGTAGGGACCACCCTACCTTGACGGCCTCGATAGATGCTTTTTCACGCTCCGCTGAAAGAACCCGGAACTATAGGTAGAAAGAAACACGTGTGCTGGTAATAAAGAATTCCAAGGCTTAGTACGAACTTGAACAATCAGGTTTGCAAGTTAACTTAAAAAAATTGTAATTAGAATAAATTCATTAAATTAAAGAAATTGAACGTAAAATTTAAAAAATACAGAATGCTAGAGTGACGCGTCAGTGAAGGTCACTCGTTATTATTGTTATAAAAAATTAAAAAAACGCATTTGAAAAATATTTTGGAAATTATTCAATCGCATTTTATTAAATTTACCTACGTAAAAATTACTTTGTGATACAGGTCAATTGAAACGAGGGTGATAACTATTTTCTGACTAATTTTTACAACTAACAAATCTACAAAAAGCAAGTCTTATATATTATAGATATCAGCAAAATGAGTACAGGTCCAATAAAATGCTAAATTATGAAACTAAGCACTAGATCTACAGATTTGAGTACTATACAGGGGGCTGTTTTTGTCCACAAAGTCAAGTGAAGTGCACACTGTAACGCGGGGACCTCGAGTGGGCACTCTTCCCGTTTGAATACGGCTCGAGGCAGAATGTAAGACGGTTCCCGCGCTTGTGAGCCGCGTAATCTGTAAAGTATTGTACTTTGAGCTTCTTTGAATGTTGAGATACCTACTTTGAGAGGAAGTTTAGTTTGAGCGGATTTGAAAAGGTATATAAAGGGTGTAGCCAGGTGTTACTTTACAGGAAAGGTGTACGAAAACTAAATAACAAAAACGTGCTTGAAATTGTATTAATTGAATTGATAAATGAGTAAGTGATGCCTGAAGTTTCTTCCGCGTGCAATATTAATCTTATTCCCGCTAAACATGGGGATATAATCCCGGGATAGAAATTAGCTTATCCCTGTCCGAATTTCAGCCGAATCCCTTCAGCCATTATAGCGTGATTAATTCAAATATCCAAAATTCCAAACATTTTCACAAACGAAGAAAAAGTTGTATATTTTTACAACTTTTTTCTATTTTTAAAGTGAAATATTAATAAATAACTAGGTACGTTAGATGGCTTTTTATTAAAATTGGTACCTACTTATCGAAAACATAAGGACATTTTTCTTCGTGTTGAATTATATACCTAATTCTACATGAACTCATTTTTGTATTATGAAAACGTAAACGTAACATTGCCTTTCCCTTTTAAAAACCCTCTCCTTTTCTTTTAAAAAGCTACCGTAAGTAATTGTATAGTGATTAAAAAATTGTAACCTTTTTGTGAAATAAATAAACTTTATTATATTATATTAACTATCAATAAGCCAAATCTCGCCCTCCTACGTGCCCGCAATTTTCGTAAAAAGGGATCCAAAGTTTTCGCTTCACGTATTAATTATATGATGGTGTGCAAGCATATGAATTTTAGATCTGTAGGTTTTATATTGAGGAAGAAAAACGGTTTTGATGATTACTTACTGATTTTTCTATTGTTGACCTGTTCGACGCGGGAAGATGAGTGCCACCATTCATTGCAACATTATTGATATCTGTAATGGCGAACCTCTTTCTTGCGATTTTACCTTCAGGCGTGGTGAACTCAGACTGACGTTCTCTTGTTTAAAAAAAGGTTTATAGCTGCACTTCTCTATTAACACATAAGTTCAAGTTCATAATTTTCAGCACCTAATTTGGACGAGCTTGTTGCCAGCAATAGGAAAAAAAATCCTAGTATTGCTACTAAGAATTTCTTGAACCTAAGCCTTCATGATCATGACTACCACTGAGCCAGAGGACCAGAAAGACTTTTAAATATGCGATATTGTAACCTTGAAGTAACCTTTATCATATTTCATTATGATTGATGAACAAACATATTGATGTCTTTATAATTGGTTGGCAAATTGATTTAGGATTAGTTTTCAAGAGGGATTAGTTTGAGTAATCGGCTTTTACATACAATGGATTAAGATCAGGGTGCTACTATGAAATTTACTTCGGGCGGGTTGTTCCGTATTGATCCCACGAAAGTTTTCCCAAATTCGAAAATTAATAAATTGATACCACTTTTACTTCCTTATTGATCCCACGGCACTTTATTTATATTTAATTCTTAATTGATCCCATTTTTGTGTAGTCTTCTATTCTCAACTGATCCCAAACCATCTTTTTCGAATGAAAGAAAATATGTTAGTACCATGAAGTTGTGCAACTTTCAACCCGTTATATCAGACCAGAGACGGTACTGTGGTGTGTAGTTACAGTCGGTTTGAGTTCAGTATGAAAAAGTAAAAAAACGTTACGTCAGTCCCGATTGTGAGAATAAATGCTTTTCATGGTATGAATTTTATTGTCCGAAACTTCGGTCAGCTACTACGGATGAATATTTTGTGGTAGGTCTACAAAACTCTCATGCTCCATCGCAAGACAATAGGTATTAATTAAATGGCTTGAATAGTATGCTAATAGCTTCCAATATTTTTTTGTATGATAACCAAACAATACCAAGGGCTTGTCCTGCTTTTTCTCCTGCACTGACGGCACAGAAACTCTTTGTTCTTACAGGGCCAGCACGAGTGTGACTCACCTTTAAGTGGGGCGTGAAAAGGCATCTGATGAGGCCGTCAAGCTGAGTGCGACCACGGTTAACACGCTACATGTTTACAATGGTGACCCTCTTTCCGAGACTTTGCTTTTAGCTTAACATCAGGCGAGGTGAATTCAAATAGACGTGTCCTTTTAAAAAAAACTATATATTATCGTCAAAGCCAACTCTCATATTTATAATATTAGTAGGATTTTTTTGACTAAAATCTATAATAGATGTGTCAAAAACAGCCATGTTATTGACGGTAGCACGTAAGTTCTCAACTTTGAACAAACAACTAGATAGAAAACAAGATGGAGGAAGTTCGTGAGTTATTTGTACTAAACGATAAAGATTGATCAATCTGTTTACCTACCACGTTGATCATCTTTTATTACAGCTATTCACTTAATAGCGGTCAAAAAGGACAATCTCTGTGGCGTGGCGGTAGTGATCGCGGTCGTTACGCAGGAGGCTCAATGTAAATATTTTTATGCATGAATATGGGTATTTGCATTGGTCCGGTCGTGCCTCGGAGAGCACGTTAAGCCGTCGGTCCCGGTTGCCATACGAACGTCTATGGCAGTCGTTACGAGTAGTTGGAGCCCTCAAAAGTCCAACAACTGGTTTAGCTGCAATGCTTCGATATCGCCTTAAAAAATATCGAAGTGTAGCCAAATCCGCAGTTAGACTGGTAAAGCGGACCCCAGACTCCCAAACTGAAGCTTCGGATGCAACTGGGATTGACGCTATGATGAAGAAGAGAACACTTAATAGCGGTTGATATCGGTAAGAGGCCAGGCTCCAGGTGAAGGCGAACCGGACGTCACAGAACGACCTCCGTCCTCCATGAGCGCTGGCCTGGGGGTGACCGGTGGAGCCGCCTGTCACCCTAGCAGAAGCAGGTCGCGGCGGCGGTGCAAAAATGCGCGTCCCCGTAACCGGGGCTAGATGGGGACACTGTGGTCCCCACAACCCGAAGGGGGCCATCTCGAAAGAGATGGTCCTGGGTCTGCCGGGGTGCGAGAGATATGCTTTTGGCAATCTCACCTCCGGCAACCAAGGACCCAAGACGGCGTGCGTTTTAGTCGGTTCGAGTCCAACATAACCACCGCGACCGGCTCCGTGGGGGTAGTATGCGTGGCGATTTATCACACGATAAAATAAAAGCCTGGCTTGGCTCCAAAGTGACAGCTTCAGATACAAACTGGAACAAATTTAGAATTATGATTTTATTAAAGAAATGATTTTTAGTTCATTACTACAAGTATAGTATAATATAATAGTACATATAGTATATTTATTTATTTATTATGATTTACCAACATTTGTTTACACTGTTATAAGTTACATATAAGTTACATTAGTTTAGATTTAAGTTGAGTGTGACAAATAATTAAAGGTAAATACTGCATGCTATATAAAACTAGGTACTAAAATAATGTTTTTTTGTAAATTTTTTCACAAAAATATGTAGATAACACTGTGTTTATAATAATGACAATAAGGTTCAATGAGTGATACAGTTAAACGAGGTATTCCTCGAAGCGCCACAGTTTTGAGGCGCACCAAATGAGGTGCACCATTTTTATTCTTCGGAGCGCACCATTTAGCTACTAAATGGTGCGCTCCGAAGAACAATTAAAAATATTAACTTTTTATTCTTCGAAGCGCACCAATGATTATTAACTTTCGAATAGAGATAGGATACTAACTGAAACTATCGATATAAGTAAAATACGTTATGAGGTATTGAGTTATCAGGGCGTAATTTTCGAGAACAATATCGTTGCATGGATGGCAACCATGGAACTAAAAGTGAATTTGTCAATATGTGTTTTCAAATATCTATTCTTAAAGTCATGTCAAAGTGCTATCCTTATTTAATACAAACTGGGGTTAAAAATTCAGGATTATTAGGTAATTCATAATCTGGAGCTGGAATTCAGCCAATATTTAAAGCATTTTGTAAAGCTTCTAATAATATTCAATTATCACGACCGTGACAAATGGCCATGTGTAGGTATGTTATGTTGTTTATGTTGTGCAGTGATCTAGTGTTTATAAAAAATACTTTTAATTTAGTGATAGGCAATAACTATGTAGGCAAACAAGCATCGAACACGCCACAATTGTGGCGGTAGGATCCGTCACAGACGAATGGCTGGAGAGGAGCCACGGTAGCCTCTTCTACCAGCTGCCGCAGGTCCACACTGGACATGGCTGCTTCAGTTTTTTTTTTATCGTGCGGTAAAAAAAAAGTGGATGATTTCTGTACATGGATAGCATTTGCTAGGTTTTGTTTTCATTCCATCTGAATGAAAACAAAACCTAGCAAATGCTACTGTCTATGTCTGGGTAGGCGGGGTACCAGATATATCTCATATGATCCAGGGCTTAGTATAGGCGGGGAAAACGTTTCGACTATATCCGAAACCGTGCCTTTTAAATTTCTCGGAAGAAAAATAGATAACAGAGGTTGCACTCCAGCTTTAGAAGAAGTAATTAATAACTTCATTATCGATATACAAAAGGTAGATCAACAGCCACTAAGTAATGTTAAAAAAGCGTGGATTTACGACAACTATTTAACCTCGCGTCTTAACTGGCCGTTTCTTGTTTATGATATAAGCCAGAGCCTTCTCAAAAAACTAGATGCGAATGTTACGAAGACATTGAAGTCGTGGCTGGGGCTAGCCCAGTCGGCAGACCCATCGACATTATATAGAGCCTCAAATAACTTTGGAATGATGTTCAAGAAACCATCGGAACTCTATAAACATCTAAGAGTAACCAAAATGCACGTCCTAGCGAAATCAAAAGACGAAATCGTGCAAGCTCTTCCAAAAGATCAAAGTACTAAAGAGCTCGAGTCACGTCTCCAATTCCATAAAAAAATCATGATAGGCTCGCAGACTGGTAGGGTAGGTTTGGGTAATACTAGGAGGCAGTCAGACAAAGACATAACAAAATCTTTTCTTCAAGTAGATGAAAATAATACCTACAAAGTGCACGCAATGAACCTAGTAATACAAAAGGAATGGTTAACACTAGGTGAATTTTGTATTCCCATAGCCTTAAAATGGCGTACCTTAATATACAATGCATTCCAGTTGACCCTCCCCGACCAAAGCAATCTTGTCAGATGGGGAAAAGCCACAGATAAAACATGTAACTCATGTGGTGAAGCAATTGGTACTGCTAGGCACCTACTGGTGGGTTGTAGGACGCTATTAGACCGGGGTCATTACTCGCGCCGACATGATAAGGTATTAGAAATCGTACGTGAGGCGGTAAGTTTGGCGGTAGCTAGAGCGAAAAAGGGTTTAACCACAAACCAAAGAAATGACGTCGCGGTTGTAAAGAAAGGCTGCTCAAAAAAGGCAAATCAAAAGCCGTACTCAATTTTGATAGCAGCCGCTGATTGGACATTACTCACAGATTCTTATGAGAAACACTATAAAATACCGGAGGATGTTTGTGCCTCGTCATCCAGACCCGATATATTCTTATTTTCAAAACAGCAAAAGCGTGAAGTACTAGTAGAACTCACAGTACCGTGGGCAACTAACATACCTAAAGACCACGCTATAAAAATAAACAAATACTTTGACCTGACCAACGAGTTAACCAAGATTGGCTATGTGGTTAAACTCTACGCCGTGGAAGTAGGAGCAAGGGGAATTCCAGCTAAATCACTGTATAACTTATTTAAAGACCTCGGATTGCCAAGAGCTTCAGTAAGCTCTTTACTCAAACGAATATCTAAAACGGCGTTGATAGGATCTTACCAAATTTGGATAGGTAAAGGGGGGAACACGACTGACGGTGGAGGTGAGCGCTGATGCATCACAAGGTGGCCACCCTAAACCTACACCTGGGTCGCAAGTTCCAGGCGCCGTCACAGTGTTCCTCTCTGTACCACGCCATGGACCCGGCGACCGCACGGTGAATCCATGGAATGCTAAGAACCAGATCTCTGCTATAAAAATTTCATATAAATATTTGGGCGGAGTCCTCAAAAATCAATGTTTAAAAATGGTTGAAAAATCATTCATTAGTTCCAACAGTTCCTAAGAAAGTTGGTAGATGGCTCCACCATCTCCCCCTTATAGACGGATATAAAGAGAAGGGAAATTTGAAGGGATTCAGGTGTAGCTCAATAGCTCAGTTGGAAGAGCATTCCCCCTGATGGGCAAGGTCGTGGGTTCAAGTCCCCCTTGAGCGCTTCATTTTTCCCCGTTTTATTTCGTTTTTTTTTATCTAGGACACGTCAATTTGACTTCACCTCGCCTGATGTTTAGCTAAAGGCAAAGTCTCGGAGATATAAAAGTGAGCATAATAAATGCTATAAGCTTTTCATTCAAGGCAGTAAGATCATTTTGAGTACCTACTTATTTCATCAAGATCGATGTGATGCTGACTGTACCACAATATTAGTCTTCAAGAGAAATATTTTTTGTGAACGGAACCCGCGGAATCGTATCAGTTAGGTGGATATGTCAGACTCACCCCGACTATAACCGCATGTTGTTCCGTCGGTGTGGCTGGAGTATCTGATACGTTCTGTTAAGGATATTCCAGAGAACTTGGCCGACCTTGGCCACTAATAATGGCGGCCTCGAGGTGTTCTTGGGGATGAAAATCACATCTTCTATAGAGAGGCGCGTATGAATATACGAAGCGATTCAATCATGGGCCTGCTTCTTTTACGGTGACGGCTAGCCCCAACTATAACTCTCAGGACCTAGCTCATCGAGGATGCAGATAGTTTTGTATATGTTACCGGAAATGTGTATAATCCGGTATTCTATCCAATGCCTAGGCATTGTATACAATGCCGAGTGCGCAGCAGGCAATGTATGAAATGGTATCAAGGAACATTGACGGTGGTTGTAAAAAAGCAACCACTTAGGCTAATGCTGGAGCCTCGCTTTCGCTTCAGTCTTTTAACCTATAATATATCCAGGTCGGGGCGCAGTGTCCACACTACGCAATTTAACTTGGATAGATTAGGTTAGAAGATTAATACGGGAGCGGAGCGGAGCGAAGCTCCCGCATTAATCTTCGTGGTTATTTTTTTTTTATTCGTACAAAAATATAAATTTTCCACAAAATCATCCGCAAATATAGACAATAACCCATTTATTTCACACATTGCCGGTGAAACTGCAGGCATTCTATGTATTAACACACATTTCCTAGGATTTGTATACAATTCCTTGATTTCATACATTTCCGGTAACATATATATATAACATGAGAGTGCTAGATCACCCCCATTCCATTTTCGCTGCTTCTCTTATACTAGACTAATGACTGCCACACAAAAGAAGGCGGCAGCATTCCTCACACTCACGCTGCCGACCATGACCAGTACCAGGGTTTGCAGCGTGTAGCTTTCCGCTCTAACGGCTGCTTGGAGGCCGCGGCAAAATGCGTATCATATTATAATCATATTCTTTCAAAATTATTAGTATGTAAATTGAATTTGTTTACTTAGATAATGCCTATAATATTGGAACGATCGATTATCATTGTAAACTAAATCACTGGGCCACTTGACTCCTAGTGGATATTCAGAGGTACAACTGGCCCACTTATAAAATTATATCTGGGCGAGTGTGGTATTAACATTTTGCAAGAGGGTACAACTCGCCTGCGGGCAAGATATTAAGAGGGCGACATGTCGCCTAATCCCTCTGAACGTTCTACCAGCTGGTGAAGCGACGTGTCTGCGGACCAGCCCCGCCATTGGTGGCATTCGGGTATCGGCTATCGGCTTATACGATGCAGATACTTACTGAAACAGCCATGTCCAGTGTGGACCTGCGGCAGCTGGTAGAAGAGGCTACCGTGGCGCCTCTCCAGCCATTCGTCTGTGACGGATCCTACCGCCACAATCGTGGCGTGTTCGGTGCTTGGTTGCCTACATAGTAATTGCCTATCACTTAATTAAAAGTATTTTTTATAAACACCAGATCACTGCACAACATAAACAACATAACATACCTACACATGGCCTTTTGTCACGGTCGTGATAATTGAATATTATTAGAAGCTTTACAAAATGCTTTAAATATTGGCTGAATTCCAGCTCCAGATTATGAATTACCTAATAATCCTGAATTTTTAACCCCAGTTTGTATTAAATAAGGATAGCACTTTGACATGACTTTAAGAATAGATATTTGAAAACACATATTGACAAATTCACTTTTAGTTCCATGGTTGCCATCCATGCAACGATATTGTTCTCGAAAATTACGCCCTGATAACTCAATACCTCATAACGTATTTTACTTATATCGATAGTTTCAGTTAGTATCCTATCTCTATTCGAAAGTTAATAATCATTGGTGCGCTTCGAAGAATAAAAAGTTAATATTTTTAATTGTTCTTCGGAGCGCACCATTTAGTAGCTAAATGGTGCGCTCCGAAGAATAAAAATGGTGCGCCTCATTTGGTGCGCCTCAAAACTGTGGCGCTTCGAGGAATACCTCAGTTAAACAACTTTATTCTTATAATGTTCTAATAATGTGGATCGAAACTTGAATAGCGAGTCTGCATGGATATCCACAATATCACTACATTCGTTTGCTGACCTAGAATTCCTTGGGATCGGTGAGTTAGCCCCATAAGCTGTTCTACGTAGTGGTGGATAGAAGGGAGTGATGCGATTACGAGGGTATCTGGCAGGTACTCGAAAATTAATCCTACTTAGCAATTGTGGGCAGCTAAGGTGGTTATGTAGGATCTTATACATAAAAATGTTATTATGAAAATCCCTACGATCTGACAATGAAATCATTCCAGACTGTTTGAGTCTTGAGTGGTAACTAGTCCTTTTATTATTTACGTTACGGTATGATAAATGCCATAAGAATCTTTTTTGAATACGTTCTAAACGCATCGAGTGTACGGCAAAGAAGTGTGGTCTCCAGACCACGCTGCAATATTCCAAGGTACTGCGGACCAAACTGTTACATAACAGCATTTTAGGCCTACTACTACGGATCGTTCAAGAAGAGATTAAACAATATTGGGCCAATATGGGAACCCTGGGGTACGCCTTTTTTTTTTTTTTGAAAAAAAAAATGAAATTGTTCGCCAGAATCCATAGCTTCGGTCAGTCTCTGTGAACGCAGCTAAATTTGTGCTAGTAGATCTAGAAGTGACAAACCCATGTTGACTGTGGCTAACGTATACATTAAAATATGTATGTAAGTATATCTTTATTGTGCACACCAAGGAGAAAAACATGAGGTCGTACATTGGGTATTTTAACAATAGGCGGCCTTATAAAATTCAAAAATACAAAATTGATTTATTTGCATGAATATGGTACAAATTAAGGTGTTATAATAATGATAAGTTACTGTATATCGTGCCATATACGGCGTGCAAATTATTATTAGTTTACAAGTAAGATTAGTGTTACATGTAATCGATGAATTTAATTAATATTTCAAATAACAACTTGACTAATCAAATATTCTATAGCCTGCCCTCAGATTCTTCCAAATATTCCTTTACTGAATAGTATGTCTTTTCAACCAGGATAGCATGTAAATCCTTTTTAAATTTATTTATGTGACTTTCATTTCGTAGTGAAAGCTTATTTTATATTTTAGGACCCATGCAGAATACATTTTTATGAGGTAAAGCAGTTTTAGAGGGTCTAATGCATAATTTTCCCATGTGACGCTGTCTTTCATCACCCAGTGACAATCTCCTACCAACCTTTGGATGGAGAAAAGAGTTCGAATCTATCTTTGGGTAGTATGGTGTATGTTTTAGGTACACTAGTTCAGTTAGCTACGAGCATTAGTGGGTTTACATTATCGTAATGGCCAGGATTAGAGCCCGGGACCTCTCGATCATAAAACCGATTCCTTAACCACTAAGCTACCGACACTTGATGAGTTATTACTACCTAATAAAGGCTTTAAATAGTATATATTCAAGTCAGATAAATAGAAAACCTGTTTTTACTCATTATTTTGTTAATATGTCTAGGTACCAACGCCCAAGGTGACGCCGGTCTGGCCGTTCGAAAGAAGACTACCAGTCAGACACACGGTGCGGTGAAATACGACGATGCTTATATATTACTGACATTATGTCTACACAAATATCCTTTTAGCTATTTTTTAGTTATGCTTTTAGCTTTTAGGAGGCCCTCGGGAATAAAACGAGCAATAAAACTAGCTACGTGGATACGTTTTACTCTTTAAATTCATGTATGTAAATGAATGAATTTAATTAAATATTAAATGTTTTAATATATTTTTTATTTATCGCAGGTTTATAAATGCCCGGTTAATGGCAATAGGCTCGCCACCTATTACATTGGGACCTAAACATAAACTGGCGAAATGTGGGTGCTAGCACCTCTGCCTACCCCTTCGGGGAATACAGGTGTGAGTTTATGTTATGTTATGTTTTTATATATTTTTTTAATTTTTGTAAATACATTGTACAGTTAGTATTTTAGTTCCAATACTTAAATGTTTTACTGCCTGTTTCAATAAAGAGTTGACTTTAAGATTAAATATTAATATAATTGATACCTCTGTGTGGCGTGGCGGTAGTGAACGGGGCCGCTACGCAGGATGCGCGGGTTCGATCCCTGCTCAGTGCAAATATTGGTATGAATGATTATGTATATTTGCATTGGTCTGGGTGTTTCTATGTATAATATGTATGTATTTTCTCTTCGTATTCTAGATTCCATAACACAAGCTTACCATGGGTCTAGATAGCGTTGTGTGGATAGTTGTAAAATATTTATTTATTTATTTGTTTGCTTGCATGACTGGTATGTGAGTGAATCTTTTTTATATTTCGGTCTTCAAATTGACTACAAACTCACATGATAAGCTGGGGTGCAGTTCTAGTGCTCCCATTACCTATACTGTCCCCAAGACAGAAGGTCCACCCTACCTTGACGGCCTCGATAGATATTTTTTCACGCTCCGCTGAAAGATCCCGGAACTATAGGCAGAAAGAAATACATGTGCTGGTAATAAAGAATTCCAAGGCTTAGTACGAACTTGAACAATCAGGTTTGCAAATTAACTGAAAAAAATTAATTAGAATAAATTCATTAAATTAAAGTAATTGAACGTAAAATTTAAAAAATACAGAATGCTAGAGTGACGCGTCATTGAAGGTCACTCGTTAAATTGTTATAAAAAAATTAAAAAAAAAACGCATTTCAAAAATATTTTAGAAATTTTTCAATCGCATTTTATGAAATTTACTTACCTACGTAAAAAAATACCTTGTGATACAGGTCAATTGATACGAGGGTGAAAACTATTTTCTGACTAATTTTCACAACCAACAAATCTACAAAAAGCAAGTCTTATATATTAAAAATATCAGCAAAATGAGTACAGGTCCAATAAAACGCTAAATTATGAAATTAAGCACTAGATTTACAGATTTGAGTACTATACAGGAGGCTGTTTTTGTCCACAAAGTCAAGTGAAGTGCACACTGTAACGCGGGGACCTCGAGTGGGCACTCTTCCCGTTTGAATACGGCTCGAGGCAGAATGTAAGACGGTTCCCGCGCTTGTGAGCCGCGTAATCTGTAAAGCATTGTACTTTGAGCTTCTTTGAATGTTGAGATACCTACTTTGAGAGGAAGTTTAGTTTGAGCGGATTTGAAAAGGTATATAAAGGGTGTAGCCAGGTGTTACTTTACAGGAAAGGTGTACGAAAACTAAATAACAAAAACGGGCCTGAAATTGTATTAATTGAATTGATAAATTGAGTGATGGCTGAAGTTTCTTCCGCGTGCAATATTAATCATATTCCCGCTAAACATGGGGATATAATCCCGAGATAGAAATTAGCTTATCCCTGTCCGAATTTTAGCCGAATCCATTTAGCCATTATAGCGTGATTAATTCAAATATCCAAAATTCCAAACATTTTCACAAACGAAGAAAAAAGTTGTAGAAATATATTTTTAAAGTGAAATATTATAAATAACTACGTACGTTAAATGACTTTTTATTAAAATTTCTACTTACCGAAAACATAAGGACATTTTTTCTTCGTGAAGCATTAGATATTATTTTTGTAATAAGAAAACATAAACGTAATATAGACTTTTCCTTTAAAAAAACCCTCTCCTTTTCTTTTAAAAAGCTACCGTAAGATATTTCTAGCTATAATAGCACTCGGTGAGGGAGTGTGCTGACGGACGAAAATACGGGGCCTTTTTTAAAATATTACGATATTGTATAAAGTAAGGTTTCTACTTCTTAGTATTTCTTGAGAATTTTTAGGTTAGATACATGTGAAAATTTTACGTAAAACCCTTTTTCGAGATGAAATACGTTGGCACAATAAATAGGTGCAGAAGACGGCCTTTTATATAACCAGTGAAAACTCACGCACACGTGGTCATAAATCTACTTGCAGAGTAATTAATACGACTTTTTTCGCTCATTCCCCTGTGAAGAGAAAACTGTGATTGAAATCGGATGAAGAATCCAGCTAAGATCGGTTTATTTGTAGAGCTTTCTCTCTCTCTTGCACAGCGTATGTCTACAACTGATGGATTTCGTTTTTGGAGTAGTTGAAACCGAAGCTAAAATTTTAATATTTTATAAAGACACACGGTTTTAACTACTCTATGCAGGTACAAACTATCAGTCTGACTCTGATGTTAGATAGAGAGGACTCACAAAACCGAGGGATCTCTCATCTCAGGTGCTTATATGCTAAATCAAAAGCCACACACTGTATGTACCTGTATATGGCTATTTTGTCATGTTATTTTAGAGATCCGGTTCTTAGCATTCCATGGATTCACCGTGCGGTCGCCGGGTCCATGGCGTGGTACAGAGAGGAACACTGTGACGGCGCCTGGGACTTGCGACCCAGGTGTAGGTTTAGGGTGGCCACCTTGTGATGCATCAGCGCTCACCTCCACCGTCAGTCGTGTTCCCCTCTCTACCTATCCAAATTTGGTAAGATCCTATCTACGCCGTTTTAGATATTCGTTTGAGTAAAGAGCTTACTGAAGCTCTTGGCAATCCGAGGTCTAATCCGAGGAATAATCCGTTGACATAAATTCATACAAATATTTACGTTAACCGAAACTATATTTAACTATAATATTAGTTACGTAACACCGCGACTCGAATGCCCTGGAGGTTATGATACTGTAATTCCTTCAAACGTATTTCTACGAACGTTAACAGGATAAAATCGGTCGCGATATCAAAAGTATGTATTCGTGTACTGTTCTATATCGTGGGTACATGGAACTTCCACTACCAGTAAAAGCTTACAGAAGCAAATGATGATAAATGACTTCAGAATACGCGTTTGATGGGTACTTACTTTGGATATAAAATTGACATTCTTTTTTATATTTTTCGCGAATATTAGATACTTATTGATTGAATAATACATATAATATTTAATTAATTGGGTATTATTCTATAGTTAGAGCGGTAAAAGTTACGTAGGTTCTTATTTTATAGTTTTAATTTATTTTTAATCATCCACCAAATTTAGTGACGTCATAAAATTTAATAGTCAAATCAGTTACTATTATAGAGTAACTGATTTGACTATTAAATTTTATGACGTCACTAAATCTTTTTCATATAAGTTACCAAAGCTTATCGTTTTGACGTTTAGTAAAAAGTAACTAATTTGACTATACTCCGTCCATTATATTATTGTATTTTAGACAGCTCACTGACAGTGGTCGGTATAACTTTGTTCGAGCGTCAACACCTGAAAATCCTAACAAAAATTAGGCGCCAAGACGTCATTTTTCATTGACAACGTCACGTCAGCCAGAAAGCAATTTTAGGGACGTAGTTAGTCTATCGACTGTATTTTTATTATAATAACTTGAAAATGTCACTATCGATATCGACTACAGAAAATAATTCTTCTAAAAAATATTACATAACTGGCGGTTTTTAACCGATTTCTAAACAACAATTCAGATGTTTATAATGAGATCCGGTTCTCAGTATTCCATGGATTCACTGTGCCGTCGCCGGGTCCATTGCGTGGTACAGAGAGGAACACTGTGACGGCGCCTGGGACTTGCGACCCAGGTGTAGGTTTAGGGTGGCCACCTTGTGATGCATCAGCGCTCACCTCCACCGTCAGTCGTGTTCCCCCCTCTACCTATCCAAATTTGATAAGATCCTATCAACGCCGTTTTAGATATACGTTTGAGTTTAGAGCTTACTGAAGCTCTTGGCAATCCGAGGTCGTTAAATAAGTTATACAGGGATTTTTGTATGATTTTTACGGAAAATTATTTTTGTAACTTCGTCATATGTAGACGGATTGTCACAATTCTTTTTTATTTGAAAGAAGTTCATTCCAAAATGGTCCCATTTAAATTGCATAAAGATCTGATGATGGGTTTCAGAGACAGACCACGGAATTCTTCAATAAATACCAGGAAATCAGCATGTTGGAATATTATTCTAGAAGTCAGTTGTTTTGTTTTGGAGATTAGCGTGTGCGTTATGGCCCACAATCGTTTTCTATTACATTTGTAAATTATAGGTATAGACACGAAATATCTACTGCTTTATTATTATGTACAGAAAGATAATAGATAAGAATTTCACATGAAATCATATATTTATCATAATATTTTCATTTGTCGATTTATAATTTTTTTAATCGAGGTTTTTAACTTTGTCGATATTTTAAATTTTCATGCAATCACTACTTCCATCTGTCTAAAATACAATAATAATTATGATGGACGGGGTATAGTCAGTAGAATACCCAATTATATCGTAACCCGGTGCCTATAGCTACTGAAAAGTAACTGGAATAAGAACACCATATTATACTTAATCTGGCCATATAAATAATGTTACAATTAAAAAATAAACAAAATACTACATTTGAATTTGGAATCTGTCATTTTATATGATTGTTTATTGTGTTTTCTCGTTTTGGCGCCAATACATTGTACAATATTTTGCGATATTAAAATGGAGTGGGGTGATAAAGAGAACCGAATTACCTACTGTGATTGCATTACACAAATTTGGCTCCATACATGCAATTTTTTAAACTTTCCATACGTTTGGTATTAGTAAAATATTTGTGTACCGGGCTATTAATAGGTACAATGATCTCCTCTATTTGTGACGGAAAAAGATAAGGCCGTTTAGGTAGTGTTCGTGCGAAAAAGGTGGTCAAAGCATTAAGAGAAAGAATTCGAACAAATCCTGTCCGAAAGCAAAAGATTTTACCTCGGGAGATGTAGATAGCACCTAGAACTATGTCACGTATTTTAAAAGAGGACTTAGGACTTGCAACCGACAAAGTCATTTATTAACTGTTAATTTAAAAATGAATAGGGTGGTAAAATCGCTCAAACAACTAAGCTATTCCTTGAAGCAGCACACCCAAATATAGCACACCCAGACGAAGCGCACCTAAAGTATTCCACTTAGCACACCCGTAGATGGGCTTCAAATAAAAAATTAAAATAATTAATTTTCTATTCCACGAAGCACCCCTACGAATATTACTCGCATAGTGCGGAGACTAAGAAATAGGGAGGTCACAGAAAGAAATTGTTTACAGATGAGATTTTTTTACAATTATTGAGCTACATTTAACAAATAAAATGACCGTATATATGTCCAAAGCTATAAGGAAGCTTCCCAATTAGTCAAAAGAGTGCAACATGGGCATTATCCAACTTCAGTGATGGTCTGGTGGGGTATTAGCTATGAAGGAGTGACTGAGCCGTACTTTTGTGAAAAAGGTATCAAAACATCGGTACAAGTGTATCAAGATACCATTCTTGAGGAGATAGTGAAACCCATCAACAACATTACGTTTAATTACCAAAAATAGCAAGACTTGGCGCCTTGTACGACACCGCATGGGAAGAGATGGGGTGACCCAAATTTTTCTCTGCCGGGGACTACGCGGCTATGCCTATATTTACTTAAAGCTATTTTTTTTTTATTTATTTGGATAACCAGTAGTTGTTACATTAGTACTTACATCTAAAATATGCTACCATAACATTCAGTTTAATGCACAACATTTTAAGGTGTCACAGCATGCAAATGGTAACACCGGTTTTGAAAAAACAGTAGGTACTGAATACTACCAGGTTTTACTACTAAAAGTAAAACCTAGTAAAATAAACATATAGCTAGGGCTATATTTAAAAGAATATGAGTATAAAATCTCTTTTGTTAGGAATGGGTTCACGTTCTTAATGTAATGTTTAAAATTAAATCCAAACCCACTGAGCTACCCCCGAAGTAACATTAGAATGGCGGATACATTAGCCTTTTGCAAAGTATGTTAATAAACCTTTGTATCATCAATCATCATCACCATACATTTAATAGAGATCCTTAACATTTTAATATCAGCCGGGGTCCTGTTAACATAATCTTAGTATATCTCGATTCACATATTTTAGACCTAAAATGTGCTACGTGCAGTACACGTTTCTTGGATGTATTTTGGCTATAGCAGAATTTGCGTGCGTCAAAGCCTTTTTTATAATAAACTAGCTTTTGCACGCGGCTCCGCCCGTGTGGATGTCGGTTCCCGGCATTATTCCCCTAAAAACAATCCTTGATCGTTTTTAGGGGAATAATCCTTCTTTCTCGACCTAAAAACAATCCTTGATCTTCAACGAACATTTAAAAAAAGAATTGGCCAAATTGGTCCAGGCGTTGTTGAGTTATGCGCTTACCAACACATTTAGCGATTTTTATTTTTTTTAATTTTTTTATTTATGAAATAGTATTACCTTGTAGGTACATTATGATAACACCCATAAAACCCGTATTGGTTTATCTTGGGTATGAGTTACATATATTTTCATCTATTACATGCTTGCATTCAATTTATATAAACAACAATAATTAGGTACATACATATCAACAAAAACACAAACAGTTATAGCTTGTGTTAAGGAATCTAGAATGCGGATATACATATACATACTTATTTTTTTTTGTATACATACATATTATACATAGAAACACCCAGACCAATACAAATAGCCATATTCATGCATACAAATATTTGCACTGAGCGAGGATCGAACCCGCGCCTCCTGCGTGGCAGTCGTGTGCACTACCGCCACGCCACAGAGGCAGGTCCGAGATATATGAATCCAGCTATATAGTTAATTGGAGCGTAGTCTGATAACAGCCGCTTACTAAGCTCCGGCCTGTCGTATGAGCTGGCAGGCTCGTGCCGACGACGACGGCAGTACGACAGACAGGCAGTACAGAGTCGCGATCGGGACAGAATGCGCGTGTCGACTGTCGTACCCGACATACAGACTTGGAAAGTTTCGCGAACATATTCCAAACTCTTGGTGAAATTGCAGTGTCAGTGATTTGTTTTAGTGATTGAGTTATTAAGTGATTGAAAAGTTTTGAATTGTTGATTGAGTTCTTTTTTGGTTATAAATCTTGTTGAACATTGGAAATGTTGAGTATATGAGGATAATACGTAAGTGCCCTTTTTTAGATATTTATTTATGCATAGTTATGGTAAAGTTGTTGAAGTTTAAATATTATTAAACTATAGTTAACACATTTGTAATCATAATTTGTATCGGAAGATATTATTGATAAGATTTTATTATTAAGTATATCAAATATTAAAATTATTAATAGTTGATTTATTTACAATAATATTTTGGAAGAAGCTATTCAGCGCAAGCTAAACCCAAACTACGCACCACTTGTACCTAGGTACTTATGGGTTCTAGAATACGGACAAACATACAAGACTTTTGATGTTGTAAATATATACCTATGCATTATATATAGAAATATCTATACAAATATACAATTATCTTAAAGAAATCGGGTGTTGTGGGTGTCGATGGGCGGCGGTGATCGCTTACCATCAGGCGATCCGTCTGCTCGTTTGCCTCCCTATTCCATAAAAAATGATAATTATCACTTAATACTTACAAAATATTTTTATGAACCAGTGCAATAATACATACATACATATACAAACGCGTGTAAATCCCCGAAGGGGTACGCAGAGGTGTCTTAATACCCACATTTCGCCAACTTTAATCTTCGGTCTAATCGATCGGATGGAAATAATATTAAAAGTAAAGTAAAATTGTAACTTAGTTGAAACTTTTTGTATGATAAAAATATAATACAAATAATAAATATGAATAAATAAATAATAATTATGAAAGCAGTTAAATATTCTTAACATTTATTTTTAATTTCCTATGTAATATACAGGAAAATATTATTATTCAAATAATTGCCGGTTTTTGCTTAGACCAAAGGTTATTTTGATATTCACTGTCAAGGAAACAGGAAATATGTACACATATGTATTATTATTATTATTATAATCATGGCTTATGCTCGTACGATGATTATTAATAGGAATGTCATGACGGAAATTCACGCTAATCACCCCATCTCATCCGAAGGGTGTTGTAACTGACACGATCATCACTGGAAAAGAAGAAAAACTCGAAATAAACCCTTCTACCATTCTGTTTCGCCAGCGTGATATAATGTATGGGAATCTGCCGAATTTTTTGATATTTATAATGTGGGTGCTAGCACCTCTGCCTACCCCTACGGGGAATATAGGCGTGAGTTAAGTTATCCATACTAATATTATAAATGCGATAGTAACTCTGTCTGTCTGTCTGTCTGTATGTTACGCTTTCACGCCTAAACCACTGAACCGATTTGATGAAATTTGGTATAGAGGTAGATTAGACCTTGAGAAAGGACATAGGCTATGTTTTGTCGCGCGAACCGACATCCACGCGGGTGGAGCCGCGGGCAAAAGCTAGTATGTTATAATTGTTGCTCCGCTACTTCGGTATTGGCGTGATGATATATATTTACGCAATACCCTTCCTTCATAGACGGACTATTCGACACAAAAATACTCTTTTAATTCAAACCACTTGCATTCAAACAAACTCTTCAGCTTTATAATATTACTTTAGATATACCAAAATTGTGAGAAAATATCTGTTTAAAGATATTTTATTTCTCAAAGCACTTACAATGTCCACTTAAAAGAGACACTTATAAAATTAACATAACATAACATAACATAACATAACATAAACTCACGCCTGTATTCCCCGAAGGGGTAGGCAGAGGTGCTAGCACCCACATTTCGCCAGTTTATGTTTAGGTCCCAATGTAATAGGTGGCGAGCCTATTGCCATTAACCGGGCACTAATAAACCTGGGATAAATACACACATAACTTCGAAAAGCATCGAAAAGTCATTGGTGTGTGCCATGGTAAACATTGGATCGAACCCGAGACCTCGTCTCAGCAGTCCATTACCCATACCACTAGGCTGTTCAAATATGTAACATTAAAATAACTATATAAGTTACATTATTGAAACAAATTGGTTACTAAAATAGTTACCTTTTTCTTCATCTTAGCGTTAATCCAAGTCGCATCCGAAGCATTCAACTTAGAATCTGGGGTCCGCTTTCCAGTCTAACTGCGGTTTTGACTGAACTTCGATATTTTTCGTAAAGTGACTGTCATCTGACCTCAACAACCCAAAGGCGATTTCAAAGCATTGCTGTTAGATCAGTTGTTGAACTTTTTAGGGCTCCAACTACCCGTAATGACTACCATAGGTTTTCTGGAAGCTACAGCTTAACGTACTCTCCGAGGCATGTCAAGGCCAATGACAATACCCATATTCATGCATAAATATATTTGTATTGATCGGGGATTGAATTCGCACCTCCTCCGGCTGCGTTCGCTACCGCTACGCCACAGACGCTGCCAACTAAATTAAATAGTTACATAATGAACCAAATTGGTAACTAAAATTATAAGGAAAATCAACGTCCAATGACAACGTGTGGCAAGCGCACCAATTTGTTACAATAGTTAACTTTACTATACATAACATGTATATAACTAGGTATTTTAGTTACCTATTGAAACAAATTGATAACAAAAATAGTTATTTAAAGGTTACAAAAATGTGCTTGTCCAATTTCAACGTGGAAGCTTTGTAATTGGACTTAGCTATAGGTGATTTTCCTTAAAGAACTGTTGGAATGAGAATAATTACAATACATTACGTTGTTAGTGGATACTTCTACAAGTATATAAATTACTAATATTGTGTCATACTTCGGGAATGGGAAAAAACTTTGTAACAACTGAGTAACTTTGGAATAATTTAAAATCAGATTTTTCCCAAAAAATGCAGGCAAATGTAAGGAACAATACTCTGTAGTCTATTTATATCTATATATTTACGTATTTATCTATGTCTATGTATGTATAGTTTGTATATAATATGTAGGTACAATTAATGTGTATGTTTAATTATGTATGTATGTATGAATATGATTATGTATGCTATAGTATGTGTGTATTGTGTTTATTGTACCTGTTTAGGTACACTTTCTTATTCATGTTCCTTTTTTTCTTCTTCATTTCTTCACATCCCCTTTCACGACCTTACTTCTCTGCGACCTGCGACTCAAAGGTTTGCTGGTAGAGAACTCATTTTGAGTTAAGCTCGCCTTTGTACATGTTCTGTGAAATGTTTTATCTATGATCTCTGTACTGTTTGTGTGCAATAAAGAATAAAAAAAAAAATAACACAAGAATGACAGGGATATTTATTTATTATTACTCAATAGTTTAAGAAAGTAATAGGTATTGAGAAAATTTACTAAGGTACTTTATTTGTTAATTCTAATATACGTACGCTACCGTTTCTCCAACGAGGTTATGCCCGTGGGGCCGTTCTGAAACACGAAATAAAGAAACAATATACAACATCATTTTCAAGACATGTTACCGCATGTCATGGAAATATATTTCTTTATACTTATTTAAAACTAGCCGATGCCTGGGGCTCAGTACGCGTGGATCTTGGTTACAGTGATTTTTGATCATATCTTTAAGGTTTTACTCAACCAATTGCAAACAAATATCAGGGTGTTTTTAATAAAAAAAACTGTATCAAAATTAGATCAGTAGGTACCCACTTTTTGCGTCTATCGTGAACAAACAGACAAGAAACAAAAAAAAAATATTTTGAGTACAATATCGGGAACTTTAAAAATCTCCCAAGTACCGATAGTTATAAAATAAAAAGATATACAAATCTCATTACTTTATTTTTTCTAAATTGTACCTATTAAATGTCTACACCGTTAAATAGACGCCACAGTGTAAGCCGTGGGTCTGTTGGGAGCCCTGGGACATCCTTCCGAGGGCTTACCCGGGGCTCCCAACTATAGGCTGCTGGGCGATACCGTGGGGGTTTTAGTCGGTAGGAGTCCGGCATAACATCCATGAAGGATTTCCCCCACGGTCAAAAAAAAAAAACGCCACAGTGTAAATATTTGAAACCTTAATATTATCTCTCATATATTTTCTCTTTCATAACTTCTTATTTATATTTATTAATGCTGTATTCTATATTTATGTCTAACTAATCTATTGTTTATCATGTAATTTAATGAATTAATTAATTTATAGATATTAACGGCTGGCCACCAGCTGCCGTTTGGGAACATCTGCTGATCCATCCAAAGGTTGTCTGGAAGGCATCGGTTTTAGCGATAAGAAAGCCCTTTACCTACTGTTTCATTACGTAATTTTGTTATAATATCTGTTTGCATACTAAAACTCTAAGTGAAAATTTAAGGTTTCGTATTTTTAGCTTTTATTTTCATTTCTTATACATTATAATTAATAATAATAATAACAACACTGGCCTAATGCAGAAGGTACTAAGGCACTCCTCGACACGGCACGTATTGTGAGGAGGTTCCTCTCCTTGGAGCGCTAACCACCGGTAGCTTGGTCCCTGTACTCGATACCGGTGTATCCATACTAATATTATGTATATGTATATGATTGTGATGTGTTTTGTGCATTTAAAAAAAAAAAAAAAATGCGAAAGTAACGCTGTCTGTCTGTCTGTATGTTACGCTTTCACGCCTAAACCACTGAACCGATTTTGATGAAATTTGGCATAGGGGTAGATTAGACCTTGAGAAAGGACATAGGCTATGTTTTGCCGCGATAACCGACATCCACGCGGGCGGAGCCGCGGGCAAAAGCTAGTTTTTATATTTTTAAATAGATCTTTTTTATAGGTACCTATTTAAAATATAATTTAAACGTTTTTCAAAATGACTAAAGAGGAAATAATAATCTTAATTAATTAAATCCTAAGTGAAAATTGTACAATGAGTTACAGAAGATATGAAATGAAACAAAAATTGTGCGAAATAAAGTAAGTAATACACTGGTTACCACCAATGTATGAACTGTAAATAAATGCATTTATTTCTTACTCTTCTTCTAACTAATAGGTGCTATTTACTTTGTTAACAGAATAGATTTTTTTGCTTTCAAGCTTGTTAAGTCGTGACCACGGGTGCTGCAACGCACCCAAAACGTCCGCAGAAGTAAGTGTTCCAAAAACAAAAAAAAATATCGCTATAAGTCCCGAACTAATCTTCTTCTGTTGAATCGAAGGCGCCACAACTCTCAAATTCTGTGTTCCCAGTGTGCCGCCACCTGGATTGCATTTTTGGAGGCGGTCATAAACTAATACAAAACTATGAGAAAATTACCCATTCTGTTAAATTAGACTTAGGATTAAAGGATTATAGATCTTGAAAAATAACGCTGTGTTATAGAAGCGATATCGATGTCGAAAATGAGATGTTTTTTTAAAAAAAATTTCTTTAGAATTTGTGTCCGTTGTCAGGTCATCGGTGTTCCTACGCCGGCTCCGGCAGAGGGAGCATCAAAAGTCAACAGTCAAAAATCGTTTATATATCATATCATTCATATATATCGTTTATTTTTTAATATAGATCATTAAATCGGAGCTTACAAAACGTCAATATTAAATAAATAGTAAATACTAGTTTAGCAAATGGACCACCGCGGGTTCGAAACGCGGCCCAGACCTGAGAAGACTCCGGTAAGAATCTCAGAGGGCATTTTTTTTGGTATATTATTTTTTAGTATACAAACATCCAGATACCCGTATTAATTTTGCACCCGGTAAAAAAATGAACGAATAAAGATTATAGATGCTCTAGTACATATCACTTCGAAATAACAGAAATATTCTTTTAGGATGTGGTTGTAAGCGCGAACAACAGCTAGTATTCACTATTCTATTTGTTAAACGTTATTACCTTCAGTGCTAGCCGTTAAAACGAGCCATTGTAGATATTCTTAGCTACAATGGGCAATAAACAACCGACTCGAACGCGGATTAACTTGCAACGAGTGCTATGCACCTGACAGCAACTACTACAAGATAACAAACGTCCATTGTGTGACGTAATAAACAAGATGGACTTGTTATACCTTGTGTCTTAACATAATGGTGTAACTTACATAACAGTTAAACAACGTTAGTGTAATTATTACCTTCAAGTCAATTCTCGTACCTAATAAAAATCGTTCAGTTTTTTTTTTTTTTTTTTTTTTATATAGGACACGTCAATTTGACTTCACCTCGCCTGATGTTAAGCTAAAGGCAAAGTCTCGGAAAGAGGGTCACCATCGTAAACATTTACCATGTTAACAGTGGTGGCACTCAGCTTGACGGCCTCATTAGATGCCTTTGATCACGCATTTGATCAAATTGTCAATAACAGGAGAAAATCGCGGACTTTCTATCCGGCTTCGCTTCGCTCCCGCATTAGCCTTCTAACCTAACCTATCCAAGTCGTTTTTTGACAATTGGACCAAATGCGTATTTGACCAAACGCGACTAAACAATAAAAATGTATTGAAGGAATTTTTACAGCATTAAGTATGCTAACTATACAAATCGAATACATAGGGAAAAAGCATCTTCTCGGGCGGGACTCGAACCCGCAGTCTTTCCCTTACAGGGGGAATGCCTGACCAATTCGGCTACCGAGACACGCCCGATATGATTCAAATTTCCCTCCTTATACGTCTTTAAGGCGACGTAGCGTCATCTACCGATTTTCTTACGAACTATCGGAATCAATGAATGATGTTACAATCATTTTTAAACATTGATTTTTTGATAACTGCGCCCAAACAATTGAAGGAATTTTTACAGCATTAAGTATGCTAACTATACAAATCGAATACATAGGGAAAAAGAATCTTCTCGGGCGGGACTCGAACCCGCAGTCTTTCCCTTACAGGGGGAATTCGGCTACCGAGACACGCCCGATATGATTCAAATTTCCCTCCTTATACGTCTTTAAGGCGACGTAGCGTCATCTACCGATGTACTCAAATTCAGTTCAGCCCCTCTAGACAAGTGGTCTTTTTTTTGTCTTTTATACATAACTTGCTGACCCGGCGAACTTGTACTGCCAATTTTTTTCCGCCCGCGTGGCGTCCGATCCCGTTCCCGCTGCACTCTCTGCTATATTAAGCATTTATTGTACATTTAAACCTTCTTCTTGAATTACTCTATAGATTAAAAGAATCCGCATCAAAATCTGTAGCGTAGTTTTGAAGATATAAGCAAACATAGAGACGGACAGACGCGGGAAGCGACTTAGCTTTACACTAGGTATGTAGTGAGATAAAGCGATGCGGTTAAAGTCCAATATAAAATAACTTTTTGTAGAGTAATTGAAAAAGTGTAATGAAACGTTTTTCAATTCATTTTGGACTTTATGCTTATGAAAATAAAGTCTAAAATTTAATGTAATTTTTTGCAGTGACTGCGGCACCATAGTTTAGCTTTAGTAGAATCGAGGGCCTGGATACAAGCGTGTCACCACGGTAATTACCTGTAATCACCGTCAGTATTACGCGGTCGAAACGTTAGTAATTCATACATATGTAGGTTTATGTATCCCTATCTATCTTCTCAGTCGGACACTCTTGTCAGAGTGGTCGTGGTTGCGCTGACGAGATACATGGTGGGGTATTCGTTGGGTCGATGTCTTCGAGGGTAGCTCTTCTGGCGATGTGCTTCCATTTCTGACGGTTAGAGGCGTCGCGAGTGCACTGGGTCATGGTGGATTCAGTAGCCTTTTTGATGGCATCTATCCAGCGGGTTGGTGATCGACCGCGTGCTCTTTTGCCTTCCACCTGGCCCTGAACTACCAGTCTCTCCATCGAGTTCTCATTTCTTGAGACGTGACCAAAGAACTTCAGTATTCGTAGTTGCACAGTTGACGATAGTCTGTCTTTAACGTGAAGCTCTTTGAGGATTGATACATTGGTGCGAAATGCCGTCCACGGGATCTTTAGAAGGCGCCTCCAGCACCACATCTCCAATGCATCGATTTTACGGCGATCCTGCAGTCTCAGAGACCAAGTCTCAGCTCCATAGAGAAAGATTGGAAACACAAGGCATTTCATCAATCTGACTTTAGTCTTCTTGGTAATCCTCCTGTCCCCCCAAATCTTTCCCAGTCGTTCCACTGCAGGCCTGGTGATGGCACACCGTCGTCCCCATCTATAATCACGGTAATATGTACCTGGAATGTATATCCATTATATATTGTTACCTATATCACACCGCGGAAGTTTAAAAGTCTATGGGTAACTGCAAAATAAACTCGAAATAAACTCTGTACCAATATGTCTGGGCCTCGATTCTGCTAAAGCCTAGCCACAGTAGTGCCACCGCCACTGGAAAAAACGACATTACATAATAGACTTTAAAGCGATGCTGTTTAAAGTCCAATATAAAATAACTTTTTGCAGAGTAATTGAAAAAGTGTAATGAAACTTTTTTCAATTAATTTTGGACGTTATGCTTATGAAAATAAAGTCTAAAATTTAACGTCATTTTTTGCAGTGAGTGCAGCACCATAGTTTACCTTTAGCAGAATCGAGGGCCTGGCCAGCGTGGAAATAATAGACCGAAGCTTCCAACATTGGGAGAGACCTATATCCAGTATGATGGGTTAATTGATTGATTAAAATTTCCATGTCACAATGTTAGCTACCGTACTCCTCCGAAACGGCTTGATCGGTTCCCATGAAATTTTGTACATATTGGGTAGATCTGAGAATCAGACAACATCTATTTTTCATCCCCCTAAATGGTGCAGCAGGAACGAGATCTGACGCCACGAGGGCAGGAAAAAATTGGTGGTACGAAGCTCGCCGGGACAGCTAGTTGAACTGTAAAATTATGTCCAGTTTGATTTAGATTCTACCCATTTTATCCATACATCCACTACCAGCTGTTGACGGCAGCTCCACCCGCGTGGATGTCGGTTATCGCTTAGTGTTGAGTCAACGCTATAAATTGACAAAGTTTCATACAAACTTTCATCCCCTATTTTATCCCCTTGGGGGTAGAATTAATCAAAATCTTTTCTTAGCGGATGCCTACGTCGTAACATCTACCTGCATGCCAAATTTCAGCCCGATCCGTCCAGTGGTTTGGGCTGTGCGTTGATAGATCACTATGTCAGTCAGTCAGTCACCTTTGAGTTATATATATTTAGATATTTGGAAACTGGAAATATCTAGATAAGATATTTCCAGTTCATTCTTCTCGCCGCTCAAGCCCACGCTGCATGATATCGTATCAAATAAATCTATATACCGATAATAAAGCTGCAGAGTTTATTTTTTTTATAAAAGTCACGTCAATTTGACTTCACCTCGCCTGATGGCAAGCTAAATGCGAAGTCTCGGAAAGAGGGTCGCCATCGTAAACATGTATGTTAACAATGGGACTCGGCTTGACGGCCTCATCAAATGCCTTTTTAATATCTAATATTTGTAACTACTAGCGCAGTATTTACTTATTTGATAGCCTTGTTCTTTGGGAAAGTTATAAATTAAAAAAATTAATAACTTAGTTCAGGCATTTAACATCCTATATTCTTATTACATAGTTTAATTTTAAAAATTACAATCCAATTCAATTCAATAATAATAAAATGAAAACATGCTATAAAAACATATCACATAATAAACAAGCATATAAAAACATAACATACAATTAACATCATGCCATCTTGAAGAGCCGAGTGTCCATACTAATAATAAAAGTGCGAAAGTAACTCTGTCTCTCTAAACCACTAAACCGATTTTGATGAAAATTCGTATAGGGGTAGATTAGACCTTGTGAAAGGACATATGCTATGTTTTTTTACCACGTAGGTGGCAAACAAGCACCCAGCCCAGCTGATGGAAAGTGGTCAAACACCAGGGGCGTTACACTCTTGCTGCCTATCCTGAGGAAACCTTCTAATGCCCTTCTTGAAGAACCCCATATGTTTGGTCGCGATAAACGACATCCACTTGGGCGGTGCCGCGGGCAAAAGCTAGTAAGAATGTACAAGATCCAAAGAATACTGGTAGGGCACAACTAGTCACTCTAGTTAGTGTAATAACATAGGTACTTTTATCTTAATAACATCCATTGTCGGAGCTAAATTAAAACAAATTATCTTAGTTTCAGTGAAATAAGTAAGTTTATTTAAAGTAATGTTACTAATTTACTGTTAATTGGAATCAAGGATAGTTGTGACCTTCAGTTGCTTGAACTTTGACTAAAAAGGACTCGAACTTGGAACCGGTTTGAAACGATAAAATTATTCTAGGAATTCGGCTTCCGAACACTCGGACAATGACACAATAATTGGGTATTCTACTGAATAGTCAAATAAGTTACTTTTTAATAAACGTCAAAACGATAAGTTATAAGGGTAACATGTAGAAAAAATATTTAATGACGTCATAAAATTCATTAGTCAAATCATTTACTTTTTGGTTGGGTGGATTATTAAAACTAAATAAAAATGATAAAATAAGAACCGACGCAATTTTTAACACTCTTTTACAATTCTTAATTTAATGAGCTCGGGTAGATAATTTTATATTTTAATATCGAGAAATCAAGATGGCGGATTTTTGGCGCCAAAACGTATGTTGTCAAAAATATTATTGACAAAAACATAACGAGTAGGGTATCAAAATGAAGGAAATTAGAAAATTACAAAAAGATATACATTTCATATCATACCTAACTAAAAAGTATAAAATAAGACATATGATTAAAAAATTAAATACCCAACCGCCACTGAAAAGATCGAAATAAGCTTGATAGCAGGTGGTACCCATTTGCCAAACATTAACCGAAAAAAAAAATTAATGGGTACCGCCGCTTTTTAATCATTTGTTTTTGTCCTGCGAAATTTGAATCTGTTTTTTTTCAGTTTCCAACCTCTGACATGTTCCGTAACTCTAGTTGGTTGAGAGGTTGGAAATATATAAATAACATAACAATATGTGTCCTTCTAATTTCCTTCATTTTGATACCCTACTCGTTTACCTAGTGTCACTCACACAATCACGACGAATCAAATGACACCTCGCATGTCAAAATCCGTCAAGCCGTTCAGGCTGCAGGGCGTGCCAAAGAAATGGACATAAATACATAGTCTTGAAAAACATTACCCACCCTCCTTTTTTCGGCAGTCGGGTAAAAAGAGTTCGGTCAGTCAACCAATATTATTTTAACAAACCATTTAGACTGTTATCCAATGTCGCCGACTCGCATTAGTTTATCTAAAAAGCAGCTTATCAGATTATGATAATTGAGCCGCGCCAGACGTGAGTGAATAGATACCTGTCCGACCGCCCCGCCCCGCCCGGCCCGTTCTAGGTAGGTAATAGGGCGTGAAGGACGGTGGGACTGAACTCAAGTAACCATGGCCATTATTTATTTATTTTATTTATTAAATTGTGGAACACAGGTATTACAAAGATCTTAAGCTAATATATAGGTGCTCTATGTCCTACCACATACATGGCGTACAAATTAAAATTAAATGTTATGGTTAATATCAGGACTTAAAGTTATGGTTAGTAGATATCGCTTACGAGATTAGGTCATACTGCTCATAACAAAATATTGCTCATAGTGTTCAATACATTTTATGTCATATATTCATAATTATTATTAAATGGTTTGTATGTCAACGTTATATAATCAAATAAGTCATGAATTAATAATAGTATAATTTAATAAATATTTATAGATGTAATAAATAGTAAGTAACAATTAGAATTTGTCATTCAGATACTCATTGACGGAATAATATGCCTTTTGCAATAACAACATGAGCAGTTTATTTTTAAATTCTTGTAAAGCTTCGGTGGAGCTGAGAGATTTAGGCAGTTTATTATAAATTGTAGGTGCCATGCAGAAGACACTGTTCTTGTACATGGTTGTTTTAAAATTATTCGCAATGAGTTGAACACGTAACGTGAACGTGCGTTAACGTGCATTCTCGTATTACACACTTTTTGACGACGATCTTCTTTAGTAACAATTGGGTATTCTCAAATACATAAGGAAAAAGAATCTTCTCGGGCGGGACTCGAACCCGCAGTCTTTCCCTTACAGGGGGAATGCCTGACCAATTTGGCTACCGAGACACGCCCGATATGATTCAAATTTCCCATCTTATACGTCTTTAAGGCGACGTGGCGTCATCTACCGATTTTCTTACGAACTAACATACTTAATGCTGTAAAAATTCCTTCAATTGGGTATTCTACTGACTAGTAAAATTTGTTACTTTTTACTAAATGTCAAAACGATATGTTATAAGGTAACTTGGATGAAATTTCTTTAGTGACGTCATAAAATTTAATAGTCAAATTAGTTACTATTATAGGTTGGGTAGATTATTAAAATTAAATAAAAACTATAACATAAGAACTGACGCAACTTTTACCACTCTTTTACAATTCTTATTCTAATGAACTTTGGTAGATAATTTATTTTAACTACAGGAAAATACCCAATTGTATCAATGCGATCTCAGTCAGTTGAAATATCGCTCAAAATTTACAAAAGCATTCTCTACAAATTCGGTTTACAACGATAGTTTTAATTTCACCATTACTTTAGGGAATATTTATAGAAAACAATCACCGGATATCATGTTTGTTTTAATTTTGAAGGATCCGATATTTCAACGCTGTTATAAGCGCCATGATCACGGATGTACACACTACTATGTCAATCTCAAATCATACATTCAGAGAATATTAATTTGAAGTGTGTAGAGTAAATTTTACTCTATAACTATAAAACTCGAAAATATAAAACTGTCAAATCGAATTAGTATTAGTAGGCGATTCATCACAAGCTCATACTTTTTACATTTTACAGAACACGTCTGTTTTAGAGAAGCGCTAATCTTATTTAAATAATTCTATTTAATGTCGTACGAACATTAAACAGACCAGACTACTCTACCATTTACTTAGGTCTGTCTATCAGTCTGTACGTTAGTAACAAATATTTAAATTAGGTTTTTGTACGGCCAAAGGGCGTTCCCTAGATTGAAAGCTTTCTAGAAAGTTCGAATACGAAATGTTTACTTATTATTTATTGATGTTCATAAATATTATCATTTAATACTCTAAAATTTACTCTGTACACTTCAAATTAATCCATACATAATATTATAAATGCGAAAGTAACTCTGTCTGTCTGTCTGTGTGTTACGCTTTCACGCCTAAACCACTGAACCGATTTTGATGAAATTTGGTATAAAGGTAGATTAGAGCTTGAGAAAGGATATAGGCTATGTTTGGTCGCGATAACCGACATCCACGTGGGCGGAGCCGCGGGTAAAAGCTAGTAATACTCTAAAATGTATTCCTTGAAATATGGTAAAATGAAAATTATCTTTTTAAAAAAAGTTGTAGAGAATGTTTTTATATATTTTTAACATTTAACGAACCAACAATATCGTCGTCAATACGCGTGATAACGAGAATGCACGTAAACCCACGTTCACGTTATGGTCGATCAAAGCGAATGAGTTAATCCTGGCTTTTTTTTTCGTGCGGAAATCCCCTTGATACCCCCCTGCCGGAGCCGGAAGGGGAGGTTATGTCGGACTCGAACCGACTAAAACCGCACGCCGACTGTGGGTCGTGGTGCTAGGCCGGAGGTGAGGTTGTCATCGACATATCCCTCGCACCCCGGCTGAGAGTGAATTCTGCCGGTACTTATGTCATAACCATTGAAGAATCTTACTCGCTATTAACTCGTAGTTTTATTTCAGCCTCTGTGGCGTGACGGTAGTGAACGCAACTGCTACGATGACGGGTCGATTCCCGCTCAGTGTAAATATTTGTATGCATGAATATGGCTATTTGCATTGGTTTGGGTGTTTCTATGCATAATATGTATGTATTTACTAAATAAAAAGACACCTAAGTATCTTTGTCCGCATTCTAGATTCCATAACACAAGCTAATTAAGCTTACCATGGGTCTAGACAGCATTGAGTAGAATGTTGTGGAATATTTATTTATTAATTAATAATATTATTTATTAGTTTTGGAAGGAGGGCATTCACTTTTATGGACTACCAAATGTAGTGTAATTTATGTTCAATGAGATCGACCAACTCGTTGTACATAAATTACACTGAATAAATTAAAAAGGGCAAATCAGAAGCAATCTAAACCAGTAGTAGAGAAAGCTTAAGTGTAGTATGTAAGAACAGAAGCAGTGATGGCTGAGGTCTCTGCCTACCCTGGAGGGAAATAGGCGTAAGCATAATGTGAGTTTGTATTCTTTGAATAAAAGAAAATATTCTCTCTTGTCTAGATAGCGTTGTGTAGAATGTTTTGAACAAAACAATAATTTCATAAGAAGATATCTCATTTGTCTAGAAATAAGTAGCCATGCTATTATCTTCGTGCCGTTAAATGTTCCTAGACACTCATTAAGTGCTAAGTGCGACCGGCACGGATCATACTTGGGTGCTCTCGAGGCGGGCAGTGATTAAGGGATTTAGTCTGCCTCGCGGGTGAAGTGGCGCGATTTGCATTTATTCATAATAGACTTCATTATAGGGAGATTCTCAATTTGAACTGCACTGAACTGTATTGGAATTGCATTATATTCACATTATATCGTAACATAAATCGATTAAGCTTCTAAAATGATAATCATCATCGTAGCATTGTTTCGGGTACTGTGTAGCTTTCATAATGGGACCCAGGGAGATTGTGGCTGTCGCCTTCTGACCATTGGACTCTGAGAGGAAAGTCTGTTACAGAGCCTCGTCCGTCAAAAAGTGCGTTGGCTTACAGGCGAGACATTAACTCAGGGTCTCATTAAGACCTGGAACTCCCTGCCAGCTCACGTGTTTCCTACTTCCTATAGTCCCAAGTCCTTTAAGCAGGGCGTGAAAAGGCATCTGCTTGAAATGCCACCACTGTTAACATGGTACATGTTTACGATGGTGACCCTCTTTTCGAGACTTTGCCTTTAGCTTACATATAAACACCCAAATCAATAGCCATATTCATGCATACAAATATTTATTTATTTTATTTATTTACACTTTATTGTACACATAAATTGCATTTAAACAGAATAATGATATGTAATGTACAAAGGCGAGCTTAACTCAGAGATGAGCTTTCTTCCAGCAAACCTGGGAGTGCACAGAGGAATTGCAATACGAGGGGCTAAGTCTAGTGTACATGAAAAAAGAGATTCTGATGTACGAGATGTATACCCCAGGTAATAGGTATACATAGATATTAATAGATACATGCATACACAAATACATACATACACACAAAAAACATACATATAAATACCTATAAACATACATACTTACATACCTACTTATATACATACATACATTCATACACATATACATACATACATCTACAAACACAGATACCTATTATGTCTGCTCCTGTTGCGAGAGAAAGTAGTCTTTTATTCGTTTTTTAAAAGTATTTAAAGATGGACTATCGCGTATCGAGTGAGGAAGAGAGTTCCACAGCCGTACTGCATAAACGTACTGATTTGGTAATACTGGTTGGGAAATTTTTGTGTTTTGATAGTTATTAACCCCCCAAATCCTTGAGCGACTGGTGTACTATAAAATTGATATCTGAGTAAGAGTAGATTCGACCAAACCTACATTTATACACGAGTAACTATTCCCTAATTCTCGAGTAAATCAAATTGAGATTTGTCCAGGCAAGCTACCGTATAGCCCAGCAATTATGCATTGTTTTAAATAGGCACCGTGTTAAGCGTAAGTTATGTCAACTCGCTTTTGTCGTATTATAACGTGTGACAGAACTTGTCTAACGTAGAGTTAATATGACAGTATGAGACGTCATTTTCATTATTCTAAGAATGTAGAATGAGAAACAATGGTATATTATCTATTCCCGAATAAGTTCATTATTCTTAGGTGGTAGAATGTGAAATTGCTTTACTCTCGATCAAGTGGCCATTTATTCTAGGAATAAAATTTACTCGCGTTTTTTTTTTATACAGGACACGTCAATTTGACTTCACCTCGCCTGATGTTAAGCTAAAGGCAAAGTCTCGGAAAGAGGGTCACCATCGTAAACATTTACCATGTTAACAGTGGTGGCACTCAGCTTGACGGCCTCATTAGATGCCTTTTCACGCCCCGCTTAAGGGACCCGGGACTGTAGGAAGAAGGAAACACGTGAGCTGGCAGGGAGTCTTAGTGGTGCGGCATAGGAATGAGTCACTGAAACGCTTGGTTCTAGCAGGTATACTCTGCACCGTAAATGGATGGCACCTTAGCCCTGCACGTGTCGTCCTGTGAAGGAAAGGGGAGGGTGGGACTAATTGGAAGAGCTCGTCAGAACATTCACCATGGTAGAGACGGTAGAAAACTGCCAAAGACGCAACATCTCTACGCATCTGCAAAGGCTCGAGGGTGTTCGTGACCTTTGGTGCCGTTTGGTCGAATGTACCATAAGTAGCAGTAGTAATATCTGGAGGGGACGTAGTAAGCCTTTTCGAAGAGCGATACCCATGTTCGGGTCCTCTCCGTAAGTAGCGTGAAACTAGTTACTACACCACGATGGTAACTCGAAATCAATTTTGCCATTCTGATGGCTCCCCCCACAGTCAGCTCTGCGCATCATCCCCATTAATCCTTATCATCATTCATCCGGACATCGGCTTACTTAATATAGACAAAAATAATCGAATTGATTCCTCGATTTCTTAAGCCCCCAGCTAGTTGGTAATGGTGATTGGAGAATAAAATCGATTGAAATCATTCCAGTTTTAATGCTAGTTTATGAGTTAGATTTCGGCTTAACCCATTTACGATAACGCGTTTGTTTATATGTTGTTATAACATGTGGGTGAACATTAAATGTGTTTTCGTTTATAGGATTAACTACTCCTCCATTGATGATCGAAATATTTTCAATAGCTTAGTTGGGGCTACTGAATTGAATAACATATGAACTAGACTATAGGATTGCTCGAGATATGAAATTTGGAGCCGCTATTTAACCCCCGATGCAAAGAGAGGGGCGTTATAAGTTTGACGTGTCTGCCTGTTTATCTGTGGCATCATAGCTCCCGAACGGATGAAAGGTGACTTACGTGCGAGTGTTCTCAGCCATTTGATGAAAATCGGTTGAACCGTTCAAAAGTTATGGGGGTAAGTGCGGATGGGGAGTGTCGGAGGTTTTTTAAATTTTAAATTTATGTTATTAAACATTAAAATACGTTCTTCTTTTCAATATACGTAATACGCGCTAGCTGTAATTGCTCGCGCCTCTACTACATGAAGTATTAATGCCTTCTTCGCCATCGACAGTAAGCAACTCCTAGAATATGTTATTCTAGATTATCTTATGGTATATTTCATTCGGATATGTTTACCAATTTTCACGTGAAAGCGTAACAAACATCTATCCTAAACTTTTACATTCGACTTCTATCTACACTACGACATTTTGTACAAACCCTCCGGGAGTGTGTACAGTCACGAGCAATAATATATATACATTGTCACATTTCCTAAAATATGTAAACTTGTGCCGATTCAGAAAGAAGTGAACGACAATTTGTTCTAAACGAACTAACCATTAAACGATGTCAAAACAAAGTATACGTTTATTCCACATTAATATAACCGAAACAAATTCATAAATAAATTCACACGTCGAATATCATATAAAACTATTCGTGACAATTTCTATAAAATGTAAACAAATGTACACATGTAATAGGCATTGTCACTGATACATATAAATGATATTGGAAATGTATACTTACTTTTACGGGTCGTTTTTGTAACTTTACTCGTTATTTAGTAGAATTCAGTGATCATGACGAATATTTATTTCGTAACTAACGGAGTGGGAGCTACGACTTGGGCAACCACGCACAGAGTACGAGGTAATAGCGGTGGCAAAACCCACTATGGGGAAGTGGGACCCTGACGGCCACCAATGGTCCGATGATGCGTGCTCCGCAGCGTGCAATGGCCAGCAGGGCCATTAGGGGGTACCGCACGATATCTTTTGAGGCGGTGAGTCTCCTTGCCGGAACCCTACCGTGGAACCTGGATGCGAGAGTATATCGATACCGAAAGGAGGCACGGGAACAGGGATGGGAACCCGAGCCTGAAGAGATTCGGGCCGTGAAGTCCCGGCTCCATCGGGACATGGTAGCGGAGTGGGAGCTACGACTTGGGCGACTACGCGCAGGGCACGCCCTAATAGCGGCGGTAAGATCCATCATGGGGGACTGCCTAGAGAAGCAACACGGTAACCTCTCGTACCGGCTGACACAAGTTATCACCGGACACGGGTGTTTCGGAAAGTACCAGCGTCAGATCCAGAAGAAGCCAACGTCCGAGTGCCATCACTGTGATGCGAGAGAGGACACGGAACTGCACACGCTTACCGAGTGAGTAACTGGCGTGACACGCCGAGGTGGGTCCTAGTGGTGGCCTTCGGGGTGGGAGTCCTCACACTCGCCACTTTGCTCACAGCGATGGCACGATGCGCGAATGCTTGGGGTGCCACCGCCTCCTTCTGCGAGCAAGTAATGCTCGAAAGAAGGCGGCCAATTGGGTCCGGATTAGACTCCAGGCCCGCGGGGCCCACGAAGAGCGAAGGCTGGACCCGCGAAGAGTAAAGGCCAATCGGGCGTCGGAGGTCGCAAAACGACCTCCGTCCTCCATGAGCGCGGGCCTGGAGTGATCAGTAGAGCCGTCTGTCACCCTCGCAGAAGCAGGCGATGGCGGCGCAAAGTGCACCTCCCCATACCCGGGGTTACGTGGGGAAGGGGGCCATCTCGAAAGAGATAGTCTTGGGTCTGCCGGGGTGCGAGAGATATGTTTCCTGCATTCTCACCTCCGGCAACCAAAGACCCAAAGACCCCAAGCGTTCGCGCATCGTGCCATCGCTGTGAGCAAAGTGGCGAATTTGAGGACTCCCACCCCGAAGGCCACCACTAGGACCCGCCTAGGCGTGTCCCACGCCGGTCACTCGGTAAGCGTGTGCAGTTCCGGTTCCTCGCTCCGATCACAGTGAGGGCACTCAGACGTTGGAGGTACTTCCCGAAACAGCCGTGTCCGGTGATTACCTGTGTCAGCCGGTACGAGAGGCTACCGTGTTGCTTCTCTAGTCAGTCCCCCATGATGGGTCTTACCAACGCTATTACGGCGTGCCCTGCGCGTAGTCACCCAAGTCGTAGCTCCCACTCCGCTACCACGTCCTGGTGGAGCCGGGACTTCACGGCCCGAATCTCTTCAGGCTCGGGTTCCCATCCCTGTTCCCGTGCCTCCTTTCGGTACCAATATACTCTCGCATCCAGGTTCCACGGTAGGGTTCCGGCAAGGAGACTCGCCGTCTCAAAGGATATCGTGCGGTACCCCCTAATGGCCCTGCTGGCCATTGCACGCTGCGGAGCACGCAGCATCGGAGCATTGGTGGCCGTCAGGGTCCCACTTCCCCATAGTGGGTTTTGCCACCGCTTTTACCTCGTACTCTGTGCGTGGTTGCCCAAGCCTTAGCTCCCACTCCATTAGTTAGGAAATAAATATTCGTCATGATCACTGAATTCTACTAAATAACGAGTAAAGTTACAAAAACGACCCGTAAAAGTAAGTATACATTTCCAATATCATTTATATGTATCAGTGACAATGTCTATTACATGTGTACATTTGTTTACATTTTATAGAAATTGTCACGAATAGTTTTATATGATATTCGACGTGTGAATTTATTTATGAATTTGTTTCGGTTATATTAATGTGGAATAAACGTATACTTTGTTTTGACATCGTTTAATGGTTAGTTCGTTTAGAACAAATTGTCGTTCACTTCTTTCTGAATCGGGACAAGTTTACATATTTTAGAAAATGTGACAATGTATATATATTATTGCTCGTGACTGTACTCGCCCTAAATACCATTATTATAGTACTGCTAAAAGGAACAAGTATTAGTTTTAGGTCAAGAAGCATTAGGTCCCTTTTTGCTGTTAGTGGCCTTAACGTTACCCTAGCCAGTTAGACGGAGAAATGAAGAATACAATGTAAGGAAGAATAGTCTGAATACTGTAAGTGTTATTCCCAAAATAAGGGTTGAAGAGTATGTTAGTATTTGTAAACATATGTACAGTCGATATCAGAAGTTGCTGACCATTAACAATTTTGTAAGCGAAGTTACATTGACTTTTACTCATTATTCTATTATGACCTTTTGCCCGCGGCTCCACCCGCGTAAATGTCGATTATCGCGTCCAAACATAGCCTATGCCCTTTCTCATGGTCTAATCTACCCCTACACAAAGGGCTGGTGAACTGCTCCTGAGGGAAAATTTCATCCAAATCCATTCAGTGGTTTTGGCGTGAAAGCGTAACATACAGACAGGCAGACAGATAGAGTTACTTTCGCATTTATAATATTAAGTATGGATCCTAGGACCCGAAAGTGTCAAGCTTTATATTTCTAATGAGTTTTCTTATGGCTTTAGCGGTGAATATTTTCTTTCATTCAAAGAAGCACATACACACATTATGCTTACACTTATTTCCCCTGGGGTAGGCAGAGACCTCAGCCCGCCATCACTGCTTCTGTCCGTACACACTACACTTACGCTAGGTATAGGTAGATGAGGAAACTTATAACCTCACAGACTCGAACACGGTGTGCGTGCACCACTGAGCCACGGCCGGAGTAACCTGGTCGAAACGTCCGGTAAATCAAAGGTAAGTAAAAAAGAAAAAAAGGTACGTATGTACCCATACCATGATCGCGTTAATTCCCGTTATTATTATTGTATATCATGGAACTCGAGAGTTTAAAAAAATGTTTACACTTAGCTTTATCTACTACTGGTTTAAATTGTTTCTGATCTGCCCTTTTTCAACGCTTTATTAATTTATTCAGTGTAATTTATGTAGAACGAAGTAGTCGACCTTGTTGTACATAAATTATACTGAAATAATTTGGCAATCCGACCGGACTACCAAAAAAGTGAATGCCCTCCTTCGAAAACCAATAAATAAATAAACAATCCACAACATTCTACACAACGCTATCTAGACCCATGGTAAGCTTAACTAGCTTGTGCTACGGAATCCATAATGCGGATTAACATACTTAGAAACTTATTTTTTTTAATTACATACATATTATACATAGATACACCCAGACCAATGCAAATAATCATGAATAAAAATATTTGCACTGAGCGGGGATGGAACCCGCGCCTCCCGCATGGCAGTCGCGTTCACTACCGTCACATCACAGAGGCGGTCAATAGGAAAGCCTTGTGGTATTGGAGGCACTAGAGATATTGGTAAGGCCCTATACACACTTCTTTTATAGTCATTACAGACCATGTTAAATATCAAATCTCCAAAAAATATTAACTAGCGTTCCTAAGCTCGGATTAGCACTATACCGTAAAATGATCGTCACTCACGGTACAGTTACAATAGAATGAATAAGAGGCTATGGCTCGTGACTGATGACGTCACGGCCCAGTGCCGTGGAGCCTCGTAAAGTGCCTGTCGACACCACTGGCTTACATTAATGTCAACACGTCCATAGTTTTATGTCCGACTTCGAATTGTTTTATCGTCTTTTTGACGAAGATGAGAAGAATATTGAGTTATCTGTAGGTATGATAGGATGAAATTAAATTAATAGTACAATTTTTGGAGCATTTGTTAGGCTACAACATCATCATCTACATATATATATAAAAATCAATGCCACTTTTCGTTGTAATGTTATATTATAAGTGTTATAACTCAACAACGCCTTTACGGATTTGGCTAATTTTGATCTTGAATTATTCGTGAAAGTCCAGGGAAGGTTTGTACGTAGACAAAAAATCGAATAATTGCCGGGAACCGACATCCACGCGGGCGGAGCCGCGGGCAAAAGCTAGACATACATAGGATAAAGAAAAGTCACTTACTGCGTCTGTCCGCCCTTATGTATGCTTATATATTTAAAAGTATGGTACGGATTTTAATGTGGTGTCTTTTAATAGATAGAGTAATTCAAGAGGAAGGTTTATATGTATAATACATGCTTGATATAGTAGAGGGTGCAGCGGGAACGGGACCTGACGCCACGCGGGTGTAAAATAATTGGCGGTAAAAAGTTTGCCTCGCCGGGTCAGCTGGTTAAAAAATAAACAATGATGATGCGCTTAATGTTACGGATGTTGAAGACCGTTGATGATCCAGGGTCAGCCGGGGAATTGCCTTGTAAGCCACCTTACACAGCGGCCGGCACTTTTTTTTTCCGTGCGGAAATCCCCTCGGATACCCCCCCTTCCGGAGCCGGAAGGGGAGGTTATGTCAGACTCGAACCGACTAAAACCGGAATGGGGAGGCGCGCTCCACCCGTCACCCCCTGGCCCGCGCTCATGGGGGACAGAGGTCAGTCAGTGCCCTCCGACGCCCGAGGTGCCTGCGCGCGCGGGCCGCGCGATCCGCGAGTCTCTCTCGCTCGCGCCACCTCTCCCGTTCCGCCGTCTCCTTCACGACCATTACCTGCTCGCTGAAGGAGACGCCGGCCGCGCACGCGTCCGCGCAGCGGACCATTGCACATAGCGGCGGGCACTAAAAACTTGAGACGGCGTGCGCTTCTAGTTGGTGCGGGCTGGGCGCATCCGTCGGTGTTTGCATGAAAAAATGGGATGTAAAACGCCGAGTGAAGTGGAACAGAAGATGTAGGAAAACTTAGCAAGACGAACGTAACCTTTCAAGGTAGAAGATTTGGATGGCACCGGCACAATGCGCTGATAAAGTCTTACATAAATTATATTGATTTTTTCCATATCAAAATTGTAAGAAAACCATAAGTAACATTTCTTTTTGCTAACTATATTTAAATCCAGTGCCAGCTATTTTTATATTGAAGCAAATTAAGTACCCAATTTTCCTTTATCGAAGTTCAATTTATCATTCTCTTATTCCTGGAAAGCACTTAGCGAACTACTTTCTTATTCCTTGAAAACATTTGCTACACAATCTACTCCACGTGTAGACTAGATAATAAATTATGTTCACTTATTTATAATTTTAGCTTTCTGTATTCTCTGTTAAAAAAAATTAAAAAACCCCCGTCACAAAAAACACCAAAAAGTTGAAAATAAATGAATAAATTTTAATTCAACGGTTGCCATGTCGGGGGACCGTAACTGGTTAAGTACTTCTTTATATCGTAAGGTCCCCCGACATGGCAACCGTTGAATTAAAAATTATTCATTTATTTTCAACTTTTTGGTGTTTTTTGTAAGGGGGGTTTTTTAAATTTTCAATTTAATTTTTATTTTATTCTTTTTAAATTGATCTACTAGTCAAGCTCTTTCATTTGATACCCATATTAAGAGAATTATAAAGAAATTTGTATTCTAACATGTTCATTCAATCATAACATTCTAACAACACACAACACACACACACACACACACACACAGACAGACACACACACACACACACAGAGACACGTCAAACTTATAACACCCCGTCGTTTTTGCGTCGGGGGTTAAAAATACAAATGCACATCATAGAATTATTTCAATATATTGATTATGTAGTCTCCAAAATATAGATCAGCCAGACTCGCATTTAGACTGCAAATAACGAACTCTTTGGAAACTTCAAGGTAAAAGCTTCGGACGTGGTTGGGATTAACGCTAAGATGAAGAAGATGAATTAGTTTTCAAGTCTTCATATTACTACACTCACTCAAGCACTTACCTTACGTTTCACTGGAAATCTCAGGAGCTTCTGATTCGAATTAAAAAAAAACATAGGTATATCGAAAGTTAAAAGGCAAACACAATTTATTTTAAACTTTTTGGAGGTGTTTTTTCTGGACAGGGTTTTTATAAATTTTTAATTTAATTTTTATTGTATACTTTTTAAATTGATCTACTAGTCAAGCTCTTTCATTTGATACCCATATTGAAGGAGTTATGAAGAAATATGTATTCCAAAATGTTGTAGCGGTGGCCATCTTGGACCGATTTTTTTCAAACAAAGCTAAGAACACTCTCGACTAATATACCTTTCAAACAAAAAAAAACTACATCCAAATCGGTTCACCCGTTTGGGTGCTACGATGCTACAGACACACACACACACAAACACACACACACACACACACACACACACACACAGACACGTCAAACTTATAACACCCCCTCGTTTTTGCGTCGGGGGTTAAAAAGAAACCGCATCAAAATCTGTAGCGTAGTTTTGAAGCATACATAGTGACATAGGGTATACTATGTATGTATATGTATATGTATGTATATGTATATGTATGTATATGTATATGTATGTATATGTATATGTATGTATATGTATACTATGTAGTGATGATATAGCCGCTAACCTAAAAATGTACGTTTATTAATAAATCGAACATGTTACTGGATGTTTCAGAGACAAGCAAGTGTTAATATATAAATACTTACTGCCAGTTCCAGTCTCATATTAGGATTCCTTGCATCGCTTAGAACTGGAGATATGTGGGTATTGTACGCAACTTCGCTTGCGCAAACAATAGGACAAACTATAAGTAATATACAAGTAGTGATATAAGTTGGAAGATCTAAGACTAGTTTGTCTATGAAGAAGTAATTTTATCTTCACTATCATCATCACTACTTAATATTCTAGATAGCGTTGTGTAGAATGTTGTGGAATATTTATTTAAAAAAAAAGCAAAGTCACTTTCCGCGTCTGTCCGTCCCTATTTTTTTTTTTTTTTTTTGATAAAGAATATTAGAACCGAAGTTACTAATATTCCCTCTAACCCCTCAAACTAAGCTAAATTGCTTGTGCTAGGAGTGGGTTCACGTCGGTAGTGTAATGGCCAGGGTTCGAACCCGGGACCTCTCGATCGTAAGGCCGACTCCTTAACCACTAAGCTACCGACTCCGATTCTATACTACGCTACAGATTTTGATGCGCTTTTAATAGATAGAGTAAATTAAGAGGAAGGTTAATATGTATAATATATGCTTAATATATTATAGGGTGCAGCGGGAACGGGATCGGAAGCCACGCGGGCGGAAAAAAATTAGCAGTACGATATTCGCCGAGTCAGCTAGTTATTTTTACTATAGATACAAAGTGCCCGCTATACGGCAATAGGCTTGCAATAGGACCGAAATCATGATTATTGAAATGTACGTGTTAATATACCTCTGCCTACCACTTACCGCGGCCAAGTTTTGGCGTGACCAAGAGAAATAAGAACTTTTTTTAACATAACATAACATCACATAAACTCACGCCTATATTCCCCGAAGGGGTAGGCAGAGGTGCTAGCACCCACATTTCGCCAGTTTATGTTTAGGTCCCAATGTAATAGATGGCGAGCCTATTGATTTTAACCGGGCACTTATACACCTGCGATAAATACACACATAACTTCAAAAAGCATCGAAAAGTCGTTGGTGTGTGCCATGGTAAACCTGAGATCGAACCCGAGACCTCGTCTCAACAGTCCATTACCCATACCACTAGACTACCGCACGACGACATTCTACACCCAAACTAAACTTATGTGTTAGATTCTAAAATGCAGATAACCCTCACCATATTTGCACCGAGCGGGCACCGAAGCCCCGACCTCCGACAGTCAAATACTCTACCGTTATGCCACAGAGGCCTTCGTATACATACATGTAGTATATACAGTAACATTTGCTGAATAAATTGGTAACGAAAACAGACTCAATTTTCCAAGGATTGTCACTCAGATATTCGGATATGGAGTAATAACATTTCCGTACAAGCATCCTCGCCACCTGCTCTCTGCCGAAGTAACCGCACTCAAGGTTATTTGCCAGATGGTCTGGCCTATAGGTCGGACCATATATCTTGGACCTAAATCGTCAAATATAAAAGTCTCGCGCGGATTTTTACCCGACTACGGCGAAGCCAAAAGGAGGGTTATGATTTTGACAGGCTATGTATTTATGTATGTATGTATATTCATTTGTTCCCTCATAGCTCCTCAATTACTTATTAGAACTGGACAAATGAGATATCGTTACAAGCGGCTTGATCGTCCGATGGTTATAGGCTATATGACTTGTCACTCAATCTTGTGTGGCGCCCTCTAGCGCTCATAAGGTACTGTGTTAAAAAATAAATTTGAGATAAATATGCCGTGTTTGATATCAAATGAAAGTGCCTAATGAGTACATTTCAAATATGTATAATTTTTTTTTTTTTTTTTTTTTATTAGTTTTACCTTGCCCCAAAATAATTTAAATAAAAAATAAAGTTTAAAACTAAAACCCGACTACCGAAAAATCACGTTCTAAAAAGCGGTAAACAAGAAAATAACAAGGATAGCCGTGGTCGTATGCCACTTGCTCTAGCAAAACAATATATTCTAGGTAAAAGTTTTTTAGAAAGTGATTTTTCGGTAGTCGGGTTTTAGTTTTAAACTTTATTTTTTATTCTGTACGTGATCTACAATTGGTGAATTTGGGATCGTCCACTGCATTAGCACTCCGTGTTATCTTCAAAACACATCTGAGAAACATTTACTGCGCATAAAGAGCACTTTTTGAGCACATGTTAGATCCATTGGAAATGGACCATGGCCGCGTGGTTCCCGGCAGACTAGAATTTAGGCCATCCCATATCTTCCCATACGGTGTCGTACAAGGCGATAGGGCGAGATATACACAGCCCACACTCATCCTCAGATGCATGGCTCGAATCAACAATAGTGCCTGGAATACAGCAATAGGCTCACCCCCTGTTACGTGGGACCGATTACAGTGATTGGAGTTATGTGGGTGTTAATTCGCCTCTGCCTGACGCTCCAGGGATAAAAGTGTGATTATATGCGTGTTATTAGGTCCAAGATATGAGAATTGAGCTATAAAGAGTATAGACTCAATTAAAAAAAAATAATGTATTAGATTGGAAATTGTACTATTAGAGATATCGGTTTATTTACTCGTAACACGCATTGTTTTGAGTTTCCGATATTTCGGCGCTATTGCAAGCACCATACTAAATTCATCCAAATACATGGTTAATATCTATATATATAAAAATGAACCCGTATTTCCCTTGGTCACGACATCACGCGTGAACGGCTGAACCGATTTCGCTAATTCTTTTTTTGTTATGTTCGTTATTGTCAGGAGATGGTTCTTATGAAAGAAAAAATGAAGAAAATTGCGCGAAAAATTAGAAAATTTAAGAATACATAACCACCATATAAAATAGCTGATCCGACATACGCCATGTCTAAATTTTGAATTTGGAATACGAATTGGAAAAAAATGTGTTTACTATTCTAATACTGCTGTATGATATTCTTCTATGTTATCTGACGTTTGATATAGAATGACATAATGCGTGCAAATATCGTCAGAGGGTGATTAGTAGACATTCTTCTAAATTAACAAAATGCCCGTTGCTTGGGCCGCGAAAATATTTGTGGTGGCTATTTTTTTATTTAGGTCGAAAAATGTATGGTTTATGGTAGTTTGAACGCCCTTGAGCTTAGAGGTATATGGTTGTATGGGTCCCATAGGTATATAGGCTCCGTAGGTGTAAGTATGGGCCCCGGTGACCTATTAGTGTCGGGAGCTCCGTGGGCGTATGGGGCCCGAATCGAAATGCTTTCCGTTGTCAAAATAATTAGGAGAATTTGATACAGCTAATTGATTCTAATTTCTAAGGCGAAACGAAGTTTGCCGGTACAGCTAGTCTCTAATAGTAATATGAGTGACCATGGAAAATCAATGCCCAAGACAGCACTTTCACCCGCGTCTTTTCTCCTATCCAACCATCTTGTACCAAATTTAAGCTTCCACTTAGCCATTTGAGCGTGATTCACTAACAAATACCTAAACATCTTTATAAAAATTCAACTTTAAATTATTAGTACTTAGGATTTATGTTTTAAAATGTAAAACTTAAATTTAATTCGTTGAGTGCCAAAATTTTCAGTGGCCATGTCAGCTTAATTTAATAAATAAAATAGAATCTAAGAAAAGTAAATAAATTAGGTACTGAGATAGAAATAATTCGAAGATACATTTTGCTAATACATATTTTAGTTTAGAATTCAATGAGGCTTTTATAAAGAGTAAAACTTCTAGAGAAAGTATAGAAGTTCGTGAATTAATTTCTTGTAGCACCAGCTACACGACATGCTACGTGATTCGTAGACGTTCTACGAAACGAAGATGAAAGTTTTTCTTTTTAGTTTATTGTTGTTGTAATTAAATTATGATATTTAAGTGCTTTCTTATGATTTATTGGAGTTTTCAGTTGTTTTAAACAACAGAATAACAGTGTATTTGGCATGTTTCGCACATGAGCTTTTACTCGTTATACGTTTTCTTCCGCCTATACAAAGGTATCTTCCGAAGATTTATTTGACAAGATGCCAAATAATTTAATTTAATTTTTAGATGACTAGGAATTCATCAACACACATTGTGTCCGGTAACAGTACTCACTTTTTTTTTTCGTGCGGAAATCCCCTCGGATACCCCCCTGCCGGAGACGGAAGGGGAGGTTATATCGGACTCGAACCGACTAAAACCGCACGCCAACTGTGGGTCGTGGTGCTAGGTCGGAGGTGAGGTTGTCATCGACATATCCCTCGCACCCGGCTGACCCAGGGCCATCCTTTACGGTTTGGCCCTCCTCGGAAGGGGAGACAACGGTGTCCCTGACTCGCCCCCGGAGGTAACAGTACTCACAGTGATGTGTGAAAGGAACTTCTTTCTGAACACGCTTAAACTGTGGAATGATCTCTGCTGTGGTTTTTTCAAGTAACTAAAATACAGGATTCTTTACGAAGGGAATCAAACGGTTCTTACAGGGTTAGTAGTGCGAGTGTGACACTCCTGGTGTTGCACACGTCTATAAGCCACGGTAACCTCGTTTTCTTCGCCTTTTCTTGTCAGACATCTATATGGTACTAGCTTTTGCCCGCGGCTCCGCCCGCGTGGATGTCGGTTGTCGCGACCAAACATAGCAATATGTCCTTTCTCATGGTCTAATCTACCCCTATACCAAATTTCATAAAAATCCATAACATAACATAACATAAACTCACGCCTGTATTCCCCGAAGGGGTAGGCAGAGGTGCTAGCACCCACATTTCGCCAGTTTATGTTTAGGACCCAATGTAATAGGTGGCGAGCCTATTGCCATTAACCGGGCACTTATAAACCTACGATAAATACACACATAACTTCGAAAAGCATCGAAAAGTCATAGGTGTGTGCCATGGTAAACCTGGGATCGAACCCGAGACCTCGTCTCAGCAGTCCATTACCCATACCACTAGGCTACCGCACATTATATCCCGATACCTCTAATAGTAATATCAAAATCCGTTCAGTGGTTTAGGCGTAAAAGCGTAACATTGAGATAGATAGAGTTACTTTTGCATTGATAATATTAGTATGGATTAAAAACGTTACGAAATGGAGATGGTATGTATGTTGTTAACTGATAAACTATTTAGATAAAATACAACCTCTACTCGAAGACCCCGCGGATTTCATTGCGGTTTTGATTCACACTGTGCAAATATTTGTATTGCATGAATATGTACGTTAGCATTGGTCTTTTTTTTTTATCGTACCCACGGATACCACCCCCACGGAGCCGCTGGTGGTTATGTCGGACTCGAACTTACTAAACCGCACGCTGTCTTGGGTCTTTGGTTGTCGGAGGTGAGATTGCCGAAAGCATATCTTTCGCACCCCGGCAGACCCAGGACCATCTCTTTCGAGATGGCCCCCTTCGTGTTGTGGGGACCATAGTGTCCCCATCTAGCCCCGGGTACGGGGAGGCGCACTTTGCGCCGCCGCCGCGGAGCATGTTAGCATTGTTCTAGGTGTTTCCGTGCCTTGGAGGGCACTGAACAGGGCCTCGATTCTACTAAAGCCAAACCATAGTCATTCCGCAGCGATTGCAAAAAACGGCATGAAATAATAGACGTTAAAGCGATGTGCTTATAGTTAAAAATTAAATGACTTTTTGAAGAGTGAATGAAAAAGTGTATTGAAACTTTTTCATTTCATTTTGGACTTTAGCTGCTTAGAAATAAAGTCTAAAATTTAATATCATGTTTTGCGCTGACTATGGCACCATAATGGTTTAGCTTTAGTAGAATCGAGGGCCTGGGCGAGGTGAACCTTAACTTCGATGCTACCAGGATTAATGCAAGGATGGAGTTGAAGAGGGCAGTCTACCGCATAGTTTTAAGAAGAATTTAGGCCACCCCATCTCTTCCAATGCGGTGTCGTACAAGGCGTCTAAAAGAAAGGGCTGTTTAACATCAGACAGATATATATAGCCCAGACTAAGCCTCAGATATAGGCTCGAGTCAACCATAGTGCCCGGAATATTATGGCAATAGGCTCACCCCCTATTACGTGGGACCGAATACAATTATTGGTGAAACGTGGGTGTTAATTACTTCTGTCTAAGCGTCAGTAGCTTAGTGGTTAAGGAGTTGTCCTTAAGATCGAAAGTTAAGGTTACGGGATCAAATCCTGGCCACACTACCGACTTGAACCCACTCCTGACACAAGCACTTTAGCTTAGCTAGAGGGGTTAGAGGGAATATTAGTAACTTCGATTATAATATTCTTTAAAAAAAAACTAATCCTCGAAAGACGTGATTATATGTTTGTAAATAATCGTTAAAACACAGTGAGCTCTCTGTACAATGTTGTTCAGTGAATTTAGTACGCAGGGTCACTCTGAGACATTAAGAGTGATGTCATGGCACCTTTTAGTTGTCTGAGAGTCTCCCGGCATTACGACTTACGCCATTAGCGTCAACAACTTAGGGTGGGGACATACTGTGAATTTAAATTCGGTATTTAGTAGAAATAATGATCTATGTTGTTTGATCGCGTGAACTCCCGAACAAATTATAAAACAATGATCTATGTATTTTTAATTTCCTTATTCATTCATACTAATATTACAGTATAACTTACAGTAGTTCATCGCGTTTGATGTTTGCGGAAATGCCGCCTTTTGCAGTTTTGTCAGGGTTGTCACTTCAGTTTTTATTTATAATTAATTTTTCTGTAACAGTTTGTAATATATTACCCCTATTTTGATCTCTTTGTTCTGTCAAGGCACATCAACTCACGCTAATATAAATTACTAGCTGATACCCGCGGCTCCGCTCGCATGGATGTCGGCTATTGCGACTTTTGATTATACCTCCGATTCTACTCAACCAATTATGATCAAGCAAACGTAATATTTGAACTCTGAGTTTTTGGGATTTCAATTTTGGTTTCGATTTCGGTTTCGGTTTCGGTTTCGGTTTCGGTTTTGATTTCGATTTCAATTTCAATTTTTGATTCGGGTTCAGATTCAGGTTGGGGTTCATCGAAATTAGGATCTATTCCATTCTAATACCAAAAACTAATACCATTGGTATTAGTTTTTGGTATTAGAATGGAATAGATCCTAATTTCGATGAAATTTCGCTAATCGCTGGGATCGTTAAATTGATGATATATTCTGAAGGAGCCTATCCACGATCAGTCCGCCTGCAGTTTCAGAGCGTACCGGGCGGCCTGCAGTCCTACATTAACAGCGCCCACACACGAAAGCGATTTTGGCCTGCCGACCATTCCCTGCTGTCAGTTTTGCGGCTACACACGATCAGTTAGGAGTCGACAGTTCCCATCGCATGATTGCCTGCCGGCAATTGTCTGATATCGGAATTGACAACCATTTTAACGACGATCAAAGATGTCGGACTTGAAATTTGAAAAAAGGTCTAAGTTTTCGGGGTGACTAATAATAAAATCCATTTAGTGATCCAAGATTGAAATTTCCCAAAAAGTCAATATGGGTATCGTTTGCGAAGTTTTCGGGGTTGCTAATTACGAATATATCATCCATCCAGTGATCTCGGATCGCTACATGAATAATATATTCGTAATAAGCAACCCGAGTACCCCGACAGCGATACCCATATCGATTTTGGTGAAAATTTCGAATCCGCCATCTTGGATCGCGAAATGGATGTTATATTCATAATAAGCGACCCCAAAAACTCTGGAAGCGATACCCATATCGATTTTGGCGAAAAATTCGAGTCCGCCATCTTGGATCGCTAAATGGATGATATATTCGTAATCGGCGAACCCTTAAACCCTGAATTTGATACCCATATCGATTTTTGTGAAAATGTCGTGTCCTCCATCTTGGATCGCTATATATAGAAAACGAAAAAAAAAAACAATTAACAAACAAAACGTTTCATGAAAAAAATATTAAACACGTGATTAGTTTGATTATAAATGAGACAGCCCTGAATCATTAGTACCGAGTAAAATGTATGGGCGTACCGAGTAATACCCCGTAAACCACCACTCCCCTGCCCCCGTACGATTGCTCTGTCTAGACGGCTTCGTTGACAGACTGTATGTAGTATGAATCGTTAGACTTTGCTAATATTATAAATGCGAAAGTAACTGTCTGTCTGTCTGTCTGTCTGCATGTTACACTTTCATGCCTAAATCACTGAAACGATTTTGATGAAGTTTGGTATAGGAGTGAATTAGACCTTCCACCCTCTAATCCACAAACATATTGCGTCGCGATAACCGACATCCACGTGGGCGGAGCCGCAGGCAAAAGCTAGTATGTAATAATGCCTTTGATGAGTTCTTGTATAACATATTTCCATCGATTATTCCGCGAAAATTGCTGAACGGATTTTCTACGATTTCTCGTTTGAAAGGTCTTGAACAATGAAATTTTGTAGCATTTATGTATTATGTTATACAATATTATTTTATAGAATTAGATTACATTTTTAATTTCATTCAAATACTTGGGCGGAGTAATCAGAAGTAACATAACATAAACTCACGCCTGAATTCCCCGAAGGGGTAGGCAGAGGTGCTAGCACCCACATTTTGCCAGTTTATGTTTAGGTCCCAAAGTAATAGGTGGCGAGCCTATTGCCATTAACCGGGCACTTATAAACCTGCGATAAATACACACATAACTTCGAAAAGCATCGAAAAGTCATTGGTGTGTGCCATGGTGAACCTGGGATGGAACCCGAGACCTCGTCTCAGCAGTCCATTACCCATACCACTAGACTAACTAGTAATCAGAATTCAATGTTTAAAATTGACTAAAATATCTTTCATTAATTCCAACATTTCGTAAAAGTGTTGGTAGATGACTCCGCCGTCGCATTTAAGACGGATATATAGTGAAGGGAAATTTGAATTGATTAAGATGTGGTTCAGTAGCTCAGTTGGAAGAGAATTCGACAGCCTCTGTAGCGTGGCGGTAGTGAACGCGACTGCCACGCAGGAGGCGTGGGTTCGATTCCCGCTCAGTGCAAATATTTGTATGCATGAACATGGCTATTTGCATTGGTCTGGGTATTTCTATGTATAATATGTTTGTATTTACAAAAAAAAGTATCTAAGTATGTTTATCCGCATTCTAGATTCCATAACACAAGCTAGTTAAGCTTACCATGGGTCTCGATAGCGTTGTGTAGATGTTGTGGAATATTTATTTATTTATTATTTACTAAGGGAAAGGTCACGGGTTCAAGCCCCATCTGAGTAATTAATTTTTCTGATGTAATCGAAAGATCTTGATCAAACTAAAAACGTTTGTTTGATGTCAATTGGCTGAGTAGAACCGGAGATTATGACCAATATTCGCAAAAACTAACATCCACGCGGTTATGGCATTAGCTAATTATACGTTACATTGGGATAGCCCCTTAGAACATGCCTTATACAAGGTGATTTTATAGTCATTCGGAAAAAAAGAATTTGGGCAGTTTCGATAGCAAAATCATCTGGAAGTATTAATTTGGTGAAATAAATAAAATTACAACCCCCATACATTTTTCCATTTACCTGAACATCATTCCCAGACATTATCATTTTTTTTTTCTTTACGACGACTATAAAATCACCTTGTATAAGGCACGTTCTAAGGGGCTATCCCAATATAACGTATAATTAGCTAATGCCATAACCGCGTGGATGTTATTTTTTGCGAATATTGGTCATAATCTCCGGTTCTACTCAAAAATCACCTTGTAAAGCAGTGGTAATAATACCAATACAATATCATAGTTTTATGACGGGACACCAATTTCATTGCTGGCAATGGCCTTTACTCAATATTTCCTTTTAAATTAAGGTCAGTAAGTAATCCCCGTAAGTGGATGGATAATGTTATAATCTAATACCATAGTTTAATTTACTTTCTTAGTGAAGGGCACATACACTAAGAAATTCATTATTATAGTAACTAAAATAATAACTGTAAAATATATTTACAAAAATGAAAAAAGAAATTAAAAATAAAAAAGAAGAAGGAGAGACTGTAACTTTAGGCATCGTAGAATTCCTCCCTATCGACCTTTACTGGTACCGTGCCCAAAAGGCTGGCGGCATTACCTCGCTGAAGAGCGATAGCAATTCTTTGAGCCAGGGGTAAGTTTAGTGGTTAATTTAATAGCTGTTATATTCTGATAAATGATACACATACATCTGTAGTTAATAGATTGGTACAAAAGAGGAAGGAAAAAAGGGATATGACTTCCAGGGGATTTCCTTCCCCTGCTCGAGACGCCTATGACAAACCAGCGCAGCGTGTAGATTTAGTTATTACGATTCTGACATAGTCTGATATAGATATAACCTCAAAAACCACCTCGAGGTTCTATCCACACGTGCAGAAAAGCTCTGTAATCACGGGGAACGGAGATCAGTTGCATGAATCGAATACATAGGGAAAAAGAATCTTCTCGGGCGGGACTCGAGGCAGGACTTACAGGCCTTGACCAACTCGGCTACCAAGACACGCCTGATGTGATTCAAATTTCCCTTCTCGTCTTTAAGGCGACTCAATGCTGTAAAATTCATTCAGTTGCATGAATGAAAAATAAATAAATAAAGCCATTTGATTTTGGTGTAAGTCACAAGTGTGATTAGTACCTAATGTTTGTAACTCAACCAGTTCGCGGCTGAGATTTAGGTAAGGTTAGGTTATATAGGTATTACGAGAATTAAGTGAAATGTTTTAAGTCGTTTAGCTGGAGTAACTTAAGTTACAACTCTGAATGATTTTTATCTAAAGAAATTACTAAATCAGGAGCGTAATTTGAATTTATGTGGTAAAAGTAAAATATGATGAGACTAAAGATATAATAACCGAGAGTGGGAAAGGGTATCTCAAATAGCAGGAAAACATACCTCGGGTTCCAAAGTCGTAAACTGGGTAAAAAGCAAGTAAGGGTGCTTACATAGAGAAACCGGTTACCGGTACCGTCTACCGGCACCGACAAGTTTCAAAATGATGATAAACTACTATAAAAGAAATTAATCCGTATAGATCAATACTTCGAGTACCTACCCAGACAAATCTTTGCATCACCCTAAGGTTGACTAGTAGAAAATGCCTATAGCATTAAGCCCGCCTTTGTACACATATTTTATATTTGTGCATAAATGCAAATATATAAATAAAATCCGTTTGATGCGATACGTCCATTAAGTACGATGCCGATAGACGCTTAGCTTTAGCAAGATAAACAAAGGCTATTGAACCACTGTCAGTACACGTCATTATGATAGTAAACGAGTGGGTTTTACATCATTACGGTACGCACATACAGCAAATCTTCTAATATATAAAATTCTCGTGTCACAGTTTTCGTTGCCATACTCCTCCGAAACGGCTTGACCGATTTTGATGAAATTTAGTGAGCATATTGAGTAGGTCTGAGAATCGGCCAACATCTATTTTTCATCCCCCTAAATGGTGCAGCGGGAACGGGATCTGACGCCACGGGTGCAGGGAAAAATTGGCGGTACGAAGTTCGCCGGGACAGCTAGTATACTGTAAATTATTAGGGTTGATTAAAATATCAAAAGGGATACCGGTTTGCCATCAGTAGGTAAACGTGAGTAAGTAATTTAGTTGCGTAATTCTGATCATTTTCTCAGAAATGTGTAATTGGGCCTCTTTATACCGTTTTTTTTTTCCGTGCGGAAATCACCTCGGATACCCCCCCTGCCGGAGCCGGAAGGGGAGGTTATGTCGGACTCGAACTGACTAAAACCGCACGCCGACTGTGGGTCTTGGTGCTAGGCCGGAGGTGAGGTTGTCATAGACATATTCCTCGCACCCCGGCTGACCCAGGGCCATCCCTTACGGTCTGGCCCTCCTCAGGAGGGGGGACAACGGTGTCCCCAACTCGCCCCCGGAATGGGGAGGCGCGCTATTCAGCGCGCCGCCGCCGTGGCGGGCCTCTTTATACCCTGGTATATCCGAGAGGGCCTGCGCTTTTAGTCGGTCTACTATCAGCTGTATTTGTTACTGTGTTCTTTTTCTTCATCCTAACCTTAATCCCAGTCGTATCCGAAGCTTTTTCAACATGGAGTCTGGGGTCCGCTTTACCAGTCTAACTGCGGATTTGGCTTCGATATTTTCTGTGAAGCGACTGCTATCTGACCTTCACAATTTACTTTGCCGTATTGTTATTGACGTATTTGTTATTACGTTATCAATATACAGTTTTGGTCAATTCCTGTTTAAGTATTTATAATAGGCTTATTCCCAATGGTCACTGTCAAAACTGCCATCGCCGGTGGTCGTTGAGAAAACAGCATGTAACGTTTTTTCTGTTTAGTAAGCTATAGGCCGTACCAGATCTCCTCTGAAAACCAGCGCTGTCCGCCTGCACTACTACGCGGACAGCATTTACGCTGAGAGGCGACCATTATTATGCATAGTTGTGTTTTATTTTTATTTTAGTTTTCTTATTGTCAACCAATTTTTTGTGTGCATAATAAAAAATATTATCTTTCTTTCTTTCTAGATCGATTGAGAATATAATTTGCAGTAAAAATCGTATCTTAAGTAGTGATTTTTGTGTAAAAGTAATAAAGATTCACGCGGGTGCCACGTGGCGCTGCAGTCGGTTTCGCTATGGTGTGAAAAATGTTTACAACCCCTAAGTAACCGGTTCAAACCTGTCGCAAGGTCAATAAACTTTATTCTCAATTCGTTTGGCACGAGGTATAGTCTAGTTTTTAGCCAGAAATTGATTCAGAAAAATGTAAAACCCAGGACATTACTTCGGAAATACACAGCTGTAATACTGGGTAATAAATATTTTATCAATAACAATTATTATGAGAGAACGTATCCGTACCATGCGGTTTGTACTAGCTGGTATAAAGTTGAGTGACCGACCACACGTAAACAAATTGAAATATGTTCAGGCGCATTATTCTGCTTGACAATGAGTTTCAAACGCAGTAATTTCGAAGATAATCTAATCTAAAGATAACAAATCATTTTTGGGGGCATCGGTAAAAAGGAGGATCGGGAATAAGCAGTCCCAACGTGTGTAGAATTAAGTTTCAATTGGTTAACACAGAAGATTAGCCTGGGGGTGACCGGTGGAGCCGCCTGTCACCCTAGCAGAAGCAGGCCGCGGCGGCGGCGCAAAATGCGCCTCCCCGTAACCGGGGTTAGATGGGGACCCTGTGGTCGCCACAACCCGAAGGGGGCCATCTCGAAAGAGATGGTCCTGGGTCTGCCGGGGTGCGAGAGATATGCTTTTGGCAATCTCACCTCCGGCAACCAAGGACCCAAGACGGCGTGCGTTTTAGTCGGTTCGAGTCCGACATAACCACCTCCACCGGATCCGTGGGGATTTATCGCACGATAAAAAAAAACACAGAAGATTAAAAAAAAGCTTTAAAATAAAAAACTTAAATGCACGTATTTAGGTATTGTCAGCATAAGATCGATGTTGACGAAAAAACTACTCAAAATGATCTTAATGTCTTGGTTTTCCTCCCTTCCCGTTGACAAATTGTTGTCATATTTGGTACGCACCTTTAGTTCAGACAATAATACAGTTTAAACCAATAAAAAAATGGAAGTTGCTCATTATAGATTTTGTATTACATAAGAGACTTTTGACAAGATCGTTTTGAGACTGTTGTCAAGATACTGACTTTGCGTTACGGTTGGTCAAGCCTAATAAGGGTCCAGTACTTATATATAAGGTCTTCTATATAGTAGTAGGGTTTTTACATTACTGTGACGTAATACTATATTGTGGTAATGACCGGGCGGCTACTATCCTGTGATGTACAGTCACTGACAGCCGTAAGCTTACCTTAGAGCAAAAATTATTTACAAACCTTTTTTATGATTATATACTTACCCCGTGCCAAATGGATTGAGAATAAAGTTCGTTGACCGAGTTGACCTTGCGAACAGTTTCTACCGGTTACTGGGTTGTAATCATTTTTTACACTGTAGCGAAACCGACTGCAGCGCCACGTGGCGCCCGTGTGAACCTTATTGTTGCACAAAATCACTACTTATAATACGATATTTACTACAAACTTTGTCCTCAATCGATCTAGCACGGCCTATAGAATATTTGCACTAATAATAATTGCTCTATTTTGTTATGCCATTAGCGTGTTTGCGTATCCACACTAGTGTTTGATTCCTGCTCAGTGCAAATATTTGTATGCATGAATATGGCTTTCTGCATTGGTCTGAGTGTTTCTATGTATAATATAATACATAACACATAACATAAACTCACGCCTGTATTCCCCGAAGGGGTAGGCAGAGGTGCAGAGGCACGGAGGACAGAATATGATTAAGTAACGGAGATGCCCCATTGATATTTCGCCTAATAAAAACGCGTCGCCGAATGCGGGTGGGAAGAGAGACGCGCGGGGTGTCAAAAGTCGAAGGACGTCAGAGGTATAACGTTCCTACCGAATGAGTACATTTGACGTTTGGATGGCACGCGACTCATTGCCTTGCAACAGCTCCGCTATCATTTCCTTCTCCATGGCTAACACCCAAATTTCGCCAGTTTATGTTTAGGTCCCAATGTAATAGGTGGCGAGCCTATTGCCATTAACTGGGCACTTATAAACCTGCGATAAATACACACATAACTTCGAAAAGCTTCGAAAAGTCATTGGTGTGTGCCATGGTAAACCTGGGATCGAACCCGAGAATTCGTCTCGGCAGTCCATTACCCATACCACTAGGCTACCGCAAATACGTATAATATAATATGTATGTTTTTACAAAAAAAAAGTATATAAGTATGTTTATTCGCATTCTAGATACCATAACACAAGCTAGTTAAGCTTACCATGGGTCTAGATAGCGTTGTGTAGAATGTTGTGGAATATTTATTATTATTTATTTATTATAAATGCGAAAGTAACTCTGTCTGTCTGTCTATACCTACGTATATCTGTTACAATTTCACACATGAACGACTGAACCAATTTTGACAGAACTTGGTACAAAGATAGATTTGAGCTTTGTGAAAGGACTGCTATGTTTGGTTGCGATAACCTTTCTAAATATACCTACCAAGCGATAAAAATATGGGCAAACAGTACGAAAATACTCCTTGTGTTAATGTTTGGTTGCGATAACCGAAATCCACGTGGATGGAGCCACGTTTAACATCTATTCCTTTTTAAATATACCTTCCAAGCGACAAAAATATGGCCAACCAGTACGAAAATACTCATTATGTTAATGTTTGGTTGCGATAACCGAAATCCACGTGGATGGAGCCACGTTTAACATCTATTCCTTTCTAAATATACCTTCCAAGCGACAAAAATATGGCCAACCAGTACGAAAATACTCATTATGTTAATGTTTGGTTGCGATAACCTTAATCCACGTGGACGGAGCCATGTTTAACATCTAGTCCTTTCTAAATAAACCTACCAAGCGATAAAAATATGGACAAACAGGTACGAAAATACTCCAGTTACGTGGTTACTGTTGGATAATAATGAGAATAGGATATCTCAAAACACTATTACATAACGTTTGCAGTCAAAGCGTTATCCGTCCCTTTGAACATCGGCGGGTCGTGGAAGCGCCCCCTTGATTGGAACGCACAGAATTGATCGGACATCAAACGTGTTTCGGGATTTTATGCGGTTGTATTTACTGTGGAGAGTAAAAGAAGCCTTGTAATCTTTTTTTTTTTTTTTTAAAGTTTATTAGAACCGAAGTTACTAATATTCCCTCTAACCCCTCCAACTAAGCTAAAATGCTTGTGCTAGGAGTGGGTTCACGTCGGTAGTGTAATGGCCAGGATCGAACCCGGGACCTCTCGATCGTAAGGCCGACTCCTTAACCACTAAGCTACCGACGCTTTATTTATTATCTAACGCTTTATTATCTAATGATACAGTTGCCCACAGAAGTTGTTAGTGACTTTTTTTTATTTTTCGTGCGGAAATCTTCTGGGATACCTCGCACGCCGGAGCCGGAAGGGGAGGTTATGTCGAACAGACTAAAACTGCACGCTGACTGTGGGTCGTGGTGCTAGGCCGGAGGTGAGGTTGTCTTCGACATATCACTCGCACCCTGGCTGACCCGGTCTGGCCCTCCTCGGGAGTTGTGGGAGACCAAAAGAATTGGGTACCTATTCTACTGACTAGTCAAATTAGTACTAAACGTCAAAACGGTAAGTTATAAGGTAACTTGTATGAAAAAAGATTTTGTGACGTTATTAAATTTAATAGTTAGATCAGTTACTATTATAGGTTGGGTGGTTGATTAAAATAAAAAAAATTTATAAAATATGAACTGACGCAATTTTTACCATTCTCAATTTAATAAGTTCGGTTGATGATTCATTTTTTAAAATAATACCCAATTACAGAAGATCTTTATACTGATTACATACATACCTATTATATTCACGTGTATAAATGCCGGAAAGGGTAGGCAGAAGTGCTTTAGTACCCACATTTCGCCAAATATGATTTTCGATCCCAGGTATTACTTGGAGTCGAGCCTATTGCCATCAAGTGGGTATCTGACATGGCCTGTATGTTTACTGCCGTATCAAGCACTATCCCTTAGTCGCTTTCTTCGGATCCACAGTGGCGTTGCAGTAATGAACGCGACTGCTACGCATGAGGCGCGGATTCGATCCCCGCTCAGCGCAAATATTTGTGTGCATGGAAATGGCTATTTGCATTGGTCTGGGTGTTAAAAGTATCTAAGTATGTTTATCCGCACTCTAGATTCCATAACTCAAGCTAGGTAAGCTTACCATGCGTCTACAATGTTGTGGAATATTTAATTTAACTGCCCTTCCATTTTCATATACCGAGTATTTCAAGTCGTGAGGTAAAGGAGACCCTGGCTCCCGCGGATTGCTTTGTAATAATCTATCCTTGGTGAGCTTGAGCTCGTCCACCCCCTTGTACTACCCTCAAAAGACACCCAAGAAACGTGTACTTTACCCGTATAGAGCACCTTGTAGGTCCAAGATATATGTCCCGAGGTATACACTCACCCAAGGCGTTTCATTACACACAGTGAACAAAGTTCAACGTGTTATTTAACTCCATAACCGCAAAAGTCCCTATAAAGAAGAAATACAGTTCACAATAAAATTTACGCGTTCGAATACTTATCTCGTGAGTAATGAACGTAAAATGTTGTCTCACTGCGTAAAATGTTGTCTCACTGCGTAAAACAAACCGCATTGGTTTCGAGAAAATTATTCCCTAGAAGCGATCTTGTGCTCCATAAACAGGGAAGCTATCATGAAACGTTCATTCGAAACTTTGGGCCGCCATCAAATTGGAACGAACGATGTTACTACACAGCATTTACAAGCCATGAAGTTTCTTTGGTTTCTTTCGGTAGGGCTAAATGAAATAGCACGTACCGTCTTCAGCTCAAATTGATAATTAGATACCCGCCGAAGATAAATCAATCAGTCAATGAGCTCATGCAGTTCACTGTTCGAAGAAAAAATAAGTAAGTACATTATTTTCATAAACGATTGACACAAAAAATATTTATGGTAAAGTACAGTGTCACCATAACGAGATTCAGCGTATTCCAACAATACAATCTCCGCTTTCAACGATCCGCGATTTAACAGATATGTGCGCGTGGAAAGAAGTCCGCGATACTGCAAACACGTTTGTCATAGTACAGTCGAAAAAGTAGATAGATAGATAATTCTTTATTTATTTTATTTTTTATTTAACATTCATGCACACACGAAGCAATTATATAACATACAATGGATGTTAAAAGTTAGTACATTTATTTTACACCAATGGATTAACAGTGGGTCATGTAGATAATTCGCATCTATACATTATAACGTACAATGGATGACCTTATCAAATGTTTATATATAACTAAAACTATAAAGCAAAATAAGCTAAAAATATAACGCTATCGATAAGTAGATACTGTTGCACTTTTTCCTGTAAAGTTATAACTTTTATACTTCATGTAAAGGTCCAACTGTATCTTCTTCATATACTGTACATTCGTCCGTGGCCGCGTTATTATCCTTGAAACCTTGCACCCTGATAATCCGGCGGAACAAGGATACCCAAAACCATGTGAAATGAAATACCAAAACCTAGAAACCAATAATTCGACTCCCAGGTGAGAGCCTTGACTGCGATTGGAAATAATAATGATGATGATTGCTTGAAAGTTCAGTCCACAACTTGGTATGTGCGTTTCCTGGAATGCCTACAGATAATTAATTAAATAACAAACAATAAGTAAGTATTCTATTAAGTGTATTAACAAAGTTTCATCGTCGAACCCCCGCCGCGCGTCTAATCGTCAAATGGGCTCGCCGCCACCCGTCGCGCTCTGACACCACTAATTGTGTGTTCTTTTGTCCATAGTTTTAATTCTATCAGCATGGTACTTATTGGCAGTGGTCGAACTAATAATTAGACTTAATTGGAGGAAAAATTGTACTTTCTCTGGGGTGTTATGGTGAAAATGTTAGAGCGAGGCTGCGTTTATTGAGACACAGTAGGAGTAGAATATGTATAGTGAGTTTATGTGCTATTTTTATATTACATCATGGCTTATGCTATATAAAGACGAATTTTAAAATACGTGCGAATTGTAGAACAGAATAATAAATGGTATTATTCTGTTCTACAATACGCTGACCCAACCAATTGCCACTCGTCTAGAATCCAAAGCTCCATCTTGCCCAATCTTGATAACTCCGACAATTTTCTCCTTTTAAAGAATCTATCAGAAATACTATCACTATATAGTATAAAGTAAAGTCACTTTTAGCGTCTGTCCGTCCCTATGTATGCTTATATCTTCAAAACTATGCTACAGATTTTGATGCGGTTTCTTTTTACCCGACTACGGCGAAGCCAAAAGGAGGGTTATGATTTTTGACAGGCTATGTATGTATGTATGTATGTATGTATGTATGTATGTATGTATGTATGTTCATTTGTTCCCTCATAGCTCCTCAACTACTTATTAGAACTAGACAAATGAGGTATCGTTACAAGCGGCTTTATCGTCCGATGGTTATAGGCTATATGACGTGTCACTCAATCTTGTGTGGCGCCCTCTAGCGCTCCTAAGGTACTGTGTTAAAAAATAAATTTGAGATAAATATGCCGTGTTTGGTATCAAATGAAAGGGCTTAAGAAGCACATTTCAAATATGTATAAATTATTGGCTTTACCTTGCCCCAAAATAATGTAAATAAAAAATAAAGTTTAAAACTAAAACCCGACTACCGAAAAATCACGCTCTAAAAGTAACAAACAAGAAAATATCAAGGATAGCCGTGGTCGTATGCCACTTACTCTAACAAAACAATATATTCTAGGGTAAAGTGGCATACGACCACGGCTATCCTTGATATTTTCTTGTTTGTTACTTTTAGAGCGTGATTTTTCGGTAGTCGGGTTTTAGTTTTATAATAGATAGAGTAATTCAAGAAGAAGGTTTATATGATAATACATGCTTAATATAGTAGAGGGTGTAGCGGGAACGGAATCGGACGCCACGCGGGCGGAAATTAATTGGCAGTACGAAGTTCGCCGGGTCAGCTATTATAACATAATAGTAATAAATACTTCCATTTGTAAAAAAACTATTTCTTTACCGTCAAAAGTGTTTTTGACAAGATGGTGCTGCAGAATTACTGTCAATACGCTGAAGACCTAACACATTGACTATCGTTTAGTGGCATAATACGTAAGTATTTAGTGGCCGTTCCTACTACACGGACCCGTCATTGTCTGCCCACACTGCACGAGCCTACAATACAGTAATATACCTAGTTTAAAGTATAGATGTTAATCGGACATCAACTAACTCGTATTATTAAGACTAACTTTATGTAAATGTCATGCAAAATTGTTTGAGAGAGGCTATTGTTCAACATGGACATGAAAACTTAAATTGGTTTCTGAGGTTTGTCACTAAACGAGATTTACGCGTCTCCAAGGAACTGGCTGTGGGTGTTATAATTACATCAAGCCAGCTAAAAGGGTTAGTTTCAGAAAGTTGAATGAGGCAATTTGTTCAGTTATTTTAAAGTAAACCAGCGGGTTTGTATGGGAGGTTTAATTATAGTACTTTGTGTCCTGATAAGTTCCTACGGGACTGGGGATGAAATTTATGGAAATTGAGTGCTGTTCCATACTGTTCCATACAAATGTACATAGTTTATTTAACCCTTTAGTTGTGACATGTCCGTGACATCGGGGATAAATTGCAAGGGAGCCGCCATCACTGGTGCGGCCACGTCTTGTGGCAACCGTCCAGCTATGTAGGTAATAAATGCCTGGCAATGGCACTCCCACCGGGTCCACGTAGAAGGGGTAGGCCCAAGAAGTGCTGGCTTAGCGTTGTGGAGAGTGACATGCGTGCAAACGGTCTCACTACCTTGCAAGCCAAAGATTTTTTTTTATATTTGCTCCGTCAATTGACTGCACCCCGCTAGATGGCAATAAAGCTGAAGTGCAGTCAAGAAGATACAGACCACCATTCCCGGCGCCATAGGACGTAAAATGGCGATCGTGCGAAGTGGAGGAGGACGAGCTGGAAGGCGGACCCTGAGCTCCGAGGGCACCGTGGCCTCGGATGCAATCAGAATTAACGTATTTATGTGTATGATAAGTAGTGACATTGAAAAAAGATTACTTAGTGGATGCTTACACCATAACAAAAGGCACAGTCTCCCAAACACTGGTTGTCCAACAGTTAACTGCAATAGGATAGTTAATTGAATCAATGCACGATTCCACAGGAATTAAATGCTTACGAGCACTTCAAATTTTTTCCAATCTTTTCCAAGAACATTCACGTGTGGTTTCTTTTTACAGGTATAAAGTAAGGAGTACTGCGAGCCATCATGCCTTCTCCAGATAATAGAAAGCAAGGTAAGGCATTTTAAATTTCACATAGAAAATATTTAGTTGGTAGTAATTTTAGGAGGTAGTTTAGCTGGCTATAGGACCAGAGGTAGACCTAAGAAAAGATGAATGGATTGCGTGGAAGAGAATACAGCAAGAAAGACTGAGTAAATGACATCTGACAGGAGTTTATGGAGGAGAATCACATGTCGTCCGACCCCAAATAATTACGACTAGAGTTATAGGCCCTCAATTCTACTAAAAAAGACATATATTTTAGACTTTATTTCTATACGCGTAAAGTCCAAAATGAAATGTTACACTTTTTCAATTACTCTGCAAAAGTCATTTAATTTTGTTCATAAATCGCTATAAAGTCTATTTTTGATACTGTTTTTTGCAGTGACTGTGGCACGCGTATGGTTTGACTTTAGTAGAATCGAGGCTCAGATATCTATCTGTTACTACTAATTATAATTTAATATTAGTACGGATGTAAAACTGCCATTTCAAATGACAGTTTCAAACGTCGTAATTTTATTGCAGAATACAAATTTTATTGCTGGCAATGGCCTTTACTCAATATTTTCCTTTTAAATTAAGGTCAGCGGTATTTTACAATGTGGTAAAGGAAATTGAATAGTGTAATAACATTCATATTTCCGTCACATTTACATTTCGTGATGACTGTCACAAAATAAGAACGGAATCTCCGTTCGTACGTGTCGCGGACGCTGTCGCCTGCCACAGCTCCGACGGATGTGGACGGGTTCCGTGGCACGGGTGTATCCGCTCCAACACGGTCCGATGCAAGCCGAATGATGTGAATCGGTCCTTAGAAGATGGTACTTAAGCTCGTTCATTCTGAGAGTGCAACAGACTGAAAAAAAATAACGACACGATTAATTTAACACGTTGAAGGACACTCGGCTCCCATCGATAGATAGTGCTATAACGCAGTCAACTTCCATACAAAAAAAATATACGGCGGTGGACGTCCTGTTACCTTGTAAATGATTAAGATGTTTGCTTTTGATAAAGAGGACGTCCTCAACCGTTCAGATTCGTACTCTTGTAGGTATCAGCCGGTGAAAACGCGTGGTTCCCGTGTGGTGACAACACCCGACTGACGCGAACAAATGCGACGTCCGTGGACGTTGTGTGCTATCACGCAAGTTTATGTATGCGTGTGCGGTGTGACATGCGAAATTTGATGTGATATGACATTTAGAAAAAAAAAACGATTACATTGTGACACTAAATATTTTTTTATGACTTGGTACTAGAATAAGGTTCAAAATAAAATAATTATGCCTAAAAAACGACGTGTACAGCCGCCCACCGTAACAAAGTATTCTATTGACAGCTAGACAAATATGACCGTATATGACGTTGATATTATCTAGTTTTAATGGATTTTACCGTAATTTACTTTGTTAAATTTAAAATACAACACTATTTCAAGTTGTGTAAAATGTAGATTATTGTAGATATTAAAATAATACCTACTACAATTAGGTAGACAATTATTATTTCAACTCAAATAAACTCGTTGAAATTAGATATAGATAACCTTGCATATACTAGATAATTAAAGAAAAATACCATATATTGCTTGGGAGAACGTAAATATACTTTGAATTTGGTAATTTATTAGTTGCTACACCGTGGCACAGCGGTAGTGAAATGTTACTTCTGGGCTTGAGATCTCTAGATTCGAGTTCCAACTTTTACAAAATGTCCAGAAGGTACAAAACATCCAATACCCAGAATGTCCTTAATCCAAAATGTCCAAATCCTAGAATGTCTTGTTCTATTTAATTTTGGTAGCGTTCTCTTACGTCTCTGATTGGAGGGTGGATTGGAATTGTTGACATTTTAGAGCGTGAACACCATATCTATAGTTGATAATATCATTGGTTCACATCAGTGCAATGGCCAAGATTCGGACTCGGGACCTATAGATCCTAAGGGCGACCCCTTAAAAACTAAGCTACGTAGCGTAATGTTGGTCAGTTTGCCCTTTTACGAGTTATTAATCTAAGAATACTTAACTTATGGTAATTCAGTCTTGCTATAACCACGATATAATAATAACAATATTTTTTTTCGTAATATAAGAGAATAACTTACGTGGGTGCGTAATGCGTTCGTATTTCAAATCGGTAATCGATGTAGGCACTATGTCATTTGTCAGAAATACAAGATGGCGGGCTCATAGATAATAGAGCGGCGTTAATTGCTATTTACCCTGGCGGCATGTCTGATACGTATCTAATATAATTGATTGTTAGCTGTCGTTAGTCAGCAGATTGTTCATTACAGCTTTTATGACTTCTAAGATGGTTACTGAAGGTGATATCGTGGTGGTAGGTTTTCTTTAGGTTTAATTTTATTAAAAAACTTTAGGTTAACATCATTTTGACCTTACATAGACCGGCGTATTTACACATATAAAGCCCGACCAATAAAATAAAAACCTTGTACCGGGGGCGCTATAAACGTCTATGAATATGACAACACCAAGTATAGTGATACACATGTGAAATGGCTAGTGTACAAATATCTTAGCTTATGAAACTGTTGTAGACATAAAGGAGACATACACAAGAGCATGGCATTTATATAATACTAGCAGTTGCGCGCGGCTCCGCCCGCGTGGATGTCAATTATCGATAAAAATAACGTACTTCCATACAAACTGTCATCCCCATTTCTCTCCCTTTAACGCCCTTGTTCGCGATAAAAGGTACTGCCTATTTCCGTTCCCAAACTCCCAAAATCTCTATATTAAATTTCATCAAGATCGGTTCAGTGGTTTAGGCGTGAAAGCTTAACATACAGACAGATGAGAGTTGCTTTCGCATTTATAATATAAGTATGGATATACCGGGTGTAAGGGGAACGCTCCCGAAGTCGAAAAACCCTAGTAGTACTCCAGGTACATAGCACATTGCCATAAAAATAAAATCGATTTGGACAACAACAAAAAATTCAATTTTTTTTTATTTTGCAATATTTACTCTTTAACGTGTTAGTAATACTAAATAAAATGGTGATTTAATAAAAAAAACACCATTACAAAGAAGCACGCGCTTGGCGCTATTTGTATTTTTTGTAGTGATGTTCTTTTTATGAAATTACGTTTCATTTAGCTTTACTAACGCGATGGAGAGTTAGTAATGCAAAATAAAAAATAAAAAGAAAAACAAAAAAAATTTTTTTTTGTCCAAATCGATTTTATTTTTGTGCCAATGTTCTATGTACCTGAAGTACTACTAGGGGTTTTTGGCTTCGGGAGCGTCCCCCTTACACCCAGTATGTTTTAAAGTAGTCCGGTTAAAATAGAAAATAAACAATTTATTTTCATCTCATCACATTTATTAATCATCAAACTCAAAATCGAAATACCTAATTAGTTACAGTTGGTAAAATTAGAAAATTGGCCAATTTCCAATGCGCGTACTCTATGATGTACCTACCCGTCATGTTGACAACTATGTTCGTGATGTTATTTAGATCCTTCCGAATTTTTATCCGACAAATACTTACCTAGTTGTATTGTAAATATTTTTTAATAGTTTTCGGCATTTATATAGCGCAATCAAATTCACAATAATTAATACGCACAATTGACACCACATTGACAGATAATCATAATGACATCTCATATATTGTTGCCATATGACAATAATTAATACGCACAATTGACACCACATTGACAGATAATCATAATGACATCTCATATATTGTTGCCATATGAAGAAATTAGTTCCAATAGTTTTCCGCAATATGGCGAGGTATTTTATTTTATTGGTCGGGCATTACATACCTATTAACACTCTACTTACAACAATTTGGAATTTTGGTAAGTATTCAGATCATTTTGAGTACTTTTGTGGTCAACACTTTTTTTTTGCTGACATTATACTCGTAATTAATTCCACCGATATATCATCAATTGGTTTACGGTGCCGTACCGTAAATACGTTTGTCGCAATTACGGTACGGCACCGACTGAACCACTGAATTTACAAGTTCAAAATTGCGATGAAAGGTAGTCCGAAAGTTAGGTAATGAGACTCACGTTAGTGCGAAAGTACGTCACATCGAAACATGCATTGTCGAATGTTTGGCACTGCGAAATACGAACAAACAAATAAACAAATAGAGCTTTATATTAGATCTTACAAATTCGGTATCCAAACAATCTCCCGACCTTTGAAAACATTTTCACGCAGAGATATTTCTGGATTCCATTATCATAAAACATAATATGTACTTACTTATATACCTACTTATGAAGAACTAACCTCACAGACAATTTTACACACTCCAAAAAGTTTTTACTCTCGTTATGTTGGTACTCCTGGCTGAATAAAAAAGTATTTTGATACAGTACATTCCGAAAGTGATTAATATTCGTGGCACACAAATGTAGATAAAAGTAATATTAACTTTTATGACTCGAGGCAGGTATTATCATGTTTGTTAATGGAAGTATGTACCTATAGGTATAATTATGTTGTATGTATGTACAAAATGTATAATGTTTTAGGATAATGATAACAAATAAGAACGAAACATTGTATATAGGTAGGGCGACACAGCAAAATTTGTGTTTACTCGAGCGTTGCGGAACCCTATTAGAATTGGTAGATTAGATGATAGAAAGATTAATAATAAATGAAATTGGACGCAGAACCTAGAGAAAGAGTCAAACATTGACACTTTTTTTTTTTGCACTTTTGTCAAGACCATAGTTTTTCTGTGCTTGTGTGTCTTTCACGATCGCGATAACGCGCCTTGTTGTAATGTCATCTCTAATGTATGACAGTAAGAAATAGTTGCACAGAGCAGCGATATTTTTAAATACCCTCTGATACAGCCTCTGTGGCGTGGCGGTGAACGCGGCCGCTACGCAGGAGGTGCGGGTTCGATCCCCGCTCAGTGCAAATATTTGTATGCATGAATATGGCTACTTGTATAAGTCTGGGTGTTTCCATGTAGATTACCTATTTCTTTATCCATTTAAAAATAAGACGACACAATAAATAGCTAATTTCTGTAAAAAGAATCAACATCAATTTTTCAATTCAGAAACTGAACATTAATCTGAAACTGACAAAATTCATTCAATATAACTTTATCAGTATCGCGAAATTCATTTCATTTCAAGGTTAATAAATGACACAATTGATAAAGGCCAACTGAAGGCTTTGTTACCGGTATTCGTAAGGTCAAATGTCACATTTTTTATACAAGCTTATTTCTATGTTAATATGTAAAGGTTACGAAATCTTCACAAAATCCCGTAATTTACCTTTCATTAGTTGATATTTATTTGGCCATTTTAGCATTTACGGGACACTGTCGTTCGACCCACAAAGCCAGGGTCTGCTCTAGTTTTATCCGCTAATCAACAGGGTGCACCAGGCTTGCAGGAAAGGCTAGCTGGACCCGAATATCTTGGCGTGGCCCCGTCCATCCTCACTGTTCGGCATTAGTCATTTTATTCCTGGAAGGTTAGGCAAAGGTGAATTAACACCCACATTTTACCAATCAGTGTATTCGGTCCTACGTAATAGGGGATGAGACTATTGCCGCATTCCGCGCACTATTCACTCTAGCCATGCATCTGAGGCTCAGTCTGGGCTGTATGTATCATATCTCTCTGATGTTAAACAGCCCTATCCCTTAGTCGCCTTGTACGATACCACATAGGAAGAGATGGTGTGGCCCGAATTCTACGCTGCTGGGAATCACGCAGCTTAAGTATGAGTCAATACTATTTTATTACAGTTAATCAAGGTTTTACGCACCGTACCCTGCTATAATTTCAATTAATTAATCGTAGGTTTTATTAGTCAAGGACAAGCGGTAAACCTTTTACTGCCGGTAGTATTTCATTATTTAGAACTTGCTGTGGCCTGCGGCTTTGCCTGCGTGAAAAACAAAAGACCTACGCCGATGTATTTACGGTCCGGGGTTGCTTTTGTGCTAATGCACGAAGGAGTAGGGACCTCATCGATAACGCTCGAGAGTAAGGGCACAGATTATCTAATAGTTGGAAGTTGGTCAGGGTTGGTTGGTAAGAGTACTTCTACTTTGTCCCACGAAGCGTACTAATAGGTCAGGCAAAGTAGGATGTTAAATAAAATTGGCGGCTGATTTACTATCTATCTATATATATATATAAATCAATTGCTGTTCGTTAGTCTCGCTAAAACTCGAGAACGGCTGAACGTATTTATCTTGTCTTGGTCTTGAACTGTTCGTGGTGGTCCAGGGAAGGTTTAAGATGTGAGAAAAATTCGAATAATTGCCGGGAACCGACATCCACGCAGGCGGAGCCGCGGGCAAAAGCTAGTTTTGCTATATCTGTCTGTATCTGTCGCCATAATTAAGTAAAGGGTTTGAACCTTAAATTATGGTGACAGATAAATCAAACCCTTTTAAAATGGGGTCAAAACTGGTGGTTCTTTCTTCATTTCGTACCTGGGGTATAGGTGGACCTACTGGACTATTCAACGGGACAATACCGCCAGCGTGATGGGCACATTTGCCCCGGGTACTTCGAGGGACGGGTTAATAGATAACACATAATGAAGTATGATGTGAACGATGGAATTTTTTACCGTGGGCACTTGTGACTATCATTTCTCTCCGCAAATACCTTCGACCTTACATGGCGACCTTGCCAGCGCGCAGGGACTTTAAGACTAAAACAATCTAAGTAAAGCCGAGCTAAGAAGCACTATTATAGGATTTTTTACAGCATTAAGTATGTGACTGTACAGCGCCTAGCCAAAGTTGAGTAAACTTAATTTTTCTTATATTCGACATCAACTATGCCGAATATATATATGCCAGCCCCCGCCGTATGGCGGGAGATATTAGTGCCCCTCCGGCCGCACTGATATTGTGAAATTCGTCCAGAGACAGTAATTCCTCCACTGGCTTTAGCCTTTCAATGAATTAGCAATTTACCGCGAGTAAAAGGAAATTCTATTCAAATGATTAAATACGTTGATAACAGTTACTTGTCTCACATTCATTCAATCGCACTTTTGAGCTAGGTTTACATTATACCGCACTTCCGACACATAGACCCCCGAGAGGCTCAAGTCCCCAATCTCCCGTGTGCCATAACCGGTGTTCCGTCAATCTGAACTTTAAGTCAGCTCTTGCTTGCTGCACTCATCTGGGACTTTAACCACAGCCCTTCCAGGTGGGCGGGTGTAATAGAATTTATACTACGGCTGAATACGGCCTCAGTGCGATAAGTTGCTCCTAACCCATCCATACGATGTTCATCAACCTTTCGTCCTCGCGTAGCGCCGCCTCGCTAAAAGATTACAGGCCTCCAAGAGCGTCGTTGGCCGAAGGCACACACAAAGGATAACCTCCAGCCTCCGCTAAAGCATATTCGCACATGGTCCTGGTCTGAGAGCCATGACTCGTTACGTGGGACACTAATACGCATCGAGTTCAGGGTACCGCGTAACATATATCAACGTATCCGCGACTAAATAGATTATATGTGCAATACTAACTGCATAAATTAATACCCTAACCGTCATGTTACTCAACTCTGGGTAGCAACACATATAAAATTATAAACACCATAATAATAATGTAACTACGGCTATTGTAATAATGGTATGAAAGTAACTCACCGCGTCCGTGGAGTCGAACAGTGCCCCATTTATTTAGAGCCACGCCAATAACTTACTCCAGTATTCCGCGCTTCGTCCAGACTCCCCAGCTGGCCCGAGCCAACCGCTCTCCTCTCCGGTCCCAAGTCGAATGCCCCGAGTCCCTCAACTCGTCAGACCTCGTAGACATTACCAGCCCTTATTCCCAACAAAGGACTTCGTACTTTCTCTCTCATAACAATAATATTTCGATAGGTCCGAACCGTAGGCCATTAGTCTTAACACTTTTACGACAAACACGTGTAGGATCTCCATTATTTCTCTATGGGGTCCGCCTAAGTATTACGCAACAATGTCCCTTTGCCTGGGAACTTAGATGCAACAACTCGCTTCTATTGTTTTCGAAAGTTTAAAATAAAACAATTTATGCCAGATGTGCGAATGGTGAATTATATGTAAGCGACCGTTTATAAATAGCAAATGACCAATGTACAGACTGATGTACATATTAGTTTACTAATTTATTTATTTTTATCCTTGCGCGACTGGTGTACTATCACATATTCCCCCCTGAAATTCAGACTCGAAGATATTGGTGATAGCATCGAGTATGAGATTTCACTCATACCCCAGAATCAGGTATAGTACACTCAGACACATCTCAAATAAACTTCAGCAACCAATCACTCAGTTACACAAGGAACGAGCCGAGTGGGAATCGAACCCACAATCCACGATACTCGAAGATATTGGTGATCTCATACCCTAGAATCAGGTATAGTACACCCAGACACATCTCAAATTAACTTCAACAACCACTCAATCACACAAAGAAATTGTACCAAGTGGGAATCGAACCCGCAATCCACGATTCAGCAATCACACGTTCAACCAGAGTTCAATAAATTATTATAACATCGCGCATCGGCCAGATTATTGTTATAATTATTCTAGTTATAATTACATTCGCATCGTATTTGATGTTTCAAGCTGCCACGTCACTGGTCATCATAATACCATAGTAACTAATAAGATTTACTAATAAGAATCTTATTTGACACTTCAACCCGCCGCATCACAAGTCACCATAATATTTGTCTTAGTAACAATTAAGAATTTGTAGTCAGAATCGAAATTCCAACAGGTATAATTTGTCAGAACTTGGTATTCATTCACTCATACCTAAATAACATATTTGTGCAATTTAAACCACTGAGGTAACCAGCGTTTCCACTTAATCTCTCATATTATTATTATACTTTTGTTTTCCCACCAATGGCCGATTTCTTTTCCTTTGAATTTGAAACGGCATGGCCAGTTTTAGCAAACGTAAAGTTTATTAGCTTAATCTCGGGTTCTAAAGATATAGTATGAGTGTTCTAATACGTTATTCCAATAAATTTAGACTTTAAACTATTATTCCTTTTACTTCACTTATCCTTAAAGTTGGGTGGATTCTTTTTTTTTCCAACTTTAGGTACACAGGCAAGCGACATTAAGTAACAAAAAGATACCAACTTAACGTCTTTTCACTCTTAGGATCCCTCTTCTGCCGACTTTTTTCCGATTGTCTACTCACTGAGAGATTACTTAAGATATGTAAACCATTAGAGGATGGCAGCAAATTAGGATGAATCAGATTTCAAATTCATTGTTTGTGATACTCCTTATAATTTATAAAAAGTGATTCCCCCCTAATAATCAGATGCTGACATAGGTCATACATACTCAAGTTTCCTAGTCATAAGGTTATTTATGATTTAATTAGAACTTCCTCCAACCACCCAAATAGTCAGTAGTATTTCAATTTCACATCTATTCATCTAAGATCATAAACGTTTTGTGAATTGATTACAAATTTTGAATTTAACTCAACTATGACTGAATTCCACTATCAGAAAATCTTGTACAACCACATATTTAATAATAGTCACTACCCAAAGGATATGACGCTTATCTAAATAAGCGATAATTCCCTTCTTAGCTATAATAACGGCGGGCGAGAATAAACCTGTCCACATATCGAGAGTTGACGACGGCGTTGTTAGTAACGTTGAAACGATACCAAACTAGTAAACGTCTGGTTTAATTTGAATGATAACTTTTTCAAATTCGAATACATCGGTAAAAAACGAAATTCTGAAGTGGGACTCGAACCCACGACCTTTATGAGCAAGAAGAAATGCTCTACAAGGTAGTATATATAATTATGTTCTCGCGTTCTCTTAAGGTGTTATAAAAAGTGTAAATACCTCAACATATCTGATTTACGTGCTTTTACCAGATATCGGGTGACTTGGTCACCGACTATTTGGCTCCAGCGTGAAGTTTCCCGTGGTCGCGATGCTCGGCTACCTCGTTGCTCCGCAAACCGAAACCAACTGCGCTATCTTGATACTGCGCAACGCTGGATTTTCATATTCACGAAGCGATGAGTCTTCCAACAGCCCTCGACGTCACGTCAGCAAACTCGAAGTCCGGTATCACTGGAATATTATAGCACACGAGCAGAGAATCTGTTGCAAGAGAATCCAGTCATCGAACCACCATTTCGTTAATCCATGCGTTTATACTACATTTTCAGCCCATTAAGTTTTAATAACTGATGCTAGTAACAGCTAACCTCCATAGTTTTAATAATGGCCAATAGTACTTTAACATGATTTTATTGTTATTATTGGGTTTCGAACCAACAATACCGGCCAGATGGTGAGACAATGCCTAGACCCTTTTTTATGGGGTCTTTTGTTAACACTGTCTCCATTCAGCTTTAAACTACCATCTACAATCATCTAGAATGATTTCTTATCTATTTTAAATGTTTTATATGCTCACGCCAGTTCATAGCAGAATGGATAGGCAAAAATGAATCTGTATTTTCCTTGTAAGTTAGAGGTAAGCCTCTCTTGAACGTTATTTTTGGTCTTGTCTCCGTATTGCAAGCCAAAATCTATCAGAAAATCGAACAACTCAATTTGCGATATGGGCATCGAACCCTCGAACAGCTGGGTCACTGCTGTGCCGACAGGAATAACTTTTTGTTTACAACACCTGAATATTTTGCCGTATTCTGAATTTTCAGGATTCGAACCCGTGATTCGTGATTCGAACTGATAGTCTTGTTCTAGAACAGGTATTAAAATGAGCTGTGTCGCTAAAATTGTGTCATAAGCATACAATACTATAAATCAATAAAAAATCTTCAATTCAAAATGATCTACTATAATAGTAAATCCAAAAACCATGGGGTCATAATGTATTGTGCAATACAAACAACGTCAATCTGGGTCTCGAACCCAGTACTTTATTATAATTGTTATAATAATATACTCTATAACACAGAATATTAATTTACCTCAAGTAAAATAAGAAAGAACCTTAAAATACACCATTCCAAACACTTTAGGCTTAGGATCGAACCCAAGCAACTCATGCAAATATGCCATTTTATGCGATGTCATTATGACTTTAAGGTCATTGCCGAAACACCTTAAATATTTAGTTGACCTCCTTATATCATTTGATATTATTACACTCACGCCAGCAACTTAATTACAACCAATTAGGTACATGTGGTCATCATCCTCAAAGCCATTTTCTAATCGCGTCCAAAGTATGTAAGTACTTTAAGAGCACAGTGTCTACATGTTACTTCGGGTGAGCCGTTAACGGCTTTTCCGAGAGCAACTGCCGTCTGACCTTCCAACCCCTTAAGCAGCTATTACCATGCGGTATTGTAGATTAACCGTACGTAACGTAACGTTAGCACGTGGTTTTAAAATATATATATTTGACTATACATATATATTTAAAACAAAGTATTATATCATAACAGCCAAATTTGGCCTTTGTTGAATATAGACTCCATTACAAGATGTCTTGGTAGTGCAACATTGTCCGTTTACACTACGGACCGTTATGAGACCGACCACGTTGTGTTTTTTTTTAATCATTCTACGTTGTGTTATGTATAGTAACCCATTTTAGTTCAACCTCGTTGCAATGAACTGAATCAATGCATTTTCTGACGAGGATCCTGGTCCACAGGCACCATTTGTGACTGTACAGCGCCTAGCCAAAGTTGAGTAAACTTAATTTTTCTTATATTCGACATCAACTATGCCGAATATATATATGCCAGCCCCCGCCGTATGGCGGGAGATATTAGTGCCCCTCCGGCCGCACTGATATTGTGAAATTCGTCCAGAGACAGTAATTCCTCCACTGGCTTTAGCCTTTCAATGAATTAGCAATTTACCGCGAGTAAAAGGAAATTCTATTCAAATGATTAAATACGTTGATAACAGTTACTTGTCTCACATTCATTCAATCGCACTTTTGAGCTAGGTTTACATTATACCGCACTTCCGACACATAGACCCCCGAGAGGCTCAAGTCCCCAATCTCCCGTGTGCCATAACCGGTGTTCCGTCAATCTGAACTTTAAGTCAGCTCTTGCTTGCTGCACTCATCTGGGACTTTAACCACAGCCCTTCCAGGTGGGCGGGTGTAATAGAATTTATACTACGGCTGAATACGGCCTCAGTGCGATAAGTTGCTCCTAACCCATCCATACGATGTTCATCAACCTTTCGTCCTCGCGTAGCGCCGCCTCGCTAAAAGATTACAGGCCTCCAAGAGCGTCGTTGGCCGAAGGCACACACAAAGGATAACCTCCAGCCTCCGCTAAAGCATATTCGCACATGGTCCTGGTCTGAGAGCCATGACTCGTTACGTGGGACACTAATACGCATCGAGTTCAGGGTACCGCGTAACATATATCAACGTATCCGCGACTAAATAGATTATATGTGCAATACTAACTGCATAAATTAATACCCTAACCGTCATGTTACTCAACTCTGGGTAGCAACACATATAAAATTATAAACACCATAATAATAATGTAACTACGGCTATTGTAATAATGGTATGAAAGTAACTCACCGCGTCCGTGGAGTCGAACAGTGCCCCATTTATTTAGAGCCACGCCAATAACTTACTCCAGTATTCCGCGCTTCGTCCAGACTCCCCAGCTGGCCCGAGCCAACCGCTCTCCTCTCCGGTCCCAAGTCGAATGCCCCGAGTCCCTCAACTCGTCAGACCTCGTAGACATTACCAGCCCTTATTCCCAACAAAGGACTTCGTACTTTCTCTCTCATAACAATAATATTTCGATAGGTCCGAACCGTAGGCCATTAGTCTTAACACTTTTACGACAAACACGTGTAGGATCTCCATTATTTCTCTATGGGGTCCGCCTAAGTATTACGCAACAATGTCCCTTTGCCTGGGAACTTAGATGCAACAACTCGCTTCTATTGTTTTCGAAAGTTTAAAATAAAACAATTTATGCCAGATGTGCGAATGGTGAATTATATGTAAGCGACCGTTTATAAATAGCAAATGACCAATGTACAGACTGATGTACATATTAGTTTACTAATTTATTTATTTTTATCCTTGCGCGACTGGTGTACTATCACAAGTATGCTAACTATACAAATCGAATACATAGGGAAAAAGAATCTTCTCGGGCGGGACTCGAACCCGCAGTCTTTCCCTTACAGGGGGAATGCCTGACCAATTCGGCTACCGAGACACGCCCGATATGATTCAAATTTCCCATCTTATACGTCTTTGAGGCGACGTGGCGTCATCTACCGATTTTCTTTTTCCCTATGTATTCGATTTGTATAGTTAGCATACTTAATGCTGTAAAAATTCCTTCAATTGTTTGGGCGCAGTTATCAAAAATCAATGTTTAAAAATGATTGTAACATCATTCATTGATTCCGATAGTTCGTAAGAAAATCGGTAGATGACGCCACGTCGCCTCAAAGACGTATAAGATGGGAAATTTGAATCATATCGGGCGTGTCTCGGTAGCCGAATTGGTCAGGCATTCCCCCTGTAAGGGAAAGACTGCGGGTTCGAGTCCCGCCCGAGAAGATTCTTTTTCCCTATGTATTCGATTTGTATAGTTAGCATACTTAATGCTGTAAAAATTCCTTCAATTGTTTGGGCGCAGTTATCAAAAATCAATGTTTAAAAATGATTGTAACATCATTCATTGATTCCGATAGTTCATAAGAAAATCGGTAGATGACACCACGTCGCCTCAAAGACATATAAGATGGGAAATTTGAATCATATCGGGCGTGTCTCGGTAGCCGAATTGGTCAGGCATTCCCCCTGTAAGGGAAAAACTGCGGGTTTGAGTCCCGCCCGAGAAGATTCTTTTTCCCTATGTATTCGAGGACTATTATAATTATTCAGTAACGTTGTCTACGTTCGCGGCTGCAACAAGTCGAATTCAGTGCGGTGTTTATGACATAATATCGAATATTGTGTCTATTAATAATGGGAGGTACGTAAACTAAGGAAGAGACCGTCGTGGTACAAAACGCAGCCGGAGGGACCAATAACACGCACCTTTCACCTTTTTTACCATCACCACACTGATGAGTATTATTTGGGCACTTGTGACTATCATTTCTCTCCGCAAATACCTTCAACCTTACAAATACTTATTTAATGGAATTAAAACCTTTAAATTAAATAATCTATTACTATCCATGAATACGGTTAAATTTAGAACGCAGACTGAACCACTACCTCTTAGTTATTAGTATTTGCACAGATAAAACATAATATTTGTTCTTTCCGCCGTATTTAAATATGTACAAACCACTCAAACACGGAAGGAAGACGGGTAATCTTTTGCGGGCACAATAAAAGATTGTAATGGTGCCATAGTTGTGTTTTACGACGTCGTATTCTTGTCTTGGGTAAACAAGCGGACACGTAAATATATCAAAGTAACTGTGCCAATATTATTTCGGGCCGATTCGGTAACTGGTGGACGATTTATGACCGAAATGAATTGAAAACTCGGCATAGGATTAGTAGTCATGTAGTTTGGGTGAAAGTTATTTTTGATATAGGCATGAGTAAATTGGTGTTACCTTATTATCCAATTGCCAAGAAAGGGTTATTACGAAAATTACGCGGACAGAAAAGTAAACAAAGTGTACAGTTGAAGTTATATTTTGAGAAGGAGTGCAGAAAGCTAATTGAATCTGAATATTTGTCAACATGTTTGGGTATTTGGATATTTTTTACTCAGTCAAACGTGAAGTGCTATCTGAATCTGATTGAAATTGAGTAACTACGGGGTTAGCTTAGAAGTGTGATATAATATAAGCTAATTTTTATCGCTAGACATTTACAATATTAGTAGGATAGAAGTTAATAACTGTACATCCACTATAATATTTATGTATAGTTCAAATCATAAATATTAAACCTACAGCGCGAGATAAAAGGCCCTCGCGCACGCAATTTGTTTTGTCATAATCTATACTTGGTGAATTTGAGCTCGTTCACCACTGAAGCACCCCGTGCAATCTTCAAAATAGATTCAAGAAACGAGTTCTGCGCGTATAAAGCACATTTTAGGGTTATAACTTGGTTGATCTTAATACTTTAGTCAGGGTGACATCAATTTTATCTTAACTTTCCCGGGTTAATTAATACTAAGCATTGTGTGCTTAGTATTAATTAACCCGAGAAAGTTGCCAATCTGTCAAGGGTTTAACAAAATTACCGAGGACATTTCTCCTTAAAGGAGATTATTTCATCACACCGTACAACTTACAACGATGAAAAATTTATTTACTGTAAATAGGCACCTAAAAATGAATGATATTATACATACATACATATACTCACATCTGTTAATCCCTGAAGGGGTAGGCAGAGGTGTATTGGCACCCACGTTTGGACCCACAGCGTAATAGGGGATAAGCCTATTTTTTTTTATCGTGCGATAAATCCCGACGGATACCACCCCCACGGAGCCGGTGGAGTTGCTATATCGGACTCGAACCGACTAAAACGCACGCCGTCTTGGGTCCTTGGTTGCCGGAGGTGAGATTGCCAAAAGCATATCTCTCGCCCCCGGCAGACCCAGGACTATCTCGAAAGAGATGGCCCCCTTCGTGTTGTGGGGACCACAGTGTCCCCATCTAGCCCCGGTTACGGGGAGAGGGGGGTAAGCCTATTGCCACGTAGCGGGCCTTTTGTCTTGAGCTGTATGGTTTTTGTCGGATGTAGGACAGCCCTTAGTCGCCTTTTACGACACCCACTGGAAAAGCTGAGGTGGTCCTGTTCTACTCCACCGGGAACCGACACGACAACTTCCTCCAACTGATTTCAAAGTGAAAAAAACGGAATACAAAATATTAATTATGTTTTAGTCTTCACAAAATACATAAAACAGAATAAATAATAATAAAATATTCACAATATTCTACACAACGCTATCTAGACCCATGTTAAGTTTAACTAGCTTGTGTTATGGAATCTAGAATGCAGATAGGTAAACATACTTAGATACTTTTAACACCCAGACCAATGCAAAGAGTCATATTCTTTCATAAAAATATTTGCATTGAGCGGGAATCGAACCCGCGCCTCCTGTGTAGCAGTCACTACCGCCTCGCCACAGAGGCAGAATGTTGAATAGGTAGTTCAAAATACGTAATAGTAGTGTAAAAAATAAAATTAGTGCTTATTGTAGTAGCTTAGTGGTTAGGACTCGGCCTCACGATCGAGAGGTCCCGGGTTTGATCCCGGCTATTACGCTACTGACTAATATTCTTTAAAAAAAAGAAAAAAATATATATATATCAATTCTATACGTCATTGTGTATTTACCACCTCACTTGTAAACAAATAGCGATTCAATTTCAAATTAATTTACTATATAGTTATAATAATTATATTGCCCTAAGTAACGTTGCAAGCATACAAAATAAAACAAAAAATAAAGTTCCACCGCAACCCAAAAAAATGAGAAATGGCATATCAGAAGCAGAGGGAGCTCTTTAATATGCCATTTCTCTTTTAATATATTATGCTCTTTGACATTTTCCTTTTAATATATCACTTCGACTTGATATACATATAAAAGCATAGGGTTATGTTAAAATGCTTTTTCCGAACAAACGATCTTAAGAATATATTTCGTTTTTCCGCAAGAAATGCTCATGTATTTATGAAGGAATTCAATTTAAAATCAATAAATGAGCAATATTATTATATGTTGACTAGCGAATTATATGTCTAAAAACTCCTACCGTCTCTGAAAACCAGCGCTGTCCGCCTACAACGCGGACAGCAATAAGCTGTGAGGTGGCCGTTTATTTCTACTTGGCAGTGTGCGGCAATTTCACAATTCCTAGACTTGAGTGTATTCTAAGTCTATGTAGATTTATATGTTACAAATTAAAGTAGGTATTGTATTATGTTGCATGATATGTCTAATTACTGCCAAGCGAAATAAAAATATTTTCTAACTCTCTTTCTATATATCTCCAAAAAGTAAAAAAATATCTTTTAACTTAGCTTAACCTGTTAATTTTGATACAGGGTGCAGTATTTTAAGTCAACTGCTGTCGTGTAGTACTAGTAAATTATTCCGACATGTTATCGGTACGATCCAAGGTTCCTCTTACTTATTACTTAGTTGTTACTTATAACACCCCGTCGTTTTTGCGTCAGAGGTTAATTGAAGCTAATTGAAATTATCTGTATCTAATAGGCGACGCTTGTAATTCTACTATCATATCCGACTAATATTTTGAACTCCGTCCGCGTGAAATATATTTGGGTTTTAATTTATCTGCTCGCATTTTTTGCGTAACCCTAACATATTTTTCTGAATCTCTTCCAACCTAAATCAATCCGTGTCGAGCGCGTGGATATTTCAATTACTTTAAAATTTATCAGTCATTCGTACAAATAATCGCATCAATAGACACTTTCGTAAAAATATGATAAACTAGCTTTTGCTTGCGGCTCCGCCCGCGTGGATGTCGGTTATCGCGACCAAACATAGCCTATGTCCTTTCTCAAGGTCTAATCTACCCTCATACCAAATTTCATCAAAATCGATTCAGTGGTTTAGGCGTGAAAGCATAACATACAGGCAGACAGAGTTTCGCATTTATAATATTAAAAATATATAATTGGAAATATGGATAGTAGATAATTCTAAACGGCAGTCTTAGGCGCGAATTCTACCAGACACTAAAATGTAAAAAAAAATCGTGTACACTGGATGACTGGATTAAACGACATTAAAAGTTTTTAAATATGATCCAGATGTTTATTGCCGCATGTTCTTGATATTCGAGTGCTTTTATAACCGAGAAACGAGAGAAATAAAAAGTGTTTGGGAACACGCGTCGACGTTAATCTAAAGCAGATAGATGGAGTTAGAAATAATAGTTGTTTAAAAAATCTGCTGTGTTCGAATTCTGATCATTACACTACCAAATGAAAGGGCTTGACTAGTAGAATCCATACTAATATTATAAATGCGAAAGTAACTTTGTCTGTCTGTCTGAACGAAATGAACCGATTTTGATGAAATTTGGTATAGGGATAGGTTAGACCTTGAGAAAGGACATTTGGTCGCGATTACCGACATCCACGCGGGCGGAGCCGCGGGCAAAAGCTAGTACAATATAATAAATTTAAAATCCAAGATGGCCACCAGCACAAGATGTTTTTTTTTTATAACTCCCTCAATATGGCTATCAAATCAAAGGGCTTGATCAGTAGATCAATTTAAAAAACATAAAATAAAAATTAAATTAAAAATTAAAAGAACCCCGTCATAAAAAATACCTCCAAAAGTTGAAAATAAATTGTGTTGGTTAGCCCTTTAACTTTGATATAGGTACCTAGCAATATTACTGACTGACCTCCGTCCCCCATGAGCGCTGGCCTGGGGGTGACGGGTGGAGCCGCCTGTCACCCCAGCAGAAGCGGGCCACGGCGGCGGCGCGCTAAATAGCGCGCCTCCCCATTCCGGGGGCGAGTTGGGGACACCGTTGTCCCCCCTCCTGAGGAGGGCCAGACCGTAAGGGATGGCCCTGGGTCAGCCGGGGTGCGAGGGATATGTCTATGACAACCTCACCTCCGGCCTAGCACCAAGACCCACAGTCGGCGTGCGGTTTTAGTCGGTTCGAGTCCGACATAACCTCCCCTTCCGGCTCCGGCAGGGGGGGTATCCGAGGGGAATTCCGCACGAAAAAAAAAAAAAAGGTACCTAGCAATATTTTAGCGTTGTTAATATTCATAACAATTTAGTTTAGCCGCAGGGAGCCTGTTGTCCATGACTCCGTGTGAAATTCTGACATGTGACTCAAAGGTACCGGGTTCTGGGATGCATTGCAGGGCTAATCAACACTAGCTAGTTAGATCCAGTTCAGTCCTAGGATGTACCGGGTGTAAGGGGAACGCTCCCGAACCCGAAGTCCCCTAGTATTACTCCAGATATACTACATATTGGCATAAAAAAACCTTTTGTACCTACCTGGAGGTCTAGTAGGGGCTTTCGGCTTCAGGAGTGTTCCCTTCCAAAGGGTATACGATAGTAGCAGATATCCATACTAATATTATAAATGCGAAAGTAACTCTGTCTGTCTGTCTGTCTGTCTGTCTGTCTGTCTGTATGTTACGCTTTCACGCCTAAACCACTGAACCGATTTTGATGAAATTTGGTATAGGGGTAGATTAGACCATGAGAAAGGACATAAGCTATGTTTGTTTGCGATAGCCTATATCCACACAGGTGGAGCCGCGGGTAAAAGCTAGTTCTCAATATATGGAGATCCCTGAGTGTCACAAAGAACACAATATGCCATCGTTTCCGGATTCCATACCAACCGTATACACGGATAACCGGATAGGTATAACCGGTCAATATATCCATCCTTTGAATATAACCGGATGTGAAGGTATTTAAGGTTATACGGTAGGTTTTGCTGTCAGTTTTACAACAGTCACGGCCGTAATCGCGAATAATCTTTCATCTAATGCGGTGACTGATGGTTGAATGAAGTATTTTTGCTCTAACCATCGTTCAAATGCAATTCATGACTGATAGCATGAATAACGCTCGCATGAGCGTGTAATGAACGCCTAAAAGTCGACAACTGTACAATATTCAATCATTCTACTTCCTCCTAATATTTTAAAAGAGAGTTTATGCAGATATGTAAACTCAATCACGGCTCAACGGATCTGGCTGAAATATTATACGGGAATAGATTACAGACAATCTCAAATAACGCATAACTTAATTTTTCAACCCGGGAACAGGTTCCCACTACTTAGTCGGGGGAACGGAATCAAAATTCTACGCGGCCGAAACCGCTAGGGAAAAATAAAATACGCGCTATTTTGTTGAATAGAGGAACTCCCCAGTCCGTAGCTTCAATTTGAAAAGGGATCCCTCTGTATCTTTGCCTCTTTTACAATATGTATTATGCGGTGATCCTGGTTTATACAGACACATTAACATATTTTGCTATTCGGTATTAAAGTAAGCTTTGACATCATAGCGGGAGGCAATGTCGTTATATGCTACCATGCAAATTATGAGTAATTTTTTAATTTCATCTCTGTTTTAATTTTTATGCATTACAGTCAAACACTGCTCTTTTTATACAATATTAACGGCAATTAACGCGATCATAGTATAGGTACATACGTACGTTATTATTATTGTATATCATGGAACGCGAGAGTTTCAAAGTTAGACTGCTCTTTTTAGTCAGTGCAAGGTTACTTTAGTAACAATTATATTAATAAGTGCAAGTTGCTTTTTGAGATCTGTTGGAAATCCAAGAAAATATATGTAAAAGAAATGGAAAAATAAAATAAAGGAAAATTCATCCCATTAGTTTGAATTCATGTTAAATATGTGAATGACAAAAAATGGTATTTCTCAAATTGGTTCGCTAACTGAAACGTTAGCACCTAAATAAAACATAGGATACATATACATATTTTTAAACTCGGATAATAGCAATTTTCCGCATTCATCAGACGAGGTGGAGTCATATTATCGTTACTAAACCTATAGTAAAAAAAATAATACAGACAGAATCGCAAGCATCACTAAATTGTCATATGGAAACTGTTTATCACGCCATTTTAAGGAGAAATTTGATGAGAAGGTATTCGGCTCATTAATTGTGTAATAAGGATATACCTTAAATTAATTGGAAACACGAGAATTACCTAATTAGATTTACAGTGAATCGTGTAGCGAAGCTTGAAGGGCCCCAGCATGATCTTCTGGGCCCAAATATAACGTCACCAGTAAGTCGGTATACCTGTTTTTTTTTTTGGCTGTGGGGGAAATCCTTCATGGATGTTATGCCGGACTCCTACCGACTAAAACCCCCACGGTATCGCCCAGCAGCCTATAGTTGGGAGCCCCGGGTAAGCCCTCGGAAGGATGTCCCAGGGCTCCCAACAGACCCACGGCTTCAATGCGGCCTCGTCTTGGGGGTGGTTCGGGTGCTATCCCGCGTCTATGGGGGGTTTTCGGGTATAATCCCGCTTCATAGGAGGGGGGGGGGACGTGCGTGAGTCCGTCACGTCACGCTGCCGTCATGGGCCTGCTTCTGTAAGGACGATGAGCAGCCAGTCGGTATACCTGTTAAACGAGATGCTTTGGTGCGATTTTTCGTCTTGGGGTTTGGGTACCGGTGCAGCGCATTAGTAAAAACTAAAATAAAGGAAACTATTTCATTTATTTTAGAAAATAGCATTATTTTAAGATGTAAATGGTATATTGGAATGATTTTTTATATCATTAATTATGCTAACTTTAAAATTCGAATGTATCGGGAAAAATGATATACTCAAGTGGGACTTGAATCCACAAACCCTACTCCTTAACCGTCACTCCTTGCTATCCTCAAAAGACTCCCCAAAACAGTCACTGCGCATACAGAGTAGGTATATGTTGTGATGTGACACGGATCAAAGTACTCCCGAGGAGGGCCAGGCCGTAAGGGATGGCCCTGGGTCAGCCGCGATGCGAGGGATATGTCGAAAACAACCTCACCTTCGGCCTAGCACGACGAACCCACAGTAGGCGTGCGGTTTTAATCGGTTCGAGTCCGATATAACCTTCCCCTCCGACTCCGACGGGGGAGGTATCCGAGGGGATTTCCGCACGAAAAAAATAGGGATCAAGATATCATCTAGTACCTACCTATATAAAATGGATGCGTTAAAGTTCTATTATTGCTTTTATATTTGCATGAACATGAATGAACCGTGGTCGTAAACTTTTCTGCTAACAAGCTATCTGTCTCTGCTTGGCGCGATATTGACTCGTTAGCATTTTTATGAATGATTCAGTCCGATTTTAACGAGTTTTGAACGCACACTGTTAGTTTATTTATTGAGTTGAACAAACAAAATCGAGTGTATTTTTCTCAGATTAGGTTATGTTTTCTGTATTACTAACTTTTGGATGCAATTGAACTGGAATTGGCGATTTCGGGTGGGTCTATTCATTTATCTTATGTAGAAGCCTAAGAAAATAAGGAAACAGTAGTAAAATAGGCTTTAACGAAATGCCCCGGCATTTTTTTAACGTGGGAAAAATCCCCACTTATACCACCCCCCGGAGCTGGTGGAGGTGATTATGTCGGACTCGAACCGACTAAAACGCACGCCGTCTTTGAGTCTTTGGTTGCCGGAGGTGAGATTGCCGTAAACATTTCTCTCGCACCCCGGCAGACCCAGGACCATCTCTTTCGAGATGGCCCCCTTCGGGCTGTGAGGACCATAGTGTCCCCATCTTGTTGGATCTGTGATCACTTTTTATAACTAAATGGTCCTGATTAAATATCAGTCAATCAATCTATCATTTAGCCTAGGTATCGCAGCCCACTGCAGGACATAGGCTACTGCCCAATGTTAGGAGACTTAACATAAACATAAAACTTTTTAAACGAATATCTAATTATAGAAATCGATTCCACAGTTAATTCTGAACTAATATCTTTCAGGCTTACTTTATACTATGCGAGTTTTTTTAAGCCTAAAACTAAAAACTGCCTCCAGCCGTGTAAAGTACCAATTTAAGTTGCAAATTGTATTATTTTGAATCGGCTTAGTACGTGTTAACGTGACGCATTGAATCGAATTTAGAAAGTCAACCCTATTTAAATTTGATTCAATTCAGATTCCATTACGCCCTCACGTTCAAAATTATGTAGATGCGCGCGAGATATAGAATATCTAACGTACCGAGGAACGTTATTTGAAATTAAACTAATTATGTTTATCATGTATTGATTTATGCATAACAAATTATATATTGATTTATTTATAACAGTACTTGTGCTTACTATGTACAACTAAGAATAAAAAACCGCAAACCCGCGAACGGAAGGTGGATTTTAATTTTGAGTTCATGAATGAAAAAAAAATCATTATGTTAAAGAAATCATAATTTCGTTACAAAATAGTAAAGAAGAAAACATTTACAGTTACATAGTTAAATCCAAACATGTTTTACTCTCGTGACCCAACATCAAATAAACATAAAAAGCGTAATTCCGGGCCGGATTGCTGGCCTGAAACATTTTATCATTTTTTACTGAGTGGGTGTCTTGAAAACTGATATTAAAACTGGTAAAATATGGACTGTACGTTTTGATTTTATAACTGTCAATAAATACAGCACTTGATAAAAGTTATGGTGACCTCATTATAAGGCTAAAAACTCACGGAACGGTTTTTACCGCAGAAAATCTGAGAATCGCAACCACGGCGGGCGCGGCTAAAAACCGCTTCGTGAGTTCTTGAGTCGGTTTTTTGATTGGTAGTTTGACCATATGATATGCATTAACCAATTGTTGAAACAAGATTCCATTTTTTTCAACACAATTTCAATTGTAAATGAAATGTGTAATAATTGTGACGAATGGTTAACTATGTTGCCATTGTAATAAATACAGAGATACCCAATATTCCAGTACCTAAGGAGTAATTTTTTCTGTCAACATTTTAGATTTATCAATCATTGGCTGTCAATATGTTACTTATGTCGATGGCACTTTTGAATCTTTTGACAGATCATAAACAGCTGTAGCCGCCATCTTGCTAACCCTTCGATGAAGCTGTGGATAACTATTATGACCAATAGTTACATATTTAACTACAGGTTGACCTAACTATGGATCAAAAAACTAATTTATCAGAAATTAATAATAATAATAATAATAATAATTGTTTTTATTGTACACCAAGGATATAACATTACAATAGGTACATAATATCAATTCGGTAGGTACATACAATTGGCGGCCTTATTGCTCTGCGGCAATCTCTTCCAGGCAACCATGGGATGGAGAGAAAAAATTGGAAAAAAATATTTCGGGCAGTTTGGTGTACATAGAATATAATAATAAATAACCAAGAGATAACAGATATATATAGAACAGATAGACACAATAGCTACCTAAGTATAGGTAGAAGTACATAAATACATCAAACCTACATACTATTAATATCATAGATATCATAACACTAATATACACATAAATACTTACATTTTACCATAATATAATTTAGGAAAGTTATTTATTCCACTTCTGTCAGAGAGACTAGGAAGTGTTCTTTGACTTGTCTTTTAAATATAGGCAAGGACTGAGCGCGCCTAATAGTTACGGGCAGAGCATTCCACAACCGAGCCGCTTGAACTGAAAAGGATTTGTCAGCAAAGTTGGTGGAATGACTCGGCATTTTCAATCTCAGATTCTCCGATGATCTCAAAACCCTCGAGTGCGTGTTGTGCAAGAACTCAAAACGTTGTTTGAGGTATGAGGGAGTTACGGGATTAAATAAAATATTGTACAACAAGGAAAGAATATGAGCATTCCGGCGAAGGCGTATAGGTAACCACTTGAGTTTTTTTCGAAATTCAGAAACATGATCATATTTGCGCAGTCCAAATATGAATCTTATACAAAGATTTTGGAGTCTCTCAAGCTTGTTAAGTTGGTCTTCAGTGAGATCAAGATAGCTGGCATCAGCATAGTCAAGGATAGGAAAAAGAAGGGTTTGTGCAAGCGCAGTCTTAGTGGCAGTGGGTAGGAAATTTTGGAGCCTGCGCAGGGACCCCGCCGCAGCAAAAGTTTTACGCCTTAATTCCTGGACATGTGGACCCCACGATAAGTGTTTGTCCATGATTATCCCCAGGTTTTTAACCTGGTCACTATAAGGTACATTCACTCCATTACAAGTCACGTGTGGAAGGAGTGACCAATCTACTTTCTCTATCATCCTAGAACTACCAACAAACGATGACCTGTGTCTTACGTGGATTAATTTCAAGTCCGTACGAAGCACTCCAGTTGCATATTGATGCAAGGTCAGCGTTTATAGTATTGACAGCCTCCTTTAATTGATTCGCTGGAGCCCGAGAATATATCTGAAGATCATCTGCATAGAGGTGGTAGGAAGAAGATAGGTCGTTGGTGATTGAGTTTATAAAAACTGAGAAGAGTAAGGGAGACAGAACGCCGCCCTGTGGTACACCAACAGTCGCTGTACACCAAGAAGAAGAAGTGTCCTTGATGCAAACACGCTGTCGGCGACCAAACAGGTAACTACGAAACCAGTCAACCACAGTTGGAGATATGTTAAGAGAGCTCAATATGCCAAGTAGAACGTCGAAATCAACGGTATTGAAGGCATTACTGAAGTCTAACAGTGTTAACACTGTCAGCTCACCTTCCTCCATAGCCGATCTGATGTCTTCCGTAATATGAACCAGAGTTGTAGTAGTACTGTGACCGGAGCGAAATCCCGACTGTAGAGGATTCAATAGCGAATTTTTAGAGAGGAAAATAGTAAGTTGGGTGTGAACAAGTCGTTCGAGTACCTTAGAGAGGAAGGGCAAGATAGAGATGGGACGATACTCTGAGAAAGAGGAAGGATTTTTCTTTTTAGGAATAGGAATTATTTGAGCATCCTTCCAAGCCATAGGAAATATGTTAACGGTCACAGAGAAATTCAAGATATGGCAGATGACAGGAAGAATTTCGTCGATGATAGGGTGGATCATATTACGGCTGACACAGTCAGTTCCCACCGCGTTAGACGTAATTGACATTATGCTCTTCTTGACATCACAAGCAGTGAATTGACTAAAGAAGAATGGGGAGCAGTTGGGAGTCGAGACAGATGAAAGATGCTGTAATGTATTTTGTTTTGTCATTCTATCAAATTTTGACGAAGATGAGAAATATTGATTTAAAGAATCTAAATTTACATTGTTAGGGACCGACTCTTCGCGAGATTTGCCAACTCCCAATGTCCTTAGAAATTTCCAGACTTTTGCTGGATCTCCGTCTTCCACAGAATTATGGATATATCGGCGTTGAGCATTCCTACACACTCTATTGCAGTGATTTCTAATGGCTATATATTTATCCCGATTTATATCCGTAGGACACCTCTTATATTTCGACTTGGCTGTCGCTTTTTTTGATATGAGGGATTTGATTTCAGTCGTTAGCCAAGGCGACGGGAGGTGTTTCACCCTTATCCTACGAACTGGAGCATGTTTATCAAATAATTGTATTATATCAGACGTAAAAAGTCTTATTTTCTCATCAACACATCCGGAATTGTAAAGTGGACCCCAATCGATGACTTCGGCATCCCTGCGCAAGTTGTCAAGGTCCATATCTCTGAAATTACGCTGCAGAAGAATTTTAGGTTTGAATTTAGGTGGACGAAGTTGATAAGATAAGAATAGTAAGTCATGGTAGGAAAACTGATCAGCAGTATACTTACCATGCTTTGCTACACGAATAAGAGATGAAACTATGATCAGATCGAGAAGAGAAGGAGTAAAGTGAGGAGCATGATGAGTTGTTCCGAAAAGAATAGTTAGATTGCAGGACAAACAATAGACTGAAGAGTGGAGTGGAGTTACATTATTTAAGCAATTGTATACTTAACTAAAGATTTAAAAAACCGGCCCTAGCCTAAGACCGATTTATAGAGATGATAACGGGTCATACAAACGTCTCCAGGACCCAAGATATTCTCACCTGCACCCGGTGTGCGTGCGAACAAAAGCACCAGGACCTGATGAATATACTCAGACCCCGAAAACGACAATAGGCTCATCACTTATTACGTGGGGTTAACGAAGTGACTAGTGAAACGTAGGCGTAAGAAACACCTCTATCTACGGCAGACACGGCCTTCGGAGACAATGAGGTGATGCGTGTGTCGGTTTATAGACGAGGTCCAAATTTTAAGGTCGTACGGGTCAGTGTTAAGTCAGTGTCAGAAATATCTTGACTTCAAAGTCTCAAAATGATCTTAAAGCTAAGGCATTAAAAGCAAATTAAACTGTTCTATTGATTTAAATTATATTATTGTCCGACTATGTACGAAATATTACAACAATCCGTCAATGGGAAGGGGTGAAAAACTAAATAAAGATAATTTTTTTAATATTCTTTCAGAAAAACTTACAGCTAGAATTGCAAGTATTCACTTGTAGTATTAATGATGATGTTTTATGTACAGGACGGTAGATAGTTATGCAATAAGCATATCATGTATTTCACTAAACAGCGAAGTATATTTACACGTATTGTAAAACAAAGAAAAAAGCAGGTTAGTATAAGACTTCATTAGATTGTCAAATAATGTTTTGCTTAGTATGACTTTAAATTGATTGGTTCTGGTGAAAAATAAATCTAAATTGTACGCATGGCATAGTTTTTTTTTTTTTTTTTTTATCGTGCGATAAATCCCCACGGATACCACCCCCACAGAGCCGGTGGAGGTGGTTATGTCGGACTCGAACCGACTAAAACGCACGCCATCTTGGGTCCTTGGTTGCCGGAGGTGAGATTGCCAAAAGCATATCTCTCGCACCCCGACAGACCCAGGACCATCTCTTTCGAGATGGCCCCCTTCGGGTTGAAGCCGCCCCGGCATAGTGAGTTGTACGTTCGACACACCCTGACTAAGTATGAATTTGTCTGTAGGTGCAGGTGGTTAGTGGCACATATAGCAACTTAGGCTTCCTCAGACGCACAGATGACACACACAATCTAATTTTACTTAGCAATTCAGAACATCTTTCTGATACCGACTGTACATAGCCAAAATTTCAGCTGTAGGCTTAAATATTTATACACACACATAAACAGGCACTGCCTTAGCTTATAGTTCGATCATTAGTGTGTCTACATAACAAAGATTTATTAAACCAATTAATCCTAACGAGGTTATTTGAAACGGTACGTAACCGTTACGTAGTTATTTACGTTTAAGTTACACGCTATAGTATTATTACCGACTGATATTATTTATAGTCTTACTGAATAGTAATGAGGTAATCTATTTTTCTGATTCACGTCCCCTTTTTTTTCGAGTGTAGGTAAATTCCCTCGGTAATCTCCCCCGCCGGAGCCGGAAAGGGAGGTTATGTCGGACTCGAACTCGACAGATCAGATGTCCTCTAGCAGCCAGTTAAAAACCAACACTGGGCATTATGCTAAACTGACTGCTCTCTTCGTGCAACATAAATGTGCCATTAATATTTTCTTGTAGACTATAATATAATGTATCGAATACATAGGGAAAAAGAATCTTCTCGGGCGGGACTCGAACCCGCAGTCTTTCCCTTACAGGGGGAATGCCTGACCAATTCGGCTACCGAGACACGCCCGATATGATTCAAATTTCCCATCTCGTACGTCTTTAAGGCGACGTCGCTCCACGTCGCCTTAAAGACGTATGAGATGGGAAATTTGACGTATGAAATGGGTTCGAGTCCCGCCCGAGAAGATTCTTTTTCCCTATGTATTCGATTTGTATAGTTAGCATACTTAATGCTGTAAAAATTCCTTCAATTGTTTGGGCGCAGTTATCAAAAAAAAACAATGTTTAAAAATGATTGTAACATCATTCATTGATTCCGATAGTTCGTAAGAAAATCGGTAGATGACGCCACGTCGCCTAAAAGACGTATGAGATGGGAAATTTGAATCATATCGGGCGTGTCTCGGTAGCCGAATTGGTCAGGCATTCCCCCTGTAAGGGAAAGACTGCGGGTTCGAGTCCCGCCCGAGAAGATTCTTTTTCCCTATGTATTCGATTTGTATAGTTAGCATACTTAATGCTGTAAAAAAAATTCCTATAATATAATGTAGTTGTGTAAGCTATGTATGTGTGTGTTGCACTAAAATTAATATATTTCCTTCTTCTTTCTTTCATATTGTTTAGAACAAGAAATATGTCGTGGTTCTGGGTATTGTACTTTAAGCAAATACAAAAAGTCCGTGAACTAACCGTTGAATAAACATCGCTATGAAGTTATACGGGTACTACGCTGGCTAAATAAGCATTAACTTGCCCAACACAATGGAAACTAAACAATATTTGAAGGATAAACATGAATATCAAACAATTTAATATGTTTAAAAGTAATTTTCACAAAACAAATAAATGTTTTGACTTAAATGGAACAAACTGCTGAAAGGAGAACGTGGCTAGTTATACTTAGGCAGGGGAGGCCTACTGTAAAATTAAATTCGGAACTAACTGCTGAAAAAGAATGTGGCTAGGTAATAGTCAGTAGACCTTTATACCGTGAAACGTAAATTCGACCGAAGTTTCGAAACAAATGTCAAGTGATATGTCGTTCATCCTCAGAGCAACGTTCATCCTAAACTCTATCGAAGTAATCGAATCAAGTGAAGAATAGTACGTAAAATGGTTTTACGTATTTCGTGGTCCGAAGGTCGGATATACGATTCGTGGTAGCCACACTATATTGTAATAAAAAATAAAAAAAATTATTTACCGGTGGATATTAAATATTAATGACCGGATTAAGTATATAATAATTTACTTATTATAGCTATATTATTTTTACCCGACAGTCAATAATGGTTATGTTTTTCGCGCGTATCTTGTATGTATATTTGTAATATTCTTTATTGCGTCTTTATCTTCTGAACCACTTCACAGATTTCAATGTCAATTATTGTAATCTGTGATTAATGTCTCAAATTAAAGGTATTCATCCCCCAGGTGTTCTATAATCCAGGAAAAATGTGAATAAAAGAAAATATAATGATGAACTTTTGGTGCCAAAATGAACGTTGTGAAAAAAAAAATTTCACTTGAACTTATCTAGTAGGGTATCAAAATTAAGGTAGAAAGGAGGTGTACCGGATTATGACTGTCGGTACTTGAAATTGTGCTGAACTAGGTTTGACTTTGACCTTTTAGGAATTCAAAATAAAATATGCGTATCGTTGAAAACCAAATTGGTAAGTGTATTAAAATTGTAACGTTTTACATAGATCGAGGATAGGGGGGTAAGGTACAATAATCAACCAATAGCGAGCGTTTGTCGCGTCATATTCTGATGATTTGGTTGGTAGACAAAAGTGATGTCAGCTCGCAAATTTTGAAAATATAGCATGGCGTGAACATGCCCGCGGCCTTGAAAGCAGTCGCTTTCAATGTGTAAGTCGGAAAAAGCTTCACTCCTCAACGTGGTCATCACCGAAGAGAGGACAGATCTTCGTGTAGGCCCGACGCGTAACGCCTGTAGCGGTCATAATGTCTGCCACTCTTGAAATGCCGTCCTTGCCTGGGATGCTCCCAATTACTCGACCCATGGACCATTTTAAAGGCGGAAGGTTGTTGTCCTTGATAAGGACAAGTGAGTTGTCCTTTAGTTTCGTCTTGTTTTCTGTCCACTTCGTTCGCACCTGCAACTCAGAAATATATTCTTTGGACCAACGGGTCCAAAAATGTTGGCGAATTTGCTCCACCCTTTGATGCCTCTTCAACCTATGCTCCGGAATGTTGTTGAAGTCGTGACACGCTGGCGCAGTCAGTGGTCGACCAACCAAAAAATGAGCGGGAGTAAGAGGAGAAAGGTCTCGGGAATCTGAAGAAAGAGGAGAAAGTGGTCGGGAATTAAGGACTGCTTCTATCTGTGACAGCACTGTGCTGAACTCCTCAAAGGTGAGGTGCGCATTGCCTACCACTCTGCGAAGATGAAACTTGCAAGATTTTATACCTGCTTCCCACAAACCACCAAAATGAGGCGAATAAGGCGGAATGAATTTAAAGTCAATTTGTTGACTAATAACGTAATCTCTTATATCTGAATCACATTTACGCAAAAAATCAGAGAAATCATTGTTCAACCCCACGAAGTTGCGACCGTTGTCGGAATATATTTTCCTAGGCTTACCACGCCGCGAAATAAAGCGCTTGAGTGCTAATAAATATGCTTCGCTAGTGAGATCACTGACGAGTTCCAAGTGTACTGCACGCGTCACAAAGCAAATAAACAAACAAATGTACGCTTTCGATATTCTAGCCCCCAACAAAGCACCACAAAGTTCAAGTCTCGGTATACTTAATGGTTTCAGTGGCGCAACGCGAGCCTTAGAAAACAACAATCTTGAGGTAATCGTAGTATCTATATGTATGGTGCGCACATAAATACAAGCGGCGTACGCTGTCTGCGAGGCATCACTAAAAATATGCAATTCTATATACATAGGTTGGCTACCTATAACGTGGCGAGGAACCTTTATTTTGTTGAGCGCTTGTAAAGATATAACAAACCGGTTCCACGTTCGCGCGACATTAGAGGGCACCGTGTCATCCCAGCCTATTTTAAGAAGCCATAATTGTTGTAACAACACCTTGGCAATAATAATTGTAGGACTTAACAAACCAAGTGGGTCGAAAATTTGTGAAATGTTAGACAAAATAAACCTTTTAGTGACCGGTTTATTATCGTTATGAAATTGTGTGTTAAAATAAAATATATCGTTAACATTGTTCCAACCTAAGCCTAACGTTTTAGAGCTGATATTTTCGTTGGATCTAATTTCTATTAAATGATTAGTTAACCCTTCATCAGTGTATGGAAAATTGTAAACCCACTTTCGAAGTGAAAAACAACCAGACTGTAGCGTATTTTTCATGTTCGTGCATAGCTGTATTAATATTGCTTTATTATCATGTCCCGTCAATAAATCGTCCACATACATATCCTCCAAGATAGCACGTTGAACCTCGAGATTGGAAGACTCAATTCCTAACTGTTTTAAACATCTCACACTAAGGAAAGGTGCTGACGCGGTACCATAAGTGATAGTGTTTAATTGGTAGCTCCGTAAGGGTTTCGATGGATCATCACGCCATAAAATCATTTGAAGGTGGCGCTGGTCTTCTGCAACTAAACAATTACGAAACATTTTTTCTATGTCAGCGCATGCAACAAACTGGTGCTGTCTAAAGCGGAGAAGAATGGATATTAAGTCCCCTTGTATAGGAGGCCCAACTAGTTGCAAATCATTGAGAGACTTGCCGGAAGACGATGGTGCGCTGGCGTCGAAGACCACACGCAGCTTAGTCGTTGAGCTATGCTCCTTAAATACGCCGTGATGCGGCATGAAATAGTATGGACTTCTATAAGTGTCTACGGGACTCATATGGCCTAAGTCGAGGTATTCCTGCATAAATTGCGTGTATAATAATTTGTAATCAGGAGAACGCTGTAAACGTTTCTCTAGTGCGAGGAAGCGTCGTTCAGCTTGCGTATACGATTCGCCTAAACCATCAGGTGACTCCTTGAATGGAATGCGTACACAAAACCTTCCTTCGCTACTGCGGGTAGTAGAACGAAGAAAATGTTCTTCACACGCACTCTCTTCCTGAGTCCGCGTATCCCTGACGTTAGGAAGCTCTTCGACCTCCCAAAACAAGCGCAGTTGCGAATCTAAAGTACTGCTAAAATTACAATGAACGCGCCTCTCATTTTGCGTTTTATTATTAACTAAGCCAGAGATAATCCAGCCTAGCCTGGTATTTTGTAGGTAGGGACCGTTAGGCAGTCTCATTCTGCCTTCTAATAGCAAATCCCAAAACCTATCTGCGCCTATCAAAATGTCTATATTTTTTAATTCCAAAAACAGTGGATCCGCCAGACTGACATTATTTGGAATTAAGAATTGTGCGTTTATTGGACACCGAATAGCCGGCATCATAGACGTTATTTGCGATAATACAAAACAAGTGATGCGTGTTTTGAACGTATTATCGATTCGCGATTTAATTTCAATGTTACAAGTTTCCGAACATTGTATCACCGAATCACCAACACCTTTAATTTCATAAGTAGAATTTATCATGGGAGTACCAATTAAATTACAGAAAGATTTAGTAATAAAACACCGCTGACTACCACTATCAAGCAGCGCGTGCGCCTGATGGTAAACACCGTGAACGTCAGGCACTTCGACAACAGCTGTTGATAGTAGAACCGAGTGTGTACCTATAGAATCGTTATGCATATGTGCTTTGTTTACGTGAATAGGGAGCGACTCCGCGGTGGTTGAGGTGGCGGGGTCGGCCGGTGCCATCGTTGCGCTCACGGCGGCACTCACCGCTCGGCAGTCAGTCGTAATATTGGAATGCAATGCAATTAAACTATCACCGTTATCATTGTGAATTAATGAATTATGTTTGCCATTACATTTTCGACATGGACCAAACTTGCATCTATCGAGAGTGTGACCCGAACGTAAACAATTCTCACATAGTTTGTGCTCGCGAATTAAGTTTAACTTTGAATCCAAATCACTATCTATAAATTTCTGACAAGAATAAAGTGGATGGTTAGCGTTACATTTTAAACAAGTACCTTTGTAGCGAGACGACCGGCTATCGTTGGATTTTTGTGTAGAAACATTGCAGTGTGACGTGTTATGTGAATTATGTTTTTTATTCTCGGTGTGTATTTGTGATTTATTATGTGATAATTGCAATGTTTCCAACATATCCGCTCTGTCTTTCAGGAAGCTAATCAATTTATCAACCTTAATAATGTGCTTAGAATTGTGTTCGTTCGAATTCAGTGTGCACTTATGCGTTTCCCATTCGCGTTCGGTGATCCTATCTAACTTTGAAACTATAATATAATTGACAAGCGTGTCCCACGAGTCGGTAGGCTCACCAAGTAACTTTAATGCGCGTAGGTTTTTTAATATCACGTCAATAAGCTTCCTAATGTTAGCCGGCGACTCTTCTACCAACGCGTTAATACTAAATAAAGCTTTAACGTGATTGTGAACTAAAAGTCTATGATTGTTATATCTATTTAGCAACAAATCCCATGCGACTTGGTAATTATCGGATGAAAATTCTATAGAATTAATGACCAATTCGGCGTTAGCTTTTAAAGACGACTTCAAGTAATGAAACTTTTGAATGTTACTAATACGTTTAGAATTATGCACTAAAGATAAAAATGTGTCTCTAAACTCCAGCCAGTGCTCATACGATCCGTCAAAGGTGGGTAGAGAAATAGTTGGAAGCTTAACCGACTGCGATTGTTCGGTACAACAATGTTTATTGGAACCCTCAGTAACCTCACCATCGGTCAGCATAGATTCCGCGTGAGCTAAAATGCTGTAATATGAGGTTTCGAATGATTCTCTGCAATCTAATTGGGTAGATATCTCACTATCGGAAACACTTTCTTCGATTTTACTTTGAATCTCATTGAATTCGTTATACAGATTAGTGGCACCTTTGATGCGTAATTTCAAGTCTATGCGATCTCGGGAAGAAACATCACTGGTTCCCAACGTATTTAAATATTTGGCAAACTTGGTAAGTCTACCTTTAATGACACCACGTTTTCTGACTAGGACTACTAACGTAGAATCGGATTCAAGATTAGGAGATTTTTCACGTGATTTACTTGAAGCCCTGTCTATTTTCAATGTAACGTGTGATTTATCACGTAAATTAGCACTTTCTGTCGCCATTTTGGTAGTTAGTGAGAAAAGGAATAAGTACTTACAGTTGGAAGGTTTGAACCACGTTTAACCGTCGCGAATAGATGATATAGGTAGTTCAGACTCCAATGCGGCAAATCTCACTGAAATCAGGTTAGGCACAGGTATCACAAAGAGAGCAAGGAGGTGTTTGGGAAAGAGAGGATGGTTGGCCTCACCAGATTGCGTATAATATAATTTGCGATGAAGAGCCAATCCAGCTCGCGTCCAATGTGCGCTTAGCCTCCAGTTGCCTTTTCTTCAGGTTTATGCGTTTTCGGACTAGTTCAGCAGCAGCAGGTATGATGATGTATATGAGCTCCACAGGATGCTGATTCTATAATCCGGCTCGAAGGACCAAATGTACCGGATTATGACTGTCGGTACTTGAAATTGTGCTGAACTAGGTTTGACTTTGACCTTTTAGGAATTCAAAATAAAATATGCGTATCGTTGAAAACCAAATTGGTAAGTGTATTAAAATTGTAACGTTTTACATAGATCGAGGATAGGGGGGTAAGGTACAATAATCAACCAATAGCGAGCGTTTGTCGCGTCATATTCTGATGATTTGGTTGGTAGACAAAAGTGATGTCAGCTCGCAAATTTTGAAAATATAGCATGGCGTGAACAGAGGTTACAAAAATATATAGCACTTATATCGTAACTAAAAAGTATTAAAAAATTCGAATTAAAAAAAAACAAAATAAAAAACCCGACTGTTAATCAAAAGACCGAAATGATAGCACATGAACTGGATTAAAATTAATGGGTACCGCCTGCTATCAAACTTATTTCGATCTTTTGACTATCAGTTAGGTTTTTTATTTTGAATAATTATTTTTCATACTTAGATTTGATATTTTCGATTGCTTTTCAGAAGACATGGTCACGGAAAGTCTAAGATGTAGTCCATTTTTGTGGTCTTCAAGTGTAAAGTTAAAACAAAGTGCTCGTTAAAAGTGTCAAGTTATCTCAATCTACGCCAATTAGCTTAAAGTGTCTTGACGTCCTGTTAACTTCACAATTATGTGTTCATTCTGTATTATTAGCTTCGTTTCTCGATTACGTCAGCATAAACCCTGATCCCATGGTAATATTAGGAAAATTTTCTAGCTTCATTTCTGTGATTATTTTTCAAAGCTTGAGTTTATTCGTTAACTTACAAAAACCATACAAATTATTCGTCTTTTTTTTTTATACCACTTAGGTGGCAGACAAGCACACAGCCCACCTGATGGAAAGTGGTTACCGCGGCCTATGGACGTATGCAACACCAGGGGCGTTACACTCGCGCTGCTTACCCTTTTTTTTTTATCGTGCGAAAAATCCCCACGGATACCACCTCCACGGAGCCGGTGGAGGCGGTTATGTCGGACTCGAACCGACTAAAACGCACGCCGTCTTGGGTCCTTGGCTGCCGGAGGTGAGATTGCCAAAAGCATATCTCTTGCACCCCGGCAGACCCAGGACCATCTCTTTCGAGATGGCCCCCTTCGGGTTGTGGGGACCAAAATGTCCCCATCTAGCCCCGGTTACGGGGAGGCGCACTTTGCGCCGCCGCCGCGGCCTGCTTCTGCTAGGGTGACAGGCGGCTCCACCGGTCACCCCCAGGCCAGCGCTCATGGAGGACGGAGGTCGTTCTGCGACCTCCGACGTCCGGTTCGCCTTCGCTCTGCGCGGGCTTCCCGGGCCCGGAGTCTGGTCCGGACCCGACCGGCCGCCTCCTTCTCGAGCATTACTTGCTCGCAGAAGGAGGCGGCCGCACCCCAAGCGTTTGCGCATCGTACCATCGCTGTGAGCAATGTGACGAGTGTGAGGACTCCCACCCCTAGAGCCGCCACTTGGACCCGCCTCGGCGTGTCCCACGCCGGGCACTCGGTCAGCGTGTGCAGCTCTGTGTCCTCGCTCGCATCACAGTGATGGCACTCGGACGTTGGCTCCTTCCGGATCCGACACAAGTAACTCCCGAAACACCCGTGTCCGGTAATCACCTGCGTCAGCCGGTACGAGAGGCTGCCGTGTGGCCTCTCTAGCCACTCCTCCATGATGGGTCTTACCGCCGCTATTAGGGCGTGCCCTGCGCTTGGTCGCCCAAGTCGTAGCTCCCATTCCGCTACCATGTCCCTGTGGAGCTGAGACCTTACGGCCCGAATTTCTTCGGGCTCGGGTTCCCGTCCCTGCTCCCGCGCCTCCTTACGATACCGATATAGCATCGAAAGGGCTCTCGCATCCAGGTTCCACGGTAGGGATCCGGCAAGGAGACTCGCCGCCTCGAAGGATATCGTGCGGTACCCCCTAATGGCCCTGCTGGCCATTGCACGCTGCGGTCCACGCAGCAGACGCGCATTGTGGACCGTCAGGGTGTCCGCCCATATTGGGCACCCATACAGGGCCATGGACCGCACGACTCCCGCGTAAAGTCTCCTGCAGGAGTCATCCGGCCCCCTCATGTTGGGCAGCAGCCGCCCCAAAGCGGCAGCTGTGTCCTTCAATTTGGGGGCCAGTCTTCGGAGATGCTCCCCGAAGTTCCACCGGCCATCGAGTACGAGCCCCAGATATTTCATCTGGGCCTTGATGCCGATGGAAATGTCTCCCACTATGAGGCTGGAATCCTCCGGTGGCACGCGCCGAGGCCCATGAAAGAACATGGCCTCGGTTTTATGCAGAGCCACCTCGAGACCCAGTCGCCGAATCCGTTCCACGACTTGGGCAACCGCGGTCGTGGCCTTCAGGGTCGCTTTGCGGTATGTAGCCCCGCACGCCGTCACCAGCGTGTCGTCCGCATAACACGTGACGGCGGCACCGTCCGCGAGCTCACCGCGAAGCACCCAGTCGTAACCGATGTTCCACAGTAGCGGTTCCAGGACCGATCCCTGCGGAACACCGCACGACATCTCTCGCCGACCGAGCCCGGTCGCACTTGGGTAGACGACTGCTCTCTCCGACAGATACGCCCCGACTATGCGGCGAAGGTAGAGAGGCACCTCGTGATACACGAGCGCCTCCCTAATGCAGCTCCAGGGCAGGGTGTTAAACGCGTTGGCGATGTCCAGTGACACCGCCAGCACCACCTCGCCCCGAGCGACGGCGTCCTTCACCAGAGTCCCCACGCGCATGATGGCATCCACGGTGGAGCGCCTCCGGCGGAAGCCATACTGGCCATCCGCCAGGTCAGGCCCTACTCTGGATAGGTGCTCGACGAGGCGCTTTGCAATCACTCTTTCAAAGAGCTTGCACACCTCGTCGAGCAACACTATCGGCCTGTAGGCAGACGGTTAGTCCGCCGGGCGCCCCGCCTTTCGGATGAGGACCAGTTTCCCCATCTTCCACATCTTCGGAAACTGGCCTCGCTCCAAACATGCGCTGAGAAACCCTCTCAGTCGGGGCTCAAGAGCGTCTTCTTCGCCTAGAGCTAGGACCCACGCTCGGCCTGGAATGCCGTCTGGTCCCGGGGTGGTGTTCTTGGCCTTAAGACTTAACACCGCCAGCTCTAGCTCTACCCAAGTGACCTCGGGCACGTCGTCGTCATCCACGCTGGGCGCCATAGGCGACCTAGGTGGCGGAGTCATCTGCGGTGGAATATGTTCCACCGCCCGCGCTGGGAACAGGGAGCCAACGACTCCTCCGAGCAGCTCCGGCTGGAGACACCGGGTCAATGGCGGGGCCCGGGGGCGCAGCTTGCCCCTTACCATAAGGTAAGGCCGCCTCCATGGGTCCCACTCCAGCAGCTCTTCATGAGCTGCTGCCTTTGCTTGCCTTATGGCCACTCGGAGGGCCTTTCTGGCCTCCCTGTACCCCGCATGAAGCTCCGCCTCTCGGGGCTCCGTATCTGCGGTGCGGCTACGCCTCCTTCGGAGTCTGGTCCACCGGCGGAAAGCGATCACGGAGGCCTGTCGGAGCCTCGCGATGTCCGCCGACCACCAGTAGACCTGACGCCTCGGATTATTGGGCGGAGCCCTAGGCATAGCCGCGTCGCAGACACGCATCATGGCCTCCCGGAACGACGCCGCCTCATCGTCTATGTCGACAGGCCTGTCCGGCGCAGAGGCCCAGGCCTGTACGATGGCGGCCTCCAGGAGGACCTCCCGATCCATTCGCTTAAGCACCCAACGTGGCTCGCGTGGGGCCGGTGTAAACGGCGCGGCGCCCGCAGGAGGGGAGACGTCGAACCGAATGTATCGGTGATCCGACGCTGTCCCCACCTCCTCAAGGACACGCCAGCCCTGCACACGGCCTGAGAGCGGGGCGCTCGCGAACGAAAGGTCCACAATTGAGTCGCCCCAGCTCTTTACGCACGTGGCGACGGCCCCGCGATTCAGGAGAACTAGGCTGAGACTATCAGCCCAGCTCTCCACTGCCCTGCCCCTCGGATTCGTGCGCCGGGAACCCCAGTTCATAGACCAGGCGTTAAAGTCCCCGAGCACCAGAACCGGGTGAGGGTAACAGGTATTGACGACGACGGTCAGATGATTCAGCCACTGCTGGTACTCATCTATGACTCGGCTCGGCGAGAAGTAGACTGCCTCGACCGCTATTCCCCCCACAAGTGCCGCTACGCAGCCATTCCCCCTTGTCACGACAACAAGGGGGGGACTGCCGGCAGCGGCGTTGTGCACCAGTGCCACCGATCCGTCCAGGTCGGTTTCCCAGGCAGGCCCGAGAAACCGGTGAATGTACGGCTCGGCGACAGCGGCGACATTGATGCCCCACTGTACGATGCTCTGGAGCAGAAGTGCCTGAGCATCGACACAGTGGTTTGCATTTGCCTGCAGGACGCGGAGCTGAGAATCCATTATGGAACCCCCATCTCCGCGCCCTGCCGCGAACCAGAGACGGAGCGCCTGCCTCCCGGCTTCGGCCTCCCCGCGGTGCAGGCTTTGGCACCAACCCTATGGTCGGCCGGCTTGCCCTCCGCTGCACACCTGAAGCAGTGCAACGGAGCTTCGCAACTACCGGCCTTATGACCGGGTTGGCCACAGCGGAAGCAACGGTCACCGACTGTTACCTCCGCCGTGCACTGCACCCCTACGTGGCCTACCGACAGGCACCGGAAGCACCGTGCCGGTCGGGCCAGCAGGAGCCGCACCTGCACCTTCTGGAAGCCCCCGATGAGGAGGCTCCGCCCATCGGCAACCTTTTGGGCTGCCGCGATGGGGCAGCCGACAACTGCTGCCCCCAGTCCACGCAGTTTACTGTGTCCTGAGGACAGCCTCCGACCTCCACCACGGCGAGCTTAAGCTCCTCGGCCGTGATGGGGTCGTCCAGACCCGATAGCGCACTTCTGCGCACTTGTTGGGCCTGGACAACCAGCGTCTCCCTTAGCCTAGCTGCTAGGGCGTCGGCTTTAGGGCCGCTGGTAGCGCCGGGGACCTCGAAGATCCGAGCTCCGGTGCGCGTGGGCTTGCACACCAGATCCGGGATCTCGAGGGCTCCCAGGTCGATGCAGGCCCTTGCCTGTCTCACTACCTGGGCGTACTCCACACCCCTCTCCGACGCATCCGCCGTCAATGTAATGACGACGGCCGTCGATCGTTGGGCGCGGAGCCTCCTCGGCGCTGTTGCCCTCGCGGCAGCCTTGGCCGTCCTGGCCAATTTGGCTGCCTTTTTGGCGGCGCTCTGTCTCTGTTTATTGGCTCCGGCTACCTCCCAGCCCACTGACGGATGGCTCGCGGATTTAGCCGGAGCCAAGGCCCGGGCCGGGACTGAAGTCCGGTCTGGGGGCGGGGCTGAGGCCAGGGCTGGGGACTTCTTCCCCTTGCCCTTGCCCTTCCCCTTACCCTTGCCCTGAGCGGGACCCGGAGGACCTGAAGGGGGGCGGTGAGCCGGGGAAGCAGGGCCCCCCCTCACTGCGGTGGCATACCCGGCCGGCGTCGCGAGAGGAGGACGCCGGGCGACGTCGAGGATTGCCTCCAGCCGCCGATTGGTGCGCTCCTCCTGCGCCACCATCTCGGCGCGTATGGCCGCCATACATGCGGCCAAGGACGCCGGCTCTGCCGGTCGAGTCGGTGGCTGCGCAGTCTGCGCTGGCCGCGGTGGCTGCGCGGTTTGCGCTGGCCGCGGCAGCTGCGCAGTCTGCGCTGGCCGTGGCGGCTGCGCAGTCTGCGCTGGCCGCGGCGGCTGCGCAGTCTGCCCTGGCCGTTCCGGCTGCACTGGCCGCACCGCCAGTGCCGACTGCGCCGACCGCTCCAGATGCGCCTTCCGCATTGACCGAGTCACCACTCCCGGCAACTCGGTCAGGTGCTCCACCCTTTTCTTGAGGTCCTCCAGCTCCGCCGTAACTCTTTGGAGCTGGCGCCGGGACTCGGCCTCCCGCCGTTGGGCCTCAGCCTCCCTTCTCGCCTGTTCCTCCATCTGGGCGGCCAGACCCTCACGAATCGTCCAGGTGTAGCGCGACCTCCGTGCTACTAGTAGAGTTGGGGCCGGATTTAGAGCTCGGCGCCGGGCTCAGGCAATGGTTGTCCTCCCCAGAGTACGAGGGACGGCCGTCGCCGACTGGCGACGGGACGGACTCCCCAGCTAGGCTGGGACCCTCCTGGGTAGATTTATTCGTACTTTCCATTGCATTATTTTTGAGGTTTTTGTCCTCCGACGTGGACGCCCTTGGGACTGGATTCCCTCCAGCCACTCATCCCATCGCCAGGCGTCAGAGCTTGGGATTGGGGATTTTTTATAGAGGTTTACTCCTCGCGGATCCGGAGATCCACCGGTCCTGTCAGTTCAGGGTTACGGCTGGGCCGAACGCGGTCTGCACCAGACCGAGTCCGTCCGCCCCTGGGGGTAATTTTTTATAGAGGTAGTCTTCCTCGCAGCCCACTAAGAGCCACCGTTCCTGACCTAAGTCAGGCTTACGGTTTGGCCGCACGGTGATCTGCATCAGACCATGTCCCCCACCTCTGGACGAAGCCAAAGGTGGAGAACCCGTCCGCCCTAGAGCACCCTCCACTACGCCCTCTGCAAACAGAGGGACATGTGGAGGGCCCACGAGCGGCCCCTGACTGGGCCACTCCCGCCTGGGTTGTCTTAGCGTCTCTCCCCTGTCCCCTCCGAAAGCAGAGGGATACTGGAAGAGACGCCATCCCACGTCACCACCTCAGTGGGGTCCGCCGATGGGTTATTCGTCAACGGCCAACAGAACTCCCAAGGGGGGAGTCTGTTAGCCGTTGTCCAGGGTGCACCAGCCCTCCCGCTTCCACTCCCCAGGACCACGGTCCGCGCTGCCTACCCTGAAGAAACCTTCTAATGCCCCTCTTGAAGAACCCCATAGTGTCTTTATGATATTAGCGTAGACAGATGAGTATATTTATAAAATAACTAGCTCTTGCCCGAGGCTCCGCCCGCGTGGATGTCGGTTATCGCGACCAAACATAGCCTATGTCCTTTCTCAAGGTCTAATCTATCCTTATACCAAATTTCATTAAAATCGGTTCAGTGGTTTAGGCGTGAAAGCGTAACATAAATACAGTCAGAGTTACTTTCGCATTTATAATGGATATGGATTATATTTATTAGGAAGAGCATAATCTTTTATTAATAAATTTCTCTTTGTACGTCAGGTCACAACTGGTTGGAGACGATGGCGGAGCTACCATCCGGAGTGGGCGAGGACGAGCATTGGGCAACTACCAATAATGTAAGTTTGTGATATATTTTAATAATACAGTGTCATATTCCGTCCTCTGTGAGCGGGACCGTGACGTGCTTTAAGAGATCATTTTCTGGGCGCAAATGAAAGACGAAGTTATACACATAGTTTCAGCTTTCATTGTAGACGTACTACAAAATGTACTATACAAAAAACCGGCCAAGTGCGAGTCGGACTCGCCCCAGCAAGTAACATAATATAAAAGTTCTTGTATTATTTTTGAGCTAATTGAATGAAAGGCTAAAATTGCTGTTTATGACGAATTAAAAAAAAACTACTCACTAGATCTCGTTCAAACCAATTTTCGTTGGAAGTTTGCATGGCAATGTACATCATATATTTTTTTTAGATTTATCATTCTCTTACTTTAGAAGTGGGGGGGGGGACACATTTATCTACTTTGGAGTGTCTCTCGCGCAAAATGGTGTTAGAAATCTCAATAGCATTTTTGAAGATCTATTTATAGATACCCCACACGTAGGGATTGGTTTTTTTTTACTTTCGGTTCTAAGTATGGGGACCCCCAAAATTTATAGCTTTTTTTCTATTTTTGTGTAAAATTCTTAATGCAGTTCACAGAATACATGTACCTACCAAGTTTCAACAGAATAGGCCTTATAGTTTCGGAGAAAAGTGGCAGTGACATACGGATGGACAGACAGACGGACGGACAGACAGACATGACGAATCTATAAGGGTTGCGTTTTTTGCCATTTGGCAACGGAACCCTAAAAAGTAACAGACAGTCGATTCCGTCATACATGGGCATACAATACAATACCTTTGGTCAGCAAGAAATAATAAATAGGTGTTATTGCTATCACTCACGCCCTGGTATTATTTATTAGTAGGTATATATAATTAAAACTTCACAAATAAATATCAATTCTAACTAGGGGCCGTTTCAGTAAAATTCCTTTTTTAAAACGTGTGTTTTCTTCAAGACTTATAAAATATAGGCCCGTATTCTAGAATGACACTCAACCTGAATCGCGATTTATCCGAGGAGAGATTGTATAGACAGATTGATGGTTTGACATATTGCCTATACAATCTGTCCTCAGATAAATCAAGATTCAGGCTGAGTGTCATTCTAGAATACGGGCTTAAGACTCAGTAAAATATTTTATTATAGTTAGTTATTTCACACGACTCTATTGTACTAATGGCTCCAGCAATTTTCCCTTCTCTGTATTCTTGTTATACCTATATACTTAGTAAACTCTACTAACTAGTACAGAGTTCTGACCTCTCCGGTCTCCCATAATATGGTTATAGCCTAGAACTAATAGTTCCAGTTCCAAAGTAGCCAACCGGCCGTTAAATAGAGTTGCGACAACGCTTTTAGTCAGAGAAGCCATTGAGCTACATGCTAAAGTCTGAACTGCATAACATCATTGTGTTATCGAAAGTTTGCGCAAATATTTACATGTAACGTCAGCATCAGAAAGATGTTGATGTAAAAAGTACTCAAAATTATCATAATTTCGTTTTTTTACCCCCTTCCACTTGACTGATTGTTCCGATATTTGGTACACACCTTTATTTTGAAAAATAATACTAATACTAATACTTCGATATCGCTATTAGGTAGTGGCAGTCATATAGCAGTCGCTTCTCAATTCAGTCATGATCTAATCTCGCAAATATCAAAAAATAATGTTCACGATGTCAATAAAAATAATTAAAATTGAGTTATGAGTATACTGTTTTTGACTGAACTTTAAATATCTTTTTATTACGAACATTTGCCTTCAGGTTGTGAATGTATTCTCAAACCTCTCGCGTTTCATTTTTCTCCTCAACTCGCAAGGTGAATGCTAAAGTCATAGGCTATTAATGACGTAGGCACGTCATATATCTTCACAAAGGCTAAACCTAAGATATATGAGTACGTTAGCATTATGTGAGCGGCGTCTTTTCATTTATAACAATAAAATGAGACGTCCTGCGTGGGTGTCGTTGGTGTGGCGATAAGGCGCTTAGTCAAACAAAAAAGAATTTCGCAACCTAAGAATAATTGCCGTAACAACACCACGTGAATGAGCTTGGAAAAACTAGGCACTTGGTTCACTACTTTTTTTTTTTACATACAACCATATAAGTACTCACAGTCTCACACCACAGGCCTTTCGGCTTAAAACGAGACAGCAATGAACCATATACAAAAAAAAGGTATTTAAGTATGTTTATCCGCATTTTGGATTCCATAACACAAGCTAAAAAAGCTTACCATGGGTCTAGATAGCGTTGTGTGGAATGCTGTGGAATATTTATTTATTATTTACTAGCTGTCCCGGCAAACTTCGTTTCGCCTTATAAATTAGAATCAATTAGCTATATCAAATTCTCCTAATTATTTTGAGAATCGAAAGCATTTCGATTCGGGCCCCATACGCCCACGGAGCTCCCGACACTAATAGGTCACCGGGGCCCATACTTACACCTATGGAGCCTATATACCTATGGGACCCATACAACCATATACCTCTACGCTCAAGGGCGTTCATACTACCATAAACCATTAATTTTTCGACCTAAATAAAAAAATAGCCACCATAAATATTTTCGCGGCCCATGCAACGGGCATTTTGTTAATTCAGAAGAATGTCTACTAATCACCCTCTCACGATATTTGCACGCATTATGTCAATTCTATATCAAACGTCAGATAACATAGAAGAATATCATACAGCAGTATTAGAAAAATAATCATTTTTTTCCAATTCGTATTCCAAATTCAAAATTTAGACATGGCGTATGTCGGATCAGCTATTATTTTTTTTTAAATTTTATATGGTGGTTTTTTCTAATTTTCCGCGCAATTTTCTTAATTTTTTCTTTCATAAGAACCTTCTCCTAACTATAATGAACACCACATGGACATCCTAATCTCATCTCTTGCTCGCACAGTATAAACTTGTTATAAATAAAACCATATTAAAAAAAGAAGGATAATCGAGTTCACTGAGTTTCTTGCTGGTATCTTCTCAGTAGAACCAACCTACCGAACCAGCGAAAGAATCATTTTCCAATGATTTATTTTATTATTTTTAATATGACTGACATTGTACAATTCTGACGTTCATATGTGCTCTTTATGTGCCTAAATTGAATAAATGAAATTGATTTTTTGATTGATTCTTTGATTGATTCTTTGATTCTTTGATTCTTTGACAAAAAAAGAATAAGCGAAATCTGTTCAGCCTTTCACGCCGTGATGTCGTGACCAAGCGAAATAGGGGTTCATTTTTATATACATAGATTTTGTGATCTTTCCACCAATTGCTTACTATCTTTTGCCTGCGACTTCGTCCGTGTTTAGTTCACAATAGAAAGGTATAGGATACAATGCTCCTGTTCCCGCGATTCATTTAAATTTTCTTTAATTTTCTGTTAGCCTGGTACATCATGCAAATGTACCAGGGTCACAGAAATTCTGATCCCGTGACCGCGACCCACAGGAACCTATACCCGCGATAAAATAACTGCCGAACGGGATAAAAAGTATCCTATGTCCTTCTCCTGGCTCTAAACTACCTACCTGCTAATTTTCAGCTAAATCGGTTCAGCCGTTTTAGAGTTATAAGTGGAGTAACTAACACGACTTTCTTTTATATATATAGATTTACTATCTGCTTCTGTTGGGTACAAGTTTTTTTTAAAACTTCTATTAAATATTTCTTCATAGGAATGTAAAGAATTCACAAGTTTTGCCCTCTGCGTAGTATGAGTATACATACATTTTAACTTCTGAACTTTGTTGAACATAAAAAAATCGATTAAAAAATCAAACAAAATTTGATAACAGTGTAAAGTTATTGGAATAGTTTTTCAACAGCTGGCAACATTGTCACTCAACTTGGCAATGCTGTCTTCTAGAAAAGTTATCAGACGTTGATGTTGCAGATATTTTTTTTTTATTTTCTTTTTATTATTATGTAGTATTCGTTATTGAACGGATACTCAGACATTTACAATTTAGACCTTGAGGCTAATAAGTAATTTAAATTTAACTTAATTTGCTAACACTTACAAGTTAAGAATGTGTCCATTGGCACTTTTCATATAATCTCTATTGTTATTGATTGACACTTTGATCTTGTGTTCTTTAAACATAGTACTCACTGCACTTTTTACGTTAATTCACAAAACTAACTCAAAAGGTTTAATTCTTTTTAGTCTTCTCACTATGTCCGTGTTGCCTAGTAGCTGGATAGCCTCGACGTTCACATGATGAAGAAGCCTTTGTTATTTTTTTTTTAATTCAGTTTTTGTGCTTATATTGTATTTAATAACATTAAATCTTCTTCTTCATCCTAACGTTAATCCCAGTCGAATCCGAAGCTTTTCAACTTGGAGTCTGGGGTCCACTTTACCAGGTTAACTGCGGATTTGACTAAACTTCGATATTTTCTGTGAAGCGACTGCCATCTGACCTTCACAACCCTAAGCCGATATCGTAGCACTGCAGTTAGACCGGGTTTCGTACATTATACCGAAAGTTAAATGATCGAACAACAATAGGTTGACAACGTTTGGTCGGACGATCAAATCGTCGCTGGTACGTTAGGTCGAAACGTTAATACGTCGAGGTATTATTACGTGGAAAATGCAAAAGGTCGAAAGATCAAATTGGTGCTGGTGTATTAGGTCGAAATATTAATACCTCGACGTATTAACGATTCGACCTAACGTACCAGCGACGATTTGATCGTCGGACCAAACGTTGTCGACCTATTGTTGTTCGATCATTTAACTTTCGGTATAATGTACGAAACCCGTTAGACCAGTTGTTAGAATTTTTAGGGTTTCAAGTACCCGTAACGACTGCCATAGATGTTCATATGGCAACCGCCGACGACGGCTTTATGTGCTCTCTGAGGCACGGCCAGACCAATGCAAATATCCATATTCATGCATACAAATATTTGCACTGAGCGTGGATCGAACCGTAGGGGCTGCGTTCACTGCCGCTACGCCACGAAGGCTGTCCTCTGAGATAATTTATCTAACATCAATATGAAAATGGAAAGAAAAAATAGCTTGGAACTACACACTTGCTCAATTAAATCCCGGATTTTTTGAGTTTTCTTACTGACTTTTATTTCACTTATTAAGTTTATTAAAATATTTAGATAAGTAGCAGCACAAATATCTGTCAATTTAAACCAAGCTAGCGAAAGGAATATATTTGC